>OX638381.1:27117886-28572724 GCA_951813785.1 Criorhina ranunculi
GCAAGATATCATCGACAACATCATATCCCTGACACAACACAATAGCAAAACACTCAAACAGATGTCATCAATGCGGCACTCTTGACTTTCTCACTTTCTCGGTCGCTAGCTATATCCTCCACAACCAGAAGTCCTATATATAAGTATGGGTAACCAAACATTTCGCCTTTCACTTAATACCTCCTCTAACCCTGGCCCAAGTAACCGTATTGACACAGCTCGTAAAAATGAAATGAGAAAGGATGACACTTTTGATATACAATGACATGACTAGCCAAAAGACCAACCGTTCTCTGACTTTCAAATAACAATTTCTAAATTACATTTATTACTGTAAACATCTATAAAACTGTCATCTGGCTATCGACTTTGGGTCCATAACTGTCTCGGTTTGATTTGAAATTATTAAAAAAAAAAAAAAAACGAAGAAGCAAAATAAAAAAAAACATGGAAGCGCACAGTTCCGTTGTGTTTACTGTCAAGGAGATAGAAATATGTATCGCCAGCAACCCCGAAGATAACACCAAAGGTTAGATATTTATGTGCTGCGATGGCAAAAGTTCAACCGAAACAACAATCTTCAATTTAAAAGTTAATCCTAGTGGTGTCCGTGGCAATCGGCCAACTTAAATCGAATTTCGCCAGGAAACGGAACGCACTGCAAACAATTTAAATTACATCGTTCGAGAGGCAATTACATTGCCTAAATTATGAGCATGCTGCTATATACATACATTAAGAGCGAGGGGAGGAAGGATGCCAGCCGCCTTGTAAATGGCTTAGCTTTAAACCCAATGGTAATCACAAGTTGTGGCACCGCGCGTCGCCACCACCACCGTCAACATGAAATGCAAAACAAAAGATTGTGAGATACGGGGTTGGGGGTTGTTATACTTTGTTAATTGACATTCAAAAAATGCACAAGCATGCATGCATATTTAAATTCCATCTTTCTCTGTATGTATGTGTGTGTGTGTGTTGAATGTTGGCTTAATGCCCATAGCGAAATTAATGCGCCACAGAATGTACCATCCACAGCATCCAACATGGCAGCACCAACATAAACAGTACATACTCGTATATAACAACGGATGCGGAAAAATGAATCTCCCTCCATAGCGATGGGGATGATGATCCTGGACAAGCATTTTTATCCTATTTTGTTGTGCGTCTAGTTGCAACAAAACAAATTTAATGGGAGTGTTAGCTGGACCGTGAAATTGTACCTTCAATTAAAAAAAAAAAACAGAAAAAACTCAGTTATGTTGTAAGAAAACGAAACAAAAACCAAAACAAGAAAAAAAAATATGAGCAGACGAAAAGTATTTGAAAAATTTAAACTCTTATTTAGGGGTGAGAAACATTGGGATGGGGTGAGAACGACACATCCTGGAGCAAGGGAGTATAGGTTGTATACAAATACGCTTCGACTAACCGAGGGTAGAAGTGCAATTTCCATTTCGTGGAAAATTTATTGATGGAATTTTAAATCAGGTTGACACTCAGCTATTTGTTGAAAAAAACATGACATGGACTTATGTTGTTTTAGTATCCTACTGTGTTGCTTTTGTTTATAGAAAATGGATCAAAATGTTTTTGGTTGTGTTTACTGGTAGTCGATTTTGAGGATATGACCCAAAAATCATGAAAGTTTATTCAAGACGTATGGGAAAAGCCTAGTCTTCAGTTTCGATGGCAAATTTTATGTGTCGTAAAAAAATCTTTCCACAAACTGTTTACATTCTACATTCACGAACGTGAGCTAGGAACATGTGTGGATTTGTCGTTGAGTTTTCAGAGATTTCTAAAACGCTGCAAAACATTGGATAAATCCTCACATCCTTTTCGATCTTTCGAACCAATGTGCTTTTAGTTTATAACTTTTGGTTTTTAGCGGAATCGACGAAAAACACTTATTTGGTGAGCTAAATACTGAAAACGCAATAAAATACAAAAACTGAAAATTTTAATTTTGCGAAATTTAGTCGAAGACAAAGCATGTAGAAGGTAAGGTTATGTTAGATTTATATGGCTACCAGCTAAAGCCAGCACACTTAGACCAGTGATGGGTAGATTGTGATGCCACATGGATCTGAAGAGACCTCATTACTTACTCTCCAATTGGAGCTTCTGATGAAGTAAAGGAGGGTTCTGACATCTTTGTTTGCCATACCGCTTAGGTCTTTAAAGTAAAATTTTCCTAAGTGAGGTGGGGATTGGTTTCCCTCTCCTGTTCATCCATACAGCTTCTGTACAAATTGATTGAATGTACGCCAAACCTTGTTGCATGTTTCCCTATAAGACAGTTTCCTATGATGACACCTATTACGGTTCTGATATGCAATCTGTTGAGAGAAATTAGATTCTTATAGCGTTTTAGATCCAGCTCTGGTCAAATCTGTTTAGTCGCTAGATACGTTATACCACTTATCTACCTAGAAATTGTTCCCTTAAATTTAAGTTTACCTGTAGCGGTGTATACCCAAGGTACCTTTATAGTTGTTCCATATCTTGTGGGTTCATATGGTTTAAAATTCCATGGAATATCTCTACACCACGGTACCCAATAGTTAATATCGACAATCTGGAGCTACTAAGCAATTTAGAGAAAACGATTCAAAGGATCTGATTGCTGCTTAACTGTGCGAAAAGATGCGGATATCTGTGACAGATATCTTCTTTTTTTTTCCTTAGCCAAGATAAGACTTCTTTAATCGTTAGTATTTCTTCCTAGAACACGCTACACTGATTTGGAAGATTGAAAGCCTTTCAGAGGAAACACCTCCCTAATGTATCGAATTATCTTCCAGAAATGCTTCTTTCTCCCAGAATGACCCAGAAGAAATGGTAACAAGGAAGTTTTTATTAAAATTTAGCTTGAGTGTGGCGTAATCTGTGTTTCCTAGGGATGTCACGTATTTGTTCAAAATGTTGGCGTGACCAATACTTTGGTGGATCACTGTGAACTTGATTTAAGGCGAACCGCTGAAATAGCTACCATTTGTCTGGCAAAGAATTTCCGGTTATAAATTTATTTACTCAGTTAAATAGCAAATGTTCTATAGAGGAGACCTAACAAGACTCATAGTCTACTATTTGCGGTAATTAATCTCATTGTTTTCCATTACTCTAGCTTTTATAAAAAATAAGGCTCGAGTTATCGGTAGCCTTAGCTTAACCTAACAATATTGAGTGAGTCACTCAGTGAGTTGAGAATGTAATTTTAAAGCTTTTTCGTAGTGCACCATCCCTTAATCATATCCAAGGCCAACAGAGAGAGCCCATGTCAAAAAAGACAAAATTCATTGAAGCACGATAACTGATCGTAATCGGTTATCTGGTGTCTTGAATGCATGTTGGACAAATGCATGAGGATGTTTAATTGCGAATGTAACATGAACACAGTGATCGAACAGATCAACCAAAAAGTACCAACCGATCACGGATTCCAGTAAGCCCTTTGACAGACTGTGACACGAGATGGATGATCCTGGCAAGAAGAAGATGAAAACTAATGATATTTATTTCTGCGATTGGTAAAGAGAACAAAATCAGGGCTATGTTAGGTGCACATTCGTTGGCAGTTGTAGATTTCTACGAGTTCTTCGACAACTTCAACGAGCAATGTCCTAGTTTTGGTTAAGGCCCAAGTCCACCCAGACTGCAACGTAATTGAATAGTGTCCTAGATATGTCGTTGGGATCAATCGAGCAATTTTAATGCAAAAATAGGAAAGGAGGGTATCCTGATTGTCAGACAGTCGAAAAGTTTAACCTTCATGACTCCACGTCCATAAATGGAGTAAGGCCAATTGACTTAAGGAAATATCACAGAAGCAAGCACACAATTCCCACACCTTAATATTCACAAGGGTACGACAAGTTAGTTGAAGTCACCCTCAACTTGCGCACGCAAGATGAGGCTGTCATCTTCTGCCTAGTCCCTAAGCGGTGGAATCGAAAATTCTTCGGCCTTCGATCTCTAACCTGGACATCTTTTGACAAAATCCATGCTTATGCACCATACAGCAGGGCAGGGCAGGGATTATGATGGTGATATGTAGAGTTCTTCTCGATAGGGTCTTGCTGGATAATTCAAAGGCCATAGTTTAGTTATTCTACGTTGAATCTCCACTTTGATGTCGTTATCAGAATTGATAGCAAAGCAAAGGAGGGCGAATTCCTTCACTGCCTTAAAGTTATGGCTGTTAATCGAAGCGTTCTGACCGAAGCGTCACTGGGTATTGTGTTCGTAGAAAGCATGTACCATTTAAGCAGTTTCTGATTCGATATTTTCAAAGGCGTCAGTGATCGTAGGTAGAGATTCAATTCTTTGGAATTCGGAAGCCATTTTATTGGTCATAGTCATCGTTCTTCGACTTGTTTGCATTAGATTCGGTTCACAGTTCTTCTTCATAAAATGGATTTATATTTTTTGCTCCTGCATCTTGCAAATGTAAGATATCGCTCATTCAAGATAAATCAAAGGAATAGATTCCCAAACAAGTTCTACTCACTTAATTGAAAAATCTAAGAGCTCATTCTAAATGTTTCCATGTACTAATATAATGATAAGCTATCAAATAAAAAGTAATTATAATATCTTTGTTAATTTTTCCCCGCTTTGAAGTCATTCACTGAGACTTTTATACTTGCTACAATCGAGTTATTCACTTTTCAATGTTTATAAATGCACACACAATCTAAAAATGGTAAAAGAAACTCACAAAAAAAAAATTTAAATTAAAAAGATGCACCGCCTAACATAAATAAAAAAAAAACTCTCTTCCATCTTGTTCCTTAGTTCATTCGAAGATAAAACACAGAAAGCCCATTAAAAGTGTGGATATGGGTACCTTGAAAATCAACAAACTAAACCAAAAAAAAAACAGGAACAACAAAATTTACACAAATAATGAAAAGGTAAAAAACTGCTTCAAGATTCGTTTTTAAGAGAAAAGGAGGTGCATTGAAACCTAGAGGATTGCTTCAACAGGGAATCTGTGAGTGTCTACGAAAGGTTTTCACCCTGCGGTCCATTGTTGAACGTAACACAAGACACGACATCGCAGCCTCTTTTGGTTATTTATATCGAAAGATTAATATTCATGTGATTACAAAAGTATCTATATACAGATACGTATGTCGGCTTGGGCTTACCTGGAGGACAATATATTTTTTTTGTGTGGCATCGGGACTTTGGATATACATTTCACAAACGAAAAAAAATACAAAACCCAAGAATCGAACATGAGGATCTCATGCAATGGAGTAAATTCAAATCTCTCTTGGTACCTTGGTAAGAGGTTCTGGTGTGTAAATTCACCTCCATATCATACTGATATATATTACGAAATATATGTTTGTTACCATTGGGCACTGGGAACGAATGGCGATGTCCAGGAAAATTTATAGCACGTTTCTTGTTTTGGGTCTTTAGTCATGGTGATGTGGTTTTGTGATACCCTTTTTTCTTTGGTGTCTCGCTCACTTTGGTTCCATGAAATCTGAAATCTGAGCTTGGGATCGATGATTGGACATGAGACATCTATAGCGAAGTATACGTACACCTATAGGTATCCACTTGAGGTTAATTTGCAGTGGGTTGCGTTTTTAATTTTCAACCGAAGAGATACGCGTCTACTGAAATGCATAAAGTTTGTAAAATTTAATTGGATTCGATGCAATGTGGTTTTTTTTTTTTTTTTTTTATTCTTGACAAGCACAGTCATTTACGCAGATAAGTTTTAATTAGCGGTAATTGAAGGTTTTTGCATCGGCAGATCGAAATTAACAAAAGTTTAAAGTCGACAAATATGTATAATTGTCAAAACGCTCACGTTTTCATTAGAGCTACTGAATAGCAGTGTAATGCAAAGGCATGCCATTTGCATTCTTGCAATTTAATTAAGTCGCTTTATGGCCTGATTAAAGTCCATTTAATGAAGCTATCATCTTTATCGGCTGTGAGTTGAAACTATGACAGTTTGTTACAAACAAATTACTTACTGTCTGATCTTAGCCGTATGCGATATCAATGTCATCCACTATGCAATTGGAAAGAAACTTGTTGGATGAAGTTGTTACTTTAGAACTAGTGAAATAAGTATAGCTTCATCAGCATCAGAAGTATCCTAAAATGTCTTGAAAAAATATGTATATAGGGTTACAGGAATCAACCTAGCTCTTCTTTTCATTGACTTGTTTACTTACGTAGGGAAGAACCTGGACCTTTACAAACACCTAAAAAGTATGTCCAATTAGTCTGGTCCTTAGTTAAGTGAATCCAGTTGCACACACTATTGGTGTGATATTTTCTCTACTAGTGGGTCACATATGACGAGGTTTTCTTTACTCCTACTCCATTTTAAATTCGAAGATATCATACTACAAGTCGGAGCGTATTTTTGGTATTTTTTTTTTGTTGTTGATGTCGTTATACAGCTTTAAGAGTTCTTCTTTTAATCTCCTCCTCTGAAGCTCGTCAACGTTAATTGTACCGAATATTATGAAGAATTTGTTTTATCCAAATCGACCATCAATCGAGCATTCAGCGCAATAGAGTACGACCAGGATGATTGGAATATCATCAGTTGCCTTCTCAGCCCCAAGAAACAGCGACTGGCAAAGTTATTCTTCAAAAATAATTCCAGAGCCAAGACAGACAAAGTTCTATCCGATTCCCCTGTCTTGGATGTCCCTTTTTAGTTTTGCTACTGCTCACTATTTTAGCCATTTCAGACTGAATACTCGCAAATACACTGATAACAACTCCCTTAGTTCTGCCAAAGTCCCCAGGTGCTGGAAGTTTTGGAAAACTGTGCCTCTGGTGTTCGCTTGTGAATTTCGTACAATCTGTTCAAGTATGCTGTCGTATAATAGTATGTTAACTTGTCTGAAACTTTTTTCGACACCAATGGTCTCAGTGAGATTGTTACTGATCTTTTCTTTAGGATCTGCTAAAGTTGGTTATTGCGTTGGACTGCTAATGACGAACTTTCGTACCTACTAAAGACATGCCAAAATCATCAACTTTCCACACTACTGTATTTTTTTAAGGCAAGATCACTGCGACATCCTATGAAATTATGCTCCTGGTGAGCCAGCTAGACAAGGCTCAAGTGGTACTAACAATCGGCGAATAGATAATGTCAATGCGGAATTATTATCTGTTAAGTACGAATGAACTTGACTCATGCTAACTCACGCTCATATGTAGGTACCTTCCTGTAGTGAAAACAGGAAAAACTAAATCCCTAATAAAAGCTGCAGAAACTAGGAAGAGAAGGAAATATTGATTCAAGTATAATGCACTAGTCCGGCCCAAACCAAATTAACACTGCAAATCGATTGTGCGATCCATAGTGGTATGGACTGTAGGTAGGACATTTTGGTCTGTATGCCCATCTTTAAGGACAACTGTTTACCTATCTAGCTTCTGATTTTATGATTGACAAAGCATTTGTTGACTTTCTATTCCATTTAACCTCAAAACCATCAATTTACATTGATACTATCACTCGCCTTACTCATATTTATTCAGTAAAATCAAAAACACCAAAAACCAAGTCTCCTGCTCAGCATCAGGTTATGAAAACTTTCACTAATTACAATTTAAATTCACATCCAGCTAAATGTAATAAATAATTCCTCACCAAAGGTAAAAATAAAAACAATTACATCTCAGATTAATGTCTTAATTTCAAAGTTTCCATGAAGCGCCATAAAATCCAGTAATTATCCATTAACCAAGTCTTAAGATGACTTTATTTAGCGACCGCGTTGGAGACATAAAACTGATATCAAGCTAATTAACTTTTTTCGAGGCAATCTTAAATAAATATGATTTAGTTACACGCCTCTAAATACTAGCAGTCATCCAAGTCTCAGCCCCAACCAAGCCCACCCTGCCTAGTGTTGGCTGCACTTGTTTATACAGTGGAGGGAGGGAAAAGCATGCGGCCTTTGTGCCTAGCGCCAATTTATGCATTTTCATTAAGCACACACACAAAAATTATACTGTTGGCATATTTATTGATCGTAAAAATTAACCCAACGGCACACTGAGCCTGAGTGACTATAGTGGAAAGAAGGCGAAAGCAAATAACGAGACATGCATAACTTCCTTCGATCTAATAACTGCGTGCGACAAATTTCCCTGATAGAATATCGGATAACTTTTTTGTTTGTTTCCTCTTGACTTGCCCCATAAAGTGTCACGCTCAAGATTTATTGTGTAATTATGGGAACCAAATTAAACAGACACATATCCCATAACTCAAGCGAGACCACCGATTTGTCGTCCCACGCCCAATTTCAATTATCGGTGTAGGCCGAGATAATCTATCTCATAGATATGTGTCCCTCTCTCTGAGGCTCCGCGGCTTACCTAATGGGACTGAGAGGGAACGCGCACGCATCCAGCAAATCAACGTTAATGCAAATTTTTATTGCAAACTCCCTCGATAAAACCACAATAAAGTCCATCGGCAATTCAATTCGATTCAATGTAAGCCAGAAAACCAGAAACCAGAATCCAAATAAACGACCATAGTAACGACGACGGAAACGACAACGAAGAAACGGATGAGCGGCTACTTTGCTACGGGTTCTTGGATTTTTTTTTTTTTTTCTACTCAGGTAAAGATACATTTCCATTTTATACTCGACAAGTCGCAACTCCGTGGGAAACTCGTTCTCTTTCTCGCTGAGAGATACATTTTTCTGAATGTGGATGGATGCTGGCTGGATGCAAAACCTGCAGAACCAGAAACCATTTGCCCTCGACTATCGTATCGATCGATCCATTCAACGACGGTAAATACATCACCCACAGTCAGTCCTGAGTGCGGAGGTGGGTAGTTGTGCGAAAGAGATAAATGAAATTGAAGTAATGGCCGCATCATATAAGGTGGCGTAATGACTCAAGGACGCACGCAGTGGTTGTCCCGCTTACTCTCACATGGAGACAGTGGTCGGTGGAGAGATTCTTCCATATTGGATTTTCGTTTTGTGCGAGTGGAGAGTTTTCAACCGAAAAAAAAGGGGAAACCATAGCACAGAAGTATTCACCGGATATACGCCAGACAAAAAAATAAAAAATTGCAAATTGTCATAGATACATTGTATCTACAACTACACCACTACCCTGATCCATTGAATCTGAAATGCCATTGATAGTGCGAATTGGTATTATGAAACATTCCAAGGGTGATTGCGACTACGAAGAACTGTTTTGTATTAAATTATTTAAATTAGTTAGCTCTTGCTGTTTGGCGGAGAGTAAGTTTTGTCTTACTTTCGTAGAGAGAAATTCGAATTCATATCTTGATGGGAGTTTTGGATGATTTTCTTATGAGTTTTACTGTTTTGTTGACAGTTCCATTCATAAAATTTTATTTCACCAGATTGTCTCTCATTGATACTTTGGATTTGAATTGCTTAATTATTTAATACTGTTGCTTTGTTAGTTTCTTTTATTTTTATTACATATATTTGAGTTTTGGAAGAATTTTAAATTAATGCTATTGGATAAAGTTAAAAATACCAGTTTTGGTTATATACAATGAATCGCTTTAGTTGGGAAGTAAGGCTTAGAGCTCATTCACAAAGAATTGACAATAAGATACAGAAATGACTCAGATAATTTTGGTAAAAAAAAAAAACGGTTTTGACAATATTTACGACTTTATTCAGGAAATAAGAGATGCTTAAGGTGTGAGGCTTTATTTTAACGAGCTTTCGTAGTAGTAGAAGGAGCATGAGAAGCGCGCGGTCGAGGAAATTGAGAGATGCTACTCCAGGAATGAGATTCGGAAGTTTTACCAAAAGGTAAAAAATACGTGCCAACGACACAAACCCCGAACCGAAGCCTGTAGAGACGGGCAAGGGAACATAGTAGTACCTAGAATCGCAGTCGATGCTGAGGATTTGGAAGGAGTATTTCTGTAGACTGTATAACGGCGACGACGAACCAAATACCGCTGGAGACCAACAAACCCGACCTGGATGAAGTGAAGATAGCCATATATAAGCTGAAATCCAACAAAGCTGCTGGAGCAGATGGCCTGACTGCCGAGCTCTTCAAAGCAGCAGGCGAGGACTTGGTAAGGAGCATACACCAACTCATCTGTAAAATATGGTCGGAAGAAAGTATGCCCGATGAATGGAACCTCAGCATTGTTTGTCCGATCCTCAAGAAAGGAGACCCTCTGAACTGCGCCAACTACAGAGGTATTAGTCTAATTAACATCGCCTACAAGATCTTATCTGCCGTATTGTGTGAACGTCTGAAGCCGTTCGTCAGCAACCTGATTGGTCCATATCAGTGTGGCTTTAGGCCAGGAAAGTCCACCATTGACCAAATATTCACACTACGGCAGATCTTGGAAAAAACTCATGAGCTCCAAATCGATACACACCATCTTTTCATCGATTTTAAGGCCGCGTATGACAGCATTTATAGAGACGAGCTATACAGAGCTATGTCTAGTTTTGGCATCCCTGCAAAACTCGTCCGTTTGTGCAGGATGACGATGGAGAATGCACGCTGCTCCATCTAGGTCGGTAAAGAACTCACCGAGACCTTTGATGTCAAAAAAGGATTTAGACAAGGCGATGCGCTGTCATGCGACTTTTTTAATATCATTCTTGAAAGAATTGTGCAAAGCTCGCGCGCCAACACAAGAGGCACAATCTTTCAAAAGTCCGTCCAATTACTCGCATACGCCGATGATATTGACATAATCGGAAGAAAGCAGCGTGATGTCAGTGGCGCTTGCGCGAGTATTGAGACGGAAGCGGCAAAGATGAGTTTAACGGTAAATGAGGGCAAGACCAAGTATATGCTGTCAACAAGAAAGGACACTCAACACCGACGTCTCGGACAGAACGTCTCCCTCGACAGATATAACTTTGAGGTAGTTAAGGACTTTGTCTACCTAGGATCCGCTATCAATTCAGACAATGACACCAGACAATGACACGCTGGGATCAGACGAAGAATAACCCTTGCCAATCGCTGCTTCTTTGGGCTAAGAAGCCCTCTCTCGAACAACAAAAGTGACCCTTTATAAAACCTTAATAATCCCAGTCCTCCTCTACGGCGCAGAGGCATGGACTTTATCAAAAGTGGATGAGGGTGCTCTTGGCTGTTTCGAGAGGAAAATTCTTCGGGTGATTTTCGGTCCCGTCTGCATACACTGTGAGTGGAGGAGGAGATACAACGACGAACTGTACGGGCTGTACAGCGACATCGACTTAGCCAGAAGAGTGAAGGTCCAACGACTGAGGTGGCTGGGTCATGTAGAGCGGATGGACACCAATGCTCCGGCCCGAAAAATCTTCGAATCCGCCCCCGAGGGACAGCGCAGTAGAGGAAGACCGCGACTCAGGTGGCGCGCGCAAGTTGAAGGGGACCTCAACCAATTTAGCGTGCGAAACTGGAGGCAGCTAGCTAAAGATCGAGCTGGCTGGAGACGCTTGTTGGTTGAGGCCCAGGTCCACCCCGGACTGTAGCGCCGCCTTAAGTAAGTAAGTTTCGTAGTAGATTAACAACGGATTTTTGTTTTAAATGGAGGGGTTGGTCATGAAACGATTTATTCCTTTAAGACCGTATTTTTTGTGGGTACCTATCTACAGTAGATGGACACTCAACATTTTTTCATTTCTCTTAGGAAGGTAGATATTATGCTATCGACTTTCCTGACTTTAGGAGTTGAACCTGGAGCTTTTAGCGTGACGAGTGATGATTCTAACTACAAACCTACTATATCTACATATCTACTTACCAGTTCAAGACCACTATTTAAGAAAGTTTGAGTTGGATCAAGTCTGACACACAAAACTTGACTAGGAGTATAGAAATAGAACTTATGCAGGTATGTTTAAATAGAAACACCACCACAGTATTTTTTTTTTTTTTTTTTTGTGAAGCGTCAATGTTTGATGCACCTTCAAGGATAGCCATGTTTTAATAGACTAAACCATCTCAATCTTCAGGCAACCCAACATGTAATGTGATTCCACTTGTTTTGGTGTCTGAGGGGCTCTTATCTGCTATGGCCTTTACGTATTTATGTCCTGTTCTCTCTTCTTTGCTTTAAGCACATCCTCGATGAAGTGGCATATCGTTTTCCTCACTCGTGTGCCTTATTTTGATTTCGCCTATCTTCGATTCTGGTTCTCGTCTATCTGCAAGCTATCTAGTGCATTGGAAGAATGTGTGTTGGATGTTGTCTTGTCTTGCATTGTCATACTAGCTTGCAATGTTGTCCATCCTGTGTAGAAAGCCGTTGAAGCAAAATGGAATTGTATGAGAAAGCAATTTACTTACGCGTTGTTCCTGATTAGCCTTGCAGTCCATGTTACTCAGTTTCCCTCTTTCTGTGTGCATGGTAACCATCTTTGCTAGCGCCGTTGTCGTTTTCTTTCCAACTTCTGCTTTTTTTCTACCGCTTAGGAGACCGATGGGGGTTACTCTTCTTCTTTCATAGAGTTGAACGTACCCGCAAGGTTGGATACGCACTAATTTCCCACAGCAAATGAAATAGAATTTCAGGTTGAACTTGAGCCAAATATATCTTGTTTTAAATAGCGAGATACATTATGCATTGAGATGCGTTCTTTCATTCAAAAGTCCAGTAATTTCTATTCATAATCTCATTCACTAGCTTTTAACATTTTCCAAACAAACAAAAGGAATAAAAAAAAAGCTTCCTTGATTACTAAACCTGGAGACACTCTTGAAACCCATTAAATCCCACAAATGTTCAATTTAATCTCAAATAATCCCATAAATCCCATTTCCCATCCCACCATCAACTCACTTCTAATTTCAAATATTTACACACAACTTAACCCTCAAAACAATTCAGAAGGCATTACTCCAAGAAATAAGGAAATCCTCACACGTATTTATTCACTTATGTGAATTTTCATTATTAGATTTCTTGGCATCCCATTTAGGCATATCATTGACACCTTTCCTAAGCTGTTTACCATACACCCAAAAGCGCCATTCAATTTCATTAGCACCTGTGCTGACTTGTCCTGGATATTTTTAACATCACAAGAGATTTACATAAGGTGCTTAACAAAACGACACATGATAAGCGCCATTGGTTTCGTGGGCTAAAAAAAAACAAAAAAACAAAAAGGACTATAGGCAGGAATTTTCCATTTTTGTTTTCTTTTAATTGTACGGTAAATAAACAGGTACTCAATCGATATCTTGAGGAGTCGTCTCTTGCAAAAGCGAATGACATGTTTGTATCTAGCTATTTTTGGTTTCCTTCTCTATCCGGTGTATACATGCCTTGCTATCGTTATTCACTTGTTCCGTTACTTCTTTTTTTTTCTTTTTTTTTTTTTGATTTGAGGATAACAATTTATTTCACATACACACGCTACATTTATTTTGGATTATTTATTTGTTCTTTCATTTTTTGTTTCGTTCAGGGTTCACTTCTCTTTTGACACAATTGATATAACGATGAGGATGGAGAGGGGGAATTGTTTATTGGAAACAATTTTCATTGACACATTCTTGTTCCATTGATATGCTCCTTCAAACGAGGTGTTTAAATTACGAAATGCCTATTGTGCTTAGACCTTAGGGGTTTGCCTATAGTTAGACACTAACGATCGTCTTAATATTTTTGAAATGAAGTATACGTAGAGTTGAGTTGTGTCAATGGGCGGGTTAATGGCGAGTTTCCGGGTTCCTTTGCCTACTCTTCTTAATTTTGTAAGATTTCTTTAGAGAAATCTCTAGATTCTTGGCCTATTCTTATATCAGACTGTTAATTTGAGGTACAATTCATTGAAGATCGTTCGAAGATAACTCATGATTGTATTTAAAATCTTTTCAGTGTTCTTAAATAGAATTTTTACATTACACTCATCAGAACTTACCAGTATGGCATCCGCACCACGATACACAGTCCTGAAAAAGTTGAAATCCATCACTTCCCTATCAAACTTAAAAGCCGCGTACAACAGTAAGCTCTTCTAGCCGATCGCAGAGAATTCGAAAACACTTTCTCGGAATTATTTCAGATACACGTTCTTCGCGATTTCTTCAATGTTGTCCTGAAGCAGACAAAAGTGTAGATTTGACGTTTATATTGAGTGCACTATCATAAGTTTGTTGAGAAACGCATTGATATAGTCACACGTTCTTACCGACTTACACGGGTTGTTAACTGCAATTTTAAAAAATTCGAAATTTTCATCGTGAAATCAACGACGATACACCAATTGGGTGTCCTGAGACTTAGTTACTTCGACAACTGGTGGGTTTATTGTACCCATAAAATTAATTATCCACAGCAACCCCTTTCGAAGACGACTAATTTGCGAGCCACCTAGAAAGGGATAAGGATCTTAGGAGTTTCCAGAAATCAGCGAATTCGAGGTCCTCCAGCGCATCAAAGAAGCTATTTCCAAGATTACTCAATCTGTTGGTGGCTAGTAGAGGACAGTCGCAAAGCAGGTTGCTATCAACAAACGAAAACCTATCTGTCTACAGCTTTAGTCACTTCTGCTTTGCTGACGAATCCAGAATCTGGATTCCTTCGAAGCACAATACTTCGCCGGATATTCAGTTCTATTTGCGAGAAAAACGAAGGAAAAAGAACGAATGTAACAGTGAACTCTATGCGCAAAAGCTAAGTCGAAGTAAACGATATAAATGCTCCAGCCATGAGAACCTGAAAGCCACAGTCCTCCGGTTCAAGATGAGCAGGCAGATCAAACCTGCATAAGGAGAATGCTTATCCTGATGAACTGGAAACAATGTACTTAGGATTGAAGGACATTTCGAACGTCCGTAATGAGGATGCTTATCTTAGTGAGGATGGCAATACTGTAGGTAATCAGGATTGAAAAGAATGGAAGGCTGCGGTGTCTTAAGTAGATGTTCCTCAGGGATCAGGAGCCTGTATTATTATTATTATTAATAAGGCTCTGCGACAGATGCATATGGCACTACGATCTAAAAGATCTATTGTGCCTGGAGCCAGGTGGATAAGGACATCTTCTATCTTCCTAATGTAGTTGAGGACATCTCCAGTCGAGGCATCACGAATGTCCTCCAGTGTTAGAAATTCTTTGTGGAGACAGCGTTTTCTGACCCTGCAGACGGCTGATTCGTCTTCCTCTAAGCAGAGTCTGCATTCAGATTCCTGAACTATATTTAGTTTATGTAGGTGATATCTGAGGCTACAGTGACCGGTAAGGAAGCCGGCAAGTCTTCTGATATCGTCCCTTTTATGGTTGAGAATATTTTGAGTGAATTTGTTCAAGGGTCGAATCGCCCGTTTAGTCTGTCTGAGTCCCTGAGTGTTGTTCCATTAGGATATGAAGTTTCGTTTTTCCCACCTGTCCAGACTCATTCTGAATTCGGATCATCAGGAGTCTGTAAAGTTAGTGAGTATCATAGTTGTACATTAGATTATATAAGGTGGGATCAAGCACCTTATTATTTCGGCCACAATTGGGCTCATTATGATGTCCTCATAGGTTTATTAAACAATGAGAGGTATAAACTCAACTTCCTGTTCTGCCTTATTGAGAGGCGGAGTTCGAAAATTTAGTACCATATTTGTCGTACTTATTTCCAATCCCGTCAGATCCATCGTTCTGTGCAACAGGAAGCGCAGTTTTGATGCCATTGTCTATTGTGTGGAGTGGCTTTCTGATATCAAAATCCAAGAAAGAAATCAATGTTTTCCACCAGTAACAACAGACACAATAACAAAGTGGACTCCACTTCGTACTTCAAAGCCCTCCGATACCTTCTTAATGAAAGGACTTGACACTAAGCATCAACGTAGGTAGCATTCATAATAGCTAATAAATAATCTATTTCATTAACCTAATTTGAATTGACCTAAGCATGAGATAAAATTCATTTTGATTCAATGATAATGAACATAAATTATTTGCTATGTAAAATATTTATAAAAAAAAATATTCAATTTAATTCGATTTTATGTTTGATCCACGTCCACTTTAACTATTCCCAATTGAAAGCAACCAAACACAGAACCGCTTATGGAGTGACAACTTAATTTAGAGCCTCTCCGAGCACGATGTTTAAAAATTCCAAATCATTACTTTGTTAAGGAATTGTGCCGTCAATCTTTGAACATGAATTGACATTTTATTTAAATTCACTCGTTCACGTTATAAATATTTAAAGTTTCAATAAAATAGGAGTGTGTTCAAATCATGTGGGTATTTTTTTTTTATAATGTTAATACAGGTGTCATAGTAATTGTTAATTTTGTTGATTGAAACATTTGAAAATATAATAATTGTAATTTATATATATTTGTTAGATATATTAGGCTTTAATATTTAAAAAAATATATTTGAGGTGGGAAAATAGAGCAGAGTTACGAATGTTTTTTGTGACATTTTCGATATTATGGTTACACATTTGATTCGCAAGTCCCTTATGCAATAACAAGTTCAGAATTTTACTTTGATTGAGTTCCTCAGCAATACATTTAACATAAGAGTCAGCTCGAAGTCCTCTTTAATAGGTCTATCTTTATCTCTACGGACAGCTCTAAAACAGCCAAAAAATCTGTGGCGGGGTCTATTTAGGAGATTTTAACATTCATCACTCCTTAAGTCTGCTCTCTATTATACCTTGTAGCTTTCAATCCGAAGTCGCGGCTATCAGTCAGGTCACCGTTTGAATGAAGATTAACCAAGTATCTCGCACAGATATTCTAATCTATATCGACAGCTTAGTTGCAATCAGATCTCTTGTATTTAGCACAGTAAAATCTTGGGCAATCAAGGACTACCGTGTACCTGATTCACACCAATGCTCTGTCGAAAACAAATCATAGAAGGCAAAATACTAAGCTTATCTGGCCTGTCATCGATCCTCACCCTTAGAGATCAAAACCATTATTTCGACTAAAAAGAGACCAGCTTTCGAAACGAACATTGAAATAGGGCACTAAATCCTAGGCAGGTGTGCTCAGCGTATTGTATGCAACGATTTCTACCAGAACTACAAAAGCGAGAAAGAGGAAGAGTCTATTGTGCACTTCATCTGCACGTGTCTTGCTCTGGCAAGCTTCAGAAAAACCACGTTAGGCGAATACTAAAAAAACTACGTTAAGAAGTCTTAATGGTTTCAGAAGTAGACTGGGGTCCAACCCTAGAATTCATTGTGGTCTATGCCCTACTTTTGGTCCACTTCTAACTAACTAACTATAAAAGCCGTTCAGTCTTCTTTGTCGTCTGAGCCTGAAATCATCCATTCGTTCGATTCACTGGGATGTAATTCGTGGAGTTCACGTCGGACGTCGGACCTTTAAAAATGGTGATGGTCCTAGAATATAACAATGTCCACACGGTTCAGAGAAATAAAACAGCCTCAAGCTTTGTTATGCTCAAAGCAGAAGATAGAAAGAAGAAGATACAAACCACATGGACACATGCTGGAGCCAAACTAGCGGACTGTTGTTGGAAATCTAATACCGAACTTATGCCAAGTCTTTATACAACTGGGAGTGTAGGAGTTCTTAATTCTCAAACACAACATGGTTGCTTGGCTTTGGTATTAAGCGTTGCATCTCGGGCTTCTTGGTGGCAAACTAAACGTCGTATCCTTCGCATTAATTTTCGACTGTATTTCTTATCGTCATGAAAAATTGGAACTTGCGTTACTAAATTAAACAAAGACAGACATAATGCTAAAGAAAAACAACCAAGTTCCCCGATTATTCGATAGATGGCAGGAAAAATATTTCTCTCAAATCACACATCTCTAAGTTAAAAAGTACTGTCTAGTGAAGAATGTGATTGATTGACCGTTTTTGTGATTTGTAAATCCATTCATTGGTGTTCTATGTACATTCCACTTATTCCAAGAAAACCACAACAGAAAGTACAACATCCGTGGTTCAACCACACAACCATACACAGTCATCTGCAAAAATGTATTCAAAAAAGCTGCATCCATATAGAGGCAAGTATTTCTTGTTAATGGAACACAATAAGCCAATGCCAGACGCAACTCACTTAATATGTGCGACGCAGAGGCCATTGACCACCTTCAATTGTATACAGTTCTCGGCTCCGGGTTTACTTCTTCTTCTTCAGTGTTCCACCGAAAAAGAGACCAAAAGAAAATCCACAAAGCACCCATTCAATTTACCCATGATGTCCAGTCAATTGTCACTGACCTAAGTCAAACCATTGCCACATACTAATAGTGTGCTTCGTCCGCCCATCACATCGCCAATATCATTTCAATATTCCATCTACATCCATTCGCCGTCGCCAATTCCCGATAAGAAAAGATACGATTTCCATAAAAAGCCCCAGAAGTCTGATGAATTCATTTGCCACAGCGGCAGAGCGCATCGCAATGCCATCGAAATGTTATTTAATCACCAGCAATCACATAGATACTAGTCGTACTTTTATATCTTTTACTTAAAGCTGAAGCTGTTGACAGTCTAACAGCTTCGAGACTTGGAATTTAAATTGGCTCCTTGTTGGCAAAACTGGATTGACTGACTGATTGATTCTGCGCAACTGTCAGAGTCAACTCATTCCAACTTAATTTACTCCGAGCCATTTAGATTATTGATTTTGAAGTTGGAGATATCTTAATTACGGTGCTGCGCTCAAGAACGTTCCATTCGGTAGCGATTTTAATCCGCTTTCCGTTTTCAAATATGCATATTTATTTGTACATTAACATTTGCATAAGTGCTGTGTATTTTATTTAAAAACTACATTGATTGGTCGTAAATTTTAGTGGAAATTCTGTTGTATTTCATGTTCTGGTCTAGTCCTGATTGCTGGTTGCAAACTTGATGTGACGACTATCTGCGAGAGTCAGTAGGGAGGAGGTGATATATGGCGGTATGTATTCTTGACTCAACCCCTTTGGTTGGATTTGTGTGTGAGATGTGCTTTGAGAGAAACCCAAGTCCGGTTTTGGTATGCACAAGTGACCATAGAACAAGCTCGGGTTAGTAAATGACTGCCTTTATGATGGTTGCGGTGATTTATGACACTAGAAGGATTTTGACTTTGTTATCCTCGTGGAGAAAGTTACGTCTTTTTCTTTTTGTCCACAAATGAAGCAATCAAAATGGGAGAAACAGGCATTTTGATTGTGTCTGTGGGGTGAAAGAGGGAGGGCGAATTATCGAAACTGGATTTTAATAGCTGAGTTATGTTCATTTAAGATTGAAATATTCAGAACGGTAGGGGCTTCTTAAGCGAATTGCAGAAAGATTTGTGGATTGATATCCACTAGACTTCTAAGTGAAAGTAACATTTGTGAGAGGCTGATTTGTATCTGTGGAGAGCTACCCTCTAAAAAAATCTCAAGCTAATGGGAGGAATATATTGATTTTTTTTATTAAATAAATTGGATACTTAAATATTGAATACAGATTGCCATCTCTCTTTACTAATGGTTTCAGGAAACTCAGTCGCAAAGGACGAAGGCGTGATTGTTTTTATAGCCGTGACTCACTTCAGTCAAAAAAACGATTCATACTCAGTAGCAGCCGCACCAACCAATTGGTTTGCGGCTCGATTTCTTTTTCTTCATTTGACAGTTTGTAAATGTCAAAACCGAGGAAAAGCAACAAATGCGATCGGCTAAAGGCTAATTTATGAGATTTTTCGAGCTCTGGTGGTCAACTTATGAAGTTCTATCCTCACTTGCTGCTACTGGGAAAATTATCGCCACTTGGTGCCTTGTTGTTGCTTTGTGTGTAAAATCTTACTGGGCTGGGTATACAGCTATCAAAAAAACACGGCTTATGTAATTTGAACTTGAGATCTGAGCTGCAGCGACCTACAGTTCAATTGCCGACCCTGATTGGTGAATTGAGAAGCTTTTTCATGGTAGCTGCGAAGAGGTAATGCCGCGAAATAAATATGGTTATGAGGATCGAATCTGTGGCCTCTCGCTTAGCATTCCAACGCACTAACCACTAAGTCACGACGACCACGAATTGAGTTTCGATTTTTTGCCAAATGTCTGGAATGTCGTCCATCAACTGAAGGATCATGTTGGCACCGAATATGGTTGCTTTGTTGAAATTGTGTTAGAATAATAGAACAAACGCCCGCTATAGGTACCCTAAAAATTAGCCAACTATACAACAAAAGGGCGAATACGAAATGCTTCTAAATAACTCATATGTACGTACACAACGCCATGTATTAAGTAAGTCTAGTTTAGGCCTTAGTAGAATAGGAAGGAAGTGAAGTTTAGGCAGCGCGGTCCAGAGCCTTTTGTACTCACCTTAAATAAAAGCCATGTGGGGTGGTCTCGATTGGAAGTTGTTAAAGACCACATAAGCTATCGATGAACTATAACATATAATCGGAGGATTGACTTTGAGTATCGTCTTTCTATTTCTGTCGAAGCTTAGGTATTCACAGAGGAACTGAGTGGTGTTATTCCTGCTTCAACGTTGTCGCAGTTGCAGAGGTATGTTATACTAGTCGCAGTCTGTTTGCATAGGTAATCTGTCAACAGATCACTTGTTATTATATCTATCAGAAGGGTCAAGTTTGGTATACTTATCGGGAAGATGTCTTTTATCCTTTCGTCTATATTCGACATGGCAAGAGGAATTTTTATGGAGGAGCCTTGGTATTCAATTATTGTTTGCTCTAGCGCCGAATCGTTCATAGCTTGTTCTCTGGCCTTCTAAACCCCGCGAACTTCTCAATGTCTCGGGGTTACACAAAGAGTAATATTATGTTTTGAGCCTGTTGGATTTTACTAATTATACTTCCAAACTTGCAGGGCTTGCTTTGAGCATATTAGGTAACCGATAGCGATTCGTCTTGGAAATACCGTCAGTACACCAGTGTTGTTTGAATACTCCTTGTACTGAAGATCTGAGGAATGGCCATAGTTCTAAAAATATTTTAAGCAAAATCTGAAACTCTTCCTTTCAACTTAGAAAACTAGCCAATAGCCTAAATTTCAAATTGCGTTAAAAATTGATTTGATCAACTCCGGAAAGGCTATTAGAGAACATTGGTTATAATTCCTGTCTTATGATGTTCGGGTACAACAAGAGGTATCAACGGTATGGCTTTTGAAGAAATAAAATAGAAGGCAAAGAAAACGGTTCAAATGGCGAAAATGTTGGCCTTTGTTTGGATAAGGACATTCCATCCAAATAGCTCTCAATAAAGAGTTATCTAGCGATTTGAGGAAGAAGAACGTCGATGAGATCTAACTTGATTATAAAAGCTATCCTAGTTTTTTTGACATCATTTCCAGCACGGGGAAATCCTTTCAAATGTATCATTGTATTTGCCTTTTTCTTGTGAATGCGGTCTAAAGTTATACAACAGAATTACTAGCCCAATATGTTGATCAGGGACTGACATAGAGCTCTGAGGGTGACGGTTCTATCCAGGACCCTCATTGGGTTTTTGCAGTGTGAAAATTTGTGAAGTCCTGTCAAATGTACTTTTCCTTTTTCAAGGTTATCTACATTTGACCGCCCTAGCCTCATTGTTTAGACTTCAAAGTTTATATTTCGACTTATGAATTTGAATATATTAGCGTGTTCCTTACTTTTGCGGCTGAGAATATTTAAATCTGTGCTTCATTATGACTCACGTATTTTTGGCTTTCCTCCAGGAAATCTAGTCTTTATGGAGAATGAGATCTTACCCGGAACTTGAAAAAAAAGGATCAGTTGGTAAGCTTCATTCAGTTAAAAGAGCCCAACGTCTTCTTCCCTTATCTCATAATTATTGAGAAAAGTATGTGAATTATCCACTTGATAAGTTGTGTGATGTCTCATTCATTATGTGTTACACTTTATATATTTCCAAAATAAAATTAAGCTGCGACTGTTCCATTCCGAAACTGAAATCAATTGCGAATCTCTTTATCTTCGACGCCGCTAATCTTTGATCCCTTTTCAAGCAAAACGGTCTAAACTGCCACCCAAAAACCTCTACTAAAACCAAATAACTGACCAATGCCCAGTTAACAAATAAATCAACGCATTTAATGGTCCATAAATAACAGATACAAAATCTATCTGACGAATTAAATATCCCGCTTTAGAATTTTAAATCATTTTATAATTGTTCGCGGTCATAAAAATTTAAAATCGGCAATGGACCCGTGTAAATTCGCATACGATCCTTTTAAGGAAAAGCAATAAATCTCAGAGCACCACCCGAATCGAAAAGGCAAAAGTTAGAGCTTTCCGCTACCTATACACCTAACTGTTGACCATCAGAAGATCACTTCACTTTGCATTATTACCAATTAATCTCTTCGAAACTAATTATAAGCTCGTAAAATCTATTTGGGACGATTCCGGTGAGAGGAACGATGACTACATGGACGTATAGTTCCAACAAAGCTGGCAGCATCTACGTTCAAGCAGAGCACAAGACCGTCTCTGATTGTTTATGCGAATTTAATCACAATCGTATAAAAATAAAGAACACACTCAATAAAAATCTGTTTTATTGCTCCGTTTCTCCATGGTGGTGGCCATAAAAATGTATTTAAAATCATATAAAAGTGTAGGTAGAGAGATATACATATGTATCTGTGACGATCGGGATTCCATGCGGTACGTGATGTATCTTTCGTTTTATTCGGCAGTGTTTTGGTTGACTTAAGCGCTTGTGATTCCATGTAAGGTGACAAGTTTTCGATTTGTAAGAGGAAGTCACATTTACCCAACTTCCAGAGGGTTAAGGGTAATAAAACGTAAAAGATTAATCGTGTTAAGAATCTGTTGCATTGTAAATAGAAGAGGATGCACTTAAGAATGATTTTATTGGTCGTAAACCACCCTTGGTAAACAAAGTGTCTGGTATAAGTGGTGCGAAGATTTAATAGGGTAAAATCACTTAGTGATTTTATTGCCATCTAGTAGGTGGTAGGGGAAGCTGGATGTGATTCAGGTATAAGATGTGTGATGTGTGCATCAGATTTCGGATGATTATTCGAATTCGAAGAAAAATTCGAAAAAGGTTGTGTTCTTGATTGAATTTAAATTTCCTTAAAATGTGGGTTTTGTTTTTCTTCTTCAGGAATTTTGTGTTCTTTTTGTTTGGAAAGGATTTTTTAATTTAATCTGAGCGGTAGGCCTACAACCTCTTTGTATTTGCCGAAAAAGATGCGAAATACGTATTGTTGTGTAAATCGACCAAAATAACAGCGATTGGTGAGTGTAAGTTGCTGTTTGAGAGTTAAAAACATAGCCTAGGTGGACAAATTATTTCACTACCTCCAAGTTGTAGTCGTCCAACGTGACGTGTTGGTTAAGATGTCGGTGTTGTATCTCGCTGTTCGTAGACAGCATATTTTTCGATTTATCCTCGTTCACAACCAGATCTATTTTAGGAGTTTCTGAGTCGATGTTGTAAAGCTGGTAGTGATAGCTCACTTCATTCTAACGAGCCCTACGAGCGCTTGTATTTTTAACCTGAGAATTTTAAATTTCATATTTGCTGATCGCTTTGTTAAGTGGTGCCGTTTCCTACTTTGATGAGATAGCGCATGAGCTTTGCAAGAATACCAAAACGTTCAACATTACACCAGATAGGATTTTACAAGCGACGTTGGGTAGGGTTATGCCTCTACAATTGACCAAGTTGAGGCGGTCTCCTATTCTATGGATTGAGCAGATGGTGCAAAGTGGGCATACTTTCGTTGGATCAAATCTTACAGATGAATTTGTCCACGTACAATACCAGGCCTAAACAGCTCAGCTCCTTAGCTATATGGGCCTACGGCCTAATAGGATTTACCCTCGTAGTCTCAACTTTATTTTCGGTCCAGGCGTTGTAGGTACTGATTGATTATCCATTTAACAGTTCCCATAAGGACAAGTCTTTCCATTTCTTCAATTTTTTTTTTCCATACGCCAATTCTGTGTGAATTGAGCTTAACTATACTCTTAAACTCTTCCCTATACAGATCTTTGATTAACTTGCATCGCCGGGTTTCTTAACTTTACAATAAAAACACCATGAGCTCATAATTCACTTTTACTTCATTTCTTGCATTTTTTCCTGTATTCCTTAATACAAAATTATAACTCACTGAACACAGTCGCACAACTTCCAACTATAATTTTTAAATATTGGGTGCTCCTATTAACAAACAGATGTCAGTAGTTGAAGAGAAAAATTAATCTTTTATAAAGTGATGCCAAACCAAAATCCACATCCGTTTCCGGAGTAGTAGTCCATATTTCGAATCGAACTGACAAAAGTGTAAAGGACGTCAAACACTTTGATGACAGCCTATAGCTAACGTTATGGAATATTAACAAGTAGATATAAAGGAATAATACGTTGAGATCTCGTAGTTTTAATGCGTCTAATGAGAATAATACTTAATCTGCGTAAAACAGATGTTCAAAGTTTTTCGGTGACAAGTGAAGCTTTGGGCTTCTTTATTGTGCATTTGTTAAAAGTCGAAACAGTAAGGTCTTTCAAAATCTTTGCATACGAAGGCGTGCTATGAACGACTTTGTAGAACTTATTAGATAACTTGGGGCTTGATCTGACACTTTTTTCCACAAGCGAAGCATTGACTTCGATGAAATTTTAAAAGCACTCTAACTTCATTGGACTGACATGAGCGAAACCATTGCAAAATTTAACACTTAGCTCGAAAATTCATACAAAGCAGGCAGACTGACAGAGACCGCTCTGTATCACCTGACAGGAATCATTGAAGGTGCTCTTGAAAAGAAGGAAGTAGTAATCTGTGCATTCTTAGATATAGAAGTGACATTTGATAACAATCAACTCAGCACTAAGAAGTAAAGGAGTCAATGGAACAGTATCTTATTGGATGTACGCGCTGCTGAGCACAAGATCACCGGAGACACAAGAGTCATTTAGAACCATCAGAGTCAAATCAACAAGAGGATGTCCACATCTCCCTTTTGATACGTTAACCAACTCGGTACAGGCATATACTGACGACGTAGTACTGATTGCCAGAAGAAGGTTTGAGAAAAGTCTCTGCCATACTTTAAATAATACATGTTAGGTGGATTTCGAAGAAATACTACCTATTGCAGAGCTCCTCATGACGCAACTTTTAAAAAATTTTAATGCAACTTTTCAAGACCTCTATAGTAAACACCAAAACCATGGTCCGTTCAAATGTTTATATAACGAAATCTTGTCACCACGATAGGGGCCGCAGTTCTTAACCGAATTGAACGAAACTTGGTACACATGTTGATATGGTGAATAGCACGGACGAGTTCGTAGATGGGCGAGATCGGTTGAGAGGGGGGCGTGTCACGCCCATTTATGTAATACAACGAAATCTTGTCCGCACGATAGGGGCCGCAGTTCTTAACCGAATTGATTGAAACTTTGTACACATATTCAGATGAAAAATAGCTCAGCTGAGTTCGTAGATGGGCGTGATCTGTTGAGCGGGGGGCGTGCCACACCCCTTTCTATTTTTCAAATTACGCATTTACAAACTTTTTGCATCTTTTTTTACTAGTATGACAGCGGTAATAATCATAAGTATTATTTGCTAAAAAATATCCGCCATATTGAATCCGCCATCTTGAAATTCTTTAAAATTGCTCCGATTTCGTTGAAATTTAAAATGTCTACTCGTTTATGTGTACTTATTATAATTTCAGTCTTGGATCCACCATTTTGAATTACTTTAATATGATTTAAAAGTTGCATACGAAAGAAATCCACCTACCTCTTGCGGCTGGTGCCGGAAGGTCCTTTTTTTGTATTGGCAATGGTGTAGTGGGTAGTGTGTTTGCTTGTCATTCGACTTGTGTAGGTTCGAGCCCTATCGAGGAACAGCAACAGCCAGGAACAAAATCGGAGTTTCACACCACTACACCAAAAACGAGGTTCTGCTTGGGAGCAGTAGAATGGACCGAATGGAAATTCCCTAAAAAAAAAAATAATAATAATATCAACAACAAAACAATGGTAGGTACCATTCACAAGCAAAAGAAAACTTTAAATACTGAGGCCAATCATGCACTGACTCCAATATAAGGAGACAAATGTCTGGAACTAAACATGGGCAGGAAACTTACATATCTGGTATAATAACTAAGAAGAGATTTCCTGGAAAGAAATCCGTGCTCTTATGATGTGTAGGAGCTTGGTGGGTAAATCTTGGGATGCCTTATCTGTTGGTGGGTAAGAAGCACCAGCGTAATCACAGCGAGGAAGACAATCGACAGAGTGCCCGAAAATGCACAATAGCAACCATAGAGGTTCTCTGGAACTGATCCCTGAGCACATCTTAATTAATGTTAATCGCAAATAAAATGATCCTGAGGATAACAAAAGAGGGAATCAAAGAAAAGGAATATTATGCTCACCGTAACAAACTTTTTCTTCTAGCAATTTATAGAGAATTTCCATATGAAGCTTAGTTGTAAGAAAAACTGGTGTGATGAATCCATCGAACACGGTCTGGGCAACATTCAAGTGACTTATGATACACAAATGGCTTATGAACTGAGGAGTGTAGGAGCTCGGACTAAAAACAAAGCATCACGGCAAGTACATCTGTGTAATTCAGGTAGAAATACGTGCCATAAGTAGGTGTGACTAGATCAATCTTGACAAAAACTACAGTAAATACGCCACAGTAGTGGAAAGTGCCTTGACCTTAAACTAGTTTAAATTGCATCCTGGCCATTAGTCTCACATCCAGTTTTAATACGTATGTATGTATATAGCCTACCATATAAAATGGGATTACCGAACTACAACCAGGACCGACAAAATGCTTAAGCCTCATGACCAACGTGTCAGCACAATTTTCAATCAGCATAAATACTCTCATTTATGTTTAATTAAGGCAGCTCTCAAGAAGCATAATTACAGGTATCACCCTCACCGCATTACAAATGAATTTACTGCGTCAATTACCTATTAAATCATAATTAAAACAATTATGCTTACGCACACACTCATTTCCATTTAGATTTGTATACGGAAGTAAAGATTTCCGCGGTACACACACCCTAATTACGTATTCTGCCCCGAAAATGGAAATTTTATTTCACGAAAGATACTCTTCATAAACAATACATCAAAGGCTCTTCGCGTTGCGCACTACCTTTGGCGGTGCGGTACCACTTTTGGCTCCAAAAAGGCACCTCCATCCCAAATTGCCTAAAGCAAACGCAATTCCATTAAAATTTTATGCGCACAGGATGTGTATACTGCTCGGTGTGTACATAAGGCTCCCTCTGATTAATTTCATAAATTTTCTTTAGCTTTTTAATTCCACCAGCAAGTGCTTTCATCCCCCATCGCATCGCAGCCCTCCGGACTCCGACCGTAGACGATGGATTCTTGAAGATGGTGCGGCACACACATTTAAAGAAGTTATACGCCCATTTGGCGCTTTCGAAAATCGCTTAGGCCCAAGGAAATTTTTCACTTTTATTGTTATTGCCTCAGAGAAAGAGCAAGGCAGGAAAAAAAGAAGAAAAAAAGCCGCCCAAACTTATAACACAAATACACTGGCACATGCCGCCATGGATACACAGATATAATTCCTTTGAATATTTAACAGATAAATTGTGCGTTCCATTCGCTTGCCCGAGCAACCACCCCGCTTAGAGTGTTCGCTTCTTCGCCTTTTTTTGCTTCTTTAGGGGGAAGGAGGATAGGGAGAGCTTGGCTAAGATATTGCTTTGCTTGCTTCTTTGAAACTTTCATAAGAAATTTAAAAGGATTCGTTGGATGTACGCTTCTGCTTCTGCGGGGTATAGATGCTGAGGGAAACAAGACGAGGTGAGTCCCAAGAGCAAATTGAACATTATGGTGGTAAGATTAGTCGGAGATATCAATGGGCTGGATGCAGGGGTATTGTTGGGTAGGTTGGGTCCCAGAACAGCCGCCATCGAATACGCAAATGTTTACCCTCCGAACGATTTATTTTTATTGGACCCAGTGAGTTATTGCAAATTATTTATGTTTTGATAATTTTGCTGTTGTGCAGGGAATTCGTTTTTGGGATTTCTTCGGGGCTTTCATGTATAAATAACAAGTCGGCGGGAGTCCCAGTGGGAGGCGAGGTTTGAAAACGTGCGACTTATTTTAAGTTTCAACATTTTCATATTGAAATTAAGAAAATGTGGATGAAACTTTGAAGTCCCAACGGATGCCATCCTTATTCATGTTCCTTACAAAACTACATATGCTCTACCTTAAGTTGAAAATTACAATATCTTGGTTTTTTGGGTCCCGGAACTAAAAAAACATCGACGACGATTAAAAAAGCCGGTGGACTATTGGGCACATACAAATAAATCGCTTTAGTAAATTTCACTTCCGCTGAAGTTAAGGCGCAGGATGCGCTTTTCTTTGCGAATGACCAAACCACACCGAACATTTTGTTAACGGCTCAAACGAATTGTCAACTAAGCTAAGCCATGTACAAAAGTAAGTAGTGAAACTTCTGAAACAAAGAACTAGATACTTCATTACGACAAGTTGTTAGGTGGAGCTGCGGTTCAGGGTTAACTCGGTCCTCAATCAACAAGCTTCTCTATTTGGCCCGGTCCTTTGCATTCCATTTAGTTATACTCCTCCAGTTGGTTTAAATCAGCTTCTACTTCGTTTTCTGACAACTCTGCGGGCCAGAGCGTTTGTGTTTTTCCGCACAAAGATAAATCAAACGTGTCCAATATGTTTTTATTTTATCAAGCTCATTTAGTTCATCGTTGAATCTCCCACTCCGAATCTCATCAATGCAAGGACCATTGCATTGACCAAGAATATGTTCATCTGTCTGAGATGATAGGTCTTCTATTATACATGTGGAGTCTCATTGCATGTTCGAGGTTTGGTTTTACTACTCGGTTGCTTTCTCAAGTTGTCTTAATGGGGTGTTGCAACACTTAGACACAAAAACAGGCCCATTGTAAGTACCTATTACCAGCAGGTGCATTCCTTTTACAGTGTTTTCGGAGAAAGGTGGTAAGAAGCACATCGAAAGAAGGTACAACGATAAGAAGCATAGGTTACTAACACTTACCACATCAGCCCTGAAAATCTGCCACTTTATACGAGAAAAAGCTGGACAATCACATAGGAAGTATTCCACAGTATCGTTGCCCTCTCCACATGCATCGCAGACTAAGGTGTTACTAAAGCCTATAACACATTTAGATGTTTGGTAAAAGAGTAGTGGCCTATTATAATGACAAGACTTCAGACTTCTTACAGATTTCAGGAAGTACCCTTATAGTCCGTTTGCATTCTGGAAAGTCATGCCACCTACTGTTGTGTTTGTAGGAAACCCAACTTTTAACGATAGCCCTAACCGAAGATGTTGGCAAACCTAACGAATGATTATTGTCGGAGAAATTCTCATGTAAACTGGGCCTAGCAATCTCATCGGAAATCTCGGACAAGACTTAGAACTTTTAGTCTTTTAACTGAATTTAAAGTAGTTCTGCATTCTCGAACTATTTTAAATCTAGTCAGAGGCCTGGCTAACGCTACATACGAACCTGTTTTTCGAAATATAGTTCGGAACTATAAGTATTATATAAATCTCAGCTTGGAATACAAACATTATGCGTATATACCTAGCGGAAAGTGCAGTCTTTTACCGCAAAGACTCCACCAAAATACATTCGTTACCTTTGAAGTCAAATGAAATATTCCTTGTGGAAGATCCTCGAAACTCCATTTCAACTGACAATAAGTGCATAGGGAAGATCTTATAATCACCTTACGGAGTCACAAATCTCTTGTTGGTGATTAATACCATATCTTGGCAAAGTTATGGTTTCCTTGACTTCAGATGAGATTTCGTTGTCAGGAGTGATAATATGTTTCACAAATTATTGTCAAGTCCCATTCACTAATCTACAGGAAGTTGCAAACGTCTCGCCATCGGATTAAATCCGAAACTAGTTTACGAAATTTAACTAAATTTTATATCTAATTTAAGTTTTAAGCCACATCGTAATCAAAACTCTTTATTAACCATTAGTGTGTAGCTCATAAGATAATCGTTTATTTATAGATCGTTATCGAAGTCATTTTAGCAATTTAAAACACCAAAACCCTCTATACAAACAGAGACAACACAAAATTCAATTAATTATACAAAAAGTATAAAAAAAGCAAAAAATATGAATAAATTTAGCAAACCATGTGAATGAAATCTCCCCAATCCAGTAAGCGATTTAGCCACAGCGACAGCGACAGACGCTCTCCTCCAATGGCCATCGAATTCGCCTTTAATTGGTTTTTATTAAACCAAATGCATGTAAATTAATGCTTGTTTATTATATAAATTAAGAATTATTGCCGGGGCAAATGGACAGCACCGCGCGATGGCTGCGCGCTCAGTGCCTCATGCAGTAAATTCAAATAAAAAGTTAATCACTCGCGTTGTCCGGGATATACATACCTACATAGATAGAGAGACGGAGGAGGTGCGGGTAGCTTCAGGTTTATACTATGTTGCTTCTCAGTAGCACCGGGGATCGCAATTTTTTGCTGGCTTCTCTCGTTTTATTAATTTAAAACCTTCACTTGATTTGTGACAATTAATATTATTTTTTTTTTTTCTTTATTTGATTCGTATACATGAGTGTATATGCAAATTCTGTAAAGTTGTTGACTCTCAAGACGGTCACTTGATGTTGTTTTCAATCCGAGAATGTAAAATATTAAATGTATTTAAAAAAAAAACAGAAGTCAAATAAGCAAAAGTTCTGTAATTGATGGGAAAATGATCTTTGAAGAGCAATGCGGTAGCCGAAGTGGGAGAGTCTTACGGAGTTGGATGTTGATGACAACGACATAGCAGAATGATAAATGAACTTGAAAATAAAGCTGTAAAACTGTCGACAGGAAACACGGGAAATGTATTCCTTACGAACCAGCAGGGCTTCTTAAAGCTATTGCTTTGGCGGCATCGTAAAATAGATTGATATCGCTGACTTTAAAGAAGGGCAATTCCAGTTGTAGTCCTTCAGACAGTGCTTAAAACAATAGCTAGTAACATCGTTATAACATCGTTTTTCGAATCGACCTCATGTGGGATACGAAAAAAGATCCTTTATCAGCTAATGTCTTAAAGAGTCAGGTTGTTATTCACATTCCTTGAGACTGTTTCTTGTGGGGCTTTTTGCACTTTGATTTATAAATAGTTTTCCCTTAATCGTGTGGTGCGATCAATTCCAACAACTAAGCATCCGATGTTGGTCTTGAGCTCTTCAATAGTTATTGGTTTATTGGCGTATTCGAACAATTTTACATTAAAAGAAGTCTTACCATTTTGCGAAATTATGGCACCTCTGAAGCTTTCGACTTATAAGTCTACTGTTTGATATACCTTCTGTGTCACTTGTAGCGCCATGCCGAAAAGGATACGACTGCTTAAGTCACACTTAGTGCTTAGATACGCCATAGCTTCTATTATATTGATAAACTGTAATACACTCGACTAAATTTTTTATTTTTGTTTTTATAATTCACTAGTGCTAAAGGGGTTATGAATATTGAATACCCTTATAATGAATTCAGTAGCTGGATCGCCAGAACTCGCCTAGGTAAGTAGGTTAAAGAGGTGTCTTCATCGCGAGCCTTCACTCGGATCTCTACGGATCCATTGTATTCCTCTAACGTGAAATGTCCAATCTGAAAAGACAAAAAGAAGAGAAAGGTCTGGCTGAGTGCAATTACAATCGTTCGGCCTCCCTGAACCATCGTGAGTTCGTAGTAAATTTTAGAATGGATTTTGATGGCTTCTTAGACAGATTGCTCAGGTCGTTGAAAAATAATTCACCGTGGGCCGTCTTTCTTGTTCTGTGTAGGCTGGGACATTCGCATAGGAAGTGGCTGGTGTTCTCTTCCTCGCCTGTATTCCCATAGCCTCTGCATAACTCGTCTGTACTTAAACGCAGTATGTTGTGGCCTGTGATAATCCCTCTGAAGAGTGCTAAGTTTGATCTGTTTAGCGCAAGAATGTGCCCCGTTTTTATCTTGTTGATATTTGTCCAGATGCTAGATTTGACGAGAGCTAGGGGGGCGGTACTGAGTGGTCGACCAGTATTAGGTCCTATTCTGAACCCTAACAGGCTTACTCATCCCGGGATCCACCAGAGTGTTACGGATGTAAGTTTGGCATAACCTATGTATACGGCCTGTCCGAGAATTGGATGTTATGTTGACTTATAGAGATCTGTTTTGCTCTCCCGATCTCATGTTAGGCGGTGAGATTCCGGAGCTCAGACATCAACTGCTTTAAAGAATGGGAGTGTGGGATCTAACGAAAAAAGTTCAGTTTCTGAAATTAACATGGTCCCAAGTCTACCCTTGTTCATAGTTCAGTGCTTCAATCTCCAGGTTCGACTTGATCGATAAAGCAGGATTATTTGGCCTACACTGCTGATATTTTGCCTCGAAAATCAAAAAAAGATTAAGCTCCCAGCTAACCTGGGATTTTGTTTAAAGTTTATATGAAAATGCCATATTTTGGTAAATGCTCCTCCTAGAGCCTAAACATGAGCAATTTTGTGCATAATTTTTTCTACCTATATTCAGCTGATACTTTTAATTACCTATGCATGCTACCATAGCATTGCTGTCGGACTAAAACAACTTCAATGGTTAGTTAGAGCCCTTAAAAATGTCTTAATCTATCTTAATCATTCTACACCTCACACTGTTTTCTTTCGTAGAACCTGCATTCGAAGCTGGCTTCATTCAAAAAGCTTTCTTATAAAACCTTCTGATGTTTTTTTTTTCCTCTCGCAATTGGTTGATAATTGTAATTTTTCACTACCTTTTTAATATCTCAGATACTATTTTCTTAAAATCCCACTTTCTCTAGCTTGTACCTAACTTCTAACGTCTACTCCGGAGGTCGTTTTGCATTTTAGCCACGGACATTATTCTCTATTCAAATGCATACCACAGACTGTTAAATAAATTAACCTATCTTCTTAAACTCTAGCCTAAAACAAGTCTAACACACAATCAAAATGAAAGTCTAAACAAATTCTCCACCTCGTTGTCTGGTTTATTGCCCCATTGCCGTTTAACAACTTCAACACTCATCGACCGTAACTCAATTTTATTTCGTCCCTTCCATGACTAATCCCCATCCTCCCCCTTATTCTAATTACGACGATTCTCACTAATATCCCATTAATTTCAGTTTCGGTCGAAATTCCACCCGAAAACCCACCAACAACTCATCAGCCGAATCTAAGATCTTCCAAGGAATTAGAAATTGAAATGTTATCTCCCCAAACAATGGGCCAACCCGATCCAACTCCAACAAAAATTTTTAATGAATAAAGATGAATAAATTCCAAACAACCACATGTTCATTAGCATTCCCGGGTGCCTTGTCGTGTGGTTTTGTATCTTTCCAAAAACCCAACAACATAATCAAGAAGACGGGGAAAGACGCATATGTCAGCATTTCTTCGACATCCAGCAACATTTGCCGCGCAACTGGATCTCTTCATCGACAATTCCGTATGTGGTAGTCTCTCGGCTGCTCCGGCGGGTTAATTTATGTCCGCTGCCCTTTTTTTTCCCCCGTCTTTGCTTTTAATTTTTTGGTTACCCCAGCCTTTTCTGTTTCGTCCCTCTGTCTGAAAGTACCGCGCGATCAGGTAAGAACCAAAGAGGAATTTATCAAATTTATTACCAAAATCCAAAAAGAAATAACTCAACCTTAGTCAGAGTGGGAACACAAAGGCAGAAGAACACAAAGTCCCTCCATTTTTGGGCACCGAAAATCGAGGCAGCCTCTCTGAAGCCGACCAAGATGGCGGATATTTCGTAGCAATAAATTATTGAAGTCTGGTTTCGTTGCGATGTACATCTCTATTCGGAGACAAAGCAGCACCCCAGATCGGATCCCAGCTATCAAAAACTGGCATGCCTGGGTAGGCACAACCAAAAAAAAACCCAAGTCTGGTCCCAGTTCAGTTCGATGGTTAAGATCTCGGAAGGTAATTTATGCAATCGCCGTGGGTCCGATCCGCGCCACCACCACCGAAACGACAACCACTCGCTGTGTAAATAATTAAAACTAATAAATAATATTGTCAGTAGGAAGAGACCATTTTAACGATTTTTTTCTTTGTTTTTGTTTTCCTTAATTTTGTTTCCACCATTTGTTAAATATTTTTGTTTTGGGGAGTAATCGTCAGTAATGGCCGCTGAATGTATGCATACTGGGTCTGGCATGGGTTTTGGCAGAGGGAATGTTGACGGACAAAAACGCAATTCATTAGGGTCAAATGGTGGTGTGAACTTTTTTATTTTTATTTTATGAATTGTTTTCATTATTGCATTAGGAAATTAATTTCAGTAATGCAATGTGGGGACAATGAATAATTTTTTTGAAAGAGTCATTTAAAAATGAAATACTAGACAGCTATGCATTGTGCCTATGGCTGTGACTTGAGTTTGATTTGAATCAACTTGAAGTAGGCTAGTCGACTTAATTGTGCAACGAAACGGGAGTCAAAATTGGCCGACCACACAAAAAATAATTTCGAAGCTATTGTACCCTAAGGAAGGCAAACGTCAAATTGTGCCTCAACTTATACCTGTAAAGTCCGCCACCCTCAAGCTATGACATACATCGTTATCATCTGCTTTTATTGCGATTATTAGTCATGGAACGCATTTGAAGGGGCAAGTTGCTACTTTTTACTTGTACCGAAGCACTCACTTATGAGCAACTTCTCATTGTGTATTGTGAATGCTTATCGTAAAAACTATACGACAAAGTGTCCCCAATCAGATGGCAATTCTAAGATTAAAGGAGAAATTTTAAGAAACTGTGTCGCTGATGGATCAAGGAACTTGCAAGGATAGTCAACCCTTTTGTACACATCGTTTCGGCACTGTTTACAATAAACAAACATTTTGAGAAACTCTCTACAAAGAATTCTCACGCCAAACTTGGATCCTTAAAATACAAATACAAATATTTGACGCAACAACTCATAGAAAGCCAGGGCCTAGCGACTCGTAACCATTCATGTTGTGCGTTGACTACGAACGGAGGATTCAGAAGCTTTTTAATGACAAATTATACCTTTGTCAAGCCTGCGAAGAAGTGGTACCGCAAACCTATGTCCTCTCGCTTAGTTGTCTAATGCACTAACCACTAAGCTACGGCGACCACGGATCTGCTGCGATGGATCTTCATCCTAAACGTATTCTTAACTTGATGATTTCATAGCAGCACATAGAATCCTCGAATGATCTAGGTTAGGTTAAAGGGGAGGTACCATAGCGTAAAGGATCGCTTCTCTCAGATCTTCATGGATACATTGTGTTCCCCGTTGTAAAATCTTTCATGTATGTACCTGTGTCTAAGTGAAGAGAATAAGCCTATCACCCTGGTAGGTAGGTAGGTAGAAGAGGTTGAAACTGATGAACCTGCTAGAGACATAAATAGCGCGGGTGCGCCGTTTTGATACCACAACTCACATGACCTGGATCTTGATGGGCGAAGCTAAGAGTGTGGTTTTCAAATCCATCCTGTGGAGTTCAGAAAATTGATAAGGTTGCAGGATTTTACTATATGTCAGAGATCTCTGAGAGTTCTTTATAAAAAGCGTTTTCCAAGCTGCTTGGCTCTGGCTAGTGCTGGGCAGTCACAGAGAAAGTGGAATATGGCTTCCTTTTCTCGTGAATTGTCGCAACTACGGCAGTGGGGGTTTAATGGGATGCCTAACTTGGCAGCGTGTGGACCAATTGGCCAGTGGCCCGTGCTAATTGCTGTGATTCTTGCTGTTTCGGTGCGGTTCCTATTGATTAAGTCATTCGTCGTGTTTTTATTGTAGGTATGCCATATTTTTGTGTGGATATGGCACAGGTTGCTAGACTTTTCCACCTAGAGTTGGCAATTGAGTGAAAGTCCTTAATGAATCACACTGGGGAGTAGACTCACTCCGCAAGGAAGATATCCAGGGTAGAACCACATCTGGCTAACGCGTCAGGAACCCAGATGAGAGCGTGTGCCTGCGTTATAGTTTCCTAACACTGTTATACTAATTTAGAGGTCGAAGTGAGAGAGTGGAGCGGCTGAGGCTAAGTATCTTGCAGACCTTTTTTAATCGCTAGTACCTCCGCCTGGAAAACACTTGAAGAGTCTGGAAGGCGGTACGATTTGGATACGTTCAGTTCCGCTGAGAAGACACCTGCTCCAACGCAACTGATTGGAAACCAATTATGACCCAAGCTATCTCAGTTTTTATTACTCTCATGCATCGTTCCTAGGCTTTTTCAAATCTGTACGTGTTTTTTTTATTACCGTCTGCAGTGGAAACTTAAACTGTTCGACGACAGTGGAGAACGTGGCTTATTGTTGTCATAGTGATTTTGGAACCAAGTCGGAAGTGCACTATTAGAGTAATTACAGTATTGTGAGACATTAAAGTCGATGGTCTGCATTCACCCTTGCCGGCGTTAGATTTCATAAACGTTCATAGTCGAATTAATGCAAGTATCCTCAGTAAAACAAAGGATTTGTTACAATTTTACGTGCATTCCCACAGTTTAAATTCATGCACACACCGTCCGTTTTTACATGATTGAATGACAAAACTGTCTAGATAGATATCTAAAGTACTCCTAACCACCTGTCCATAACTAAATGTATTTCCGCATAAAGGACATAAAATGCCAAACCCATAAATTATACCTCCATAAGTATAGAGTTCCTCTGCGAGAACATATACGGGAAATGATATCCTTTGTAAAAAGTGCAATATCACCACAATCACCGTGCATATTGATCATACCAAATTGATAACCGAACTTAAATTAAAAAATTTCCAATAATCTCCTGACAAAATGCAATTTATTCCTCTCATACATCGTCCTTTGTAGTAACAATTTAAAAAAAAAATGGGGACGGCCTCTTTTTTTAATTATTTTTATGCAAATATCCAGCGCATATTTTTCCCAAAGTGTTTCCATTCGATTTATCTACCCCAGTTGCATCACACCACACCGTGTTGCAACTATCATTGGTATACAAATACATGTATGCAAATGTGACCCGAGGCAGGAATTCAAGGAAAAATATGACAAAGGAAGACAATATTCACGAAATGGAATTACGTTTGATACACTCACACACACCATTTGTGTGTTACTCTTCATTTGTCTCATAGAGTTACAACAATGGAATGCTCTCATTCCTTCTTTCATCCATTTTTTTCATTTCTTCATAACTTTTGGTTTTTTTTGTTTTTTTTTTTAATTTTGTACCACGACCCTGGTGGCACCATTTTGAATAGCTGTGGCATTTATCTTCCCTCACATTATAATCTGCCCTTATTGCCCAAAAGGACTACGAACACCGTGTCAAAGGGGGGAAGTAAGGAAGAGTGCCTCATTTCCTCTTGGACTCAAGCGGAGAGACGGCCGGCCATCCACCATTCCCTCTTTATTTTTTTTATTCTGGAATCCAATCTTTCGAAGTCTTGCGTATGTCTTGCAGCTTCCTTACCCAAAGTTCCTTGTGCTCGTAAAAGAGATTTATTGTGAAGACGCGCTGCTGTTATGCCGCACGTTCCTGCACCAACCGAGGGGAGAATGTACGAGATACGGTAGTAGATGAATATTTTTGCTATCGCATCCCACTGAGCATATATCCTTTGAATTATTTCTTCCACCCTCGTTGCCATCACTCTGTGTGCTCCACCACGTCCTTTCTTGTAATCATGAATATGTAGAACATTTTTCGGCATCTGGGACGACTTTACTCTCTTATTATAATTTTCCTTTTTTCTTCGTTGTAGCTGTTCTCGTCTTCGTCCTTGCTGCCAATCGTCCTTATCTCATCTCATAAAGGTTTCTTTTCTTACAAAATTCCACCGCATTTAACCGTGTATGTGTGGGTGTTTGAGCTTTTTCAAGGACTCCCCTCCTCAAGTGGGAGTTGTACATAAGACCTGGGGATATGCTCAAACGTGCTTGTAAAGTTACCACCTAATATAAGAAAAAAAAAACAACAGAAAAAGTGCCACCTTTTCCGTGCTAAAGCAGTGCATAGTGCTTACTCGCAGGAAAAGTCTGCTGCCCCTGCACTGAGAGGCAAACCGAGACGGAAACTTTTTCTCAAGTTTCCTTGGCTCTTTCTTTCAAAGTTCTTTCTCTGGTCGCAAAGACAAATACTACAAAGTTTTCTCACCACCATCCGCTGGGCGCCCCTTCCTCGTCATGGGAGTGGTGATATGGTGTGGTGCCGGGAACATAGTAGACTCCTTTAAACGTTTTCCCATCCAAACAGCTCCTTGAAATGATCTTAACGACCAATAAGAAGTCGTTTCGGAGAGTTGAAATCACGCTATGAGTATTTCAACTGCGTCTTCTTTGCCAGCGCACAAGGAGTTCGTTCCTTGTGTGCTCACTTGGCACACTACTACCGTGTGGAGCATTTTTTCTCTCAAAGGGGGAGGTGTGGAAAAATTTGTACTGCCATGAATGTGTGGCGTGGAAATGCTCCCATTCGAGTGGTAGTAGCCATAATCCTTCTATTGGCCATAGAACGCTATACCAACAACCATCAGCGTCTAACGATAATGTGGACGTAAATGTGCTACTAAAATCAATAAGAGTGTCACCTTTTTGGGAGGTAAGGATTGCTGTGCGCAGTGCTCATGCGCTGGCATGATTTTCCTTGGAAGATTCTTTTTCTTCTAGGGTTTGGCTAAGTTGTCTCGAGGAGCCCCAAACATGTGAGGAGTATGTATAGTTGAATAGCTGTTTTGGCAGTTTGTAGGGATTGCGGAAGAATTTCACACAATTTTTTGTAATTACTTTTATTGCGACGAAGGATTTGGGGTTACGGACTTTATTTTCCGCATTTCTAAGCATTTTCAAACGGTTTCTTTTAAAGGATAGGGTTTGATGTAAAACGGTCACAGCTTATGTCGGGGAGCAATTGCCAATTGCGTTTGCAATGGTCATGTTAGACGTTTATCTTAAGACTTTTGAAAGGATGTTATTAAGTGTCGCTTTATTCGGCTCACATATGAGCTATCTTACATGTTTTGTGAGAAATCGCATTGTCACCTTTACATAACGTCACAACGACAAGCCACAAGGTGAACTAAACATTTTATCTGATTCTCCTTGTTTCTGTTCTGCTGCACATTAGGAAAACATTAGGAACCCTGTCTTATATGTTCGTCTTGAATGTTTTCATAACCAGAGACTCAAGGAAGAGTGATTTTAGTGTGAACAGCTTGTTGGTTTAGGGTTTTCAATTCAAGTCAAGTACAGATTCGTAACGATGCTAGTCTGAAAATATGTTCAAATGGGATCTACGGAATGTATGTAATCGAATGGTTCTAATGCGTGTAGTCTCTTATGCAACTAAAATTTATAGGTGCATACTGTTGCGTTTGCGTTAACCGAGTTAAGTAGGATTGCCTTCATAGCATTCTGAAACAAACCGATTGTCGAGGTTCGATGCGAGATAGCAATCTTTTTAGACGCAATGCAGGACTGTTTGAAATTATTTTTCGGTATACGTGCTACTTGAATAATACTTAGGACTATGTGAACTGCTGCCTTACAAGATCGAATAGGTACATCTGCGTGAGGTGCTAGCGTTGATGTTTGTACGTACTCATTGAGAGATGGCAGAATTGTTCGGTCCATCTGAACCCTATTTCTAGTCAGTGGCTCACAGCTCCTCATAGCTCAATTTAATGCTTAATTTTCTTTATTTACAGCGTCCTGTTAGGAAGCTTATTACAATTCTGAACTTAAGAAAAGCACGGCCAAACAAAAGGTATAATTGCTCCTTTTTTCGCCGGGTTAGAGCAAGAGTTTTTGGTTTGATTTAGTTTTGGTTCGAACACTTCTGTACTCCGAATCCTTAAGTCCTTATCAAATCCTTCGGCTTGCAGGTTTAGTAATCCATTGCTTCTTTCAACTCAGTTTTGTGGTAAAGAATTTAACGACACGGTATTTCCTGAATTATGCTATTCTAAGCGCTTCTAGAAAGGTGCTACTTTTGGAAGAAAAATCTTGAGCTCTTCATTCCTTTTCTTACGCTTCCCATTTCAGCGATTTCTTGATTTCGAAGCAAAAGAGCTGTTCGGTTCAGGATTACTTCCATCGCCTTGTGTGTTCTCTATTGTGCTCTTTTGAGTTCTTTTAGGCCAGGTCGCTAGTCTGACCATAGTCGTGTAAATCAAATGCAGGGCGCTGAGTTGATATCCGCATTCTTATTATTAATCCTTCCGGAAACCTGAAATAGACTGAATTAAGACCCACTGTGAGTCCTCTCGGTAAGTTGTCATAGATTGTCTCTTCGAAATTGTCTTTGATTATAACAGTCACGTCGTCAGCAAAGACTAAGCTGTATGTGCCTTCATTTAACTCAAGGCTGTACATTAAGGATGATAGAATATCACATAATAGGTTTCATTAGTTCTTGTTCTTATAAAGTTTGTGCTATCCACCTCAACTGCATTTGCACCCCTTCTTACTTTTCCATTCAGATCAAATTTACGCATCCTAGTCATGTTGGCCAATTATTTCTACAGAAATTTATTTCCCAGAATAACATACAACATTATGCTCGCTATCACATACATTTTAGCTGATTATCGTAGTTTATTTATGAAACCATTAAAAAAAGATACATCTACGAGTGTGTGTAGGGTGGCAAGTGAACCCATTAGATTAGATAACCTTTTCGGAAATGGTTGTTCCATAATATATGTCAGGTGATAATGACTTCCTCATGTGAACTTACTCGAATCAGTAATTCTGTAGAAGAATTTTTGCAAAAAAAAAAGAAAAAAAAAATTGCGACGAAGAAGCGATTCACATTAATGGCTTTTCGGCAAAACTCCATCCAAAGATAAAGGCACAACAGGGCAAAGGTAACGAAACCCTTGGTAACGAATGACGGTGAAAATATCCGATTCCCTTACCCTAGTTAGTTTTGCCGATCTCCCTTGGTCTCTGTGGGCTTTGCTTTATGGTTATTGCTGCATTAAAAAACGAGGACATCGAAAAAAAAAACGATTTCCAAGATGAAAATATCCATTAACACACAGGTAGTGGATTTTTTTTACTGAATCTTTAAGAGACGAATTATGGGAGACTTTACCTGTACGCAAGGTTGGAATAGTTTTTTTCAGACCAAGTAATTTTTTTTTTTTTTATGAAGTGTAACAATTATAAATGTATTCATATTTTTATGGCATCATCGTTAACCTTGACTGTGACTTGTATTTGATACGAACAAATCACCTGCAAATTTGGCATTTCTTTTTTAAATGAGCCGCTCATTAATCATAATTTGGATGCAGCCTTGAATTTAGAATGCAATATTTCCTTACATAAAATATTGTTAAAAAAAAGAAACAAAAACAGAATATTCATGGTAAGATTTGTTGAACGGAAAGAAGAAACATAAAAGCAACAATCCCGTCGGTTTTTGTTTTTTTAATACAACGACTTCATCGGCATGTCTCTCAACGATTTCTTGTGCTTATTTTTCTTCACTCTATTAAAATTCTCTCCGTCAATGACGTAAATTCATTCTGGGGAGCCCCATTGATCCGCATCAGTATGGCTTTAGACCAAGCTAGCCCGCGAATAGCCAAATATTACCACTAGGGTAGATCTAGGACGAAACTAAAATGTTTTCATCAATTTTAAATCCGCCTATGACATTAAAGCGATAGGTATATGTTTGGTTTTGACCTTCCTCAAGCTTCTCCACATTTACAAGATGATAATGGAAAAAACGCATTGCTCCATAAAGGTCCATAGGCGACTCATTGCCATACGAATTCTTTTACATTTTTATTGGAAGGCTTTCACCAAAGTAAGATTTGCAATCTTTCAAAGGCCTATTTCCATATACCCTGGTGATAGGCTGCTGTCAGTAACCTCTTCGTGAGAATTAAGGCATCAAAAACGGATACCTATTTGGAGAATCCAATCCACACATAAGTGGTGTAAGGTGGTGGCGTGGTGCATATGCAACCTGCATGCTCGCTTATGGACCGAAACAGACAGAGATGATGTGGTGCGTACATGGCGACTCATGCCACCACCACGCCAGTTCGATGCGGGCCATATAAAGCCTCGTTATTTCATAATTTGTTTCGCACGTCTAGGTGCAAAATGTATGAGAACGGGCAAATATCCCTCCGCCATTCCATGTCTGTCTGTAATTGAGTGCACCACGTCTACTCTATGCTCGCAAAACGCCTACAACACGCCAGCACCATGCGCTAGTTGTGTGAGGATTGGGCATTAGACAGAACGCCACGATTGATGACTACTACTTCGACCTACGACTTTGAAAGCTCTGGTACAAGATCTATTACTTTTCCAATCGTTGTTTATTTTAAGCTACGAAGTAAGAATAAGTTTAGCTCTTTTCTAAACAGTTAAGGGGGCCTTGTATTTCATCATTATCAATTTTATTTTCCTCAATAACGCAGAATCATGGACTTTATAAAAGTTTTAGATGGAATGTCCTTGGCTATTTCGAATATAAGACTTCTGAAGACTTTAGTCTTCATATCCAAAGCTTAGTGATGACATAATTTACACATAAATTGGTTCGTAAAATAAAGGGGACCTGGTTAGTAACTTATGTGACGTAAATACCGGAAAATATACTTTGTGATCTGTAATAGAAAGAGCGTAGCGATAACCGATAGGAACCGGTAGTAAGGAATTAAGGAGGACTTCATCTAATAAGATGTGTAAGAATAGTTCAAGTTGAAATATAAAATAAAATTGGTCTACAGCCGCACCGTTAATAATGGTTACAACTAGTCGAGGGAGCATTTTTCCCGGTACTGCACCCATAAAGTAGCACGAACTCAATATTAGATCGGAATACCCGTAGCTTGATCCGTAAGCTTATAGCATTGCTTCTGCATATTTTGGACAGCATACCAAACCTATCTAAAGCCTTGTGGAGACGACTGGCTATGTTCTGTTCGGTCCCGCCTCTGGTCGGGATGACATTTATGAGATATTAGAGACATTTAAGCCTCTCTATCGCTTGTCCTGCAATGCTAATTTGTAAGGATGAGGCAGTTCCAAGGCTGATGATTTTAGTTTTGTTGGTGTTTGCTTCCCTTTTTACGTCAGCTGTCATTTGGTGGAGGTCCATAACTGTATGCGATAGTAGCCTAACGACGTCAGCGTAGTCCAGATGTTGGAGTTAAAATGTTAGAGTTAATCGAATTCCTTTATTTACATCACTTACCATCAGGAGAGAAGCTCTTCATTACGAGTTATGATCTCGGATGTCTTTTCAAAATCCGTTCATTGTTACTGTGATCCGAGCCAAAGTCCAAGTTTAGCAGTCTGATGGACTACCTTCTCGAGCCATGTTCGGAAATCTTAACTACGATGTCGGCTAAGTTAGGTTGTAGGGGTGGCTGTACTAATGGACGGCCTTACTCGAATCTAAATGGATCTATTGTGTTCTGCGATGTGGTGTGGGATACCGAAAATAGATAGAACACAGATTATTATATTATCAGTTGGCCTCTTTGAACCAACCTGAGTTCCGCAGAAATGTGGGATGGTTCTCAGTGGTTTGTTTGACAGTTCGCCCAATCATTGAGGGCTGTCTTCATGTTTCTGCTAAGGCTTGGGCATTCACATAGGAGATGGAATGTGTCCTCCACAGCATCTACGTCGCCACATCCTCTGCATAATTCTATTGTACTCAAAAGCATCCTACTCTTTAGGTGACCTGCTAGCAGGTTGTGACCTGTCATAATTCCTGTTTTTCTCTTGTTTAGTTCTGTCCAGAGTATTCTTAAGGTGCGGCATGACGTGAGTGAAATCCATCTCTCATTCGCGAGTTTTATACATTTCGTGGTCTGCCATTACCAGATCCATCTCAGAACCTATTCTTGCGAGCTCGTCCGCCTTTTCATTCTCATGAATTCCCCCATGTCCCGACGATGTCGGTTAACTTAATCTTCTTGCATTAAAAGCAAAGCCTAGATCAAAATTCTCTTTTTTTATAAACATAGCTTCTGCTGATAGCTTTATTTATTTTTAAAAGACTATTTTGGCTCACAGTGGTACCAAGCTCAATTTTGACAGAAGAATAGGTCCAGCAAACATTTTAATGGACATGATGCCAAAAATCTGAAAGAAAAATGATTTCAGCAGAACACTCCCACTCAAAATTCACGCACTGCGCTCTTATTCATCTTAAAATTTGTTTGGTCGGGTCTATGTTACTAGGAGCTTGGATTAAATGTATTAAGAGGATCTTAAACGAATTTCAAAATGGTGGAAAGAATAAAACGCAAGAGATCCATTGTTTTATGCCAACAAGAGATGAAGTGGCTTCGGATTTTTTATTTGGCATCTGTCAATTCAAAACAATGTTCCATTTGTATTGTTCGTGTCAAGGACTAACTTCAAGGTAAATTTAAAATATCTTTAAGGACTTCAGATAGTTTTGTTCAATTTTTGCTAAAACCTAGAGAGTTTCGTATTTTTTTGCCATCTGTTATCTTCCACAGGCGTTAGTCAATGAGTTTCAAAGGATTTCTGTAAACTCAATCGAACTTTAGCCATTACTCACTGCAAATAAAAGGCCATTGTTCTGTTCTAATTTCTTTTCCCTTTTCCCTTTTCCCGCTTCATTGTACCAATCCCCAACTATGTTTGAATTGAAAAGGATTATATTAAACTTTTAAATTGCAAAAGGGAAAAACGAAAATAAGTAAATCGAAACAAGAATAAGAAGGAAACAAAACAAAACGAAAAATCCCAAAAAAAAACGTTACGAAAAAGTTTCTCTCTCTTGTTATTTTTAATGGGATGCAATAATCGTTAAATGTTTGGCGCATTGGAATGATACCGAATTTCTGAAGCAGTCGAGACGAAACGGGGCCTTAAGGGATTTTTAGTGAATGGAGGCGGGGGTACTCTGTAAGAGAAGTTCCATACACTTTTCCATTCCAGTGGATATCTGTTTAAAATTCAAAGGATTTTCCTTTCTTTTGTGTGTGCAACCAGCAGCACATTTATATGCGATGTTAATGCAAAACAGAGACATATAAATGAGACCGACTGTAATGGGGAAGGACCTGGGTCCCATGCATGGAACTCACTTCCAGTACCTGTTAGCATTTCTCTATAAATATTTTAGAATTCAAATCAAGATTTTGCGGACTTTGTAAAATTGTTCTTTGAAAGTGCTGTGAATGGCTATGACTATCTGTGACAGAGAAAACGAAGATGTGAGCATTTGGTGTTAGTTGGTGTTTGACGTAGTTTTAGTGTGCAGAGATGCAGTGCAGTATCATTGTCACATATGGAGATGAATTTAACAATTTAAGTTAAGGACTCTCGCGGTAGCTATAGAACAAGAATTGAAACATACATGAAACATATGCTGTACAAGATACGATGCTTACTGAATGTTTGATGGTGAAAATGTTTTAATGTTTTGTGTACATTTTCTGAGTTGCAATGTGTTGCTGTCCTTTTCAACTGTGAAGTTAGGAAATCGAAATGGTTTCAGGAGTAAATCGGGGTTCCCAACCAAAGCACTCACAGTGGTATCACGATTGACCTTCTTTTAGTTTGAGTGTACATATCACTTTTCTAGATGTGATCTCCAAACTGGACAGCTTACTATGGAGTACCCTTAAAAACTCGAAAGTCTGTTTTGAAAGGGGACGTTTCATACGACCCAACTCAAATCAGTTTCTGTTCCTTCGTGGACTCTGTTAAGTTCCTATTCTGCATAGTTATTGCTACTATACTGAACTTCAAGGTAATTTATCTGAGTCTACTCGGGGAATCTTTGCTCGAATAGATTTTGACGTCGGTATTCAAGAAGGTTGGAACATCTTTGCAGCATCTTCAACGCGTAGAGCAAAGATGCCTTCCCGTCTAGCGAATTGACCGAAATTATCTATCCACTCGTAAGATGTGCTTGGGAGACTGAATGTTTCTCACAAGAGTGCAACAAGGGAAAATCACCAAGTTTCCAAACAAGACTAACCTGATGGAGGGTTGACTGGACCGGTATGTGCGTTCTTTTTGCAGTGGTGAGTCTCGAAGTTTAGCAGGCAGGCTTCCGCGCTGGATCTTGCTGAATCGGCAACATAAACACTCTTACACAACCTCACAACACCCCACATCCACTTGCTTCAGAAGTAGTTCGTTGAGGACTAGACTCCATAGAAGAAGAGATAGCACATCGTATGAATAAAGCTCGGTTAATTTAAATATCTTGAATCATCAATCTTCAAATGCTCCATAACCTTTCCTTACCTATTCCACCCGCTCTATGAAATTCCAGGCAACGTGTCCTTATTTACAGACCGCTCTATAAAAATGCTACCCCTTTGCACTCATAAGTTCACAAAAACTTCTTAATTAAGTCGTACATTCCTCCACCCAAGCATCCTTGTTTATATCCCAATTCCTCCCTAAGAACAATTAATTTTCTTAACTAACACAAAAGAATCCTATTCAAATCATAAGTTTCCATTTACACTGTGTGTGCACAAGGACCAACCAGATTGTGTTCACTGTTTTTACGACTATCTCTCTACGGTTAATTGCTTATAAATAATGTGGAGCGTAAACAATTCAGAGGATTCACCCCAAAATGTGTCAGTAAATCCGTTGTCCTTTCCTTAATTTCAAACAAATACCAAAGTTACATAAAATAGCACAAAAGGTATTTATTAATAAGACATTCATGTATGCGGCGTAAAGTATTTTAACGACCATCCAAGAGGTCCTTTGTTAATTACAGCGTATACAATCTCTCCGAAAAGGGAAAACTAAGTAATAAAAAATAATTTTGAATATTGAAATTAATTTTTCCGCCATCAAACAAAAAATTAATGGCAACTTCAATTCGAGGAGACAATCCGAAGACAATTGAGAAACAATTACGCCCATACGCAACCATAAAAAATCCATAAAATGTTCCTGGGACGCGTTCGCTACCTTCCTTCTTGATTCTTATTCTTTTTGGTTTGATTCTCTTGCAAAAATTTTACGAGTTCATAGCTCGTTATTTTTAGTGGTCGTAAATTAGGTAACGACCCCTGGAAGTGCTCCCGTGATTTTTGTGTACTTCTCACATCCACTACTTGAGTAGCTTGGTATCCTTCTAGTGGTCGGTCGAATGATGGGTTAACTTGTTTTTTTTTTTTTTTTTATTCACGCAATCCTCTGGATGTCATCGTCGAGACATTTGCCATCAAATGAAATGACGCGGTACGGCTCGGCGGCGGCGGTGATGATGCGAGGAGTTTGCGCTTCCTTGAGTATGGCTCTCTCGCCAAACTGTCAAAGTATCCGTGGCGATGAAAAAGTGACGTTTTATGCTTTCCCCCTTTTACGTACGCCAGCAGGATGAGGTTTTATTCTCATTTTATGGGATATAACTGGTATTGTGATGACAACAATTTGAGAAATAATCGTAAAACCGAATTATAGTGGCACTCGCTCTGTTTTAAGGCGTTCAACTCGTTAAGTGCTCATCCCACTGTTGGTTGCTGCTGCTGTTTTTTTTTTGTTTTGGAACGGCGACATCTTCGTTTTAACGATTTTGTGTGTCCTGCGATCCTGTTGCATGTCTAGAAACGGATTGTAGAATAAATCTAATTGTTATTACTTAAACAGTCATTAAATTGAATCAAGGTCAATGTTTGTAAGGAATGTTTTGTGAATAATTGTAATTAAAAATAGGATTATCTGACTTAACTTTAAGTAAAGAGAAAATTCGGACTCAACTGTGAATGGATGTAGTCAACAGTACAAGTGTTAATGGAATGATTTGTCAGGAGAACTCTAGACTATTATGGAATTACATTATCAACGTTGTATGCCCCATTTACAAAAGCAGCAATCCTATGTCTTTTCGAGGAATTTTACTCTCAAACTTCGCTTATAAGATCTTGTCCAACGAATTGTGAGCAAGTTGTACCACACCAGTGAAGCTGAACAGAATGAGAATAGACCAAATGTCAGCATTAAGGCAGATCGTTGAACAAATGAGGGAACCACCAATCTAAGCACAAACTTTAAGGAACTGCAGTTGTGCCGCGAGATAGTCGCCGTGGCTTAGTGGCTAGTGCGTTGAACTGCTGAGCGAGAGATACAAGTTCGATTCTCATCAAACGTTTTTTCGCTGCACCACTTCTTCGCAGGCATGACAATCCTGCAACAGCTATAATCTGTGATGACAAAGCTTCTCAACCCGCCAACAGCAGGTCCTTTCCATTCATGCGAAGAATATAACACGCACAACATGAATGGTTGTGAGAAGCTAGACCTTGACTCTCTGTGAGGTGTCACCCCAAATATTTGTATATGTAGTTGTGCCGCGAGAGACTTTCATGGCATTGAAGATCGGCTGAAAGTATTAAAACTTAAAAGCAAAGAAGACAAAGGCAAAAGTACAAAGCATTTGACCGTTATTCAAGAGATTCTTCTACTTGTTATGATTCAAGACAAATAAGTTGCAAACAGCATCTACATCGATATATTTTCTCCCCCACTCATTTCCAAAATGCTCATTACTTCCACAACTGTTCCGGGCAATGGTTGTCCGCTCCGTCTTCTGCCAGATTGGGATAGTTGATTCGAATGCATGGCAGTTCTTGCAATAGAATCTTCTTAAACCCTGGTTGGTTTGTTTGTTGTAGAGGGTGGGCCTTTGTTTTTCCCTAAGGCCTTCACTGGAACCGTTGTGATCCCCTCGAGAAGGCCTGATCGGCAAACCAAATCATTTGACTCTTAGGGGGCTAGACATTTTATTTGATCTGACAAGGCTGTATAGGAAAGATCGCCGACCAACACAAAAATGCAGCTTTTAACTTTGAAGTCTACTAATACAATTAACCATTGCACCGTGGAAGTATCCGCTCCTTGTTCTGTTTGCAAAACATTTGACTAGTTACCCGAAGAATGGATCAACGTGTCATGATCTGCTTTATGGTATGTTGGACAATAATTTTAGAAAATTTTCGAAAAGGTCCTCATTTCCGAATCGCACTTGAATTGGTTGAAAAAAGTTATTCCCAAGAATTATCTTCAGCTAAAGTGTTTAAAAAACTTTAGACATTCCAATCAAAATTAACTACCACATGCACAAACTTGAAGGGAACTCATTTGCACCCTTCATCCAAATCACTCATTTCAAACAAAGAAATATAATTTCAAAGTTAAAGCTTATTTCCGATTGTACAAGTGCACCAACGAACAATAATCATCTGATATGCATACATGCACATACACAATACATTAAACCGCACCACGCCTAGCCCATCCCCCCAACCACATTCAGTGAAATGAGGAAAATGTTGGACAATATTTCCTCTTAAGCTCTCAAATAAAATTTAATGAGTTTTCACTCGACAACGAGTACACAGGATAATTCCTCCAATCGCACATATGCACACACTGCGACAGGCAACCAACATTCATGCAGATACAGTGCGATAAACTAAGATAAAAACGAATAGGAATCGTTCGGATTGCGATTGGGAAGCAGGATTGTGTCGTATGGTTTATGTTATGACTCGGATAAACAAAAACCAATTGAATTGTCCAGTACGGCGGAGGCTAGTGTGTGCTTGAGCGTGGCAAGGCACAAAAAAGGACCAAACAGCGAACGAGAAACAAAGAGGACACAGCAAGCAAAAAATAAACACTCGTCGTCGCTATTTTTTTAACGAGTTGACATTCCTTTCCTGTGTGTGTTTTCCGTTCGTATCCTTTTTTCCCCGGGGAGTTCATATTGTGTTTGTTCCTTTTTAGACACTTTTTTTTGTCATCCCATTTGCAGACGTTTTCTTTGTTTCGATGACGATTCCCATGGTGTTAATTTTCAACTCTATTCCGTGGAATGTTTTATGATGTCTATAAATGCAATGGACTCGCATGCCGAGCGGAAACAGATACCACGTAAAAAAACAAGAAAGAAACGTAGCGGCTGAAATATGGTCAAAGGAATTTGGGTATCGAATCGAATCGCATCACCTTCTGTTGATGCAAACATATTTGCTAAAAAGCGAACCGACAATCGGTATTGTAAACTGAAAACCAAAAAATGCAATATGTCCTTTAGACTGGATATAACCCAGGAATGTTTGGAATTTTCAGTAATAGGTAGATATGTGCGGGTACATTTCATGCAAACTTTTTTAGCTAAGTTTAACTGAATACCTTTTTCGTTTGTGTATGTGTAGGCAATCAAACCTCATTTATTTTTGTATACATAATCCTGCGTTTTAGACACCAACTACGATCGAAGTTGTCCTCAACTGCGCACTCGAAGTTGATTAAGATCGTTATCCCATTGTTGGACGGACTTTCCTATTTCAAAGAAGCGTTGCTCTATCTTAATGCATATATTTATCACAAATGATAGCTTGTAAAAGGAACCTAGTTGCGTACATTATAGTACATTATAGTAAGTTAGAATTATCTCATATCTAATTGAAAATTGAAAGCTTTTCTATCCTTAATGACATTAAAAATGATTCAAAATCTCAGCTCACCATTAGTCCTCCCCCCGCTCTAATTAGCTTAACCACATTTTACAAGACCATAAAAGGAATAAATGAAAATTGCAAAAAATTGCCATCATAATTTCACAGATTTTTCCTAATTTCTTCACGTTCGCAGACATTATGAGAACCTGCGTGCTTCATTTAATTATCTACAAAAACGAACAACCGAACCCTATTGCTTTACCGATTTTCACAAAAAAAATACAAAATTCCTTTAAGAAAGTTGATAAAGCAAACCAACAATATACAGATACCTACATCCACATCTTGCACAGACGGAACTGATGCGATGCTACACTCTACCACCCAAGGAACCCATTAAGACGGTATGTTTCCATACAAAATACAATGTTCCAAGATAAAAAAAAGGGGAAAAGAAATATTAAAAAAAAAAAGCAAAAGAAAAAAAAATATATTAAGAACGCCTCGAAGACGTTATAACGACCATTAAAAGCAATTTGAAGCACGTTGTTCTATCTATTAAACGATAGAAAATATTTTCATTCTACCATTCCTTTGAACTCCTACAATAGCTGTATCTACACAGGCATATACTATGTATGTTTCAGTGTACAGACCAAGGACATTCGGGACATATAGGAATGAGAAGGAAAACAATACATTAAAAGCAATATGTACGCATCCAGAAATTTAAAGACCTGTACGTGTTTCGATTGCAAAATCATTAGAAAATGTCAGAGAAGCAGATCTCTAAAGAATGTTTGAAAACTTTACGAATTACATTTTTATATAGAACCCTGTACATATTTCTATTTTTACTTAAGTTTTATTGTAAACCACAATAGCAGTTTGATTCGAATGTTGAGTACTTTATCAAGCGAATTTATGTAGTAAGCATTACGAACTTTGCCTAAGATGGAGAGTTCCTTCACAACCGGACCATATACACCCACATCAAACAAAACTTCGTTGACACTTTGATAAATTTCGGTAAGCAAAGACCTTGACAGAGAACTAAGGGGAGAGATAGAAATAGGTGTTTTCTCTGACAAGCTTAATCTTGGCCTCCCTTACAGTTTGCTATCTCCTACACCTTATTCTAGGCGGAAAAAATGAAGCTTTGTCTTGGATAATCAGAATTGTAATATCTACTTACTTACTTACTTAAGATGGCACTTCAGTCCGGGGTGGACGTGGGCCTCAACCAACAAGCGCTTTAGCCAGCTAGCCGCCTCCAGTTTCGCACGCTAAGTTGATTGAGGTCCCCTTCAACTTGCGTGCGCCACATGAGTCGCGGTCTTCCTCTACTGCGCTGCCCCTCGGATACGGATTCAAAGATTTTTCGGGCGGGAGCATTGGTGTCCATCCACTCTACATGATCCAGCCACCTCAGTCGTTGGACCTTCACTCTTCCGGCTAAGTCGATGTCGCTGTACAGTTCGTCGTTGTATCTCCTCCTCCACTCACTGTCTATACAGACGAGACCGAGAATTTTCCTCTCGAAGCAGCCAAGAGCACCCTCATCCATTTTTGATAAAGTCCATGCCTCTGCGCCATAGAGCAGGACTGGGATTATTGAGGTCTTATATAGGATCACTTTTGTTGTTCGAGAGAGGGCTTCTTAGCCCAAAGAAGCAGCGATTGGCAAGGGTTATTCTTCGTCTGATCTCAGCGCTGACACCAGCGTCTGTCTGAATTGATAGCGGAGCCGAGGTAGACAAAGTCCTTAACTACCTCAAAGTTATATATGTCGAGGGAGACGTTCGGTTCGAGACGTCGGTATTGAGTGTCCTTTCTTGTTAACTGCATATACTTGGTCTTGCCCTCAGTTACGGTTAAACCCATCTTAGCCGCTTCCGTATCAATACTCGCGAAAGTGCCACTGACATTACGCTGCTTTCTTCTGATTATGTCAATATCATCGGCGTATGCGAGTTATTAGACAGACTTTTGAAAGATTGTGCCTCTTGTGTTAGCGCGTGAGTTTTGCACTACTCTTTCAAGAATGACAGCCCTTGTCTAAATCCTTTTTTGACATAAAAGCTCTCGATAATATCTACTAAGGAGTCCTATAATACTCGTTAACATCAAAAATCACAGGTTTTCCTTCACTTTTTGATGGGATGACAGAGCAATTCAATATTGACTTATGCAGGGTAACACGGTATAGCGATATTTCAAGGAACTAAAAGATCAATCTTACAGCGGCGCTATAATGACAATTTCACCATAAATATAAAATCTGCGTATGCCCCTTGCTGCATACAAGCTTCTGATTCCAATCAGCAGGAAGAACCACGTGGCAGATTATCAGGTAGATTTTGCTCAATCACCACAGCAATAGGCTTTATCACCAGACCGTGCCTTATAGGCAAGCGCGCTATAAACAAGGCTAGGCCTATTCTCAAATAATTTCTGTATGCTTCATTTGAAGATTTGACGAGTTGTGTTTAAGTTGACTAGAAGTTGAAAATCCAAGCTGAAGATCTAAATCCATTTCTGAAAAGCTTCACTTCGCAATGATGAGTTTGAACTTCGATCTTTCAGGACTTTTTGGTCCTATTCGGTTTCACGAGATCATAGGGACAAAATTTCACAATTTTCCGATTTCGAATCTTCCAGAGTGTGGTGACTGATGTGGACAGGCTTGAAGGGTCTATTAAGATGGCTTCAGAATTCTTCGATTAGAAACAATCTGTAGGTATGCTTACTGAATCTGAAATGATTACCCAGTTTCCAAATGGAATAGGCGTTATCTGAAGACAGTCGCAAATAAGAGGCATTATCTACAGAAGTTGTAACTGAAACCTTATTGCCTACTCTAATCAGGAGAAAGATATTTGGTCTACTGGAAGATAAAAAACATTTTATTGTCCTTTCTTCAAGACTCACCATGAAGTTGGCATAGCTTAACTTGTCAATTCTTGTTTGTCAGTATTGAGTTCAACGAGTACCTATTTTAGAAGCAACCCTAATGGCTTATGTATATTGAAATTCGGTTTAGACAATTAGGTCAGATCGATTAATTTTTCCAACTCGCTCTGCGGTTTCCAAGAACCAAACTGAGTTCGATGGACTGATCTTGGATAAAGTAAGAGACTCGTCGCAATGACTGACTATTTTCGATTTAATGAAACTTGAGTCTAAATTAGACCACTCTATCCGATGTCTATTCGATGGAAAATGTCTTAGCTTCTCTAGAAAGATCTGCAAGTCTGAATGGTTATGTGATCTTCGACGAATCACAGTACACACCAGCCTATGTCTCAAGAGTCAGCTTGAGGAGTTGATTTAAAAGGCGCAAGCCGCTCGCATTCATTAGGTCTATTGAGTTAATCTCTGATTTCTAGATAAATACTTTCACCGGATTAATGCTCCGTATGTTAACATGAGTCTTATAATTGCAATCTCACAACCTTAGCCCCGATGCAAAGAAATGCGATGATTGCAATGGCTTAGTCTATTAAAACCACTCTACTTAGTGCAACAACAGGATTAAACACAACTGCATACACAATCACATGTAGAACAAGTAAATTAACAACCAAACTGCTCCTTTTCGCCCACTCACTTGGACATTCATAAAACTAAGTACAATTGACCATTCAAACGATTAGATTGCACCCAAATTAATTGTCACAACAGAGACTCTTCAAATATTTATTATCGACATGAACTCACTTCATAGATGCCATTTCGCAATTGTACGAGTATCTCTCTGTGGTGTGTTGTGCAAATTCGTACACCACCCCCCCCCCCTACTCACTTGGCTTTATAGAGCCAAATTATTTGGCCGTTATCGGATTTTATAGCCATTAGGGTTACCTCATAATACAGCCTAACATTGCACTAAGAGATATCCCCCTTCTGTTGGTATACATACACAACGTATACATATGTATGTGCCTTCGGTTAAATGTTCTAGTACATACATACAGACAGACAGACAGATACAAAACGTCCGCCTGAGGCAGAGAGACACTATTTTGTCATTAAGTGCGGAATTACACTTTATTGCAAATTGCTTTTCTCTTCCTCATTTGATTGCAGTTCCGAATGCCTTCCAGCTCGGTTCCAACGACGATAACTGCTCTCACAACCAACAGGAAGGGTCTACGTAGTACACCTTAGGTGCGGGTACATCGATACAACAACGTGGAGTTCTAAAAGGTCATATCAATAAATTGCTCTCACCTAATCCAACGTGTGTATGCTATTAGAATGTTGTTGCTGTCGGTGTTTGATTTTGTTTTATTTTATTCCATATGTTCCACACAGTCTCATCGTTAAAACCCATCAACTTAGAGCACAACCCCATCCGGAGGGCTGCGTACAGTACAGATACAGAGGAAATTATAAAGATCTACGATTACATGATTTTGCATGTTCCATGGCATAAAATGAGCATTAAATGGTATCAAATACGAATAAATATTGGTATTATCGCACGAGAATGGGCGCAGATATTGTTGGGAATAATCGGTAATTGCCTAGTAGGTAGGTAGTAGAGCTGCTACGAGTAGATACAGTCAAGTACCAATCCACTCACGTTGTATCTTTGTGCAGAACAAGTGCCATATAATAGTCACAGCTGTCTACAGCGTTTTTTTCCACGAATGTCGACTTTTGGTCTCCGAAAACAAATGATGTAGTTAAATTGATAAATTGCCTCGTTTGCGGCACATTCAAACAAGAAACTATAACAAAAGATACATATTTATCTGTAGTAAATGAACACATTTCCTCCATTCCACCTGAATACAATCGCATTTGTCTTCCCACCATTGAAACCGAAACCGAAGCACACCCAGTGTTGCTGTGAGAAACAGAAATACAGGTAGAAAGAGATGACCAAACATTATCACAGATAAAAAGATACACCTTTTGTGTGTGCCAGTGTTGTATCTATTAGACACATCCATAAATTATGGAAGTAGAATGAATAGAGAACAATGGTGATGATCATTTCACAGGGGTGGAAATATCTTCTAAAACTGACCTGGCTGGACTGGATGAAGTTTTGAGGCGTGGCTGTGTGCAACCGTGGACTTGTAGTTCGCCATTATGGCAACGGTTTGTGTGATGGCGCGGGATGTTAATGGCCGTCTACTTATACTGGTTGTGTGATGTGATAATTATTATATGTAAATAAATCAAGTAGATTAATTTGTAAGGATGGTATCGCGTTGAAAACATAAAATTTATAAGAGTTTAATTTTTTTTAAATTTAAATTTATTATAAGAATTTATTTTTTTCTATAGTTTCTTAATTAAATTGTGAATAAATTTAGATCGCATGCAGATGGAGATGAATATTTATTGAAGCACCGTTTAAAGTAATTTAAGGAGATGACTTAATATTATTCATACATGAGTTCATTATAAAATAAAACTTTTGAATCGGAACTGTGGCCTTATTAAGTAAACAGAAAGCTGACAATATTTTTCTTTTAAAACATTTATTGAATTTATTTAAGAATTATTAAAAGAAGCGTTATAAGTTGCAGCTTCTAGTTTGTAACTATGAAAAAGAAGAACACAATAACAAAATTATCCTAAACTACCTACGGAAGGCCTTAGAGGTTAGGTAAGTACATGAGATGAATAATATTAGCAATTTCGGCATGACAAACCTGGAAGAGTATAATTTGTTATGAAAAGTTTCTCAATTCGCCGTTCGGAGTCGGCATTAAACTGTAGGACCCTTCTATTCGTGCGAAGAATATAACACGCACAACATGAATGGTTGTGAGAAGCTAGGCCTTGGTTTTCTATGTCGTGCCAAATATGCATACATACAATCAAAGCAATCCAAAGTTTAAAGAAATTGGTTAGATCTAGGGACTGTCATAGTTAATAGTGTGTTAGGTTAGCCAAAGGGTTATGTACACTTCAAAGTTTCGTACATACATATGTCAGACTCGTGGGCCATTGTGGTCTCACTCGGCTGTATATGTGTTAGTAATAAGTAAATCCCTTTTGATAAAATCCTGTATGCCCATCACCGATACTTGTACAAGTTTTCCTCACTCCCGATCTCTTACCAATGCCGGACAGCTGAAAACGAATATGTTAAGAAGAGTTCTGGCAGCCCGCAGGGTGACTAAAGTTGTACGAGTAGCGAGGGACTACAGATCAAATGAAGGTAAATACGTGTATTATACACCAATAGTCGCCAATCATTCACCATATCTGTGCTCTCATTGCTTGCATAGGAACACTTTGCATATTTGTTTCCTTACTCAGCCTGAAAATAAACTTACAGCATGAAATCTTGGTCCGTTGATTATATCACTTAACCTTTAGTGCCTGGTCGGGTGACTTCAGTCGATCCGTATGAATCCAGTATCTATAATATAGGGGCGATGGATTTTTAGATTTCGAACAGCAATTTTTATATAATTTTCATACGTAAGGCTGATCGCTTCCTTGCCAGATTCATCTCATTTTACATATTGATGAACCCAGCACACATTGACCTTGTGAATGTTTCTTATTTTACTTAGGCCTGGGCGGGAGTTATGAACTGTCTTGCTGCCATGATATTTGCCAAAAGTATTAATGATGAATTCCGACCTCGGACCCTGTATTCTAGATCTATCGGTGTTAAATTTGATGTCCTGTTAAGGTACAAATATGATGGAGCTGTTGCTGAAGACTTAATTTAGGATCGTCTGTATTCCCGTCTGAGCTGCTTTCTAAAAGCAGTTTTTTTTCTTTGAAAGCTGGATCAATCGCATGCATCAGCGTCATTTCGTTGCTTCTCCGAGATATACCTTCAAAGTAGATTCCATAGCAAGAAGTAAACCATATACCAGAGTTATAACTTCGTCTACTCTTTTGTTCTTTAGAGACTTTAGCATTTACATGCTGCATGAAGCAACGGCAGGAGTAACCGGACATCACTGTTATACGAATAAACTATGATGCAAATAATTTCCTTAAAATGTCAGTTATCCTTAATGCCGTTTCTGCAACTAACAATTATAAGGCATATGCTATTGAAAGACTCGAATATGATATTTTCCACTTCAATTCAATTTGAATTAAATTAAGGACACACAAGCAAAACTTAACAGCCCGACTCCAATACATAGGAAACAATGACAAGTCTTGAACAAGCTTTTGTCTTCAAATATGAAAAAAAGAGCAAATTGAAACTTTCCCGTGGCGATACAGACGTAGTCTCAAAAATCATAGAATCAAAGAACTATAAATCTGATGTACCTATATACATCTGCAATCATTTTCAAAGAAAGTCGATGTGAGTGGATATGTTCACTCATGCAGACGCCGCCGCCGGTAAAGCGGCATCTGTCAATTACAGAAATGTGGCTCTGATATTTTAATTGGACTAATTGGAATTGGTTTAAATATGAGAACATCAGTATAGGCTACACACATAGCACATGAGACAGTCAACTCTTAGGGGGCCATTTCACAGACCGTTTTATCTCTTGTTTTGGCGAATAATCGCAGCCACCAAGTTCAAATTATACAATACAACCAGATTTCTTTCTAAACCCACAGATCCTAGAGAACAGATAATGTAACCCATAGCAGTCTTCAAAAATGTCAACTTGTGGTCAATGTTAGAGGTGGAGGTTCCCTACGAACTTTCGCACCAAACTTTACGTAGAGTGTATTTTATCGGTACCAAAATTATTATAACAGGTGCCTGTGTAGACATTTTTTAACACTTCCTGGTCTTTCTCCGTTTTATAAATAAGGTTCATCTTATTTAAAATATATTTTATACGGCGATGACAGGAGAGAAAACCTAGCAAGCGTCGGATATTTTCTCTGTTTTCGGTTTTTCAGCTGAAGGGCTAGATGGCTCTCGTTGTCCTATTCCTAGCAGCATATGCAGTTCCTGCTTTACAATCTGTTGCAAAATGACATTAGTAACTCAGAATTTAAGGACTCTGCAGACATGTTTAGGTTCTATGAACGATTTTATAGCAGTAACTTGACCAGTAATGTCTACGGCAATTAGGGATGTAGTCAAGGACCAATGGTGACAAAATCGGTGATAATTTCCTGCCTTCATCTTTTAAAATCCTGTCTGTTTCAACTACAGCTCTTTGTTTACTTACACCCGATGTTTTTGCAGACATGTGCTTAATGCTTGTCCAGGGAGATATTAAAACAGACAGCAATTATTGGGTTCTAATTAGGCTCTCTCTCTACAGTTGTGTTGCGTAAAACTTTTGGCATTTTCTGGAACTTGAACCTAACTTCGTTTGCTCAGCTATCCATTGTTCTAACATCTAACCACTGAGCCACGCTGACCTCATTCGGGGATTTTTCAGCAAAGGACATTTGTGTTCTTTTACTTTTGTTTTTTTTTTTTGTAAAGAATAAGCACCTTTAAGACAATTTAATAAAATCGTTTGATATTACAAAAAAATCAATATTTGAATTTCTTGTTTTCTTTTTTTCAATCCATTAAAGCTTATATGCTTGGACATTATAACGCCCCCGCACACTCCTATCAATTAAGTGACTCGCCCACATACAACATTCGCTATTCAACTCACTAATGGAAACATCAAGTCAAGTCCCACACAAAATAAGTTCATTCTACACGAACCTGAATGGGTGTTGTCTAGACATTTAGCCACTGGAGAGTAGTTTTCTTGATTTTACTTTTGCAATAAATAGATTGTCTATACTGATTTCTTTTTTTTTTATAAAAAGAAACTTCAATTCAATTCGCAACACTTTCGCGTAGAAATATATATAACAAAGGAAAGTCGTAATAATAACTTCCTACCCACCCTTGTACTGTTCAGGAGTAACCGTTTGCCATTTTCGAAACTCTCATTATTATTACAGTCGCTGTTGTCGTAAATCATTAGTTCATTTTCGCTACATTAAATAAGAAAATATGAACCCATTTAAGCAACATTAAACTCTCCAAACGTCCAATGTTATATGAAAGAGTATGTGTGTGTGTGTGTGTGTGGGTAGAGAGAGTAGTAGGAATAAGGACATTATAGTGGTAGTGGACAGAGCGGAAGAAATACTTGGAACAGGGAGCAACGACGTTTTCACATAATCATAACTCGTCAAAGTTTTTCCGCCCACTTTTTCCTATGGGTTCTGAAGGAATGTAGCGCATTGTGCAGTTTCTCTACTTTGCTGTTTTTTTTCTTCTTCCTTTTAAGATCGTGGTAGATGAGGTCGTAGTAGAAGTGAATAACGTTAGAGAGATATGAAATTTCTTCATGTAACTTCCGTTGTCGCTGGAATTGCTTTAGATAATAAGTATGAGGAAGAAATGTTATCAGAAAATGTTTAGGTTGCAAAGAAAAGATGAAATCAGCTTAAGGATATGTAAATTCTACTAACGATGGTTGTATGTACAGATAAAAAAAATTGTTTATTCAGATTGGTTTGTATATACATACTTACTAATTGGGCTTACAAGTTGCGAAAAATCTTTGAGATAGTGTAGCTTTCAACCTCTTTCTCAAACAAGTATTTTGTAAGTATGAGACAAGAAATCGCGCTTATGTAATCGCAACCCTTAGAAATAGGATCTGCTATTTTCGGTTCAGTGATATCGATAGTAGAACATTAAAGTTGCATCAAATATGTTTGACGCAATTAGATATATTATTTTTAGTGATATTTCATGAAGGTGTATGCTGGCTACTATTAATGCTGTGCTTGTTACATTTTCGCACGAATGGAAGTGGCGGGCAGTTTGAAAAGCGTTTTTTATATAACTCTCGGAAGTTTGTCATTGCCTGTCTCCAAAAACATTTAGAAGTTTTGTTGATTTAAGCCTGTGTCAGCTCGTTTAGCAGTCCAACAAACTAAAAGCCAAACCACAGCGACAACATTCTCAGGCAGACTTTAGAAGGAAAAAGGTGAAGCTTAACAAGAAGTAGTGTGTAGATAAACTTAATTCCAATATTCGCCTGCAAGCAGATTTTAAAGTATATAAATTCAAAGACTGCCAACATTTCGACTTCGATCTACGATTTTTAGAATATTTTGATATTATGTTAAGGCGTTCAGGTTTGTCTTAAACTCAAATTAAGCCTGAAGAATTCCAAGCTTTCCAAGCTCTAAGATTGTTCCAAACAAATATAACAACACATATAATTGTTTTTATACTAACATTTCTTGTATTTTCATTATAAAAGTTAGGTAACGTCCCCGCTTAGGTTGACTTTGATCAAAACGTAGGTCTGTTGTGATACCACGTAAAGTACCAGAAACCTTGCATAATGAATTTTCTTTTTCTCTCCACACTGTGTCCAGAATTGCAGACAACGCTCTTTATTTTGTTAATATCATGCTAGATAGCTGAAGTTTTTATAGAAGTATTCTCCGAGGGTTTTCCTTCTCAGCTTTGATAGGGTAAGCAGGGCAAGTCCATAGAAGGTGCGTTATGGTTTCTTTCTCCCTCAAGTTTTTACAACTTCTGCAAAAATCGTTGGAAGGGATTCAAGTGGCATGGCTGTCTCGTGAGGTCTTCTACAGACAGAAGTCTTCCCGTTTTTAGCAGATCCAAGTAAGGCTAGATCTGCTTCAAAGAAAGACAAGTGTTTTTGCAATTATTCCGCCAGACGGTTTGACTTCCTTTGTCAGCTCATGCCCGCAACCAGTATAGGGATCAGCGATATTAAGGTTAGTCGACAGCGTCGTGCTTTGATTATGTGCCGCCCTGATTATTAAAAAAATAAGAAAATCACATTCGTTGCGCTTGCGTAAAAAAACCACCCGTCCCCCTAGAAAAAGCACACTGTAAACTGATCAATCAGCTATATAAAGCGCCCGACCAGCTGTATGCCGACCGATACCAGAAATGCGGTCCTCCCGTGCCACTGGTGCAGCTTGCACGGATACACATAGGCAAAGCGTGACTATGAAAAGTTTTACTGTCACAATTCTATTGATCTACTAAGAGTTTATTTTCATTTGCTAAACTTAATTTGTTTCATTAACTACAAAGTAAATGCTCGACAAATGGCAAGAAATACTATTTAAAAAAAACGTATGTAATTGACACTCATTAATTCAAATGAGTATGATAAAACCACCTATAGTGTCAACCTTTCAATTTGTATAAACATTTCAAAAGATATATTGTACACACGACATAATTTTCAAATTAAAGTCTTCTTAGCCGAAGTATAAATCAAAATAAATTATTGCGAACTGAATCGTAATTCACGTACCCCACTAGTGGAATAAGTAATTCTCCAATCGTAATGCCAACAAATTACAATTATCAATTATTAGCATATTCATTGAGACCTTTATTAGCTTCTTATCGCCATTAAAGTGCGCCATTGCCATATATGGAAATTTTAAATCTTTTCAAATTGTCCATTTCAAAAAGAAGAACAGATACATTTCATTAAGTTGAAACCTTTTGTCCCGATCGATTGCTATTAGAAGGATTTATTATTCAGACTGATAATTGAAAAGAGCAACATCTCCTATTCGCTTCTATCGGGAATATATATTTTGTTTTTTAATTGGTAGATTCATGATAAGAAATTAATTCGAACGAAGAATGGAACAGTAGAATGGTTGAAGCCAAAGAGGAGAGCCCCAATCACGTTTTTCCTTTGAGAATAAAAACTTGAAACATTATCATCGACTTGCGGTTCATAACGATTAAAGTCGTCGTAAAAATGTCATCGATTGGCCATAAAATGTCGATTGAAATTCGAAACAATTGCCTTAATTGGTCATTAATAAAACTGAGTGTGACATCTTCAATGTGATTTTAACCTCTCCCAAGTCAAAAATAAAGTTTGGTAGTCGACTTTGGCGACTTTTATTATGTAGTAGACGTTCAAGTTATTTCTATTTTTAGTGTGTTTGATTGTTTTTTAGAAAAAATACAAGTAAATCGAATAAGCAGGCACACGATGTGGGTTTGGCGAATCTTTTACGTCACCCTCAGGTCAATACAGACTCATCAGAATTTACTACGTTGCTACGTTGAGGTGCTGTCGAGAAGAGCTCAGGGTTCTTGAAACACAGCACAAGGTAACGCTCTGCTGGGTCCTTGGGCATGAGGGCATACCAGGGAATTAGAATGCTGACGAATTGGCTAGAGAGGACTCGGCACTAAGTCTTGAACAAACCGACCTCGTGGTGAATATCTCGCCTTGCTCATTGAAGCTCGAAGCAGGGAACAAAGCTCATGGGGAGGCAAATACCAGATAGTCCTCTTTAGACACTTGTACCATCACAAGGAAGTTATGGCCTGAATTTGATAAGGCTAGGACAGCCAGACTTATACAAAAGGATAGAAAATACCTCTGCACCCTTGTAGGTATGATTACGGGTCATAACACTCAGCGGTACCAAATGAAGAAGCTTCGTATTACGGCAGAAGACCTGTGTAGAGGCTGCGGAGACGAGGAAGTCCATTAGGACACAACCCATTTCCTCTGCCACTGCCCCGGCCTGTACCTTCTAAGATACAAATTCCTCGGGCGACATTTCTTCCGGGATCTCGAGGAACTATTTGGTAAACCAGTGAACGATCTGAACGACTTCATCAAATCCACAGGATGGTTTTTACCACTAACGCAGTAAGTAGTTACTATTACACTTTTTATGCGGGTAGCGTTTAAGGGTAAGATTTTCCCCTATGGGTAGCACAATGGGTCTTAGAGGCCTGAGTGTGGCGCAGAGGAACTCTTCTTCGCCGGCCCACATACCTAACCTAACCTACTACGTTGCTTCAGATAATGTTTTAGGATCATGCCTCTGTATTTAGTTTCCAACTACAGATATGATTAACTGATGCGATTTTTGTATAAAAAAAAAAGTCCAGCAGAACTAGGCTCAGGCTAGCCTTAGAGTCCTGTCACTGGGGTATTTTTCACTGCACTAGTTACTCCAATTCATGTACCTCTTATTGTACTTTCTTTATAGAACTTAGGTTGGTTGCTTTGTTGGTGGCCTGCTACCATACTAGGCTCCAAAAGGTGAGTATATGTACATAGGTCCCATGATAAGTGTAATATACACAGAATGAATTTGAGACCTGGTCTTAAGGTCTCCCAGGCCTTTCCGAACTTTCAGCTGCACTAGTAGAAAGTTATTGTTGCTTTCTTAATTCTTTCGTAAGTATTCAGACTTTCAGCTTCTGGACTAGAAGTAATATGAAAAATTAACAGAAGTTTAGGTTTTTTTTTACTACTTTACGCAATGTTTGATCCAAGTTGTATCGCAATAGGCCAAATATTGGTTTAAGTTTACTGGCTTTAGCTGACAGCCACTTCAACCCAATCTTACCTAGAGCCTAGACCTTATTCGGGATTACAACATTCTCTAGTTATGAGAGAACCAAAGTGCTTTTTCGCCCTCCATCAGAAAGCTAAGAGGTCAAAAATTACCAATTGCACACACACCACCAAAGAAAACTACATCATTTCACATCCAACATGTCGTTAAGTTGCCTTCGGTTACGAATGTTTTGTGGAAATATGATTTTGGGGGTGGTGTATGAAGTATGCTGAATGACCGATAAACATCGTGATTGTGCCATATAGCTGGTCTGACCCTGGTCCAGGTACTTAAACAAGGTGTCCTCTTTCAGCCATAACCAGTTGCCGCTTTAAAAAAGATCATCATTTGTAATGTACAAATTGGCTTTTTTATAATTTTCCATCAATACCTAGCACAATTTTTTGTTCTTAAGAACAGTACTGCGATCTTCCTGTGCATTATTCTAGTACGCTTTCTTTTCACTCTCGATATAGTTTTCAAGCGAAAGGCAAGTCTTCTTATTTCTTTTCAATTTACTTAAAAAAGGACTGCGTACAAACATACATCCATACTATTAAAGAATATCAATTGACGATCACATATTCAATTAGAAATGAATACATAAGTAATAATTTCATTACTCTGCCAAATTGATGTTCAAGTGTAACAATAAAAATAAATTTGCACATTCTCATGTGCACTGCACGCTCTACTTATAAATACATATCCATTGTATCTTGCCCACACACACACACGCACACTAAATCCCAATTGCTCGTAACGACTTGCGTTATGACTTCCAATTGACTGTCGCCCATCTATCGCAACATTCAACAGTAATAATTTAGCAATAAGAAAATCATAAGAACAAATTATTAATGCACCCTTGTGCACATCCCGCGACATCGACGGCGCGGTATAATCATCCCCGACGGCGGCCATTAAAATAAATGGCGGACGTGTGTGTGCACACACGATCGCGACAAACGCTTAGGGTTCGAAAGTATAACGTTCTTTGGCACAACTTGCTAGAATTTTAATATAAATAATGGAGAAAGTACATGATATCATTGAGATTCCCGTGTAGGTACACGTTTAAACCATGTGTCGCATCTGCAAAAGGAGCCGAACGAACATATGCTCCACTTGGGAATCTATACTTTGTTTGAAGTTTCTTTCGATCCAATTTTCGAGACACAAGCATAAAACAACAAATACTGTCCTGTTTTGCATACGGGGGGAAGCCACCCAGGGAGGTATTATCGTCGTGGTGGTCGTTATGTTACACGACAAAAAAAGAAGAAAAGCAAAATGAAATGGAATATGTTAGAAATCAGGAAAATTTACTCGATGAAGCTGCACCATCTTGTTTTTTTGGATACATACCTAATTAATGAATAGATTTTCTAACTTCATTTCTTGTTTAATTTAGTTTAATTTATTCTGGAAACGCAGTCAGTTGAAATCCTTTTAAAAATACTCAAAGCTAGACGTTGCAGATTGAAATTAGATCTCAAATTGTTTGGAGTTCAAGTTTACTTCAACTTTTTTGTAGAAGAAGTGATGCTGTCGAAGCTATCTATATTACACTACCTTCTCCATAGAAGAAAAACAACAGTGGAGCACAGTGAGTTCCTACGCCAAAGATATATGCCAAGAGTTGAGACGACTTGAGTTAGAAAGAAGAAAGAGCGAGGAAAACGCAAGAAACAGCGCAGAGAACACGAGGAGAAACACATACTTGCAGAAACGCGCATCCCTACAGTAACGCACAGCCTTGCAGAGACGCACGGACACACAGATATACCAACATTTATGCGCACACAGCAGCACGCAGACTTATAGACCTTATTGACTTAAAAAGACCTTTCGTGCAATGCACAAACATCTCCAAACGTACAGACTCACACAAATCTGTTGACAGGAGGCAGCGACGGCTGAAACCCTAATAATTAGCTTTTTTTGTCTAATAAAGGCAGTAAGGGCGGTTATTATCCAGCTAAGGCCAGATCTGTTTGATGATGAGGCAGGTGGAGGCATCCGTCCACCTGCTGTTGGTGATGTCGAACGATCACTGTCAACATCAGTTTTGATCCTTATCGGCTCTGAAGAGTTACAGGAAATAAAAGTCTTCACATCGACTGTTTCTTATAGAATGATCATCTCATCATGCTTATATCGTCTAGGATTATCCAAAAATTATGATCTCAGAGGTTTGTCGTTTGTCCGTCGAGAGGTGGTCGTGTATGCAACAATGCAGAGTTCAGCTATACAGTTTTGTCTTTCTTCGAATCCAAGTTCGCTGCTTGCAGTTAGCTTGTTGGCAATTACAATCGCTAGATCATGAAAACTGAAGTTGAGACACCCTATACACATGTGAGATGCTGCACAATCTCACAAAAAACGGGATAGGTATCGGCCTTGAGCTTAGAAACTGCCAGTGGTTGAATGGCATAAGTCGCACGGCATAAAACAACATGATCTGTCTGTTGTTTGTGAAATGACAACAACTGCTGCAAAAACTCAGTCGGTTTTATCAAAGGCCAGCTCGTGCTACTGAAACCACATGTTGTGAAAGAGGTCCATATCGATCAGTTGAAGCCATAAAAACTTGGTTGAATTGGCACGATCGAATCACTATGCTTGCATCGGTCTCTAATTAATCATTCGAGGATTCTCTGTTCCGTAGCTTAAATACTGCAATTTTGTATGAAATCAAAGCCATCATTACTAAAGATGATTTTCTGGGTAAAATCGTTATCCTCTACTTGGTATCTATTCCAAAATTTCACTGAAGAACTGTCGGCGCGGCGGCAGGACAAGTGTGCTGTTTTAAGTTTCCGCATAAGCAGTTCATGATCTCTTGTGGGAATACACTCAGCCATGTGTGTTGTGAATAATGTCGAATTGATGTCCCTACCATTGTTCTTAAAATTTTCAAATCCTAAAATTGCCTTTCAATTGGGAGCATTTTGTGTGCTGAGAATTTTAAATTTTTTTCGAAAAATTAAGTACCTACCTCCAAATGTGCTTCGAATTTTCACTATATTTGAAATAAATGTTCATAACAATAATGCGTTGTTCCTTCTTGTTGTACTCAACAGCTAATAATTGCAACAACAGAAGACGCAAATTATGAGCACTATCTACCATCCTAAGGAATAAGAATTGAAGTACAATTTTAATTTTGTGCTCCTTATGGGACACTTTTTAGTAGGCAACGTTTACTAAAATTTACAAGTTTAGTTCCAATTTTTCGTCCGATTCGCATGTAATCCCATTAAATCTTTGACAGACATATCTAAAGGGGATTTCATTAAGCGCTTCCTATCTTTAAATTTAAATAAATCGAAGTGTGTGTGAGATATCATCAACATATTTTATTCGTTTGAAAGGCCTATCGATGCCATTATGTACGAAATACCTATTACAACGTTCAAATGTCCGTCGCGGCTTCTCTGGGTGGCGCGCATCCGAAATGTCTAATTTTCCATGACTCTGGCGCATAAATCAGGCTGAATTTGAATGATGGCATGGGTTATGTTGGCTTTGAGGACCTCTGTGGCTTGTGGCTTATTCGCATAGACCTGCGACTTCAGAAAACCCCACAAGAAAAAGTCGAAGTCTAACGTCGGTGGCCAGTTCACATCACCTCCAAGTGAGATGACCAAGCCCTCGAATCGCTCATGCAGAATTTCCAATGTGGCGTGAGCTGTGTGGCACGTAGCGCCGTCTTGTTGAAACCACATGTCGTTGGTGTCCATATCATCCAATTCAGGCCAAAGAAGTTAGCAATCATCGACCTATAGCGCTCGCCGTTGACGGTGATGGCCTAGCCAACGTCGTTCTCAAAGAAATATGGACCTATGACGCCGCCAGCCCAAAATCCACACCAAACAGTGACTTTTTCGGGATGCATTGAACACTCTTGACTCTCATGTGGATTGGTATCGTCCCAAATTCGACAATTTTGTTTCTTGACGTACCCATTCATCCAGAAATGGGCCTCATCGCTGAAGATGATTTTTCGATTAAACGTTTCCCGAACAGAACAACCCATTTTGATAAAACAATTTTTTTATATGCACGTATTGTTGAACGCTATATCCATCCACGATGATTTGGCAGAATAAACTGAATAAATGACAGCCAATTTGACAGATGGAGCTTTAACAATATGACCGCTGTCAACTGTCAAAGCTCGGAAGTACCTATTGAAAGACCCCTTTAATGAATTTCCTGGTGGGTATGTACTACATTTAATTCTATTGTTCATCCCAACCAAACTAAACCTTCCTTAAGCTCCATTTAAATGGAAAAATAAACAACAATCCCTTTTTACTAAACAAACAAAATTTGTTTTTTTATTTATTTTTTTAAAATGAAAATCCAACGTTAGGTACAGTACGAGTAATAATTGTTATTGAAATCGTAAATAACGTTGAAACATTTAGAGCACATTAAACAGTGACAGTAACTGGTAGTTAAGAGAAGGGTCTCTCATCTCTCCCATGATGATTGCACTTTGAACAAATATTGATGATGTTGATAGGTTAACACACACACCCAATAGATTTCCCGTCACCTCCTTTCAAGTAATTCCCAAAAAAAAAACGTCAAAGTGAATGAAAAATCTTGTGAACATCTACGAGTAAGACCTTTCACATGTGTGCGTGTATCTATTGATAGCAGGATTTCCTGCGTTGGCGTCGAGGGTTGAAAATGTCAAAGGGACTTAACCGAAAATAGAACTCCCAGCCTACGATGTTGACATTACTATAATACCAATCCAGGGAACATCTTCTTTCGCTGACATCATGGAATGTCCCTTTATATGTATGTTGTATTGCTGCAGTATTGATCGCTGTGACGACGACGACGACGACGACAACGACTACGACTACAGCGATGGCGCGCTGGTGATTCCTTTCCCGCAAATGGGTACATGAATCACCATGGAGGTCATAATTCTGTCAGCAGATAAAGCTATTACCCAGGAGCAGTGTTTTCGTTAGATTAAATGTGGAAAATCCTTACGGGTCGATAGCAAAGCGGCATGGTTGTGGGGAACAGCCCTAGCATCCCTAATGCTTGCAGCAGCGACAGCCACACAGTGAATCACTCACCCTTGGTGTTTCCTGCGCGCCACTGCTCAGTAGGCAAGGGTAATGGCGATATATGGTGTTTTGTTGTTTGTTATTACGCCTGAGCCTGAACTGCGAGAAGGGGTGGTTTACTGGGGATGAAAAAAAAGCAATATCCATATTTTTTTTTCGTTTTTCTTTCTGTTTTCTTTTCTTTTGCGCTATCGTCCAAAGGTTGGGGGTTTTTTTTTCCTGTTTCATTCCCTCTGCGTGTTATCTTCTTTTTAACGAAGGGATGGAAAATCTTGCCATCTTAAGAATAGGTATGTCGGTTGGTATAGTATGTACAATTTTTCTTGTCCTCCTTGAAAGGGCAACAAATTCTCAGTATACACTCTGTTTCTTTTTACCTCTGCACCTTTTCGATTAGGTCTGTTCGAGGACCATCACGCGAAGCAAAGGCAAGGACGAAAGGAAAGAAAAGAAATATTTACGCAATCTTACCTCTGCCGTATCTGTATCCCCTGGCACAGGAAAAAAAAAAAAAAAGATTAAATTTAGATTTGCCAGGCAGTAACATCCCGTGTTCGCGCACACAGACACCCAGGACGTATCCTTGTGTACGTGATGTTGTGATATTGAGGCGAGTTTGAGGGATAAAAATAAATTGGGAAAACTATGTGCAAGATGTGCCATTACTGCAGTAAAAACGCTTGTAATGATGACTCTAAGTGTCATTTGCTTAAGTGGATTACCAATAAAATGGAAAAAGAAAAAGGAAGCCGAAGGCAAGACATTCTGTTTTGTAGTAGCAACCTGCGTCAATTGGCGATAAAATGCAACATTAATCTGATTTCGTCGAGTCGAGCACGGCAGTACATTTACGTTGAGCCTTATTTTCATTTTTATTCGAATTCGATGCAAGGTGCTTTGAATGGGATATGAATGGAAATTTTAGTGTTTGTTGTGATGTGACCTTTTTTTTTCTGTCAGGCTTTGATAGTGAAGAAGAGCTGAGGCAGCATATTTAGCAATTAGTTACGGGATTTTAGAATTTAATATACAATTCAAAATGAAAGGGAGATTATTTTTTTTGGGGTAGCCCTGTCAATGTGTAATTACACTAGCCCTTACTTCTTTTTTTGGGAAATAGATAAGCAACTTTACCTTTATTTAACTTTGAGAAGAGGACTTGAAGTGTGTAAATAAGGCAAAAGCGAAGCTCAACTAGACATTCCTTAGTAGGTACCTACCTACCAATAAAACGACTTAAGTGAGCTTAGTTATGAGCTCAATCGAGCGATTGGTAAGGTCGGAACAAATCTTTGGTTAACAAATATTTTTATATATGAGTTGAAGAATATTAAGGGAAGGAGAACAATTAAAAAAAAAAGAAGGTTTCTTTTAGTGGGATAGGGCCGAATTTCACATGAGCCACACTATCAGCTGGTTTATACAGCTGTTTTGAGTCAATGCAAGACATGGGTAGTGAGAAATTTGGATTATTCAGATATTTACCTGCCTGGGTATCACTTGGAACCTTTATTCTTTCCCATCGCGGTCTCGCCATTTACGTACCTTCATAGTGACGCTAGTCAGCTAAGTTTTGGTACTCCGACTACATAGTTAAAGAACGAACTCCCGAAAGAAAAGTCTGGCGATATGAGAAAGCCAATCAGCCTAAATAGCTTCTTTAGGAGTTTAAACTGCTCGCTATGGTTCCCCGAGATCGACGTGGTGGATGATTTATTTAATAATCGACATTGACTTCCTTGGTATGAGCTCCTTTATTCCTAACCGAATGAAGAGAATGAAATCAAATAAAAAAGACTGGTTTGACCTGAGCTGCATAGAGGAAAATAGATAAAGTTTAGCCATCTAAAAAAGCTCCACTATTGGTGTATTCTTCGAGAGTGAATCAGGAAATGCATTAATCGTCAAAGGCTTAAGGTACCGTGTGATGTTTCAAAATTACGATGCTACATGCCACATGTCTATTTGAAGACTCTCTAGGTGTGCATCAGCGCTAGACCAGCAATCTTAGTCGTTGTGTCAAGACTTTTCTGACTAGGTCATTGTCGTTCTATCACCTCCTTTACACTCAATCTACGTACACGAAACGAGGGGCTGACACTGGCCAAAAGGTAAACATCCTACTAATATTATAAAAGTAAAACGTTGTCTGTTTGTTTGTTTGTTTTTCTGTAACACGAAAACTACGGAACCAATCAACTTCAAATTTTGCACACAGAGTGGCTGTGACTCGGATCACAGTATACGCTACTTTTGGTTATTAAAGTGTAACTTCGCAAAGTATAGGTGGGCGAAGCCGCGGGTAAAAGTTAGTTACCTATAAATGTAGACCTTAAAGTTCTTCTAACATGGAACTAAAGATTCAAACATTAAGGCCCTTAAGTGAATTTAAAAATTTGATTGTAACTTTAAAATTTCCAATAGTTCACCCTAAGCCCATTTCTTCTCAGTCCACTCTTCTGTGGGTCCTACTGTTACACGCTTGATTGCGTGACTCAAAACTCAATAACCATTTATACAACACCATGAAACGTTCAACTCAGCTTAACTGAGTTTCACTCGGCCAAGATCCAGTCCAGTTCCACAAGCACCGAAACACTCATGAACGCCGAAAGAATTCAAAAACCAGTTCCTTCTTCGTTTCCCCACTCCGCTGTCCTATACTCCATCCACTCCACTTGGATGGATCCACGAGCCATCGACATCGACATCGACATTGGCTTCATCGTTTGTCGTCATCACCAACACAACGGAGCATACCATACTCCAAAAGAGAGAAAGAGAAAGAAAACAAAGAAAAAAATTTGTAGAATTTCCGCTAGTGCCGGTTAGATGGTGCTGGAGGTTAATCTAGTGGAATTAATGGAAACGAAATTCATGGAGCAGAAATTCAGATGGGGAATTTATTATTGTCGCTGGAAAGTTTGTTTTTGTTGTCCTGTCCGTGCTGGTAAATTGTTCTTGGGTTCCTTGAATGGTGACGTAATCCTGGTAATTGCCGTTTTTGTTTTCGCAACGTCCTGTGATGCTATGGTAGGCATTTTTAAGGGGCAACAGTCTCTGTGTAGTTTTTGGGTTGGGGGTGGCGTAAAATATTGTTTTCGTTGTTTGTTGCCGAGAGTCAATTATTGACTTTTGCTGTATTGCCCCTGGGGAATGAGAAGAATTTAGGACTGGATTCCAAAATAGTTAAGTGGTGATTTCAGTTCGAGCAATTTTCGTCCATTCCATGGAAGTCTATTAGTTTGAAAAGAAATATTGTTTTGTATTGTTTTGGCTTTTATTCTACTTTGGACTTAATTCTATCAAAAACAAAATGTGATCGTTAATCTAAAACAGAAAACAAAAGCAACGTTGCAATAGTTTTATAATAAAATCGAAGATGAATTCAAAACGTCAACAAATGACGTACCATTTCAAAAGGTAGGTAGGTACCTTCAATTTGAAGATCTTTCAAAAAAAATTCCATTTCGACATGTCCATTTTTTTTTTAACGTGTTGTGGCCGTCTATCGATCTAAACGTTCACGTTCTTTGAGGATTTGGATCTGACCTGCCTTCTTAGCCTGTGAAACCTCACTACACTAAACTGAGATGAGATAGGCCATTTCCATATATGAGACTTGATGACATATAGGTTCGCAACGGGAGAAAAAGTGAAAAACCTGGTGAAATTGGTATACGAATAGGTATATGAATACGCAAATGTTGACAACCCAAAATCGCCTTTAAATTGTCTGCCGGATGCACCGATACAGAAGTCCTGAATATTTTATGCGAAACCCTCAAATAACATGGAAACTTTAGGTTTCATCAATACCGTGCGAATGTTGAGCACTTTTTTTTTCATAAGGCGTAGAATGCATCAAGCAACGTCGGTATCTTCGGCAATCCCCTAGGACCGCTTATTGCATTACTTCAGAAGGGGGAGGAGAGGGTTGCGTCTTTTTCTCTCTTTTTGCTTTTCAACACTCACATTTAGTTCCATCTGTCGTTGCTCGAGATCATCATTCCCACGACATTTTCTGAAGTGATGTTGCCTAGTTCTAATTCCAGCCTGGTTCTTTCTGCTGCCCCTCTGCTACCGCTGCAAAAAGTGTGGTTGGGGTCATTGGGGAGAGCCGCCGTATCAGAAAAACGGGCTCCCTACCATTTAATGAAGGTACCTACGTATTGAAGTTTCCATGTCCGGTAAAAAAATTAGGTGAAGTAGTCGTTTCCTTCGCCATGTCTCCGTTCCATCCATTTAGCAACTTGTCTAATTAGTCTCGCCGTCCACCTTTCCCTATTTTCAGAACTCCATCCCCTTGTCACTGTTACTAGTAAGCTGCTTCGCCTCTACCGAAGCCAAATTCTCTCCTATTTAAGCTTTATGTTCGCAGGCGAATCTCCTCTCTGCCGCTAGGAGATCAATGGGAATCATTACCGCAACTAAGAGCACGGCTGGTTCCGAAACCATACGGTAAGAGTTTGCTATTCGAAGGGCGTAACGTCTCTGTAGATATTGCTGCCATCTTTTTCCTACATGCATGCATGTATGCATGTATGCATGATTGACATAAGAAGTCTTCCCCTACTTGCAGTTGGACCAACTGTCTGCTGTTAACCATGAATCTGCTGGGTAGGTAGGTAGGTAGAAGTGGTTAAAACTGGTCATCCTGCCAGAGACTGCTGAGTCTGCTTCGCAGCTCGCTTTGATCAGGACCTTATCTTTTTCGCACGAATGGAGTGGACCTACAGTTTTATTGCCGACTTCGAACGGCGGATTGAGAAGTTTTTTAATGACAAATTATGCTCTTGGAGGCTTGTCATTTGATACCAAGAGGTGGTCCCGTGAAAAACGTATGTCCTCTCCTTTCGCAGTCCAAAGTTATTACCACGGCGATTCCGATGTTTAGCTTATAACACTATAAGACGTAGGTAGCTCACTGGACTTGTTACATAGCTTCAAAGTTTGTTAATACTGAGACCATAATCAGCTCTAGGAATACTCGTGGTATTCACACTAAACACATGCTTTGACAACATTCGTGACATAATCTCACCTATAACCCCGGAAACGTTGAAGAATCAAACGATCAAAAAAAATGTTACACATAAAATGTCGTTCAGCGACTTCTTATAATTTTTGCCTTTCATTTCCATATTCACAGCGTTCCTACCTGTAATGTATGCCAAAAATAAGCGTAATCGAAAACGAGCTGATATATAATTTACATCAGGAGTAATAATTCACACATTGTTCAAAGTGCCTGCTAAGGACTGCCTACTAAATCTTGGACGTGAATAACCGTGTGCGATAGAAGCTTACGCCACCATTCACGTTGATAACAAGTGGTGCTTAGTCATTAACAGGCAAAAACACACAACTTTCCCACTTTAGTGTGTTTATGGTGAGAGGAGTTGAATAACACGACATGCAAATATCCCATGAACATGCACGTTATAATGCCACGAAACTACCTCAGATCTGTGTAATGCCACCGCTCTCACTGAATTCTTAGTGTTGAATGATTCACGGATCATAATTTCGCATTTCCCTCAAACCTTTACCGACCTCAAAATTTCACTCTTCCTCCTCTTTTTAATTAAAATATCCCCACAAACTTATTGCACGACCTATAAGAAATTTATTATACTCTCAAGTTGAAATATCGAAATGGTTAATTGATGAGCCCTTCTGCCACCATTGAGACCTCTATACAAGGTCTTGATCATTGGACTCATCTTGTGAAATAAAATAAAATCCAAGACTCGAGTTCATAAAGTTTGCGACCATAATACACACAGACATCAAGCTAGGCGGCCCACTGCAGAAACGCTAAAGAAGAATCAAGTGTCCTTTGCATATCCACAAATTCAAAAAAAAAAAAAAAAACACACACTCACATGTGAATATTGAATGGATATGCGAACTCCTTAAAATATGCAAATGAAGAAATAAATTTTAGTCCTGTTTTGGAGATATGTGCGTCTTGTAGGCTGCTGTTGCATCTGTAAAGGTCTTGCGAAAATTTTGCTGTGCCGCATAAATAGTTGGATCCCATTCCGACGCTAAGATTAAGATGCAAAATTCTTTATATGCAATACCGAAAATAACATTAAATTAAAAACAGGCACCGTCTTCGCCGATGAATTCAATTCGAAGGAGAGACTTACCATCACCACGGACTGTCCCCTGCGCTGACTTAGCTGTTGAAGATAGCGTAATTGGACGCGGCAAAGGTACTATGCAGATGGGTAGATTTACTTTGTTATAGGGTTGCCAGGTGATTGTTGATGATTGTTTTAAACCAGTATCAAACATATGACAATGGTATACCTTTTTCCATCCTTTGTATGTGAAAGTTTGATGCTTTACAGAATCTGATCTTGTTTTCCCAGGATATGTGCCTTCCAGCTTGGTCGGAGAAGATAGTAAAAGGCGGTATAGGGAACGATACACACGCTAGGTAATGAATGTTTATCATTGAAGCGAGCACCTACTGCAACAAACTTTTGGGAAGAGAGAATGTTTCATCACCATCAGGGGAAAAGAAGTATGTCCTCTGGCTTCTATGCCTCAGCGTTTTTGCCAGTGTTGTATGGGGATCTTTTTGCCTTCCGTTGTTGCCGTTTTCTTCCCAACCTCTGCCTTTCTCTTGTATGTGTATTCTGTCGCTAGGAGATCGATGGGAATTACTCCCGCGACCACGAGAACTTTGGTTTTGACAAGCCAGGCACACCCGGAGAGACTTGCTTCCAGGATTGAACAAATCTAATCAATATTAATCAAGCCTTTGACCATCGTTGGTGTCTCGTGATCACTGCCGCGATGTCTTCATAACAGGTACGTGGCTGGAATTGTATTGTACCTACCTTCTCTTCAATGAAGAAAAATCTAATCAAGAAGCAACATATATTATACAAGTCTTTGCAATTAACAATGAACAGTTTGAAGGACATTCAACGAAAATGGTCCCATTTAACAAGATTCTTTGTCTTGAAAACATTAATAGCTGAATATGAAGTCAAACTTTATTGACTTCTTTTTAAAAAAAATTATTAGTTGGCAACCCTTTCTCCTACCACATACTCACGTCTTCTTCAGAAAAGCCATTTCAAGCGCATTCTTGTCCCATCAATAAGGTGAAACAACACAAAGCCCATTAAAATGAAAATCATACAAAAGGCCCAAAATGCCGGTAAAAGGCAAACAAAAAAAAAAGCCAACCAAGAAGGTTACACAAACAAATAATAAGAACAACAAAAAAGGATACACACAGCAACAAAATGAAAGAGTAGAACGCGAAATAAAACCACAAGAAGCAAAAAAGAAATTAATGTCAACGATAAAATGTCGTCGTATCCATCGTAGTCATCGTTGTCGTCTTCTTCTTCGTCGTCGTCGTCGTCGTCATCATCATCATCGGAGGACCTTAAGCTGAACAATGCGAGATTTATTTGCAGATTTATCACACAGAGGATTGGCAGCAGAACCGTGCACCGGAGGACGGTCTTTTGGACTTTCCTCTTTACACATTGCTCCCTCTTGTGATTTCCCGCAGGATACCATGGTATGATAGGTTGTTGCATACAGCTATCGGCTGTGGTTCTTCCATTAAAGGGCCGCAAAAAACAAATTCAAATAAGCCTCCGACATTTTGAGCTCGAAATGCTAAAAGAAACAATCTCAGCATTAAAATTCTTTGAATCATCCAACCAGGGGTCAGTACCAATGGGGAATTTTAAGTGGAAGTGTAAAACCGGTCCGCTGCGAATGGCAAAGAATAATTTGAAAAAAAAAAACAAGAATCAAACCGAGAATCCCCATTTGGAGAGAAAGGATCCAGGCGTTCGGGAATGCAATGTGTCAAAGCTGCGATGCCAATGATGATGATGCGCAACTGTCCCGCGTGCGAAAACCTAAATTATCTTAAATCATGCATTAACCATGAGCATAAAGAAGGACGATCCTATGAGACCATCTTTGACTTGATACCATTTTTGGCATTTAAATTGTATGGCGTGCATTTTTTGATTATCACCCTTCGTTGTGTGAGATGGATTTTAACTAGTTTTTGCAAGGTTTTGGAGCTGATGTTTTCGCAAACACTTTTTCTCATAGTTAGACATTAGCTCCGGCTCAAGACAAGCCATCAACTGTCCTGAAATTTAAGTTGTAAACTTTCGACTGCAAAAACGTAGCTCATACCTCGCGGAATACCAGCCATAGTTCTCAGAAGCTATCACATATTTTTAGAAAACCTTTTTCCAGGTTTGCCATTCCCTACCAAGAGATGATGCCGCGAAAAACGTTTTGGTATTTAGCTGACTCGAACTTGCGTCAGCTCGCTAAATAGTCCAACGCACTAACCCCTAAGCCACGACGACCAATGATAAGGTTGAACTACGTTAGCTTTCTGCAGAAGTCAGCCATCGAACACAACGGTTCCAAATTATTGTAGCTAAGGAAACCGTGCATTTGCTTGGTGCCACAGTTTACTCTGGTAACACTGGACCATAAGCACAATGGCTACTACTGCGGGAGCTGTCACGATACAGAAGAAAAAATATAGAGACCATTGAACTCCTACTCTGCAAAATCCAAATCTAGGAAACCGTCGACTTCGCTATATGAAAAACGGATTTTTTGAAAACTAGAAGAATAAGCGAAAGTACCATTGATGGACATGCTCTGTGATGTAAAGAGGGCAGGCTGGTTCGTCCAGTCACGTAAACCTTAAATTTTGAACGCGGACCCCACAATTTAACGTTTCTCCGTTAACGCGCAATCTTAACTGAGCGGGAATGGCGACTTCTCTCCACAAGTTGGACCGAGTTTAGAGTTTTGTTCTTAAGCTTCGAGCTCGACAGCATACAAAGACGTACGATTTGTTTAATCTGTTGTATGAGAGTGAGCTACCGTCTTCAAAAATGCAATCATATGCAGCACAAAGGCGGAAGACAAGCACTGTACTAGATGTTTAAATGTTTTGAGAAGACAATACTGCTTGGACCCACTACTTGGACGAAAGATAGGAAGTTCAAGACTTTTGTAGGTATGTCTCAGAAAGACCAACAAACGCAACAACAAATGCGGATAAACAGTGGAAATATTGCCAACAAGCAGGCTAGGTGGCCTGTTGACAATTCCTGGTTTGATGCACCTATACGTGGCAAGGATCAATAATGAAAGGAAACATAAGAGAAGAAACGAAAAGAACACCCTTAGTAGCAAGAGAAAGGAGTCTAAATATATTGCAAACTATCGAGTGTAGAAATCGATGATATCTGCAAATTGATAAATGGGTTTTGCTAGGTTTGGTCCCGGATGTAGTCGAATTTGTATATAAGGCTTTCAAGCCCTCGACGGCACAGGTGCTGTAGAAGTAGAAAGTATATCTGCCTTTGGTGTATATTCGGTTGTCTAATGTCTTCTAAGTGTCTTCCAGTTGCGAAAAATAAGTGAAATATTTGCGTTTGTAGCGATAGCCAAGCTTGCTCAATCCTCTTACTAGATTTAAAGTAGCTTAAGAATGCAGGACTAGATACATTTAGTTGGAAGACTGAATATGTTGTGTCTTGTCTGGGGCCGAGGACACAATGGGGTGTCCTCTTGCTAAGAAATACACAAGAATAATTTCTTCGGCCCTGAACCAACGTTAGGTTTGTCTACTGTAGGTGTCTACTTAAGGAATATTTCCCTACGTACTGAGGTAAGAATATCTTGGTATTCTTTCTGCTTTTCAGAAGAATGGACAGAAAAGCACCTCAAAGTGTTAAGCTTAAGTGAAAACACTCTCTGCGGTGTTCGTGGAAAGGGCAATGACACTGCCGAACATGTCCTGAGTGATTGTTTTGCCTTTACTCGTATCAGGTGGAAGATTTTTGGGGCGGAAGTTAGCTCCTTATTATTGAAGTTCCTTATTGTTTTTTACCGAAAGATGAAGAAACATGTACCTACCTATACCTACCAGCTGGAAGGGAGCATCTACCTAAGTAAAGGTACTAAATAGTCACAGTACCTTGAAGCCAAACTAATTTTCGTGCAAATATGGACCCAACTTCCGTTTAAAGATATTTTCCTTAATATTTTCATGTGCGGTGTTATTTGAAACTCGCATTCATTAAATATATGTAAGGTCAAGGTCACAATAGCACGGCTCCTCCCACTAGACTTAATAAATGAAACCTCATCTCTATTTCCGAGTTAAATCCAATAGGCGCCATTATAAAATCACCTCGGACCAAAATCATTTTACATAATCACCAACCCTTCTCTCGAAAAATTAATCTCAAAATGCAATTTCTCCACAACCTAATCCTTGTTTATTTATAATTTACAATTTAAATACTTTATATATCCCAAAGGAATCGCACGAAAACTCATTCGAAACTTCACGTACGACACACCGAGACCGAGACCGACACGAGACGATGAGCCTTATCCAGAGCAAAAGGGTTGTGCGAATAAATTGCCAGAGTGATACTTCCAAGTCCTCGGGCATTACCTGATAATTAGACAATAACACATTAAAACAAGGGGAGCCAGGGCGTATATGTGAAAAAGGATGAAAACCGGTCTTGCAAATCTATATCACTTCGTGCTGGGCATAACCGGTCCAAAATAAATTCGCACCCTCTGACAAGCACATCCAGTGGCAGAGGAGTATCAACCGAAGGAGGAGAGTAGAAAATCGGCCATTTAGATGGCTCGTGTGTTATTTCACCTAAAGCCTCGGCTACGATTAAAGGGATGAACGGACGAAATCATTATGGCAAAGATATGCAAGAGAAGAGGATGCGAACCGTTGATCCTTTTTAATCCTACGGACGAGATGTGATGATAAAGCTTGTCATTGTATCTCTGGGGTATGATAAACCCATACGCACATTATAAAATGCCAGAAGGATCCGTACCAGGAGGATCATCAACCCCCACATCCCTTTAAAAAAAAAAAAATTAATTCCGCCCTTAATACAGATAACAATGGAAATGAATGTGTAATTTCGTGATGAGTATACAGACGACTATGGCGGCGGCGACGACGGCATTGAATGATATGCCACCCATGGTGTGGTGGAATAATTAAACATTGTTTATTTTAAAAGCTTTTCAGAGGGGTTCTCCAGGACTGTAGGTATGGTATGGAATGGTAGTTGAAAGTGCGTTCAAATAGTGTAACTATTTGCATTTGAGAGTTTAATTTGGTTTTGACATTCAAATATTTTACCAGCAAAACCGAACAAGAAGGAGAAAAGGGTTGTAAAATTTGTTTCAGTTGTATGTAGGTACACATGTGTTATTTGAAGAGGTTGATAGTTTGGGACTACCGGGCTACGCAAGAGAATATAACGTTTATTGTTTAAATGAGACAGTGTCTTGGTTTTGTGATAAAACACTCTTATGGAATGGAGGGACCTCGGTGTATAGATTTGGTAGAGCCTTTTCTGATACCGTACAATTTAGACTAAGGGTAGGTTTATACAAAGTAGCTTATTCGATGAAAGTGTTCTCAGCATGGTTTAATACAATGCTATATTTAAGGCTATTTAGAGGTGTCACAGTGGTTGCTAAGAGTATCTACACTCTTCCAAATTCCATGTTATACCTATCACCTTCGAATTACAGATCGTAGTGACGTCATTTAATTCGAGTCTACTTTAACTTTAAGCCAATGTTGTCTAGTCCTAGAATTATCCAACAGTGGAAGGTTGTGAAAACTGTATTTCCAAACGTGGAAAAGGTGCCACTGCAGCTTCATAAGGTCCGCGTTGATGTGGGCAATGCAAAAAGTCGCAGACTAGATAACAACTTGTTCGACGTCGAGGGAATTATTTTATCTATTACCCTGACGTTCGCTGGAAGTGGTCGCCGCGGCTCAGTGGTTACTGCGTTGGACAAATAAGTGAGCTGACATGGTTACAGTGAAAATTACCTAATATTTTCTCATTGTATTACCTCTCGACAAGCAATCAAAATCCTATAATTTGTCATAACAAAGCTTCTCAATCTACTACCATTCGGAATAGGACTCATTCGTACGAAAAGCACAAACCGGACTGTATATCAACTCAATTCGTACGAAGAATTGAGAACAGGCGCAACATGAATTGTTGCAAGAAGATAGTTGGTTCCCTATGGGATGTCGTGCCAAAGGGAATGTCGTGAACCATCCAAATTTGTCTCTGCTATCACACGTAGTCGATAACAATGCCAAGCTACTCATAATGGACTGCGAAGCATGTCGCTGAAATCTAAAACCCCAAATTCGTCTGACAATCTTCCCTTTATCCTTACTTGCCTTCAGAAATGCGACTTAGTTGTTCGGCTTGCCTCACCTTCCAAACTATCGAAAACCTTAGAATCAATTAAGAGCAGACGAGTGCTGATGGGGTCATCGCTAGGGGTCACAGAACGGAAAGCAGCTTGTTCACTCAATTATTTGGGCTATTAACTTGGAAATTGCGTGAAGTCCTCGCACTTTCGTTACGATGCTGACAATCATTCCACTCCTTCAAGATTTTGCTATCACAACACCTTCATATGAACGGATATAGCAAGTCGGCTTATGTTCTTGGGGCCACGTTTTATGGAGCTCGGCTGAAATATTATAAGTTCAAGTTCTATTACTTTGTTTGCTTTGAGTGCTTTGATCATAGTCGTGCAATCATCCTTACTAAAGGAACTGCACTTCTATTCCAAATGTGAATCCCAAAGCCCACAAGGAACAGCTCAGCTCATTTGTAACATGGTCCTGCTGTCGCATCAACTTGCAGATTCTTCAGCTTGTTCAACCAGAGGCGAATTCATACTTTGTTCATGAGGTAAGTACCTAACTATGACTATAAAAAAGCAAAAATACCCATAAAGCATATTGCTTCCTTAAGTCGAGTTAAATATGAATTTTACTCCACATTAAGTTCCATTCCTTAACTCTTAACTTCAAAGTCTTTACTAAAATTTAACGTTCGCTTAAAATTTTGAACCACTAATCTCTAAAGGGTTAATCTCCACCACACGCTCATTAAATTCAACTTACCAAGGATGGACGATGCAACTATTCCCAGTCCAGCACTTGACCAAAAACTGTACACTACAACTCCACCCACTCAGCTTTTGGGCCAGATGAAGTTAAATTATATGTATCTCTGCAGCACGTTTATCCTTGTCAGAGATTAGCTGCTGCCTTTCACTGAGTTTAAACATTCCATTCTATGGAATGGAAAATTCCGCAAGCAGTAACTACCATATAGCACTACACTTTACTCGAAGAGTCATTATGCATTTTTGCAATATTTATGATCATAATTTGGCAAACGACATGCGTCCATTAGTATTCTGGAAAGTGTCCAACCTATGACAGTGTGTATCTATAAGTATCTACATGCTGCAGTGGAGTTCGCATGCAAACGAAAGCGACGAATTTTCATTTAATTTCTTAAAATTGAGGGAAAACGGATTAATATCATTAAGGGAATTACACCAAAGTACCACTCAAGAAAATTGCAAATTCTATTGAAATTCTATTTGGAAGTTGTAAATATATTTGTTGGAACTATACGAAAAGTCTTTTTTAAAGTGCAAACTGTAGGTTACAATGGCAGAATGAGCTAAACACAAATTTCAAAAACATAAAAAAAAAGGAGGTTATTTTGAACGGGTTTGAGGATTATGTACACATGACATAAGACGCCAGTCAAATGACTTAACATGACTTCTAGATGCAGCATATTGGAAAAGCAATTGAGATAGAATTAAGCCTAGTCGTTGATGACCTTGTATGTAGCGTGCAAGATTGAATTTCTGTTTTTTCAGCACCCTTATGATCTCTTTGTTAAAGTTTTTGAGTCAACGATGGTATAGCAACCACACAAATTTACGAAAATAATGTACAATAGTTGGTGTTCATCAAGACTTAAGTCTACCATCCAAGGCTCATACCTATAGAGCGGGTTGGCTTTGTTTGCATCGCTTAGAAAATCATCCTACACAGATATAAAGTTTAAGTTTAGAGACTTTGTATCCCTAGGCTCCGAAAATAATCCAGCCAATGACGCCAGTCAGCGCTAACATTAAAAGAAGGATTACTCTTGCTTGCATCGGCCTTTTTTTCAGACTTAGGACGCAGTTGAGTAGTAAAACCCTTTCTCTAACAACTAAAGTGACTCTTCCTTAAGGCAGAAGTAGGGGTTTTGGCAAGATTCATACATTCTTGCCAAAATCACAACTTCCAGTAGTCGCCAGTTGTTTTGAGAGAATAATCGTACGGGTGATCTTCGGTCTCGTCTGAATTGGCGGTGTGTGAAGATACAATTACGGTCTTTTCAGCGACATCACCCGAATCGAAAGAGTCCAAATATAACGATAAAGATATCTGGGACATGTAGACCAAATGTGTACTAGCTCTTCGACCCAGAAAACCTTTTATTCTACCCGGGAGGGACAGCTCAATACAATAAGACCGCGGTTAAACAACTTGTCGTGAGAGACCAAAGGCGGATAGCTAACAAACGAATTGACGGGTGACATTATGTTGGCTGAGATCCAGTTCCGACCCCAGACTGGTAATTTGAAAATTGTCTTTAATACACGTTGTTGCATTAACAGGCTTCCAAAAATCTTACGAGTATAGATTAGGTTAGATAGGAGTGGCAGGCTGCAGATGCTTACGAGTATGGCATTGCAACACTTTTCGACCACTCAGACTCGACATACATAGGTGCTTTGTGAAGCAGGTACCCCTTGTTGGTGTAGTGGTTTCAGCTATTTGCTGATCGGGTTTAAACGCGCACAGTTTGGGAAGCAAGCAAACAAGCTATCCATTGCACCATTGCCACCGCTTTTCACATTAAACAGGCTTCGCTTTTATTTTCATAACAATTATTGCTGGCGGATCCTACTATATGGCGGACCCTACTTATTGCCTTCCTGGGGGCTATCGTCACTGGTACGATTGTTAAAATACTATTGTGGTTGTAAAGCTTGACAATCCCAACGTGTGCCTATGGTAGTGTCCATCTTAAACCTATCAGTGATATTACCAATATCAAGAACGTGCTCAAAATAGGGTGTAGCCCTTGATAATTACCATACTTACCTTCAGAAATGTTCTATTGACTGATTTTGAAGACGTTTTTCATTGCAATTTGTTACACTAAAATATCTAGAGAAAGTAGGTTGAGGATACTCTCGAGTTCCTTTGTTCCTGGGTTTCTCATTGCACTCAAGACACCAATGCATGCAGGCTTATGGTTTTTTCTATGAAATGCAACCACACCAGATTGTTGTAATATATTCACTGGAGATGTAAGTTTTCTAATTACTTATTTGCTTATCATATGTCGAAACTAGAATAAAAATCCCTTGCAATACAATGAAAAGGAAAATTACTAACATTCCACTGTCTCCATGCTCTGGTGAACCCTAGATAAGTGCATCAACGAAGTGTGTAAGTACTAATCTCACCAATAATTACAATTAGAAAAAAAATCTGCTTAAACAAACTACTTACAATAGATACACTGTAGTTTTTTTTTTTAAATTAATTCCCACCTCTCTTCCACATCGTCCACTTTGGCAATTCTCGTGAATAGGTGAAAACAAGCTTCAATTTCTCCGTGAATGTTATTCGAAGCAGAAAATAATTGCAACACATGCAATTAACGCTCACCGACATCAATTAAAAAACTTGTTATTACCAATTGAAACTCTATCCCTGGTAATATCTTATATCACGCAATCACATCGCAGATAATATTTGCGTTTAGTTTTTGAGAGCGACGACGACGACGGCGGGGCTAGCAATAATCACCATCACATTCGAGTCAAAAGCTCATTCTAAGTGCTAATTTAATTAACCTTCACTCATTCGCTAACTAACTAAATAATTGAAAATTGTTGCATGCATTTAGATACGCTGTGGTGACCTGGCGCACACGCTGCCACTGCCCAACAATTACATGTATCCAAAGATGTTACACTATAGTGTCGATTGTATATCCATGCGTTTTTCAATTCGTTACCATAAATTTAATCGTGTGTGGAGGAGCCTCTCTGCCACGGACATTACTCACCTTTATGTTGTTAAACAAAATTTATGGTAATCGCACCTCCTAGATACTGTAGTAACCGCCATACTCATACTAGCAGTGGTCCCTCGGCCCCCCTTAACAGAGAGGCGCAAAGATTTTCCATTCGGCTAAGGAAATCTACTTAACGACATACGAAGAACGTGGTGTGGTGAGCCCACCGCAGCCTACGTGCGACCTGAAATATATTTTCCATGTAAAAAGATACATTTATGTAAGACGTGTGTTGTGCGCGCAAGGAGGTTTTATTATTTTTGTATCTGAACGTGCAAATCAACATGATACGCTTCTCGTACGCGTTGCCCCGAAAGAAACATGAACTGTTAACGATGTAAACATGTAACTGATGTTGGGTTGTACCCTGCCTCTGGTATGGTAGTGGTAGGTACTCCAACGGGGAATCTTATGGGAGGATTTACAGGCGACCAGACGGGTGGCGGCCAGCAGCGATGACGAGAAAAGCCGAGATATCCCGAAAGTCCATTGTCACATAAATCGTGGTCGCATTTGCTATATGGCAAACCGGTGTGGAGGGAAGTTGAACAACATCGGGGACCGACAAGGAAAGAGCATACAACAAGCAACACACATCACAAGCGAAAAAAAAACAACGACAAGGAAAGGAACTATGTTCCATGAAAGTTACAGCATTTAATCCCCAAGCCTGGCATCTCGCACAAGGATTTTGATGTCGTAAATAATGGAAATGTGGGCGGAAAGGAGGGAAATATGCGCTGCTCCAGGAGGAATAGAGTAATGTGTAATTATGGCGGAGGGAATACTGTGTAAGGAGTTTTTTTTCGCACATGCTAGGTTTCACATTGAGTCTTAGAGCCCGGTCCAGAGTGGAAGCACTCTTTGTAGTAGGCACTGATGGCTTTTGAAAGGAGCGAAGTATCAGAACATCATCAGCGGCGGCTCGCATTGGGGGCGAGGACGATTTTTTTTTTTTTTTTTTATCGAATCGCTTTATCAATTCACGAATTCGTTTCCACCATACAGGGCTTGTATAGCCAAGGCAATGTTCAAGGATCTTTATGACATGAAAACGTGCTTCTGTGGATGGGCTGTGTGGCAGTCGTAAAATTCGTTTATAGTTTCGCACTTTACAAAACATGAATATTATTTATAATTTAGTTATAAAATGTGAGATGTACCTGATACGGGCCAGTGGAGCAGATCTTAACGAGGAGTACGGCAGGTACATTTGATGAGATGTTTCATTGGTTAGAGAGAATTAATTTTGTTTGCCAAAAGGAGGTGAGATCATGTGTATTTATAGGCTTCTACGGAAAGAGTCAAACTATTCGGCTTTGTGATGATGATTTGAGAGTGCCAGTCTTCAATTGCATTTTGAAAATAATAGATCCCATTTCAGAGCGGATGACATCTATATAAAATAGTCCAATTGTCATAATAGAGTTGCTGCTTACCAACGTTCGGGCGCAGCTAGAGAAGGTGGTCGTCGTGCTTGCACTGGCAGAGCATATCACTCAATTTAATAGATGCTTTTGAATAACTTATCAAAACTCCTCTTTAGTTGCACTTACATTTACTTATGTCAAAACGGGCTACCTTGTTAGGCCCTCATTCGCCTGTCTTTACAAGACATACCTCGAAAAACTTGGAAATCGAACCTAAATCCGCTTGCTCAGCAATCCAACCAGCTAAGCGCTTAGTCAAAGCAATCGAAAGCTTAAATAGGTTCTCGTGAGGTCTAGGTTGTTGCTAAATTTGTGCTTAGAGCATACAGCAGGAATTTTATTTGACCGGGAAATCCCCCAAAGAAGACTTCATTTAGGACAATTCTACTTTAACGACTTAGGCGACCTGATAAACACAGATATCAGAAATGTCCTTCACTTCATAAAAAGCTCCAACTGGATCAACAAGTAGGTAAGGAGATCTCTTCAGATCCATGTGGTATCACAATGGACCTATCACTGGTTAAAGTGGGTGCTAGCTGCTGCCAGCACACACCTTACCTAACCTTGACCGGAAAATAGTAAGTTCGTCTAAGAAGATTCTAAAGCATCCAATTATAAACCAAAATTGCCTAGCATTCTCCTGATGGAAAATGAACCTTCCTACTTAGAGGTTTAGATTGAAGTCTTCAGACTATTTTTCCTTTCTTATAGTAATTGGATTGAATTCTTAGAGACCTAAGATACTTTTTGCTGCTACTTGTTCTGTTTATACATCAAGTAGTATGAGTGTATCATTTCTTAAGCTGCTGTAGAAGTGGGTCCTACGGCATTTTTGTTGGAAAAGATTCCATTCTAAACATGATTTTTGTTAGTCTCTTTTAATTTGTAGCTTTTTCTTCCACTTATGAATAAACCAAGCACCTATAGGTTAGAATCGGCAACATTTTGAATAAAAAATGTTTAGCAAAATTATTCCATAAATAAAGTTTGAATTTTCTTATTAAAATAGGTATCTACACATGTGTGTTTATAAAATGTTCTTTAAGGGAATCATTAAGAGATATCCTTTCATACAAACCTTCTAGAGTTGTAATTGTTTATGTACAAAAATTCTTTACAATATAACTTATAGGTCAAATCAACTTCATTAGAAACACACATAAATTTAAAACAATTGTTCAAGCCTTTTACAGTGTAAAACACTAATGAATCTTAAAGAATGTGTCGTCTACACAAACAAACAAACTAACCCTAAACCCTTTATCGTTTGCCGTTTCAGAAAAATTCCTATCCTTAAGAACTTTTCGGTACGGTAAGGTTTATGTATATGGTGTGTCGTGTGTTATGACGTGTTCCTTTAGCAATTAACTATTCTTCAGTGAAAATAACAAAATTTTCTTCACGTCAGCTGGAAAATTAAATATACAAACAGGAGAAATAATTAAAAACATGTAAATATATTGTCGTGTCCCGCATACGGATAAAATTCCTCAAAGCAAAATAACTTTTACAGAATATGAAAATAGTTTTGTTGTCAACTTTATTCGTGTTCTGTTTTGCATTTTCTTCTCTTGTGATTTATGGAAAATTCTCACGAATAATAAGTTGGCATTTCTATTTCTTTTTTTAGTTTTTTCTATTCTTCGCTTGTGTTGTTTCCCTTTTTTTTATATTCTTTGTTTGTGGCCCCTTGTTTTGCTTCCTTTTGAAGGTAAACTATATGTGCTAATTGTATTTACATAAATTCTACATACATTCGTGTCACTGAAACTATATGAGTAATGAAAACTGAAATTATTATCCTTATACATGGATGTAAGAGTTATGTGGAGGATATTTTTAACAAGGGAATGAAATGTGTGTGGGAATTTCTTTTGATAAAATAACATATTTAAGCTAAAAGTAAATTTTTTGATTAGACTAACGACTTTCTTGTATTAGTTACACGTGATCTCCATTTTGATGAATATCTTAAGCATAATTTAGAGTACGTAGGTAGGTACTTCCGGATGTGGTTTCTCAACATGTGCCAATTTTTAAAAGCAGCTTTAGTTCAGGCCTTCCTGATACAGCTTACTTTGTTTAACTCTAGGATGGGCAGCTGGGCCTAATTAGGCCCAATTTGAGTTTGAGCACATGTAACTTTTTATTTTCTAAATAAAGCGCACCGACACTCCTTGACTTCTTGCGCCGATGCTTGCTTAGCATAACAAAATCAAATCCGGTTCGTTTCGGATGAAGTTGGTGGACAAAAAAAAAATTTCGTGTTTGAATGTCGAAAGTTAACCGCTGGGGTTGAGTAGGCCCAGAGTAAAATGTTATGTTTTCGATTGTAGTGTTTGGGATAGCAGTGTATGAAAGGTCTGCTCAGTATAAAATTGTAATTGTTCCATTGTTTTCTTTTGGTAATAATTAGATACTTTCGGCTTTATTTTTTATTGTTTGTGGTTTCAGTGCCATTTTTTATGGTTTGTTTATGATTCATTTCTTGTGTAGTGAAAAATGGAGGGTCAAAATGAATTGTATGATATTGTGGATGCAGTTCTTAATCAGCCAACCAGATCTGGGCGGCTAGCTGAAGAACACATAGCGGCACTATTAGCGGAAGATAGTGCTGAGGAAGAGGATCCATTAGGCGATGATGATAATGGTGATTGAAATTATGTGCCAGATAATGATGCTGTTGATTTTTTTTTTTTTTTTTTTTTTAATGCGTTTTTATTATTTTTAATTCATTTACTCTTATATGCTAGGAAAAAAAATGCTTAAAACTAGCTTAACTAACTTAACTATGTTATACAAACTTACTGGCCCTACACGGGCACTCTAAGCTAAACTTAATTCTTAATATATGATGATGCTGTTGATGTGTCTGATATTCTGGTCAAGTTGGAAGTGGAAGAGGCGGAAAATGATTACAATTATGATGTTGGTGATGATGAGTTGGGTGTAAACAGTTCTTGACACCAGAGATGGTTGATATCATTTGCCGTAAAACAAATCGAAAAGTAAATTATATAGTGCGCACTTGAAACGCAGCACATCGAACAGTAAATCCAAAGGTTTCTCAGCTAACGAAAGAAAATAAATTGGCCTCTTCAACCCCAACAGGAATTGTGGGCGCGTTATCATCACGATATTTGCACAGCAACAATGTCTCTGAAACTTTTCAACATTTAACTACGTTACACTCGTTTTGATAATGGCAATACACGCGAGCATCGCCAGTTAATCTGCGGCAATCGACGACATTTGGATTATGTTGAACGCGAATTTAGAGAGAGCTTATACTCCAAGTGCCAACATAGTCTTTGACGAGCAATTGTTCCCGCAGTCATACGCGTTCACCCAGTATACACCCTCAAAACAAGCCAAATACGGCATGAAGGTATGGTGGGCTTGCGATTCACGTACCTACGAATTATCCTTTATTCATTGTTTTTGGCAGAACATTTTCTTCAAATAGGACTCGCCGTTGTGGACACTGTTCGCTCTAACAAACGCTTTGTTCTGGCTTATTTCAAAAAATCAAAAACTCGTCCATTGTATTAGACATTGTTTAGCTTTTACAATGTGTTCATACGTGCCAAAGCCAAATAAAGCCGTCACTGTGTTGTCGACAAAGCATTATACGTGTGCAGCGATCAACAAAATACCGCACTAAAACCAAACCAAATCTTGGACTACAATTTCAATAAAGCAGATGTTGACAACATGGATGAAATCATCTCCGGATATTCCTGCAAAAGTGGGACAAGTCGATGGCCATTGGCTATGTTTTACAACATTTTAGATATTGCTGGTTTGGCCTCGTTTATAGGTTGCAACCATTTGCGAACGCCGTACATTTTTGACACAATTGGCCATACAATTGGTTACTCTACATATAGAGGTAAGAGCAATGAATGATCATGTTTCACGCCAACTTCGTATCGAGAAAGCAATGACAAAGTTTTTTGTTGTTGTAAGTACATATTTGCAGTACATCATAAATCTTCTACCTTTTATTCTCATTCTCAAACTCTTTTTATGCACTAACTCCATCTTCAATAGCTCAAGTTGCATCATCCACAGCGTTTTCATCTGCCTTAACTGCTCCTGGTCAACCGAGAAAAGAACGCAACGATTGTGAACATTGTAGAGCCGAAGATGAACCGCGCCGTAAAACATTCCACAAATGTTTTTTTTTGCCATGAATTCATGTGCCTCACACACGGAAAAGTCGAAACACGGGCTTCATGCAATGCCTGTGCTGCCAATAACTAAATTTATATTCTTTTTACATGTAATATGTACAAACGTATCATATACATTATGTATTTAGCCTGGCACAAACAGTAAATATACCAGATTCATATGGGCCTATTTAGGCCCAGCAGGCCTATTAGCGGCTACCAAACAGCTGCCCATCCTAGGGTTAAAAGTGAAAATTACTGACTCACATTAATGTATCCTAATGTATTTTGAAGAAAATCTACATGGTCGATGAAAAATGGCAGTCAAAAATCTAATTTTTTTCTCAATCTGTAATCAATTTCAAAATGGCCGATACAAGATGTCGGTCAAATTTGTAGCTGCGTGAATTTTGGAACCAGTTTCTTCTACAACCGATGACACTTCTTCATATTTCTTAGAAATTATCTAAAAAGTAAAATGAAACGGGACCACTGCGACAAAAAAGAAACCTTGTTGCAAAATATGGGAAAATATGCTCTTAGAAAACTTGGAATAAAGTGGTTGAGACTTGAGAGGAATAAGGGTTTTGCGAATGAGTTGGAGAGAGTTGAAACGAAGGGCTGTATAGTATAACCATGAAGAAGGTTAGGTTGTTGAGGTGGCTGCACTTAAGTACAGCTTCACTTGGATCTCAACAGATCCACTGTGTTCCCCAGTGAGGGGAGGGGTACCTTCCTGAACCATCCCGAGTTTTGAAGGAATTGCAGAATGGCTCTCGGTGGCTTGTCCGACAATTCGCCTACATCATTAAAGAAATGTTTTCCCAAGGTTGTCTTCCTGCTGCTGCTGAGGCTTGGGCATTCGGATAGGAGGTGGAATGTGTCCTCCTCCGCGTCTATGTCGCTCCATCCTCTGCACAGATCGGTTGTGATCAAACGCATTCTCTTTAGGTGAGCCGCTAGCAGAAGTGATAGGTGACTTCTGTTGACTGCGATGATTTCTTTCGTTTTTGTCTTGTTAAGTTCTGTTCAGAACATTCTTGAGGTGCGGCATGTTGTAAGTGAAGTCCATCTCTCGTTCGCGAGTTTTTGGGATTTCGCTGTGATGCTGGACTTTTTAAGTTCTAATGGGGGTAGGATTGTGTCATCGGCCATTGTTAGATCCATATCAGAACCCATTTTTGCTAGCTCGTCCGCCTTTTCATTTCCATGAATGCCCAAGTGCACCGGTATCCAGATGTGTGTGACGTTGTGACTGGTGTTGAGTGCCTTGAACCCGTCGTGGCAGCGTTTCACTATTTTGGATCTGATCGTTGTGGATGTGATAGCTTTCATGGCTGCTTGACTATCAATGTATATGTCAATGTAGCTTCTTGGGGGTGCCTGTTGAGAAAGTTCTTTCAAGGCGTCTTATCGACCGAGCGATGATTGGTTCCTGTGCGAAGATCCCTGATCCTACTCTCGCATCCATTTTTGACCCGTCCGTGAAGATGGATATATGGTTGGGGTTAATGACCTCTCCTTCTGTCCAGCTCCCTCTGGAGGAAATTTTGAATTCGAAGTTTAGGCTGAATTCCGGAATCGGTGGTAAAACTTACTATTTACCACCGAACCATGTTGAAAATTCTTCCTTTGAATTTTCAGAAATGATTCCATTGGAATATAATACAGATCGATTTCGAAGGGTCATAATTTTCATAGCTCAGCCTGAAGCACATACATACATACTCAGTATAGTTTGTTTAAGGGACAAAAGCTTAAAAATAATTTCGCAATGAATCAGTAAAAAATACGTTTAACATATAATTTTTTTACTCCGACTTCATATTTCATGCATTCCAGAAACCTAACAAGCTTGACTCTTTCTACATAGCGTCTCTGCATTATAATTCAAATAATAGATGAAATGTTGTATAAAACACTTTCAATATAAAACTCTTTTCAATTTTAAACACTCAGAATTCAAATCATTTCCAAAATAAATAATCTTAGAGAATACATAATGAGACCATTATTCATTCATCGCATAAATCAAAAACTGATATTAAGCTGACCCCTTTTTTTTGACTCCCTCCTCCGGGAGAATACAACAGCGGCGGCGGTCAGCTTAAATAGATTTATTTGTGTGGCATCCCATTAAAGGTCAAATCCGAAACTCAAGAGCTCAAGCGAGGAGCCTCGGCAGCAAACACTAAAACAAATGCCACTTAAATCTGGTAAAAAATCTCGGTAGCCATATGAATGGACAATGGCCGTTCAGCCAGAGAAGGACATAAAAGCGAGAGAGACCATGTGGCCTGACAAAGCCGCATAAGGACATTTCCATATAGCTTTTGGCTTTTGTTATCCGGCTATCCAGCACACAATGCATACCTACATGCACACAACATGCATTTATGCATGCAGTAATAAATAACCAGCCGATGGTGGTTAAACGTGCAGTGTCCACACTGCTTCGAGATTACATATAGACCGGACTGTACATCATATCTCAGTGTACGGTATGTAAAGTGCTCCTCCATTCCGTACGAGTATGTGTACACACACTCACTTAAATGGTGCTTTTCATATTGCAGTGATTTACATTTAACACGACATAAATCAGAGTTTGCCACCACAGGAGCAGGAAAGCAACCAAGCCACAAAAGGTCCGAGCACGACTGTGGTTTGCTGCACCATAGGCTTGTTGGTTGCTTACTTGTAGTGTATAGGATCTGTGCCTAGGCTCGACTTATCCATATTTTGTTACTTCATTGTATGCATTTGTGGTTCTGGGTGCTAGGACTCAGCAGAATGGTACACTATCAGAGTTTCTTTTTGCATCAACATTTGGTTTTTAAACCACAAAATGTGGTGCAAACGAAACCATGTTTACGTTGTTCAAAGTGTAGCCTCTCGGTCGGCCAACTATTGCGGCCACACGAAATGATATGTATGGTGGTGGACATTTAATAAAAATTCAATAAACTGCATAAATATGCTCGAGCAAATCGTATTTCCCGGATAAAAAGACAAAATTGCAAAAGTATTTTATAAAACACATAAAACAATCGGCATCTATCTGAATCGGATTGTACGATACCCTATCTTTCCGAAGGAAACCGTAAAGAAGGCATGGTAAAGTCTATTTCAAATCAACTGTCAGTTGGAAAAGTTGCACAGAGAAAGCTTGGAATATTTTTAACTCACTCGCGCGATTTTCCTAACTCACAAGTGATTTGAAACGGACTCCAGCCACCACTGGCTAAGTTAAGATATTTTAAGTGTTTGGACGCTAATGGCGAAGAGACTCAATCCACGTTATCTGTAATGTACATAAGGTTTCTAAACTTATTCCTTCAAGGAATTTTCATCTCTGTTTCTGGAAAGTTTTATTGAAATCAAATTCTCCATGCAGCTCCTTTTTAATGTCGTTCCCATATCCGAATTCTATTCCTAAATCAGCGAGAGACTATGTATATTTATCGTGAAAAATTGCAGTTATAACCAGTATTTCTCATTTGGCTTAAAGCTAGACTTGATCACTTAAGCTCCTTGTTCTCATTTTAACTGGTAACATTTACAAGCCTTATAATACATAATTTGTTTCGCCGCAAAATGTGCTCTAAGGATCTTCCCATCCATCTTTAGCCATTTGTGGATTGTGATTTTTCCGTCAGAGTAACTGCTCATCAGGGTAGTAAAAAGCTAAAAGTGTCGTTCGCTAAGAGTCCCTCACTGTGTTGTAAGTTGAAAGCAGTCTTTAAGCACAAGGATTACCAGAATCTTCCTGCATTTTTGATGATTTGTCTTATAGCAGTGTACAGTGGTCTTCATTATTAATTTTTTAACCATCGATGCCCTTAATTCTAGCTATCTAGCAAGAGTTGGATGCCGAGGTCTTTTCCAAGCCTCTTTACATTGCAACTTTAGCTTTTTCTTTCGGTAAATATATCTGATATCTCTCCCTCAGGTAGCGAGAATCAAGTATGCGATCTTCTGCACTTGTCGTTAAGTTGTTCAAATACATGTACCTACACTCTTTTCATATTTTGATTTCTTTATTGCCAAAGATACAATTTAACAGTTGTACCCTATAAAATAGAGTATAAAGTCACGTTGACTTCCAATTTCATTTTGTACTTCGATTTATAAGCGAATATTTTACGAATACCAATTTAATTTCGTCGTACCAATAATTTATTGGATAAGCGCGTGCAATGCAATCGAAATTGAACTTACTGCCGACACCAGGACCACAACGAGAAACGTTACAAGAGTCTGGATAGGAAAAAAAATTGAACAGCTCTCAGATGTATGTACATATATGTGTTTAATCAATTTAAGCCAGGAGTTCATAAATGGTTCATGGATGGAGGAGGATTAATTTAATTTTTTTCTTTTTTCACAGAGAGTAGATATACCTTTCTGTTCCAGTATTGGTACATGCTATTTTAATTCATAATGAAATAGACATAGATAGGTACGTAGTTATGGGTACCTACGTACATAAGTATGTATGTGGAGAAAAGAATTCCTTTAAAAACAAACTTTCATCTTTAATCAATCATTAAAAACTGTTTTTCACTCAATGGTTCCCAAACAAATAAGCTGAGGGCTGTTGTGGTGGTTCAATCTTTGTAGAATGCTTTCTTTTGAAGTGACTGACAAATACAAGTCCACTGTTTAACTTTTGGTGCTTATCACAATCCCTTACTTGTTGAGTTTTTTTTTTTAATGAAAATTCGACTAAATCTCTGTTCGATGTTCTGGGCGTAACGCGAAATTTATGGTCACAACGCCGAAGTCGAATTGTTACTAAATTTCTAACGACTGCATCAACGAGCTGAATAAAGATGTGGATGTAGTCCAGAGAGTAAAAATCCGTCGACTGCACTGGTTCGGCCATATTGAGGGAATGGACGAGAACACTCCAGTTAAGCGGGTCTTCGAATCCCAGCCACTTGGTTCACGAAGAAAATGGAGACCAAACTTCTGATTCAAAGTTCAGGCAATCTTGTTTTAGTCAACTGGAAGCAACTTGTCCGTGAAGGATGGAAAGTGGCATAAGTTCAGGCTCAGACTCTTCAAAGTTCGCTGGCCTGATAAGTAATTAGGATCTATGGTGGTGCTATTGGACATAGTAGTCAATCTGCTAGTACCTCCGTTCAAGAAAATGTGCGTCGAAATATAAATCTTTTAATTGATTCTTGTCGTTCGTAAGAATTGAACCATTCACAGACATCGACTTGCTTAATTTTGGGTAAAAACTTTAGATGTACCAAAGGCATCAGGCTCTTTCTGTTCGAGGATAAGTATGACAAGCAATGATACATTAGCCGAGTTTTTTTGAGAGCTGTATACCCAGCCCAGTAAAATTTTACACACAAAGCAATAACAACACACCAAGTGGCGATAACTTTCCCAGTAGCAGCAAGTGAGGATAGAACTACATAAGTTGGCCACCAAAGCACAAAAAATCTCATAAATTAGCCTTGTGCTTTACGTTCTACATGGCGCATGAAACATTGAAATATTCCAAGATTCCATAATTCTCAGGTTAACATTGAAAAAGAAAATTTAATTTGTGTTATTTCTGAAATGAATCTAATTTGTGAAAAACTGTTTAAACAAATCAAACATTCGACATTCAACATGCACGCAATTCAATGAAGCCGTGGCCCCAGACATCTTGATTTGGCCTTAGAGTTCTATCGGCCTTTTTGAAAAAGTCATTGCTGAAGAAAATGGATTATAATTTTTTATACACCATATGTCTTCTTTTTTTTAAAGATGAGCCATGTTTTTTCATTTTTTATTTCAAGATGGCGAACGGATTTTACGGGATGCCATATTTAAATTTGTAAAAGGGTGAGAAGTATGGGAGAAAGAGAAGACTAGATCAGTATTTTGTAAGAAAAATTACAAGAGGACGAATGTTCCATATTTTTCCAAATGGAGAGCTACTTACTATGATGTGTGACTGTTTGCATCAAGTCAGGGTTACTCACATAAACGTTTCCTTGCTTGCATTCTTCCTTTCTACATATCAGATACGTACAGAAAGTGTGGCCAAAATCTGGCCCTTTAAGATGACTGTGCAGGCTCGAACCCGGTCAGGGACCAGGAACACCTATCGAAAATTAAAGACACTCGTAACATATAGTCCACGTGAAGTTTAAGAGAGTCCAAGAACAGGAGAGGTAGATCTGTTGCTGAATGTAGATGGGACAACTACTCGGCAGTATAAGTGCTCTTCCTATAAAATAGCTAAAGAACTTATGTTCCTTCAACCACTACATCAAAAAGGGGCTCGTCATGTTGATATTTAAGGTCTGAAGATTCATTTTTTATATATATTACGGCATTAAGCTTTCTAAAGCGATGTGAAGCACTAGTGATATCAAGCCAGTCTTAAAAGATCTATGGAATGGTTGCGTTACTAAAAATGTGTTAAACAGTTTCGTAACCATTTTCACAAATTCGGCATTTAATTGAAGTACGAGGCACTTAGTCTTACAAGACTCAGCTTTAAGTCGAGTCTGAAACCTCTTAACTTAAAAACACCGAAAATCGAAAATATGTATCAAGGTATCTACTTCAAATATCTGCAAATAAATTGCATTTTATTGTAGTATCTATCCACTACCGAACTTCTCTCAAGAAGAATTTCCAAAGTATCCTTGAGAAATTATCTTCCAGGACGTCACCTGTTGAAAAGCAATTCGTAATGTGCACCGCCTCATGCACGCACGGCAGTTAAAAAATGAATTTATGAATTTAATGGTCTCAGTAACAGCAGTTGTCATAATTGTCAACAGACTACACAAAAAAAAAAAAAACATTAAAAATACTCAACCGAGTGTCCTTGGGCTCGTTAGTGTTTGCCAATTGCAGTTTTTTGCGCTCAACTCTGTTTTGGTCCACTCTTGTGGATGTGACATGGTGTTCCTTCACCTGTGCGAGATAAATTCCCCTAAAAAGAAGATACAAATGCATAATAAGTTATGTTTGACCTTCATAAATCATAAAAATGATGCTTGATGACATTAAGAGCATTTTTTTTTTCTTTCTCCATGACCATAATGTGTTTTTAACTGCAAGGCTCATGGACATCATACGTATCTCCAACAAGTGCCTCAAAGGGGTTTTGTCGTGTTTCGTAAAACTCCTTTTTAATGCAGTGTCCTTTCGAGCCATAGCGAATTTTTTTGTATGCGTATACTTGTACTAGTGACCTTCGAACGAGTCCCACAGCTAAGTCATAAAATTATGAATTTCATAAAGCGGTACAGAATGGGTTTTTTTTTTCTTGTTAAGGCATCTCTTCTTTCTCGGAGACTTTATTGTTTGGCAGTCATCGTTTAGACCTTTGATGGTGGTATACGGTTGTATACGCCTTGTTTAGATGTTTGTAAGTCCTTTTTTTAGTGATTTTTTACGACACCGTTTTGCAAAACCTAAAATTAGGGGTTTTTCGAAAGCCGTTATGCAATTTGCCTCTATGGTGCTACGTCGTCGTATTAGGTGAATCAGTATGAGTGTGTATTTTTTGGTCTGGTCTGGTTTGGTGCTGTTGCGCTTCATTTTCACTATGGAAGATTTATGATGACCCTTTTGGTGTTCTTTTTACTGGATTCAAGGAGTTTTATTACTTTAACCGTGAAGTTTTGTGTTAAGGGTTTTTATGTAGTTTTGTTTCCTTTTTTTTTTTTGTTGTTCCTTCTTGTTTATAGAAAATGCAATTCTATGCTTGTGATTTTGTGAAATTTTTGTTTTGAAAACACTCAGTTTGAATCCTACGATGAGGTAGCTAAGACGGTTTCACGTTGTACAGTGCTAAAGAGCGGAAGGGTTACGTATCGCGAACGGGATAAATTTCGCGTGTTATTTTAGTGAAGTGAAAGAGTGATTTGAAAAAAGGATCACAGAATCCAAGTGGTAGTTCTGGAAATAAAAAGAAAATAAAGCATGAGAGTTTATAATTTAAAGAAAAAATGTGTAAATTTCTAAAACGAGATTTGTGAAAAGTGAGAATATCTCTGGCAAACAAGAGCAAAGAAAAGGAATTAAAGGTAAACCCTGGTTCTACAAGGTGTCTGTAGTATAAACCAACAAAAAACGTTCTTTAGACAGTGTTGCATCAATCAAAAAGTTTTTCTAGCTTCACCCACTTTTAGCTGGTATTCCTTTGGATTACGACGAACCTAGCCCGGCTACAAAACAAATATTTGACGCTATAGCTCATAGAAAGCCAAGCCGGGCTTCTCACAAACATTCGTGTTTTACGTGCTATGTTTTTAGCACGAATGGAAGGGACCTACAGTTTTGTTGCCGACGCCAAACGGCCGATTGAGAAGCCTTTTCATTACAGAATATACTCCTGCAGGTTTGTCATGCCTACGAAGAGGTGGTGCCGCGAAAAATCGTTTGGTAGTTTTGATAGTCGAACCTGTGCCCTCTCGCTTAGCAGTCCAATGCACTGAGCACTAAGCCACGGCGACCACTATCCCGGTGACAGTGAAATAAGAGTTAGTCGTTGCAATTCCTAGATCTCGAATATTAATAAAGGGTCTTCCATTAAGCGCTTCCTATCTTTAAATTTAAATAAATCAAAGTGTGTGTGAGATATCATTGACATTTTTTATTCGTTTGAAAGGCCTATCGATGCTATTATGTATGGAATATAACACGTTCAAATGTCCGCTGCGGTTGCTCTGGGTGGCGCGCATCCGAAAGGTCAAATTTTCCATGACTCTAGCGCATAAATCAGGCTGAATTTGACCGATGGCGATGGCATGGGTTATGTTGGCTTTGAGGGCCGCTGTGGTTTGTGGCTTATTCGCATAGACCTGCGACTTCAGAAAACCCCACAAGGAAAAGTCTAATCGCACGATCTCGGTCGCCAGTTCACATCACCTCCACGTGAGATGACCATGCCCTCGAATCGCTCGAGCAGAATTTCCAATGTGGCGTGAGCTGTGTGGGACCTAGCGCCGCACTGTTGAAACCACATATCGTTGGGGTCCATATCATCCAATTCAGGCCAAAAGAAGGTTGTAATCATCGACCTATTGGCTTGGCAAAGAAATATGGACCGACGACGCCGCCAGCCCAAAATCCACACCAAACAGTGACTTTTTCGGGATGCATTGGACGCTCTTGGATCTCATGTGGATTGATATCGTCCCAAATTCGACAATTTTGTTTGTTATCGTACCCATTCATCCAGAAATGGACCTCATCGCTGAAGATGATTTTTCGATTATACGTTGCCCGAACAGAACACCCATTTGGATAAAACAATTTTATTATTTGCGCGTGTTGTTGAACGCATTATCCATCCATGGTGATTTGGCAAAACAGACTGAATAAATGACTGCCAATTTGGCAGATGTAGCTTCAACAATATGGCCGCTATCAACTGTCAAAGTTCGGAAGTCCCTATTGGAAGACCCTTTAGGAAAGATCTGGGAAGAGTTTGATTTCAGTTTTGTGTTGGATGTAGGATACTAGAATATAGTTCAAATGCATTTTGCATGACGTTAACAAAACCCCAAATGATGTGCTGTCAAAGTTGTGCAATAGTAAACTGTAGATGTGTATAATGAGGTGAATAAGCGAAATGAATCGACACATATTTTATGTGAATCAACGCAACATGTTATAGTCTGGTGAATATTAGTAAGAACACCCTTCCAATTGAGTGAACAAAATTAACATTCCAACGTTCCTTCATGAGCCCAGAAACGCCAACAACGAAATTAAAACTATGGATCAAGGTTTTTACTCAACATTCGCAGTAGCTTCAAGATTTGATCACACTAACATAATTAATTTCGAGATTAATACTGTAAACTATAAAGTAATGACAACAACACCTATTTATTCTGGACACCATCTTCGGAATCAAGACTGAAACCTAATGGCTCTAATGATTCATGTTGGACTTGCTTTTTCTGTACCTACTAACGATGTATATTTTTACAAACATTATGTATGTACAAACCGAAAGAGAGGTAATAAGCTATAGATACCTAAATATTATAAAGCTGCTATCTAAACTTCATTTTATCGGGTGACAGAAATGTTAAACCAGGTTTAATGTTGCATTCCAGCTTTAAGTGGTTTTTTGGTCATCATCACCTCGTGACAGTTTGTAGGAGTTATCTTTTCAAATTCTCAGAACAGACTGCTACAAAAAACACTAACCTGATAGAGCTGTCTTATGTAAGCAAGAATTTCTAACATTCTGATGTAACTTAATTATTATAGGCGTCATAGCAAATTAGAATTTCAAATTTTTTCTTTCAAAATTCAACTTCAAAGCGACGATTAGTTAAGACCCTTAAACAAAACTCCTACCGGCTTTGTTAGAGGCCGCACTAATTTTACACATCGTTAAAATATATCCCAACATTAATGTCTCCTAAACGATCTATAAAAATGCCATAAATTTAAGTGCCTGGCGCTTCTGCTCCTTACCGTTCCACTCACTAGACGAAGATGAACTTCGACAAGTGCTCTCGATATAAAACAACACATCCAGTAGCTCTATATGTACACTGAGAAAAAATTAATTGTTTATTTTACAACCGTCAGAGAGTAATAAAAACCACAAAAGTGTTTTCACGGTTACCATTCAATTTTGTTTGTTTTGCCATTCACTTTGAACTCTGTTCTTACATAATTCGGAAGAGCCTTGTAAGACGAATCCCCAAAATCCCTCCGACTGACATATAAAAGAGAGAAAAAGGCATATCGTCACAGTTTGTTTACTACGCCCGCATCAAGTGTTTTAAAAGATATAAAAAGGATATAAAAACTTCAAGTGAGCAGGATTTATGTGTGCATGCTGGTGGAATTCGGTCAAAACCAAACAGGATATCATTTTGATGATGAAAAGAAATGACTGTTTAGAAAGGTTGTGGGTTTTATGTGCTGTTAGGTTGTTAAATGGCTGTAAAATGTTTAATTTTATTATGATGTAATGTCATTATTGACTGTGTAATGGGAATTTAATTTGATACAAATTTTTTGCCCATTAAATGATTTACAAATGCTTTATGGGAGCGTGCGTCTGTAGGTTTTATATTCGGAGTTTTATGTTTGCTCTTTTGGCATTTCAATTTTATGAACACGATGTTATGCGATATAATACCATCACGCCTTACTCCTTTTCAAATTGGCCTTCCTAAAGCACTTTATTCACTTGTTGGAACCAACCATCACGGTGCTCTTCAAAGTGTGAGTAAGAGGAAACACACTTAAAGCCGACGACTTGAACAAAACGTTGCAACGGACTCTCGGATCAAGTGACGACTAACGCCTGAGAATCTCTTTTTTTGGACTTGAAAGGCAGCTAAGTCTTAAGAAGACATTATATAAGACCCTTATCATTCCAGTTCTACTGTGCGGAATATAAACATAGTTTGTAAGTGAAATATATGGAGGAGACGACTTAATGACGAACTTTGCAACTTTATCTGGAGAAACGTTTGAAGAGTTTAGGCAACAGTCACCTGCTTCGCATACTTTAGCCATATATATTCACCGATCTTAGACTCATTGCTGTTAGATGGATGGGCTAAGTATTTTGGCATCCAAGATTGCTTAATCTTCGTAGCGAAGGTTCAGACTCGAAATTGAAATCAAGGAATCAAAAACGTTCTTAGCTGCAGCGTTCTTTTCCAAGACTTGCAGGAACAGCTAGCTATTCACTTGTTTTCTCAATGGTCACTATGATTAATCTTCGTCGGATTACGTTTATTCCTAGGTGTAGGTAAACTACTAAACTACTTCAAAGACTGTCAATTAGAACTTTGAAGCCTAGACAGTGAACATATATCTGCATCTTTGTTGGTCATAAATACATAAATATGTATTTCTTTTTACCTCGTCGACCTTAACATTAACTTTATAAACTGTTTCTTTGATTGCCGTGAACGCTGCCATCACGTCTCTCTGAGAAGGCGCCACTTTGTCGATATCGTTTGGATAATCCGACAGTTGGTCAACTTTGTTCGCAAGAGCTTGCGCAGTACCCGCACTTTTGCTAGCATTATTAGGCATAAGTTAATCAGCTATAATGCTGTCTTCTCGTAATTCAGATTCGATATTGGTGGTTTTTTGCAACAATTTTTGAAATAAAACTTTATACATGTAGGTACCCCGATTGAGTACCTTAGACTAGGAATTAACATAAAGATGTAGGGCCCCATCCTCAAAGCTCTCTTAATGGTCATATATGTTCTCTTTCCTCTAAACTGAAAACATCATGAGGCTGTATAGTGGCTGACGTACTGTGCGATATCTATGCGGCATATCATTATTTCTACAGATCGTCAAACTGCAAATAAATCCCTGAAATCTGTCACCTTAAACTCAAAAGCGAGAGAGGAAAAGAGGAATCCTAATATGCCTCTCGATACCTACTTAAAACAAACGCGATCACCAACACCAACCGCAGGTTGACGGATGGATCCATTTGCCTCAATAAATCTGGATGACAAACGCTCTCGCTGTCCAATCAGCCAGGAAAAGCTGCATATTAGTACCATAATGGGTGCCATCACATGGCGCTGCACCATTGGCAAGCACGCCAACGATTGATTTTGATTTTTACAGAAACTGTATGGACGAGGAGGAAGAAGAAAGGATTATCCATCTTCTCTGTACGCGTCCAGCGCTCTCAGCTCGAAAAAGAGCATATTTAGGAGCCAGCTTCTTCCATAATCATAATGAACTGGGTGACACCAACAAAAGCAATGTCTAGGGCTTAATAACATGCCTCGGCTAGTTCAGTATGCAGTTTCTAGAAACAAATCCAGATCCATGAGGTGTCACAAGAAACCTACTCTGGCCTTAGTGTGGCTTCATCGTCTTCCACACCAACTTAAACTAACCTCACTTGTAGTCTAGAAGTAACATTACATCATATGTGCAGTCTCAGTTTAAGCCAATGTAAACTCCTGTGTATGAAGCAGTGATGACTGAACTGACCCAGTGTCAAACGATTGAAATAGGCCTCATGTGTTGCCACGTAATAGGACCAAGTCAGTTGATTTAATTTATTGACGTTCCATTTTTTAACAAAGAGTTATCGTGAATGTAGGGTTCCTGCCTACCTATACTCATTATTTTGAATCAACTTCCGCTACAGATTGTCGTCTTTTTGAAACAAGACTCTGAAAGAGTTAGATTATTGTTTTGGTTAAATAACGAACTAACACACAAAATACAACCGACAATAGTTGTTCCTTAATAAATTCGAAAGCGACTACGAAATTTCAACACGGATTCACAATCCCAACCTATCTACCTCTAGGTTTCTCATACGTAGAAGCCCACTCCACTGATTGTTTATTTGTCGTCTGCAGGAATAAAAATCTTTAACATTTTAATGACAAAGACACAACAACAACGACAACAACAACAAAACCCTAACCAGAACGACTTAAATAAAATATATAACTTAATAAAATTAAATCTGTGTTGCTGGGTTTTTTTTTAGAGCGCGGGTACCCCATCTACTCCCGTGGTGGCGCGTAAATCCCGTTGGTCATTCATTAAATCCAGCGCACGAAACTACACCGAAAAAGTCAGACCAAAAAAAAAGCATAGACTTATCTACAAATGCAATCAAGATAATCTACGACTCTGGTTAATCCTACTCACCATGTATATTCATCCACAAGAAATGCAGATATTTAGATACTTCACGTGCACTTTAGTATTTCTTACGTATCGCCTCGGTTGCACAGTACGATGAACCTACTCCGCCCCTTCTTTGGTACCCACGACCAACACACGAATAGACGGACGGACGAAAAATAATAATAATGTCGGATTTTTGCCGCATGTCGGCCATTAATACTTTAACCTCTTGTACCGTAGTACGGTGCTGTGTTGTAGCTGTGCATGCGACACAAACGAAGTAAGCAATAAAAACATGGTTGACAATCTTAAATCTTATAAGATAGGTGGCCATCGTGTGGTGTACCGTGTACCGTGTACCCCGCCTGGTCTGACAACTAAGACCGATGATGACGACGATGACGATGACTCCGGTTACCATTTTGCAGTCCCACTTTTGATTCTTTTTTCTTGTTCCTCCTCAAGTTGGTGTGGTGTGTCGTATTCCATTTTTGTTCTTTTTGAGACTTTCTACCTGGAAATCTGAAACTGGGATGGGATTCACACGAGTATGTAGAACTCTCCTTTTTTTTGGGAGAGCATTGCATGATTGTGGTTTTGTTTCAGGACCATGAGAAAACATGAGCAAATGCAATCTGTAAAGGAATAGGGAAATTGTCCTTTTTCTAGATGAATGGGTGGGAATGGGAAATGCAAACTTGTAATTAAACAAAGTTTTTGGTAATTTGCCTCAAACAAAATTCTGTTCCCTCTTTGTGTATCCAATTCGAGGAATACCTCTTCTTTTTTTATTTTTATTAAAATGCCAATCACACAACTTTCTGATTTACCTGGAAAGATGTAAGAGTCCGATTAAAAGACAGGAAAAAACATCAAAATAAGAAATAAATTAAAAACGGATGAAGGCAGGTAGTACCTACATACAAGCCATCATAATTGGATATGGGTATTGGTGTGCGAGAAGAAAACAAAAAGAAGGGTTGGGAAACGATTCAAAGAGGAACGAGTGTAAGAAGCCATCGGCTTTTTCGTAAATCGATCTTCTGTTCCAGAACGAGTTTCGATGATAATGCGTCACTACCTATAATTTTGGGTGATTTTAAGTTTTTTTTTTTTTAATTTTCATTTTATCTGCACATGTACATAGGTAATCGATATTTTTTTTGCTGTGTAGGTAAGAGCTTTTAATTTTGAATCTTCGAAAATGATACACCTACTTACCACGTGCCTTATATAATTTTAAGACATTTGTTTTCGATTTGCACACTTTGGAATGGCGTCAGCCTTTCGTAATTGTTCGTAATGAAAGGACCGGAAGCATCCAAAAATGCCGATAAACGTTATTTAGTGTTGGTATGGGACGAGGTGGAAAAATATGAATTGAGGAAATGTGTCTTAAACGTTTAAGTTAACATATCGTAGCAGATATTATCTGCTTTTGTTCAGTTTTTCGATAACCCAGCTGGCCCGCATGACTTTATTTTTGTATTCTGTTTGCCAAATCAGCCTTAAGCTATATTTTGAGAGGAATGCGTATTTCAAGAAAGTTTATGTATCAGATCTTGAGATTAGGCGTTATGACTGAGACTATATCATAGACATTGGTCATGTTGGCCATGCTTGTCTTGTTTTAGAACTAAGTCAGAGTCGTGGAAAAGAGATGGTGGCGGTTTAGCCCTTAATGGACCAACGGCAGTACTCATATCCTCGAAATGGGTTACTGGCATCGGCGTAACCGACTCCGCGTCCTACGGGTTCTCAAAATGGAACTCGACCTCCCTGTTAAGGGTTGTGGCATCGGGGTAACTGTCGGACCACATAAAATTGTCCATGTTACATACTGAGCACGAGGATAATACTCAGCTTAACAAGCGAAACTGAGCGGTTATCTAAGAGCAAAGGTAACTGATGAGGCTTGTTGGTTGAGGCTCATGTTCACCCCGAACTGTAGTGCCATCTACGGAAATAAATAATTATTATTGGCTTATTGGCATAGCTAAAGATATCCGCATATTTTTGGACAGTAAAGCAACCAGACCAGAGTAATTTAGGCTCAGCCCAAGGGTCGCAGGCCCGATAAGTAAGCAAAGCAATAATCAAGTCCTTGGAATCATTTTTTCTAAATTGAACACAGAATATTCACCTTTCTTGAGTGCGGGGGCATAGAAACATTCCAGCGAACTGTTAGGCTGACGAACTCGCTAGACATGGGTCTCAGGGTGCAAACAGTAGGAAGCTTGATCATATCAAAGCTCCTATGTCGTTTGTTAATCACTTGATTCACATCAATGCACTTCTATCGAAAGCATATCATAGATAGGTATGGCAACGTCTTGGCTGTTCATCAATGCTATAGGCTTATCTGAACTATGTATACTCAATTCAAAGAGATCGAAAGCGTTAGTTCGACGACCAACAGGGCACTGAATCCTAGATAGACATACTCAGCGTTCGAGTATTGTATGCCAAGATTTCTGCTTGAGCTGCAGATGCGTGGAAGAAGAAAAATCTATTACTCTTGCAAACTTTCCAACTTAGGTGAATACTTCCTCAACAATTTAAGCTGCTACGTGAGGAAATCTAAATTTTTTTCGGAGTAGACTTAGGTCCAACACCAGAACTCACAAAAGTATCACAATTAACCTCACTTTTAGTCTAAGTATACCTCATCTCAGAGGCAGGAAGTAGATACATAGACACATTCATAAAGAAAGCGCTGCGTCTTTCAAGATCAAACGAAATCACTTTAGCTGGCTCAATTTGACTACCAATTTATTGCTAACAGTGGCCTAATCATTAACTGTGGCATGTTTGCTTGCCCTTCAGGGAAAATTCATTGAAATTATTCTGACAGACAGCCCCCATAAAAAGCTTCCAGCGTTTCTTATTGATTCCTTCCACCATTCAAAAATAAAAACATAACATCACCACGAATTGCCTTAATAAACAACACCATGCTCCGACAACAACGTGGCATAGATCTATCTGTTTATTCGTCGTATCTCAATGTCTATATTCGAAAATGCCAAGCAGATACGCTTATGGTCGTTTAATTTAATTTCTTCGTGCCGGTCAAACTCGGTCAGTCGACTCCATTTCGTAATTCGATTCACACACTCTGCACTTGGGAGGTAGGTAAGCCAAATATGAAGCCATAAATTACCACACTCGTGCACATTGGAAAAGAATCCCCAACCGAAAACGAAATTGAAATCGAAACCGAAATCCGCAAAAAAAAAAGACAGAAACTCCCTCTCAAAGACATCCAATCCGAAGCGACAGAAAACGAATCCAAATCACACACGAAAATGGAAATGCAAAATTTATTTACCTAAAGTGTTGTTAAATTACGCTGAATTGCTTAATTTCAATAAAAAGAAGCGAAATGCAAAGTGCCCCGCAGCCTTAATGGCATCATTCAATTGGCAATTTCAGATATTTTTATGGGATACTTTATTTGATGTTACGAGACAGCGGCTACGTATACATTGGCCATAGTATCTCCTCCGACAGCTTTACAGTGAGACCACAGACAAAATCGCTTCATCTGTAGACATAGTGTGAGGGCGAAGGGGGCATTTCGCTTGGAGTCATCACAAATTACTCAGACATCTCATGCCTCGAAATGACAGACAGTTGAAGTTGGAAGGAACAGGGAGGGGGGGAGAAATAGTATCAAATTCACTGAACAGTTGAACTTTTGCTTTAATCAAGCAATTTGCTAATTTTTAACGGTTTGTTATTATAATATTTGTATCTGTGTACCAAGCAGAGGGGGTCATGCATATTTAATAATGCGCCATGGCGGCGCAGATGAATTAATTAAAACGTTCGGTCGTAAGTTTGCGTTTTTATTGGGTTTTTACACTGAATATTTTAATGAAATTAGAAAAGATACACAAACCTGTTGTGGCATTGGTGACATGTTTTGTATTTTAGATTAATTTAATTTTAATGGAATTTTGGTTTTTGGATGCATATGATAGTGGTTTTTGATTTTTTTGAATCTTTAAATGAAAAAAGAAAAAAAAATAATAGATGGAAATAATTGATTGGCGTCGTAATTTGATCAACACAAACGACTGTTTACCGTAAACGAACAGTATTCTTGGGTGTGACTTTGAATGCAAATGCTAATCGAATGGATGCATTCAGTTGAAAGTGAAGTTTTCTTTGATTGAAACAGGAAATCGTTTGTCTACTCTCGTTGGTGAAGTTGAATATTAATTTTGAAAAAGTTTTGTGTGATTTTTTTTTTCACTTTCTGAGATTGAAGCTTTTGAAATGCATTTCAAGTTTGGATGATTTATTTTCACCACGATGTTTCTCCAAAATGTATCACGTACTAGGAATTTGAAGGAAACTGCGTATGTTGTAACGAGCAAAGTTCTTCAGTAATTTTAGTGACGTAGAACTTATTGCAGAAAAAAACAATTCGGTCAGTCTATAGCTCAATGAGAATATTGTTCCACTTGGCCTACCGTTCGTCACTTAAGGAGTTTCTGCTTAACAGAGCTGTAAAAGAGCTCCAAGGGGACTTGGAGATCTCCTGATTTATCAACCGTCAACCAGATTGACCAGATTGACCACATTGAACGTCCCGAGGGGCCAACATCGACTCGGATCATTACCTTGTTGTAGCCAAGGTACGGGTGCGGATATCCCGAGCACCGCAAAGACAAGCTAATACTGCGAGGAAGTTTGACGTCGGACGGCTACAATCGCAAGAGATCGCCAAATCCTTTTCCGATCGAGTCTCCCATCAGCCATCAGAGATGCCGCCTCTGATGTGCTGGGTTTCACTCGGCCACCAAAACGAAACCCCTGGTTTGACGACGAGTGCAGGCAAGCACATGCAGCCAAGCAAGATGCATACAAAGCGGCGCTGCATAGAAGGACCAGAGCTGCTCACGAGCTCTATGAGCAGAAGAGGAGAGACGAGCACCGCTTCTCAGGAGAAAAAAGAAGGAGCATGAGAAGCGCGCGGTCGAGGAAATTGAGAGATGCTACTCCAGGAATGAAATTCGGAAGTTTTACCAAAAGGTAAAAAATACATGCCAACGACACAAACCCCGAACCGAAACCTGTAGAGACGAGCAAGGGAACATAGTAGTAGAATCGCAGTCGATGCTGAGGATTTGGAAGGAGTATTTCTGTAGACTGTATAACGGCGACGACGAACCAAATACCGCTGTCAGGCAGAATGAACCTTTCAATTTGGACGGTGGAGACCAACAATTCCGTCCACCCGACCTGGATGAAGTGAAGATAGCCATATCTAAGCTGAAATCCAACAAAGCTGCTGGAGCAGATGGCCTGACTGCCGAGCTCTTCAAAGCAGCAGGCGAGGACTTGGTAAGGAGCATACACCAACTCATCTGTAAAATATGGTCGGAAGAAAGTATGCCCGATGAATGGAACCTCAGCATTGTTTGTCCGATCCTCAAGAAAGGAGACTACATGAATGGGAATGCAGTTGAATGCAAAAGACTTCAAATGAATGGAAAAGAATGCGAATGAATGCAAAAGAATGCAAATGAATGGAAATCTTGACTGCCATTCATTGAATGCAAAAATTGAATGCTCATTCAATGACTTCAAAATGAATGGTGATTTAAACTTATAAGTCACCATTCAAAAATGAAGTCAATGAATTAATTCATTTTTCAGTTAAATCATAAGAGTTAAATTCTCAAATGAATGCATTCTTTTACAGCTCTGCTGCTTAAGACAGACCAAACATTCGCAATAGCTTGTTCGGATGTTTCGTCTATCACCTTTTTTGTTCTTTATCGTTCTAAATTCACAAAGTACAGCCAGCTTCAATGCTAGATGCATAGATTTTTCTCGCAAATATGTCGTTATATGGCCTGTAAGGTTCTCAGACCTAGACAGATAGGTAGATCTTTCATGTAGGTGGAGGCAGTTGTTAGACCGGTAATGTTTCAATAGATTTTGAATTGGGCCTTCTTTTTCGACACAGCTTCTCACGAAGAGTGTACACCCGTATAAAATCGGAAGACTCATTGGGCACTTTGTTTGAGATGTAACCCAATGCAATTGGTGCAATGACTAACAACTAGAAAGTATTGAGGTATCTGTTTCATTTTTGCGCATAGCCGTCTACTTTTTCATTGACCTATGTAGGTATACTTTCAGCTTTAAGTCTGGGTATACACCACAGTTAAATTTTATCTTACTTTCGAGTTTCTTAGGAAACCCTTTCAAATAATACATGTAATGACAAATGTTGGAGTTTCTTCTCAGGATGCCAGGCCCCTCTCATGCATCTGCATATGTATTCTGCCAAAAAGCATGAAATGGCATCTCACAAATAATTATATTGTAGTTCACCAATAAACAGTTCATTAGCCTCTATCCCACAATCATATTGAAATACGATGCATAAAACAAATATTTAATTGCAAAGTCTCAGCAACACACTATAAATACTTAAAATTTACAGCCACATGGCTATCTATTCAGCACGCACGTACTGTGCCCATTAAATTAATGCAACATCACACTATGCCACCGTTGCATGCACGAAAACTAAGCTTAATTACAAAATCAAAAAAAAAAAAAAACAGAAGCAAGTCCTTTCAAACCACACGCGACCTATACCAAGTGCATCAACTAAACACCACGACCCCCTTTCGGGAAAGTTTATTAAAACTGGCACCCCAAAAAACCCCATTTGATGATTATGAAACACCCTGTTTATTTGCGGTAATTTCACTTTACTATTATTTTATAGTTAATTGTCGCATAAAAACGCATGTCATCTCAACCACCTCAGCTCCACACCGACACACCAGTCAGGCATGGTCAGGCAGCATGCTATTTAACAACACTTTTAAGCCAACCACAGAGCCAGACTGTGGCAGTACCTACTACAGCTGCAACCAAACACTGTACAGTGGTAATCTAATTAAACTGTGTAATGCAGGCGGACTTTTCATCACCACCACCATTGTGTAAATAAGTACATAATGGCAGTTCGTATGGCAGCGGAAGGAACTATTACATCGTTTGCCACGTTGCACTGGCTACGTCCTCGTTATCCTCGTCAATTTATTCATAATCAATTAGACGCTCTCACTACTTGCACTACAGCGCGGCGTGTAGTAATTAATCTCCATTAAAAGGGTTTCCATTTACAAAAAAAAAAAAAACAGTCCAACACTCTTCTTGGTTATAATACCACCGTTTAACCCTTTAATCTTGCCACTCGCTATGTGCGCGCCCGTCGTGTTTGATCGAATCTTCATTTTGTTAAAAAAAAACAAATTATAGGGTAAATAAATCAATGGAGAGAGCACTTAAGTGTCCAGCGCAATTGAGAAGCAGCACACGAAGATGATACTGATGCTGCACGCAGCTTGTATTTAAGTATTTTCTTTAGATGCATCTTTTGAAATTATAGGTTGATAAACTGCAAGGCGTACTTTTAATAATAAAAAAAATAAAAAAATTCGTTTATATCTTTACAGATATTATACTATAAATTATATGGCAGCATCGGAACTCAGCGCGCAGGCATGCAAAGTGAAGTGAACATCATTTAAGGTAATATATAATATTTGGTGGCAAACAAAAAAGATTCGAGATACATTTTTCTGTAGTTCGATAACCCCATTGTGGGCCGTGATGCTGCTGCAAGTGTGCATATTGGTAATTGCAGACGGTCAACAAGTCGAAGCGGCGGCAGTTGCCTCCGCCCCAAAATAAAAATAACATTATGCCAAGCGCGTATGTACTATAATTATACATTTAGCAAGTGTGTGCAACTGAATTCTAAAAATACGCGAAATGTTTTCACTCGATAATCGCATTTCAATTGCTTGGCTAGTTAAGAAGTAATTCCACTTGAGAAGGAATTCCTGGGCGTTCGATCATGGGCGGATTTATGATATAGAACTGCTTGCGGGTATATATGCAAATTAAATAGTTAACATTGAGTCTATTTTTCCTCGTCTATCCACTTCAACTATGCACCAAAAAAGAAGCATGAAATGTATTGCGATAGTCAATGGGAAATACCTGGATAATTTCTTAAAGAATCTCAAGTGGGCACTAGGTTTTTCCGAAAGAGAGGAAAACGCAAAACCTATTTTGTATTTTCATAAGGTCGTTGTACTATGGAGCAAGTTGGCTCAAGTTCGAATCCCAATAAAACAAGGAACAGCCTTTCGATAGTAAACCTCGAATTTGTCATGCTCTCTTTGGAGCTGTGGCACTATATAATTTTTTTTACAGCAAATCGTTCTATAACTCACTTAAAATTACACACAAGCTGTCACCTTATTGAATATAGCTTCATCAACTTTGTCATTACTTTGCCACCAGTAATTGACAAATGAATGCAAAACCCACGACTTCAAACAGTACATCTACGACTCAAAAACAACTTAGAGAACCGGCGCGCCGCGGCGTAAGGGTGTTCGGATCAACATATCTGAGGCAACTGTAAGGATTCTGTAGCACCTTTCAAGTAGGATTTTACACTCTCGGAAGATGCTCTCAACTCTAGCCTGCTAGAAAGATCATGAGATCACAAAGGCATACCCAGTTTTGAAGAAAAAATCATCTAATTGACAAGTTGGAAGAAGAAGAATGCAATTTCAGCAGAATACATTTACACAAACGATGACCTACGTCCACAATGTCCTTACTGGTGCCTTACTCACTAGAGCCCAACATAGAGAGGTCAATAGGACTTCCGAACCACGGAAGTGTGTTCCAAGCGGAAGTCCTAGCCATCGCCGAGGCAGCCAGTGAACTACCAATGAAGCTCGTCTTTGAGAAAATTATCGACATTTACATAGATAGCCAGGAGCTCAAAACTCTTTCCGCGAATCACAACGTTACGCTCTGGTAGATCCTGGGACACAAAGGTATCCACGGGAACGAAATGGCGGATGAACTAGCCAGAAAGGGCTCAGAACAGGACCTATCACTGGTCGATCATTCAGTTCATTTCTGCACGAAAGAAGGCGAGCGACTGGCACTTGATCTTATCCCGGATATGCAGAGAGTATTAGAAACATTTAAATACAGAGATAGGGAGAGTGATACTGTAAGAAGAGCACCCAAGTCCTGGTTCAGACAAACGATATCGACTCCATCAAACGATCGTAATAGCTTATGCTGAGCTGGTAGAGATGTGTGTTTGAGTGCGAGAATTTTTGACTTCTCTTATTATTTGAGGGCTAATTAACTTTTTAGATTGACAAAGTCTAGGAGTTTGGTTCCATTTTGAGAGCTTTCCCTGGTCTTTCGATGAGTTGAGCTTCAACATAATGTAGCTTGTGGATAAGTCAAATAAAGAAAGCGTCTCATTGCCTTAAATGCCCTTGTGTTCGGGAATCTTATATAAGGGAGTTTTGTCTTCATGCGAGCCTTGTTGCAACTTGGAAGTAGGATAAATGGGAAGGAAGACACAACGTAAAACTTAATGTGATTTATAAAACACGTAGAGATAGTCAAAAAGAGTAATACGCTTCGATTGGGTTGGGTAATCAGGCCAGCGACCCTAGGAGAGTCTGAGGCTGAACTAATGCTGCTTTACATCCTTCACGGTTCCGGGCACGCTGCTTCTAGTTTACAAGACCAAGGTTTCTGGCGTCCCCAGTTGCCTGATCTTTAAACTGAAGGTTCGGTTTTCCTTTTCTTCGTGAACCAGGTGGCTGGCATTAAAAGATCCTCTTAGCTGGAGCATTCTCATCCATTCGCTCGATGTGGCCGAGCCATTGCAGTCAATGGATTTCTGCCTTCCGAGCTAAATCCACATCTTTGTACAGCTCGTAGAGTTCGCGGTTATATCCTCTCCTCCATTCGCCTTCCTCGCAGACAGGACCAACTAATCAGCGTAGAAAATTTCTTTCGAAGGATCCCATGATTTGCTCCGCTGTCTTACTTATCGCCCAGCATTCAGATCCATAAAGCAGGACTGGCAAGATCAGGGTTTTGTAGAGCATGATTTTGGACCTTCGAATTAGGAGTTTGGACCCTAGTTGTTTGGACAAACCGAAGTAGCAGCGGTTGCCTAAGGTTATCCTTCGTCGAATCTCCACTAGGTTGTCATTCTTGGAGTTTATACGCTTCAATTACGTTGGCTTATACACAGCAGACGAATGAACAACAATCACGCTTCCTTTCAAAAAGTAAGCGATCGCAGATGACAAAGTTTTGACAGACAGACAGAAGTAAATAGCTTGATTTAAACAGCCCTTTGAATGGTCATCTTCGTAGAGCATATTTTCGATCGCACTTCTAATAATAATTCCATATTCCCTCAACATTCTCATTAATCCGCGGTCCAATCAATCATGTTTCCTTCTTATTTCACTACCAGGCGCGTCCGCGCACGCAAATGACTGACCCGATCTATTTAACCTTCTAATAAATGGGCTCCTACGACCAGATTATCTCTCTTCAGTTCATTCGCCCCCAAAATGAAAAATTACAAGTATAATTCAAAAACTGATATCACGAAAACTCGCCAGCCCTCGAAAACATGTTTCGAAAAATTATTGCCTTCGATAGCGATGCGCAGTTGTTTCCATGCATGCACATACATATATATTTCTTTTTTCAATTATAATTTCATTTGGGGCGAACTCAATATATTTCGTGAAATCATGATTTTTTGTTTTATTTTTATTTTTGGAATAACTTATATTTAGACAACGTGAACGCAGCAGAAGCAATGTGCACACACCATCGATACACAGCCGCCATTGGAATATAGAAGCACTCTATGAGTTGCGGTACTACATAGGTAAAGATACAGTGTAGAGTACCGAGTTGTGGACTAGAAGAAGTCTGGTTGTGGACAGACCCCCGACACTGCTCCTCTATGCCGTGTGATTTGTTCTTTTTATATTATTTGTTGATTATTTTGTATGGAGCGCGAAGCTCATACACGATCGAGGTGTATATGAACTGATAAAAGTTATGCCTCTCTATATGAACCCGTGGGCTCACGACGAAAGTCTAGCGCCATAATTTATCCACAATGTGTATGGGAGTGTATGCAGTTAAAGATATAGTTGCACAGGGGGTGTACCGTAGACAAGAAAGTGCACACGCAGTTGAACATGTGAGATAGGATGAATGTACGGCAAAACTATCGAACAGGGTGGTGCAACAGTTTGAAAAATTTAACCAAAAGTTGAACTAGTGGAACAATTTTCATCTACCTACAATAAGGCTTAGACATATTGACAAGAAATAAAACATAATAAACAAGTCCGATAATTTGGGAAAAGTAAAAATGCAAAATTGTAAGTTCTAAAGAAATACTGTGAATTAGAAGCAATGGAAACAATGCTAATAGTTCTCTTCAGTTATTCTGGACACCACCATCAGAGCAAAGACTGAAATTAGATAAGTGCTCATGTGTGCAATATTATCCGCGAATCGCAAAGTATTCGAGAAGGTAAATACCTTTCTACTCTTGATTCAACTTCTGTAAAACTTCACCCAGTATTCCTCTTTTCAACCACTTACTTGTCGGAAGATTCCCATATAGTCTTCAACATCTCGTTGTTGACAAAATCCCTGTCCTAGAGTCTTTCAACTTGTCATCTTCTTCAATCATGCTTCAATCCTGGATCTAGAGCTTTACTAGACTAAAACCATTTAAACTATAAACACCATTCGAAATCACTTCTAAGATGGGCTAGGTCAACAAAGATGTTCTTTACTGGGTGCTAGGCTACGTTGAAGTAGAAGTAGATGGTATGGATATGTTATGAAGCTTGGCTTAGACTCGACTTTGTCTAGATTGCTGACTATTCCCTGATATTCGCGCAATATAATATGCGTCAACTGTATCTTCGTTCATACATCTGTGTGTGAAAGGCTCTGTCTCATTGCATGCACCTTCACAGAAGGTGCGAAGGCAAAGTGAAAAGAAGATCTAGAGCCTGCATTAAATTAAGAAGAAACTTTCGTATAGAACATTGTATGGTCATTGAGCACCTGAAGAAGTTAGGTTAAGAAAGCAAAACTCACGCAGATTCTGTTATGAACATTTGTTTATTAATTTTCTTCTTTATCGTAAAAACTATAGGCGAATCCACTACGATGGCAAGAAGGTATAGTCCGGTTCCAGCTCCGATAAAAGCTTCTTGCCATCATGGAGTACGTCTATATCCTGAATGATCTTTGCTTGTCTTTGTGGACTCATCACGGGGCCAGACTAATTCGTGCATTAACAAACGGTCTCAGTGCTGGATCTACACTTCAGAGTTGCTGGCACAAGTGTAAGTATGTCCTAAGACATTCAATACCTTCGTTGGTCATAAAATAGTTAAAATAACTAAAAGTCAACTGTTCCCTGACCAGGCCGCCTAGTGTAATGACTGCAGAGTTTTTAATAAACTTTCGATTGGAGATATCCACTAAATAACAAAGAAACTCTAAATCACAGACCTTATTGCCTAGGTATTAAACTGACTTATAATTCTTATTTGTAGCTCTAAGTAGGCTTCGCTGTTTTTTCGAGTTTGCTTGTCAGTAAAAGTTTGTGTGCAGTGTTAGCACTGATTATATAAGTATATCGTCGCCGTCAGTGTCAGTCAATCAGGAGCAATCCTACTATAAAAATGTTTTTTTTGTTTTTGAATATTGTCATAAATTAGCTAGAGAAATCCTGTTTTGATTCTCTAGGAAGATACCGAAATTTATTTATTTTAATATTTTTTTGCGGCTTGATTTAGAATATTAAACCACATCGATGGTGTGAGTTGGTCACCTTATTATAAATGTTAAACATTTTTGTGGTTAAGAATTACAAATTCGCTACAAGATGACTAATTTTGAATGAATAAACAACCATCACTGCAGAGACAAAGTGAATCAGAACAATTCATTTAACACTCCTCAGTTTTCTCAGTCAAGTTTGTAGTGACATTTCACTTGTTTCCTGCTGGGCGCTAATGATGGTCACCAGCTATGTGAATTTACTCCTTTATAAAGCCCTTCCCTAGGTCTTAAAAAAGATTTATTAAAACCTATTTAAATTGCTGATATCATTGTGTTACAAATACGACAGTGATAAATGTTTATATTTTTTTGTTTACAAAAATAAATTACCAGTCCTTGTGGCTTTTCTCTGCCACATCCATAAATTTTTGTTATACATTCCATCTATCAACTACACCCTATGACATCCTATTTCTTACAAGTCCAAGCGAAAAAATAAAAATAAAAATAAAACAAATTTCACCGCCAGCCAAACCCATCTTACACACGCAGACCACGCACATTTCGCACGGCGACGGTATAATTCACCTGAAAAGAACAAAAAAAAATTCCTGATTAACCACCATTTTAACAATTTATCTCCACGTCGCCTGCAGTGTACGAACAGATTTACGACTTGTCGCCTCATGCAAAACAGAAAAAAAAAAAGAAAAAAGATCGCGATACAAAAATAAGACGAACCCCACACAAAAAGACGCTCGAATTCAATATATCCGTGCTCCATAAGAACAAAAACAACCATAAAACAGGAAAAACAAAACTGCAATCCCATCCAAAGTGGGCGTAAGTTATCGCCAGTAGGTGCATATGTTATATCCAATGTCTTACTTAAATTTGTCGTCTGTCCATTCGACGTACGAGTATATCCACCAGAAACCACCAAGACGCCTTGAAGGATTTTTCATCGATTAACAAAGACATTTACTTATTTTTAAACAACGAATCCACAATTTACGTGTCGTTGCAGATAAATTCACCAAGGAAAATCTCCTCCTCGACCTAAAAGATACAACACTGTAGTATGGATACTGTTTTGGCTTTTAAGCACTTAGTTCCACATGTGCACATTTATCGTATGCGAGTGCATCTGAGAAACTTTGTATCGCAATCGGAGCGAATAAATAATTCGAGTATCGGTTTGTTTTGGTGAAATTAACTTTGAAAATTATATTTGTTGGCATTCATTTCCCTAACCGTGAAGATACTGACTGGCTCTAAGTTGGTGGCACTTCATATCGAGAATCGGTGCCGCAAGAAAGATATGACACAGAAGGAAATGCATTGCAGGCAGCTGCTCTTCTATATAGCATGAGACTTAGTTGTGGCTTGGTTGAAAGGATGCGCATACAAATGGAAAATTATTCGTTTTGGGGTAATACCTTGACAATTAGATGAAATGCAACAAATGTTGAACGTGAGTGAGGATGACAAAAATGCGATTAACCGACCATCTGTAGGTAGCTAGCTGAGAGAGATACAAACGACTGGTTAAATGTCCGAAAGGAATGTTCTGAAAATATATTTTTCTGCGTGGTTGGAGGGACAGTAAATTCATTTTGATGGACGTAGAACACTCATTAAGAAGACATTTAAATTAATTTCAAAATAAACAAAGGCTTTAAATAAATTTTTATTTATCTTAATGGCATGTTTAAGTTTCTTTATGAATTGGTCAAAATTCCTCTGGGAAGCCATTGAATTTTAAATTATAGACGAGTGTCAGTGTAGATAAACCCGGAAGAGAGGAATACCGAGTCACAGGGATGTCCTTCGGTACATGTTTTGGTTTGTGAAAGCGAAAGAAAGAAATAAAGGAATCAAAGATTCTGCAGAAGAGTTCGCGTCGGTCTTAGAAATACTCCCTGGCTTACTGATCAACAATTCCTGATTGTTTTTATTTTTGTTTTTGTTTACAATGACAGTCAGTTCAGATCGTTTGGTATCTTTACCATCACTCAAAGGCAAGGCAGATGTCCAAATAGAATGGGGTTTAGAGGATTTTCACGTAGAACAACGTCCTTTTGGGCACTAGGTATGGGGATAAGCCCAAATTAATGGCAAGAGAGAATACAATTGCAACTGCTCTCTAATGAAAAGAGATCGAAGGATGATTTGTATTACTTCAGACAGAGAACCGAATTCCGAATTTATCGGTAGAATCTGAGCAAGTTGGAAAATTAGCGAAGATTTAACGAGATTTACCTGGATGTCGAGTCGCTGCCTTCGAAAGCCAAAAAGATTAGCCAAGATACTGGCAAAACATGAGCAGCAATCCGGGGAGAAAACGGCAGGAAATGCCTCAAAATGGCTCATTTGGCCTTAGAGCCATAACCATCTATTTCCCGGGCACCCGACATCTTCGGCACAACGAGCTTATGGATTTGTGTACAGTTGCGACCAACCAGATACCGGGGCAATACTGCGTGGTAGACCCTGAGTTTTGGACGTTCGGCACGAGGCTTACTACAAGCTTTCGGACCTATCTACGATATGTGGGAAAAATTCTGGTTAAATCTATACATTACGCTCATAATTGCATAGCAGCGGATGTGATCGAGGAAGTGTTTGCCAATGAGTGGGATTGACTGTCTATATTCAAGCTGTGTTCCACTTGTCGCCAAGTGCTCAGAAGTAATTCCACGTGTTATAGTTGTAGGGTATAGTTATCCATTTTTAACAATGTCCATTCTTCTGCCTCTAATTATACAAAAATAAACGGATTATGGCCAGTGTGATACTTCGGTGAATTCAGATAAGCTCTAATGTCATATTTGAAGTTTTAAATGAAAAAAGTTCCTCACTAGGCCAAAGTTGTAGCTCTCCATAGTAAGGTTTTGTCCAGGTTGTTTGATACTACACAGAACGTCACTATGCAGTAATGGGTGATGTATGCGAACAATTTAACACATTTTTGTACATCGATTGCGCCTCTTATAATAACTTGTGACACTGCGTTCCCATGTTACAAAATCTTTTTACTGTGAAGTCGTTAAGGTGCATCCTGCATTCGACATCATCACCCTGAGTGAGTTTGGCAGGGCTATCTCCTTTTTGAAGATCTAAGAAATTCGTTCTGGTCGAATGGTTCGAGGTGCCGCATTGGATTGGTCATTGCATCCGTTAAAGAGTCGAGTTCGAAGTTTTGCCTTTTTAGCCAGACATGAGAATTCTTGTGCCATTTTACTATAGGTTTTAGGAAAATTACCCGACTATTCTCGGGGATAGCACCCAGAACAGCTTTTTCTTTTTCCATGCCAACCGCGAGTATTCTCGGGAATGCATTTTTGTATGACTACATTAGAAATCAAAATTCCCTTTGGATCTTGCCAGCTAAAAAGTTGAACTCATTACGACAATTGAAACCAAAAAAAACTGAAAATAAAATCCATTAAATCAAAATGTATCGATGTTACTTTTGCCTCCACAGAGCAAAAGATAACGTATCTTCATTTAAAATACTTAAAACATTCAACGATATAAGTTCAATGCCCTAAAAATATTTAATAGAGGAAATACAAATACACATAATGTTCATTAATCTTAGTCATACATATTCGATAACACTATGAAATATTGATGCCGACATTATTCCTTTGAATCAAATTCACTGATATAAATGCATCATCATGGTCATGATTCATTTCTCTTTATCATCAAAAAGCAAGTGCTTTCCTTTGTTTAAATGTTTTTAATTTGTTCTTAAGCTAAAATTATTGTCATAGAAATCATTCAACAACATTTGTATGCCATTGTTGAACTTTAAACGTTAAAAAAAGTAATTTATTAAAACATATATAAAACAAAAGAATTGGAAGAATTTATTTTAACTTTTGTTTATTTAAAATTGAATTAAATGGATTCCTTAATGCATTCACGATTTATTTACTGAGAATTTATTACTACATAATTCACAATTCACACTTTGTCTCTTGTTGTTGATTATTGTTTCCCAGTGAATTTTATTTTATAAATTTTGGCGTGGTTTTTTTTTTCTGTAATTTTTGCAACAGATTGTTAAATCATTTTTTCTACTTCAAACACGGGTTTTGACATTTTTTAAGAAAGGATTACATTTAAGACTTAAAAGGGAGAAGAGGGTTCCAGGCACATATTTTTTTAGATTTGATTATGGCAGCAAAAATTACCTCTGTGGTGCAAAAAATAAATATTTTTATGAACAGTAGGCCTAACAAGATCCGTCGCTCGATGCTCATGTTATGTAAGTGTTCCCATTGCAATGGCTTAGAGACGGCACCATTTTACCATTTTCAGCGCTGAGTGCCTTGTAGTAAGTGGAAAACAGCTTTAATTATATAAGCAGCCAATCTCACTCATTTGCGAAACTTTGAACTCAACGCATTCACCGCGCCTTGTTGCCCAAAACCATTCAATCAACCCAGATATCTAGTCGATCGCTGCTGGTACATACGTCTATTAACTCGTGCTGTATGGCCTTTTAGGGTGCTCAAAAAGTTAATGGATGGGGCTCCGAGGGCACGTAACTCAATTTTGTGACGATCCTTGCCATTTTCTACAGGACACGCTAATCGTGCTTTAACTCCACCAGTACCTTCTATGATTTTTTTGATTTTCAAGAAGCCTCTGCTGTCTTTCTGATTTCAGCTCGATGATCTCTGTAGTATTTTTCTGTACATTTTTGTTGTGCATTCTCTTCATTGGACCAATTTTCCAAATAAATGAAAATTTAGCTCAGAATGGTTTGAAAAAAGCCAGATGTTTCAGCTAAAATGATCAGAAACGGAATTTTGACTACACAGACACATTTGATGCCTTATTTCTCAAAAGGAGTGACAAGATTCAAGTTAATAAGTAGGTATCTAAGTACCTACGTTCAAGAAAAAAAATTAATAAAATCAGCAATACCAGGTGAAGATCCAGCTTCCTGCATGATTGCTGTTGTGCCTGTTAAATTTGTACAAAAATAGAAAAAACCTCTCATTTTTATTACCTACTGACTTCAAACTGCGGATTATGAAGATTTGTATGAAAATGTGTCTGCCTTGTGGCAACTTGCTTGGCACTCAATATTCCCGACTTAAAAATAAACTATTTACACAATCGGTACGTTCCAAGAATCTCAATTAGATAATAATTTATGAGAGCGAAACTGTCAAATAAAAAACAAACTCTATCTCTACAAAACAAATCAGTTTTAATGCTTTTGAATGTTCAATTCCCGACCTTCTTTTTACACAAACAAACAATAAATCTATTTAATTTCCAGTCAACGTCTTTTTATCTTTTGTTCTCCCCATCCCATCCACCCAAAAAATCCGACACATACGAATTAAAAATAAAGAAAAATTGCAGACAGAACATTTCCTTTCAGTGAGAGGTTCAACGAATCATGATGTCTGTGACATTAATTATCACAAAGCAAATATCCATCGCCACAAATGAAATTCTGCTTAAAAAATAATAAAATTCAATCAAACCGAAATGCATTGTGAATTTTATTTATTTCTCTCCCATTCATCTTCAGTTCTTCCTCTTTCAAAGTCAATCATTTCGCATTCGTAAGGCGAACTTTTGTTACACACATGTGCCCAGACCAAGACCAAAAAAGGAAGGCAACGACTATTCTCAGATATTTATTCAAAAAAAAATAGTCATGTGTGTGCTGTGTGTAGGTATAGAAGAAAACATATCAAAATCATCATTATTCAGGGTCATCACGACAACATCACCAGACGAAATTTATCACCACCAAAGCTTAAAAGGGGCATACCACACCACACAGTTTGTATTTCTATTCATTGGACTTTGCTTGTGTTTCCAAATTCAGTTTTCTCTTTCATCGAATTCCAAGCTAAAAGGAAAAAAAAAAAGTTGGCTCCATTCCTTTTTCGGGTTTCGTACAAAAATAAAAAAAATATGAAAATGAAAGAAAATGAATTTCAAAACACATGTGTGTAAGACTGACTATGATTGGAAGGAAAGATATTGTTGGGCCTTCTGACAAGATAAGCCCCACAACATGGCCATGCACATATTCTTTAGTCCCAATGAACTTTAGAAAAGAAAAGACCATTTCGAATGAAAAGTATATCTACTTCAAAGTATCCATCTAGTTTCGAGATTTATCGATTTGGTCTTCCAATACATATTGTATACTCGCACCCTACAACATATTTGAGATACAGATTATACTTTCAAATGAACTAGAGGCGTTCAAAAACAGAAAAAAAAGTCACCGTAAATCAGAGACTAAATGAAAAACATGTGATATGCATTATACAACACCTCTATACCACACAAAACCCAACACCATACCGTTTTTTGTAACAAATAAATCACACAACTATTGAATTTATTACATGACATGTTAAAAATAACCTGTATCTCACGAAGAAATCCATGAGATTAATAAATTTCAAATCGTTTAGAATTTCAATTACCAGGAAGGTGTATAACAAACACGAGAAGAGCTTATTCAGTTTAATCATTATTTATTTAGGAGGCCGAATTAATCCCCTCGAAAGCAAAATGCCATTAAAAATCAAAAAGTAAAATAATCTTCGTATCTTCGTAGCCCTTAAATTGTGATTATAATCGAAAAATCATGCGAATGCTACAATCCGAGGCCCAAATTGAGATACACCATCGTCATATACATTTAGATACATTGTATGGTTGGTCGCATTGGCGTTACGTCATCAAAACCATACGCCGCCGTTGGTAGGGGGAGTTTAATTTCAATATGGCTCACACTCAGTTCGGAAAAAACCAACTTGCGGGTTACTTTGTGTATCTGCGAGATATATTCGCGGATTTCACCAGGTTTTAATTGAAATTTCAATCGTGCTAATTTAATTTTCATTCAATAAAACTGATAGATTTGTGTAAAAGATACTTTTTTTAAACTTAAGGAATTTTCAAAACTATCAAAATAGTTCGTCTTGTTCCGGCGGAAAATGTTTTTGGTGCGCGGCAAAATTTCCTTGCCCTCAATGAAACGAACAAAAAAAAACGAAATTGTTTCGCACGCCACTGCTGTAAACCACGCCTCCAGCACATCACGGAAGCCATGATTGTGAAGCGAAACGACCGATAACTCAAGAACGACGCCGAAACAGCACCATCATGGTGGTAAGTATCTTATACCATATCCGTAGAACGGCAAGCCCATTTGGAATTTCACTCTCAAACCATGAGAGAGAAATTCTCACTCAAAACGCCTTCCACTCAATGTGAAACCCATGAGAGAGTATCTACACATTCCATTCAGTATATCTCGCTCTATCTATCGTAGAAAAAGTGAAATAGGTGCGCTCTTAAAAAGTGAATTTTGTGTGTGGGAAAATGAATAAAAATGTCTTGTAGGTTGTAGCACGCAACTCTCAAACGCCGCCGCTGTAGCAACAACAGAAGCGCCCCAACAACAAAACATAAAAGGAATTGCTTTTATGGCCACTTTAAGTGCGACTGAGATGGCCTCATTATCGTTTCGAATATCTATCTACCAATGAATATATACAGTATCTACTGTATACACAGATAATGCCAGAATGGGACATAAAGCGTGCAGTTAGAACGGGGATTTAAGTAAGTGGAAACGAGATCGTAACAACGAGCATAAAAATGAAAATCATTGCACTGATTGAAATAAAAAAAAAAAAAAAAAGGAATGAAAACTGAAAACAGAAAACAGAGAGGAAGAACGTTTTTCTGATATGGCTGCTCATGGAGGAGCACACAGGCGCATTTTTCAGTTCACGGATGAATTTTTCTTCTTTCTTCTTGGGAATATTGAGAGTTTAGACTTGTTTTGTATGTGATGCTCTCTGCTCGTACGGCAACAATTGAAAGAGATAGATGCAGCAGCAGCACCAGCAGCAGTTGCGGCAGTGAATTTCGTGTGAGATTGTGTTTCTTTTATGAGTTTTATGGGTATTAGTGCGTGCCAAAAACTTTTAATTGAACAGGTTGAATAATTATTGTAATTTTATTATTTTCCCTTTTTTTTGTCTTTAGTTTTTCAAAGTGCATCGTTGATTAGTTTCTTGTAAATTTAATTTCAGTGTATGTATCGACGAAAACCCGATGCGCTCTTCTTTTTTTTTTCTGTGGAGGGGATGTATTTTGAATTAATTTTATTGCTATTGCGGCTTTTAAGATGTTTATTCTTATACAAAAAACATGAAAGGGCAAATGGTTTTTTTTTTCGGTAAAATTAAAACTTAATTGGTAACTTTCGATAGCAATAAATTAGAGATTGTTTTAATTTGGCTTGACCTCCGGGTTACCCTGAGAGCACAGGAAATACGAGTAGTTTTAGCTTTAGTTTTGGAGTATGGTCTCCGTGTTGTTCTATGCCGTCGGAGATAAAGTGGATGAAATGATTAGAATTTTGGATGATGCTGCCTGTATAAATGGAATAACATATGAACATTTTATTTGTATGTTGTTTTGTTGAGATTTTCTGTCAAACTACATGTCTTTTATGCAACTAACACTGGATAGGTAGATACCTACCCACATAATTACCTAATTACAATAATAAGATGTAAAAGCAAAGTAATTTTCCAATGAATATAGGGGAACTTGATATCTGTGTTTTGGTTCCGTGCCTTTCTTGATCGCCTTTTAAAAAAATTCGATAGGAAACATTTCTTTGCATAGGTTGGTACCTCCCTACTACTGCGCTAGCTTGCTGAGGTGCTCGCAATAGCTTATATGCCATGTGAATGGAAATATCTATACAAGAATCATGACCAACCTACCTAAGTAAATTAAAGCCCAAAATATTAAAAGTTGTTGGCAGTAAAAAAAAGGTATCTTTAAAAGAAACCTGAAAAGGGGTTAAAATTAAACGCAGAGACATGTTCTTCTGATTTTTGTCTCTCTGTCTATGGCAGTGGCACAACAACATTTTTTTTTTCTAAGTAATAAAATTCATCAAATTGATCACTTGCTCTTGCTACCATCACCCAAATTTAGAGATAGGTACCTCCCTATCAACTCCGATTTTTAAAAATAGCTTTTAAACGGGAAAGGGGACATTATTAGCTTCATGAGCACTTCCGTCAACAAAACGGACAGATTTTACAATAACACCAAGGAAATTGCAGATTGCAATCTCAGAAACTATGTGGACTGATTGATACCAGAGTAAACTATTTGAGAGCTTACTTTATAGAGGAACCCAGTACGGGTTCTAAATGGAACTAATTTGGACGACACGCTTTCGATTGACAACAAACTGTGTGTAGATATGGTATCCGACTGAACCCCACCGCAATTCATTATTTAATTCAAACCGATTTTATTGTTCTTTTGTGGCAGAAATTTCTTGGTATTTAAGCCTTATGAGATGCTTGCTTAAGCGAAGACGGAATGACCAAATTTGAATGTTTTCAATGACCACAAATAATTGAAGATTTTTGTAAATAACGTCGCAAAAAAGAAAATCTATGCCACTCCTATCTATACAATTGTTGTTTCCTTATGATTATAAGTGATTAAATCTAGAACTTCTCGCTTTAGGTATACACGATGATATATTGAATACAACTTCAATCAGCCTTCCAATTAAACGGAGCTGGTGAATTCTATTTTCATTCAGCGGAATTTTTATTTCGAGCTCCTCTAAGTAATTTCTATTTCTTAAAATTATACACAAAATATTTGGGGCATTCTATACTTGCAGCAGGAATTTGTTGAGAAGATCTACTGCAACAACAGAACTAGAGATTATCCTAAGCCTTCTTCCTCTAAACCGATTTATATAAGAATTTGCTACTAAGAGATTTGACGAATCAAAATAAAAGTAGGTCCATTGTGATACCACTGTGAGTGCTATGGTTGGACCCCATCTTTTCTTATAAAGTCACTACAACGATAATTTGAAGATTACATATAAGAATTTTAATTTTTCCTACACGTATTTTTAGTGAACTTTACCGGTTATGTTTTTTCCCAGCATGACACCCACAATCCACTATACATTATTGAATAATAAATTCTCACCACTTGATTTAACTATCTGAACACCTCGTCGAATCACTTAAAACCCTCAATAGGACTTATGTACCTACTTCCCCATATGTAGCTCATAATTAAAAAAAAAAATAAATCTTGTTTTTGATTTACTAATTTTCTAACACTTTTTGTACAACATTTCCAAACTCGAATCGTTGACATTTATTCAATGAACACGTTTTGTTCGTAAATGTCTTGTTAAATATTCATTATCGAAATATACCTACAATTAATAAGAGAAAACACTGCCAAATTTGATTGGATCGTTATTGAAATTGTTAATTTATTGTTCAAAAGCTATTTGCATGAAATTTATTGCGCACTTAAAGACCAGTTTGCGGTGATTCCATTTCGATCAAATTCCAAATAAATTGACCATTTAATGATAATTGTGCGGTGTCAATGGAGAACTTTTGTTTAATTGTTCGACGCATATATAATTGGGGACCTACATATGTAGTTCAAAAATGCATAAATGACACAATAAAATGTGTGAAAATATATTTTTGTTTTCGAACATGAGTTTGAATACAAATGGAGCTGAATGAATTTTTATTGTTATCGCGCTAATGAGGGTTTAGTGTAGTTTTTATTGTTTTAAACTTTTGTCACATTAATTTTATTGGGTATCTGCATGACTTGAAGATTTAAATTAAATGGAATGAATAAAAAATTGTTTTGGATTGGAAGTAGATGAGAAGTATTTTAGTTGAAATTTCCTTGAGGGGTAAGAATACATTTGTCGTTCAAATAAATGTGAGTAGGCAGCACTTTGACAAAGATTAAAACGAAAGCGGATTTCTAAATCAAGTATCTAAGGCAGTAGAATATTTGTTTTGGCATCTCAAATGCATGATGAAAAACTGATGAAACTGCGAAACTGATGAAAAATAAGCTGTAAGTCATCAATTTGGAGAGGCATTCGATAGTGTCAGCAGAGAGTCTCTTAAACTTATCTTTGTGCAAAAGTGTTATCCATGATAAATTTATAACTACCTACACACAGTTCTATTCAAAATGAACAGTCTAATTTCTTTATAGTTACTAAGTGCTTAGTACAAAATAAAATACCTACTTCACTTTGACAAAACAAGAGTAAGGTATTCATTCGTAGTTTCTGAGTCATTCATATTGTCATTTAGAGTTGACTCAATAATGTTCTCAATGGACAAGCGCACTGTGCTTGGTATGCTTAAATAACCCATTTTTGACATGTAAACCGGACCCTGTGACATGTGTCATCTATTCACATAGACCACTGATTATGTCTATTGTGCCCATAATTGTGAAATACTGAAACGAAGATAGCCACCCAAATTTGAATGTGAAACTCAGGAGGCTCCTTAACTTAATATTATTAAAGTCTACTTGATCATCAAAGACACAACTAGGGACCAAGAGTGCGAAATCGTGTGTAAGCTAGAGCTGATTAGAGCATTTGACAAATGGTTTTAACTTCCTCCCCATCTGAGCAGGTTCTGCAGTAGTCATTTTTACCATCAAGTCGTGCTACACTCCTTATCAGGAAGATAAATCTCATATCGCACCTCCAGTAAAACAACGACGTTAGTGCAAAAATGTTGATTCTAAGAAAAACGCATTTGAAATTTTTAAATTTTTTCAATGACGGTGTATTAGAACGGAACGGAACAAAGACGCATCTGCCCCCTAGTGGCTAAATTAGTGTCTATCAAGTAATTTTTGATGCTTTTGACATACTTAACTCAGAAAATCAAATTTTTGCTTGATCCACCGCATATTTGGCTGCTAATAGCCTTTCTGTCTCTCTATCTATTAGCATAATTGTGCATGTTACAGAGGCCTCTGATATCCTATTTGAATATTTGTTTGCAAAGCTAAACTAGCTTGTACTTAATTGTTCTTGACTCCAGAGCCTTAACCAGTGACCGTTGGATCTAGCAGACAACAATTAAACTCCCTGGCCATGTTCTTGATCTTAATATATTCTGCCACCTGGATTATAGCAGCAAATTGGAATATATTACAGTTGTTCCCGATTCTAATTGAAAAGTAGATATCTACTGTCTTGCAGAAGACCCCAGATCATGTACCAATATCCGTTTTGTTTCTGGTGACTACCCCATCTATTCCTTCATGTCTATTAAGAATGCTAGTATGGAACTTCCTGTCAACCGCTAGACTTATGGTCAAGAAGTCGAGGGCAAAATAGAAGTTTGACAAAACGTAGTATGTGACCAGAGCCTGCCTCTACCGCGCAGTTATTTCTGCACTACTCATGCAGTATTGATGAAATAGTATAGTGATACCTAAGCATGATTTTTGGTGCTGCTTAAGTTTTCCTGAAAGCACGATTCTGTCGTCAAGATTATCTTAGCTTTTGAAATAACGCCTTTTTAGCTCAATCTCATCATTATTAGGTGATTTGAATGCTGAGATTGATATTTTCTTAGTAAATAAAATGTGTCTCTGTTTTTGAAGGATTGAATCACAGATCTCTCATGCTAATCATATTGGGCACCAGTAGTAGTACATAACTAAGTCTCTTGCTTCGTTCTTGAAATAAAATTACCTGAAAACATCGTCAGTGTATGCCGTCACATTGAAACCGTCGCCTTCTGATTTATTTAGGATCTCGTCTACCACCGAAAGCCATATCAAAAGGAAGATGACTCCAAATTTATTAAATTCAGTAGTAAGGACGACAGACACAGTGCGTAGTCCAACTTTTATTTTGATGAAAGACAATACAAAGAGTGCTGATCGCCTACCTTTGAGAAGTCATTGAAGACAGATGTGAAAGCAAGGTGGATCAACGTACATTCCGAAGTCCTATAACGAAGTCTTTTAACCAAAATAATTATCACTTACCTACTCATACATCTAAGTTACTGTACTGTAAGGGTAGAGGAAGGAGTTTGAAAATCATTAAATTGAGACTTAACCCACATTCACGATATCACCTCGATGAAATTATCCAACAAATTACACATTATTACCTAGGAAAGCTTCTTGAATCCCGTAATTACTTAGTCCATTATCGTTTTGACGACTTTTTCCAAGCCATTAGATTGCACTCAATTAAACCCGATATAGTAATTCTATTTGATAAATTTTCACTGAACCCCTCAGGTCAACGCCCACATAGTCAATTCATACATCCACAAGTAAACATATACATATTGTAGTTGTGCGCCTTAAAAGGTAATTAAGAGTCAGTTGAAATCAGCGAGTCCTATATCGTGACTTTGCACCGCACATTGCATGTTGCTCATTCGTGGATACTTTACTTGCTGTTGTAGAGTGCCAGAGCACAACTAAAAAGGCACACAGGATAATTTATGGCATGTCACGTAACAGCACCACTGCAACAATAGCACAGTTACACACTTTTCCGAATGGCACGTTAAGGCACGGCACACCGGCTGTTGTCGCTTTAACCCGCTACGGGATGACCTTTTAATGGACATATAACTGCAGTATGGTTAATTTTTTTCACACCTCATATTCTGAATGTGATGCTCTTTCGGTTGAAGTCCTTTTTTTTTTTTTTGTTTTTCCCTTGAGCCCACCTATCGATTTCATTAGTTTTATAACCCTATTGCCAATTTTATGTCCTTTTCCAGTTGTTTTCACTTGGAATAGAAAATTAAACCAACCCAGTGAAAAGCGGATGTTTTTTTTTCTCTCCTCTGTCGTTGGTATTCTTCCTTTTATTTTCTTTATTTTTTCGTTTTTCTTCATCATTATTATTGTCGATATCGGCACCGTATGGTCTGTTATTTTGCTCCCTTTTGCCGATGTTATTTTCGTTTTTCCTTGGAAACTCGATATCTCACTCGAAATGGTAGCTTACACATTTCTATTCTTCGATTTATAATCGAAATGCCAATGCGACGATAGAAGCAGAGCGTAGGAGAAATGGCTAAAAAAAGGACCCAAAAGTCCAGAAGAATGGAAATGTGTGTAAATACGCATACATACATATGAATGAAGGTATATACTTTAGTATATGTATGAAGTTGTGTTGTTTTGTTCGGACCTAAATGGCGTAGGAGATAATTTATCGGCTTGTGTTTGTTTTCTATGCCCTCGGCAAGGATATCTTTTCGTTTGCCATACTCAATTCTGATGTTTTGTTGGCGCTGTGCGGTGGTGATGGCTGGAATGTATTGAGTGCCATTTGTTTTGGGCACAAAATTATTTATATATCCACTTTGTGAACGAATTGAAATGGCACATTTGGGAGCAAAACAATTCCTTTTTTTTTACTTATTCTGCAAAAGAAAAAGAGCAAAGAACGGAAAACAAAAAGTTTGTGTTTTTTTTTATTTATAGACTTTTGTCCTATTTTTTTTTCTGGGGCTTGTTGTAAGGAATTTCGCTATCAGTAAATCTGTGACAAAAAAAGAAAGGAGACGCATTGGGGTAGTTTCGCGAATTTGATTCGTTGAATTTTTTGTGTTTTTTTTTTATAGAAAAAATGAGGTTAGCAGCTACGATTTATGTCGTCAACTTTTTTAGAATGAAATTAAATAAGAGTCCTTGGTGGAAGTCAATGGCGGCTCTTATTAAATGTATACAACTTGGAATTTCAACATACTTATGTTCTTTTAAAATTATTCAAGACAGTCTTTGGTGCCATATTTCTGATCTGATAAGAGACGACGTTCCAGTAGGTACCTATGAGAAATTTGCTTGATAGTAATCACATCCTAGAAAGCATTTTGAAGCAAATATTTGTGCTTCCAATTTTTTATAGATACATACATGCTTACCTACTTTAGATGACCTCAGCCTGGGAGGATCATGCCCTCAATCAATATATCCCCAGCCCTGTAGCTAGCAAGCTGTTTCCAGTTTTGGACACCAACTTGATTAAGGCTACTCTCCAGTTGTGCGTGCCACCTCTGCTGCGTTGTCTCTCTGACGTGGATTCAAAGACCCGAAGGGCCAGTGTGCCGATGTAATTCGCTATATGTGTCCCAGCCATGTCAGTCGCTGCACTGGCAACTTTTTGACGAGGTCGACGTCGTTATTTAACCTGTAAAGTTCGTCGATGAATCTTCTCTGCCACACTCCATTAAATTTGTATCGATAGTTCTTAAAAAACATTAGACGAACATTTTTGTAGACCTGGCATGTCTATGTGTACGACCTTGTATGAACGTTAGTATCGTGTTTGCGTCCGATTTAGTACACGTCCCTAACCAAAACATCACCTCTCTGATTGAAAAGTTTTTCTGATACTTACAGAGTCTCTGTCTGCATTTTTCATAGTATTTTTCCATCCAATTGTCTCTTGTCAGGGCAATCATATTGGTCCTCTTGAACATAACGCCAGCGAATTGAAGATTCTCTTCAATGGAACAATGCTGTCCATTCGTCAAATGCAGTCGAAATGATTCAGTTGTTTGTACTACATTTTAGTTCAGCTCATGAAGCCTGTGGTTGTGTCTACTATTCTTTTCGACTCTCGTTTAATATCTTTCTATTAAAAAAAATCAGTATAAGCTCTGTTATCCTGTTTCATCTACAGACAGAATCAATATTTTATAAATCATTACTGTTGCCCCCTTGTTAGCCCTTACTGTATTTCTGAACTGAAATAACAAAAGTTTTCTTGGGCTTTTCTTTGCCGGATCTCCACTAAAATGTCAGTTGTGAAGTTAATGTTAACTTTGAGGTATACAAAAGTCCTTCACTAGAAATAAAAGTATTGCTTAGCTCTTAGCTTTCGTTTTTCAAATTTGTTATTTGACTAGTTACTGTATCTTACAATGACAATCAATTATTTTTCTTAAAGTGGATGAGTTTGCTATCCAATTGAAAAGAGTGATCTCATACATTGTCAAATTTTGTAAATTTTCTGTAGACATTTTATTTTCGTTGTTCTTATGAATTTCAAGTTAAATTTAACAACCCCTTGATGTGCGTTCTGCTCATCCACCCTCACCCAACTGAACCATGGATATAAATCAAATTCCGCAATTTTTTTTTCTTTTCCTTTTCACCCACTGAACGAGATATTTTTTCGTTTCTGGTTGTCACACAGCCCCTACTATCACCCAGAAAATCAATTATTTATATTTTTTTAAAGCTACAAATAAATTTATATGTAAATGCAAAGCAATAATTTATTTTGGATTTTCTATATGCAAACTAGTTTCTCGATGCCTAAACCCGTACATTTTTTTTTTTTGAACGCCCACTGTTGGTGGTGGCTTCGTTCATGTTCCTCGCTGCGGGCGATTATCTGAAACGAAAATCAAGAGAAAAAAAAAACGCTCCAAAAAGAATTCAATTTAATTTTGTTTTTTTTTTATTTATTTATTTATGTATCTACATATTTTAATTCAGTTTTTCATTTGTTTAAAAATACTCTTGATCGCATTGTTGTTCGATTGTACGTTAGTCGTCACCTGTTTCAGATTTGTCAGCTCATTGGGTGCGATGGTCCTCTTCGCACCTTCATAAATTTTCGTAGATTTCCTTTTCAAAAAGTATCTGTAACACAGAGTTACGATACAACACTTTGATCTGTTGGTGAGCGGGGTGGAGGAATGGCGGCGGTTGAATGAATTTCTTAATCTGAAAACATGGTTCCCTTCGATTTATTCTTGGAGTTCCCGGTTTCGTTTTTTCTTGTTTTTTTTTTTTTGTATTTTCAAGTTTATTGTGATTAAATCTGATGGTTGGTTATGTATTTTCGGTTTTGGTCTCTGTCTATTTCTATATCTTGCATGTACATGGAAACTATTTTTGTGTGAATTATTTTGAAGTAATAAATCTCTTTTACGACTTGCCACCATTTTTGGTGTGCGGTGGTTTTTCCCTGCTTTTTTTTTCCATTAAAAATAGAATGAAAGGGGAGTGTGCGTTGCTTGTTTTGGGGGTTAGGCTGAATATCAAGCACTCCCTGTTCTCTAAATTGCCGCTCAAATGGTGAAGAGGAAGTTTATTTAGAAAAAAATAAATAAAATCTTTTTATCTTTGACCCTGGTAGATACATGTGTCATAAACAAGCTCGTTTCCATTGAGAGATGTATTTATGAGTGATCGTTTGTGTTTTTGTAAGTTCATTGTCAGTTGAGTGCATTTATGATAGGAAGACCTACGAAAGGATTTATGATAACAAGACACAATACTACACACATTCTTGGGGTCGTATAGTTGTTTTTAACAAATAATTCGTGTAGCTATAGGCTTATACATGTGTATGGATGTAGGATATGTACATATGTATATGCTTATACCTTGATTTAGGGATATTTGTAACTGCAGCAGTTCCTTCTATTTGATGGGGAAAATTGAACATTTCCGAAACAATGCGATTTATAGCAAAAGAGGATCACTTAAGCCAAATAGAACAGAACCCCTCAACCAAATAAGCCTCCAAATTAAAATACAAATACAAATATTTTACGCGACAGCTCGTATAGAGAACTAATCCCAGCTTTCTCGAACTAATGAAGTGGACCTTCAGTTTCATAGCCGTCTCCGAACTTCACATTGAGAAGCTTTTAATGCAAATTATCCTCTCGGAGGTTTACCGAGGTTTGGTTGTGTTAGCTGAATCAAACATTCATATGTAAATATGTACCTGCTTGTGTCAGCTTGCTCCGCAGTTCAACTCACTAGAAACTGAACCCTTTATATAGTCTGAGATTGATAACTTTGACAGACATTTTGTATAAAGAACCTTTCAAATAGAATTGTTACCGTATAGGTTGGCTCAGAGTCAGCATTTGTCAATGGTTGTCATCCATTTGGCAATTTCATGCTGCCATCAGCTTAGTTCTGGGGAAATAAGTGTGATGGACTACAAATTTCGTACCAAATCCTGACCACATTATTTTTCAAGCTAAATTTCTGAAAGGAAATTCGTCACAGGCGAGTTTTTTAGTCGTAAAGGTGGGCCTTGAATACCATTATCCACTCTGACACCACTGTGAATGTTAAAGTTAGACTCCAGTCTTCTCCTGAAATCATTTAGATTTCCTAACGTAGCAGTTTGGAACGGCCGTGCTGGCGGTATTTATCGAAGAAGTATTCACCTAAGAAGGTTTCCCTGATGATTGTAAGGGGGGGATACGTACAGAATTAGTACACAATCGATTCATGCTCTTCTTTGTCTCTGCAACTCCTGCAGAAATCGTTGCATACAATATCCTAAGATGCAGTGTCGTGTAAGGACGTCAGTAAGTTTCGAGAGTTTGTGTCTTTTAGTCAAACTGACACTTTCGATCTCTTAGGATCAAGGGCAGGCTAGATTATCTTAGAGTTTGTGCAATAGTCAAGATGTTGCCTTCTATTGTCTGCTTTCGGCAGAACATCGGTGTAGATTAGCGCTTCAGTCCGGTATTGAAGGAAGGCTCCGCTGAATCAATATAATTTTGACACGCCCTACGTTTTCCTCACACCATTGATAAGTTTCTCTCAGTCTTATGGCTGCACTAGTGGCTTGCTGCATACCATAAATGTCGACGCACCTGTAGTGCTGTGCTGAGGCAAGCCACACGTTGGATAAAGCAAACAATAGTGTATTTTCAACTTCATATGCTTAACAACGAACCTCGAATTTACCTAACAATAAATGTGTCGATATAATATAATGGACTTATTATATAAAACTGTGGTACACAAATTACTGTTATTATTCATAAATTCAACTGCTTTCAGTTGGTTAATTTTCTCTGTTCATTTAAATATCTTTAAAATAAAATTATAAACGTTAAAGTAAATAACCTGCAAAGTATACATTACCCACACCTAATCGGTGTAGGTACTAGGTACCCATAAATTCAAAACAATTATTTTAATTTACCATTTATTTTTAATATTTATATATATTTTTTTTTCTTTATTAGTATGCGCATGAACTCATTATAAAAATAAAGAAAATTACATAAATTATCTATTATTTTGTTCATGCTGTTGAATTCTTTCAACAGCTTTTAGTGTATGAATATTTATAAAATTAATAAGCCCCCTTGTAGGTACCTATATTATTTAAATAGTCGTAATCTTAGCACGTCATCAAATTTAATGAACCAAAAGTCTTTTGCGAAAAAAATATAATTAATCTAAAGACAATGGATATACTGTCATTTGTTGTCGGAATTTTGATTCCTTATCGTTAAGGGCAATTAAATTCCATGAAAGCGTATAATTATTCCGATGTAATAATGGGTTGAAATCAGTTCCGTTAGAGTTATTCAAAATGAAAGATTGATTCTTTCTCAATTGGAGAGAGGCATTAATAATTAATATTGACTGCAACCTAAAAATACAAACCTGTAATTCTTAAAGAGTTACACACTTATTCTATATATGATCACATAATATAAGTAGGTGTTTCGTATTTAACCTCCTCACAAAGGTTCGAAAATTAGTATGTAGTTAGAACCTGCAAAACATATCTACTTGCTTTTGGTGGCGCTACAATACGCGGTGAATCTGGGCATCAACCAGCAAGCCTCTCCAATAAGCCCGGTCATTAGATAACCGCCTCCAGATACGCACTCCAAGTTGGTTGAAGTCCCCTTCTACTTATGCGCGTGTGTAGTGTCGTCTTGGTCTTCCTCAGTTGCGTTGTGCCTCCGGGTTAGATTTGAAGACATTTCGGGCCCAAGCTTTGGTATCCATTCGTTCTACATGTATGTATGTATGTATGTATATTTGGCACGGCAGCTCATGGAGAGCCAAGGCCTAACTTCTCACAACCATTCATGTTGTGCGTGTTATATTCTTCGCACGAATGGAAGGGACCTACAGTTTAGTGCCGACTCCGAACGGTGAATTGAGAAGCTTTTCATGACAGATTGTACTCTTGCAGGTTTGTCATGCCTGCGAAGAGGTGGGCCGCGAAAAAACGTTTGGTGGTTTTTGAGAATCGAACCTGTGTCTCTCGCTTAGCAGTCCAACGCACTAACCACTAAGCCACGGCGACCACATGCTATTGCCCTAGCTATTTCAAACGACCAATGCGCAGTTTTTTGGCTAGGTTAATGAGAGCAGATCTTGGGATCCTTCGAAAGAAAATCTCTTCGTCGAATATTTGGTCCTGTCTGTGAAAATTAAACTGCGAACTCTGTGAATTGTATAAAGATGTGGATATATGCCGGAAAGCAAAAATCTGTCGAATGTACTGGCTCAGCCAGATCAAGCGAAAGGACGAGAGCACTCCAGGAAAGAGGGTATTCGAATCTCAGCCAGCTGATTTACAAAGAAAAGGGAGACCGAACCTTCGGTTTAAAGATCAGGCAATCGCGGATGCTAGAAACCTTGGAAGTAGCGTGCCCAGGACCGTGAAGGATGGAAAGCGATATTAGTTCAGGCTGATCTGATAAGTAAGTAAGTAATGTCCCAGTAAAGCTCGTATATATCGTTATTAAATCTCCTCCTTTGAAGGCAGTCAACACAAACAGGACCGAATGTCTTACGAAGACTTTTTCACTTGAAGCGAGTATCTTCATCCGCTTCGATAGAGACCATACTTCAGCTCCATAGAGAATACGACTGAAATAATTAATAGGGCCTCACTTATTCAATTGCCTTCTCAGCCCAAAGAAATAGCGATTGACAAGAGTTATTCTTCGGTTTATCTCTGATGAGATTCCGTTTTCAAAAGTGATAGCAAAGCCAAAGAAGATAAGGTCCCTTACTGTGACGTTCTGTCGGATTCATCGTATGTCCGTTCTGGTTGACAACCAATACTTAGTTTTTCCCCCGTTAACCGCTAAATCTAGGCTACTCAACTACTCGACGGAAACCATAAAAACACTGCAACCTAAAAGATCTTTGTGCCACTGGAAGTTCTTCTACACCTAAAAATTGTTGTGATCCCGAACAATATCGAGGTCGTAGAGGAACTTTAGGATCATGCTTATGGATGAATCATTGACTATAAGTGAAGAGATAGTCGAAGTATTTTTAAGGACATTCGCATAATATTTTTCGCAGTTTCTTGCTCTTTCAAACGGAGTCTGTATATCTGCGTGGGACTTTAGCAGAGCTTGTTGGTATGGTGAGTGGGGAATGACTGTTAAGGAAGTCCGAGATAAACATAACGCTTTCTTAGTGGGAGCATTTCTTGAAGGGTTATTGAACTTTTTTAGATTGCCGTAGTCCTATGGTTGGGATCCGATCATTAGCAAATATTCTGTATAAGGAGAATGCATTTAGAAGGAAGTCTACGACCGGGTTGTACTCAATATGCTACATGCTGTTGTTGAAGTTTTTTTATAATTTAATTTTATTGATACAATCAAGTGCTACGAAGTGCTTCTTTGCATGAAAATACTGATGTGTATGATGATCTCAATCGCTTCAGTTTTTGAAACTTCTTTATTTATGCTTTTTTACCTATTCCACTAGGTACTCAATATTATATGCATTAGTCTAACCATTTTAACTTAGGCAGACTTAGATACACTATGAATTCAAGAACAACCCTAACTTTTATTTTATTTAAGTAACATTTCCACAATTTCCTGAAAGCTTTAAATTCTTTAGGAAACCTCTCCCATAAATTATTCTCCATCCAATCCATGTTTTTGTATTCACCCCATTTGACCGCACATAAATCACTTCAAAGTGGGTTACTGAAATAACACATTGTCCTTCAGTTACCCGTTCGGCTGGCCCTGTTACTCTGTTTGAAATTCTCTTAACCATCTTATGTGTACATAATATGCCTGCCTTTACATAGGGCAAGTGCGAAATGTAGAACATAAAAGAGCACTTGCCATAAAATACTTTCGCCACAAGCTACTGCTACTCCAATTCATTTATATCTGCACGGGATGTAGGAATTATTCATTCGCTGACATAATGTATGCATAACCTCCCTATAGACCACAGAGAAGCTTCCAACCACAATAACCCGTACGCCTTTTCTATTTGCGTGTGTGTTGTTGTCTATGAACATAGCACACACACACTATTCATATGATTTAGAAAACTTGGTCAAACGAATAGACGTAACCCGAAAACTGGATATATGGCTTTGAGGTTAGCCCACACAACCAATAAATTGTCCAAAGGAGAAAACGATGTTTTGAAACAAAAAAAAAAAAAAACAAACCAGGACACAGTTTATGCAAATGTTAGTGACTGGGCACATTTTTAGCGGAAATGGATAAGTTGCAATTCCTATTTTATTTCCAATATTTTCATTATCCTTTTCGAAAAGAAAAGCAGTACTTCAACATTTTTTTGAAAATTAAAAGAATTAAGTTAACTAAAGATGTAGTTGAGTTGTGTGTTTTTTCAGTATCAATACTTCTTCCAAAGTAATTTTTATACCTGAAAGTGCTCATGAAGAGCTTAAGAAACCAAGTTCTTCGATTCTAAACTATACAGGGTGAGCTGATTAAGTCAAGCTTCCTTGCCACCTCTAACCTGATGGCTGTAATTTGATGATTCTCTTAAGCTAGAGCATTGTTTTGCATGATATTGCATATTGATCGCATCTTCTTCATTCAACCTCCCCATACAAATTTATTTGAACTAACATCAAACGAAATGTCTTTTATTTTCGGTCGCGCTAAAAACCAACCATCCTTCATTTCATTAGACGTCCTGAACTGACAATGGCTTTTGAACATAAAATATGGAAAATAACTTTGGCGTATGTGAAATTGTTTACATTATACAACCCTTGGTCGCCTTAGTTGAAGGTTACACTGCATTTACACTAACTTGGGTTCAGGTTCAAATCCCAAACAAAAAAACAAATAAACAGTATCAACATAGCACCTCCTGGTATGCAACGAAAAATGTTCGTCCATCAGATTCTTCGCGATAAGTTATTCGGATTAGCGAATAAAACTGAAGGCCTTTGCCAACACGTATGAGATTGAAGACATTGGAAACTAGTGTTAGTTTGGATTTCACAGTATTTCAAAGTGACGTAACTCGTGAATCTCTGGACTTAGAAAACTGTCTAAGTGTGGAGAGTTGGTTTTGAAGGTAGCAAAGATTTGATACGACTAGTTGATCAGTTTTTTTTACGCGCAAAATTGCTAAAAACCCATTAATATGCTTTTTACCCTAAATGTAAGAATTGACCAACATCCGGGGAGATCAGGTATAGGTTTATAGTTCCAACTTGATTATGAAAAGCCTAATTTGTTCGGGAATAATTTGCCAGCTTCATTTTTAAAGGTTTGCAAAGGCAAAGGCAAAGTCTCAAAAAGACCTCAGCGTGCGTTGTTTCAAAGCAGTTATCTTGTAAGTACTCCAACCTGGTGATCTACTTATTTTGCTACTTACTAATACATCGAGCAACAAATCTACCTGGAGTAATACTTGAGGGTATTTATGTCATCCTAGAGCTAGTTTGTGTGAGGAATCTAATCTTTATCTGCTATTTGAAACTGTTCCAAATATTTCATTCTTTTGTTAGTCAGTGCCCCCAAAAGATTCCAGGTTGTGTGTGTTTCGCTGGGCAAATTGAAGAATCTTCAAACGCCTTCTTTTGATGTGTCGAATTTTCTCAGATGTTCCTCGAGTTTGCGCTGCCTGGTTGCGTAGCCTCTTAGAATATGTTCGTTATTCTCTAGGTAATTCTAGGTAAATTAGCGCTTTGATAATTTTCCAATTATATTTGTCTAAGAGTTTCTAAACTTGTCTCAGATTTTAAAATTCTTTCCTCATTCTGGCAGTGCATTCCTTCTCTTATTTCCTGAATTCTTTCTTTATAATGTGATCTGTTATTCCGCAGAATAGTTCTTTCCGTGCCGATTATCTTCGTAGGCTGTCTGCTGCTTTAGTACCGTCAGCAATTCCGACTTGTCTGGGTATCTATTTCATTTTAGCCCAATTCGTAAATGTTTGTGTTGGTACCAACACAACAAGCAGTAGATAGTCACAGTAAAGGATTAGTTGAAACCTTGTTCACCTTGGAGCTTAACATACGTTTATTAATGTTTAATGTAGATAATAGAACTTAAAAGAGGTTTAATTGGAAGTTTGTACTTACCCCATCAGTTTAACAAGTTTACATGCATGTTATAATCAAATCAAAATTCAATTTAAAATCCGAACGTCATACCAAAACCGATATTTAAATTCAAATACATTCTGCACAGTGTTACCATATATATCATTACACAGCCATTATACAATTAAATTCTCCATAAGGCTATCTCAATTGCATTCTAATTGCAAATTGTAATTTCCATAATCAAATGAGCAAGTCAGACAGTACATGAATACAAAATAATTGCACACAACATGGCTTAATATCATGATCTTGCATAATGCTACACTAAACAGCATCAAAGAAACATAATTCTAATTGCATACATATATGTAGGTATGCCATGGGTCAATGTGTGTGGGTTGAGGTAAATTGAGCCCATCAACAAATAATAAAAATCAAACATATCAATTCAAAACGGTAAAACGATATAAACTTCCTATTTTGTGGGCAAAAAAATGAGAGGATGCATGTTGCCATTATCCGAATTTCTCACCCTTTTTCCTCTATTTCCCTCGTTCTATTTATCTTTTGATATCCCTGCCGGAGATCTCAAATTCAAATATCGTGCATGACCTCATGCAAATATATATATGTAAAAGTACGATAGCTATATCCCTTCGAAGGAAATATTATAATTTTATCAATGTATGAGAAGAGTTGGGGTTATCTTTTCACTTTCAACCCTATTGAATTTTGAAAAAAAAAAAAAAAAAATAGCTAAATGTCTTAATCTAGCGCAAAGAAAGATGCAGACACAAAAAAAAACCTCCTCATCCCTATGATTAAAAACAAAAAAAAAGTGAAAAAGCAAAGAAAAACTGAAATCCTTTTGTGAATGCACACAATTCCATCTCATAAATCAAAGGATCATACAAAAGGGTGAAAGCATCTTTGTGCAAATATTCCATAATGGCTGCTGCGGCGCGCAGAAGAATGGGAGAATTTCTCATGGCCGCCGTCGTCGTCCTCGAGAATGGTGTCCTGTCTATTATTCTTCTTCGTTATGGGGTGATGATCACTTTTCTTTTTTTTTTTGCCTTCCACCCCAAATCAAATTTCTATTTTTTTTCCATTCTATTCATCTAGAGATTTACTGGATTTACTCACTGTCGACAATTTTTTTTTTTCAGTTTACTTATTCAAAAAAAATGGCGAAACTCATACCGGGGTCTATTGATATGGCTGACTAAGGGTGGGATAGATAGAAATGATGAATTTCTTCCTGGTTGGTCGTTGGTATACAGTACTATAGAAGAAGGTCGAAGGACATTTATCATTTCTAGCACTGTTAGGGGTACATAATGATGAATGCAATAAGTTACGGTATATCATCCCTTAGTGTGATTATTTGGTATGCTCTCCCCACCTCTCTCTTATTTTCATTTTTCATCTGAGAATAGTTTTGAGATCGTAGCTATGTATTGTATCTCAATTGCTTTTAATTTGTTATTATATTACTTTATGAGGCTGGGAATGTGAGAATGTATAAGTGCTTGAAAAAAAAAAATCCCCCTTTCGATGCGGTACACTCTATAGACCAGACCCTTAACCCGCTGAAGTGAAACCGTGAAATTTAATTACGAATGCTCGCTTATTAATAATGACTTCATCTTCATCTATGTGGTCTAAAGTGTGAGCGGCACAAAAGGCAGAGTGAGAGAAGAATTAAAATCGCTTGGCATATTATCTGTCAGAATGACATCTTTATATTTATTTAATTCTTTTGAAATTTTACCTCCGCATTGAGTTTTTGTTTTCATTCGAGTTCTAGCAAAATAAAAGGTGTTGCTTTGAAGTATCTTCATGGGTTGTCTTACACTCGAAACGAAAAAAAAGTTTTTGAGTTCAAGAACCATCTGGAAGAAAATAACTGAGCATCTGCTATAAAAAGAAATTATTTAAACAGTTTATTTGTATCTAGAGTATCTACAAATAAATGAACAGCTTTTTGATGGTTTGCTAGCACAGACCGTAGCTCCATTCCAGTGTAGCCAAGCTAACAAAAAATCAGTCATTGAGGGCCACTGAAGCATGTCCCTTGTAGTCAATGGAGAGTTTCTTTGCCATTATTCGGATCGTCCAGGTTAACTCTCTTGCCTTGATTTCTTATAACTAATCAATAAATGTACCTTCAGCAATGTGCATGGATCGCCGGTTTAAATTTTTTCGTCAACTACACTTAGGTTTGCTAAAATTGTATGCACAAAACGTTGTAGGCTGACATCGTAGATACTTAATTCAGCAAGGCTTTCTACCACAAGAGCAATATTTTCAGTTTCACAAGAACGCAGATCGATGTCCTTACATCAGTAGCTTCAACAATTTGGTCAAATTTGATGGTTAGATCAATATTTTCTGTTCAAATGAATGCTCGACTTTCAGCGATTAGCACAGATGCAGTTAAAATATAACGGATTAACAAAATTCTGAAGCTCCTGCATTAGGAAGTCGAATCGTAAGACCCCTTATGACATATATGCGTACCTCCATTTTTTGAAGCATACTTTTGAGCGCAAAATTAATTCAAGAAGATCATTCTTAGAGTTTGTCTACTATCGGGTTTAAACTTTGTCACTTTACATCAAAGTGGACCTTTATGGTTACCCGCCGTAGGATAATGAAATTGGTTTACGATTTTAAAAAATTGAGGCGCTCGTGTGGGCTTATAAATTTTGTACAATTATTTGAAGGAAGGTGCTTGACATGATTGCGTGAACATTTGTTGCAATTTTGTCAACATTTTGTTTAAGAACTTTGTTCTACAGGACCTACAGTTTTATTGCCAGTTCCAAACGGTGGATTTAATGACATTGAGATTTTGGAGAATTCATTATTGCCTGCCAAGAGCTGATGCCTACCAAGAGCAATCCAACACAGTTACCACTTAATCGGCTTTTACATTTCGCGCTAAACCACTAGTGAAAGATGAACATATTGCTTCCCCAAAATGTGAGAGTCTTGGTTGAGTTTCACACACTGATTGATTGCAAAGTCTTCGCCTTGGATCCGTCCGTATACCTAATGATGAAGTTTGTGTTCCAGTAATCCCTTAATGGGATGACTATTAATAAGTTTTTTTTTTGAAACAGTATTTGGATAGCATACAATCTAGAACTATTTTGAAGGCTACATCATGCTCTAATGTAAGTGGCACTTTGTGTCAAACTAGCTTGAGTACAAGAGTCATAAATGATATGTTAAGCTTTCATTTATACAAATATGTATAATGGTGGTTAATCCAAGATTACATTTAGGGCAGCAGTTGGGATTGTGCAAAGGCATCCTGACAAGTAGGTTTCGGCTAGGGGTTGGTTTATACGTTTATTTGTTTTCCACTTAAGCTAGATATCTGTTTATCACTGAAAAGATAGGATTGTTTAACAATGATAAATTAAAGTAGGTCATTTTAGTTTTTGCTATAGAAGCAATCACTAGTCAAAAGTCACAACTAGAAGTCTAGTTGAACACTTTTTCTGCATTCCTTCCACGATCGCGCTCATCAAAGATCGAAATTATTCGATCAGCCTGATTCGACCCAACGGAGCCATATTTTTTCCGAAAACTGCTGCTAAATATTTCGACTCAATTTCAGAATTAATTGCATGTAGTGCATGCTGTGTCTCGGAGAAACAAACCACGTACTCTTGTGGTACCTACTCTTACTCTTTAGGTAAGCCCAGTGCTACACTTAGGTAGGTACTCTTGTCTAGACATTTTTCAACCTTTTTTTTTACGTTTCACAACTTAAAATGTGAGCTTAAAGGTTATCACATGCTATTCACTTTAAAAAATGCACTTCATATGTCTAGGTACCTACTTTTTCGTTGGCAATTTAACAAAATTTAATTATGCGTCTTCTTTATTTCTTGCAGGCTCCACATTTGAATTATCACTATCTACCACTACCTAATTGGTAAGTAGCCAATATCTTGCATAACTCCAGCCAACATAAACTTCCAACTCATTTACATACACACACGAGAAGAAAAGATAATTTTTTATATATTTTATTAAAATAAATCGATTTGGCAGGATATAAAAACTGTACGTGCTCGCAATATAAAATTTTATTATTTTAATAATATAAACTTAAAAGTAATAACAAAATTTCGTCTGCGTCCATAAATGTAAATTAAGGCTTTTGACAACAAAAAAAAAAATTAATATTCAACAATTATACGTTATTACGTCCTAAGGGCATGTATAGGTTCCTATCTCCTTCAAACTGGCTTACTAGTTTTGTACGTAGGTAGGTACCTACCTATCAACATAAAAAATGTGTAATAAAAATCGATGTATCTACCAAAATGGTCTTAAAGACAAGTCTCGGGAAAAATTTATTAATTTTCCTCTTCACCCCTCCCCTTCTGAAAACCAACTCAACAACACTCGACTACTAATTGAATGAAAATATCCCTTCTGGTAGTGTGTGATGCCCATCACTCCATCAGTCGGTTATTTGGTTGCTTGACGTGAAGACGTATATTAGACATTTTTAGTTTTGCTTTGCTCTAATTTTAACCAGACTCTTGGCGCATGGTCGGTGTACATACATATACGTAGATACATTTTATTTTTCCTTGACGAAAATAAAATTTATTTGAAAGTGTAAATTATAGAAATTGTGATGTGAATTTTTCACACAAGAAATTTGTAAATTTCAACAAAACCGGATTTGGAAATGTGTATCTACGTACGTGGAGTGTGTATTTTTCGGGAATTTTTGGTCACTCATGGCCGCCAAACTCCTCCTTCGGCAAAGTGGTACCAAACAGATACACATTTACTTTTACCTCTTCCAATCTCATCTACCTGCCATACAATTCATTTTGCTGAAAATCAATTACAAATCCCTGCTTGGGATAAGAAAAAAAAACATAAGTCCACGCCCAAATAGTAAGAGTAATGGCATGGCATGACTGCACAAGTTCATTCACTATCTCTCGTAGAGATGTCACTGTGCAGCAAATTTCCGGTGGCATGCAGCACTGGTACCGGCCGAACCTTAAATTCACCCATTCTTGTGGTGGGTTTTTATTTCCATTGCTTTGGTTTGAATCGTAACTATTCTAAGGTTTAAGTCCATGCTACAGTACTAATTCCTGCTTAATTTAACAATTTTTATCTCCTCTAACTGTGACCGATTTTTGTTGGATGATTAATTTTTGTTAGCTCATAAAATTAATTTAAATTTTATTTATATACCAACCGAAGGCGCTATATTTTTTTTTAAAAATGCTTCTCTGTTTTTTTTTTCTTTTGTTGAGCGAGTTAGATAGACAGACACCTAATGAATCTTCGACAAGAATATAGGAAAACTTGAGATGTATATAATTTAGAAAAGAATTTTATGACCATAACAACTGTTAACTCAATTAGGCGGTTAGGATTTTACGATTTCTTTGATGAATAAAAAGAAAAAGAAAATTATAAAACAAATTATTTGACAGTTAATTCATTAAGTATCTATAAAATAACAATAACCCAACCGAATGGAACATACTGGCACAATAGCTTGCAAGGAAACAAGACGTAACCGAAAAGTTGTGAGCATAAATTAGGATTTTGATTTTTACTGCTCGTAAAATGATCGTAAATGTCGTCGGTTACTGCAGCTAAAATCACCCATTTGCTTTGGTCTTTTGGAGTCCTGGCGACAACGATGGCAGAAGCAGCAGCAGCAGCAGTGGCGGACGGGCGTTCTCTCCTGCTCGTTTCTGTATTCTGGGTTCTGTGTTTCGTGTGCCCGAAGTGTGCAATCATGGAATATGGGATGTAATTGTGCACTTGAGAATGAGGATTCTGCAAAAAGTGGTTTTTGCTTTGGGGTGGTGTGTGGCACGGCAAGAAGGGAGAATTACTTGTTTTTCTTGCTCACTGTGGGAGAGAATATCCACACGAATGGTGGCTGAGTAAATGGCGGTAGTGTGCTTGCTGTTTGGTTACCTGTTTTTATTTAAGAACTCCGAAGAAACCCAGCGATGAAGTTTCTCTTTAACGATTATTATTCAACATGAAAATGAAAGCAATTGCAATAACATGGTTGATAATGGAAGCAATGGTAATGAATTGAATTGGACGATCAATAGTTATAGGAAATCTGATAGGGAATTCTACTGTTACCACTTCACATACAACTTTTCATATGCAAACACTTTAAACTCGTATAACACTTTGTTGAATTGGTGATTGTTTGGACCTAACCTGAAAGTAGGTCCCAGAAATCCAGACGTGTACCTAATACGCTTCAATTTTCAAACATTTATTTCAATCAATATTTTGGAAACTTTTGGACCAAGTAATATATAAATTGAATACTAGTCAACCTGGAAAGGATGGATACAAAGTGAATGCCTATGCAAATGATATTGCTATAGCTGCACCCAAATAGTCTAGGATAGTTCCTTCAACATGCCCTTCTCATGCTCTCCAAACAGGCGTCTGGATGTGCATGGGAAGTGAATTCCTATAAAACCGAACTGACTATTTTCACTTGTGAATACTGGTCCTTTTCGCTCGTAAATATAAAAAATTCCTTTCTTGAACTGACAGAACAAAATGCTCGGGTCTTCTTTGGAAAGGAAACTTAACCGGAAGCCAAATAACTAGAACGCGTTAAGAAAGTTAATGTAGCTCTCTTTCCTGTAAAAAGGCAATTGGTAGATCCGGCCTAAGCTGGATCGAAGGCTCTCTAATAGGTGTATGCCCTACAAGCCTCGGACTCTTTTCGCAGTATTTAGAGATATAGGCACGAGGAGAAGATTAAAACGATCATACGCTTCCTTCATTCCTGTACAGTCATGTCCATCTGGCCAATCCGTCTGAAGTATCCTCTGCTTCATAAAAATCTTCGGCTGGTTCAATTCGCCTTTTGAATAGTTGAAATAGCGATAAATTCCATGGTACCACAATGGACCTCCTTTGGTCTGAGTGTGTCTGTACATACATATGTGGAGACAGCCATCTTAACTCAACCTATAACCTAAGCATTATCCTCGTATGAACTTTATTCTCATGATTCGTGTTTAGCATCTTCAGTTTCCCATTAAAGCTATTCAGACTGACTGAAGAATTTGAATCTTCACGTCAAATGCGCTGATGAACGTCCATCCGGATCGTTCTATATCAACGGTAATTTTCTTGTCACGAACATACATAGGTTTGCAGGCTTAACTTAAAGCGAGATCAAATGTCTTAAGGCCCCCTATACCTAACTTAACATAAGTTCACGTGCAAGTGATACACTAAACACTACACCGCTATATCACGATTTCCACCAGTTAGTCACATCGTATTCCTTAGAAGGCAACCATTTCTATTTTGTTACAGGATATCCTGATTTATAATACATTCAGACATGTTCATCCCACTAATTGGAAGGCAACCTTATCGTTAAAAACATGGGTCGCAAATCACACAACTAAGTAATCCGAAACTGATTGCACCATATTCCTTGTTCTTATTCGAACAGCTATTCAACTTAAAATATAAGTTGCCCCTAACATACACTCACTAGGCTCAAAAGGATACCACATGTCAACTATTGAGGCGTAGCCCTCCACCAAGAGAATTCATCTAAGAAATATGTGACAACTTATTACGAAGGATAATGCAATTATAGGGAAAAACATTTCTACATTTGGTCGTACACCCTCCATTCTATCCGCTTACAAGATGGCTGATCATGTGTAACCGCAGTTATCCCAGCATATGTTGCTACAAAAATGTACATCCCTTCGATCTTCAAATGGACGAAATCAAATTATGAGTGTGACCGCAGGCATTAGCGGTATCCGTATGTGAAAATCTGTTCAAATGACAACCCTTTTATGGCACTGAATAATAATTTATTTCATTATAAGTGTAAGGGCGCTTACCAGATGCCCATATCACATTCTCAGACAATCCCGTTGACAGCCTTTTTCAAAGATCAAAAACAATTTTTACATAATTTTCATTCATTGAACAACAAAAGATCAACAATGCATCGCCGAGTTATGAAATATCCTTCGGCCACTTTCACAGGCGCTAAATACTAAATGGCCAACAACCGGCAATAAATAATAATTCAGGACATGCAAACGCGCCAACACACACGAACAGAAATCTTTTCTCTAAAATAGAAAGTTTTTCCAACTGTCTCTCTCTCTGGTGGTTTGTTATCAGAGGCATCACACCGCATCCTGATTTTTCAAAAAGGAAGGCACAACGATGCAACAACCCAAAATATGAAAACATACATACGAACAACTGCCTATTTGACTGCAGTCTGTGCCAGAGCCCGACAAAAAATCTATTCGAATGGCAAAAATAATAGGAACACACTCTAAATGGCGTGACAATGATGCGCCCTAACCTACAAAAATTGCCATACCACACCGTGTAACGAGCGAAAGCGATCTTCAAACAATTTTATGATTTATTACAGCCACACCGAAAACAATGACGAGAAATATGATTTTTTTTCTTTTTTTTATTGTTGACTGGGTATAGATAGATACTCCAGGCATAGATCCTGAAATGAAATATTGGTTCAAATCGAATGAAGGATCTTCTCTGTGGAGTTTTTTTTTTCTCTTTGGTAATCTCAAGGAGATAACAAGGTCTATGACAAACGAAAGTAGACACAACAACAAGAGTAAATTGCCAACTTTCTCAGTGGTTCAAGAAAAAAAAAAAAACAAATTCAGGATATTTTTTTAAAAGTATCACAACAACTACATACATACTTATTTATCGATAGGTAAAATAAGGTCCGTTTTTTATGATTTATGAATTATTTTGGTTTCGGGATAGTTTTGTCCTTCACGCAGTCATAATTTAATGCATTGTTGGTGTTCCAACAAATCCCACATTTATTACACAGCCATTAGATTAAGGATAATGAGGATACCGTAGGATGAATGTGGATGAAGATGTTTTTGTAAACAAAACACTAGAGAAAAAAAACGGAGATTTTGTAGAAATTTTCAAGTGAATTTTAATGTAAACTGTTATAAAATGTGTTCATTAGGGCGGAAGAGACGGGGAAAGGAAGTTAAAAGAGTCAAGAGTTTTTAGATTTTAAAAATTGTTAATTTCTTCATGGCAAGGACATAGAGTAGTTTAAGGAAAATCGAAGAAATCAGCACTAAGGGCATTGAACAATGTTACGCTATTTCTCATTTGAAGTAAGTTAAATATGAAGTTTTTTCGTCGTATCCTTGCGCATTTGGATTGCAAAAATGCAAGGGGCCTTGCGAAATAGTAGCAACATTGCCGGAAAACCAACCAAACTTAGTCGATTTCCATAGCCTGAAATCGCAAGAGTTTTCGAAGCTATTAATTATCGTTCCTATACTATTCTCGCATGCGATTTTTAACGGAGCTAAAAAATGACCACGAATCTGAAGCTATTGCCTTTAACATTTTAAAAACTTCCAATCGAGGCTGATCAAGTCAAATTGTGTGTGATGATGTTTCCCAAGATATTCTTTCGGTATACTCTGAAGTGCCTGAAGTAGCTATTTGGCATATCAAGTAAATAACCAGCTCTACCTTCCATATAGGGCCTGGACCTTGTGTTAACCAAGATTAGAAATTATCCCAGCTACGTCAGCACTCCAACGCCCTTATCACTGAGCCACAAGGAGGTCAAAGATTCATTAGATCAGAGCAACTATTTTTGTTATACAAAATACAAGCTAGACTGAGGGTTAAGTATTATTGTCTCGTTTGGCGCTATACCCAGAATGTTACCTTCTCGACTGTGTACAAGAACATGCGTGATGGGTCTTTACAAATAAAAAAAAAGCATCTTCTGCTTCAAATCCAGTTGCCATCTGCTAAGCCACGAGCTAGCTGCTGTAATCATGGCCAAGACTTTTCACATGGTACCTACTTCTATCCGGGACAGGGGCGCCAAGGTATACTCATAGGTGCTACTCCTTCCTTCATTTGCATCCGGTCTTGGCAAGTTATTCCCAATATCCAACTAATGATTTTTCTCTCAAAGGACCAGAACCAGCAGGATTATTGGTCTTAAATTACTGTTCGCCAGATTTATGAGAGGGTGTTACCTATTTGAGACAACTTCTTAGTTTTAAACGATGGAAGGACGTGTTTTTTTTTAGCCTGGCGACGTTTTTCTGCCTGAAAAGCACCTTTCTTTATGTAATCATCAACTGTCGTGTACGTTTCTGCAGTAACTTGTTAGAGACAGTGTTTTCCATTTTAACAACTCTCAGCTCAAGTACGAGATTGAAGAGGCATTCTTGTGGTGCATATTGTTCCAATGTAGTAGTTAGTTTTAGCCTTATACAGCATAACTGGAGCAGGATTACGAATGTAGATATTATTTTGAAAATACATCCATTATTTTTCAATATTGAAGAGTAAAACGATTCCTACCTTACGTGCCTACAGAAAGAGACACTCTGGGAATACCGATCTCTACATGTAAGAAACTCAAGCCGGATGCTATCAAGAAAAAAAATCTGGGTTGACAAATGGTATAACCTGTCTAGCGACAAAGCGGATTTGCCCATTTCTCTCAACAGGTCGCATATCAGATTCGTAATAGGTGTCATCACGGGACACTGTCTAATAGACAAGCATGCAACAAGGCTTGGCGTCCATTCAAGCAATTTCTGCAGAAGCTGCATAGACGAAGAGGAAGAGGAAGAGGAAACGATTCCTCACCTTCTTCGTAACTGCCCAGCTTTCTCCCGTAAATGATAGCTCCATTTAGGGGAATTCTACTTTAACGACTTAGGCGATCTGATAAACACGGATATCAGAAACCTCCTTAGCTTCATAAAAAACTTCAATTGGTTTAACGAGTAGGTATGGAGATCTCTTCAAATCCATGTGGTATTACAATGGACCTATCACTGGCCTAAGTGTGCTGGCAATAGCTGGCAGCCACTTCAACCTAACCTAACCTACCTTACTAAAGGTGGCGCTACAGTCCGGGGTGGACCTGGGCATCAACCAACAAGCGTCTCCAGCCAGCTCAACCTTTAGCTGGCTGCCTTCAATTTCGCACAGTTCCCACCGAATCATTAATTTTTTACCTCGAAAATTCTATTTTTATGATGTCCTTTTGCTACCTATTGTTAGTACTAATGCTGTTTCGGATATTGCCTATATGAACCCTATTACAGGTTAATCGTAATGCCATAAAAAAAAACATTTCAAAAATGGTTAGGTACATAGACATTCCCATTGCTCCCAGATTTTTATCAGTCATTTCGCAAGCGAAATACAATCACAAATTCCTTCTTAACTTAATCATCTTGATCTCTCTTTCTCTTTTGTTTTCATAGCCTCAACTTTTATTACCCATCAATTTCAATTCACTTCATCTTATCAAATTAATTTCATTCATTTTATGTTCTTTTCATTTCAGATCTTCGAATTTTTACCGCCAATCATCGACCCAACTTGAGTCATCTTATCAACCCCCAAAGGCACTCAAATTGACAGCCATACGTCAAAACAAACCGTTAATAGAATTTTACTACCCCATTCATGGAATTTTTATGCGGCCTTAGACAATGCCATCTCGTAAACATAAAATTTGAAGATAGCACATTAAGTTCACTCAAATCACTCCTGACGCTACAGTGGGCAACAACTCATTTTGACAACTGATTGTCAGATCGTAAAATTGTCGTAAAATGAAAGCAGAATACGAGAACGACCTTCACCCTGATCAGACTGACAGAGCAGCAGTCCAATGTGACATAACAACCACACACCATCAAACTGGTGTTGTTGTCGCTTTGTTCGGTTTGATTAGAGCGACACAACAAGTGGCGGAGAGGGCGCTAAGTCGTAAAAAGAGGTCATAAACGTCTACGGAAGCAAAAGATTACCCCGTAAACCACTGAACATGGTGGGCTCGTAAAATATAGAGAGCGTTCAGTAAACGCTCATTTTGACAGTTAACATCGAGTGAGTGGTGGTTACAAACCAGACAGTGCGTTGTCGTTGTCTGAGGTTTCTTTTCATTTTTTTTTATTTAGATTTTACGACCCATCTCACACGTCGTGCCGTCCAATCCAATCGGGAGTGCGTATACCCCACATTGCCAACACACGTCAGATTCATGTCTCCTCAAGAAGCGTTTTTACGACCCCGATTGTGCTGGTGTGTGGTGAGACCACATAAAATCAGAGGCGGACACTTGCGATACTTAACGCCACACAGAGAGTGGGACAATCTCGACAGCACCACCATCACACTACCACCATCAGCACCGCCATCACCATCATCATCGCCGCCATCAACTTAATTCTCGGCCGCGGCAGGTTTTATGATTTTTTTACGATTATTGTGCGATTATCGTTGAGCGTAAATGATTGCAATAAAAACTATCATGTTTATTGAAAATTTCATTCAAAGTGTCGTTTTATTGCATTTTAATTTAATTCGATTTGTCGGCGACGGACGGGGTCGTTGTTGGGCGTCTGTTTTTGTGTGACTTTGACCGTGATTTCAGATTTCACGGGTTCTGCTACTGTGTCTTGAAGTTCTTTTTGGGGTAAAGCCGTAAGTGACAAAAACAACAAGGGGACAGCAGTCTGCTTGGAGTGGGTTATGTCGCTTGGAGAAATTTGGGGCAGTGTGTCTATGGATCTGAAATATGTTTATAAATGGGGCGTTAAATTTGTATGTTTGAATGTCAAAAGTGACATATTTGGCATATTTGGATAGTTGTAGTAGATTTTTGTTTATTAAAGTAGGTCTGGAATTTTTGATTATGTTTTTAAAGTTTTCCTTCATAAATAATTTAATTAATTTACATAATGAGTTTGATTTCACTACGACATGATCATGGACCAAATTTATCAATAGAAAATTGGAAAAGGTCGCCTTAGGCTGCTATACTTCTAAAAACATGCAAATCGTCTAAAAAAATGATAAGTATTACGAAATACAAACCTACACTTTATTTAAAAGGATACATTTTAAACTTGACGGTAGTTTCTACTTATCATTACCAAAGATTTCTTACTTCTCTAGCGGTTTGATTATTTATTTAGCTCTCATTGTGGTCGGAATTTTGTTGCACATTTAAGTTCTTACGAGTTCACAAAGATTTTGAGTCCTTGCCAACCATTACGAGCTAAGCTTTCTTTTGAGCTGACTCTAAGGTACGATGATGGCCCAGAAAATAGATCGCTCGTTAAATGTTACTAGAAACATTAGAAGATTTTTAAACTATTACAGTCTTACATTTTATGTATTTATGAAAAGAGGACATTTTTAGACTTCCAGACGACAATGACAACCAAAACTTAACTATCCGAACAAATTAACATGTATATAGACTTCCTTTTTAAAATCTAGCCTTGAATCCAAGAAGGTTAGGTAAAACAATGTCCAATAAATGGAATCTCAACATTTTTTCATTCCAAAAGGAGGACGCCTGAACACCTCCAACAACAGATACATTCAACTACATACATAAAACCGTTTATCAATAACCTGATTTATCATTATCAGTATGTTTTTAAGCCTGAACCGCCTTAAAAGGTACAAGCTATGTAGATGCATGTTTACTCCAACGTTCGCTATTCTACACCTTCAATGTTCAAAAATGTTTAGATTAAATTAAGGTGTTTGCAGCTCCCGCAGAGATTGTTAGAAAAGAATCCTAGCAGTGTCTCGTGAGAACAGCGATTACGGACCTGATTTGGGATTGTTTAAGCATGGCTAGTCTAGTCTAGTCATCTTGTTGAGGTGTGGACACTAGACATGTCGTGCCAAGCACCTACCATTATTTTTGACATACCGATAGCATCTTGAGTGAGTTTTTGCATGTAGCGATAGGCATACTAAAGGCACTAGACAACACTATAAGCATAATCCTTCTGTTTGTTTACCCATGATATTATCATAATCCGATAGCATTGAAATAATTAAAAGAATACAACAAGCTGGCAATTGAAAGCTTAGGATCATCAAGACAAATACAGCGGAAATGGACCTAGAAATGAACTACTGCAAAGCGAATTTAGTACATAAATATATGCCGTCAAGAAGAAAGCACACTAGAAATCGGTGTATTAAACAGAACATCATAATAGACAGTTGCAACTAGATACCTAGTTATCATAGGAAGAATAGATTAATTAAGTATCAACCACAATCCTCGTTCCTCTTTTGAAAATTAGCGTATGTTTAAAAGGTCATGACTAACAAGAGCACGGTCATCAGAGAAATTAAAGGAGAGACAAAGAAGATTGGTACATTAGTTTTAAATGATTGCGGGTTGTAGTGATGAAGAAACACAGAGCTATCTAGATATCATTCAACATTTATGTTGTACGACTTATAGAAGAATTTGGCATTACGCGTATTACGGGTGTAGTGTAAAAGTGTCGGAATGTAACTAGCTATTTCGGTGGAGTACTGTTTTGTGACAGGAACGATAGAACAGTGAGGGATAGGGAACAAACGAGTCTACAGAATTCGCAATGTCCCTGTCACCTAAAAGTCTTAACACGCGTTTTTAAATTCTTGTAGATTGAAGCCAAACTATATAGAAGGGGTAAAGTATTTTTCGCATCGTTGAATGAAACCTTGGCATTTCGAAGCGTTATTGGCGATATCGGACATGCGGTGGAAGAATATGAAAAACTTTGGATTACTGTCATCAGCCAAGGAATGGATTGGATCAATAGTTGCAGACAAGAAATCAATTATGAAAATCAGAAAGAGAGTCGGAGATAAACCGGAGCCTTGGAGAGCATGAACATTTACATGGGGAAAACGCACTCGAAGCCGTCTAAAGCAACTTGAATTGAACAGCTCCCAAGGTAACTCTAGATCATTGAAGAAGTGAAGCAATATGCAAGTATTTTCGGCTAAATACCTTTGTGTCGAACTCTGTCAAATATCTTCAAAAAAATAAATACAGTAGATTCCGGATATAGCGACGATCAAAAGCCCGGTAACATTAAGTCGTTCTAAACGGACGACGCACAAAACGAACTGAAAATGTTATGTTATGCAAACCTAACATGTTGTGTCTACGTCGCTTAAAACAGTTAGTTGTTATAAACAAAGTCGTAGTAAACGGATTCCACTGTATCAAGAGAGATTTATTCTACTTCTCGATGAGATATGCCATAAAATCGCTTTTGAACCTGTTGCTACAAAAACAAAACAAATAACTACGGAAACTGTCTTTTACTCTGCCTACTCTCTTTGTGAATGCTCACTTTTAGGACACAGAAACTTAAGATGCAGGTCCATCGAAGACTTTAACATTTTCTAAAACAAAATAATACTTAAAACACTCCCTTGTCGAAAACTTACCACTTCACCTACCAACTTATAGATCTTCTTCGCTTTTCTCCAAATCCATCCCTACCCCTCTTCAAACATATATGCATTCCCTGACCAGTATATCAATTAGCATTTATGCAACTCACTATATATTGCTCGTCCATAGACAGCTAGTGGTTACTCTGTTACACCAACAACTTCACACTAAGGGGGCACCGCATGGCCATGCGAATCGCAAATTGTAGGTACCACGCAAAAATAATTGATATTCCAAACGGAAACGCGACAGTGCAACAATTAAAAACAGGTCATAAATTAATTGTCACTCGAGTTCATTTGTCTTATTTGTTTCAACAATAAATCAAAACTGTTGACAAATTACTATTGCTATTGAAATATTAATAATAATTGTTTTCGTTTCTTTATCGCACTTTGGGTGGTTCTGATTCGTGGTGCTGTTGCGCGATTAATTTATCTCTTCCACTTTAATACACACCTCTCGGAGTGCTCGACAACAGGGATTAGCAATCGAATTGAGTTATAAACATTCAACGAACAATCAAAACATTATGTTTCGATGTCAAATTAAGTTAACCTTGAGTGAGAGCAGAAAGGACGACCATCATCAACGATCAGTATCCTCATCATCTCGTAGTGAACAACAAGCATTCGGAACAACACCCATAAGTGTCCTAATAGATACTTGAGTCAGTTCATAAATGTATCTAGGGTGAGCATAGTATTCTCTCACACACCCATAGTCAGACACGCAACAGAGTATACGACAGCGATGGTTGGAAAAAAAGGAAGAGGACAAAAATCGGTGCGATAGAGAGTCCTGTCTGTGCAAATTTTCCACCACAAAAACACCACCTCTAAGTGAATCTTCATTGTCGCATGAATGTGGTGTCCTCTGTGCCATGAATAGTGTAGTTGTTGCAGAGGGAACACGGCACAGCACGGAAAAGGTACAGTATACGAAGGAAGACGAGATCTAAGTCCTTTTTTTTTTGGCCGGTATACACTCGGAGAGGGTGTGCGTATGCTGACTTCCATGCCATATTTTTATCAAAGTTATTTTGTCGTAGAGTCCTCAAATTGCACGGAGAGTATATTAGGTAGCAAAATTTTTACGACCTCGTTATGGGCCATTTCGGCGATTGTTGTTGATCCTTTTATGCTGCTTCGTACATTTGATATTGGTGGGTATTTCATTGGGTTTCTTGTTGTTGGTTTTGTTTGCAATGGATAATGGGGAGTAAGAAAATGATGAAGAAAACCGGAAAATTTCAACGAAGGTAGCAGTTCAGTTCAGTGCTGTTCTCAAGTTTATAGAAGAAGAAGTTTTGCGTTCACACTGTGGGTTCATTAGAGATGTAGATGGAGAAGGAGCTCAGTTGGGGAATGCCTTTTCGTGAAATCTCAAAGTTGATACCTTTATGTTTATTTTGATATCTGTTTGACTTCTATTTCCGTTTAAACTTTTTACCTGCGGTTTGTGGAGATGTGAAGGCAATTTTTATTTGTTTTCTCTCATGAAACCAGGAGAACGAATGTCATGTTGAATCGTTTTAATGGTATCGACAGGATGTTGAACTAGGTGATGGGAAATTCAGTCGCCGTCGATTGCGCATTCAATTCATTTATTTCCACGAATAATTGAATACGTACAAAGAAATGGAAAGAGATGTGAATTGTGATGACGATAAGGGTTTCAAGCAACCAGACACATTATTCAATGGGCAATGGCAAATATGCTAACATGACAACAATTTAGCTAGGCTGGACAAAATTAAAGCTTTTTTCTTTAGAAATCGCAGCTTGGGTACTATAATTTACGATAGTGATCTTGGTAAAATCCAATGAATGCTAACAACAGCTGTTGTAGCTTCTGCCGTACAATCAAATTGTATATTTCTCAACTATATCGCCATCTTCCAATTTCGATCTAGATCACGTTCCTTTCAGTTTGAAAGCTTTCTGGTATACATACATTTATCCGCCTTTGGTTGGTCTTTAAATTCGAGGATCTATCATCATCGATGTCTTGAACTTCGGCACTGAGATCCGATGATCTTCTTGACTGGAACACTTTTTAGATAGGCCACTAGTGGAGTGAGTAGAGTCTGTTCAGTGTAAGTATTTTTTCCCCCTAACTGCGTTGTGGCTAAATCTTCGGCATGTTTTGGGAGTGTATTCCATCTCTTTTCCGCAAGTTTCCAGAAGTCTAACCGTGTGTCGTGTTAAAGATCAACCGTTGTTGATCCTATTCTTGCCAGTTCATCTGCCTTTTCATTGCCATCGATGATTTGCACTTCCACGTCATACCAATGCCCATAACGCATCATATGCACTTTCGGTCAAGTGCATTCCCGTACATACACCGAGAGTCACACACAGGACATTTTGTTCTGAGTAGACTCCGAGACCTACCCCTTCATCTATTTTTGAACCGTCTCTGAAAATAGATGTATTGTCAGGTTTAATGACCTCAAGTTTCTCTTGATGGAAGAGAGTTTACCTAGAAGTTTATGTCTAGTCCAGGATATGGCGCTATGTAATCCAATTTGGCCCATCTAGCGATACTAGTGTGACCAACATATTTAGCCCTTCTTCCAAAAGTTGAATGCTTGCAGTCATGGTAGGTTGAATCTGGTAGCGCGGGTGCGCCGTTTTGATACCACAACTCACGTGACCAGGATGTTGATGGGCGTAGCTAAGAGTATGATTTTCAAATCCATCCTGTGGAGTTAAGAAAATGAATGATGTTGCAGAATTTGATGTTAGAAATCTCAGATAGTTCCTTGAAAAAGGGTTTCCCGAGCTCTGGCTGGTGCTGGACAGTCACAGAAGAAGTGAAATATAGTTTCGATTTCGTGTGAATTTCCGCAACTACGGCAGTGGGGGTTGCCTAACTTGGCTGTGTGTGGACCAATTGGTCAGTGGCCCGTGCTAATTGCTGTGATTCTTGTTATCCTATTAATAAGGTCATTCATTCTGCTTTTATTATAGGCGGGTCATATCTGTCTGGATATGGTTCATGTTCGTAGACTTTTCCACCTAGAGTTGGCAATAGCGGGAATGTGTTGGAAAATTTTACCCTTGATGAGTCCCATAGGGGAGCAGATTGACTCCGCAAGGGAGACATCCAGGGAAGAACCACATCTGGCTAACGCGTCGGCTCTCTCGTTCCCCTTCTATGTTACTATGGCCGGGAACCCAGAGGAGAGCGTTTGCCTGCATAAACCTGGCTATCAATAAAGATTCCTATGCTGTTTGAGGTGGTAGATCTGAGGCTAAGTATCTTGCAGGCTTCTCTAATCGTGAGTACCTTCGCCTAGAAGACACTAGAAGAGTCTGGAAGGCGGTACGATTTGGACACGTTTAGTTCCGTTGAGAAAACACCTGCTCCAAAGCCACACTCCATCTTGGAGCCGTCGGTGAAAATCAAAACTTGGTAGCTTGCAGTCATAGGATGCTCTCTTTTCTTCAGTGTTCGAACGATCGGCATGAGTAAAAATATCGATTCGAAGGTTGCTGTCGTAGGATTTCTGTGAGTTTCTTTTTAATGGCTAGTAAAAACACGTATTTTTGAAGTTTATGACACGAATTGAACTAGGGAGCAGGTTGGTGTGAACCCCATTAAGTTTCAATAGCGTACTTACGTATTTTGCATTTGCTTTTTTCCAAACTATTAAGAGTTATAATTCGCTTCACCATTTCCTAATATAGGGTTAGCTAAACATAAATATCCCATTCTATAAAGGAGTTTACTATCTAATTGAATTGCATTGTTTTATTAAACCTACCCACACAAGCTCCGTCTAAGTAACTGATTTATTTACCTGACACCACCAAAGCAATCCAAAGACTGTCCACACTCAAGAATATCAATTTCCAAGCGAAAAAGAAAAATATAATCAATTACGCCCCCGAATAATGAGTGCTAATACACCCAACCATATAATGTAAACAAATCGTAAAATCAAATTTAATACCTGTTTGAGTTGCGAGAACGAATCCTGTCCAGCGCAATCGACCAGACTACCCGCCCGCCACTTGGCCTTCCTTCCGCTCTTCAGCCATTCAGTGGCAGCGCAGCAACACCCGACTATTAAGCAAAACGAAAGGGTCATGCAATGCGGCAGTAAAAGTGAAGTGTACTTTCCTACTGAATACAACACAACACTTACAACAGTGTATAGTAACAACAACAACAACGACAGGCATTATTATCATCAACATCATCATTGTAATGGTCATCATATCGGTCAAGTGGGAAAGTAAACTCCACCCTCGAAAAATTGTTATGTTCCGATGCAGGAACTTTTATTCTTTTGGTTTACCTGTGCGACCTGACCAACTCCAGGATGGATCGTCCTAGCTGAGTAGCTGGTTCAATTGCTAGCTACTGCCTATACAGTCGTAAATATGGCCTCGAGCTGAAGGATTAACCTTTTGTAATTGCTTAATTAAGTAAACGATGGTCAGTCATTGTTTACATTGTTTGTGATGATTATGTGTTGGTGGCGATGGTAGGAGAATCACTCTGGTGAAAGGAAAACAATCACGGGATGTATTGACAACAGAAGGATTTTAATTGTTTTGAAACTGGCATCGTCGTTGGTAAATGTAAATGGTAAGGGAAAGATCGTATGCAAAATTTATGATTTTCTCGGGTTTTGCTATGGTTCCTGGTGTGGTGGGAAAAACAAATCAATTGGTGAGTCCTGTGGTTGTAACTTGAAAGAAGGTCGATATAGGAGGGTTCGTGGGATTTTGTATTATTCAATCAATGAAACCGCAAATTTGTCTTCATTTACCGATTAAAAATCTAAGTAATCCTTGTAAACTATTGTTTATTCAACTTAATGCGACACCACCTTCAGGCAGGCAGTGACAAACTTTTGAGACTATAATCTGTCATAAGGAGCTTCGCAATTTCAAGATCGCAGTCGACATTAAAAACTATTGGTTTCTTTCATTCGTTTGAAGAACATAGCACGATAGGGCGCGAGAATGTGGAATCTTTCTGGGCAATTCAGCATGAAATCTCTGCAGCTTATTGTGAGCGCAAGGATCGTGGCAAGGATAATGTTTCCCAATTTTATAGCGTAATCGTCAGCTAGAAAAAGTTCCGTCAGATTTCTTAAGAACGTCGAATGATAGTCCACTTTGGTTATCTTTGGGATAAGAAGGCAATCGAGTAGTTAGGTCCTTTCTCGAACAATTGAAGTGAATTAATATAAGATCACAATCATCACAGTCCTGCTCTATGGACTGATGGACTGAGATGGATGAAGTCGCTCTGGGTTATTTCGAGAGAAATAATCACTTTGGGTGATCTATGGTCCCATTTGCGTAGACGATGAGTGCGGAGGAGAAGATATAAGCACATATGGGCTTGTACAGCGACATTGACCTAGTCAGAAGAGTGCAAGTACAATGACTAATATGGCTGGGACATGTAGAGCGGTTGAACACCAGAAGAATCTTCGAATCCATCTCGGAGGAACCACGCAGTTGGCGTTCTGTTTCAATATAACTAACGTAGCGTTAAGGTTTTCGACCAATGCAGGGTATATGCCTGCACTCTTTCATTGATCTCGATCATGTCTCCTTTGGTGTCTTAAGCCAGGTGACTGCGAATCAAAAAATATATTGGCTGGAGCATTATTGTTCGTTCGATCGATCTGAACAACATCTACATTGGTAGAACTAAGATAGCTCACTGCAATATCTTATTTTCAATTTGGCTTGGGACGTTAAGTCCTAGATTGAAGAAGTTGCACGACACCTTATCTTAATTCGGTGCAAATTTGGAATAATTCAGAGGAGTTATTTCCTAGCTGCAACGCTTTCTTAATCATTTCTCGCAAGATCCCAAGATCGACTATCGTTTTGTAGAGCTTAAGACAGTAAATGCTGTCATAGGCGGCTTCAAAATCAATGAATAGGTGGGGGGTTTCCATCAGAATTTGGTTAATCCTTTCTAGGAATTGTGTAAGTGTGAACATTTGGTCTGTTATGGATTCACCAGGTCGAAAGCCACACTGGCTTGAGGGAAAGCTGCCTCCAATTTTGTTATTATAAAATCTTTAGATGTTGTCCCTATCGCGTGACTCTTCGAGCTACATGATCTAATAAGCAAGGAACTTAGGTATCTACCTGCAATCCAAATACGTTCCTTCGTTCCATTACTTTATTACACACATAAACCACATTAGCGACGACATTTATCCACACAGCTTCAAACTTAAAATGATTTATTTCCGGATCAGAGTTTGAAAGAAATAAAAATACAAAATCTTCCTATCTCTAGCGCCAATCCCCATTAACTTCCATCAACAGTTCCATCAAAATAAAAATTAAGGAAGGGAAGAAGATGAAATAAAAAAAAAATGTCTCAATAGAAATTTATTGTGCCCTTTATACATCGTATACACGTATACCTACACGCATGGCGTCGACAAACCAAAAGCGCCCGACGGGACCGCCCGCCGGTGCCAGATTGCTCACATGTTTACTTGCAGCATCATTAAAGCTCACTTACGCACCCGTCTAGCGCTTTGATCTTTCGCCTATGGGCGCGCTAACTCTTTAAAGTTTCACTTTGAATTATTATTGCCTTCATAAATTTTCCAATGGGAAATTCTCAGTTTTCCTTGTTTTTCTCTTTTTTTCCTCCTTGTTCTCCTTCACCCCCCAGCACCAACATCTCAATACAATTAGGGAATGGTTAACACATTCCTTTACGGTTGTGAATAGAGGTGTATGTCATTCATTGGGACTCACCTTCCACCTGACGATGGAAACATTTGTTACGGAAGTTCTGTGGAATGATGCGTTAAGGCAAACTCTGCATTGTATGCAAATCAAGATACATTGTTAGGTACGTATCTTTGTGGGTGCAAGGCAGTTCCTACACAAAGAAGGAGATGATCTGATAAAGTTTGAATGTAAGAATCTTGAGTGATACGGATCTGGTGTTTACACAAAAAAGTTGCAGACTTCCACTGCGATGGGACAAATTTATCTCCATGCAATGAGTGAATATTTGATTTGATTACATCTCTGTGTATGTGTATGCTGGGATATCAATTAGGAGTGGGAAATGTCGATTTAAACTTGAATGAACTAGGTCTTCGTTGATGATCATAACGTTGACTTGTTAAAAAGACCAATGTGCAATGGTTAATGGAAATTTAAATGAAGATCAAAGAGATAAGGACTTGCTCGAGAGACAGACTATCACCTGTATTTGAAACTTTACATATTTCGACCATTTAAATACGAAAAGCTCATTTGATTGCTGACTTCAGCTAAACGTTTTAACAAAATGCATTTTATATTGGTCCGACAACATTTCACTCCACAAACGGTAACTGAAGAACATGAAACTCAACAAAAATGGCCGCCACTTCGAGTTGTAGATACATTTTTTTCTACATAAGTTATTGATAACGTTGACTCAAGGATGACTGAGATGTTCGTATAGTTCGGCTCTATTAATACTGATGTGGGCTTCCCTTGCCTAAAACCGCACGAAATATTTTATGTGTTCACACAATATACCAGACAAAATCTTCTAGGTACGAAATGGTAAGGATACTGATGCTTTCATAGTTGGCAGAGTTGCGGGGTCACATTTCCTGTGGGTGGGGCAAACGATGTTGAGATTCTTTTCAGGCATACACTTGCCTCTACAAATCTTGAGTTGGTGTATGTTCTCTACATCTGGAGAGGAGTAGACAGCGATGCGGCTAAAGACGAGCCTTCCACGTACTTCTAAACAGGTGATCCAAAACCAGGAACCTTTTTTCTGCTAAATGAGTACCTATAACCTTGCATGCATTTGATAATTGCAGCGTATTTCAGGTGGAAATAATGGTGAACAAAGAAGAAGTAATTGAACGGAGCTAAAACGCTTTCTCTAAATCCAAATAGGATAGCGCACATGCATTGTTGGTCGCCTCTGCCGAACTAGAGATGACAGAGACTCAGTAGTATAATTATGAAGGTATGTACTTCTGAAGATAGGTCGAAAAAACTCATCTGACTCGTGAAAAATCTCATGGCAAGTAAGTAGAAGTGGCTTTCTGGTCCATCCTTCCAAAACAGAAGCCTTTTACTAACGACAACTCACGTGACTTAGCTGTGGATGTGTGCATCTTAGTGGAATATTTTTCTTAGCGTAGAGTTGTATGTGAGATATCTGTGATAGATCGTCGAAGAAGTGTGAGATGAATGGCTCTAGCTTCATTCACAGGGAAAATGAAATAGAGTTTCCATTTCCTATGCTTTCTTGCAGGTGGACTGTTTTGTTTACGAACCATGTCTTCCTGGATTCGGCAGAATTTTGCAGACTCTTACACCAAGAGAGAGAGTGCTGAAAGAATAAACCACGTATGGCTAGCTCGTCAACAATCTCCCATTTATACCATTATGGCCGTGAGCCAAAAGAAAAAGGCAGCTTATCCGGGTAATTTGTTCATTTTACTGTTTTATTAGTCTAGGGAATGTGATGTTTGATAGTAGCCTGGTTATCAATAAATATTCTTATATCATTCTTAGGACTTAAGTTGAGTATGTTACAAGCTTCTCTACTCGTTGGTACTTCCGTCTGTAAAACACTAGAAGTATCCGGGATCCAACCGGATTTGAAGATGTTCGATTCTGCCGAAAAAATACTCGATCCTTTGAAGCATTTCGTCTTGAAAATGTCAGTTGAAATCGATGCTACAGGTACTTGGGTAACAGTGTGTTACTTTATATGCAAGTCAGGAGGCAGGAGGTTAAACAGCGCGGCAAATGCTGGATTTCGACTTGCATCCGCAAATAGTATATTTGTTAAGCACGTGTCGATCAATGGGATAAAACAGGCTTAAAACACTCTCCCTCATCATGTCTACAATCATTCAACTTCGATTAGGTATGATAAAATCCATATAAGGTACAAGTTAAAAACCATTATGATTGTATTTTAATAATATGCGGTCTAACACTGTAACCCTTCAAACTATCTATTAGTTCAATGAGCTCTAACAAAACAAAAGGCACATCCTCCTCTTCTATCTAAGTTCAGAACATTAGGTATGCAATGCATTTAAATTAAGAAAATTTAACACACATCAAGCAACTATACTTAATAGAATCCAAAAGGGGGTGTGTAATTTGAAAATTTATATTCTACTACTGTGCCGGTTAATTAAAAATGAAGTGTCGACGATTTTTTTCATTGTATCACCTTTTGTTTTTTTTTTTTTTAATTTTTTTGAACACACATTTACATATGCATGCTGCCAAATTGTAATGTGGTTGCATTTCTAAATCATTTAAAATACTATTCAATGAAGAACTAATTGAAATTCTGTCTGTGCATGAACAAACGTTTTTTTATATGTATTTTTTATATGCAAAAAAAAAAAAAGAGTTGCATGCACAAATGCATTCATCGTAGACGATGTAATTATAAAATCATTTTGATTCACTTCTAATAGTCTCTTGAGATGAGGGGGAGTGGCATTTAAATGCATGCTTTTAAATATCGTTTTCCTTCTATGGTACAAGCACCACAGTTGTAGTGACTTCTACTAGTGCTAACTTGACTAAAATAATTTTCTAGTAATCGTCTGTAAATTTACCCAAGGAAATGGATTTTTAGACAAAGGAGCGGAAGCAACAGCTCTGATAAAATGATTTTCATCACAACAAAATATTAAAGTATAAAAAGACACGTTTCTCTTAAATCAATGATCGCGTCACTTACTGATGAATTTGCATTAGTTTGTACCTTCATACTCCTGACAGCACTTCATTCATTTATCAATAATGATCCTCATCAACCTCGTTGAAAGGTTTGAATGACTGACTTCTCCGGCTAATACTTCATCATCCTTTTCGTCGTCTGCACAGCAAATCAAAATGTCATAAAACGTTCATAAATAAGAAATGAAAATTCTTTTTCCTTTGCCAACAGTTCACACAAAAAAAAAAAGACATTTCTTCCAATCGAATAGCAAAAGGGAATAGTAACAACAAAAACATCAACAAACCATACATAACCAGTGATGGACAAAGTTTATGGAAAAGTGTGGCGCCAAGTGTCCATATTTCCTACACCCAACTACCACCCATACAGGATGTCGACACCGATGACTACGATGGCTCCTCCAAATGACATCGAATCCAACAAGCAGCGACCACGGCGATCATACGCCCTCTTCCCTTTGGCACCCCCACCCACTACTATAGTCGGTATAGATACCTACCTTACCTATACGCTCTTCATTCTACACCCTCAATGAGTTTTAATTTTTCCACCGCCACTGCATGTTGCTGATTGAATTCCATATGCATAATGAATCATATGTAGGTACCTACCTACTGTTCATATGCGAGAACACTGTGTGTGTAGTTACACGGTATCTAGATACATGTTTTCATGAATGTAACCTTACCAACCGCATTGTCAGTTTGTGCATTTTTATGCATCACCATTATGAAACTTATGGGCGTACTTAAAGACTGGCTATGGCTTGCGTTCATTTCGTCCGCCCGGCGCGGCAGTCGTCACTTGGTAGCTCTTCACTTTACCGGTCGCCTTTCCATGTGAGTTATCAGGAAAAATGATAAATAATATTGAATTTCCGATCTATCTCTCTCTTCTATGTTTCACTGAGAATGTCGTAGGTATCCTATGGCCAGTCGTCGTCGCATGGATAAACTCTCATCGTCGTTGTCGTAAAATTTTGCTAGTTAGTCTATTCGTCGGATGGATCATTCAAGAGATGTGAGAGAGAGATGGACAGGCGACACTTTGACACGTGGATGATTCCATTGAAATGTTTGTTATGATGGATGATGTATTTCATGTTCGTTGTGTATATGTGTAGCTTTCAGACGAGATACATTTAGAAACGCAATTTGATGGAGTTTTGAATTTAAAGGATTTTTTGTTAGTCGTCAGTTAAATGTTGTTAAAGGTTCGATATAATCGAATTAGTAATATTTTTTAACGAGACTTTAGTTAGGTAGGTAGGTAGGTTATTAAAAAACATGTTCTTCAAAATAATGTGTGATTTGGAATGACAGGAACATTGCGAGCTTCACAACCTTAAACTATTCTTAAGACTTGGGCACACACCGAAGTAAAAAAAAAAAGTTTAGAAAGAAGACGAAATGCCGAAGCACATCATTTTTGAATGCTTTTTGGTTATAATGAGGGGAAAGGCTGAGTGAAGTCCCAGCTAAGGGAAAATTCCTAAATAGGTCAAAACACTACTTACCTGCAGGCTGCAGGCATAGTTTGACTAGCTGCCTATTTGTCTTAAATTGCAACACAACAAGAAAATTGTCGAACTGTTTCTAAGTACATAGGAAGGTAAGTTCCGTGTTATGGAAACAAATCACCATGTCCAGCTCTATAGGTGTTGACCTTTCCATTAACACATCTCATCCTACTAAACATCACCTCTGGCATTAGCACAAAATTAACATCAAAATTTAAACGTATTTTAAATACTTGGGTAGGTACATATGTATATATACAAATAGACAGTTATAGTCTTGCCAGAACTAGTTTCAATTGCTCTTTGAGTATTCCTACAATGCACCAAAGAAACGTGTAGCAATCCACTACAAATATCCGTTGGAAAAATGTCAAATTTTTAATTTTCACAATTCAAACAAGAAAACTCAATCAAGACCAGCACTATGTACCAGCACTATACCTACCAACATATCTACGCCAACTTCAGTTGTAATTGCAACAACGAAATTCCATTCAATTCACAACGAGGAATTCCTCTCTCAAATGCAATAATCACTGCCAATAAAACTCAGTAATACACCGCAAACATTCAATTCAACTGCCAACCTACCGTAGCCAAATGTGCAACAAACACCAAAAAAAAGAAAGAAAAATTGAAAAACCAAACGAATTCGCTTCCTTATTGTTCAAAGAAAATCCAAATTGTATTCAAATGGAAAAAAAATAAAAATCGAATTGTATCTCAAACTATCTTCTAACCAACAACCACCCCCGTGCACACAGTAGATATACCCCTCTCGACTTTATCCACCTCCTCTTTCTAGTCCGCGGAAAATGAGTTCATTTATTAATCTTAATGGAAGATTTTACAATGCCCTTAATGTGGTCTCGGCGATTGCCCGAATGTGCACTTAAAAATTATTCGTAGATAATTCAACCTATAAGAAAAAATCCTTACAGGTACACTTTTCGCCTCATGCCCTCGTGTGTACAGTGCAGAGGGCAGATACTCCGAGAGAGAGAGAGCTCCGTATCCGTATCCCATCACAATCCTAAAACAAAAACCCACTCAATTCCCACACACACTTCTCGGAAATAGCAACTCAACTCAATGTATTATTCATCCAACCGAATTCATTGTACATTTTGTGATTGTGTTGGTCTCCACAAAAATGTATCTGCGCTCTATCAAACCACAAAAAAAAAGTAACTTCACTCCATTCGCCCGATTAATTCGAGCAAATTTACCACCCATCCCAAGTGAGAGTGAAAGAGAGAAGACCTTAGCACTGAGTTGGAACAAAATGAACTCGATTCATTCCTTATGAGATTTCCTATCAGCACGAGATGTCAATGCAACCCAGCACAACACAACACAACACAAAAATTCATCCATCCGACACTACCACCACTACACAGCAACAGCCAGCGCTAGCAAACAACCCAACTGCTGGTGGATGGATACGACGACAGAACGTGTATCTGAGACTTAGTACCGGACCGGACAACGAGAATCGAGTTTTTCAGTTTATCGCACAGTTTTCGTCGTCATCGTCGTCGTCTTCGTTGTCGCCGTCAGTGTCGCTGCTGGTTGGTGTGTAGTTTCCCAGAGTAAAATCGTATTATTGCGAGAAACCAAATCACATTCGTTCGATGGCAACGGTTAAGATCAGGCGCGCGCTCTTTTTATAGATTATTATTATTGTTATTACTGTTATTGCCTATTATCATCATCATCATAATCATCACTGTGTCGTTGTCGTCGTCGTAGTCGTCATCATCGGCTCTCTTTCTTCGCCCCCGAAAAATATACAACAACTATAATAATAAAAATAATAATAATAATACAAAAGCAACAATAAGAACCGCATATATTAGAAAAAAAAAAAGAAATACTTATATCGAAATCGGTTTTATCGTCTCATTTTCATAATTAACGTGTAATTATTTGTTTTATTGTTATTTTTACAACTCGTTGGGTTTTCGAAAACTATAACGTTTCCATCAGTGTTTGTCGTTAAAGTCAAATAAAAATTTTAAGTACCCATTACAATGAAGTGAACAGCCGGCAGTGTTTTAATATGCAACCGCAATCAATTGTTTAAAGAAAAAAAGAAAAGTTTGAAAACCTGTAGATTGTGCGTGCAAGTGCAACAAATATTATAGTGAATTAAAAGATATTTGTTTTCCACTATTGTCAACAGTGTTTAGAGAAACAAATCCGTTCCAATTGGCATAAAGTGAAATTTCAAAAATTTATTTCTTTGAGTTTATTTTTTTTTTTAATTTATCTTCTTTGAAAGTGATGATCGAGTGAAAATTTGCCATGCAAAATGATTTACTTATGATAATTTCGAAACAGAATCTTTTGATTTGTTCATATAAAAACAGTTTGAATGTCACTGATACAACGAATATCCTGCAAGGAGTAGAGTGATCAAATTTGCAAAAAAAAAAGAAATTTGTTTGAATCTAGTGCCAGTGTGTATGTGAGTGGTGAATTGGTTTGTGTCAAAGTTGAACTTTTTACCACGATCGAGAGAAAGAAAAATTCGCAAATTTTTTTTTCCTTCATTCTATCCTTTCCGCACTAGCTGATTTAAAAAAAAGCCGCCAAAATTCTTACCACAAGCAGCATGAATTCATATTTTGAGCAATCTGGCTTTTATGGCCACCCGCATCAGGCGACGGGCATGGGCATGGGCTCTGCCGCCCATCACGATCAAACAGCCACAGCGGCAGCGGCCGCCTACAGAGGATTCCCCCTATCGCTAGGGATGTCACCCTATGCGAATCATCATCTGCAACGTTCCACCCAAGATTCACCATATGATGCCAGTATAACAGCGGCCTGCAATAAAATCTACGACGGAGCCTACAAACAAGACTGCCTAAAAGGTGTGAATTCAATTGGTGACACAAATGGCTATAAGGATATATGGAATACAAGTGCGAATGGTGGTGGCGGAGCGGGTGGCGGTGGCGGTGGTGGTGGCAGTGGAACCGCCGGCAATGGAAGTGGTGCAGCTAGTGGGGCAGGCCAAAACAGTTCGATACCAGTGCGACCATCGGCGTGTACACCAGATTCAAGAGTTGGTGGCTACCTGGATACGTCTGGTGGTAGTCCGGTTAGCCATCGTGGTGGTGGTTCAGCAGCGAGCGCTGTTGCAGCGGGCAGTGCATGGAATGCGAATTGTACAATTTCGGGAGCTGCTGCTGCACAAACTGCGGCAAGTAGTTTACATCAAGCTAGCAATCACACATTTTACCCATGGATGGCTATAGCAGGTGAGTTTAAACAACTATTTAAAAAAAAACAAGTATTCAAATCAAATTCGAATTGATGGTAAAACTAAGCTGTAGAGGAGGTAGGTAGGTTGAAAATACAAAACACAAGAAGGGCGGAGGAGGGTAATGATCAAGATCAATCAAATTATTTCGCTTCGAGCGTAATACAAGTTGACTGCAAACTACTGGTTTGCGGTTAAATCAATTATCGTCGGAGGTTACTCTTAACATGATTCAGGCATGAAGTTACAAGTTACCTTATACCAATTGCGATATTATGATTGTAAAGTTTATCACTCGAAAGAAGTGTGTCTGGAGAGTAGATAGTAATTTGCCGAAGATGTTTTGCATTTACATGCTGCTATAGAATTCGAGGTTAAGGTTGTGCAATCATTTTCAAAGAACCTGTACTTTTACATAGACTTTTGCGTGATACATGCTGTTTACCCTCATAATACTAACTAAAACTTGAATTATAATGGAATAAGAATTGGTTTGATTGTTTTCACTTAACTCGGCGTTAATCGACCATCGAATACAATTCGAAATGAAGTATGACATGAACACTTCTTGAAATATCTACCTGCAAAGCATAATCTAACCCTTGTGTGAGAAAACACGATTGACGCATCACGTGCCTATGTGAATGGCGTTTTAAATTGAGCAAAATTCATAGCTTATTGGAAGTAGATACAAATGTCAAAAAACAATTTTACTTTTTTCAAACAAGAAAATTATACTTATACTGCATAGTCGCTATCTCATTAGTCGGAACAAGTACATATGTAAGTATACCCTCCATTTCTTTTCAACGTTAAATTGAAAAGTTTATGTTTAAAGCAAGTTTATGTATGAAAAGCAAGCAATTCAACCGACTTACATATGTCTGACTTCTCGATTTGTCCTCAAATGATTTTTAAAAATTTTAAATCCGTCGATAATCACCTTCAACTTAGGAGAACCGTTGGTAAAAGACACTTTCCACAACAATCTTTTATTGAATCTACCTTCCTAGGTAAGATATACTCTACCATACTTTATTTTTTAAGAAACCGAGCTCAAAATTTGCTTTCTTTTACCTATGATCTCACATAATCTCTGAATGTAACCAATAGCTACAACAGAAACGTATCTTACAAACATTATATGAAACCCTTCTCAATATCCTTATTTCAGCGAAAGACAAATGAAACTTGGTTAAATTTATTCCTTTTTATTTGCTGATGATTTTTTGATATGTTAGTCCGTTTCAACAGCTCAAGTTCTCTCACATCAATAGACGATTTAAGAACATCCATAGCTAGGCATTTGTAATAGTAAAAGAAAGAACAATAATTAATGTAAAAAGAATATGCCGTGCTAAAAGTATACAATTTTAAGTAGATCTACGGTCCTTGATATTTTTTTTAATTTTTGAGAACACAGCCACATACTTAGTATATCTACAACTTCTTGTTTGCTTTGCCAAAAGGTCAATACCTAACACTCAAAATAAGTTGAATTTTTCTTCAATTTCCGATACTAACTTTCATTTTATTTACGTATAATTTCGTGATTACATTTTTTTTTTCGAAAACTAACCATCAAATTAAACATTTCAAAATAAGGCGATTTATATTAATTTTGAGAATATTTTAAGAAAGACGTTGTAACTGTAATACTCACTTACCTAGATAGCAAAACAGTCCGGGATAGAATAGCTCCCAAATGATCCTTTGTTAACTGCCTCCTGTTGCCTGCATATAGGTTGAGGTTCCTTTATACAGTGGTGGATTCTAATTTAATTTAAAAAAAAATTACAGGTAACCCTCAAATGTTCCTTAAAACATTTATAAATGAAATAACCTACATAAATATGAACCTATGCATATAATTTCGAAGAGAACTGTCTTATTTTTCATTCCTTTTAAAAATACATATAATATCTAATATCTATTGAAACATATGAGCATATACTATTTTAAAACTTTTTATCATATAAGCAAACAATTTTCTACTCTTTCCAATAGTCTAACATTCATATTTATTTTTAATTTTAATTATAAACCTTAAAAACCTCGTCTGAATGTGATTTGAAATACGTGGCTATAAAATATGTACCTACCTACATAATACTTTGAAAAATTGTTGACATCATTGGCAAATAAATAGTGTAAATGGATGTCATGTAAAAAGAAGTTGTAGAGACCGTTGAAAAAGCCTTAGATTAAAAATAGAAAACACTAAAAATATCATACAACACAATAAAATTGCTTAACAAGTCTTTGTTTCGTGAGAGTCCAACAAAATGTCTTTCAACTTAAAGAAAGGATAGAGTCATAATTCCAAATCTTATTTGCATGCTTCACTTCACTTACCTAACTTATGTCCGGAGTCTTTAGCAGCTTGTATTTTTAACTTCAGTCAACTTAAGGTGGCCTCTATTGGTCTTACTTCAAAACACTGATACTTTAGAGTTAAGCTCATAGTAGCCGTGGTTAGTACGTTTTACTGCTGAGCAAGCTGGCACAGATTCGAGTCAGCAAATGTTTTTCGTGGCACCACCTTTCGGCATATTATGATAAACCTCCGGAAGTATAATTTGTCATGGAAATGCTTCTTAATCTGTCGTTCGGAATTGACAATAAAAAAAACTGTAGGTTCCTTCTATTCCTAAATGTCTGCTAAAAGTTAAGTCTCAGTTTCTCTAAGAACTGTCGCGCGAAGTACTTATTATTTCAATTTTTAAGATATGAAAGTCAGTTATTCAACGTGAACTAAACACAGTCTAACTCGAAAGAATCTCATGCTCTCCATATATCATTGTAGTGACATACCATAAAGATATTAGTTTCTTTGCTCTCACCAACTATTCTAAACACATTTTTGTCTAAGGATCTTTTTGATTTTTTTTCTTAGCTAATATTTGAGGTTCGATTTTGCTGTCTTCAACATGATTGACACCAACAATTTAGCTCGGATCAAGATTTTTTCCAATTAGCATATTCAAGAACATTTATTCTTCGAACAGAGAGTTGACATAAGTCAGTAAATTTCATGATATTGATGCTTAAGATTTATTTTGTTTAAGTGAGTCAAAAGAATTTTTCCATTTTCAAGTTTCTGAGGACATTCTCGAAAACAGGTGCATACGCTTGTGTCCATTTATTTCTCAAAATATCTTCACTCCTTTTATTTTCCTCTCATAACCCAGAAATCACATCTCAATACACAAAAGTGTTTTCCCGTCGGTAATACATATTTTTTCACAAAAAAAAAACCAAAACTTTAAACAAAACAATACAGAATAAAAAAAAACGTCCAAAAAAACAGAACAAAAAGAAAAAATCATTCTTAAAGGGTTCCTTCCTCAACCAATCGATTTCATTGACAAAACTCCAATGACAAAGTAAAAAAAAAAATAAAATACAACCCAAATACCTCTAAAAACAATGGAGACATAAAACATCTGCATTTAGTCACAGTATTATCACAAAATACACGAAGGAGTTCAACCGAGAAGCCAATCCCTCTGCTATGCCTGTGCCTTTACATGGTTCCTATGTACGTACAAATAAGTGACATACACTAGCATAATTGGTATGTCACAGTTGGGGGCAAATGCAATCTTATTATGCCCCTTCAGATACAATGTATCTGATTTTCGTAATTCTTTTTCCTTATTCACTTTCAAGTGACCCACAAATTGTTATGCCATCCGTTGCATATGTATCCTATAACATCTGTAATTATTCATTTTATATAATCGAAGCCAATAAATGACCCGAGATTGATAGTCTTTGAATTTTACGAATAAACCTCGTTATACTCTTCATTTCCTATATGCATATTTCTATATTTTTTATTCTTTGTTTTACGCGCGGAATTCATTAAATGTGATTTATTCAGTTCGATTCGATTTATGCTTAGTCTTATCAGCAACACAGACTGAACTGACAAATACAACCATGAACAAGATGTGGAAAATTGTAGAATTTATGATTAGCAGAGAGAAAAACTCGCGGTTTGTCTTAAAAGTTATTTCGTATTAAATTAAAAAATAAACATTAATTATTCAACACCTTTGGGAGGAGAATGTTATTTGTTGTTGCTGTTCGATGTCACCCGGGTAGACAGACTTTTGAAAAAATAAAAAATAAAATAAAAAAAATTAGAACAAATTATTAACAAAAACAAATGGAACGAGAAGAAAAACCGTTTAAGTGGGTGGTCTTAGTCGGTGAAGCTAATAATTTAATTTCGTGTTAAATTATTTAGAGTTCTCGCTGTTTTTTATTTTGTTTTGATAAATCCAATGGGGATTAATTGAATTTTATCGTGCGAGATTTGATTTATAGCCAACGATGAGTACTTTGGTCGCTAAGAGCGCTATATACACCTTTTGGTTCGGATACATGCATTTATGTAGATGATGTGTAGTTCTTTTATTTTTTATTTTTTTTTATTTGAAAACTCTGTGTGGCATTGAGAATTACTTGTGAAAAATTACTAAAGGGAAAATAAAAGGTGCTGCTGATGGTGATGGTGCGGAGGATGCTGTTTCTGGCTGTCGATGATGATGATGAGGATGCTGATGTATGTTGTGTGGATTTTTAGAGGATCGATGAATCGAACTCATGATAATCGAAGAATTTCTCATTCATCTTTGCTTTTTTTTTTTCTTCTTTCTGATGCGTATCTTAACATACATACGATTAATTGTTGAGTTCTAAAACTTGTTCAAAAAACGGAACAAAATCTTGGAACACAGATAAAGTGTTATAAAAATGAGAAACAAGGAAAGAATACTTCAAATGAGACTACTCGTGGCAGTAGGTAGACTTGAAAAAAAAGAGAAAAACAAAAGTATGAGTACGCTTTATCGAGTCTGTGCCGCTTGCGTGTTACGAACGCCTGTTAAACGGTCTTCGTATGAGGCCGAAAGATTCACTGTGCCGCAGTGTATGCGGTCAGTCGATAGTGATAGTGATGATGATGAGGAATTGCAAGGTGAATTGAAATGATTAATTGGTTGGACTGGTTACTGCTACAGGGTGAGAATGAAGATTTCAAGACTTTCACAGTGAGGCTTTTAACTAGTCTTAATTCTTGGTACCTACTTATGCTACTAATGTTTCCTGATCGGTATAGCACATGCACTTTATTAATTCTTTTGATCTTATGTCCTAATCTCAGTTTTCTTACAACTGAAGAATGTTGTGATCCCAAATGATCTGCTTCGAGCACAAACCATGCTCTGCAGTCTCTTATTCTTTCAAACAAAGTCAGCACATGTCCGAGAGACATATGGCCATCTTTTTGATATTAGTAGTTGAGTGAGCCTAGCATTTCTTGACTTCTCTTATTGTTGAAGGGGTTGATTTACTTCTCAAAATCTTGTTGTTGTGTTCTATTTTGAGAGCTTCTCTTAGGTCTCTCATCAGCAGAGCTCTTACTTTATGTAGCTGGTGGATAAGCTAGAGAAGGAAGACAATATGTGAATCAAAACGATATGAGCTCAGAGCTCTTTTCTCTGCTTGACTACCAGAAACGATGACTTGAGCTAAAAAGTTTGAAAAATTGATGCCACGGATACCATCATCCAACCATGAGTCAATAAATCTTAGGTACATATGCATTTGAAACCGCATTAGTCGCTCTCATTTAATGTTAACTGCAAATGCAGCTGTGGCTGGAGCTGTAGTTCAACAAGCAAGTTTCAAAGTGTCACAACATTATTTTGTGAGGCATTTTCATAAGACGTTACCTGGAATGGCTATATCTCAAAACAATCTCTACTTTAAAAATATCAAAAACATCCGCAACTTTGTTTTCATTTATATGACTCTTGATTTATATATTAGACCTTTTTGACAGCTACAGCTATAGCTACAACTACAACTACAGCTACACTTTTCCCAATGAGAACAGAATTTATACACATAGGTACCTATGAGTATGTACACGATTTTAAATGACTTTATAGCACCTTTCCAATTAAATTCGTCTAACCAGAATCACGTAGGTACTTCCTCTGATTGGGAGTGGATTCTAATGAGCATATGTCATTTCAATTATCCCAATTTGCAGTTGTGACATTCCAATGTGACCTACATATATAATTTCTCAGACATACCTACATTCTACCTGGATTCCTCAGGAATTGCGTAAGAGTCGATCTACCTACCTATTAAAACGCACCTGTATGTATCTTGCGTATCCCAGTGTACAATAGGCGAAATCAAGTTGGACAACTTGAGTTAGCACCTTCGTCTGCTTTATCTTTGGGTTCAATTCCCCGCACACGTAAAGAATTTCTTTTCGTTAATTTTCAATATCTTTTTTTAATTGTGTGAATTAAGAAGAAAAGTGTATCACAAGAGAGGGAAATGTAATCCACAAGGGGGAACAGCAACTTTTTTTTTTTTTTTTTTTTAATTGCACAAACTTTATGTGCACTTCGATTATATACGCCGTCGAAGAGAAGTTCGCATATAAATTAAAAATTTCATACGCACACGATTTCCGCCAATAATTCATTTAAATTTTCCCATTTCATTCCTCAGTTGGGAATGGAGGCCTCCTCCATCTATTCCGTAGCCACTGTCAGAGTCATCGTTGTTGCCGCCACCGTTACCGACCTGTTGGGTCCCGTGTGCCTTTTGCTTTGGATTTTATTATTAATTTTTAATTTTTCTTTCATTTTTCTTACGCGCAAACTGAAAAGATGCAGAAAGAGAATTCCTCTTTACACACAGGGTAAAGAAAAACGAACAGTAAGATCGGCCAAAGGAAGGCGACGATAATGATGGCGAAAACGACGAGCAAATCCTGTGGCAGATATACGAGTACTTGTACCACTCGTATAGTTCGAGGTGATGATGATGATGATGCTGCTTGCTACTACCGAACTGCATATGCACCCCACACTATGCGCCGTGAAATTCCAAAGTTTTGACAGTTGGCTTGCATTCAAATTGAATTTCATATCAAAATGAAAAAAAAATGTTATGGAAATGTGGAAAAATTCCCGCTTCGTAATGAGAAGAGAAATTTCAAAAAAAAACCATCACAAAAGAATCTATCTGTATCTGTTGTGTGTTGTGTATATGCATACATTCTCGCGCGCAAAAAAAAAAAAAACAAAAAACAAACAACTGAACCTTGAAAACTGTCAAAAAGTGAAGCAATAAAATTGTTTAAAATCAAACAGGCAATAAAAACATACGAAAAGTGGGAAAGTGAAAAAAGAAAAAAATATGCAAAGATTCACGCTACAGTACACCCACATTTTTTTGTTGTTAAAAATACAAAGAAAGACAGAAACAGAAAGCAACAACAACCAACATGTTGTATTAATTTTTTATTTTTTTTATTAAACAACTTGTGTTGGGCACATGGCATATTCAAATGTACAACAATGTCGTTGCCAATATCGGCAAATATTCCACAACAAGGAATATACTTTTGTCGCCAAATTAATTTAATTTTTTCAGTTTTTTTGTTTTACCGTTCACTGTTCGCTTGCATTGTGTATTATTAATATCACATATTTGATCTCCTTGTTGCGTACTTCAATAAATATCCGCAACACCTCAATGTTTTGTTAATTAATTTGTTTTTCCTTATTATTTGGGTGGTGAATGTAAAACGAAATGAAATTTTTACTCTTGTGTAAATGGTCTTCTTAAAGGGGTTGCTGATGCTGATTGTGGGGCGGCGTTGTCTGTAATTAATTTTGTTTTGTAAAAGAATTTTAAACGTTTTAATCATTGTCACCATCTGAACAAGTTTATGTGAGGAAAATACATGTTTGGGAATCAGTTTAAATTTTGATGACTAAGTCTGATATTCATTTGAAATTATGATGCAAATTCTGACAGACGGATTAAGTAGCTAATTGTCGCTCAATTGTGTTTTTGCTTCTTTTTTTCTGGATGATTTTCCAAGGAGTAGTCACCACTTTACATATTTTTGAGCAGCATTGAAGGCTTTAGATCCCTTTAGTATAATTGAGAGCAGGTCATTTGCCCTTTCATATGAGAACTTGAAATACAACGAAATTGTGGATATATGTAGTTGAAAAAGACAATTCACAAGCATATTCCCTTGATCAAGAGGGCACACACCTTTCGCTAAGAGTAGGTTCTTGCCTTTTGATTGTTTAATATTTGGTAAATTTTCTAAACGTATTCCTATCATTTGATCTTGGAATCGGAGGTTTCGTCTGATTTGCCGTCTCCAACTAGCGGACTGAGACTCGAAAATGCTTTTGACTGGGGCATTGTTGTCCATTCGCTCGATATCGTCCATCCAATGTAGTCGTCATTTTTGGACTACATTCACATCTTGGTATGTACAGCTCAAAAGGTCCGCTATGTCTTCCCCTTCATTCGCTCTTCGCTCTTGTTCGAAACGGCCTTATATTTACTCTAATTACCTCAGCGCCATTTAACAAAACTAGCGGGATTGGGGTCCAGTACACAGTTTATCTTTCGATTAAAAAGTTGTTACTCGATTTGGTAAAACAAAACGGTTTCTATGGGTGAGTTGTCGTAGAATCTCCACTACAGTGTCATTCGTAGAGTTGATGTTGACTAGGAAGTAGATGAACTCTTAAACTAGATACGAACATACTTATCTCAAAATTTTAACTGTCGACTGTGAAATTTTGTCCTAGGCCTATGACTGACAGTGCATGTACATATTTTGTTTTCTCTTGATTTCTTCGAGGCTAACTCGTTTAGCCTGTTCATAAATTGTCGTGAAAGCCTTTAGAATGGCAGGCATGTTAATGTCGTCTGCAGCTGGACGAATTCGCTCTCGAGTACCACAATTAAAATGCATCTTATGCACACTTGTGTATAAGTTTTGGAACCTTTCTTTTTTATTGCTTAGTCTTGTCGAGCAGCATCACAGGATCGCTATTACGAATATAAATAGTCTTATTCTCCATGTGTTAGCTTGTGGTGCAAGCTATAGTGTAAACATTTGTGCAAGCAGTGGAAGCTATTTGGCATCTGATTTCTTTTGTACAAAGCTTATCATTGATAGTTTCTTTTTTGCATTATTCCATAGCAGAATTTCTTCGAAAACACCGCTCCGGTATGTCCAGCTAAAGCACAATAAGAAGAATTTAGGTGAAACTACATAACTGCGATTGAACAGACAATAGCGGTGTTTTTTTGATAGCTGTATACCCAGCTCAGTAAGATTTTACACACAAAGCAATAACAACACACCAAGTGGGGATAAATTTCCCAGTAGCAGCAAGTGAGAATAGAACTACATAAGTTGACCTCCAGAGCGCGAAAAATCTCATAAATTAGCCTTTAGCCGATCGTATTTGTTGCTTTTCCTCGGTTTTGACCTTTGCAAACTGTCAAACGAAGAAAAAGAAATCGAGCCGCAAACCAATTGGTTGGTGCGGCTGCTACTGTGGATGAAGTGAGTATATATCGTTTTTTTGACTGAAGTGAGTATAATTATCAAAAAAACACGGCTAATAACAGCTGAAGCACAGCTACAAAAGAAAATCACACCAATGCCCTTGATCCATGACTAGAAAGAATATTAATCGGTACTGTATACGAATGAGCTATCGAAAGCAGATGTACAAACAAAATATTGAAATATTCATTGCAATCGCATATTCAAAGTCCTTAATCTCACCCAAAAATCTGAACTACATTCTGATGTTTGTTCACTCCCATATGAGCTAGTAGACCTTTATTAAATGATTAACAAAGCAAACCAACTGATACTGTTTATAAATTAATTCATTTTCCTAATGCAAATGTTGTTGGCCCTACAAATCTAAAACACTTTCGAATTAGCTTAAAAATTCCAAAAAACTCTTTTGTTTTTGTTTAAAATTAAAATAATATCATATTGCAGATTGCACTTTCGAAATTTGATCGCATAATATTCTGTTTTTATTTTCAAATAAAATGTTTATACATAGGAATCCAATAAATTCAAAAAAGAAGGCGTGGAATTTATTTCTCCAAGGTGTCACTCATTTTAAAATTTTCGAAAAAATTAACATCAAATCTTACCACTTGCTGAGTTAAACATGGAAGAATTTAGATAAATAAAAATATGTCTTAAACATAACAAACATAAACATAATGCATTATGAATCGAAACCATTTTTATGCAACAAAACTCTGGTTAAATAAAATTCACTGATTTTCAATGAACTTCACAAAAAGTCTTTTTCTTCTTCTAATTTATGAGATCATTGAATTAAATCCCGTTCTCTCTAAGTCACATGAATATTTATATAGCACACACTACTAGTGTCTTAAGCTACTGATCGTAAAGTAAAAATGAAGAAGAAAAAAAAAAAAAACATACAGAAGTAGTTGTTATTAGTCTGAAATGGATTTTTGATATGGTATACCCTATTTGTGTATGTTATTGTTATTATATCCTGAAACCGTTTAGATTTCCTTACATAGCAGTTTAGATCGGCCGCACTTGGGCTTTTTAGACCATTTAGGTCATTTAGTGTGGTTTTCCTGTTGTTTGCAAGGACGTGTCCTGTACAGAGAAGGTACACAATATATTTTTTCTTTTCTTCGTGTCTGCAGCTCCAGCATAAGTCGTTGCTTACAATACCCTGTTACGACTTAAGTTAGTTTCAAGAACTTGTGGGACCTAAAAATGAAGCTACAAATATCCTTCTGATGACAGTGAAACTTTGATTAACTCGATAAAAAATAATAGACGACTTGATGAGTTGATTGGATACGAAAGCAATGAAAATAGGGATTTAAGCAATGTACTCAACTTGAAAGTTCAGCATTTTGTAGAACGGCTGTAGATAGGAAGGTTAAAGGGGTGACCCAGCATATTTGGCGCAGCCATCACTCGGATCCATGGCGTGGATCGCCAGTCTGAAAGGGAAGGAAAAGGAGAACGGTCTGTGTTGGTTGGTTGGTGGTCGTTCAGCTTCTCTGAATCATCCCGAATGCGTATAAATTTTAAAATGGATTTGAATAGCTGCTTAAACAGATCGGCCAGGGTCGTCTTTCTGGTTTTCATGTTGAAAGGTCCCTTTCTGATCCCTTTGCAGCTAGCACATCCGCTATTTCGTTCCTGTAGATACCATTGTATTCCGCGGCCCACCAGACTGTAATGTTATGCTCGTCGCGACAACCTTACAACCTTGACTTTCTACGTAAATGCTAGTGACTAGTATTATAGAAGATTTCCGGGCCGTCTTGGAGATAGCAGGGCTTTTCGCTTGGAATACGCTACTGCGGTTCGTGAGTCTTATTGTACGTGTAATGTTGGATTCTAGCGAGCAGATCTCGGAGTTCACTCCTTCTTCGGTTGATGGCCTTGCTTTTAGCTCCGTCATCTCTTGAGGGGATGCTTTTTTTGAGGCTTAGACTGAAGTCACGAGATGCTGCGAGATAGTCCGAGCCATTTTCTATATTTGTCCAACTTGCGATCTTACGATAGGTGTCTTCAATTTTTTTATTACAATTTATCTATCAAAGTCGGTATACCCTATAAAAAATGAAAAAGAAAAAATGAACGTAAGTAAAAAACCCCTCAAAGACATTTCAAAGTGTAGCCAACTCAAATACAAATACTAATTAGTTAATTATGCTAATTATTTTTTATTCAGATAAAGTAATAAAACAAATACTGTTTCTTCAAGTAAAAATACTATAGTCTTTCAACCATAATGATACTAAGTGCTCATTTATCATTGTAAAAATGATTTTAATAGCAACTTAATTGGTCTCCGTCTTCGCTATAACTGCAAAGCATTAGAACAAAATTTTAAACTTAGTTGAAGCACCATTTAAGTCACATACATTGTATTAAACTCAAAATACAATAAAAAAGAAAAAATAAAAAAAGAGACGAATATAAAATTCAAAAAGATACTTTCATACATCATTATGCTCAGAGTTTCTGTCTTCAATCTATTGGGACCGCAGTACACTCCGTCTTCGTCGTCGGTGGTAGCTTCTTCAACATTTTTTTTCTTCTTTTTGTTTTTGCTTACCTTGTTTTTGTTGTAATTAATGTGAGAAATTTTTAATTTATAAGTTTCTCGTGTTATCTTGTGATCTTGTGCGCTTGCATATAAGCGTATATGTAAACGAAAACAATCTGGCAGAAGAAATCGAATCGAATCCGATGTAGAAAGTGAACTTTCTGGTATAATTCTGAATTAATTTGTTTGATTAGCTTGAAAGTACTATTGAAATGGTAACTGTGAAAGACACCCAATTTCCTGTTGAAGTGTCATCCAAAAATGTATAATCTCCTTTTCTTTTGTTCGTCGAACTAATATGAAACAAATTGCTATGCATTGTGCTTTAGATATGGCAATCCCGCATCCAATATGGCACATGAAAATACCTAAATTCTTGCAATACAAGCTTTAAATCATTGCCTTTAAGGCTTTTAAGTCATTATCGATAAAAATACCCATAAATCTTAGTTCGATTCCTTTTTCTGCCGAAGGAATCTCTGTTTTGCATTTGTCCCGTCTCCATGTTTATCCTTGTGTGGCTATCTTTTTTCGGGAAAGAGAGAGAGCGAAGAAAAAAATACATACAATTTCTGGAATTACATCATGATGAATTAGTTTCGCATTAATTTATTGGAAATTAGTCGTGCCCACACAGAGAAACCTCAACACCCCTATTCATCTTGATATGGGAATATCTTTACCTTTTATTTTTAATTTTTTTTTTTGGTTTCGAGTGACCTTGAAAATATTTGCAATAAATTGTCATGATTGTGCAAAATACCTGTGTAGATTGGTGTACCTGTCAAAGAGAGTATAAAGTCACGTTATGCAATAAACTAAGTATATTTTGGCGTTAGGTTTTCCCGGAACCGAACTTATGTATATTATGATGGACATAATAATCATTGTCTTGCATTGTACGTTTATTTGTGGCATACACGTACCAAAAAGATGGATCGTCATAAAATTCATACTGACCATGGGCAATGGTGTGTGAAAATAATCATTACACAAAATATTTTGCAATTCAAGGACACATGCAGGCGAAGTCACTGGACAAATGATTATTGCCTAGGGAATAGAGTGATAACTGTCTATGCAATATGAAACCTGTATCGTGATGGTATTTTTTTTATCTGACAGACTTTGTAATGTAGTTGTTACTGCTGCTTCTTGAAGTAAGGTTTGATTAAGAAGAAGCCGGTTGCTGTATGCAACTTACAATAAATGATGCTTTAAGAATCATCATCAGTCCATTTGTTCCCTTCGACTAGCACTAGACAGTTTTGAGAAACCGAACAGAGTTTGATAGAATGATGTTGGATTGTATTGAATAACTCGCAACAAGAACTGACTATTTCTGCCTTAAGGCCTTGACAGGGCTTGTTTGTCTTTCATTTACTGATACATGCTGCTCGGATTGTGAAAAAGGTCTCTTTCTGAAATCCGATGGAAAGGTCTGGAAGTTATACGCCTCTCCAGCTAGAGCTTTTCGTATGCAGGTTGAGTTCGTTCGACTTGTAGATAAACAGCGGACTAAACGCTAAATCTGATCAATAGGAGGTTTCCTTAATGGCTTAACTGTATGTTGGGCTCCAATAAATTAAACAAAAATTATTTTTGGACATCGAAGATCATCGTTAGTGATAGACCTGTGCCAACGAAGCTTTGCTTAGTCCGACGAATTTGGATGTATACTCCTAGTTGTACAAGGGGTATTTCCATTAACTATTCGACCTTATGCACTTAGACCAAGAATCGCTTTAGTACAGCCATAAACTGGAAGTCTCTTGGTATCTAGCCTTAAACTAATGAGAACTAAAGTTTATCAGCTCTTCATACGAAATGACGAAATGATATCACGCAGTTGAGTACGGATCTGCATGCCTATGCCTACGAATAGAATGTAGAGTAGTATTTCCTGAGAGGTATTAGCTAATTATGTATAAACACTAAAGCGCAAAGGATTTGTAAGTCGAAAACTAAGATTGGGTTAAAGTGGAGATTGAAATAAACAAAAATTTGTACGCCCTCTAAGAGCTGGAATCAATCTCAGAGTAGGTGGCTCCTAAACTATTTTAGTTTTAAGGGCATGAATGAAACTCCAGACGATGTGTCGGTAAGCTCCATCAAGACATTAGTGCACTAATTGTAATTTTAGTTGCTCTACATTCATTATAGGAATATGCTTGGGTTTTCTGACCATCTCTCAAAAATCGTCACTTTGTGTTTCCCTGTTTTTCTGTTTCTCGAATGCTGACGCTGGTCCTTTAATAGAAGTCCCTAGAAGTTCCTTATGCGCCGAGGGTTTCTGTCCAACGAATTGATTGTCCGATTATTTACTCTCTAGCTTGTCGGTCATTTAGTTTCGCTGCAAATACTCTAATCAGCACCGAGTAGAATATGATTGATTTAGTGCAGCTGATTGATTTTGTTAGGACTGTTCTGTACTGGGTAAGAACTGATTTTATATGAACTTAATATTTGGTGGCTGGGCTTTGTCAAAATAAGGACAAAAACTGGATTAGATATAAGCGCAATCTTCGGGACAGTGTTACTGTAAGTAACATCTAACTAAGAAAGGTTTTGCGTGAAACGACATCTACAGAAACGATGTCTACATGGTAAATAGCCAGCGGCAGATACCATTACAAAACTCTTTGAACATATGTAGGATAGAGGAACAACTTTAGCTGAGATGACATTTTGGTGTACTCAACCTAAAAAGATTTTGCTTTGCAAGAATGCAACAATATCTCTAAGCGTTGGGTGAAATTATACGTCACATTCGATTTACATAAATCATTGAAAGAATTCGCAGATACATTTGGGTCCAAATATTTTTTCAATTTCAAAATACCACTTCGACGAAACGTGAAGACCCCACCAAAACTAATGCCATAACCCTGACAGAGAAGATCCACGAAGAAGTAAGGAACCAAATGCGAGTATAACACTCTGCCCAAAGTGTGTAGATGCGTGTATCGCAAACTGAAAAAAAAACCTTCAGATGCATATCGGCCACCAATGAATTATTAATAATAAATAAATCATTATTAAAATCAGATTTTCCTCATGATGGCTTCACTGGACGGACAATATGTGTTTGTGTGCGGCCGTGATTTGTTGTTTTATAATGTTCTCATGGCGCACACTTGAATGGCCAAAAATGACAGACTTACTACGTGTGGTATAGGGAATTTAATTTAATTTTATTATATTTATTTTTTCAGATAGATACTTTTATTTTTTGTTGGTTTTTGTTACCATGTCTCTTTAGTTTGCCCTTTTTTTCTGTATTCATTCCCACTTTCGGTTGTTCGCTCGCGGTATGTTTGTATGCGGTTATTATGGTGGCCAACACAGTAAAGTATATTTTCTACCTCTGTGTATATATTTTTAGCTCATAATTTTGATGAACCGAAAATAATTGGGTCGAACTAAATTACAGTGCACAGGCCGAGGTGAATTGATGGGGTGCGATGGTTGACATGGACTTGACAATGTTGTTTGATATTTTGTTTAATTTTTCCATGCAATTAAAAGAGAAATTGATTTGCATTGTTAATTTATCAGACATGCTTTTCTTTTTTTTATCCATAAATGAGGGCACAGTTTAAAAAAAACAAAAAACAAAAACAAAACATGTTATGGACTCAGACTTGCACTATGTATGTTGTATCTTTCATGGTCGATGACCGTATAAATGTATTAATAGCCAAAATAAAATAAATCCACTTGTGTTGCATGCTCCTTTTTTAATTGCGTGCCAACATAACAGGTGACCATAGGGAAATATTTCATACATACATATAATTTTTCTGATTGTTGACATGTTTTTTTTTTCTAAAGAATATTGCATTGTGAATATGCTCTGAAGATTGACTGATAGGGCTTTTACAATTACAACCATTTAAGCGAAGGGCTGTGGAAGATACACTAGTGCGGAGATACACTGAGAAAAAGAAAGTGGTGTCTGAGTTGAGAAAGTAAATGTTTTCAGTTTTCTTCAAATAAAAAATCGAAAGAAGGTTAATGAAAAGAGCTTCTTGACAAGAAAGGAAGCGCTTTCTCGTCCCTGAAATGAATCAAACTTGTAGAATTTTATTCCCAACTAAACAAAACTCCGTCTCTTACTGACTAGTTGGTCAGCAAATTCATTGCATTCAAAGTCTCTGTGTCCCGGGACCTACCAGAGTTTAAGTTTTTTTCATTCTGATAGGTTTTGAAAAGCATTGAACTAGCTAGCAATGGCTTTTGAGTTACAATAATAAGAACTCAGTACTTTAAGCGCTACTTGACTATCGGTGAATATATTGATGGTTGCCTCCTTTATGCCGGAATCAACATTAATGTTGCCGCAAGTATCAATGGCATGTAGTTCGGCCTAAAAAACATTAAAAACTTTTTTGACGAAGATGTGAATAAGACCAATATGGGCCTCTAGGTCTGCCGCAGGGTAAGTTCTTCATAGGCCATCATTCAAAAGTCAAAATGTTCGTAAACTTTTCGCAGTAAAAGTGAATCAATTGATATACACTTCACTTTTGTTTTCAATTCAACCTTTTAATCCAAAGAAAATAATTCAAAGGAGATAAATCGCATGATCCTTTCCTTAAAGCCAGCCGACCAACCTCGCTGTTTCTTGAAACGCTTAACGCGATTATCGAATTTTGAGGGTAATAAAGCTATTGTTGCACGACTTACATTTACATGGTTTGTGTCTGTTTGTAGGAATCAGAGCTCTTTCATATCTATGTATCCAGTATTTCCACGGTGGATGCATGATATGATGATCCATTTGTTGGACAATCCTTTACAAAACAGTAAACCACTTTACTTACAAACAACTAAGTCATGGCATGCGTCATAAAGAAATTGCATAACATACATTTCAATGACTTTACGATCGAAAATTTCCTACAGTTCAACATAAAAAGAAATGTCCATAAATCGGTTAATGGGTAAATGACATTATTAGCATTGAACTACAAACACATAGATACTAGTTCAATTTCACAGATACAAATATTTCCTTCTAAAGAACTATGAGAAAGGAAAATCTATGAAAAGGAAGAAACTCCTTCATTTAATGTCAATATAATGTTTCCCTAATGACTTTTCTGCGCTATCGCACATTTTCCGTTGTCACTGTCCACAAGCCATAACCAACTGTTATGCACATATCCATCCCTGTTAAGGGAATAAACGAACCGGTCAAGTTTTTGAATGCACCCAAGAGAAGGGATGGTTTTTTATTTTTTTTAGAAATTGAAGTTAAATGATAAATTTCCGTCATATCTTTAAAACTTTAACCCCACCCCCTGATGTTTGAAGAGAAGGATATGTTTTAATTAAAATATACAATTTAGCAATTATCACAATCTCTGCGGAACGTTTTAAACACCCGCACACACTGATACAAAAAGACCGCAGCACAAAATTTAATGTTTAATATTACAAAAATCTACAAAAAATGTAAACATTTGTTCGAGCGCATAATAGTAAAAAGAATGACTACTACGCTGTCCACCCTCCAGGAACTTTTGGGGTAAAAATGAGTGTCTAAGGGATTTTCTCCAGTAGCAGCAGCCAGGGTGAATGGAAAACTGTGTGAAAATTACGTTTACACAAGCACCAGTATTTAAATACACACGTGGTTTATCGCTGGCATTAAATCATTTTTTCTACTTTGGCTGTACGGCGAATATGTGTGTATCGTTCTTTTAATGGTTTAACAAATATTTTTTTAAACGAAACTTGTATCTATCGTTTAAAGTGTTAACTATCTAAGAAAGGATTCTGTTTTTTTCTATTTCTTCTCCTATAATCACCGCCCAAAAATGCCATCCAACTTTTGAAATCCTTCTTCACTATATCCTTTGCTTCTACAACGTTTAATGTTAAACGGCATTTAAAGGTACTTTAGATGAAAGAGTGCCTCGGTGTAGATGTATATTCTAAGTGAGTACTTTGTTTGTTGACTGTAATTCACCACCCCACCAACAGCCAACCACCGTCATCATTGCCACTATCAACATCAGCGCGAAAGCAACAAAGGTGAGTGTGTATAAGAAACACATTTTTAAGGATACGTTTTGTTGACATGAGTGTTTATTATCTGCCATTGCATCATTTTAATACTGCGAGCTGCTGGGATCCTTTTTATTTTAGATTTTTTCTTTTCTTTTGCTCCTTCTTTTTGGGTGGATAGGGCAGGAAAGACATATATACAGTAACTTGTGCCGAAGGGGAGGTGCGGCGGAGCGAAATAAAAACGTTTCGTTTGCCTTTTACTTTCTTAACGATAGTTTGTTTTGCATTTTATCTGCTTTGTGAGCAGAGAATAATGTTGGGGTTTGTGCTTTGTGTTAAGTTCCTTTTGCTGCGGCGCTGAGTTGCTTCGGTCATAGAAAGATGAGTAAATAGTAATTAGGAAATAAAAACAGATAATAATTGTTGATTAATGGCTTGAGATATGACACAATGTGGTTATCTTTGCCATACATGTTGAGATGGTGTAGGTTTTGGAGCGATGAGTGAAGTGCCTTTCAGAGGTGATGGGGTAGAGTGGGCAGCTAAATGTACTTAAGTACTTGTTTAGTGCTTAATGAAACCGATTAGAGTTCTTTGGCCTTATAGGCATTATGCAAATTAAATTGAAATTCCTTCAGTTTCCGAGAGCATTGTGATTTTATATGCATGTGCATTTCAGCGTGACAGTGTTGAGTTTTTTAGAGCAGAAAATATGAGAATATTTATCTACAATAATCATAAGATCATATGCCAAAGGCTACCAAAGGTTTTCGCTTTTAAGTTCATAATTCAAAAGTAGGTAGCTAAACCTAATACAGCCATGCATTCAATCGGCTGCATCAGGATAGCGTAGATCAGTATAAAGAAAATGGTTTTCCACATTAAAAATTAGCTTCATATGTTGATTCTAGATTATTGACATAAAGTAAAGAAACCTCATTACAATTCTAGTTGTAACTTATGCAACTAGACCCGTGAAAAGCATCTGCCTCAGATATAGCAACCTTCCAGCCTCTTCGATCGCAGGCGCGTTGTTTCAAAGTTTTTGACCTAGCCTTCTGGCATCCGTGGTCTTTTTGGTCTTCTTAATGGAAGTTCGGTCTTTCTTATCGTGCCAAACCTCATTCATTCAAGGTGGCTGGGCCAATGTAGTCGCTAGAGCATAATATTGTCCATTGAGTCGAGGTGATAGTCGTCATATCTAGGCATAGTTAAATCATCTCCTCCATTTGCCCTCCTCATACAAGGGACTTAATATGCCGACGAAGATCTTCCATGTTAATACTTGCTTGGCACATTATCTGCTTCAGCAACGAGGTTGAAGAATTCACATGACAGCGTATCTTCCTGCCAAAATCCGGTGCATTCGAACAAGTTTAGATGAACAGTTTCCGACCTGCAAGGAACATCGCATGTTTTTCAGTATTGAGCCACCCATCAACCATCCTCGTGTAGTGTAGAGCTTAAGGAGATGAATGCTATCGTATGCAGCTTTAAAACTAATGAAGAGGTGGTGAGTATCGACTTGAAATACGTCGGATTTTTTGCAGGATTTTCTTCAATATGAAAATTTGGTATACGGTCAATCTAAAGGGGCAAACGTCACACTGCTACGTGTCGATAGGTGTGGTGCAGAAATGTTTGAGACACACATTACGATAGGTAGGTTATGTGCTACATGCAGTAAAACTATGCCTTGATTTTTGAAGATAGGTCATATAAAGCTGAGAGCATAGTCAAGTGGTGTGCTTTCATTGACCCATACTTGGTTGATAACGCACCCTATTGAGACATCACCTCCTTATCTAAATAAACCAAAAAAAAACTAGCTTCACAGGTTTGAAAAGACTTCAGTTAAACACAAGACACAAGTCCGATGATTGAACAAAATATCGCACCGGCCAGTCTCTGTTGTCCTTGGCAAATAATTGACCAAGAAACAACACTACCAATGAGAACGATGAGAACTTACCTAACTCAACATGGTGAATGTTGTATTGGCCCCTAATCTTCAATGAACATCCTTTAGTACTCTACATCCATTGATAATACGATCATGATTATTTTTATTTAATTTATTTTTTCTTTTTAATATTTATTTATTTATTTTTATTTTATTTTTTTTTTCGTTTTCTTATTTTTTTTCTTTATTTTCTTCTATATAATTTTCAGGTAAGATCAACACCATACAGCAAGAACTTCATAACAGTTACAACGGTAAGATATGAGTATCCTAAATAAACCTAACTACAAAATTTTCTAAAACAATCACGTATGTATGTATGTAGCTACTTATTAAAATCTCATGTCTCGATTAAAGGGTAGACTATCCCACAAGAAGTTACGTTTTCAGACAGTTTCGCGATCACGATAGGATGAAAAATAAATTTATAAAATGATGTTCGGAAGCACCATTCAAGGCACTTTAAAAGGATATGTAAGAGCCACTGTTGCGTTGGTCTATTTTATAGGGTATTATAAACTTTGTTTATTAATTTGTAACAGAAAGAGCATGAGCGGTTTTGTATTTGTTTTGTCCTAAATTTTAATGTTCTAGAACATGAGGTCAGTCTCCAAGATTCAGCCTAAATCCCTACACATTAATTCTAAAATATTATCCACGGTACTTCTTTTTCCTTTACAAGCATTCCTCATCACTTTTCAATTTGAAGAGCTCTAATCCTTCTTATGCAGTGTTACTCTGCAGGCTTCCAATTTATGGAACATTTGCATATTCGTCATTGAAATCAAGCGAGGAGATTTATTGAAACATACTTTCGAACTTACATCCTTTCCTGAACGGATGATTGTCAAATTATTTGTCACATTGCCTGAGTCTGAGATGAGAAACACATACCCAAATACTCTATATTTCGGTTAGGTAGCAGTCTCTATCATAGATGGCGTAAGTGCGTTACCTAGAGCAATTCAGAAGTTCTGTATAAGAATAGATACTGAAGGTATTGTACATAGTCAACACTCAATATGAATCAATAGGTAGCTACCAGGGCTTCCCCTTTTTAAAATATTGCTGGACCTTAAATTTAAATTGTCTAACAGTGTCATCAGAGAGTTATAGGGTAATCAGACACATGTTTACCACAGTAAACAGCACTTTTATGTGTGATTTCTTCCCTTCCTCCTGCAATTTGAGTGCATAAGAGAAAATGATTGATTCCATGGACTCATAGCAAAGATCGATTTGATTGCCCCCAATGCATCTTCACCTCATTATCTTTTTCCTTTTGTTCCTGTTTTAATTTGTTTTATACGTCTTTCTGTATTTTTTTTTTGTTTTGTTTTGTTTTGAAAGTGGGCTAACAGAACTGGCTGAAGCTCGTCTGCTCACCAGAATACTTGCACACCTCAAACCTGAAATATAACTTTATATCTACATTGGTTACATTTACCATCCACGCATGTAGATGAATGTGGCGGCGATGAAATACAAGATACAGAATCTTTTTTATTTAACTTACCCTATAATGATGTGTGCATCTGAAAGCATTATCAATTCCAGTTTCCATATCAGGTAAAGGTTATCAGTAAAAGTGTTGCAATAAGTCGGGAAGAAAGTTGCAAAAAAAAAGTTCTTGAAATGCAAAAATAAATAAAAAAAATTGCACAATAAAATACATGTTATATTAAAATTGCTTTTTAAACGTTTCCGCCGCCTTAGAAGTTTTTTTTTTGTTTCCACTTTTCTTTTGCTCTACCGCAAATTTCAGTGTTTTTATACGCGCACGCGGTTGGACTGTGTGATCACATAAACACGTAATAAAATTGTATCTGGAGGGTAGAAGGCGCTGAATAAGAACAAATAAATTGCCATGCTAATCGTAATGAGAATAAATTTGCGATATGAATTGTTTACAACAAAAATAACGAAAAAATAAAAATTTAATCAGAGCGTCACAGATACAAACGAATAAATGTTTACTCGTTAATTAGTGGTTTTGTGAGATTTAGATGATTTATTGTTTTAAAGATACAAGACAGATATTTTTTCAATAGAATCCGAAAGGAAATAAATCAAAAAAGATATATCCGTATTTAATTTTATTTTTTTGTTAATTTATCAATGTATCTAGGAAAAAGAAAATCACGACCCTTGGTTTCTGTGTAATCTGTGCGAAACAAATCGTTCTTGAAACCAGGTCACTAGGTCTACTCACCTCAGTAATAAAATTGCTGCGGAGAGCAAACACAATGCGACAGTAAAGATGAATCGTTACACTTGCTGTAATTTATTGTAATGGACATAATTCATATCTATACGGTGTAGATATAAATGTATCTATAGGTGTTTTATGTATGCAAAAGCTTGTGTATTTTTTTTTTTTTTTGTAAAAGTAAAATTTAAATTGCAAAGGAAGCAATTTTGTGGGGGGCTCCAGCCGACGGACGACGATCTGATGCAAATCCGTTAAGAGAGTGAGAACCCCGAGGAACAAAACGTGAATATAAATCATATTTTCCGAGTTTGCCATTGTGTGTGTGTGGTAACTGATATGGTGAGCATTTTCCGGTATTGGTTTTGTTGAATTAATGCATAATTGTGTGTGAAATTTGTCACTTGGATAGTCGAGGTGATATTAATGGTGGCACATCGAGGTTGTAAAATCGTTTGGAAGCGCGAGATTATTGCTCACGAGTAAGGTAGATTTTGGTGGTACATATGTAGCTGAAATTCTCAACAAAGTTGTAGTACTTAATCGTGGGATGCAAATCATAGGTATATATAATGTCCTTATATTTTAATTTCCAACCTCTAATGACCGTTTTTAAGATCAATTTCTTTCCGAAGCATTAAATTAATATAAAACTTAGTGCATTCATATATCTGTTGACTAAAACTTGGTACGACAGAGTATACTCTTTTCCACAGCATTGGGTGGATCTGGGTCTTATCCAGCAACTAGTTGCTGCATTTTTAGGGCTTTCTTCCCGCTCAGTATCAACAATTTGTTTCATCCAGTCCTTGTCGCCATAAAACGGTTGAGGACCGAGCATGAGACTGAATGTCTGTCTATTGACGAATTTACTATCGCTCCGGAGAAGCTAAATTCTTTAACTAACCTAAAATGCCAGACCGATTGCATCGTTTTGCACAGTAAGGTTCATTGTTGGTTGAGAGAATGAAATTGGTTCTGATTAAGACGATCTTCAAAGGCTTTTTTTTCTTAGGACGTGCAATAAAGCTAATATCTCCCGTTTTGTTAGCTCCATATTTGAAAATTCTTAACAAGACAAAGGCTCCCACAGCTTCTTTATTACCGGCAAGAACTAGTTTTAGGAGTTTTTTGATTCTGCAAAAGGTGCCTTAGATTATAGCCATGAAAAGAAATCCACAAAGAATTAAAGGTATTTTTCAAGATCAGAGAAAACAATGGAATGAGCTGAAACATCAAGAGACGATCGTAGTGCTTTAATGTTGAGTCCACTTTAAAGTGTTTCGAACGAATACCCCTTTCCGAGAATGAATCAATACGTACCACAATTCAGAGATGAAAGTCGCATGCCTATACAAAGGTTGTGGAACTCAAAATGTTTGTTAACAGAAGGGAACAGCGACGAAGAAATATATGGTGAAGAGCAGTGACGTAAAGTTGTGACAATAATGGGTTGAGAAGTACTGAAGCACTTCGGTCACCTGTAAGCCTTGTGGAATCTCTAAGACCCATAAACAGAGCAAAAAATAAGGTAAAGTAATTGAAAGGGACAAGTTTGCCTTTATTTGAATCTTGACTTGACGAAGTAGAGCTCAATATTTTGGGTAACGTTTTGAGGAAGTTGATAAATATGGAGCCGTATTTTTAGGTGCCGTGAAATAACGCCGAGCGAAATAAGGCCGAATTTTGAAATTCGGTGGAATACAAATTCCTGAGGCGAAATCGAGACTTTAACCTTTCGGGAAATTAATATTTCGAGATTCCATAAAGTGAAATAAGGCCGACTCGGCTTCATTTTGATCGTTATTTTACGGTACCGTATTTTTATTTAAGCAACAACGAAGTGGTGGGTCAGGGTATAATGTGAGTTGGTTCCGGAGTTTGTTTATTATTACGAAGGTTAGTTGTGTGATAGTTTTCTACTTGAGAGATATAAAGTCACCCTGTATCAAAAGTATTTTTTTAAATCTACTCTAAGACTGCATACAAATACATTTATCTATGTAGTTATGAAAGTAAGATAAAAACTCATTCATACAATAACCGGTTTTGCTAGAAACCATCTTTTAAGAGGTGGTCGTTTACTGCAACGTGTCGAATTTGGTTTACCATCTTTTATTGTGGGCGTGGCTATTGCCTTACGCTCTTTACTTACTCTAGCACTTTTAGATATCTAAGTTTCGTTCTTCGGTAGAAAAAATAATAAGGCGGTTTGCATTGCCTTGAAGGAAGACGTTGGTTAAATTGCTCTGTCTACAGAGCTCTCTTCTTTGGTCATCTCCTTATAGTCGCTTTGTCGGATACTTGCAACTACTCACATCGTGCTTGTACTTATATACGAAACGGTTTATAATATTCAATTAACGATATGAATTTATAATACAAACATCTAATCTTTATCGTCCACCGAACGACAAGACAAGTGGGAATTTTTTTTTTCATTTTTCCTTCTTGTTTGTTCTTTCATCGCTCACTGTGCAATTTTCGTTTATTTTACGCGCCAAAGAAGAGGGGGGAAAGTTATTTTAGTTTTCTTTTTCCACTTTGTACAGTCATTCGACGAACCATGACGAGAGAGTACAGGAAGGTATAGGCTACATATGTTCCAACAATGTACTCCGGATGGGGGGTATCACAAAATCTTTACCTTTCGCTTACAATCCTAAGTAGCCTTGTTAACCGATTGTTCATAGCTGGAGTGCGCATTTTGGGGTACCTACACAATATCTAATTGAAAATGTTCTTTTAATTTATCCAACACACAGATACTTGTAATTTGTATGGAACTATGGAGTTGTCGAGAGAAATATGAACGGATTTGGATAAAATCAAATGGTTGTGACGTAATTGTGTTGTCAGCATAAGTCTATGCGATTGCAAAGATATAGTTAGTCATTCCAAAGCGGGTGCATCGATCTATTATATCATCAAAGAGAATATTCGCAGCGAGTGCAATTGCAATTTATATGTACATTTTGTGGAATACATTGATTTTCTATTGCTGTAGCTGTTCGTGTGGAATGAAGAAGAACAAGTTGCGATTTCTTTCTCCTAAGAGGATGTGTAACATCTCGTTGAAAGGAAACATTTCTGATTAAGAGGGAAATGTATCTTAGTGTTATAAGTGGATTGGGGCTAATTAGATTGATGCTTTGAACTAGCTTACAAGTGGAAAAAACAGAAGAAAATTAAATGCGATGTATGGTAGATCGTTTGATTTTTTCTTCAACAACAAGCTAGTGAAAATATAGTTATTAACATTGGAGTATTAAGAAAACAAAGACCAAACAGCCTGGTTTGCTTCCCCCACCGCGTAAATTTAATTGGTATATTCGGTCACTGTCAAGAGTAAAAAAAACTCATGGCTTCCGTCGAGGTATCTTATGTAGGAACTTTTACCCAGAACCCACTAAGAACATAGAAGTTGAATCACTAGCTCATGCGATGTTCCATCGAACATATATCTGACAGCAGAATTCAAAGTAAGACAATGTAGGACACCATGTCATGTACATATTTAACTTCACTTTCTCAATTATTTCAAAGCGCATTTAAACCCCAACATTTTGCATCATAACTGCTCTAAGAAACGCCCATCTAATCCTTTTTAGTTCCAGCACCTTCCACTTTTTGTTTTAGGCCATCTATCATAATTCAGAAGGGGTTCATCTGAGGTGGTGAATAGTTCTCTTCAAGGCTGCCTTCTTAATATTATTCAGGTGATTGTGTCTTTTTAGAAGACCTTAACATTAACCCTCCTTTAGTCTCCCGAATCCTTGTCTTAAAAGGCGAAGTCACTGCTATCAGTCAGACCGCGGCTTGGCTGAAGATTAACAAACAATTTATATCGACAGCAAGCTGCAATTAGACCCATTGTATCCAAAACAACAAAACCTAGGCCAGTGAAGGACTGACATAATGTCACACTCTGTTGGGTTCCAGGTCACAGCGACATTCCAGGGATCTGTGCTACTGATGAATCAGCCAGACAAGGCTCTCTAAGTACAAACAATAGGAAGCTAGCACCTATGTCGTTGGTTTATTTCCTTTACACCGATGCACAGCCGGAAGTAAATCATAGGTGGCAACATCAATCAATCAACATCGAGACCATCTCTCGAAACTAACTAACGTCCTAACAGGGTACTGGGATACATCCTTGGCGAGCATGTTCAGCATTTGTAACGATTTCTGCAAAGATGAGGAAAAGGAAGAATATAATGTGCACTTTCCTAGCACTATTCCCGCCCTTGAAAACATCCGGAAAATCTAGTAAACCATCTGAACACCGTCATTACGGCTTATCTAAACTGCTACGCTAAGAAATCTCAATGGTTTCAAGAAAAGACTGGGCTAGTCTTCTCAGAGGACTACTTCAACTTAAATAACTAACTAAATATGAGCGATCGGAAACAGTGAAAGTTTCATCAAAATCGGTTCAGTGATTCACTAGTTTATAATGCACTTACGATATTATAAGGAAAAATCTTTGTAGGTATGGAAGTGAACATTAAATTGAATAATGGAGTTATGTTCTAGCTGTAACATGAAGCCAAGCATCAAGAATAGGTTACATAAATCACTAAACAACAATGTTCTGACAACTGCCATTGAACCCTCAACGAAACTATTTTAGTTCTATGAACAAATGAATACCACTAGTTCAATTAAAAGTTGCATAGATATTTCCCTATTCCATTGCATATATCCACAAATATTTCAGTCTCAATCAACACTATAATTGCATAAGGTACATATGTCACACATCTGTCAGTATTTACTCGGGTTAATTAAAACATATAACTAAGTGAATGCGATTTAATCGACAAAAAAAAAGTAAGCTCCAACTAATCAGTATATCTCTTCATCTTATTCTGTTAAAACACAGTGTCACCGTTTAACCCATTGCACAGTTAAACAACAAGCCACTAAGCCAACACCAGTGATATTCAATTTACTATTTTCCAGAAGCACTTAACAAGGCAAAACGCCTGTTAATTATCACCTGAGAAGATTAATGCGCGCACCAAACTGCAAAAGTACAGAAAATAAACACAAAATAACGCTTGCACGCCGAGGAGAAAAAAAAAACAGCAATTGCATTCTGCACTCCCCACACTATACGATGTGTGATGCAGTACAAAAATCCAACCGATTCAAGATACGCGCGCGCAGATGGATACACGAAAACTTAACTTCACAATTCAATGAATGTGTGTGTTCAAATACATCTCGTAACATTACACTTGCGATTTTTGCCAAAAAAAACCAGAAGAAGTATCTAAATCTGTTAACACATTTAATTTCGCACAACTATCGCTTGTGGAAAACTCTTAGCAATTAATCAACATTTCTTAGTCCATTTAGCGACGGTAAAGTTGTTTCACAGCACACTTTGTTGCACCCATTCTAGTTCCCGCCACAAACTTAACTAAAGGATACCCGCATGCATCCGGCAGTCCTTCTCCGCCAAAGTAGTTTTCAATGGTTGCAGTACAAAAATAGATTCGGCGAAAGGGGGGAAACAGATACACAAATAACGGAGCTTACAGATCTTTAGCATGGTTATTTACGAGTTGTTGAGCTGGGGTTGAGAGAACAACCGAAGAAGCTTATAAACAAGGGCGGTAATAAATAATATTCGCACGTCGTAATGCTCAGTATATGTATGTAGGTATTCCTGAAATGACAGAACTGTTTCAAATTGTATAGGTACCAGCGAGTGGAGGAAAACGAATATAAAAAGTATCTGCACCGCAGAAAACAAACCTATAATTTACCATGTTCCCAGCGATGGGAGCCCAGACTTAACCATGAATGAAAATACAAAAACTCTTCTCCAGAACACCATGTGTGTCTTGAAGATATGGAACAAACACAGAAGAGAGATGAACATCAAAACTCGAGAGCGCGCGAGAACCCGAAGCCAAACCTTGAGAGTTGTGCAGAGCGACTGTCCAAATCCGAACAAACCTCACATGGATGAGTAATGGAAGGAGATTAACAATCGTCGCCATTCCCACTGCCAACCACCACCACTATACGAAAGACACCACCATCATCATCGTCATCATTATCACCTTTACGATTCGACTTTGAATCCGTCGGGTTCCCATTTTGGATTTGGTGGACTTGGTGGTGACCGTCTGTGTGCTGTCAGTCAGTTTTGGTGTATCTCGGAGGTTTTTTTTTTTCTGCACGCAGCACCACGCAGGTAGAGTGAGTACCTTGCAGGCAGGATTTTTTTATTTTTATTTTTCTTCTTTTCCTTTGTTTTGTTTTTTTCCTTCTTTAGTAACGGTCATAACACCGGCTCTGATGACGTATTGTACGTTAGTTCCCCTCTTATTTTTTCGTTCGTTTTCTTTGCATGTCATCCATCTTGTGGAAGTGTGGATGAAAAGATGGAATATGAGAAAACGCGAAAAAAATATGAATATTAATTATGTTTGCTCACGTTTTGACACAGATACTACTTATACATGTACACATCGTGGTAGTTCACTGAATATTATTCTGAAAACATAAGTTTGGTGGTGTAGCTCTCAGAACGGCAGCTATAGGGAAGGTGATCAAAACAAAAAAATAATTTGTTTGCCAATGAATGTCTATTTATGCATTTTTTTTTTTATTATTTATTATTTTTATGAGTTTTCTGGATGCAAACCGAAATTCACCGAAGATTCGAACCCATGTTAGGAACACTGGTAATTTTTTTTACCTGGAAAGAAAGGTGTTACCAATGTGTTGGCTTCAGGTGTTCTAATTAGATTCTTTCGTGGTCGAGAAAATTTTTGTATTTTGTTAGAATACGGCGAATTGTTACGTCTTATTTGAAACAAAGTGATTCATTGGTCAAACAGGTAAAATTTAAATAGGAATTTTTTGTGTGGGGAAGAAATGTGTGTCATCGAATTCGTCTGATTTGAAAACGTCAATGTAGTTTCCTATAATTTGTAGTTTTGCATTTTTAAAATTAATAGATGATGATTTATGATTGGCGTAGTATGTATAAGTGTTTCTTATCTTGATTCAAGAAATGGTTTTGAATTCATAAATACAAATTTGAATAAAGTCGGGGATGCTATCGGAATTGGTTGAGGTTTTCTAATTTGTATCTTTGAGAACAATAAAGAACTCAAATAGATAGAAAAAATGTAGGTAAGACTTAAATAGGTAGGTAGGTACATGTTATAACTGGCAAGAGATGCAGAACGTGCAATAGGAGTATCTTTCGATCTCTAAATCTTCTGTCCAGTAAGGTATGTTCTTCAAGAAACAAGAATCCTTTCGTATGCAGATTTAACTGATAAATTCTAACTTATCTCACCTAGATCAATTCTTAAGTAGCAATTTGTTCAAAAAACCTCACTGCAGTTAACATATTTAATTGAACCTTTAAAAGACTGATTTGAAAAGAGTCAGTTGAAATCATCTTTCAAAAAAAATTCTTAAAATTCTCAGATATATATACCTACATATGTTGGGAGGTGGTTGTGATACCATGATCTCCGGAGGAAATTACCAACCTACTCGTCGAAATACTTAGATTGACATTTTCATCTACCCCAAATCGCAAAAGGGTGTTGAAGAAAAATGCTCCGAGCTCCCTTTTGAGGGTGATGGCAAAAAAATGTGCATTGAGAGCGTATGATACCCTCCCTCTCCCCTTTCTCTTTATTTAAAATTTGAGCGGAGCTCTAGCCTTGTTGCGTGCGTGTCCGATGATGAAACTAATGTTGTTACTGATGTGTAGTCTGCTAAGCAAAATCAAGCTCTTACAGCATTTCAAATCTAACGTAGGTCGAATGACATGGCACCATTGGATGATTTCTCCTGGAGATTGCACCAAGTTTAAAAAGTAGCTTGTATATAGCGAGATTTATACCAAGACTTCGAATTTTTGATGCTTGGCCAGCTCATCAGCCTTACAGTTCTATGGTAAGTCCTGAATTGCTTTACGATATCATCAAAGTAAGAGCAGAAATCGAGAGCTACCAATATTAAGTTTGTCTAAGACTTAACATCAATTGCCTTGTTTATAGAGCCAGCCGTTGAGAAATTTTAAAAAAGTAAGGGAGCCAAAGGTTAAGGATCAGTTCCCACTCCTTTCGTGCAAGGTCCTCCTCCAGCAGAGAAGGTTTAGAAATCGTCCACCGCTTGCAAAACTTGGTTAGCTAGATTCGTGTTTATGTACGTTTTATGTGTTTATCAATAGGTTATTTGCAAAAATGTAAGTGGCTAATTTGGGATTTTTAAGACCCTTAGGCGTGTTGATAGATTTACTACAATTGAAACTTGTTGAAGATTCTGTTCACAATGTAGTTGGAAGTACAATGCCAATAATCGCAACAAATAGTTTATATTTCAAACCTTCCAAGTTGCTATGAAATTGCAACCAGAATCGTATTTATTTTTTAACTCTTTTCGATACATTATGTCAGAAGTTCTCGAGTGAGTCACTTTTCTTAAGAAATTCACAAAAGTTAAACCAACAGTGATGATATTGTTTCTAAAAACATGACAAATTTACAAACGAGTTCTGATGGACATACTAAACCCTGCAAGTTTAAGAAAATGTAATTATCATTTTCTTTGATCTTGCACTTTAAACATTCTTGACCTATAATCTAAACCGTACCTCAAAAATGACATTTAATTTGTAAAATGGCTTCGAACGAAGTTTACAAAAAAAAAAAAAAATCCCGACGAACAAGAAGAAACAGAAAAACAAATGACAACCATTGATACAAAGCCTTTCAATAAATCTTAACAACACAATAAACACTCACACAACTACAAGCAAAATCAACCATTATCACTTTAACCCACTACATTGAAGGAATAACATGGCCGAACCAAAGGCCATATGCACGTATATCTCCATACCCGATGATTAATCTTAAGATCTCATCTGTAAATATGTGCCTCTAGGGGCAAGTACCTACCTGTATTCGTTTTCTTGGGAAATAAATCTTTTAATCAAATGCAATACATCATTACATGGCGGAGGCATATCCCAAAATGTCAAAATAAACTAAACACACTTGGAATAGTTGCATCTCTCTTTGGCTGCAATCTAAACATATATCTGGGCCTCTGTCATTCCTTACGTGGATTTAAGTGACATTAGTCATTGATGCATGAGATACAATTTTTATCTGAAATGGGGGGGGAAAAAAACAGCAGCATTGATAGAAGGTCAATATCAATCCTGGGAAATTGGAATTTTAATTTGTTATGTGTGAGACATAGACTTGTTGGACATAGGCATGCCAATGAACTCTATTAAGGCTGGTCAAGCATCGAGCATTGTACTTGAACGTCATATAAATAACGACGACAAATCATTAATAATAACTACTTAGTCATATTTACGGTTATTATATAAAAATATTTGCATTTTGTGCTGTGTTTTCTGATAAATATGTTTGTGCTTATGCAATCCAGAATCGATGTATACAAGGTGATCACTAGAACTGTCTGGTGAATTGCTTGAGCAAAGTTCAATGATCAGCTTGTTTGAACGTAAGCGGAGCAGTTAGTACGACACCATCTAAAGCATTGGAGAATTTGTTTCATTTAACATCGACAGCTTTGCCAAGCAAACGGTAGCTAGTTCAACCATTCGCCTTAAATCCGTTGTCAAGTAAAGATGTTGGCCGTGCCTCCTTTCTGATCAAATTCATAGTCTCCCCAGGAAACACGGATTACCCCATACCCAAGGAAGATGTATTTCTAGAAGATAAGTCGATCCACTTCTACACCAATAACGGCGTAGGTGAAGGTGTTTTCTTCAATAGGCTTAATCCGTCTTCCAAATCATTGTAGCGTGTTCCAAGCCAGAAATATTGACGACGAAAGACGTCTTATCTTGGCTAAAGAAAAACGTGATATCTGTCATAGGTATCCTTTCAGACAGTCAAGCATCAACCCAGTGTTTGGAATCATTTTCTCTAAACCCAATAGAAGCGCTACGATTACAAATCGTCTCTCATAGACATGGCAGAGCAGTACAATATTCACCTTTGATGGGTGCCGAACGTAGAAACATTTCAGGGAACTGTGAGGCTGATGAACTCGCCAGATATGGATCTTTGGATCCAAACGAATGAACAAATCTTAGGTGGACAAATGGCAGAACGTGTCCTGTGATAAAACAGATTTGGCCAAAGCTGGATCAGATACGCAATACAAATTTAATCAGCACCATAATAGGTGTCATCACGCTACGCTGCCTACTAGGTAGACATGCAACAAGGCTTGACGTATATTCAAAAGATTTGTCTAGAAGTTGTATGGACAAGAAAGCTGTGCATCTCTCTCCTGCAAAAGAGAACTTCACTTAAAAGAATCCTTCTATAATGACCTAGGCAATCTGAAAAACACGGATGCCAGAAACCTCCTACGCTTCATCAGAAGCGCCGATTGGTCTAATATGTAGGTAAAGAGAACCTTTCCCAGCCACAATAACCTCTTCAAACTAACCAGACCTTAGCAAGACATTCAAATCCTATTTTACAGTTCTTATTTCTAAATTGATAGTTATTATATCCCTCATAGATGACATGACATCTGTGATCACTTGAGAATGTTAATTAGATGTGTACCTACTTCCATTAAAGATACATAAAAAAAAACAAATAATTCACAACAAAAAATGCATCTTTCTAAGTAACAATTTCAAAGCTAATTACTATTTAAGTTAGAAATAATTATATATATAGACCTACTTGTCTCACACATCCACGATCACTTAAAAAACATTAAGAAAAATTTCCACCCAAAGACACAAAACAATAATGTCATCCAAAGTCACTGTATCTACAACAACCCTTTATTAAGACATTTGTATTTTTTTTCGATTTGATTCAATCGATCGTGCATCGGGAGACTTATATATCTCTACACAGTGTTAGCGTTAAGAGCAATGATCATTTTAGAGGATCGACTTCATTTCGTGTGAATAATACAAAAAAAAAATCTACAAACAAAGAAGTTGTATCTTTTCACTTTTATTTTCTTTAAAATTTCTTCATTTTTTTTTGCCCTTTTTTGGTTTTTTTATTTATATATAGAGTTTTTGTGTTAACTTGTATTTTTGGGCGTGATCAAAACATACGAAAAGACGCATCGTAAATCTTCGTAACATGACACTTTTGGCGGTTTGGATAAAATATGTTACCACCAACAGATATCTGTTTGCTACATTAATACAGAAAAGGATTTCTTTTTTTTTTAATTTAATTTTAATTCACTATTGAAAAGAAATAAATATAAATTCGGGAACTAATTGTTAAAAAAGTGATTTATTAGTTTTTTTTTGTTTATATAGCTATAAATCATAAAAATTAAAATGAACACTTTTCAAAAGTTGAACTTTATAACAATGCATGTTGCAATGTCTCAAGTTGTCACAGTGGCTTGGTAAAAGAGAAATAAGAAATGAAAAAAAAGAAAAGAAAGAGAATATCGGCTTATCTTCTATCTTAAGTGGAATGTGTGAGCGCTATGGTCAAGACAGTTGTCAAGAGACAACTCAGTGTTAAAAAAGTAACATAGAACACAAAAGAATGTCCCAACCGACGAAGAGGCACACAGATGGATAAAAAAAAAATAAAAATAAATCTACATACTCGCATATAAAACTGTTAACTAACTCAATTTTGTATCTGTCAAAAAAGTTCTCGCATTTTCGAGATTATATTTAATTTTTGTTGTCGCGCCCTGCACGGCACGATGCTGCCTGGTCCTTTCTTATAGCTTCGTTGGGCACAGTGTGTCTGGCGCGGTATGATAGCGGTTTTTTGGTATTTTCTTACTGTCAGAGAGAGGAGGCTTTTCCTCCCCACATGCGCGCACATATACACGTTGAAACGCATATTCCCTCTGAATGGCACAAGATCTTGGTCCGAAGGGACCCTTTTTAGTTTTCTTGCGGCTGGGTGATTCCTGTCTTACTTTCGTTGTCTGAGGTCTCCGGTTGTTGAAGTAGATTGTGTTACAAGTGATTGCCACAACATATTTAATTTTTGTGACTTTTTCTTATGGATTTTAACTTCTGTGCTGATGCTGTGAAAAATGAGTCCTTGGGTACCTAATTGAGTTGTAAATATAAAAAGACGAATCTTTTTCCCACTCTGTGCAGATATGTAATTGTTCAAGCACCCGTGTCCGATAAGAAATTGAATGAGGTAGAAATTCCGTCCCTCCGCTCTGTCCAGTTCGTGATATTTTCATTTAGTCTTGCATTCCCCCTTCCCCTGGTTTCTCTGTTCCATCTTTCTTACCAGCATTGTCTGGCTTTCGCTGTTGCAGTTTCCTTTCCAACCTCTTCTTTTCTCTCATATATGTATTTGGTCTCTGTTGCTAGGGGATCAATGAGGATTACTCCCAGGACCACGAGAACGTCTGGTTCTGACATTGTGCGATTGGAGCTCACATTTACACAGAAATAGATGTGGAAGTCAAAATCTGCTTATATGAGGCGGTTTCATCTAAACACATGAACAATATGCAGATCACCATGGCTAGCCTTCAAGCAGAGGAAGTCCAACAATCTCACGAAACTTTGTCAGAAGGAAATACAAATCATTTCAGGTTTCCTTAGAGGGAAGCAATTGAGTACCCTCTGTAGTAACGACGAGATAAGATGTTTAAAGGCCAAAAAAATTGTGAATTTTCGAATTTGTTTGAGGGTCTAATCATAACTTACACAGTTAAGGGGATTACTTGTAATTTCACTTCTTTGTAAAAAAAAAAAATACATGTGAACCCCAGCTAAGTCTAACTGTCAAGTATCCATCCCAGTCAACTATGTTGAACTTCTGCTAATTTGCAATTTACTTTATGAGTGTGTATTTCATCTCTGATGTGTGATAGCCATAACTACAACAATACCCCTCTCCTGTAGAATACGTCAGTTCCAATGACGAAGACGCAGAGAAATACCACAACGACGACGTCGTTACCGCACTCGCTGGTGGTAGCTGGTTAAGATGCATAAGTAATCGCGGCGAAATCTTCAGGAAATGGACACTTCAGTAAAAAAAAAAAAAAACGCTAAAGCAAGGGAAATCTACCAAGCCACACACAACAAGGACAGCTAAAGGAAACATAAAAAAAAAACCTTCGGGATTTTGCCATTCGCACGTATAGGTACACCGGTGCCCCACATTAAGGCCACCGTGCCATTGCATCATACACAGCACTTGAGTTGGGGAAGTGTATATTCCAATTCCATAGCAATCGCTCACACAAGGCGACAAAAACAGAAAGAAAAAGAATCTAGATACAATGCATCATAAATGTTAACCTGTATGTTGCACACATTTATAAGAAATGCGGACTTCAAGGTGATTTATGTGATCCGCGGCTAATTTATTACGTTAAGTCCACCACTGTGGTGGTGTATTATTGCACACGACAACGATGACGATGACGACCGCGATTGTGCGGTACGTTGTATATGCAAAAATCCTGTTTAGATATATAATTTCTAGTTCTTGTGGAAAAGGCGCTTCACGTTTAATTTAGACAAAGATTCGTTAGGGTAGGTAACACTTTTCACATTGTATGTCCATGTGTCCAGTCCAGAAACAAAACCTCTAGGTTGATTGACAAATTATAGATACTTTTGGTTTTCGGTAATACTTCAAACGCCCCTCTAGGTGCACACAAATTTTTCCCAACTTCACACACTGCGCTCAAGTTGCAATTTTAATGCCGACCACAATAGAGGCGTTTAGATTGAACGTGCCCTGCATACCATATGATGATTCAGATGCACACAAACAAACACTCACACTGGGTAGTGTATCCGCATTCGTGCGCCTGGTTGTGTCAATTGCCAAAGTAGTTTCTCTCTACTGTCACTTTTACTGTGCGGCCGAAACGCAAATGCGGCGTGCATAAATAAAATTCTATGCGGCCATAACCACTTAATCTGTGAAATCAGACTGACAGCGAGATGGAGACATCTTAGATTTGTATCTGGGGCGGTTAAATGAAGCTTAAGTGGCGCTAAACTTGCACTTTCTATGCGAATGTAGTGTATATGCGCTACATGGGTATCGTTTATAGGGTTCGGAGCAGACGTACAACTCCTCCCGCCAAAGACAAATGAAATTCATCGTGGTTCGTGGAGAACTGGAGAAGTGGGAAAACGTGCAACGCCTACCCGTCATTACCTTATTTCCATCATGATCTGTGAAAATCATCATCATCAGATTGAATGACTATTGCAGCGTTCAGTTGACGCGATGAAGACGAGACGATGATAATGACGACAATGATGATGATGATGATGATGATGATGATGATGCGGCGGAGAGTGCACGTACTTAGCCTCTGGGTATTGTCTATCCGTGAGACGTCATCGTTTCGCGTACTTATATGCGCTGTGCAATTGCATTTTTAATCTTTGGGCGCATGCGAGCATGACGAGTAATGGTGATGACTGACGGCAGGCAAGCATGCTGGCTGGTAGACAGCGAGCGGAGCGAGTACACTAGGAATACAGTGGCAAAGTGATTGCATGGATAGCGCAGCATAGCCGTGTGGTTGGCTGGACGTGTTGAGATTGTACGTCATTTTGGGTTATTTTATTGTTTTATGCGATTTTAATTTGAAATCGCTGCAAAAATGCAAAATACACTAATGTTATGGGTAGGTGCTGGCTATGCCTCCGATCTGCAGTGGGTTGACTTGCAGAGATTATTCTTAACGGCAAAGTGTCTGCTGAATTAATTAAATAGAAGAAGAGTCTACTTCTGCACAAGGGGAAATTATTAATTTCAGTTATGCATGATTCAACTCCAGCAATGTGAAGGTTCATGGTTGCTTCTCATACATAGCGTTTGATTAATCGTTTGTTTAGGTGGATTCGAATTTGTTGGAAAATATGAAGCTTAGAGGTTGTTAACGATTGATTTATCTAATGACTTACTTATGTTATAATGTTTTTGTAATAAGATGTAACTTGTTGTGAGTATTTTTTACTTTTTTTCTTTTTCGAGACGATGACAAGGTTTTGAGGAAGCTAAGAATGAACATGAAATGGTCTACCAACCCACGATAGCTTGATCTTTAAGACCTTCCAAGTCCATTTTTTCCCATGCTATGCTAAAATTACCATTTAGACATCTAAAAGGCGAGCATTGGCATTTGAGGGTTTGAGTAATCGCAGCTTCTTTCGTTTAGCAAAACATCTCTGGATTTGCGAAATAGTCATGGTTTTCATTTGTGAGAGTCCGCATATCTAGAAGTGTGAATGTGTGTGTTTTTTATCGTTAAGCATGAAGGCAACTTGATTCGCTTTGACAAAATTGCTTTTTGTGATCTTTTGTACGATTTTCGTAGGCACCAGCAAAGAGGTGATAGAGAACCTCCAATATAAAACATTTGCTCTTATGGGTTAGGGTATGAAAGGTTGACTAACCACAGGTTCTTCCTAATGAAGGATCGGCATTATAATAGGTGATATCGTCCATTTCAGAAGCTGATTGTGAAATCTTGGTCAGTGAAAGTCCACGTGGTGTTATAGTTTAAGACTCTCTATTATTCGGTACTCCCTCTAGCAAGCCGAACCTTCATTTTTTTCATACCAAATCGAGTACCTCCCTACTTCAAAGTCAGCATGCCGAATCTTTTGCTTCAAGATCCTAAGTTAGAGGAGTGGCGCCGTCAGCCTCATAAATCCATTGTATTTTCAAGATTATAACTTTACCTTCAAATCATCTAAGATCTAAGCTTCAAATAGGTCAGAGTAAGTTGAGTTCTATGTAGATTATCGATAGCCGGTTTCCAAGGCTATTAGGCACTCACACTGCGTTGTAAAAAAAAGGGCAGTACCTATAATTTAGTAAAAAAGAAGAGGTCAATTCATTTATCGAATGGGACCTCAGCAGAAGGTGGCCATCAGTCGTAAGTTGTCCTATAATCCAAGTAAAAATGGCAACTAATCATAGTAGTGCAACTCTCAGCCTTCGATTGATCATTTACTAGTCGCATTTTTAAATAATTTCTCTCCTACCTTCAAGTGTTTAGCTAAACACACGTTGAACTCCACCCAGAGATATCCATATCCATGCTGATTAATCCACCTGCATTATTTTATAATTAGTTCATTGATTGCATAACTATCAACGGCTATTATTAAATCTCCCATTCTCTGTACCCGCTGTGTCCGCTTCTCATTCTCTCTTCCAGACTTGTGGTTCAATAACAGAGTTTGTTTCAAAGTTGAACAAGCTACAACCCAACTCTGCGCGAGTAGTTATACCTACCTAATGTAATTAAATTTGGTATTAGCTAATGTTATACAGTTGCACATTGATCAATTAACAAGCAATATATTCATTTGTCAATACGTTATTTATAGCCAATAGTTGATAACATACACACACACAGAGATACAAACAAACACAATGGGCGATCAAACATGGGTCATACCCACAGTTGGGAGTGAGTAGCTGGTTTTGTGATTGTGCGGATGTCCTAAGTTCTCGACTCCCATTCTTCACTTTATTTGCTGCGCATTGCATTCACTTGCACTTCAACTCTTTGTCCTGGCATGGAGGATTGTGTGCGGGTGAAGAGACAGAAGAAACCAAACACGACAGGTGTATTTATGTAACCTCACAACCACCCCGAACGACTCAACCCATTGTCTGTGTGCTGGAGGTCGACAAATAGAGGATTCATCAACCCTCACCCATTCTTTTGTTACGCTGAAACAGGGATGAAGTTGAGTTTCAGTTTCAAAGTGAAGTGCAACATACTGCGCTGCAAACAAAACAACCTACACCCCGGCATCGGGCATGATAGAAGTATGGGCGATCCTTGAACAAGGGTTGTGCACTTGTAACTCTTACAACAACGACAAACGGCCGATGGAACAAGTGAATGTTGTATACTGTATCGGATAGGGGAGGTGGACCCGCACTGCACTTTTCACTTAATTCAGTGGAAAGGTAGGTTTTTTTTTTTTTTTTAAGGTCCTCTCGCCATCCTCCGAGCTGCTACTGTGTAGAAATGGTCAATTAACTGGCATTAGACATGACGACCTTTGATATTTGTGTGTTTCATTGGACCCCCGGGGGATGAGCGCACACGCACACACGTGACATATGATTTGTCAATATTTCTGCAGGGATTTCGCATGAAATAATCAATCAATGGTAATTTAATGAAAATCCCGTTCGGGCAATGTACGCCATAGGGTAAATGCCACCCCATAGCCACGCCGCTGTGCTGTCGCACATGTGTGCCTCATGTGAGGCCCACATATTCGAGGACTTGTGTCATTTGATTTGCAAAACATGTGACCTATGGTGGTGGGTTGAGGCGATGGGAACGAGGATATGGTGGGATGAAGCATTAAGGCAACCAACCGATAGAATATCAATCCTTGTCTTCCATATATGTACATACATGTATATTATAGAAAGAGAGAGAAAGAAATATTATACTGGACTATATGGGGAGTAACATGCACATAAAATGTTTTACAATGGCAGACGTATGGGAATTAGATACGATATGGGGTAATATAAATTTAACTGCAGAAATTTAACAATATAAATTAAAGGTGATGCTAGGGCAGGGATGAAAATAGAAGGTGGTGGGTGTGTTGGCAGCTCAACACTGAATGGTGTTAGCTTTTCGGTTGATTTCGGTTTAATAAACGAAGCTATAGGAAGAGATGAGCATTTTTATTGAAAACTCCAAACAAGAAGACTAGTGTAAATTATGGAAAGTTGAAGTAGAGTCTTTGTCGGGATTTAAAATTTTGTACTGCATGACTTACCTATTAACTTGTTCATCATTGTCCACCAAGGTCCATTTGTTCCGGAAAAATTGAGAGTTCCACACATGGTTTCTAGTAATTTCTAGGATGCCGCTAGAAGTTGTTGGATAGAAGTTGTAGTCCGAAATACAGTTAGATCATTTTCTATGCCCAAATTCTCTTTATGCCTAAAGGTTCCTATAAGGAAGCTTATACACATGTAAGTCCGTATTGCTTATTTTTATAAAAACTGATTCAGGTTTCAGACCTTTTTGGTTACATTTTTGGAGCTGAAACTTCTATTAACTGTTTTCAGATGTGCAGAATGTGCCATCTATCCCCACAAATATATCTTGCATTTTTGAGCAGTAGGCCCCAGAACATGCATGAATGGAAACCGTTTAGATTGATGGGTGATTAGTTAGCAGCCTATTGCCTTCTCTCAAATAACGTCGGAAAGTTGAAAACTTAGCATCCCTGTACCCGTATTTCCACGACAACTTTTTGGACGAAATGTATTGTTGTATCCTGCTGGCCCGTCTCTTCAAACACGTGTGACCTCTACCACACATTTGAATCCCACTTTTGGGTAAGAAATTAAAACTTTGTTTTTTTAGCGACACAACACGAATAGGGAATGACTTGCCTACTATTAGTGTCGAGATTAAATTGGAGGACATTTCTGATAGAAGAGGACATCTTGCAAATTGGTTTCCATATCGAAGAACCAAAGTTCCATTGATTTTCTTGATTCGTCCGTGATCCATTTCATACTATACCTCTCGAAGGTACACAGGATTGAGGATTCGTCGAGATGCTATTTGAAAGAGAAAACATCAGCCCTTAAGCGTGATGCATTTCTCTACGCGACTTTTTATTTCTTTTTTCCGCAGAAAACAGCAATTTTAAAAGATTGCTTTGCATATGATTCTTAAGTCATTTCATTTAAAATTAGGTACCTAGTTTATCATAACAGATTTAGACGTCGGATTTTCAAGAACAGAAAATCGATCTTTTTGGGATTCAAGCATTGTTACATTCATTCAAACTATATATCTAAGGCCTTCCGGCTTCACTATGTCAACCAATCTTTTCCTGTTCCCTATTTTCTATGACAATTAAACTCCTATCTACCTTTCTATTAGAAAAAAAAAAACTCTCATATGCAAAAACAGGAAATAAATGCAAAATTCCACTAATAAATAAACATCCCTTTAACAACTTGTTAATTAGTGAATAAATCACATAAATCCAATAATTAAATTTAGGTCGCAATGCAAATTTATGTCAAAACCTCAAAAATACATTAAAATGCAATCTGTCTGCAGCAGTAGCAGCAAAAAAAAACAACCAACCCCAAGCAAAAACCCAACTGAACGGAACTTTACTCCTGCACAATTTAATATTTAAAATGTGCAAATATCCACAGTTAATCAACAAATTGATCAATAAATTTTGATTTTAATTCCATCGATTTATGATTGTTAATAGCCGATGTGGCACTGCTTGGTTGGCTTGGTCGACGAAGCCACCCAACGACCAAAGCTGCCCTATACTACCACATTGCCTTACCACACCACGAGATCAAATCATCTGCATTCGTTTGGGAGAATAAATCTTTTTTCTGCCACCGAATTCGAAATCCCTTCTGTACAGAAAAAGAGAGAGAGAGAGAGGTAGGCACGTTCGTTGCGAATTTATTTCAACCATTCGTAGCGAATAAATCCACCAATGAAAGACCAATAAATAAATTAAAATAATGGTTGCGTAGGCGCAATTTAAAAGGATATAGATACACCAGCCAGTATGGTTAAATGTTCACACACTCGGCTATATGTGTGTAGGTATATGGGCTTGTGTCCTTTTTGCGCATAAATACGCAAACACAACAAATCTAAAATAATAAATTAAAAATTACAAAAAAACAGCAAAACAAACTAAATAAACAAAATAACAAACGAGACATGGAAATGCAGAGAAAAATTGTTGCACTGCGACAGGAGAGATGTATTGTATATGTGCCTAGCCTATATCTAGGACAATGCTGATAATGAACAAAATACTGAATATGTATACAGATCTAAGCAATAAAATAGATTGTACGGGTGTGTTGCAATGTTTATTGCGCTGACAAACACGAATCAATCGATTGGAAATATCAATAAATTGCTCTTCTCCGGAGTCAACCACCAACCCACTCCTGACTCCACGGCCACTATTTGCTAAAAGAAAGGCAAAAGGATAAAAATAAATTTCGGTTTTTCTATTCATTATATTGTTTTGCAATACATTAAGGCGTGGATGGTGCTCTTTATTAAGAGTAAAACGTTTCAAAGCTTCCCCTTGGGGATTTTTCTGGTTTGCGGCGGACGAGTATGTGGGCAAAAGGGTGTGCTTAGAGAAATGCAGAATTCGTGCAAAAAGGGGTTTCTACGATTGGCTACGATTTATTGTCGAAGACATATGTGACATTTTGGGTTGTGTTCTTTTTGTTGTAACAAAAGTCAGTTAAGCGTGTAATTGAGTATTTATTTGCATGTGACAAAATGACCAGAATCTACTGCAATCGGGACAGCATGATGGACGATAGAAAGGATGTTCTATAGGACGAGACAGTGGAAATATTTTATAATCTGTCTTACAAGTGCAAGCACGTACATTGTTTTTTTTTTAGGAAATAGGTAAGTGTTTGGCATTTTGTGGATAAAGAACAACCTTTGTCCTGCTCCGGACCTTCACAAATACTGAAGGGAATGGAAACAGGAGTCGTTTTTAATTTTTAATTTTGGTTGAAGTCCTTTTTTTCTGCCCAAAATGTTGAGATCCTGTTCTTTATCTTATACAAGGCCACATTAGTTGCCCAAGAGATAAATTTAAATTCAATCGCCTTTTTCTGTTTGGGTGGGAAATATTTCACTACAGCTGCAGGACTCAGACGCAACTGGTCTATTGTGAACAATTGCCTCCTTTGTCTAGCGATTGGCAATAGTGAGTCTTCTCTTAAAATCCACAGAGTTTAGGTAAACAGAGTCTAACGTGAAACTTTATCCAAATTGTTGATATTAAAATTCTTGCTAAGCGAAGTTGCTACTGACAGCACAATTCTGACTATACCTATCAACTTTTAAAAAACGATACCTTATAGTACTTACAGAAAGGTTTGCATGTTCATAATCATCCCCCTTTTCGTTCAAAATACTTTGCGTGGGGCGTAAAGTGCCAAGGCCTAACTTCTCGCAACCGCTCTTGTTGTGTAATTTTTTTTTTACCCATTCCGAAAGCGTATTGAGAGAATTGTTCATGATATTTGGAGGTTTGTCATTGACTGCCGTTAGGTGGTGTTGCGAACAAGTTTTTGGTTGCTTTGCTCCGATTCTAACCTGTGTCAAATCGCTAAGTAGTCCAAGTCATCAACCATGGTAACCAGCATTGCAAAAGTTAATGGGCACTCGGTGCGTTGTTGACTTTCGATGTCAGATACATACCTACATAGTTTCTTAGTAACAAAACTACTCACATTTAGAGACACCTCCGCTAGTTGCTGTGCCTTGGGTAAAACAATTATATTTTTTTTTAAGACTAAAGCACATTCAGAATATAAGAACAAGTCACGTGCCCTTGGGACACGAGCTTAACAAATCTGCATAAGAATTATTTTTAATTTATTTCCCAAGTTGTCGGCTTATATCTAAAAAAAAAAAAATAATAATTCACAAAGTGTGTTTCTACTCCTCAGTGTATTCATAAATCTTTTGGTAAATTTCTAAAACTTTCTGTATGTTGGACAACATTTTCAAAAGCACACACCGACACGCACTAAGCTTCCCATAAGACACCATGTTCTACATTTTCTCCGCACACCATCTCTTGCTCCAAGGACTATGTATATCCAAATAAATTTCAAATTTTCCTGCCCAAAAAGACGTGTGTATATCACATCCTTCACAACTTTAAGGCATAACTCACATAAAAATCCAAAAAAAAAAAAAAACAAGAACAACAAAAATAAAAACACTCTCGCGAGCACCAACTTGCGTTAATATTTTATGCAAATTAGATACATAACATCATTGTTACGGTCGCTTCTTGTTGGAGACTCTTTATATTGTTGTTGCCGCGCTGATGTTGTACCTGAGTTTTGTGCGGATATTAGTGCGTTGGTGTACTTGGCAGAAAAGATTAATATTTTGTTATAAATTAAAAAGTTATTAGATTACACTCTTGCTACACCTGTGTACAATGTGCACATAAATATAATCGTTCGGCGCGCGTGATGTGCGCGCTCAAATTGCCATTACCGCTGCCACAAACTCTTGCTAAAGCATATTTAAACATACCTACCGACATACATGTTGTATAGCTTTCTGTTAGAATAAGAAAATGTTAAATTTATTCACACATACAAACTCTCAATTCAAGTGTGCCTCTACATAGATACATTTATAAATCATTACATCAATTTGACACGACGGCGCGGTGCATAGTATCCACACCGCAATTATCTACAATTGTGCCGTTCCGTTGACACATACTCGTACACACCCCCGCCCGTATACAAAGTGAGAAACTTTTGCAATAAATCCCTACTTTTTGGCCGGGAACCGTTTGTGTTTTGTTTTATCATCATGATCGTTTGGCGACAGTTTGCCCATAAAATATACCATAGACATATTTGAGAGATAAAACACATTATATAGTATGTAATTGAGGAGGGTAGTCATTTTTCTGCTGCCGTTGCGTTTACCTTATCTATTTTAGAATAATTATTCAAAAAAACAAAAATTATATATATTTATAATGTAGAAACATATTTAGATTTCTCTTTTATTTTGTCTTTCAGGTAAGAGATACTCAGAATCTCTTGCGGGCTCATTACTTCCAGACTGGTTAGGTAAGTACTAAACTTTTTGTTTCCATTAATTTTTTTTTTCCTTTTTTTATGATTTTTGACAAAATTTGTTACGCCTTTTTTTGCCAGTCATATTTATAATTGGAGAACACAAATTAGTTTTTCTTTTCGGATATATTTTTCTTTTTTAATTTTGTGTTAAACATTTTTTTTATTTTTATTTGATTTTTGTTTACATCAGAAAATTTTTCAAATACAAATTGTTAGAGGCTTTTTTCGTAATCATTTCAAAAGGGTATGCATCTTGACGATTGAATAGATTTGCGCAATGAAGAAGATCTTATAAGGCTTGGTTGGGCACAAGTCTCGGATCGTGATTTTTGGTTTTTAAAAAACTTATTTATAGTTCAGTTTAGTTGTTAATGAAAATAATAGGTACATGTGAGTGTCGAAGAAATGTTTTAAGAAGATTGACAACAAGAAAACAAAGTAAAAAAAATGACCAACATAAGTCTCGTAAAAACTTCATCAAAACAGTATTTATTTCCATCGATTAGATCTCTATCATGGGTTGGGTGTTATTTTTGAATTACGTTAGCTGTAAGCAAGGCCACTGAAAAAGTTCTTATCCATCTTTTCATTTAACTACATTCTTATAACACTTTCCTTGGTTATGGACCCCCCTAAACACATGGCACATGCTTGCAAGGATCAGCAAGATTGACCCATAGAATAGTGGGTCATGTGTACTGATGCCGATTGCACAGTCACCTAATTAAATTGGACTGTAAAAGTAATTGGAAGATGTCAGACTCGGACTTAAAATTCGTTTGAAGTATTAACCAAGTTGAACATGTCATGAAAAATCTCTGAATGCTCCACCATATTACACAGGTAGCATATACAATCGCTCATGCAGCCCCATACATGGTCATTTCGCAGGCACAAACGCTTGATTGACAAGGTGTCATTAAATATTGTGCCCCATTTTTTTTCGGAGTTTTGGAACACATTTTGGCTTTTTCCAACTCGTTCCAAGGGCTTGCGATCAATCTTCAACCGTTCCGTGTACGTTTATTCTTTGGACGACCTTGCTTTCTGAGTGACTAGATAAGTGGATTTTTGAAATAGATATCGGCTAGAAAATCCTTAAAATGGTATTTAAACACCTTTTCAGCAACTTGCGTTCCAAGTACTGCCACCCATCAGCACAGTCGCAGCTTGAAATTGTGTTTGTTGTCTAGCAAGGCTGACTGATTTTTTATTTACTTTTTTGTGCCATTTTTAGCCTTTCTTCTGCTTTGGCTTCCAACATTTAGAATAGAACGTTTAAGTCCACCCCATATCCATCCAAATATCACATGTACAATATAAACAGTTGCTAGAAGCTAGGGCTTTTAAATAGTTATTCTCACCAACATCTGCTTCCTTAAATCATATAATAAAAAATTGCTTGAATTTCCCTGAGGCTCGTTTCCATTATACTCCAAATCAAAAAAAAAAATAAAAAAAATACTCAACGCGGCTTCAAACCTAAAGTTTTCAACAGGAAATTTTCAAATTAATACGCACTCTGTATTTTAACAAACTGGCTATTCATGTAAAGAATTGATAAATAAGAATCCCGCTCTGCCAAGAAGCAAATAACCAGTGTTTGAACGTACCTAAATTTGAATGTTTTGGATGCAAAAGGATTTTTATATGTTAATGCTTTGTCCGTCTTTTTGGGTTGGAATCTTCAATATATTTTTGGATATAAAGAGTTTAACAAGGCAAGGCTAGCTATTTAGGTAAATGTAGCTCAATTTGATGGACGTTTGTATTATTGAAAGTTGTAACCTAAAATCTTTTAGAACTTGAGTCAAGCAACATTTTTGTTTACATTTTTTTAATACATTTTTATTGCATATACAATTAACGTGTCTGTGATTGGCTTTTTATCACTTTTCTGCACCTCTTCATTCAGCACACTCCAATGCAATTTTTTTTCTGTACCTACCTACTTTTCTTCTGCACACAAGTACCGAATTTTTATCTGGTACAAATAGCAAGTTTGCGCAAATTTATTCGATCGTCATGGGAGCCCCTTTGTCCACACTTTTGATTTTTCACATCGTTTTCTTCTTGATTTTTGTATATACAAAAAAAAAAAATCCAAACTTAGTCGGTCTATTGCACACAACATTAGAGAGAGAGAGAGGGTAAAACGAGAACGTAAAGATTTAATTTCTTATAAAAATTTAGAAATAAATTTTAGAAAAAAAAAAAAACTCTCTGGAGAAGGTAACTATTCATCAATATATCTATAAATGTAATAAATGTGCAATATATATATTTTTTTTTTAATTCGTTATATGTTGCCTGTTGTGATGCAAAAAAGAGAGAAAAAAAAACTCGTCTGCTTTTTAAATTTTTTTATTTCATTTCATATTTTGTAAATATAGATTTAATTTTATTTTAAATTTCAAATTCCCTTGTAACTAACAACACACTTACAGAAGTAGTGTGCATTACCTGTCACATATGAATGTCTGTGCCCTCAAATATACTTAATTAACAAAGCAACATAAAACTTGTGTACAATCCATGCAATTACATAGTTGAAGGACTCTCATCATTGTAAGCACACACACAACACCTAGTTGAACAATCATAGAAACTTCAACAAGCATCCTTTACTACTATTATTATCTGCATGCGAATCCTTGTAATTAGCATAATTTAAGCATTTGACACTAGAGTAATTTTGAAGCCAACCACACACAGTGAAACGATGAAGACTGCAATCCTTTTTGATAGCTTGTGGGGGTTTTTGGTTTTAATGTTTATTCACACTGTCATTTGTGACGTTGTCACCCATTTTGGCGATGTCTGCAATAAAGCAAAGCATTGCAGTAACGTAGACCCTCTCTCTCATTACTTTTTGGTTATGATGAGTCGACTCAATTGCATGATTGTTGTAAGTGAAATGATTAAAGTGGAGTGGGTCTGTACTGAAATTTTAAGCAGAGAAAATCAGAAGCCAATCACATACAGTTAGGAGGCAAGTTACATAGATGTTTAACCGTAGCCACAACTTTCAGTTAGTCATATAAAAAACGAATCCCATTAATGATGCAGGGAATAGAATCTTAAGTAGCATGACCGCACCCCATCAAGACACATTATGCTCCCCCAACGAATGATATCATTCTCCAAAGTCAACAAAAATTTCATCATAATCCAAATCGAAGTTAGCTTGGATAATTTAATTCCATATAAGTTCAATAAATAGCCCCAGATACACACCACGAACTCATTCCAATGTCATACGCATACGGCAGTGTTTACATTCGCGTATTGTTAAACCACATAGAGTCAAACTGTAACAATACGAGGAGAAAGCAAAAAAAAAACCCTTAGTACCATAAATAGTAATTTTGAAAATAGGTTTTTACTGATTCGACAGAAATGCTAAAATTTTCATCGAAAATATTAATTTAAGTATACACGCGTGTATGTGTGTGAGTCAGAGTGTAGTTGTATCTGACTGTGTGCCAATATCAATTTATTACAACGTTGTCATTGGCGGCGGAACATTTGAAGTTGAAGTGTAATTTTCTAATGGAATATATTGTAGAGGTTTTCAACTTATACAGATGGACTGAGATGTGGTGGATTATATCACTTAAGATTATTCCTCCTTGACATTTGTTGGGATGAGATACTTGTCCACCAGATTGTATAAATAGCTGTGTTGTCATAGAAAACGATAGGTATCATTTACGAACCAACATGATCTCTGTAGGGGCTACTAGTCTATATTTTGCTGTGCCTTGTGAACAACAAAGCTTTAGCTAGAATCTTTAGATCACTGATCTTCTGTACCGGATATACTGTTAAAAAGGAGCAACTAAGTATTGCCGGGATCTTTAGCCTAACTCTTCTTCGGAGCCAACCAGACTGAAGTACATTCTAATCCTCTCTACTTGGTATTTAAATAATATATCTCCTATCGAAATCAGAAGAAGGGATAATATATGCTCCCCTGGGCTGGGCACTGAAAGATCTTTAAACTGAGTGAATCTAGTGTCACGTGTAAATTTTTCTATAACTTCATATAGACATTTACAAATGTATACATCAATCCCTTTCAGTTATAATTCATTGTTCTATGATTTGAAAATATGAATATCCACCACTCCCTTCCTACTGCGTCTTTGCCTGCTTTACCACCTTCTCTTCAATATGCATCCCAAGCTTACCACCAAACCCCATTCAAAATATTAAGCACTTCAACCCATAGGCTACGCAAAACTTAATGAGTGTTTAATTACTTCCTAAACGTTTTCGTGAGTCTACTACCGTTGCATACAACCTCTATCTTCCACCCAATGAATTGCAAGTGCGCCAATCCTCTATCCTGACTAACTGCACACAAACACATACACAGATAGGCACAAAGCACACACGGTAGTCACCTTTTGAAATTATGTACGTACAAATGTTATCAGTACTGGAACAGGAAGCAAATATAACTAGACTCCTTTCTACACGCACAACCATTGACACACATACACTGGCACACTTAGCACCTTATCGTTTTGTTTTCGACTTTAATTGCCCTGTAGAGATCCTACTTACTAGTGAGCTGGTGAAATTAGTTAATTGGACTAAGCGGATATTATGGTAGTATGTCTATCAAGGGGTGTGCGAGTGGGTGGATAACAGAAAATGTTGTGTTGTTGTTTTTTTTTTTTTGAATAATTACAAATATTCAAAGTAACCAAAGGGATAGAAAAAAGAAAAAAAGGCATGGAAACACGGGAAGCAAAGGTAGATATGCGTGTGAAAGTTTTTGAACTCACGCCTCATAATTTCGACATGAATTGGAAATTGGAAGCTCATTTGGAAAATGGTGGGAAGATTTGAGCACGAGGGTTTTCCATTTCATTTTTTTTCCCGTTCGTGGGATTTTGCTCACGCACAAGTTATCGACTCGTGTTTGAATGATTGTAAATTATAGTTAGACATTCGTGAATGATTTATTTTTATAGTGAAAGATAAATGAGACATTTGCTCGCATAGCCCTCGGTATAGTTGTTTATGATGAAAGAAATATGAAGTAGTATGTAAACCGTAACTAACAGGAGTGGAGGGCTATGTTTTTTTGTTTCCTTTTAATTTGTCATTTTTATCTATATCTACTGTCAAATTTATCAATATACGGTGGCACATAAGAAATAGTGACACGAAAAAATTAGATTTCTGTATTTAATGTGGCTGTCTACCTTAAGTTTAAAATTATCTTGAAAAGGTGGATTTTTTTCTATTTCAACTTTAACTAGTTATGCCTAGTGTGAAATTCTTAAGTTAAGAATAACTTATTCTTCGAATTTTGTTAGGAAAAACATTTACATAAAAAGAAAAATGGATTTTGAGAGTGACACAGAGCCATTCCTTCAAAGAATCAGGATTCATACATACACATGAACATGAACATAAGGTGGACATTTTCCTTCCATGAAAAGAATGACGATCCATTAGTGTTTATGGCGTTATTTTTTACTTTCAAAATCTCCTCAAGCACTAGAAAACATCCATTTATGTATCTTTACCATACCTTATCTGTAAATTGTCAACCAATAATAGTGAAATCAACACTGCGCATGTGCAAAAACTCCTAAAATTACAAGAAGAAATATAAAATGAATTATTTTATGCTATAAGGCTCAATGAGCGTAATGGTTTCCTTAAAAGTGGGTGTGCAGAACAGAATTCATCATGGCCGCGTTTTTTCAAGAAATTTCAAACTTTGCCAAGCTTTCCATAACTTGGCAAGGGTCTACTCCAGTCTAGGACATTTTCTCTGATGATTGGATTGTGTTTTTTAAAACAGTCGGCTATAGTACCTATTTATCCTGTCAAAATTGCCAAAATAGGTAGGTATCCAGGGCTTACGAAGAAGTTCGGGGTTCCCTTCTATAACAAAATGTGGAAAGCTAAGACTTCTCTTGCAAATATGGCTTGGAGCTAAATTTGACAAAAATATCAGAGCGCTTGGACAAGAATTAGTTTCTTATGTTTGCAGGTTGTCGCAATGTTTAACATCTGCTTTATATATATTTTGTTCTACTTAATAACTTTATGTTGCACTAGTTTAAATGGACACACTTTTCGGTGTTGGAATTTCTTTAGGGAGAGGTCAAGTAAAAACGTATTTTCAATTGAGAAGAATGTATCTTAGGCGGAGACGCTTTCGTCAAATGTAAACGTTCAATCATCTGCTCTCAGTGCTAACTGTAACTTTGAGACATCCTCCAACAAAGTGGATTAACTCGATGCAAGTTACTTCGGAGCCACGGCATACACCATAAAAATGCATTTTTGAAATACCAAAAGCAATATCGATTCTCTAAATCTGCCTATCTGCGCTTCGGACTATATGTCCCCTAAAATTAATTTCACAAGCTCTTTAAACTCCATCATACTCGAACGAACCGAATGGATTAATAGTGCTACAATCACCAATAATTCCAAATTTTTTGTAGTTTATTGACTGAGCTAAGACCGTAAACGGAGCAGAGCGTGTGATTATGACCCAAACTTCAAGCTGACCCAAACTAACAGCTAAGAGAGTTTTTTTTGGCTATTCCACTTTTATTTTTTAAGCAGAAAACAGATTGCCATCTTTTTTGAAAGCCAAGGTCTGAGCTCCTTCTGCCTAAAGCTTGCCCCAAGCAGCATAAATACCCTCCGGGAGCTAGCTGTTCACACCAACATGCCCACCTTTTGAATTCTCGGACACGAGAGTATTGATGGCACCGAGATTGCCGATAAGTTTGCCGGACATGGAGCTCAATCAACATATATAGGTGCATTTCTGTGGATTAGCTCATAACTCATGGGAGCACCAGGAGAGGCTTTTAAAGTGAAACTGAGCGCACTAGGCAAGATTGATGCTAAGCTGTTAGTGGACTCACTTACCGAACAGTACTTATTGAACTTCCATCTTAACAAGCTGGATATAAGTCCTTAGCAATCTCTGCTTGGAAGATCAATAAGTTGCAAAGCGAATGTCCCGCCATAGCTCGAAGCATACAAAAGCATTTTGTTCATTCGTTGCTGAGGTCATGCGGAATCGCCTCATGATTCCCATTGTTATCCATTTTTCAATAATTTTGGAATTTGTTCTTAGTTAAACATCAGTACGTTCAAACTCAACCTCTCAAATAATACAGTAGTCTCACTGTCAGGAATTGGTTAGAGCAACCCTTAAGATTGAAGTCTTATCCAAAGCATTTTGTTTGGAATATTCCTGAATCTGTACCTTACTCGATTGCAGTTCAAGGTAAGAATAAATGCCCCCATAATTCTTTCCGACATTTCTAGCTGGAGACACACATTAATCATCAAAAACAAAAAAAAAACATACACGCGGTTGTTCAAAAAAATAAATGTACCTTGAACTCTTAGAAGAAACAAATGAAATAAATTATAGAATCATCAACAGATGATAATTTGCTCAAAATGTGAATTTAATTTCCATTAAATTATATTAATTGCTTGCCAAGACCCATACATGAATACCCAGCCCTAATCAAATCCAGCATTATGTGTGTGTAGCCTACGTATAACTTGTGAACTTCAAAGTATTTTCTTCTTCTTTTTTTTCGCGCACATTGCTGCTTGTTTTGAAGTCTTACTCACTCGGTGCCGGGCAAAGGGGGGGTAAAAATATTCAGACATAAAACAAAAAATACTACAGACACAAAACATATTTTTAACTTTCCGCCAAAGACGAAGATGAAAAAAAATTTATATATTCTATTTACACGTTTTGTTTTGATCTATTTTTATAAAAAAAAACGCACACACAATCACGATCATACAAAATAAGAATTGCACCTAATCAAATAAATATTTAGATGGGGGGGCGCCGCCACAATCGCTACAAACCGCCCAACTTCCACCATCCTCTCGCCTGCTATCGGTGCCACACTCTCAATTACATAATTCGCTCCCCTTTGGCAGTGTGTTTGCCTTTGGTCTTTTCATTGTTATCGAAATATGTTTAATGATTTCCTTTTTTGATTAATTTACTACCTTCCGCACATAATGCTCGGGCTACTACAATATCATTAATACCGCCGACGCGCCCACAACCAAATATTGAAAAAAATTGCTTTGTTTTTTCACGTCGAAATGAAAATAAACATTGCTGGGTGTTTTTTTTTTTTTTGTATTTTGTTTGTTTTACTCATTTGGGGATACACAGTAGGTATTGTGTGTGGGGGTGTGTATGTATGTGTGAATATATTGGGGTTACTGGAGGAATTTTTGTGTTCTCATTTTTTTTTTTTATGGAAAAAGTTGAAAGTGGAAGAAAGACATTGTCGAGATGGCACAGAGCGAGATGATTTGTCACCTTTTTGCTGGAATTAGGGTGAATTGGAAAAAGGTGAACACAAACGATTTTAATTCTAAAATTAAGCGATTGGACATAAGTGTGTCTATAATACAAGACACGACTGAAAGCTTCGCCACAAAATAAACGAATTGTACAGATTTGCAGAATTGTAATACATTTTTGGAATCTGACCCAGATGTGGCACTGAATCCCAAGACTGAATGGAATACTTTTTTTTTTCTATAAATAACACATTTTTACCAAAAAGTGAACACTGATAGATTTGTTTCAAAACAAAGTTTTCGTCAATGAAAGAAAGGTATTAAGTGTCATCCAGTGAACATCATTCACTAAATAATCCCGACTGTGCCGATTATTTTTTTTTCCTGTCGGGGTGTTGGAACACCCTTTAGACAGATAAAATTATTTTTACAAACATTTTAGATTGTATTGGGAATAAACCCTAAGCATCTTTTATCAGCCCCTTCTTCTTCTGAGGTCTTCTACTTCAGGTGAGACATAGGGCGGCAAAATTGTTCGTGTTCTTCGATTCATTAATTGTGACGTTTTCATTAACACCAGTAGGTACACGAAACATGCATCGTCTCGAAATCTGACAGCCGCAAAGGCATAATTTACATAATATTTCACCGCTCTGCAGTTTCCAAGAAATGATTCAAAAGTCCGCCTTTTAAATAGCCAAACACATACAGATTGAAGCCCGTAACTATGAAAAAACAGATGCCTTTTGTAGCCGCTTCAACATGCCAAATAAACGGTACAAGCATGTCAGCAATGATGTACGTCGATCCTTAATCTTTCGCTGTCATTACCTCCGCAATTGTTTAGTCCTCCCACACTGACTCACTTCAATCATTGCTTGTAATTGGTAATGATCTACTACTCTACTTTGACCTGAGGACTTTTAGTATCCCTTCTGCAGAAATAAGTTCCGCGATTGCATAGCGCTAGGTTTCATCGTAGCAATCATACACTACGTCACTCCGCCACTGCAAGGCTTACCCCATTGAATGAAAGTAGTAAAAATGGATGACTTGGTAATGTGCCGAGATCTCTATGGTCAAAAACGGTTTTACATATGACCCACAAGGCCCTCATAGATAGGCACCGCCGTCATAGAGATTTGCGAACGTCGAGGATCCGACGGCGTTTTGGATATATCATTTTAAAATCGCTAATTTCATAATTGGAAACATTGTCAAGTAGATGATGCCGGAACGATACTCAAAAATGACTTCAATTCATCCAATTTTACATAGAGCTTTCGCAAACCTATGTGTACCTTCATTGTGTGGCTAAATGTCAACAGTCAACAGAGGCATTACTCAATTCTAAGATTCAATTAAAAATAAAAATGAACCACACACAATACCACAAAAATTATATTTTTATGTAGACCTCTTATTGATTTTTTACTGCGTAAATGTCCTTTTGGCCCAGTGATCCAGTGATTCTCTCCCCCACTCGGCACGAGCAAACCCCAAAAAACAAGTGCTTCCTATCTCTATTATGTAAGCATTTTCGCTGCTACTTCCATGCAGACCACCAAGCGTTTCTCTACCAAAAGGGTTGTACAAAATTTCGATTCGTCGACATTAATCTCACTGTAGTGTAGTGACACACATACCTATACACACCCACATACATATTTCTATTATAATAAACGTCAGAAAAAGGATTCGACAGCAGAACATTCGACAAAGGAAAATTACCTACGCTTACAACTTTTTTTTTCTTTTTTTGTTGTTGTTGTTCAAAATATATACACGCACAACATAACAAACATCCTTCTCTATACCAGCATTATACATTATATGCGTGAAGCACAAATCCAAAAAGGATAACCTAATAATTCACGTTATCCTTGTTTTTTTTTCACTTTTATTTTTCGCACATAATACAAATGCTGTTTGAGAATCTGTAAGTAGGTATCTGTGCCTTATATAACTGAATCCTTGCTCGTATTTGTATATTAAAGGACATTTATCATTTGCGAACTTGGGGGGTGTGTATGTAGATAGGTACGTACATACAACATATAGAGCAACACTAACACATAACGGATGAAATAAAATACACAAGAGAGGAGGAAAAGCCAAGAAATAATCATCATCGGTGGCGGCAAGAACAGCAAGAGCAAAAGGAAACGAAGAAAACGAAGAAATAAAATTTTGTGCAGATTTTTCTTTTACCATTTTCCGGTATGCTACTACACTTTTCTCCATCACATTGACGACGCACTGTGCGCTGCAAATTAACGGCCTACATTTCAAATAGATGTGTGTTGTTTAGCTTATATAGTATCTACAACAACAACAAAAAAAAAAAGAGGGAAGAAGCAAATGGCATTTCAGCCTTCTTCAAGAAGAGAAAAGGCTACCTGTGGTACTGTGGATGGTTTAATGTTTGGCGTACCTGAACGCGTGTCAGTCATAAATCACCCAATACGACACACAGTTAAATGGCACAAGGAGATGCGGAAAAAGCCGGAACCACAAATCGAATGGAGGAGGGAGCAACACAAAAAGGACCTAGCACAGCCTTTTTGAAGTTCTTTTTCTTTTTTTTTTTCTTTTTTTTTAGAAATTAAAGAGAAAGTTATTCATTTGTTCCTTGAGGCGTTACGCACACATTTTATCATTTTATAACATTCTCTGTGGCGTTATGTCGTTTTCTGGCAGTCTAATGTAATTCTTGCCAATAAAATCCCACGAAAACGGGTGTGGCTATTGTTTTTATACTCAATTATAGAAGAACCTGGTGTGTGCGGAATTGAATGATGAATATATGTATTTCGTTCGGTGGGAAGGGAAAAAAGAGCGATTTAACACACCTTCTTTGGTGTTTTGTGTGTCATTCACCGCCGTGATTTTGGGCTATAAACGGACGAAACTTGTTTTGGGGATACAAGTGAGAGATCTATGGAAGAGATTTTACTTGAGGGCAATGCCATCTAACGATGAGTGGAGGAAACCACAATTGTTTGATTGGTGACAGTGTCTGTAGAAAGTATTCGCACTTGATGCAAGGATGTTTGGATGTTGAGTTATGCAAGACAACAAATTATGTGAGCTAAAGTGGATTTCTTTGCAAAATTTAAAGGTGAGTACCTACAAGCCTTAGTGATAAGATGTTTTGGTAACCAAAACGTACCACATCAGTCCAGCGAACGCCACGTGGCTTATTGGTTACTGTGTTTGACTGTTAAGCCAGTGGACACAGCCTCAGTAAAACCATAAACAGTTTCTCGCAGCACCAGCTCTCGGGAGGCAATGACAAAAAGTTTGTCATGAAAAAGCTTCGCAATCTGCCGTTCGGAGTCGTCAATAAAACTGTAGCTGATGGTCCCTTCGTGCGAAAAATTTAACAAGAAGCTAGGCCTTAGCTCTCTATGAGCTGTCGTGCCAAATACATATTTGTATTTGAAGGCAGGAAAATCACTTAAGAAGTGTACCATCGTATCGTTGCCCTCTCGACAAGCGTTGCAGACAGTGGTGTCACTTTAGCCTTACACGTTAAGAACTTTGGTAAAAATGTAATTGCAACGCCAGTCTTTTTTATTGAGAGAAAGTGAAAATGTCGCTGACTTCTTACAGGCATCGGGAATTAGCCGTTTGGTCTGCCTGCGTCCTGGAGAGAGCTATCATCGAAGACGGAGGCGAACCTTACGAAGGTCAGCCTAGAACCCTTATCGGATTCCGTTCAACTCAGTAGATTTCGTCTTCCAACCGAACTTCAACGAGACCTATATTCTCGAACTATTTTGGCTCTAGTTAGATGATTGAGCTCTTCGGTATCAGTGGAGGTTAAGGAAGAGCTCTCGAGTTTCCAGATGACTTAAGCGCAATCTTGCTATCACAGATACTCTATCCTTTACACTGTTTTTTTTTTTTTCTTAATGGTTAATATTGAAAATCTTCGTTTGGAAGACAGACCATAACCTAGAAGAAAGTGCAGTCTTATGTCGTCGCTTTCCACGATTTTGACAAAGGTGTCTTAATTCCGGAACCATTTCATCAGATGGAATATTCATTCGATTTTGGTCTTTGACAACCAACGCATACACATGTCGATATCCTTATTCAATTCGAATTTAGATACTATTATGGCAAGGCACACTTGAGTTTCACACCCTTCTTCGATCAGTATAAGCCGACCTAGCTTCGGTAGAGCTCTTTAGCTTTGGGTGTGCTCGCATGCTTGGAATTTTTCATCGTGAAAAGGATTAATTCGGTTTAAGTCGGGTTGACGTTCAGTCCGTGAGACCAATTTGGTAATCGTGGGGATTTTCATGACACTGACGGAGCAGTTACGTAACAACATGCAGCAATTATAAAAACACAACCTCATGTGATATGCCCGAAGTGTTCTGTTTTCTTAGGTGGCGTTTATCTATCTACTTTTTTGTTGTAACATGGTTAATCATACAGTATCTAGACCAGTTTGCAAATTGACAACTTTCGTAGATCTCTAATAATCAGTATCAACGTAACTGATTGCTCGTTTCATGTCAAAGCATTCTACTTGGTATTTTAAGGCATTTTAATAGCGTGAATGATCTAGTGCAGGGCGCTTTTTAAATTCAATAATAGACAGTTACTGTCTAGTGTCCACAAAACATTTGAGGTGGGGACATAGACTTCGACATCTAACTCGGTAAAAGATTTTTGAACAGCGTCAATTTGCAGGAGTTAAACATCCAACCTATGGTCAAACGTCTTTCTATGTGGCTTAAATCTTACCACACAATTCAGAGCTTGGTCTTAAAAATTTCCATCGATCGTTCATTGACCAGTGCTGTCAAATTGAACTCAATATAACACCCTCGACAGTTCATTCATTTCTAAAGAATCAAGGTAAACAAAAGTCTAAACCACTCCATCTGGATGGAATGCAAATTATTATTTTTTTTTTTTAAAGAATAAGTTATATGGATGTGAGTACTTGCAAAATAATTTTCGAAACCCATCTACAACTACATATCTTGTGTGACAATGTTTTCCCATCGTCAAAACTGTCCGAAAATAATAAAGACATCATCGTGTGATCGTGCCCCGAATACGTAATCGATTTCGACACGTTTTCCCTTTCAATCGAGAGTCGCGTCTTATAGAAACTATACCTATACATAATAATACATTGTTTTTGTAAAAGAACCAAAAAAGGGATTTTTATTACGTTATTTGTTGTTTTGTAATCAAAAACCGAAAGATACAACGTGACACATGTTTGCTAAACCTAAAGATGATGTGTGAATTGACATCATCATCATAATCAGCATACTCACATACGCACACAAACGCACACTGAATGTGAGTGGAGGAGAATTAAAAAGGGATTCAGTTGACATTTGATTGTTTGTTTTTTTGTTTTAGTTTTTGGTGCAAAAGAGACGCAACGCAAACGTGCAAATTTAAAATTCATGTCATGACGAAGGTGGCTGCCAGTCGGATAGTGTATCTTAATGTGCTTGCGTACAAACATCTTCTTTTTTTTTTTGTTTTCTTTTGGTTTGTGTGGGTTGAGAATTGTCATTTTAGAGAGATTAACATTTTTACAAAGTGACAGTGACATCGTTGTGTTGATTGTTGTGTTACAAATGCAATTTGCTGAAAGTGTTTTATAATTCAGTCGGTGTATGGAATTTTTGTTTTTGGGACGAACACTTATGTATGTTGAAATAATTTTTAAAATATGAAACGAAACAACAAAATGTGTTGAAGTGATGTCGTATCCAAATAACAAAAGGAGACAAGATAGGTAATTTACGAGCAAAGTTTTATACTTTTTGGAAAGTTGGGGGAATCTCTGACTTTTTTCCGTTACGCTCTGTCCTTCTTGCTAAATTTGATGAGTCGCGCAATGAGAACAACCCTTACAGCAGGACTTCAGATTATTCTCAATTCTATGCCGCTGAACTTATTTATAGAAGTGTCTGCAACTAAGAGTGCAATCGAAAGACTGGGTTGCAATTCCAATAGGAAAAACTCAAATTGGCATAGAAATAACGATCGATTGCACTCTTCCTAGACTTCAATAGACCATCCTCTAGCCAGTTCCTGAGTAGAATGGAATGGAAAACCAATGATGGTTCCAAAATGAATTAAGAGCGGCTTAATCTCTAAAAATCCACCAGACAGTAGCAGTGTCTTCCAGGTTTTAGCAGTAACATCTACAATGTGGGAAGCCGCAACAAAGGCAATTCATAGAATGATGCTACCTTTCCCATTAACAGCCAAGCACCAGTTAAAGCTACTCCTGTCGTAAGGGTTAAAATTGAAGCTTCTCCGTTGATGCCGCAAAGAGCCCGAGGTGTCCAGTCACAATTTATCCTCGGTAGCAATAAGTCTGATGAACTGGCAAAGAAAGGCTCAGCACTTTGAATCAGATCCGACTGATACATCGATTAAAATCCTTCTATGCAATCATAAGCAAGAAGTTTGGGATAGAGTACTCGAGGCAGCCAATATCAAATGAAGTACGCTTAGCCAGTTAGAATTCACTTATCTGAATATTCCACTTCAGTCTCAGCTCTCAAATGAGCTGTTGTGCGCTATTTTTTTTTTTACTTGCGATCACCGTCGGACAAGTCGGTAAGTAAGCATTATCGAACATCTGGTAGAGAAAGCTCGTAGATACCTTGTAAGAGAAATATCTACGAGCAGCATCTATCTCGAAGTAGAGAGTAGAGTAGGAAACGCAATGGCAGCTTCCAAAGTGATATCCAACATTTGAAAGGCAATGTTTTGTGAAATACTGAAGACGACCGCCATTATCACATGCAAACTGACATAAGGGGTTTTCATGAAAAAACTTGACAGAGCAATCAAACCAAAGCAATAACTTTAAGAAAAACCTAAAGGAAGCTGCAACACTTTTCAAATAAACACAGCACGCCTTCTTGAGTTTCAAAATTAGTTAAGTAGGAACCAACTGTACCTACATGCTACCTAAACTCATAAGCATTAATCTCCTCAGATGCTAACATGTGCAAAAAATTGCCTTGTTACAGCAATCAACCGAAGCTACCAACCTATACTCACATCCTTATGACATTATTTGTGTATAAAATGTCTTCCTTTCTATTATTTCATAAATGTATAGCTAGTACATATCTATGACTATCTCTTCCAAAATGACATTGATCCCATTTAAAACTGATAAACCAAAAGCGATACTTAAGCCAAAATTTCCCTACAAATTGCCTTTAGCGGAAGCTCCGATGGGACTATTAATCTCTCTCAAAGCTCACATCTTCCACCACACGAAGGAAAGAAAAGGAAAGCAAGAAAAAAAAATTAATCGATTAAGAAATCAATTTACCGAAAACATCATTCTGGCAGTTTTATCCATGCTTCTATCCGCCGCCTACTCATTCCCAAATTTCCATAATTAAGGCAATAAAACTCGGCTAATCAATTGCAAAACGAAAAAAAAAAAAACGACAAAATGAATATCTGCCTCTAAACATAGAATACAATTTTATCGCGCATCAATGTATGGCCCAAGCAGTTACGCAATGATATCTCCCTGTCCCCACTTTTCTAAAAAAAATAAAAAAAAAAACAGTAAACCTCCAACAACAAAAGAACCACCAACAGCAGAAGCTAAAGGAACGAAACGTAAAAAAAAGAACAAAATTCCCAATGGAATGACCCATATATTTTCCCGTTATGTACATTATCTCTCTCCTAAATCTCCCTATACCCATCTCCAACCCCCCCTGCACCCAAGAAAAATGTATAGTCCTTGCCGGAGACGAATCCCTTCGTCGTAATAACGAACTGTTTTTTTGGGGGATTTATTGATTTCGCCAAAAACCATTCTAAGGCTCGTTTCCAGTGCCATAAACGAGCGCGCGGACCCCATTCCCTCCTGTTCATCGTCGCCATTGTATTGGTATGGTATGTCCGTAGTTCATTCGTTGAACAAAAAAAAGGTATACACCAAAGGAAAAGCAACTTAAGGTCTAACTCCCTTCTGCTCCAAGGTTCCCAGTTGAAAAAATAAAAGAGGAACTAACGCTGCGCGCCGACAGCAGTTAAGAATTAAAGTCCAGGACTCTCAAATTCACCTCGTAATTTATCCACAATACGCACACTATAACACTACACTACACCTTCTACATGTGTGTGCAGGTTAATTTGTTTTATTTTTTGCTTGTGAATGATTTTCTTTTATGGATCTTCTATCCAAATTCAATTTCTCTCTCTCTTATTCTCAGAGAGCACGAGCAACCCACCCAAAAGTTACCAAACAAAATGGGGGTTCACCCCCCATAAAAGCTATAAATCTGCTACCCCATGCAATAAAGCATTCTCAATTCGCACAACGACTATAGCGACGACGACACAACGAAACATGCGCGAATTTTATTGAGCACAGTGTTGTTGGGCATAAATTTAATGTTGGCTTCGTTTTGTTTTTTTTTATCATGAGCAATAACTCCATCTGACGAGTAATCCGAAAACCATAAATACCGGAACCCATTCCATTATTTGATACATCATTGTCGGCGTCAGTCATCATGCCCTTGATAAACAAATTAAAAACAGTAGATACCGATGGACAAATCACTATTGCAAACACTTAACTCAAATAATTCGATAAATTTTACAGGTTTCCCCAAAGAATACCGACTTTTTGAAGATCTGTTTCTATTTTTTAAGATTTTTCCCGCTACGGCTTAATGTTATAAACACGCGTCTCGCATCAAACCGCCTCGTGCACTCGCCATTCATTCATTCATCTTCCAGACTCACTCACTCAGTTTGCTCGTCGCATGATGACAACAAATATGGCGTCGTATATTCCAAATAGAAGTTTATAACAACACGTTTATAACACCATCAATTGTGCCTCCAATTCAGTCAGCTCATCTCCCTCTGACTAATGCAGTAGCGCCGGTTTCCCATTTCACTCCACTTGTGTGCAAAACATTGTTTATTGACTCGGCAACATTTCTGAGTGCGGCAACAATGTTGATGAGTCTTACACGGTGGTTAGTGACTCAATGTTGCTGCAGCGAATTGGCGTTTTTTTTGCTCTCATTTGAGGTGGTGGTCTTTTTGTTATTTAGATGAATTCGCCGCAGTGGCTCGCAAATCACTCTCAGTGTGCACACACACCAGGATAAATTGATACGGATACATTCCGAGAGGGGCAGGTCAATTGAGCGAGAACCGTGCACCGAAGCCTTCATACTTTTTAACTCACTGATTGATGGCGGGGATTGTACTGTGTTTTATTAGATCGTTGGTGCTCGCCTTTAATTGTGTGCGATATTTTTGCAACTGGATGGATTTTTTGTTGTTGTTGGAGGGGAGTGTGTTGGTTTGTTTAGGTTTTTCTCTCCCCACGCGGTTGGATGGGAGCACTGTGCTTTGCTCGGTAGTGGGGTAGTATTTTTGATAGGAAAATAGAAGGGGAAACGAGATTCTTGGTATTTTGCTGGCAGCAGTGGGCTTAGGCAATGCCAAGTGGTGGAATTTTGAATACTATTTGCGGGTGTGTGTGCATGTGTTTGTGTGTGTGTGTGACAAAGAGAGATAGATAGAAATGGAAGAGAAACACATAGGCTGGGTTATTTGTCTTGTGACCGCCATCATTCATTTTTCCGTTTTGGTATTTTTGTTCCCCTACTGTACCTACACGAGTGTAGTAGCGTAGCAGTGTTTCTCTCGTGGTACGTTTTAATGGCCGCTCTGAAGTGTTTATAGTCGGTCACCGATGTGATGGCACGGAAGATTTCGAATTTCAAAGGAACACACAGTGAAAATGGGGTGGAAAATACCTTTGGTTTTAAGGCGATGACGATATAGGGCGACGGATGTTAATGATTAGGTTTTGTGTTAGGTGATGGCATAAAGATGCATATTTTATTATATTCGTTAGTAATTGTTAATAAATAAAATTAATTACAACTGTGCAGTTGTAGATAATGTTGATGAAGGGTTAGTTCAACGATGAATAACTTTTATAAGTGATGTATGCGGGATTTTGCGAACCGAAATGTGTGTAATAAATAAGAATTTGTAACGAAGAAGGTCAAAATTATTTAAAAATTCATTCGAATTAAAACGGAGGAAGTTTGGGCAGTATAAGAGGCTTTCCTTTAGACTGTTTGTTACTAAATAAAGCGTGTATTTGAAATGACAGTTGTAGTAGTAAACAGACGAGAGGCAAATGACAATGAGAGAGCCTAGACTCGTTATACCTATGTCATCATATGAAATTAAGGGTACTAAGTCTTTATTTTGTCATTTGTAGGTAGGTACAGATAAACTTGTTAGGCACAACCCAAGTAAAGGCGTTATTATATCATTTCCACAACAAACTTGAAATCTGGCTACCCGACTTAGGCTTAGTTATTAAGGAAGGATCTTTCTGCCATCAAAAATGAAAGCAAAGCTTTGTAAAACTTGTAGTTGCTAAAATGTTTGAGATCATACATCAAATTGACTTCGGCGTTGTCAACAAAGAAAGATCGCTATATTTTGTTCCACGAAATTCTGTAGGTAAAAGGAACCAGTAAGGAAAAATGTGGAAATACTTCTTAAGTCAACAGTCAACAGTGGTCCGATAGTAGTCAATGACAATCATTACAAGTCTGCGATATATGTAGGTAGGAACCTATCTAATTCTTTTTGCAGCCCAACTGACGCACCCACAAATTTTACTCAAAGCAAACCAAATTTGACAATTTCAAGCATTAAAATAGCGTGCACTGACAGAGAGAAAAGTCTGCACCTGCCGTCGGACATTCATGTTCTTTTTTCCTTACAATTACAACGATTTTAACCTCACGGTTGAAAACAACTAATTAAAACCATTGGTAGGCACTACTTGTCGTTAAATGTGAAACAATTGAGGATGCAATCGAGATCATGATATCTATTTAACATCACCATCCTTGAACTCATCCCTAATCTCTAACTCTTTCATTTCTTTACACCACTAGGTGATAATGAACTCCAAAGTGACGTAGATTCCTAGTATGTTCTCACATTTAAAAATAAACAAAGAAATATATCGCCAGTTGTCTCGTCCATCACTATCTGAATTCAAATTAAAATATAAATCAATTCAATCTGTCCGTCGGTGGTTGCACTTACTAATCCGTTGGGAATATGTATCTTTCTGTTGGATAAGGTGCATAACTAATCAGAAGACAACATACACACATTTCAAACAAGTTTTTAAAGGAAGCAATTGAGATCTAATCTAATGATACGAATATCATTAAATTTCAGAATTGGAGCACGGTGGATCTTTTCAGTTTTGTGTACAAAGAAACAAATGTTTGGCGCTGTCGCGACAGCTCGAAAAAACCAACACCTTACTTCAGGCATGAATGGAAACTACTTTTTCACGACAAATTATACTCTCGGAAGTTTTCGAGGTGGAACCGCGAAATAATTTTTTCTAATTCAAACCACTGAGCTTCGGCAGATATATAACAAACCCTTTTAGGTGTGTCAAAAGGAGCTATACTAGCACCTTTACTATTGAATCTGAATCTGAACAAACAACATTTGTTAATTATTATTCTACTTTGCCATCTTATTGGGTTCCTAGCGAAGTTTTTAATTTTCGTCTAACTTTTCCCAGTTACCATGACTCTCACTTCACTCTCTCGCACCATGTATTTCTCGGCCATCTAGCTCCTCTTTTATGTAACCTATGGAACTGATAGGTATTAAGGAAAACTGACATCAAAATAGGTATATTAATGAACATTTTCGTTATAGATATACCTACGATTAGGACCGAAATATTAGAATATTTCGAAGACACCCACTCGCGATCGTTTGCAGATTTCTCTATACCTCTTTAACAGTATTAGATATTTTCTACTCTATCCGCCAGCGATGCTCACTTGAGCCGATGAGATACTTTCTGATCATTTGTGTTTTAGTGATGTTTATTCTTAGTCCCACAAAGTTTTTCTCCCTGTCATTTGGTGAAGGTCCATAATTCTATTAGAAAACAGGTGCACGTCGTCATCAAAGTCAAGATGTTTCGGGGTAAGAGAGTTCATCGAATGACTCCATTCTCCTTCGAAAAAGCCGTGCACAACATTAGCAACGGAATGCAGCCATTGCAGACTCCACTTTGGAGCTGAAATTCTTTCGACAGCCACTTCTATAAATTGTATATGTATTTACAAGGGATACCTCATATGTGTAAGGAAAGTTGAAGAAATGTCTTTTCGATAAATGTCGAATGCCGTTTCAAAATCGATATATGGCAGATGAAGAATAATGATCGCTATTCAACGTAAAGTCGAAAGAATTAGAATAGTCCTTATGCGAACTGAATCAAACAATCTAAACTTACATAGAAGTTAAAATATAAATTATGTATCAAAGTCTCTTCATTCCAAGACCTTATAATACGTATAAAGCTACCTATCTACTCAATTACAATTCAACTTGCGTTGTAACTTAAGAGATGGCATCAACACATTCAATTCAACTATTTTCGTTAATTTTACAATTGTCCCTCCAATAAATTGTTGTCATCATGCTTTCGGAATTCACGTGACGTGCATAATAAAATCCAAATCCAAAATCAAAACTAAAGCAATTTCCATCGTAAAGAAATCACGATGACTAACAGTCGGCACATTCGTGCTAAGATCCCGAAAAGATACAAAACTTTAAAAAAAAAAAAAAATTAGAAAACCAAAACAAAAAATTTCCCAAAATACGTTCACATCTCTCTTTTAGAATCCGATACCAAAATTGTTTGTTTTTTTATTTTATTTTGTACCTTCTTTCAGATTTCGTTTCTTAGTTAAGACCGCAAAGACGTGCATATATTAGTGGTAGAACCCGCCTGTCCGATTTGATTTTGAAAACCAAGAAAGGAAAAAAAAAAACATGTCCAACACAAAAATTAATATCTTCATCTAGGTAATCGGTAAAGCGGCACCGTGCGTCGTCGAATGGCCTGAATATGTTTTTGGGGAGTGTATTATTATTATTATTATTAAGCTGTGGGGACCCCAAACGTGATTAAGATGAAATGTTGTTCCTTTCCTCTTCTTTTCTTGTGTTCTTTAGTTTCTTTTTATTCCATCGCCTCCCTCTCCCTCCCCCGGATTTTGAGTCAAAATACGAGTTCTCATTTGGTGTGCATATAATTGAGATACATTTTTTCGATTTTCTTCTTAAGATTAAGGAGAAACAACAATTTTAAGAAAGCAACTCAGGTATGAAAAAAAAATGGATGGTTGCGTAATTTGAGAAGGATCTTTGGTATTTTTTAGAATAGGTCATAAATGGAATGTTTTGTAAATGACTAGAAAGTCAAAAATCAATTGGGGAACAATAAACATAAAAAGATGTTTCAAGGCTCAAGAAGTTAATTTTTTTACGCGTGTTATAAAAAAAGAAAAACGAGAAGTTCTTATTATACCGTGCAACATTGAAGGCCATACTTAAATTACATGTGTGATTTTTCTTCGGAATTGTTATAATGTCATGACATAACATTTTTTCAAGGATAAACTAAATAGTTTGCTTTTTGTTTCGTAAGCAAATGACTGCATATAGATGAAAAACCATCTTCTAGGCTTTGTTTTTTGGTTTCAGGAAATCTTTGCCCATCAAGGTCGGTGCATGTTACCGAAAGTCTCTCAACTTATTCTGGTGAATTATGTAACGTTTTCACGCATTCTTCAAATAAGCAAGCCAACAGATTTGCTCAATAACCATGTGGAGTCAATTGAATAAGGAAATTTACTTACAAGTCAATGGTCCAATCAACCCTACCCCACACAAAGGGATTCACTCTGATAGGAACGGATAAAATTCTGTGACAAGTTGTTTTGGAGAAAGTCATTGGGTACAAAAATTACTTCTACTGACTGTGGATGTACTACATAGGTAAAGTTAGGTAAGAGTGGCAGGCCGCAGGTTGCAACCTCACTTAGTCCAGATAAGGTCCTTTGTGTTACCACATGGATCTGTATTTCACCGGAAAAATACAACCCGCAGAACCAGCTGGAGCTTGTTATGAAGCACTGGAGGCTACCTTTGTTTATGTCAGCCAGTTCACTTAGGTTGTGGAAGGAGCTGGCTCTTCAGTATGCTCTTCTTTGAGCTGAGAGGGCCGGACAAGTACAAAGAAGGTGGAGAATCGACTCCTCCTCCTCTTCGTCCATGCAGCTCCTACAGAAGTCATTGTAGAGGAAGCCCAGCCTGTAGGAGTGTTTGCCAATCGTGCAGTGTCCCGTTATGACACCGACAAGGCCGCTAACTAGCAATCTTTTCCGTCTGATGAGACAGTGGGAACGTTTCAGATCCAGCTTTGGCCAAATCTGCTTGGTGATAAGACAGGTGTTACCTACTGTCCATCTATGATTGGCGATGTTGATCGCGTTTCTATTACGTAGCAGTTTGCAGGTGGCGAGAGACATGCTTAAATTCCCCTTTTCCAGACCACACACACTACATAAAGCCGCGGAGATATCTTGGTACAACGATGCTGATTCCAGTTTACGCTAAGATGAGAGGTTACAATATTATTTATTACAATTGTCTTGGGATTCCATTAAGGTAGATTCAAGGGGTGACTGCATTCCTTATGATGCTGTCTTCACTCGGATCTCCGAAAATCCATTGTGTTTCCCTTGCATGTAATGTCCAGTCTGAAAGAGAAGACAAAGAAGAACGATCTGTTTTAGTTGGTTGATGGTCGTTCGGCCTCTCTTTTGGTGGTTTCTTAGACAAATCGCCCAGGATGTTGGAAAAGTTTTCACCAAAGGCCGTCTTTCTAGTTCTCCATAGGCGAAGGCTAAGATAATTTCTAAGTATCTGTTATACAAAAGCTTCTTTTATGACGACTTTCCAAATGCGGTGTTCGAAGTCGATCCAAAGATCATCTTCCGCCAAAATGTTCGTTACATCCACTCAAAAAACCAAAAAAAAATTGCACAGAAGAAATATTTTTCTATCTGCACCAATTCCTCTACAAAATTAAGTCATTATCGAAAGATTTATGTGAAAGATCGAAGCACGAAGTAAAATGTTTTAATAGCAATCAAATTTAAAATCCCTTCCCGTAGGCAGAGCTCAACGTTGGAGCACCTCGTTCACCAAATGTTCAAATTAAATTGCCAGGAAAATCCGTCAGCATTTCCCACGACATCAACTAAATAAAGCTGTAAATCTTACACTCCTGACAATTGTACATTTCTAAAAGGCAAACCCACTTTCAATCGGAAAGCCATACTAAGCATCGAATACTTTTTTTGTGACTTTCAACACAAATATTGCACACGATCCATGAATATGATAAAAAGGAAAATTATGTGCAAAATAATTCACTTCACTTCAACCATTGATCCTTAAAACAAGTACACATCCCTTTGAATTTCAATTGTAAACTGCGGGCCAGATTGTGTAAGATCACTACAGCACACCTCAACCTCATCTTTGATATGGTGAATGGTATCCCTTTAGTGTGTGCAGCATGTTTAGATACTTTATTAAATTTTCGGTACAAGGAAGAAAAATATCGTGTCATGTTGTCCATATCTCATTTGGGAGAGCGCACGAAAAAGATGTCATGATTCGATCTTTTGCCAAATGAACATCATCAGCAGACCATAAGATGGAAAAACTGCGGTACATACTCGTATACATGTATTATATACTCGTAATTCAGTGTATACAATCTATGTACCATTTAAACCGACAATGAGGCTATCGACTCCCCTTTCGAAATGCAAACTAACTGTGTGTAGAAAAAAAAAATAGGTTTACAGATCATGCATTTATAATGTCTGTACTGTGAGAGGACAAACAAACGGATGGTGACTAAAAAGCAAAACGAAGCAGTAGTCCCCCTCTCGATAGTTAGCTTTCTAAATCGATAGTAGATACTTTGAAATCTTTGCTCTGTCTTGAAACAATGCACACAAAAGGTTTTTTTTTGTTTTGTTCCTGTTTCTTGTTGTGTGTCTTTTTTTGTAAAGTTGTCACGAAAACGGTTACCAAAAACGAGACTTTGTAACCTTTTTGGTTGGTGGTCGTCGTCATCGTCATCGTTGCCGTTCTCGTCGTTGCTGTCTTTGTCGTAGTTGTCGCAAAGTTGGTTAGCTATTCATGTAGTCACCAAATCACGGACAATGTGGAAGAAACTGCCTTAAAAAAAAATTGCATAACGTTCCAAGTCAACACACATTTATATGGCTAGAATGGAGTATGCCTGCATGCATGCATGCATGTGTCTGACTTTGCATAAAACGACAGGCGACAGGTCGATAGAGTGCACACAGCAAACACATTGAAAACTTCTCATAGATGAAATCAATTTGATGTACAGTGTCATAGCGCTGCCGTTGCCTTCCCCTGTCGAATAAGGACTTCGAAGTGAAGAAAAAAAAAAAAGGTGCGCAACCCCATCTCTCCATGAAAGGAGGAAGGAGTCATCTTGATATGGGCAAAGGTAGACATTTTGGTTTTTCTTATTTCTTTATAGCTCGTAGAGAGAATCTCAGGAAAGGCACTGCCATTGTGACTGAGGTGCTATTAATTGGAATCAACAGTAAGCAGAAGGTTCGTATTTGATTTGCTTTGTTTGATAACAGTGAAGGTGTTGAATAATTAATGCAATTCGAACCAGGAAATAGAAGTGGGCTATCTAATTGGTTTGTGAGTCATTTGAGAGACTTTGCAAAATAAAGTTAACGCAGAGTTGTCTGATATCTGATAAGTCCTACCAGAAACACAAATAGCACTAGCATGCCTTTTTGATACCACAATTCACGTGACCTGATGAGTTTGACTAAAAGGGGTAGTTTTCATCCATCCATCCTGTGGAGTTGAGAAAGTTAATGATGTTTTGGACTTTTATGTGAGAAATCTCTGTTAATTCCTTTAAAAAGGCTTTCCCAAGTGTGGAATGCCCGGTTTTAGCAAGTGCCAGGCTTTTCTTTTAACGGCAATAAGTGTTAGAATGAGTTTCTAACTTGGTGGCATGTGAATCAATCCTTGTTGTCTCAGTGCGGGTTCTGCTGATTGAATCGTGTATCCTATCTTTATTATCACTGGGCCGTCAAAAGTTGAGCCACATCTATCGGATCTGTCATTCCCTGTATTGTTACTATAGCCTTAATCACAGGGTAGATTGATGTTTTACCGCGCAATTACCTGGGTTATAATCTCCTTACACTCTTCTAGTAATTTAAAGGATGTGATGTGCAAACGGAGCGCTTTGATGGCAGCTTGTCTATCCTATGTTGTTCTTGGTCGTAGAATTGAGACTAAGTATCTTCCAGGCCTCTCCTCATCGCTGAATAAAATGAGCGAATTTCCCCTAAAACTGAGTTCCTTTAAATAAAGCCCATTGAAAGAGGGTTTCCATAATTCATTACGCAAAATTAAATTAAGACAAATGTGTTACATTTACTAAAAACCTCAACCCAACTGTAAGACGTTGCACCAAACCGCAGCACATTTTTAATTAAAAACTCTCGTCTAACTCATTCCATGTACAGAAGTAGGAATCCTTTAAATTAACTGACTGACTTTTGTTGTGCCACTCCGCGTGGATAAATATTCCGCTCAACGATAGTCAAAATCTTCTACATTCCATTCGCTGAGGAATAATATTTCGAAAATGTGGTGGAATATTTTAATTATCCCTCCAAACTCCACCCCACATGGAACTCATTTAGCAAAACAGTACCACAACCAAAACACAAAATCTTCCGAAATACGAAATAAAGCATACAATCCTTCTTTGGTACGACTTTCAGCATTCAGAGCAATTGCAATTTTCTTCCTCTTTGTTCTGCCAATGGTTGTATATCGGTGTATCCATTATAATTAAACCAAAAGCAATCTATACAGTAGTATAAACATATTTAACTCAAAAAAACAAAAAAGAAGAGAAATGAGAAAATCCAAAAGTTCCTCGTAGGTATTATATCCTTTTGTAGATCGAGCGCGCACAGTAGTCATAGGGAAAACATAGATTTTCCTCATACAACACTTCATCCAATTCTCGAGTGTTTTATTTATTCAGCATAATTTGTCTGCGTGCTGCTGCTGTTATTTCTAGTTGGTACCCCCCTAGCCCTCATCCAAGTGCATGTAGCAAGCAGTCTCCAGTGTTTCGTTCTAGTTCCACTGTGTATACTGCACAATGCTGAATTCCTGTGGATGATGATCATGATGATTGTAAAGTTCAACTATTGTAGATATATTTCCATAAGGATACAGCATAGAATATATGCATTGCACATGAGAGAACGTAAGACGTACTACGGAGAACTAGAAAGAAAGAGAGAGAGAGAGAGAGATTTGGGGTTGTAGCAGCAATAGAGCAACAGCCCTCTTATTATGTGGAGTACGAGTACAGAGAAGAGCCGTTGCCTAGACAACGAGAACAACTTTTTTTATATAAATTATCCTTGCGAGAATCCTTATTTATGATACTGTGTGCAATTTTCATTTTATCACACAAAAGCTAAGCTTCACATTCTCGTACACTTTTCGAGTGTAGATTCAAGTTGGATTTGAGTGTTTTTTTCTTTTTTTCTCCTCTCACACACCCTCGTATCCTTGTTCATTTTTCATTTTTTTTCTTTGGATAGTTCCCACTTATAACTACTGAGAGAATAAAAAAAAAGAAGATGAATCCAAGCAATGAATGTATCTGCATAAAGTAAGAAGGATACATTGGGCAGGAAGAATGAATTGTCCGGGGGTGGTTGGAAGAAAACAAATCTCCTTCTAATATGAAATATTTCTTTTTCGTATTTCTTTGTGTTTCAGCTCCATCACAATTCATTTTGCCAACATAAATACGGATGTGATTAAATTTTTTCGGTAAACACACATGTATCTGTTGGATGAGGGCGGCGGAGGTTGAGAGTAGACGACAATCGGAGCAACTTTTAACTGGTAAAGTTATGGGCTTTAAATTTAAACTAGTTTGATTATATTCGTAATAAAATTTTAGAAAACGAAGGAGATTTGTCGAGATTTTAGAAGGGGTAAAGCCCATATTTTCGGGGGTGAAAAGTACACATTGACATTATGTATGGTAGTGTGGTTTGCCAATTTTCATTTGTGAGATAAAAGTTTGTCTATAGCATCGCAGAAACCAAAAAGCTGATCGAGAGTCAGTTGTTGTTGTTTGGCGTCAATTAAGAAGCAAATTAAGTTTTGAAGTGACCTAGGATTTATGGCGTTTTCGTCTGTTTTCGACTAAAAAAGAATGTATCTACATGTGTACGTATAAGTTATAGGTATCTCACTTCAAAGAAGTTATTTATGGGACCGCAAGAAATAGAGTAGCTTATCTGCAAAATCAACACAACTTAAACTATTTGCGTTCGTCTTCGGAGATGACAAACTACTTTTCGCTTTCAAAATAAGCTTGTACCTATGTATGTGTTCCTGGCTTAAGTTAAGAAAAATCAACTGGGCAACTGTAACACAAAAATAATTAAATAATTTTGCAAGCGTAACATTCGTTAGGACAGTCTGGTTTTAGCGCCGTCAAATATGAAGATGCAATGCTTTCTTCAGGACAATCGTATCAAGCATGACTCAATTTTGGAGGGATGATGAGTCGAGAATAAATCTTCACATAGAGTTCATTGGTCTTACACTTTACGTCGTTTATGTGAAGCAATGGTTACGATTTCAATAAACTAAGATGGCGTATAATCGTGCTCATTAGAGGCACTATTTAGAAAGCTGGCATTTAGACTTTAATAAAGGAAATTTCCAAATGCCGAAACACTCAGACTTGACTTTGGTCTATTGTTATCCCTGTCAGGAACCCCTTTTTAGTGTAGTGCTGTTTCTTTTCTGTTTGTTGTTGCTGGTTGCTGTTCTCCGATCGAGTTCGAACCTGCATCGTTCTTGCATTGTCAATGTCCTGCACAAAGTATACCTCATTTTAACAAATTACAGACAAAAATAATGAAAAAATCTTAGGGTCTCCAATTTACACATGTCTACTTCGCAAAATACCGTCAAATACATACGCAAAACATCTGAACTGAGAACTTAAGCTCCGGCATAGCTAAGTATCTAATGATTGTTTGACTTAAGTTATTAGATCAGCTGTATAAAAATTGACATTTTTGACAAACTGTGAGCAATTAAAAGGTGAATCTCACTGAATTTGCATATGTATCATTGACAAACAAAACATCTTTAAAAACATCTTCCTTGTCACTGTTTAAAGATTAATTGTCCTTTTTAGAAAAAGCTAAACTTAGAACGAATAAAAAAAAGTATATTCTGTCTACTCTTCGATATTAATTTTAATACGCATTCTTAAACAACAATCAGATAAACTAATCTGCGACTTAAGTTAATTTATGTACGTATTTCCTTTTATAGAAAAAAAAATAAATTCAACTGCATATTTAATAAGACCAAACCAATCGATTCGTTTCTCCTAAATAGAATTGATACAATCTTAAACATAAAAAAACAATGTCTACAAACTGTGGAATTTTTTTTTCTTTCCATACATTTTTGCAAAAGAAAAACTAGTAAATCAATTTAATTACCAAACAAGCTGTCCATTCGTTTCAACATTAATTAAAACCAATCGTCAACGGATTTTCAATTAAAGATTCGCATAAATTTACAATCGATTGGTAATTACAGAAGACTTATTACACTACCACCATTCATTCAACGCCGGTAATGACAACGGCAATGGCGACAACAACGGCGACGATTGCGTATAAACGTGATCAAGTTTAGATCACGTATATTAAATGCGTTTTCTTATTTTATATGGCATTTGTTGTTTTGCCACTTATAAATCAGCAAATCTAGTAGCAAAAATACATATATCGTATTAACTGTCGAAGTTTTTCGTTTGTCTTATTCATCATTCAAGTTTGCAACCTGTTTTCTTGGGTTAATTGCATTGGAAAATGGCAAATAACAAAACTAAAATGGTTGCGCTACTAAAAGACCGCTTGACAATCACTTCAAATGTCAACTGGTAGTTGGAATTTTATTTCAATTTATTTGTTTGTAATGCTGCTGCTTCAACCTTTAAGCATAACACACAGAGACCAGAGGAAGAAAATTACTTTACTAAAAGCGGTTTTCAGCTTTTAACCATATCGGTGTGTTTCCCATTTGAAATTTTCTGTACATTTGTCTGTATAGCCTTGTGTGGTGAAGGTTTCTTTTTATAAATGATTTGGAATTTTTCTTCATAGAAAAAGGAATCAACAACGACAAACAAACGAAAGATTTATTACCTCGGAATGAAGTCTCATTTAATCCAATCGCATAATGGTTCGAGGTCTAAACAGGAACGTTGTGACATTTTAAATGCAATTGAAATGCTTTTCTTAGCCACAATATTTTATAAATGTGTACATTCACTCCTGTAATTGAGTTGAACAATTGCGAGTACATATTTTCACTTTGGTTACATTGTAGATACTTGTAGTTTTTCATTGAAAATGCATATTAAATGCTCAAAGATACATAATTTGTATGCATAGATACACCAATGAGCATGATATGACTTTTTTTTAAAATCACGTTTGACAGAATTTAAAGTAGCCAACTTCGATGACCATGGTTACAGTCAGAGTGTCGATTAAAAACAAATGAATGTCCACTCGTATTCAGAGATAAAGCCACACACTGAGAGATACAGATACATACATGATTTGTGTGTGTGCCGATATGTGAGAGACAATCATGAATCAAAATGCAATTTTTCCAAAAGTTGATGGAGATTGCCCAGATCGGTTCATGAACGGTGAACCTACTCCCTGTGGAGCACTTCAATTAAAATGCATTTTCACAGTTTATGGAATAAAGTTGTGCCTTACTCCTCGGCTTCCATGAAACTCTAAAAATCGAACCCAAACTGAGCAGTAAAAAAATACAAAGTTTTTGTTTTTTATTTGCATCGACTAGCTGACTCTGTCTCTACCTCTGTCACTGCCTTTGACTCCTTCCTATGCCATATCGCTTTTGCCATTGAGGGCTAAAAGATACATAATAACAGATTGTTTGTGTATTGGGCATCATAAAATATCAAACAAACAAAAAGGATCTACACGAAGCGAAAAAAAGTGTCCTTTACTGCGGGTACATCATATTTCGCGGGTGATTTTATATCTTTATAATAGAGCAGCGCAGCTCGCACGCGTATTTTTATTCCAATTTTCCAATCTATGAGCATGGGGAGGATTCTTTATGATTTTGTACCCCCCTTTCATTTTCTCTCAAAGAGTTGAAACAAAACAAAGAAGAAAAACGTAAAACGAAGCTAAATGTATCTATCTTCTCTGGCCGGAATATTTGTGGCACCAGATTTGTATATTGTTGCCGTCGCCGATGCTCTGTGCACTGGCTGCCCTGCCCTACCATCGGCATCATCGTCATTGGTCTGTTATTGCTGTGGCCTCTGTGTGAATGTGTGTTCCTTGTTTTTTTGGCGGCCTTTGCTTATCCTTTACCCAATATCTCAAATCCTCCTTCTCACAACCGACCAATGCCCACCACATATCCTATCGGCAGAGAACATTGTTGGTATATCCATGCATGTGTATAGTTATAAATGGAAGCTACAGATGATACAGAAATAATGCCAAAAGGATCATAAATATGGTCAGGCGCGCGATAACTCGATAATTATGTCCGCTTTTGTTTATTTCACACATCGATTACCGCCTTTTGTGATTGCCTTTTCCCCCCAATCGCATACAGGGAAACGGGTAGGACACTGCCGTTTGTCCTTGCATATATGCATTGGATTTAGTATAACTATACGTATGTATGTATGTTTGAATAAAATATTTGCATATGCCGGGTACATGACGCCTTGCAGTAGCAACAGCCACACGAGTTTAAATTTATAAGGATGCATCACTGAAGGCGGATAAAATTAGGGAGGTCTGCCGGTATTTGGGATAGGGATGAGTAGACTTGTTATCAGAAAAATATATTCATATGATTTCGATTCACGCAAACACACACACTCACACAAACGAGATGTGGAATAAAAAGAAATCCATCCATTCAAGCCTGTTGCCTGCAGAGTGAACGAGATCAAACTCTCCTTCCATTTCATAATTCTTTGATTGTGCAGTAATGAACTTTCATGCTGTTGCTACTACTACAACACTTCAGTGCTATTCCCTATGCCAGGATAATAGAAGGACATCTGAACTTGGTGTGTACACCCACATTCACTGTGCTCTCGTCGTCATCATCATTGCCACCATATAACCACCACCAAAGTCGGCTGCTGCCGTTTTTGTCCGTTTATTCCCAGTCCATCAGGGTCGTGTTCTCATGCTGCTGCAACCCCATTTTCGGATGGGGAATATTTGCCATCGTTGTCGCACCCAGTTATTAAGTAATGATTTATCATTCTAGAGGTCGAAGGCAATTTTTGGACTTTGCAATTGCCTTTCCGTCGGCCAGAGCAGGGCATCCCCTCATCCTCGAGATGGTTTTTTGATGTTCGATGTTCACATGTTTTTCATATTTTGAACGACAACATGAGCGCAACTATGGCGTCGGTGGCGTAACGGAGGCGGTGTTGGTGGTCGAATTTAAAGTAGAGACAGAGTGCTGTAGTGTGGGTGTGTGAAATAGTCACCGAAATTGTTGTTTTACACTCCATAGAAGAGAACGCTATGGGAATAATGATGATTTTTGTTTTTTTTTGTATCCTTCACTTGAAGATTGACTGTTTGAAGGAAACGTGCAATGATTCTTAATTGCTGTGGGCAATTTTTTGGGTGTAAAAGAATTTGGTTGATATTGGATGATTGGGAACTACACTCAAACGATGACTTATAGACAAAATTTGATGTGGCAATGGCTTCGTAAGCGTTAGGCCAGAATTTTCGACTAAAGTTATTGCATGTGAGTTTATTACAAATTTGATATGTACAATTGTTTGATAGAGAGAGGTTACCAATGAAAAAGTTTGGAAAGAGCTTCTTGATAAACCATGTCTAAACTGACACATGAACATGAAGCATAAATCCCCTGAATTTAAAGTAAGGAATGTATTTTGTTAAAGCTTCAGTTGTTCCCAGAGAAAGGAAGTTGAGCAGCCAGCTCTATCACAAGCAATTAGGAATGCTCTTGTGTGTTGGACTGTCAAGCGAACTAGCACAGGTTCCAGTCAGAAAAATCAACCAAACGTTTTTTGCGGCACCACATCGAAAATGCTACTTAAACCGCCGTTCGCAGTTGGAAAAGTAGGTATCTTCCATTCGTGAAGAAAATTTAACACTCACAACATAAGTAGTTGCGAGAAGCTGGGCATTAGTTCTCTGAGATTTTTCGCATCAAATATTTGTAATTTTTGAATAAGAGTGCCCTTAATCAGTTCAAGAAAAACCCCTTTTTTAGTAATCTTCCCTAGATCACAATGTCATCTGTGTATTAGTATACAAGTTATTGTAACGCAGGTGAGCGCAGAAGACATAAGTCTTCGAAAACTACTCAGGGCTTCTTTTAGCTCAAGCACTCAAAGTGTTCGTAACAAGTGCTGAAGGCGATATCTTCCACTGACTTCAACAGTGATTTATTGGTTGTGGCCCCTGGTCCAATGATTGTGTGTGCGTCTTCTGGCCCAAAAAAATTCGCCAAAGTGTGAATTGTAAACGAATCGTTGATATTTGTTTAAATCTGACAACGAAGCAACTAATTAATCTTAATCGAATCGTTCTCATGTCCGCATGCCAATAAGTTTTTATTTAAGTGGTCAAAGATCCTCAGCAATATATCTTCCGGGGTTTTCCCATCCTACTTCCATCCTTTTTTTGTTTTTTTTTTAAATCTCCCGATGCACAACATAGTTGGTTGCTGCTGTTTTTTTGCAAATAAAAGGTTATTTTTGTTGTAAAAGTTGTAATGTACATGTTAGGTACCTACTCCTGAGACTTAAAAATGTAACCAAATTGTTGTTCCACATTAACATCTAACCATCCACCATTTTTGATCAACATTTTTATCAAACAACCCTCTTCACAACTATTAGTTTGTTTCTTCCTTTTTATCCCTAAAAAAAAGAAACAACATCCATGTACCTATCGTTAAGGTCCCACAAGCTATATACATATGTATATATTTTTTGTTTCTGTGTACAACAACACACATGAAAACCATTCCGACACGGTTTTAATATTTAATCTAAATTGGATTGCTTACATTGACTTTTGTAGAATTTCCTTTGGTTGTGATTTATTTGTAACATGCCTTAAATGTATGACTCTGGTGACTAATCGGAAAAAATGTGCCCATATGGGATAGTTTGGAGGGCACTATTGGTATATGGGCCGGTAAGTGGAATATGATTGCGTTATGATACTTTCACTAAGGACCATTGGGAACAGTGGTTGAACTTAAGTATAACTCTGTGTTAGTTAGTAGAATGTCCTTGTGGAATTCCCATTTGGGAATTGATTATTTTTAGAAAATGTTTTCTTTTGATTTAGAAATGAAAGGATATTTTCTTTTGTTCTGTTTTTTTACTTAACTACGACTAAACATTTTGAAATTAATATCAAACAGCAGGTATGAAGAGTCCTTTGGAGTTCTGCATTATTATGCAGATTCTGAAATGTAGGTACCTACTAATCTCGTATCAGTAGCCGTAATGAATTTATCGCGACCTTTTAGTTATTCTGTCAGCTTTAACAAGTCTGTCAATATCTGCATGACTAAGCATAGAACCCAATGTTGCAAAATTACTCCTCTTGAGTCGAGGAAGACAAGGAATCCGAAAATTTAGAATCACTTTTAAGAGTATACCATTCATTTGCAGTTGTTCTTCTCATGAGAAGGAGCATCACGACTGGCCTGACTCAGTCAGTGTTAAAGTGCGTCATTATGTCAAGATCACTAATGAAGTCAAATATTTGTTTCTTTGGTCAAAACATATCCATACGATATTGTATCTCAAGATTCTCTCAATTGCCTGGCAGTGTAATGCTCCTTTTGGCTACACGTATGGCTTATCACCTGAACACGTTCTGTGGATTTATGCGGCTACGATAATATCTTTCCTAGTATTTGAAATGTTCATGGAATGCTCTAAAACTATCTAAATAGTCCTGTACCAATATAATTACCTATTATTATTAGTAAGGCTCTGCGACAGACGCATATTGTGCCTGGAGCCAGTTAGACAACGAGATCTTCTATCTTCCTAACGACGTTTAAGATATCTCCATTCGAGGCATTACGAATGTCCTCCGGTATTAGGAATTCTTTGTGGAGACAGCGTTTCCTGACCCACGCACTCACATAGTACGTGTTCAGTTGATTCGTCTTCCTCCAGATTCCTGAACTATATTTAGTTTATGAAGGTGATATCTGAGGCTACAGTGACCGGTGAGGAAGCCGGCAAGTCTTCTGATATCGTCTCTTTTATGGTTGAGAATATTTTTAGTGGTTTTGTTCAGGGGTCCGATGGCCCTTTTAGCCTGTCTGAGTCCCTGAGTCTTGTTCCAGTAGGATATGAAGTTTCGTTTCTCCCATCTGTCCAGACTCATTCTGAACTCGGAAGTAGGGATGCCACAGAAGAGTTCGGCACCTGTGTACCATTCTAAAGAGCCTATCCTGGCAAGTTGATCTGCAATTTGATTGCCTTCAATTCTTCTGTCTCCTGGTACCTGTACCTATCGTTTAGTCCTGGTATTTTCATGAAAGATGACAATATCAGACATCACTACATCCATTACATTTGTCTTCTAAGTGGAGACTTATGCTATCTCAATACCTACGTCGGAGTATCTGCGTCTGTAGCAACAGCCAAGCTGCATTTAAGGACGTGCATTCCTATGATATGGCAATTGAAACGAACACTGTTCATCCCAAATAAATAAAAAAAAGTAATTTTCCAGCAGCAACACCTCATCCGATCTCAATTAACGTCGCAATGTTTCAACTTTTTACCACTCAAATGCACTCAAACGTGATATTACGATTCAGACCGAAAAAATGTTTCCACCCAAGGATCCTATCAAGGAAGTTGCCATATGTCGAACACCTAAAATATATCCAAGATCCTTTTATTCTTCGTTGCCATTCGTTTTACGGTATATATTTCAAATATGGATGCAATATCGTTGTAACCCCTCTCAACCTGCCAAATGGGTAAACTCTAGTTACATAGACGAAAAAAAGGAAAAGAGCAACACCTACCACAGAATAAGCTGTTTTCACATCGTTCTGTGTCGTGTTGTCCTTTTACTCATTTTCCGGAGAAGTACACCCACTCTTGTGCCCACTTCACGGGAAGGAACTACAACGTAAGGTTCATTCCTACGTGCATTTGTGCTGGGAAGTCATTATACGTTTTTTTTCTTCTTTTTTCACTGAATAGAAACCGTGCTTGGTTTGGTTTGCGCTTTTTTTGTATCCTTTTTTTCGGGAACATTTCTTGGAGTATCTACTGTTCTTTTCTCTGCCTCTGCGTTTGAACCAAAAAAGGAGTTCGTCGTTTGGTGCTCCTTAGGGGGATAGGCTCACCAGGTAATGCACGTTTTTACTATATGCATTCACATTGGCACAAACGACTGTGACTATGGCTGGGAAGCGAGATTTAATAAGAAAATGTCTGCGACTTGTTCAGGTTTCGTAACTTCTATCGTTGCCATATCCTAGCAGATCCTTGATTTTTCCACTTTTTCCTTTTCCTTAGGTTTTTCTTTTGCTAAATTCAAGTGGAATTCTACGATTGTACACGTCATGCATGCTTGATTTCCTTTTCATATCATCGTCGACGACAACGACAAGACAGGACAGGCTGCAGTAAAGTGGCAAACTACACAATCACTCATATGTAAATGTGTGTCTATGTACATAAAGCAAACTTCTTTGGAATCCTGTATTCCTTACAACTCTCTACATATGCATACTCGTATGTCGTTCGGTCTCAGTACAGAAAAAAAAACGAAACGAAAAAAAAAATGAAAACGAATCCAATTCAAAATTCAAAACGTTTTTATCCTCCACCACCACCACCACCACCATGGACAATGGTGGAAACTGTAGAAAGTAGCATTAAAAAAGGAACACACACAGCCATTGCAAGAGAGAGAGGGCAATGAAAATGAACATATGCATGAAAGTGTCGCGTTAAAATGGGGTTTTAACGAAGACCGTTTTTTTTTTTGTTTCTTTTACGTTTTTTTTTTTTAATGTCCCGTCCCGGTCAAGTCGCTTGTCGTGCGATCCTGTCTGACTTGATGGATTTGCACTTAGTGGCAGCAATGTGGTGGTGATACGCTGCAGTAGCACTGTTAGCAGTTTATTTTTCTTTTCTTTTTTGCAATTTTGTTATTCAAGGATACACCCTTGTCATGGAAATGAATTCATTAGGACATTTTTGTATGGTTGTGTCCTTGTTTTCATTTGCATTTTTAAAACGTCCTTCTTCTGTCCGAATGTGGTGATGTGGCGAGTGTACATTTTTTATATCAAATGTCTTTCAAATGTGTAATAAGAGACGATAAAACAAACTAACCGCATGCCTAATCCGTAGACTACTTGACTGATAGGGTTAGCGTTTAGGAGATTAAAATCCCGTATAGTAGACCCTACAACAACTCTAGTGTACACTATGACATAATCCCTTAAAGGAAAATGTTGCCAAAAATAAATTCATACTCATTCAATGGCTCCCGCTTACCACCCATTTCTAAAGATCCCTTGAAAGATTCACATTCAAATTCTAGACGACTCTCGACTTTTTGGTTTCATCCCGAAAATCCATCCATGCGGGTTTTTGCTAATTCCAAATGCAAAACTTAAACATACCCAACGCTTTGGGTAATCCTGTGCGCACACCCTACACGAAGGCATCACACGAGGCTTAGGATTCAAACTTTATTGGGGTAATTCCCTTACACGAAACTCATGTTCAAAATGACTTCATACACACACATACAGAGGGACATCCTCTAGTAGTTATTCTTCCTTTTTTTTTTGGGGAAAAAGAAGAATGAATATTAAGCAGTAGGCGAAGGAGGATGATGAAGCTGGGTAAACAACGTTGAGCTTCTGATAAAGTTTGTCAACATTCTTTGGAAGGTTTTTTTGGAAGATGCACATTTTACCTGTGCACTTAATAAACAGACAACGTGCGAGGAAGATTCTTCTTGTGAAACTTAGACATGTGAATCAGAGATTTATTGGACCCAAAAAAACATGTTGTGGTATTAAATAGAAAGGAAATTGTAGTTGGCTTAAGCTAGATGTAGTACATTTCTTGGTGGAGAGATGGTGATAGAATGTGACATTGCAATCGTCCCTGGACTGAGAATAGCTGCAGTATTTTGTACGTTTTTAAATGCATTCCCAATCTCTTTTAAATAATTACACCTACTATGACACTTAATATTCTCCTGCACTTATTCTTCCTGATTGCACTTAGCTTAAGCATAAGTTTTCTTATAGCCATGGACATATTAAGGATTCTCGTGGCGATATTTCAGCTCTACAGTGCCACCATATGCCCCGTAACCAGCACAAGTCAAGTGACGATCTAGAGCGAGCTTTCATGTATAGGGTATTTCATTAAGCGCTTCTTATCTTTAAATCTAAATACATTAAAGTGTGTGTGAGATATCATCGACATTTCTTATCTATTTGAAAGGCCTATCGATGCCATTATGTATGGAATATAACATCGTTCAATTGTCCGTCGCGGCTTCTCTGGGTGGCACGCATCTGAAATGTCCAATTTTCCATGACTCAGACTGAATTTGACCGATGGCATGGGTTATGTTGGCTTTGAGGGCCGCTGTGGTTTGTGGCTTATTCGCATAGACCTGCGACTTCAGAAAACCCCGCAGGAGAAAGTCTAGCGGGGTCAAATCGCACGATCTCGGTGGCCAGTTCACATCACCTTCACGTGAGATGACCATGCCCTTGAATCGCTCATGCAGAATGTCCAATGTGGCGTGAGCTGTGTGGCACGTAGCGCCGTCCTGTTGAAACCACATATGGTTGGTGTCCATATCATCCAATTCAGGCCAAAAAAATTGGTAATCATCGACCTATAGGCCTGGCCAACGTCGTTCTCAAAGAAATATGGACCGATGACGCCCCCAACCCAAAATCCACACCAAACAGTGACTTTTTCGGGATGCATTGGACGCTCTTGGATCTCATGTGGATTGGTATCGTCCCAAATTCGACAATTTTTTTTTGCTGACGTACCCATTCATCCAGAAATAGTCCTCATCGCCGAAAATGATTTTTCGATGAAAATTGGGGTCAGTTTCCAATAAAACAATTTTATTATTTGCACGTGTTGTTGAACGCTATATCCATCCATGGTGATTTGGCAAAACAGACTGAATAAATGACAGATGTAGCTTCAACAATATGGCCGCCATCAACTGTCAAAGTTCGGAACTCCCTTTTGGATGACCCGTTACAAGACATCATTCCCACATATTTTGTTGTATGATCCTCTAGTTTGGCCGTTGGCATTTGTTTTTATCCTAAGAGAGTGGCGTATGGGTACTCAGAAATTTTCTTTTCCGCTTTTACTTATTAGCTTAGTATAAGCGCATTTGTACCTTATTTGAATCCACGGACCACGGATTGAATCTTCGTAGATCTACGCTCGATTCAACATAAAAATTGAAAAATCGTTTTTCCAAAGCAATCATCGAAAATACTCACAAAATTAACAACTTGTTTAGGTATGTTTGTATGTTTTTTAAAACATTTAAGTTCGTGTTGTAAGTACATAGTTCTAAATAGTCAACAGTTTATAGGCTTTTGAAAGCAATTTTTTATAAATGGGTAACAGAATTCGTACTTAAGTTTCTATTTCTTTCTGTCTGAGGGTTGGTTATATCATACAAAGTAGAAACGTACACTTTCACTTTAGATTTCTGTTTGAGGGAAGTTTGAGGGAATTAAATAAAACTATAGGTACCTACCTTCAACTTTCTTCGGTCTTGTGATCATTGCTCTCATATAAATAACTAAAAAAATGCATATCAAATATCGGTTCATTATCACATTTAAACAATTTGTAGAGGGTTCCTAGTGTTATGGTGACAGGACCTCGTTCTCGATTTCGTGCTGAATATTTTATTTGTCAAAGACCAAATGCATGGCTCCTATAATCTCAAAACTTATCGGAATCATTCTTCTCGCACAAAAAAAAGAAGCTTAGAATCTACCTATACTCAAAGTAAGTGGTACCTCATCCTCTATTTTCACCCGTCACACCGCAACAAAATAAATAGGCAAATCTGAATTTACAAGTGTCGCCCCGTGGCTCTAACATTTTCCATTTAAAACCGATACATTGTCGTGGTCACATACAAGACATGAATCATATGTGTACCTTTTCAAGTAAAGGATTCATCCATCGTTAAAGTGCATCTATCCAACATGGTCGTTCTTCTATTGCACATGCAACTCCTCGTATCTAACCACCAGCTGCCTGAATTTGAGAAAAAAAAAAAAAACATTTCATTTCGACACGATTTCGAAAATAAAAAGAAAATCTCGTTCGGTATATTCGCTGAGCGTTTTAGAAAATTTATGTCCCATGTTTAAAACAGAGTGGGGAAGTAAAAATAGCTCCTTATTCATCTTCGATCGCATTCCTCATACATATACAATTTAACGTGTGTAGAGTATAAGTAGATACTCGTAGTTTATCCGCTCACCATGGATTATGTTATGTGAGATTCATTTCGTTCTCTCTCCGCCTAGTGTAGTGTTTAGTGTTGGTTTTTTCCTTTTTTTTTTAAGTGTGTTTGCCTTTGATTTTTGCTGGCTTTGTTTTAGAGGCTCTGCTGCATTGCACTTTTCGCCTACTTCATGCAGCAGCAGCAGCAACAGCACCAGCAGCAGCAACAGCACCAGCAGCCAACGAGCGCGCGTTCGTTCGTCGATTCTCTGTTTCGTGTCGTTAGTCTTTGACTATTGCGCCTGTGAATGGAATATCTATGGCATTGTAACTACACGTATCTATTGAGGCATATCCATTTTTAAAAGACATAGGCATCAAGTCCTTCTGTTTGTTTTCCAATGTTACGTTAGTTGTTCCCATTCCCGCTCCAAACAACATTAAACGAGTGGGGTGGGGGGAGACAGTGGATGGAACCACTCTTGTGTGTGTATTTGGCTAAGCTATCGCTCCTTGTTGTGGAACCCTGGCTGTGAGTTTTTTCCTTTTTTTTTCTTTTTTTTCCTGCTGCACATTGCGACAATAGAATTTATGCGATCACGATTTTACCATGTTTCATACATTTACCATTTTATTTATTATATCGAGGAGACATACTATAGGTGAATGTTGCTCTCGAATGCAGAGTATACAACTATGAGATACATATGCTTGTACTGTACATGCTTGACGATTTGCTGGCTAATATACGATGTGAAAACCAGGTAGTTGGCTGCCTTAAAAGTGAATAAAGTGCATTTGAATGTTTTGCATTGATCACCTTTCATGCTGCTACTTTGGCGGATGTAAATTTTTGAAAAAATAAAACACAAGTATCTGAAGGCGTATAAGTAGGCGATAATTGATTCTTTTTTTGTTCCTCTCAACATCATCGCCGTCCTTAAAATGTATTTATATTTCTGTTTCATCCTTTTTTTTGCGGTCTTCTTAATCCTTTTGATTTCTTGATCTCTCACTGGGATGTGATGTCCAAAAGGGGGGCAGAAAAAAAAGGAATATAAGAAAAATAAAAACATGACGAAGCCCTATAGGTAAACTCGTGCATTGGTTTCAAGCCAAAGCCGGTTCATTCGATGGAGTCCAGGGCGAAAGGTTTTAATGTTGTTGGGCTGCATTTACTTTATAGAGTGTTTGCAAAGCCCTTTTTCGTAATTTATATACTTCGTTGAAGTTTTGCTTTATTTCACTTTTGGATTTACCTTTATTTATTTATATCCTTATAATCGAGTTTGGTATACATATGATGGTGTGGTTGTCTCCTTGGGTGAATGTTAAGTAACGCAGCAGGAGGAAGAATTGTAAAAAAAAACAACAAAATGAAATCGCATGCGATATTCTTAGTGTGTTGGCGTTTATTTCAATTTTAAGAACACGCAATATAAAGGTGGGGAAGGGATTAAGTATCATAAACGCAGTAGCAGAATATTATTCTTTTTTTAATTAATTTAATTTTTTATTGCATTTTTGGGATTTTAATCGTCCACTTTTTAGGATAATATCCCTTAAAGAATTGTCAAGATCATTGCTGTTTAAAGCATCATTTCTGCTTTCGAGTTAGGAGTTGTAATCTGAAGAGTAAGAGTGGTGATGGCATATTTCGGAACTTCATAAGAGTAGGTATGTTAACTACCCGCTTTCAATTAGGCACTCTTAGTTGGTTGAGGTCCATTTCTACATGTGGGCCCCGTTTAGGGGGACTGAAACCTGTGTTTACTCGCTCTACATGCCCTAGTCATCTCAAATGTCTGTCGACGCAAACTGGAGCTTACGAATAATTTTTCGCTCGAACTGCCCAAGGGTATCTTCATCCGACTTCAATAGAGTCTATGCTTCAGGGCCAAAGAGTAGGTCTGGGATGAATAAGTTCTTGTGTAGAGTTTCGGAATAGAGCTCTATTGTCTTTATACCTCAAAGAAACAGCGATTGGCAATAGTTACTCTTCTTTTGATTTCTGATGAGATGTCATTTTCAAAAGTGATAGTAAGGTCAAGGTACACAAAGTCCCTTACTACCCCAAAGTTGTAGCCCCATTCGTCGATTTCGGGTATTCCTTCTTGTAGACAGTTTTGCTCTTGTAAAATTCTAAACCGATTGTGGCCGCCTCGATAGTCACGAATGTACCTTTGACAACTTTTCGAGTTCTACCGATTATAACAGTGTCGTCAGAGAGTCCCAGTAGTTCCATAGCCTTTTGAAAGATTGTGCCTCTGGTGTTGGCTTGAGAATTTGGCACAATTTATTCAGGTGTGATGTTATAGAAATCTCATGACAGCGCGATATTTTGTCTAAACCCCTTTCTAACATCAAAGGGCTCGGCGATATCGTTTTCGACCTTGATAGAGCAGCGAGAATTCTCTGTCATCATCCTGCACAGACAGATGGGTTTAGAAGAGATGCCAAAACTAGACATGGTTCTATATAACTCGTCTCTTTAAATGCTATCATAGGCAACCTTATAGCCGATAAAGGGATGGTGAGTATTGATTGTGGACTTTTTTGGCCTGAAACCACACTGGTAGGAGAAAATTAGGTTGTTGGTGAGGGGTTGCAGTCTTTCACACAATATGGCAAATAGGATCTTATACACGATGTTTAAGAAACATATGAACCGGGCAAACAATTACTTCTATAAAATCGTCATTATAGACAATACTACGGTTTGCTTAGAATGCAATGTTGTCGTCTACGTAGGTGAATAGATTTTGAAGCCATTTGAATCAACGCTAGTTTTATACACTAAAGATGTCACAGGACGCAGCTTGTTGCCTGTTTGGTTTGATTTCGAAGAGTCTTACCAAACTGCAACCACTCGGCATAAATATTTTTCATAGCTTCCAGAATTTATTTTTATGTGAAAATTTGGTTCATTATCAATTTGCTGGACCTGAAGCCATTGGTATGTAGGTACCACTCTTACACCCACCATCGCTTCGTTGCTCTATCGTCATTGCGAATGCTAACCATATTTATGCACAACTGTTATCTTTTTACAACAAATGCGTCAATTAAAGTTATTTAAGGCGTAATTTTGTAATTTACCATCGACTTTTTATCTCAAATGTATGCAAACAAGGAGAGCCGATGTAAAAATCGATCTAAGCTTGCAATTGTACACACATATCCTCGACTTCACGTAGGCAGGTAGAGCATAGACGAATTGTTGAATTAAAATGGATAGTATGAAAAAAAGCTCGCATATCTTAATGGGCGAGAGGTAGAGGAAGGTCCCTCAATCCGCGACGCAGCACTATAGATACAGCGTAGTGCGGTTCAGTACGAAAAAAAAAACAAAAAAATCTGCATTTAAAGATATACGACTAGACTATGAATGCAGATAATGTATCTCTAGATACAATGTGATATGTATTCACGAATTTCATTTGAAAGAAACAAAAAAGATACAAAACAGAACGGCAGCATTGCAAATGGAAACTATTTGAATTGAAGTTGCTGGAAAAGCGTGTCGTTTTCTACCACTTTGTGTGTATAAAGGGGTGCACAAAAAAAGCATTTCGAAAGTTTGGCTTTGCATATGCTGCGCTAAGTTTTTTCTTTTCCTTGACTAGGAATGCAGGAGAAAAAAAATATGAAAATGCCTTCTTGGACTGCAAAATGTTTGTGCTTTTTATTTAGCTGCAATACTGTGGATGGGGTATCTCAACCACAAGTTTTCTCTTTTCACTTCCTTTTCGTGGTTTGGTAGGTTGCGTTTGAGTTTTTGCAAAGATTTAATTTGAAGAAACAATGCGTAGACGTATTTTTTGATTAATGGATTGAAGAGTAGCAGTTTAGCCATACCTAGCATGGATTGCTTGGTAAATACTTCTGTTAATCATAATCTGAAATATCAGCAATGGCAACAGAACCAATAATTGTGCTCAGTCATTTTGGACACCACCCTCGGAGCAAAAAGACTGAAATCTAATACCACCTGAGTTTCCAATTCACTACACCAACACTAGTGTTGTGTGAATAGCATCATAAGGGTATTCATAACCCCTTTAGCGCTAGTGAATTATAAAAAAACATGTCTCTTCTGAGAACCTATTCAACGTAGGAAGGTACTGTTTGAGCATCTGAATCCCTTCTTCAGGACATTAGTCAGCGCATACATATGTTCTAGTGTGACCTTCGGCTCTGCAGATCGACGACAAATCTGTACACTGAGGTAGATTCTGGAAAATACAAATGAACTTCAAGTCGTTACTCACCACCTTTTGCAACGCCTTCAAATCCGTACATGATAGAATTCATTGTCCTGAGCTCTACAGGGCGATGGCCGAATTCGGGATCCTGGCAAAATGATCCAGCTGTGCCCGTGACGTTGGAAAACACGTGATGCAATGTTTAATTTGGGAACAGCTCCTCCGAACTTTTTGAAACATGCACCGGGTTCCAGTAAGGAGACGCGATATCATGTGAATCTAGAACGCTGGAACGGATAGTCCTCAGGGCAGGTGTTAACATGGAAGGCACTATCTTCAACAAATCTATCCTGCAGCCTATTCTGCCAACTTGGTGGCTCCAGCTCTTACATTTTTATTCATCAAGAATCTTCTGTCATCATCCCGTCGTCGACTTATTTCACAGATTTAACATCTTGTCGGTTGCCCCTAGTATGCAAACCTGTAGATAAATTTAATGTTTAGAGGAAAATAAAAAAAAAATTGCTTCCAAATCTCCATATCGGCTTCAATTTTTTCGGCTCTTTCATCCTGTGTTAGATATTAACTCAGCCTACTAGGAGTTATGCAACCCGTATGAGATATAAAGCACCCGTTCGTTGCCTCACCTACTGGTCGATTCCTTCTCAATTTTAATACTTAACTCCATTCTTTCCCACTTAACATGCGCCAAGTAACTTTTCTTGTTTTCACTACTTCGGTATTTCTATTGATTTGTTTTATTTTTCATAAAAAAACACACACTCAAACTACAACAACCTGCATTTTTGTCTTAGTTATAGGCTGCTATTACTATTGCCTTGCTTAAGGGTTCGTTATCTAGATTCTCCATTAGAAGAAAAAAAACTTATACTGCAGCCAACATCAACAAACGTTTGCACAATCTCAACTCTCTGAGAAAAAAACAAAACAAACAAGACAACAATAACAACATTCTGCTGGTTGATTTTAACGAACTAGTCTGATCAACCAAACTACGTATATAGTATCTTTCAGATACATTAGTTGTTTTTTTTTTTTGCATAAATAAATAAATAAATACAACGACAAAAGTTACTTAAAAAAGCGGCAGTAGCAGCAAATTCGTAAAAAAAAACACGGAACGCTCCATATCGACTTGGCATATGGTGGCATCCCGCCCTATCCTCAGCAACCCACCGCATCCTATGTCAGAACAAGAAGAATTTCGAGCTGAAAAAAAAGGAAATTACACATCTATCTACCTCAAAGTTATACCTGTCAACATATAACTATTTCTGCACTTCAATGTGTATGTATGTATGTGTGTGTAGTTTGTAATGACGAAAAATGCCGTTTTGGAACGTTCTTTGCACGGTGCATTGCAATTTGAAATGAAGTGTATCTTTAAGATACATTCAACCATACACTCAGCGATGGCAGCTCTCCAGCGATATAGGGATAGAGAGAGTGTATAAAGCAAACAGATAGACGGGGTAAGAATGACAGTCCAGGAGCATGGCACTGCTAACGATTGCGACATCGCGCAAACGATGGAACCGATGAAAATGATGGCAACGGTGACATTCTTTTTTTTTTTGTCCGCAGTTGTTCCTCCTATAGATGTATCTCCTTTCTTTTGTTGTTACTATAGCGATGATGTTCCTGGTTCCTGTTGCTATGGTTTTTTTTTTTCGTTGACTTCTACTGTTGTAAGGGGACCCGGCCCCCTTTATTGCTCATACACAGCAATATATACAACAAAACACATCATTAAGTATAAAATTCTTAAAATGGAATTTTAAATCATTATAAGCTGCAAAATGTGCAGAAAGGAAGAGAATGGTAGGAAAAAAAATGCGCGACATCCGTGCGCATACAGAATAGGAAGACCTTAAGAAGATGGACCACGGCTATGGAGAGTTGACTTGTACAGCAGGAATAACCAAGAGAGACCACGACAACGACAACGACAATGAACGTCGAGTTCACATTTCTTACCGGTTGTTTGGTTCAGAACATGTTTTTCATTTTTCAGTTTTTTGTTGTTGTTTTTCTGATCAGCCGTCGTCGTCGTAGTCGTTGTCGTTGTTGTCGTAGTCGTCGGTCTTTTTTCTTTTTTTCTAGATCGTTTTGAGCCAGGTTTTTGCACTCCAAGTTTGGAGAACTCCTCCATCTTCGTCTCAATATAGTATCGGCGGCGTCCATATGTGGTGCCATTTTATGTTTTATATTAGGCAGGAGGTTCTCCTTCTTATTTTTCTTCATCTTGTTGGATGTTGGTCCTCAGTCCTCTCCCACTTGTTTCGTAGGTTTTTTCTTTTGCAGTGGCGGTTTGTTATCTTATTTCTGCAATTTTCTTCATCTTTTTTTGTTGTTGTTATTGTTGGATAGTGAAATGCCTGTGAAATGCTTTTGGCGAAGTACCTACAAAAAAAAGGCAACTAAAACTACTGCTGGCTGTTGATGATGATGATCATGATGATGGAGAGTATAGGGGTATGACAAAATGTATCTTTTAATTGAAGAAATAAAATTTATTCAACCAAATCGAGTATAACTATCTGTGTGTGTGTATCTCAATGCAAAGACAATTTGTGTGCAGTTGTTGTGTATCTTTCTTGCTGTTGAATACGAAATTTATTTATGCGACTTAATTGAATTTATTAGTTGAAAATGATTTATCTGCAGCTGCAAAAGAGTTCACATTTAATTAAAGAGATCTATGTAAGGCGAAGTTTCAAATGCTGTATATTGGAGTGCTGTGCCTACCAGACGATTGGATGTTTTGATTGATGTTGACTTTTAAATTCAATATGGGTGCAGCAACTATTATGTAAGTCTGAAACAGTTTTTCATTAGAAAAGCTTGGCTGTTTTCTTCCTGAGGAACCCCTAAATTAAGAGTTGCCTAAGACCAACTTAGTAATTGTCAGTTTGCTTATTCGCCTTCCGGCACACCTCGAGTGTTTTCCTGTGACTTTTATGTTTTTGTTATCGACTTCCACTTAACACCTTCGCAAAGTCTGCAAAACTTATCAATTAGAATTGCTATCCACAAAGTTCTACTTGAAAACTGCGTTCTAAGTACGATAGAGTTGGGCAAAACTTGGGTACATTTTGGTCCTGGCTTCATCGTAAATGATTTCTGCAAAGTCTTCCTTTTTATTTCCCCCTCTACTAGGGATCCAAAGTAATTATAGCTGACACTGAATTTAAAGTGCCTAAGCGGACACAAATAAACTTGTTATTTACGATTCTATGTGCCTTATTCTTAAATCGCTTTTCACTGTGGACTTCAACGTATAGAAATCGAATAGCAACACTTAAAGAATAGTTCCCAGCATTTGCGTACAAGTACAGTCACAAGTGTTTAATGGTTTTGTCGACGGTTCACCACCAGGCCAAACTACCGATCGGTTAAGAGCTTTGGACCCAACTGAATATGCAAGAAGCAATAGATACCTTTTGACTATCTTTTCGGTACTGAGAATCCTGTTTGCCTTGTCCATATAGCATTCGCAGGTAAACTCCAAACTGCAAGTGAATTTTTAAAATGTTATGTCCTCCTTCCGTCAAAAGTTTTAAAAGCCGAAAACAGCAATGGGACTTCATTCATATAAAGAAAAACCTTCGTTCAACCCTCTCTAGATGTATAGGTATCAAACCCTGAAATAATTCATTCCAAAATTTCTTAAATGAAAATTGATTATAAAAGTAATCATCTTGCATAAAGTAAACTCTTTATAATTTATCATCCGCCTCAGGAATATGCCTGCACCACTAAATTACTTTTCGCTTTTTGTTTTGCAATATTTGGTCTACCTCTTTACTTGGTAATTGCCCAACTTACCAAAGTATGCAATTTCTCCAAAGACCCTATAATCAAGTTATGCCAACATGAAAACCATGCATGGCACTCAATTGTATTCGCATGGCTATGGAAAGTGACTTCAGGCCGGATGGGTTTTGTTGGCCATGTAATTTCGACACGCAATCTTGAATGATCCTCATACAAGCTTTACCGGCTTAGTTATGAAGACGTTTATATGAAATTTTGAAATACAGACTCTAATATTTTCTAGGCATAAATTTAAATATTGAGTATGTATAAAGGTAAGAAGTTCGTTTTGTAAAAACAGTATTAAGCAGACTTATATGATAGACTACCTGTACGAGCTATTTTGCTTGTAATAAGTTGGCTGTATTTTTTGGAGAGGACATGCTCTCAATTTGGCTACGATAGCGCTACAGTCCGGGGTAGATCTGGACCTCAACTAACAAGCGTCTCTAACCAGCTGATTTTTCAGCTGGCTGCCTCCAGTTTGGCACGCCAAGTTAATTAAGGTCCCCTTCCACTTGCGTGCTCCACCTGAGTCCCGGTCTTCGTCTAGTCACCCGGGGTGGACTCTAAGACAAAAGACAAACCTGCAAGAGTACAATCTGTCATGAAAAGCTTCTCAATTCGCCGTTCGGAGTCGGCACTAAAAACTGTAGGTCCCTTCCATTCGTGCGAAGAATATAACACGCACAACATGAATGGCTGTGAGAAGCTAGGCCTTGGCTCTCCATGAGCTGCCGTGCCAAATATACATACATACATCCGCTTGTGTCCGATCATATTTTACCGATGATTTAGTGAATGCTCCTTACCAAGTCATCTTCCGCTGCTTCAAATAAGGCAGCACCAGCAGCTTTTTCGGATTCTCTTTACTTCATCCAGGTCGGGTGGAAGGAATTATTGGCCAGAAAGCGGAATTTGAATTGTCATCGCTGTTATTCAGTCTAGAAAAATAGTTCTTTCAGCACTGAACCCGATTCTACCACTATAACCCCTTGCTCATCTTTGCAGGCGAACGGTTCTAGATTTTTAATGCTTGACGTAGTATTTTTACCCTTTGATATAATTTTCGAACCTGATTGCTGTATTAGCATCTCTTCTACTTTGTCGACTGAACGAAGGTGGTGTTTGCCACATCTATTCTGCGCAAAGAGCTTCCGAGCAGCTTTGGTCCTTAAAATTGGAATTTGACATTTAACAAGCTAAACCGCCAACTTGTTGCAGCATCGTTTTAAAAGTTCACAAGATGTCGTCTAAATGAATCAGATGAGAATAGACCCAGATTGTCAGTATCTCCACGACATCAGGGATGTGTCATACATATGTATTTGCGTTATGAGCTAAATGGGAGATAATTCTGATAATTATGCCGAAATGGGTGACAATTTTGTTGCTTCTTTTCTCTTCATACATTTATGTTTGAAAGGATTCTTGAATTTCCCTAAGTACTCTTTTGCCTAACTCGCGTCTGTAAAACCATCAGATCTTCGTTTACAAAAATCATATCCTGCAGTTTCCTTGCAAAATTGTCCACAAACATATTTGCATACATGAACAGGAAGCACAAAAACAGGTTTTACGTGCCCTTACTGATTTATGAAATCTTACGTAAGACAGGTTGTTAAAAAAAAATTAATAAAAGAAAAAAAAACATCCTTCGTTCCAATTGTTTTGGTTGCTTTTCTCTGTTCAACAACAATGAGGACAATAGACTACCTGTTCATAATTCATATTTCATGAATACATGATGTGACAGACAGTGCACACGATCAGACAAAAAAAAGGCCACCAACCTGACCCAGTTTTTTTGTTTAGTTTTATTTTGTAAAATCATCTGTCTACCCATCCATATATCCATCTACACATCCTGGAATAATTTCTCCTTTGCATATTTGAACATTATTTACGGTCATTTTTTGAAAGATCAATGTATTTTTTTTTTTTTTTTTGTAAGTACTTATGCATGCCTGCAGTTTATGGATATTTTGCAAACTTTCACCTTATATCGCTTTGTTTGCGTATTTTCCGGATCTTTTCTTAATTTTTATTTTTACTAGAATTAGAAACAGAAACATATTCGTAGGTATATGAAAAAATGTATCAGTTCCCTTACTCTTTATCTTTCATGAATGGAAACAAATATTTTTGATTTTACGTAAGTCCTCTAACCGACCTGCTGCCACCACAGGATTCAGTTGTCCGCAAAAAAAAGAAAAAAAGATAAAAAGAAAATCCGAAAAGAATATTTGCGGCAACGAAAGAAATCAATTGTGTTCCACAGAAGAAGGAACGAAAAAAAAAAAATTAGAAAGTCGACGATAAAATATGATTTCATATTTTTTATGATTTCTTTCATCGTGTCCTTTTTACGAGCCCGAGAAAGAAAACAACGGCAATAATAAAGGACTTACGTAACCTTGGATTTTTAGAAAGTCACCGGTTTACCTTATATGTCTGTTTTCCGATTTAAATCGAGGACAAGGACGAATATTGTTGATGGTACAATGTATTTTTTAAGGATTCACATGGATTATGATTGCAAGGACATCAGTTCCCGTCGTGATTTCATTGCGATATGTTGATTTTTATTTTCGGTTATAATTTTTGTTTCGTATGGTATATATGTGAGCTTTGACATTTGAGAACAGTTATTTTGCAAGCAGCAAAAGAGCTTCCTTTTGTTTTGTCTATATCAAGTTTTTAAACATTCTTTGTATCGCTATGCAAAACTAAAGTACCAATGCCTTAGTAAAACAAATGTCCTAGTAAAACAATTGTCACTCTTTATGGAAATACCGATCACTGAAGGTGTGCATTTGTAGTTTTATTCAACCATCGTTCAGCGGGTGTGACGCCATTTGGTTTGTTTTACATCATTTGATGGCATTACAATGCCTACCTACAGTACCTTTTCATAGATTTTCTTCAATTTCCTCTCGACTGAATCGATTTCGATTACTTAATTCGTAAATTTATCGCAACGCATGCATTAACGAAATTTTAATCCGCTAAATTATCACTGTACACCATGGCAATAGGGTACAAAACGAATGCTGTGCATCCTTGATAACGCACAGAAAACGCGCGCGCAATTTCAATTAGTATTCGATGGCAGAAAAAGAATCAACCTTTAATAAATACTACAGTTATTATGATTATTATTTTTAATAATAATATCAACGTAACGTAAAACGACAACGCAGTATCCAATACAATCCGATATTCAATTCCCATGTGATTGTGTGCGAGGTGTGTGTATCGGCAGATATGTTGGGATATAGTTGAAAATGCATCCTTAATTCGGTTGGTGTTGTATCTTCGATGAAAAGGTGAAAAAAAAATATCCAAAAAAGAAGTATAAATCTGTATAAGAGAGTATTTTTATTTTTAATAAAATTTAAGTGTAAATTAAAAATATTCATACATATTTCGTGGTCCTGCATTGTGAATAATCTTGTTATGTTTGTTTTTTTTTTTTTTCATCGCTGTGAATTTAATTATTAAATATGTATCTATGTATATTGTGCTCTTGAACGTGTTTCGTTTTCTTTGTTATTTTGATTTTTTTTTATTTACTTTTATAATATTTATTATAAATATGGCTGCGAAAATTGCTTTGGTAAACAAATACATTTTTACATAAATGTTTTGACTGTATCTAGTATGAACTATTTAAAAACTAAATCTTTTTTTTTTTTACCTCATTCTTCTTTCTAGGTAAGTGATGATGAACTTTATAAAAGTTAACTTGAGTAAACTGCGCAAGAAAAAATGGCAAATTTTTTTATTTTTTTACAACTGAGTAAGTAGTTTTTGTTTGTTTCGAATATGAAGTCTTATCTGATGGTGAAAGGAGTTCCAGTATTGTAGTTTCAAATATTATAAATCAACTCTATGTATCTGGCTATATATTTATGAGAAAGATTTTTTTTAAGCTTTCAGATGAAATTGTACATACTCCGACGGTTGATTGGTCCAATATTAGTTCCGCTTTCATGCTTTTTGTCCACCACTTAGAGCAATATAGATTGTGCCTGGAGGTGAGGAATCTTCTTACCTCACTCGTCAGAGAGGCACTATGAGGACCGCGTGTGCTCATAGTAGTAGGTAATTCGTTCGTCTCATTTTTTCATTTCGTGATGACTACGACTAAGTTTCCTTAACAAGTAGTTTGCGATTTTGTAGTGTTAATCACGTTGGGTACGTAGCTTTCCAACGAAGGCATCTACTAATATCGTCATTACAAATGGTTTTTCCTTACGTCGCTAGGTCGAACGGTCTTGTTCTTTGTAGTTGACGTTCAAGGTTTCTCACTTCCAGAGTACGGATTATTTCATTATTGCAATGAACATGAAGACGAGAATGAAGTTTGCGAGCAAAGTTTGTTACTTCGTCCCTCACTAAAGCAATTTCTAGATTTCTGTAAATATCACTATTCCTTAGGTATATACCATGGAGCATTCACGATTGCTTTTAGCGTTTTGTTTGAAATGTTTGTAGTAGAACTATATTGCTTGCTTTGGTACCAAAGTTGTATACCGTATGTTCAGGACGGTTTAAACAGCTCGTCGCGCTTCTTTTTAACGTGTGACTTCCACTTAAGTTTTGCGCCTAGAGTCATTCCTAGGTATTTTGCCACATTTGCGTACCGATTTAATGGAAATAGGTAAGTTGGTTACCTTTTTGTACGTAATATTGACATGTGTTGACTTGGTCTCATTATTGACTATTCGCCAGGTCTTTGTCTACTCGCATACTTTGTTTAGAGCCCGTTATAGTTTTGCTGTTGATGATTCAACTGTCACATCCGTCGTCTGCGAATGTTGCTACGACGGTCACTTCATCTTGTGGTAGGTATATCTCTTGTATAGAGAGAAACAGTATTGGACCGAAAGCGCTTCCTTGTGGATCACCGGCATGGATTTCTTTGAATTCGGAGTATTCAGTCCCGTGTTTCACACTTAAGAGTCTGTTTCTGTAAAATGTTTCCGGTAAGATTACTCTTAGCTTATACCTTAGACCTTCGTGCCAGACCTTGTCGAAGGCTTGCTAAACGTCGAGAAAAGCGCTAGAGCATATCTTTTTCCCTGTAAAGCCTTTTAAATTTCGTTCGTTATTCGATATACCTGATGGATTGTGAAATGTTTCAGCCGAAAGCCGAAATGATGATCTGGAATCAAGCGTCTTTCTTCAATTACTGGTTCTAATCGTCTCGGAACCAGTGGCTTTGTTATTGCTCTTTGAACAGGTCCATCAATATCTTTCAATTTTGTTGGTTGGACTTGAGTTCTCTTCTTTCCTTTACACTGATAGAGATTCCATATGCTAATGTGCAAGGGGTTTAGTTTCTGCTTTAAAGATAAATGTAGCTTTAAAGATAAATTAAGGAGATTGCTCTTGTATCTAGTTTCAATAAATGTCATGCCTATTCCTGTTAATACAGATGATTCATCAGACTTCTATTTTCCAAATTGCTTCGTTCACATGAAAAAAACTTGAACATTATGGTAAAAATAATGCCAACAAAGTTGGCACGATCCAACCATTTTTTTTCTCTCAGCAATTCACATCATTGCTCCATATAAACCACCCAACTATGCGCCATTAAAATTTCATCCTTGCAACTCATGTGTAAGACTTTGATGGAATACGGAAGTATTAACTATGAGTTATGCGCACTTCATAAAAACAATGAAAACTCTTAAGCGAAACAAAAAACCAAAACGAATAGACAAATAAAATTCATTAAAATGTCAATATTTATCAACCATAATGACTAGAGCTTCTCTCTCTTTGCTCCTCATTGTACATTCATATTCACCGCCCCCATCGTAAACGTCGTCATCGTCGTCGTCTGCTTTCTTCATCATTGTTGTTGCCATCTTTTATTTGATTTTGAATTTTCAATCTGAAAATCTACGACCGAGGGTCACCGAAAATGGCACATTTAAGTGCTTCAAGGATACGAATGAGCGTAGAATATAACCTCAAACCCAGACACACATATTGGTAGAAGTTAAAAAAACAAACTCACACACATTCAACTGGATAATCGCATCCTGACCGCACACATTTCCTACATCAAACACACACACACACACAGATCATTTGAGCCAAATGTGCTCCCAGCAAAAATAAATGCAAAGAAAGCACGACAAACCAAACAAGAAAAGAGAAAAGTAAAGAAAACCTACTCCTCCCTTTTGAAAGAGGACGAGCAAAATAAGCTTCCGCTCCCCTTGATCCTTTGCAAATTCTCACACCATTCATTCTGTGTGTGTGGGGTCAGTGATGCTAATGCCATCATCCAGATACCAGGCCCCCCTATAAACCCCCCTGTCAGAGAAAAAAAGCAGAAGTCCATGACAAATTTTGCTCCAGTCTCTACTGCAACCTCCCGGCCCATCGCATCGCCTCATCTATCTCCGCAGCCTCTCTCACACTTCTCAAATATACATGAAACTTTTCGTTGCCAAATTGCTTTAGTTGTCATGAAATATTAGTTTGCCGCATATACACCAGGACCGGGAGTACAGCACGACCAAGAGCCAGCGCAGTGGCGGCAGCTTTAGCGACAATTTAAAACCGAATGAGATTTTTGCGATATTTTATAAGCGTGGATATTTGTATATTTGCGGTCTTTATCCTGGTCATTCATACAGCCAACAACCAACAAAAAATAACTACCTATCTCGAATACAATGCACGCAAAAGAAAAAAATCGAATTCCTTTCTACAAGGATGTGTGTGTTTAGAGTTTCTCTTGATATTTTTTATTCGTTTGCTGAAAGGCAATAAACCATCGGCGGTGGCTAGATCTCCAATAGACCCAGACTTCTCACACAAAAGCACTTAACCTTTTCATCTCGAGTATCTGAAGCAAAATAGATGTTCGCCTTGCTAGCATGCTGAATATTAAAAGCGTTCAATCTTTTTAATATCTTCTCCACCTTGACTGTGTGTGCATTATTATTATTATTAAAATAATCGAAAGAATGAAAATAATACTTTATTCATGTAATTTTCCATGAAAAATATCTATAGTCCCTCCAAGTTGGAGGCTTTTCTTTAAATTATATATAAACGTTAAATGAAAGAGATGCGAAACCCTTTAGGGTTAAACTGAGATTATATTGGAGTTTCCTTCTTATTTTTTTTTTTTTTGTTATGCACGGTTGTAATGAAATTACTATAATTTTGAAAATTACATTTTTGTTTTTGCAGACGGTCTTTGGTATCTATTGATTAGGGCTGATCCAAGGGAAATGGTTTTCTTGCAAAATGAAGGGCTAAACGTCCGTGCAGATTGAATAGTGAACGTTTAAGTAAATAAAATTGGATGTTCAATCATCATTTTTTGATGAGTGTAATCACCGTACAACAGTGTATTGTAATTCAAACTTGAACAGGATATTGCAACTATTTTGTGAAGACATACACTCCTTAAATGTATTAAAAAGTTAAAGCTACAGGTAACATTTTTATACAAAATTCATTGTTAAATATTTAGCAATCTAATTTAAGTCTCAATATGTACCTAATAAGTAAGACTGATTAGAACAGAATTAAGATTTAATTTTCTTTAACGCTTATGCTTCTTAAGCTACGAGCAGACGGTATGCAAAAGTCGCATATATATGCGAGTGCTGACGTCGCGAAAAAACTCGCAAATTTTATACGTACGACAGTGCTTGCAAACTTGCATAGGTATATATAGACGTGTTCAGACGATAGGTATGTGAGCAAAAATCACATATGATGACGCTAAAATGACGTCAGACTCGCATATACATATATATGCGACTTTTGCATATCGTCTGCTCGTAGCTTTACTTTCAGAAGTTTTATTTTGGAGAGGAATCTAACAAAGCCAACATATTAGACGCTGAAAAAGGAAGCTTCTAGGTATTAAGCTATCGGCAGAATTGAGATTTACCAATTATGTTCAAGTTCTAACTGAATGTAACAGATTCATCCTTGATTAGGTATTTGGTGGGTGGTCTTTTCAACTTAAATATGCAAACACATCTGTATGTGCATCAGCAGTGAGCTCAGCACCACCCATTTCAGAGCATTAGACGCAATGCTTCTACTGAGTGATCGACCAATGACAAGTCCTGTTCTTATCCTATGATTCGCCATTTCATTTCTGTGGATACCATTGTGTTACGTATAGTGTTTCACTCATCACTGCAACGTTTTACAAGTTTTAACTTTTCTACTTCTTGCTTTAAACACGCTACCATATCTCTAGTGACTAGTTCCCGTGGCCCACTCCTCCTTCTGTTTTTGACCCGATCTTTGGCAATCAAAATTTTATTCGGGTTGATGTCCTTGTCTCTAGCCCAATTATATCTTGAGAGAATGATTGTTTAGATGCTAAAGCTGAGGTCAGGAGATAGTGTGACATAGTCCAAGTGAGTTTTTTTTTCAGAAGTTGGTGAAAGAAATATCACTGTTATCCAGGTGGCGATGGTGTGGTGGGTGGTGTGTTCGCTTGTGACCTGACCTATGCAGGTTCGAGCCCGGTCGGGAAACGGCAACAGCCACCAAAAATAACAAGAGAAATGAACAAAACCAGAGTTTCTCAAACCACTACATTAAAAAAAGGGTTTCTGCCTGGGAGTACAATAGACCAAAACGAGTTTGAGTGCTCCTGGGATTTGGAAATTTCTTTTTCATAAAAAAAAAAGAAAATCACTGTTATTGGAGGTTCAGTCCATTCAGTCCATGTTTTTTTTTTTTTTTAGACATATGGCTTAGGGTGTTTAGGACCGACTGTATTAGTTCGTTGATGGTGGTCAGAAATTAGCCAGTTGCTGATATGACAACATCGTCTGCATATGAGAGGACTATATACAATCCCTCCTTGTGAAGTTCCTCCTGAAGCCAAGGCATGTGCTTGGCAGGCTCCCAGTTCTAAATCATGATGCATTACATTAAACCTAAATAGATGTGGGCATTTGCAAAAAATATCCTTTGCACCTTATTGACTTTCTTTGTCAAATGCAAACTTTAGTTTCCTTGAATATCCTACTAATATAATGAAAGTAAAACGTTGTACGTTTGTTTGTTTGTTCCTCTGTAACACAAAAACTACGGAACCAATCAACTTCAAATTTTGCACACAGAGTGTAGGCTTCTTTTAGTTATTAAAGTGTGACTGCGTACATTTTAGATGGGCTAAGCCGCGGGTAAAAGCTAGTTCTATATAAAATTTGTTCTAAAACTCTGTCTGTTCTTGTCATTACTTAAAAAACCCCAAAGCTAACCTAGAATGACAGTCTATACCTCCCTTAAATGGTATATTCCCTCATTCGCCATAATCTCCAAAGTTAATCTAAGTAATCTCTTTTCAGCCATGTTTAGAATTATTACAATTTCGCAAATCATCATTCCAATCACTGTAATTGACTTAAAATCTCTGACCATTGTCCAATTCACTTTAGTTTTATTAAGTTGCACTTATATTTATTGCTCATATCAATATTGCGTATTTAAGAGATGCACACCCTTAAATTCAGTTAAATTTTGATATTCCTATCTCTCTTAACCTCCCCGAAATATATTTTTGAGATACTTCTCTAATACAATATCCCACATCGATATACGGATATTTTACCAAAGAGAGAAAGGAAAAGAATTTAAGAAAACCAAAAAAAGGGATACCCCTATCATATAGAGATACATATCCATAGCCACAGCCACAGCTACTTGCAAAAAGTGGAACGAGGGAAACAACCTTTCTCAATCACTTTCATATGCAAATCATTTGCTATTTTATCTTTCACTATGGTACTATGCATGATGCTAATAAATTGTTTTCAATTTTTTTCCATTACACTGATACAACAAGAAGACGAACTTGGAAAGAAAAAAGAAAAACAACAACAACAAGGAAAACGTTACGTAGTAGGTACATCCCTTTTGTATTGATTTGATTTTCTGCTGAATTGCCTGAGAATACTTGAATTTCATTTCGTTCTTTTAAATAAGAGTGGGAATAAGGATTGCTTCCATTTGATAAGAGAACGGTTAATACTTCTTTTGTCGAATGGAAGATTCACGCACGCACTGTGCGCGCTTAACTTGAGATATTTATGAAGCTTTCTAAATCGAATAAATATATTTTGCCAACCAGAGCAGAATTTCCATTGGATAGATGGAACTAAAGATGTGTGGAAACTGATAGTCGGATATAGGTTTGCTGCTTATTAAGGATTTGTAGATAAATCGGTGGGTGAGGTTTCGAAGCTTGGTTCATAAAATGATTTATTTATCAGATTTATCGTCCAGTGCTAGGTATCTAGGCGTCATACTTAACTGAAAACCAAAAAAATTAGAACAACAGGCAAGGAAACCGTATACGACTTTCCAAACAAAAATGGGGACTCCAACCAAAGTTGACCTTGTGCTTAACCTTGATAAGAGGAATCACATTGTTTTTGATGATTTTCTTCTAAACATAATCAATCTATTGCACTTGCATCTAATGGTTACCTTCAATGGAAGATTGATCGACTTTTCACACCTAATAAATCATAATCTCTGCACAGTCTGGATACTTTTCGTAGATCTACAAAATATCGCAAGAAACTAAATAGAAGGAATTTTGTCAAAATGACAATCTTGGAAGGCACCATTTGAATTTGTGATTACATTTTGCAACCAACACTTTCAACTCTACTTGATCAATGCAATTGAGGCTTCCAGAAATGACTGGAATATCTCCGTCAGCGAACAGCTACAAGATCCTTTTTAGTTTATAGAAAAGCATGTCGACCTGAGATGTGTCTTTCGTCAGATTGGAACTTACAAGGCACTGAACATGAATATAAAGGAAAAGGTATACAACAGGTTCATGGTGAAGTATTATTTTTACTCAAAGAATTGCAGTTCGAGTTTCGAAACACCACAATTTCGGCTGACATCGTAAGTGGAGTTTACAGCACGTAATGAGTTCGTTGTGCGTTCCTTTCCGTACAGCTTTCAGCAAGCAATCAAGCTTCAAAGTCATTTAAGGCTCTGTAATTCGATAATAACCTAAATTACTTTAATTTTACAGCATGTCATTGATGAATACTCCATTTTCATACTCCATTAGACTGCATCCCTTCCGGAATGCATTTTCACACGTGGCATCGTCACATCAAATACCTATTTACTCCCCCTCCCCAATTCAATTTGCATTCATCACCAAATGGCAGAAAAAAAAAATCGAGAGAATTTAATTTAATTATGCAATCCAGAAGGACATTCAAACTGTGGGCGGGAATTTTGCGTGCAAGTTCATTTGCGGTGTTAGTTCGGTTATATAAATTAACAGACGCTGTCATGCCAGCCGTGCCTTCGATCTCATTATTACACACATTCTTCAAACATCACACACACCGTACACCCATGCAATTAGTTATGTATACCTTACATTTGTACAAATATTATATTGTGTAATTTAATTTCAACTATATATAACCCAAATGGTGCATAGTTCGTAGGGTCGGTGTATGCAGAATGGAATGACACGCACACACACATTCATCAGGTCAAAAGTCCAGGGCGCAAAATGTCAAACAGGGGAACTTATTGGAATGTCAGAGTACCCATTCTGTGCTGTCTCAGCAAAATGATACCGAAAATACCATTGCCAAACACCATTTGCACTTTTGCACTGGTGAATAGTTCCATCTGGATAGGCTTATGGAATGACAATAGAATAGTCGTCTCGCACAAGTACACACGTACAATATGTCCTTTTAATTAAAATGAACTGCAAAAAGAAAACACGTCCTATCGTCTCCCAAATGGGTGGTAGTGGTGTTGGGTAATCTATCAAAGCGATCCAAATGAGAAATTTACAAGCCTAAATTCGATTTCGATGCTCACCCTTTCTTGCTCAAGCGAAAAAGATGAAGTACGATCCGGAAAATACAACACGAGTACCAGGGAGTGTTTATAAATCTATCTCATAGGGGTTGAGGATACAATTTGCTGCTACTGCTACCACCATATAGCACATGAAGCAATAAATTTTGAACCCAAAGTGACATAAGACAATGCTGAGGCAAGCAGCAAGCAATAGATAATTTCACCTAATTTTTGCCACCGTACCCACCCACTAATACCATGACAGTCTAGATTTTCCTACCCCGTGGGTTGAAAGCAATGTATACACCCAGGGTGTCAATGTATAAGAATGGCGTTTCAGGATAGATGGTAGCAGGTTGATGTTGTTCACCGGAGATGGTGGTTGTAGGCTTTTTTCATTTGATATCGCACATTGAGGGAGGTAACAGTGGTGGGCAGAAGAAATATGTTTAATTTGCGTGGGGTGGCCTGAGGCAAGAGAGATAACAGTTGGTTGTCAGGAGACTGGAGATAGAGCACGACAAAAATGTGTGCTGTTTTTTTTTTTGTATTTTCCTGCGAATTCTTACGGAAAATATAGATAAAGGAGAATGAGTAGAAATATAAAGCCCGTATTTGCTAGTGTTGTGCTAATTTTAATTGCGTGCTGATGAGGGGTTGTTGGTTGAGTGTGCTTTAAAAGGACGTATTTGAAGCATGGGTTCGACTACGAGATTGTTCACCAGCTGATGTTTAGGTTAAAGATTAAATTCAAAATCAAATAAATGTGTCATCTATTTGTCATGAACAATGTCCTTGATTAATAATAAGGTGAAAGGTAATCGAACTTAACATCTGAGAGTTCATTGAAATTGTAAGTTACTAAGCCAAGTTATCCCACTTCAACCTAACCTTGTATCACAATGGACTTATCACTGGTCTTAATGTGCTGGCAATAGCTGGCAGCCACTTCAAGCCAAGTCATCGATCGGCAATAAAATGTCCACTTTGGATCTGTTGTCTTATCATTGATGTTTCGAACGCTTTGCTTGCGCAAGGTAAGCCACTGTCTAAAATAAATGAAACTGCCATTGATACAAGTCGCGTTACTCACTAAGAATGCGCAGCGTTTCTATGTGAAAGGATCTTCCTGTTCCTCCCAAATAGTGCATCGTCTAGGTTTTTTTTGTTGCTAATTGGTATCGACAGGATGCATGGGATTGCCCCTCCAGTTTTTGTACTTTTTAGTTCTGTTATGTAGATTGGTTAGCAAGATGAGGAAGAACGCTTTGCGTCGCACTCAGATCAGCAGAGACCCTATTTATTTTATCGTGTGGGGATGGCAATGCCACGTGTGCCCTGTCTCACCAACTAAATAAAATGCCAAAACTGTTATTTGTACAGTACGCAGGCGTATGGATATTTATTAAGACGCCAAGGGTTATGCGACTATGTCGTTACACGGTTAACAAAATACTTCTTTTTGATTCGGTGACAATGTCGCTATTTATATCAAGAATCTGGATGCCTGGTCTGTCGTCGATTACTGTTAATCATTTGTTAATGATTTGTTTACGACATGTTTCCGTTTGGTAGCAGGTAGAAACTGTACATCCTAATTACTTCTTGGTCCTTTTTAGTATGGGCAATAAACATCGTGATGCGGGTTGCTGCAAATGCCATAATCGGAGTGCAAAGAGCTCCATCTTTTGTTCGCTTCCGCGAGAGACCTGTTCCCTGCTTCATGTTTATTTTACAAGGCGGGACTTTTGCTGACTGACTAGCTTGTTCAAGGTCTAGTGCAGATTCTTTAAGAACCTAACGTTAATGCCTCTTTGGAAAAGTTTAAAATATTATAACTTATTTCTATGATAGGGTGCAGATTTGTTGGTGACGTTTACGGCATCGCTCTATAGAAATGTTGTCAAGTCCCATCACATTGTTACATTTACGTAAGTGCCTCAAACGCGTTAGTGATTTCTTCATTATTTAGAGCGCAAATTTGAAGACTAAAGCTACTTTATTCGTTCGTTTCAATATCTTTAAATGTAGCCACAAATTTAAAAAGTCTCTTAACATTTTCTAACAGTGAACGGCTCCTTTAAACCCATTAATCCATTTTCATATTGTAATTATCAAACCATTCATCCGCTTTCTCATAATCTTAAGCCACTAGTGCGTCAAGAAAATTCTTCCACATCCGTTTACCGAACATCCATTGAATTGCCATCAATTCCTCATTAATACTGTACCGCCCCCCCTCAAATCAACATCTAAATTTGCCCTCTATTACCATTCCAATATGAATATTTAGGAAAATATACTTACATACATACATACAAGCACACTTCAAGGCACATTTAGGTACAAGCTGCCATTCCTGTGGCGGCGTTGAAATCATTTAAAATGTAAATCTCTTCATAAAGTGGTCACAGCACGTCATCATCATCATCATCTCGGCCATAAACCCCATCGTAATCAAAAAATATCGAAGGGGTGGGCGTGTGTGAAGGATCTCACATTTTGAGAAACCCTTAGACCGTGAAACAGTTGTACCATTTAAATATTTTAAAGCATGTTATTGGAGTTTTATAACACACACACACACACACAAATATAGTATATGCCTTTGGGGATGGAAGTGTGAACAAATGAATCATGAATAGGCAGGCGATCGCCTGTTTTATTTAACTCACTTGACGTTAGAAGAACCCACAAAAATACACCGTTAAAACCTTTAAGAAGAGACCACATTAAGTTTGAGAATGCACGCACCGGGTGGAAAGGAGCAAGTATGATCTATTGCAGTGCATTAGATTTCGAATTGGATTTATATTCGAGACGACAACTTGGGTGAAATAGGGTCGAGTATGTTCTCCGCACACATGTGGATGCAGGTATGTCTCATACATATCTCAACCACCCCTTTGCGGCCAATGCAGCATTCCGACTGTTCAAGGAATACAAAATCGAAATAAAAGACATTGGTCACGTATTTTCTACGAAAGAAGGGATTTTATTGCCATTTCGAATTGAAATATATGTTCGGAAGACGCTGCGCCATATTTTATGTATCTATGTATCTATATACCACTTGCAGAGGATTCATAATGCGGGTACTTTGTTCTTGGTTGGGAAAAAATGGGGTACTTTTTTTTTCTTTTTTGACGTATTATATCATACGGCGAAGCAAGCATGCGTGATGTTCACCCTGAAACTGGGAGTAAAGTATGTGCTTGTTGGAGATAAGAAGTTTTCGCTTATAATCTTGTGTTCACTTGGGTCCAATGTTTTAAGCCACTTGTTTCATAGGTACTCGTAGAAATCAATTGGCTAATCAAATGAAATCGCGTTATGACTGGCCAAGAGATGACATTTTGGGTAAGAACAACCTAAAAATATCATAGTTTTTAAAACTATGAAGCATCAGAAAGATTATCTGGGTTAGCAAAACAGTTTCAGTACCTTCAGTCATAAGTTAAACCTTGATATCAGAGTATCTGTTGAAAATGTTTTTTATTGCCTGGTTTGGAAATGACCGCTGATTATAAATATTAAGAAAACGATTCTGTTTGTAAGCAGTATCCCTCCTACGGATGCCTAAAAAAGGCATAAAGACCTAAAATATATCAAATTATCTGTTAAACTTTTCAATTTTTAAAACTTTGTCTTGCCAATTGTCATGTTTGTCTTGTTCAAAAACCAAATAGTCTGCGTTTTTAACTGTCATGAGGATTCTTGCTCTTGATGTTCCCCGCGTTACGGAGCAAATCTAGCTTAGTTCACAATCCTTCAATCATTTCGACTTTAGATTGAATACAATTGTGCTTCGCTACTGAATGATTATGATAACGATTGGTGGTCGCTGTATGTCAGTGGATAGAGCATTGGTCTGACTGTTATTATTTCCGAGTCCCCGAAATAAACAGAAACCAACAACTGTGGTTCGTTTCGTTATCTCTCTTGACACAGATCAGCATGTTAAAACTCAGTTATGTCAATAAGATCTAGTTTTGGACGATTATATGTATGCGAACAAGGTAAAAGGCTAGTTACTGAACAATGAATCAATCCAGTACGCTTCCATAACAATCAAGTTGACATTGTTAACTTAGAAAAGCCGGAAACCTATTAACTCTTACTTGAACCTAGCCTCTTGTTTTGCATACCTAATATAAAACTCAAACAAGGAAAAGGTCAAACATAAATGAAATTTTACCGCCTGTTTAAAATCAATGACTGACTACACTCAGCACACTCTCGGTACCCTTTAGGAAATACTGCATTCAGCTGTGATTTGCCAATCCACCCACTTTTCTTTTCGTTTTGTTATTTGAAATTCTCAACACACAACAGCCATATATCAAATGCAAGCTAAATAACTTAAGAGCAAGCCAACAATCAAACGGTCCACCCCGCCAATATCCTAGAACATATCCTCGATTAAAGAAAAGGAAAAACAGGAAATTGGTTAATCTTCTATGTTCTTAAATTGAACTACACGCCGGACCGTGAGTAAGGTAACCCTATCTTTGCAGTACCCGCTTCGGTTATTATGCTTATGCAGGCAGCCCAGCCTTAGGCGGCGAATAACACAAACCGAAACTGAATAATTGATGACGACACCCTTAGGCGTGAATTTTGCTGTTTGCTGGGAGGACGAAGACAACGGCTATGATGACGATGACTACGACGACGACGACGACGACGGCGACGGCAACGACTACGATGGCTCTAGCTGATGGTGCGTTTCTCTCTCTGGTGCAGCCTAGATAAAATAATACCCAATGATGAACGATCTAATTTAAATTTAAAGGATAAGCATAGATATCCGGGTATTTGAAACAGCAACAAACAGACTAAAAAAATAAAAAAATAAATTACATAAACGAAGGAATTTTAAAACTCAAATTAGCTGCAAGGGATTTTCTATAATTTGTTACATACAGACTTGTGCGTACATGAAATATGTAGTTCTATGTATAATGTAAGCCAGAAGCGGTTTTTAAGCATTTAAAAAAAGGAGGACCCATTTTATGTAGAAAATCATGAATTAAAATGAATTACTTAATTAGAGACTATAAGGTGAGGGGTAGAGCTGAAAACTTTGTATGTAAAAAGTGGAAGTCACATAGCAAAAGTATCGAAATCTAATGTTTCTAGATTGACACGTTTTGAATGAATATCTTTCGAGTGTTTTTACAAAGTCATCTTTAAGTCTATTCGATCTCATTGGGTAAATGCAGCTCTATCCACTATTTGTAACAAAGGCATTGAAAATGCACTGTAACACTGTAACCTAAAAATCAAGCTCCACTTATGTAAGCATTTATTTAAGGTAAAGACTACAAAAAAGGACTACCTTCTTCTTCAAAGTATGTTGGAGTAATGGAATTTAATGTTGTCTCTAGAAGAAAATCGTCCTTTGACGTTTTTTCAGTACCCAGCTACGTACGCCAATCAACTTAAAAGATTGTACCTCCATTAGGAGATAGCCTGCGTATGATTGAACAAAATTATCTCAATTGATCCGATAACATAGAGCAGGTCTATCTAAGTCCCCTGCAATTTTAAGTAAAAGTGGTCAAAAGTTTCTATCTTATCCTTGCAAGAAAGGAACTTCCCAAAATGTTGCCCAACAGATAACGATATGTTTGTTGAAAAAGCACACCAATGTGAATGTCGCAGGTTACCAAGTGTTGGTTCGTTAAGTTCCGACTTCCATAGTTTGTTTTAGCTGATTGAAGAGATAACGACTTCGACTCTATAAATCAGATCTTAATGAGTCCACATTTCATCATTATACATCAAACCAGTGACTACTGCGTGGAATCACTTTACGCCTTCATTAAGGAAAAATTAATGTTTTCAGGCTTATTTTACCCTAACCCTGTGGGTGCATACTAAGTGAATCATTTGTTTTTTTTTTTATCTGGATGGGCATGGGTAGGCACCTAACTACTTATAAGAAAATGTTATCAGAACAGCGATGATTAGGAGAAATTTGTAAGCAAGTTTTACCTAACAGTTTTAATTACGAAATGATTAGGTTATATCTGATAATAATAACTCAGCGCTGAATTCGAATTGTGCGCGTCATATTTTTCCCTTAATAGAAGGGACTTACAGTTTTAATGGAGCTTCTCAAGATAAATTACACTGTGATTCAATTCCGAATCCTTATGTTCCACAGTCCGGTACAAAAGCTGCTGAGCCAGGACGATCATCACTAGGGTCTAGTCAACATGTATTAAGCGAAAAGTAAGGCTCCGAGATTCTGTCTTATTTTTTTCTTTTCCCACATTCTTCAATGCGTGTAGGTACTATCCGGTTTTTGCTACGCACCCGTGTCGAGCTACTTATTTTCTCTTACTATTGTTACCCACTAAGCCCCACCTCAAGTAACTTTGTGCTTCATTACCGTGTTCTCAAAAGTCAATGCAATCCCGCAAAGTTTTCAACTAACAAAAGATCTCAAGTGTAATTACTAATTAAATCAAATGTAGCTACATTAGATTCCTTCAACAGATACCGGTCTATTTCTATCTCACTCACACTTTAAGGCATTCCTAGCAAATTAGAAAAATAAACAGCACGACAGGGAACAGAGAAAATCAAATATGAATGCTATCAGCTGCTGCCATCAACCATTTTTCTTATAATGAATGCTACCTACGACATCTTTATAACAAAACAGAACCAACAACAACAACAAGGATTTCTAGTTTCGTCTCACTTCAGTAGAGATTTCAATGCAACATGTATGCAACAAGCGCCCATTAACCGAACACTCTGCATGTAGGTAGATAGTTTAAATAGAGTCATAGATACTTTCAAACCTTTTATAGATACATTATTCAATATCTCTCACTTTCTCACTAGCCCTCAACAAAGTGCCATCTCTTTCGATCTTTTTCTGCTTCCATAATGCTACACGTACTAATACCCATTCACTTTCCCGTTGGCACTTATATCGTATTCAAACGACGTTTATTGGTTCCGTCTACCATTTATTTACTGGTGATCGGTCGGAAGCCATTAAAATCACCATTATTGCTTTGTTATGTTGCCGTGCGAGCATACATATGTGTGCGTATGCTGTAATGGCCGGTTTTGTGAATTTCATGAAGAGATCGCATCGGTCATGCGTTAATGTGTGCGCGTGCGCATTAACTTCATGGATTATAGCAGGGAGATACTTTTTGTAGCCTGCCTCACTGTTGGTTTTTTTTTTTTTTGACCATGGTAGTGTGGTGAACTCATTCATTATGAAAAGTATCTGGCTGGTGTATTTAATGATATGCTTAAATGCGCCATTTGAAAGATTCATGATGATGTGTTTGTGCGCCGGCGTGCGCATATGAATTTTATGTATGGTGCCCCGGGAGCAAGGTATGGAATTTTGGCAATGGCAACCTGTGTGGTCGACGAGGGTTAAATTAGGAGGATTAAGATAGAGTGTTGAAAGGAGTTAATAATAAGAGGATGAATTGTTAATGAGTAACGGGTTTTGGGCGACTTAGATAGTCAACAAAATTTGTCAATTTTTGTAATTTATGTATAGAAATACATGTTGAGATGGATTTTTTATTTAAATATAAAAAAGATATTTGATTGAAGAGGAGATTGTTCTTTTTTAAACAATACAGGTGCATCTTTACTATTTCGATTATAAGAGGTTAAATAATTCGGGATAGACAAGAATGCAGCTGACCCAATTTCGCAGTTGTCGATAGGAGCTCTTGAAAACTTTGTAGTTAGATATAATGAAGAAAAAAGTTGAAATCAGTTATATTTTCAAAAATAAATAAAGATGTAGATTAGGTTTTCTGAATTAAGGTGGAAAGCTGTCGAAGGAAACATCGTGTTAATTCTACATTTTTGAATCTTTAGGACGCATGTATGTTATGTTATATGTGTTCGGAGGGGTTGTTTATATCCCTTGGCACTGCGGTTTCTCTTCAGAATCCTTACTTTTTTTGTTAAAGTTGTTTCACTCTAGACGATGTCAGGATGGTTTGATGGCAGAAAGCTGTCCCATTGGGGCAACTTCTTTTTCTAAGTTTACAGAGGGCTGGGCAGAGTCTACAGTTTGAATCTGTTACCAGATTCATGTTATGTAGATGTTTGTCATTGAGGTCAATTGCAGTACTTATTAGCAATTACAAAACATGGCGCGATAGGACCCAAAGAGCTAAGGCCTAGCTTCTCACAACTTTTTATATTATGCATGTTATATATTTTCAAACAAATGGAAGGGACTTGCAGTTTTTATTGCCGACTTCGACCGACGGACTGAGAAGCTTCTCTGTGTCTTTTTCAGAAGTCAGATTAGTAGAAGAAAGTGCAAACATTTTCCGCATCGAAAAGGCAATTTCCCCTCCCGCTTCCTTCTGCTTTGCCATTGTAAATAAAGTCGTAGTCCATTGTTCTGCTTGATTTTATAATTCGTTCCCGGAATATTTATTGTTGGTCGCCACACAAAAATTATTAACTGACCAGCTGACTCTGACTCCAACCCAATATCGCCGCCAAATTATAATCCAACTCGCTCTGGGGGTACTTATTCTCAATAGGCCAACCGACGACGTCGACGGTGATGACGACAAAAACAAAACAAAAAAAAACGGTAGAGACTAATATGCCCGACGCCGCACTCTATGGCCAGAAAGTATGTATGTATATGTGTCTGGTATGTGTGCAGTGCATCATTTAACAATAAAATTTTGCTACCGCATATATGTGGAGATATAGATAAGCGCTGATATTTATAGATGCAGCAAACTGCAACTCCTTTTCGCCTTTGCCCGCTCTATATCAAAATGGCAAACAGCAACAACAACAAAAACAACAACAGCCTGCGACGGCAGTACCAGTACTAGTCTCAACAGCCTATACTCTCATATATTCATGCAGATTTTAGTGGGAGCCTTTATGCAAGAATTTATAGACACAGAGCCGCACACAAACACATGAAGCAGCCAGCCAGCGGTCCAGTGTGGTACAGAGCCAGCCACTGGCATCATATATCTCTCACTCCTCGATGGAACACACTGCATATTAAGTTATTGTATATTAGGTGTTAAATCAGATAAATTTTCGCATAATACCGCATACAGCACTTGGATTTGCAAGATTAACGTTCTCTCTCGCCACTCTCTCTTTGCCTCGGCTGAGCGCGCTCTGCTCTGCTGGCTAGTGTTATATTATACCTACTCTGTGCCATTATGAAATATATCTACTATCCATAGATACACACAGATTGCATATAGGTACTCGTGTGCAGAGGTGGAGATACTAATGTAGTTCGGGTTCAGTGCAAAATTCGTTTGTTCTTCGCCCATCGTCCTCGCTCGGTTGGTTAGTCGTAGATTTTTGGTTCTCTCTCTTTCTCTGTGTTCGCAAAGGTTTTCGGTTACGTATAGTCAGTCGTATTTGTTAGGATTTCACCCTGTAGCATGTTCTCGTTTATCATGTGAACCCATATTTGGTAGGTACTGCAGTCGGTGCATCTATCTATCTATAGATGAACATGTCCGAAATATAATACTCTTGTATTTAATATTCCGATCTTTCATACCTTTATAGAATTTTTGGTCTAATGGTGTGCAGAGCAAAGTCAAACGGACTAGGCGCCTTGACCAAAGTCGGTATAATTCTTAGAATTCACATCGTGTGCACTACATCTCTCGTCGGCTTTAGCTCACTCTCTCTCTCTCTCTGAGATGCTCAGGTTCTATACTGTATCTACGAAGAGTGTAAGTCAATATTTATGATCTCACATATCTTGTTTGGTTTGGGGTCCCCTTGTGGAGAAAAACATGCAATCCAAGTTTTCCAACTATATTATACGATGTGCAGTACACACAACATGTTATTTTTTACGAATTGTTTCTTTATTTTTTTTAATTTAAATTAAATTTAAAAAAAATATGTATGAAGGCACAACATGCTCATTCAGTCAGAATGAAGAAAGGCCCTTTCTCAGCCATCGTGTGTGCATTTAGTAACAATTACCTACCTACCACATGCATTCCCTCCCACTTAACCTGGAACAAACCAAGCAAAAAGGCATCCAATTCACTGCATGGTGTACAAAAGGGTTAAAAACCTAAATAACTATCCCCACTCAGAGATGTGTGTGTGTGTGGGGATGTGTTTGTTGTTCGTACTTAAAATCAATTTACTTAATAACAGCAATTTAAGTGCGCGTACACATTTTACTTTACATGATGGCTCTCATCCATGGCATGCGAATAATACGAAATATAATATCAGGCAGTGGTGCGACCGGCGCGGCACTAGAAACACCACTAACCAACCAACCTAATATCTAGCCTTGTATTAGCGTTTGAGTTTAAATAGCCAGCGCGCGCGAAATAAAAAAAATTTAAAAAAATAAAAAAGCAGCTTAAACCTTAGTGTAAACGTGTGTGTGTGTGTATGTGTACGTACTATATCCGTTCAGAGAGATTGCATATTTAATCGTTTAAGTGCGGCTAATTTATTGGTTTTTGTTTGTATTTTGTTGGCGAAATTGTTTTAGAGTGAAATGTAAACAATGTGCATAGTGTGACGCCCACTGAATTGGCGGCATCAATGGACGGGGGCTCTGGGAGTGAGGCGCCTATAGGCGGTATGCTATGTTTGAAGGTAATTTGCAATTATTTTAGCTGCCGGCTGTGTATAGATTGAATTGGTATTTGCGGAGTTTAAGGCAAATCGGTGTTCGGCATTAGGAGTAAATTGCGTTGAACGTGCATTTCATAATTAGAAATTAGAATTAAATTAGAAATTAGCAAGCGAATGAGATCATTTACACGATCTTAAGGTAAATTGATCGTTGATCTTGCAGAAGAGGATGTAGTTTAACTTACATGATGGTCATGATTTATTGCGGATGCTTGTAGTTAGAGACTGGCATCATGGTGAACGGCAAGAAGGTTTTAATTTTTCACATAGGCTGTCAGATCTATGTTATTTCTCTAAATAGTTTTAAGAATTCTTGACTAAAACCTCTGTAAGCACACACGGCACAATAACTCTGAAAAGATTGGCAATCGTCAAATATCCCAACGCAAAGTTGATGTGCCTTACTTGATTGTCATAGAAGCTATCATCTTATGTGTGCATCTCCTTAGATAGGAAGGAAAAAGCTTCCAACGAACTAGAACTTTTACATATGAAAACGATCGGCCTATTCGATCCTGGGTATCACATGACAATTTCTAATTGTTCGAAACCCAAGCAATGCATCAGTTGCTGATTTTCTCATTAATATAACAAGGATTAACCAAGGCAATAACGTAGCAATCGGGTTTGAAATATACATACATGCATGATGGAATGATAAACTGGACCTTTGCCCGATTCATGTGAGTCGCCAGAAGTACAGAAGTCATTGAATAGGCCTAACAAGTAATAGAACTATAGATATCCTAAACGACTAACAGAGGAAGATACTGGGTTTTCGCCTCAGATATCATTACAGTTAAATGTCAACTCTGAAGCTTTTACGGCGATTGAAGAACAAGCCAAACGCGTTAGTCTTATGATGAATAAGGTGGAGGCAAAGAAAATTCAGTCAAACAAAAACCGATTCGTCGAATAGTGTCTAGGACAAAATGTAACAGTCGACCGCTATTATTTTGCGGTAGTGAAGGAGTTCCTGCACATTGAGTAAATATAAACTCCCCAAATGACACCTTGGCGGCGATTATGGATAACCTTAGGAACCGATATCATTTCGTTTCGTCCAAACAGCTATGATCCAAACTCCTAACTCAAAGGTCCAAAGTCATGCCCTACAAAACTCAGATCTTGACAGTCTTGCTTTATGTAGCTAAATGCTGAACGAAAAGTAAGACAGTAAAACAGATCTTGGGATCTTTCGAAAAAAAAATTCTACGTCGAATATTTGGTCCTCTTTGCGGGGAGGGCGAATGGAGTAAAAGATATAACCACACACTCTACGATCTGTACCTATAAAGATATGGATGCATTTCGAAAAGCAAAAAACCAATCAACTGAAAAAGCCCGGTCAAATCGAGCGAATGGACTAGATCGCTCCATCGTCGAATCCCAGCCACCTGGTTCACAAAGAAAAGGATGACCAAACTTCCAGTTTAAAGATCAAACAATCGCGGACGCTGGAAACCTTGGTCTAATAAACTGCAAGCAACATGCCCAAGTGTCAACGCAGGCTGTGACCTTCCAAGGGACACTGGCCTGATAACTAAGTAAGAGCGATTTTCACCGACAATGGAACCCAGACTTGAGAGAACACAAATTTATTCATATTAGCTTAAACGAGTTCTCTTATAAGTTTGAAATACATAAATTCAAAACTGTAAGCCCCAACAAAATCTTGATGCAAATATGCATCATCCCCAAGGGCGCATCACACCAGAATCTAAAATAAAACAAACATTTGTGTGTGTCCTCTCACCATCTTTCCTGTCGTAACGAAATTTATTTCGAATTATTTTAGCCAACTTAACAAAAGACGATCCATAAATTCTATCAAATTCACTTCACACAGGACCAAAAATTCTTTTTTCACTTTATTCCCGGATAAAGTATCCTTTCACACTTCGTCTTCCACACAGCTACTACTCGTTTATATGTATATGTTCGCTCTCCGGTACACACAAAAAGTCAACAATGAAGCGTGTAATTACTATCCGTATCGCATCCTATGCCCTGACATTCAATACAATCCACCACCCCAATCTTTGTGAGTACTACCTACATAAGACCCACCTTAAAAATACACCATATAGTTGTGTACAGGATCCAAGGAACCATAGTAGCATAATTACTTTACAAGTTCATTATAAACACTCATAAATCTGTGAAAAACAAAAACAACAACAGAAGAGAAAAAAAAAACTTTCCTTGCAGCATAAAGAATGAGTCCAGAAAAAAGGGTTGGAAGGATGTGTCAGAGGCCAACCGACTTCCTTTGTTGGTACATCCCCTGGCGGAGAAGAAAATTGTTATAAACTCCCACACTTGTGTGTGCATGGGAAAACCGTGTGTTTCTCGCTTGTTTAAGAAAAAGGGATTTCAAAGCTTAGATTTCGTGCAGTAAAGGGTGTAAGGATATTACTTGCATGCTGCTCCTTTGCCCTTCTCCCCTGAGGTAATAAATCTTTGATCGCGCAATATTTCGAAAGGTTGCTTGTTATGTAGTGAAGGAGTTACACCGCCGGGCGCTCACAAGGACAAAGTAATTTTCTTTTTCCTTTTGTCTCAGACTGTTTCTCCCCCTAGAGTGGTGGCATTGGGCAATGTCAAACTTTGCTTTTGGGTGCCGCTATGGAAAAGAAACGAAATCCCGCCATCTAATGAGAAATTAACAAAAGTATCATGTCACACATATGAACTTTCCCTAAAGATGACAGCGCGACGGTGAAAGATTCTCCTTAATTATACATGTGGGTAATGAAATTTCAGTGTTCCCACTCGAAAAATGGCGTAAGGTACACCTTGAGATTGAATTACTTTGTCATTACAAGTGATGCATGCAAACTTGGTTGGATATCATCCAAAAGGATATGTAAACGATGCCTCATGCAGAGGGTAATTTGCGGCAACTAATTGCAAAGATAGTCTGATTTCACGGGTGCTTTCTGAAAATTGAAAATAAACTCAATTCGTATCCTTAAATTTGATGTAAATATCTTTTCCTTATTTTTTTAAGGGGGTGGAGAAGAAGGAATTTGTGTTTTTTTTTTTCTTCGGCCCGTAAATTATTATTGCGACGCAGTTAGTTAGATTGTTAGGTGTACGCAAGTGCGATAGGAAGGCGTTTTATATGGTGTATCTAATGTTACAATTTATTATGCTACTCGCCATTTTTTTATGCCTTTTACTACGTTGCTTTCATCCCCCAAAGAAGAACGAACCCGAAATACCATACCACCGTTCGGTTTGGTTTTCTCTTCCACCCTCTTGCTGAGATGAGGGTTGGAAATTTCACTCGAGGAGAAAGTTTTCGCTTTGGTGTTTTTTTTGTTTGCTCTCCTCTTTTCCTCTGTCTTTGCTTGAGATTCTTTGGAAGGATATTCTTCCTTCTTTTTTTTTTTTTTTGAAACTCGCAAGTGTAGGTAAAACCATGAGAAAAAGACAGAAGAAGATGTAGTAGCAGTAGAGACACTTGGAAATATTTCATCGAAATGTGTCCCTAGTGTGATATTATACCATAGTCGAGGTGGTGGGAGGAGTAGAGTAGTGCAGCAGCACCACACACCAACCAGTCTATAAATTGGTTTTTAAGGAATATATCTCATTTTTGTGTGGAACGAAGAACAAAAAAAAATGCTTAAATTAACTTTTCAAGGAAGGACACAGCGGCTAATATAAATCACAAATTAATGAAGCAGGATTTAAAAACAAAATCCAACCCCAGGAAAAAAAAGATGTCCTTAAATGTAAAAATATTTTCCTCTTCAATTAAAAGGAATCAAATAAATTAGAAAAAGTTCTCTTCTTTTGCTTGTCTTTTATTTGTCTTAATGTCTGACTCCCGTGCTGGTGGCAAAAGACTACGCACACAGATAGATGAGAAGGATGTCGAGGGAATTTCAGTAGATTATTGCTCTGTGGACTGTGGGCCGGGAATGGTGTAGGGAATTTATGATGCAGAGTAATTATATCCGATAGGAAAATACACCACACATACAATTATAATAGTTTTCGGAGAATTTTACTATCCATTAAGCATCCAGAACAAGTGATATCCTTAAGGGTTGAGAGATTATAGATTCGGTGGTGTTTGGCAATAGATTATGTTAAAATGTGTCTGCCCAAGGGCGAAAGCCATACAATAAATTATTAACATTGATGTTTGCGATTATTTTGACAAGATGGGGTTATGTTTAGTGTAAGGCGACAATGATTTAAGTTTTGGCTAAATGGTTGGTGGCAATTTGGAAAATATAAATTCATTTTAAAGATGTTTGTCGTTAAATTGAATAAAGTACAAGATTACGTATTCATATGTGCGTCAAATAAGTTTTGCCATGTAACAACAAACTGTCTTATATTATAAAAAGCTTCTTAGTAGCCCATCTCGACAGAAGAGGGTCTTCGAATCCGTCACCATTAAGAAGGTCTGTTCCAGTGAATTGGATACACCATACCTGAGATCGACTGGGCACAGCTGTGAGGGGTACAAACTTAAAAAATAAAAATAAAAGCCTGGGCCTAGCTTCTCGCAACAATTCATGTTGTGCGTGTTACATTTCTCACACGAATGGACTTTTATTGCCGACTCCGAACGGTGAATTGAGAAGCTTCTTCACGACAGATTACTCTTGCAGGTTTGTCACACTACTGCGAAGAGATGGTGCTGCGAAAAGCCGTTCGATAGTTTAGACACTCGAACCTGTGTCCTCTCGCTTAGCAGTTAAACGCACTAACTTCTAAGCTACGGCGATCATAAAGCGACATCACAAAGCCTTGGTCTAAATTTCCCACCTTCGTGCTTCTCAACAATCCAGTTGATAACTCTTACTGTCGTAGCATGTACTCAATAAATCTAAATTCCAAAACAGTTCATATTCGCTTATGTTGACTCTCCGTCGAGTCTTAACCTTTAAACTTCACAGCATTTTTTCGAATTTTTCTTTTGTCGTCATTTAAATAGAACTAACTAAATGTTGATCTCGAAATCAACCTATTAAAAGCACAATACTCACATACATACATCTATACGTCGATGACAAGCTAAAGTTACCCGATGTCAGCCCCTTTTATTTTGCTAATATAGTAATAGCTCTCTGTGTGTGGGTATACCATTTAGATCAATTCCGCCCTAGTGAATAAATTCTGAATGTAATTCTTTTTTCGCCGAAAGGAACAAAAAATACTGTCAAGGAAGGAAATGCCATTGAGACAAAACGCCTCCAAATACAATAACTTTTCTTGTCCATATAGAAGCAAGTCTCTACGACGACGACGACGTAGCACAAGATTATAGAAATAAAGACTATGCAAGCAACATATTCAATAGTTTCAGTTAAATGAAGTATGAAATTGAAAATATACGCCTGCATACAAGTATCAAGAAAACCACTCTGTTAGTTCACCAAAAAGATACACATCTCTCGTTTGCTGTAGATAGCATATCAGAAATAAATCATTGGATTATGGCCTCCCCCGAGAGGAGGAAAAACTTTGACTGACTGAAATTAAGATGTTCGCCAGTCAATGGTCAGCCAGCAGTTTCGGCCAATAGGAGGTCGCCATACATAAGTGCAAACGGTTGAAAAACTTATGTTAATCACTTTCCAGATACTTAAACATAAAAAGAAGTAAGTATCAGCAAACTGATGGACGAAGACTAAACGGGTTTCCAACCGAACCCTCCATTATATTTCGAATCCGAATAGTCTTAATTGGAAAGCAACGCACCGAACGCACATTAATTACTCCAGAAGGCGAAAGCGAACCGAAAACAGTGGTGGAATAATCATAAATTGCAGGAGGCGATTCGACGCGCCTCCTTTTTATCGCAGAAATCAATGCGTTTTTAATTGCTTTTTTTCCTGTTGTTTTCTCGTCTTGCTTTCATTATTATTTTTATTTCTTGTTTCTTCACACTTGAACCAAAAGAAAAAAAGTTAATTTCAGTTTCACTGTTTCACTGTGTGTAAGTGCAACACACCCCTTTGCACAATGTAATTATAAATGAGTGTATCTACAGTGAAACAGTATAACAATCATATAGATAAAAGGGCCGTTTAAATGGTGGGATGGATGGATGTGTATCTATGTATCTGCAATGTTTTGTAGGGAAAAATGCATAAATTTTCCCAACTGGTGGTGGTGGTACACTGTCGAGGGAGGAAAAACTCTTGTTGTTTTTTTCTTGTGATTTCTTTTTTTTTCGTTTTTCCTTACACCGCACAAATGAATCTCTCTTTAGAAGGAAAATCGCTCGATATGTAGTTAAATAGCCACTTTATTTCTTTTCAGGCTCGTGTTTTTCTTCTCTAGCCCCCTCTGTCCTGGCTGGGTCTTCGTTCTCTAAATAAATGGAAATTATAGTTGGGGGGCATAAGGATGCGGTGTAATTTAAAACCAAAAAAAAAAAAATAGAAAAAAAAGTGGGCTTCTCGTTTTGGAAACACCCAATACAAGTCGCAGCTGGATTTATGTCATGGTTTTAATTGGCTTCCCCAAAACCCATCAGCAACCTTCCCAATTCTTATGCTCATTCTGCTGGTGGTGGTGATGCTACTGCCATTGTCGCCTTTTGGGCTTTTGGACACTTTACTTGAAGTTTGTTTAGGTTTTCTGTTTCTTTTCTGTTCGAGTTTTCCTTTTTTAATGTTTTTCTTAGATTTTTCTTTTTGTTTGTCTACTTCTTGTGGAATTTAACTAGTATCTCAATGTTGTGTTTATGGTGGTTTATTGTAGATTCTTTATTTTTTTCGTTGGACTTTCTTTTGCCGAAAAGAAAGAAGGGATTAGTGGTCTAAGAGTAGATAACTTAGGTCTACCCATTCACCCCCTGCTGTGTCTTGAGCAATAAAATTAAACAATAAGGGGGCAATTAAAATGAAGTTTAAAAGGAGTTAGAACGTTAAGTGGTGAATTGTAATTACGGAAAGGGTTATACAATTCGCTAGTCCCCCTTAAATAAAACGATGGAGAGCATATTTTGTTCGTAGTCTTATTCTAGACCCCGCACGAGTTGATTTATGGATGTCAGTAGCAGATTTAAGCATAATTAAACAGGCTAAACGCATATTTTATAAGAAAAGATACACGTATTTGTTCTCATTTAAATAACTTTTAAATTCATACGCCAATCGCGTGTTTCCGCGATGGTTTTCTAAAGACGCTGCTTAGACTGCAGTAGAAAAGCGCAACACATTTACATAAAAAAAACATGATTTCCTGTCTTCACGCAGAATTTATAGCCTAGATCATAGATTAAACTGCGTCTGTAATAAAATCAGAAGTCCAAACTTCTTAGGCACTCTTTAATTAAATTCTAGAACAATTGTGTCCAGTTTATGAGGCAGAAATCATGATTTCTCGATAATTTTTGTAGTTTTTGACTTTTGATCTATTGGTTAGTTTTAAGAAGAAGAAGAGGTTTCTGACATCTTCTACGTTTATCGGATCGAAAAGGTCATTTCAGTTGATTTCTCCCATGTTAAGTTTTCTTTTGCGGGAGAGAGCTGTTCAGCTACAAAGAAGGCGGGTAACAGTTCTCTCATTTTCCTGAACAACAAGCCTTGTTGCATCCTTGCCTATTAAACAGTGTCCTGTGGTGACACCTATTATGGTGCCGATATGCAACCTACTGAGAGAAATTAAATTCTTAAAGCTTTTCAATGTTTATCTTGTAGAATAGGTTAAGTTGTTCCATGTCTGGCGACATCGTTAGCCTTACATTTCCCTGGATTATTTTCAGGAACTGTTTCGCCATTTTGTGAGAGCTACTATTGAGTTTAGAACAAATTAAAAGAGGACCTCCACCTAACTCGTCATTACCTTTCGATCTATCGGTGTAGCGGTGGATCGACTTATCTTCTAAAACTACATCTTCCTCCCAAAGTAAAATCACGTTAACAAGGAAGTTTTTAACTTAAATTTAATGAAAACCTAATTCTCTACTTCTGTTTGGAATACCCAGACTTAAAATTCTGACAGTCTGCAGTTTTTACCTCAGTATAATGTTTTCTTCATAAGACTCGAACCCTCCCCCTTAGTTAGAAATGTTACCCTCCAGCTACTTACAAAAAAAGAAAAGTGAATCCATAACCACTACCAAATGTCACCAATGGTTCTTTTGCCTGTCGATGCCACTTGTCGCTGTTCGTTTTCTAAATGAAGCAATTAAACATGAAAAATCTTTTCTTTTTTTTTTTGTGGAAAAAAAAAAATTCAAAATTATTGTAACACCAACCAATGAACATTTGAACCTCAAACAACCCTCACTTACAAAAAAAGAAAAAAAAAATCTGTCAACGGAAACACCATATGGCGGCTTAATACGTATAACAACCAATTCATTCCATGAATACGAATATGGTCGCTTAGAATCAGTTTTAAGGACCTCGTCGCACTTTAACGAATTATGCCATCGTGTGGTAAAATGTGCTCATATTTTCAACAAAAAAAAAAAAATCATTCAAAACATAAGAACATCCCTCTCAACTCTTGTGGTGGTGGTGCATGCCTGGCCAAACACTTGTGTAGCAATTTTTCCGTCTCATCGTACTGTATATGTGGTGAAATGTGATATATGCATGACACCTCCTATTTTCCCCTATGTTAATATGCATTAATAAAATAGATTTATTATAAGGAACAATTTTCTTTTCTCTTGTCAGTTCTCATTTTTCCACTCGGCTTCTTTGTCTCGTTGGAATGTGATAAATCTTTTTGTAGAGGGATATGTAGGATGCTCTAGCATGTATAAGGAGAGGGATACGTACACATATGTATGTATTGTATCTCTCAAGTGTCCGCCTGTTAGACAATGTCTTACTATTTTTATTCTTAACCGAAAATAAACGTTACAGATTCCTTTTAGAAAACATTTATTTTTATATATTGACTATTGCCGCGCCCTCTATCAATATATCATACATCTTATACTTATACAATATATTCTTGGAAGATATATAAATTTTTTTTTAAATATCGCTTCTGAAAAGATTTATCTATGCAAAGAGAGTTTTCTTTTAGAATATGCATGTATATATTATGTGTATCTATAAAAACGTTCAGTTTTTTTTTTTTTTTGAGGCCAGAAGAAAACATATAGTCTTTTGGCTTGGTTTTGCGAGTTATTTTAGAAGTTTATGTAAAAGTTTCAAGGCGTGAAGTTTTCCATTTTTGACTGGAAAATATTCGTTGCGTTTTTTTTTTTTTCTTTCGTCCTTTCTTTGTCTTTTTGAAGACGATAAAATTGAAAAGTTTCCAAACACTGACTGAGCGGATGAATGGGAATATAATTTTTTTTTCTCATTTCGCTGGAAGATGGAAAACTTAGACGAGAGGAGGGAAAAAGATTTTTTTTGTTAATTTTACGTTACGACAATTTGAATAAGTGTCTAGGGGGAATTTAGGAACTGCCATATTCATTGTCAGCTGCGAAAAGAATACTTTAATTTATTCGAGGATGAAATTTTTATGCAAAATTCGAAAGAAAATAAAGTAAAGTTTCAAGTTTATAAGTAGTAGTAGTAGTAGCGCTTTTGAGAAAAAATGTTCACCTGTAATACAGAACAGGTTTATAGATCATGTTCAGAATAAGTTTTGAGACTGCATTCATCCTATGAAATTAAAAATAAAATCAATTTCCCTATCCCCTTTTCCGGAAGATTGAGAACCAATGTCGAAGTTTACTTACATATTTATAGTTTATTTAGTTTGAAGTCTTCCTCTGAGAAGAGGTACTTTATGAGACCTAGAATTGGACCTCAGTCTACTACTGAAACCATTTAGATTTCCTTACACCGCTGTGCTGGTGGTGTTCAGATCAGTTAGATTTTTAAAGAAGTATTCCCCTAAGCTGGTTTTTCCGATGTTTGTAGCGCCGAACGCATGAAGAGGAAGTGCACAATAGACTCTTCTTCTTCCTCGTCTCTGCAGCTCCTGGAGATATCGTTGCATAAAATACCAAAACGCTGTTTATGCCTGCCTAGGATGCAGCGTTCTGTTAGAAAATTAGTAAGTTTCAAGAAGTGGCCTCCTTTTAGTCCAATTAACGCTACCCGTCTCTTAGAATCGAAGACAGCACTCTTACAAGCCAAAAAGTTGCTATCTATAAATAAGGTCTTTTACAAGCGGCATAGCCGATTTGACATGGTCGAGCTTCCTACTATCTATACCTAGAGAACCTTGCCTGGCTAATTTGTCAGCCACACAGTTCTCTGGAATGTCGCTGTGAACCGGGACCCAACAGAGCTTGACTAGTTAACGATCTCATTCAGGCACATGTGGCAGCACTTCACTGCCCTACATTTTATTGTGTTGGATACAAGAGATAGCAGCACTTACGTACTTATGCAATTATGATGGCGCTGCAGTAATCCTCTACCTCAATTTCTGAACCCTCGATTGAAGTTCTTTTTCGATTGTGCTTGCAACCGTTGGCGAGATTTTCTTCTGCTACGTTCACTTGAAGTTGATTTGAGGATGTCTCCAGGCGAAGCCGCTGATGTCGATCCGGTCTATTCGCAGCCATCTTAGTTATACAATACTCAGGTTTAGCCTATTATGTTTCAATCTGGACTCCAAGGGTGGTGTGGTTGTTATTGCTCTACGAGGCACAGTATTTCTTTCCGAATTTCTGATGTCTTCATGCCATATGGTAACCCTACTGCCTATGTGCCTACATAAGTTGAATCAACAATCTACAGCTTGACAAGGGATGGAGCCAATCACTACACAATGGTCATCTATAAGTACACTCCACCAGAGATTGGCCAAAGAAAGTGAGAAAATGTCTACTTCTTAACAGTTTTCAAAATTTGGCTGGTGATAGGCTTTTCGAAAAAATACTTACACCTAACCTTGGTGTAATTTTGAACGATATAAAATCGTCACATTTATGTCCTTTTTGACTACAGAAGAGCATATAAGCATAATCTATAACCGTTGGTCCATCTTTTAACAATATGTGTATCGCTTCCCTCAAAAAACCATCATCTTATTCTTAAAAAAAAAAGGTCAGGAGGTAATTTTTCATATTCATTGGCCCCGGAGTCATTATGTATACCATTGAACCCCCAAAGATCTCATAAAAGTCATACTGAACCGGTCGTTACTGGCTTTGGCATTTCCTAAATTATAAATCTCCACAAAAAAAAAATATTATGCTACCGTTTAAAATTGAAGCACACCGCCATAGGCTGAGGCTTGAATTATTAAAAAAAATAATAATAATTTACCAAAAAAAGGTAGAGTTAAAAAAAAAAATTCTAATTGCATAGCGGGCAATTATGCGCGACGTTCAACGACTTTAAAGGATCTTTAAAAAAAAATACGGCACAAACTGCAATCATCCTTTCGATCATCGATGGAAAAAAAGACACAACTAAAGAAAAAAAAAGAAATTCTTCACAAGGAAATCAAAAGACCGAAAGACGGGACTACAACAAGAAGAATTTCCTCTCGAATATCTTGTTATTCGCCCTGAATAATTTATATTCTGCATAATATGGAGCAAGAACTTCAAGAGCAAGAAACTCAAAAGCAAAAAAAAACAAATAAAAAAAAATGTCTTCTACCAGCATCGGTCTTAAAACAAAACTCCTTCCACGCTTTACTCTACATGCAATGCCCACCACTTGAACCATGGTCGCCACGCCATGCCACTTCAAATCGCGTTCCACCATCTCTCTCTCTGCCTACCCTCATCACACCATCAGGAGTTCGGGAAGGAAAAAAGGAACTCCAAACTTCCAGCAACATACTGATGCACATAGATGGTGGTCGTGGTACTGGTACTTGATGCTGTTGTTAGCTAAGTTGGAACCCAGTCGTTTTGTTGGTCGTTGTTGGTGCTGCTGATGGTGGTGATGGTCAAGAACCTTTTTGGCTTCACTGATGGCCATCTCTCCTCCATGCACCGTGTCGTCCAAATGTGTACACCTCTATAATACAAAAAAAAAAAAAACTCCTTCGTTAGGTTGGTTGAACAAAGTTTCAAAAGAAACCTGTTGGAATTTTCAAAAAATCAAAAGAAAAAAAAAGTGTATGGAGAGAGGAAAACATGCTTGCTTGTTGCCCGCACCCAACCCCCCTACAGCAGCGCTTAATATTGAGAACTTACTTACTCCTTACGTACCCCATCGAATGGTAGCAGCATGAAACTCGTCCACCCAATTATTTTCGATTTTTCTTTACGTTGTAAAAAGAAAACACCGCAATCATTCCGACAACATAGCAAACATTTTCTCCTCTTATAGATGGAGTACGGGGGGTGAAGGGTTATTACATGCAACAACGTGGTGTCCCTTTTTTTTTTGGGTAAAAATACTTCTTCCCAAAAATCGAACAAAATGAGAAAATAAAAAAATTATTCATGACCAAGGTGCTGGTTGGGAGAATGCTGCTGCTGGACGTACTCGAGATACTCCAAGTAAACCTATACGAAAAGTTCTTGAGCATACGCATGAGGTATGTACCTAATTCCTCTTTACCTGGTAAAGAAAAAAAAAACAGAAACATCACAGAGGCTGTGTTCCACCACCCTTTCGTCCTCCGGATTCCTGCATTGATGTTTTTGGTCAAGGCACTCACCTGTTTGGCTGGTTTGTTGCTGGAATTCATGCATCATATTATGCCTGCGGGCTGCTGAAATAATCGCTTAGCGTTGGAGGACGCAGAGGCGATGGTGGCGGCGCGCAAGCCCGCGTTTATCTTTTGAACATCGTTTCGTTCTTTTTCGCGTGGAAAATGCCGATTTGATTGGCTACCGCGATAATGAATTGCCAGCGCGGCATATGAAAAGTTTGTTTTATGTGTGTATGTGGTGGTTGTATAGGATCTATCTAGATGGAAATAAATTCTTCAAATAAGTGAACAATTGGTTGGCTGTTTGTTTGCTCTTAATTATCTATTTCGGATGGATGCTCAGGTTAGGTAAGGTAAGATTGAGAAGCTGTCCCTACTAAGCAGGGACACACTTAGACCAGAACAAGGCTCGTTGTGATACCACGTACAGAAACTGGGAACAGCATCAGAGACCTCACATGTGTAATTTCCTTAGGGAAGAAGAAGTTGGAGTTCTGGGTAACCGTAGCGGTGTAAACCCTATGTATGTATGTAGGCTTAGCTCTTATTAAACTTGGAAACTTTTGTAAAGTTTTCTTGAAGCTCCGCAAAAATGGAATCAATTTCATAATAGAAACTCATTGCTTCCTGTTTTTTCTTCTAGTCACACAGGTTTTAGGATTCATAAAATTATCAGCGCAAGTTTAATTTTTACTGCCGGTATCGCATCAAAAGCGAGACTCAAGGAAATATTTTTTTGTCGCTATATTTGAATTTCGAATTTAATTCATTTGTTCATGGGAAGGTTCGGATATTTTTAGTTCGTAATAAAGTTCAATCGATGCCACTATACTAACGTGGAATACAATGTCTGACAATCACGTTTCCTCATAAACAGGCTCTATTTCACCAATTAGACGCGACAAATTTCGTTCCTCAGCTCTGAAATGGTTTAAACTTATTGCCATACACCTTTGACTTCACTTATCCCTAAGAAAAAAAAAATCTAAGGGCGTCAAATTTCGCAAATTGAAATCCGTTCCTTGTTAGATGAGACGTCCAGGAAATGTTCAATACCTACCTTCCAATTCGGGCCACAAAAAGACAGTTATCATCTTGCAGCAGCGTTCGCCGTGGACTGTATAAGAGCTCGGGACTTGCTCATTTTCTGCACACGTTGGTAATGCATAACATTCTCTTAGATAACTCGTAGATTTTTCGTGTCTCAGATTCGGCCATCTTGTTTGTTAACTTAGCCATCAAGGTGGAAATACTCTTTGTCACTGAAGATGATTTTCTTCGAAAATTCTGCATCGCCTGCCTAATAACTTTGCATAATGAATTCGCGCTGTTCGACCGTAAGACACTCCATTCATTAGCCTCCGCGAAGACAGGTGCCATACTTTGTTCGCCATACGATTGACAGTTCAAAAATGCCGCGAAATTCAAATTCCAAATAGCTGTTGGGACAGTCTATATGTACTTGAGAGTTTTTCTTGGTAAGACCAGTCAGCTAATTTTGGTAATCTTAGCTATATTTAGGTATACTTAACGACTGGCTCTGACTATTAAGTTTGCTCATATTTAATAGGTGACACTTCTTTTTCAAGCCCATATTTTGTATCGCCTTATTTTGAATGGATACATTTGTGCAGTTTGAGACTTCAATTTTCATAAAACAGGTTCATGTCAAGCACCCATATGAGGAACAATGGAAAAAAAATTCAACCTTATACACGAAGAATTTTATCGGAGAGTATTCATAATGTGGTTTTCTGATTTCTTTTGTTGGCTTTATCACACAAAAGAATCTTTTCTAATAAGGTAATGGATTATTATACGAATACTCGCGTATTATCAAATGGAATGGTATTTTTAAGAGCACTGTTGTTTTCTTTCTCCACTTCTACACTTGCTTAGCAAATGTAAAGCGAACTTCACCAACTTACCACGTTTAGATCACAAAACAAAGAGAACAAAAATTCCCTTGACATAAGCCCCTTAAGAACAAACAGTATATAAATTCCAAAATCAAACACATACATACATATACACTACGATACGTATTTAACCTATAGATACTTTAATAGAACGATACATCACAATGGCGACGTATAACATGGAGTAACCGGGTGATTTATTACCCATGTCGTATAGTGGAATTTGCCCAAGACGAATTAGGGTACGACTTTTCCCATCAACTGTTCCATATCTCTAGCACTATCATATAGAGGGCTATACCTACTATATACTCTGGGAATTCTTTTGCTACTTGCTTGTTTCGTGTTGTTTCGATTTTACTCGCCCCCCTCCCACACATCCTTTTTCGAAAATCCCTCAAAAAAAAAAAAAAAAACAAAGATACAGTTACTGATACTAGTCCTAAAACAACATTGTGCTACTTTTTGGAGGCAGGCTGTTCTCACCCTTCCCACAAAACATTTTATGTGTACGTACTATATACATATAGGTACGTGTACATATACCTACATATATCTTTAAAATAAAGAAGAACGAAAATTTAGACACTCAGCAAACTGAGAGAAATAAAGAAAAATAAGAAGCACCACCCCATCGCCTAACCATCAGACAACCAACCTCCCCCGGGGAATGGAAATGTGCTGAGCAACGAGTTGATACCAGCTAGCTGGTACGGTCTTCAGCCATTGCCATCCGTACACAAAGAACCCGAAAGTTGTATTCCTTTGGGCACATCTGCGAAGAAGGATCACACTCCCTTTACTCATACCCTAAGCCAACAAACCAAAAAAAAAAGAAAAAAGTTTTTTCCCAGCCACCCACTGTTTGAATAAAACAAAATAAATAAAAAAAAAATAAAATAAAAAAAACTTTCTTCTCTTCTCCTTTTTTCAAGACTTTTTGGTGAAACGTGCTGCCGTATCGTTCGTTCACTTGAATCCTCGTATATCCTTCTACAACCAAACTCAAAGCTCACCGTTGTGCATAAATACTCTTGGGCTGGTAAAGAAAAAAGAAAACTTTTTTCCCTGATTTTTCCTAACTTAAGCCATTTTTAATGAAAACGACGGGGTAGCTACTACCAGCGACGAATTATTGTTGTGACAAATTCTACGCAGCGCGAAGCACACTCACGTATGTGTTGTACGACAGGGTGGCAACTAAACCATGAGGCAGGACTACCTGGGCCATAAAACACGCGACTCAAGGAGAGTAAATTTATTTTCTATACCCTTGTACTGCGGGGTTGTTAGTTATACACATTAAAACGAAGAAAAAAAAAGAAAGGAAAGCAACGAAAAGGTAAACAATTTTCTTCGCCATTCAAGCATCATCCCCTTGGATTTTCTTCCATTTTTTATTTTTTTTTGTTTGAGAAGATGAATCTGTTTTTCGCCGAAATCCTATTAAAAAGTACAAAGCCCGGTAAAAGAAAAATAAAAACTTTTCCATTCCAATTTTTCTTTTTTTTTTTTCTTTGGAAAATAAATAATTCCGGTGACGTCTTGGCAGCTTGAGGAAGAGATATGGAGAGGGTAGAATTTTTCTCTTTTGTCAGGGTATGAGGTTTTTCCATTCTTGGCCTCTAAAATGCCATTTTACCTATGATGCCATTTGTGGGAGATTTTCCTCAAGTTGCAAATGAGTCCATTTGCATCGTGCAATGTTGTGTTGCCTCCAATACTTTCCTAAGCAAGTAATTCCCTATTTTTTTTTTAAGATGCCTATGCTGACGATTTCCTAAAAAAAAATAAGCCATATGCGTCCAGTCTTTAAAGCTATACTCAACCCTTTTGTCATACCAATGCCAAAACAGGTCCAGATGCTTCATCAGGCAAAGGAGCTCGTTGTTAGGGAAACTAATTTTCTTCCACTGACAATCGAAAAGCAGTAAATCTATCAATAAAATTACCCGAAGGGTGCATTTTTCTTACTACCCTAAGGTGGATATCCACAAAGCAGCAAAAGTATCCGCCAACATCCATCTGCAAGAAAAGGGGGGAAGGTATTATTTTGGGGCGTAACTCCATCGAGAATGCAACCATCACAACAACAACTAAAGTCAGAGTAGAACATTTTTGTTTATTCTAGGGTGGATGGCAATCAGAATTTAATTGCTTTTATTTTCTTTAGGGACATTTGGAAAACCGTAAAAGCAGAGACGATATCAACATACATACACACATAGTTGACGGCGACGACGCACGTTGTAGGAGAAAGGAATCACCAACGTTCACAAGGAAAATGCGGCAATATTGAAGGAATCCAACTATTGGGATGGGCTGACCACATCGACCATGGTGCAATAATGAATAGAAAATAAATGATGAGTCTTTTGGGAGACCTTGGCACATTGTAGAAGCCGGATGTGTAATGTGGTCTGCCAAGCGTGGTTTAATTAATGTGCGTAGACTGATAATATTGATTTCGTTCGAGCAGTTAATTTGATTGGTTTCTCTGTGATTAGTCTTACAGTAATAGTAGCCATTTTTAATTAGGTTGAAGGATGTGTAAAAACCGTTTGGTTTTAGTCTGTTCCCAAGTATTATTCTGTTAATCGATCACTAACTGGTTCAACATAGCATCACTTAGCACTTATGATTCTCATGAAACTTCATAAAACAAATTACATACCTACTCCCTGAAGGGGTTTTCCTCTTCCAGGCAATTTTCATTTTCTATTTGCACAAGAAATGTGTTATTTTCATACGCACCAGGTAATCATCTATTTAAGTAATAATTTATTAACCACTTTACAGCCATCGGTCATTTCATCATCTCATCCAACATAACACAACCGCGCATGAAACGTTTATTGCCAAACGAATTATTCCTCTTCATCTTCTTAAGTACAAACAATTTCACAACTAGTTTCTCATAAGAACACGCCATTCGGACGCATCACCATCGCCATTGCCATCATCATCATCATCATTGGCAGCAGTACAACAGCATCACCATCTTTCTTCTAGCCATAATCGGAATTGAACTTGATCGTATAAATCATTTAACTTGATCAATAAATCAATGTCACTTTTTTTCCTATAGCTTACTCACACACATGCACGTAGATATAAAATTAAAAGGAAAATAAAAAAAAAAGTAATAAAACAAAATATCAGCGTTAACGATCGCTTTTGTGGTTGAGCATCCACATCATCATCAGAAAACATGATCACGATCGTGGTAGGATCTTTTATTTTCTTTTATTTTCATTTTCTTGTTTTTTTTTTTTTTTTTCATGTGTGTAAATATGCTTTCGATAATAATACTCTCGTACTCACTGGAATTACTGGCCAAACAAAACAAGTATCTGGATCTTGAACGATGATCGTTTAATGAACACGATCAAGACGAGACGAACGTAGAGTGATTTTTTTCTTTTTGTTTTGAAAACTACAAAAATTCCACAAAGGGATGAAGAAAAACCAGCAAGATAATGTAGGAAAGTTATAAGAAAATAAGATCAAATAAATAAGCAAAAATATACCTATAAAAATCAGTCACGTACGCATTGCTACTCGCCGGTAAAATCCTTTATATTGATTGCTCCATGGTGGTACCGTGAGTTTGACATCTTTTTTGCTTTGACGAAAATTACCTCTGCTACCTTTGATGCAAAGAAAAAAAGATAAGAGTCAATAAATGACTATTTACTTCAGGCTTTATGTAGAATGTAACTAACAAGCTTTAAACTCGAAAAACACCAAAACATTTTTAAAGTTTTTACTTGGCATCACTAAGGTTTGAGTCATAGAAAAACTAAAAGTTTTCACGACACTACTGTTGCAGCCTTTGCTGCAAGACATATCGCTCATTTACTAAAAACTGTCATAACTCTAAAAACGCCATTTTTGAGATAACGATGCAGAATTATTCGTTTTATCATGCTTCATACTGTGTAAAAGTTTCATATTAAGTAATATCTTGTATGCTCTTCGCGTTAGAAGAGAATATGCCTTTTTTTCCTGCAAGGTGATAGTCAATTGAAAACTTTAAAAGCGTTTTCTGCAAATCGCGATTTTTGAGTTATGACAGTCTTCAAGTAAATGACCCATTTGTTACTTGTTCGACATGTTCAACATCTAACAGGTACGTTATATTATATATATACAACTATGCTTTCCGATCTGACTACTAGCACTGGTTAAAAGTATCTTCGTTACCTTTACACTTGAAACAAACATCTATTCTTCCTTCTTAAAACCGGACACAGTATCCCAAAGACATAATGTGTATTGAAAAGAGTAAACATTTATAGTTTTATAGATTTGTACATATATACCGAAGCCGCCATTAAGCCCTAGTGTCAAGGCTGTCGGCCAAGTCAAGTACCTTATCAATCTAGGGAACTCTGGTGGTGATGAGCTTGTCAAATTACCAGACCCACCTTCACAAATTTTTCTTGAAAAGAAGCCTTGTTATTTGAATTGTGAACTAAGAGTAAAATGAAGGTACTTAAGATGGGTAAAGGACATTCCACATCAATACAACTATAGGGTGATTGGGTTCTTTTTAAATGATTTCTCTAAGAGCCGTGAAAATGAAGATAAAGAGGGCCAATCAATAACTTAGTTGATATGGTAAAAATGAATGTTAGGAATCGACAACTTATTAAAAAAAAACCTCAAACTACCTTTAGTGTAAGATTGCTGGTACCATGCTACCAGATGCAAACAACCCAACCAAGCCTTGATTTACTCGGCATTTAGGAAGAGAGAAAATATATCTATCGTAGTTTCAAAGTATCCTTATGTATACTCAACATTATATGTGTAGAATTTAATCAAAGTAGTTACTTCTAAAGTAAATTTTGTTTATGAAGTCACAACTATAACCTAACCTATTCATGTAGACCATTTGATTTGAACTTCTGAAACTTATTTTGATCAGGTTTATAAGTTTATTGCTCTCTTTAATTTAAGATTCCATTAAAATAAAACAAGGTGGCTTCATTTATAATTCTCTGATCAACAGGTTTTTCGTTTTATCATTCTATTTATAAATTTTGTATACTGATCAATTATCAACATATCCTATCTACGTTAAGTTCCCATGTTAAAACAAACTTCACAGATTTCAATTAATATACCCTATGGTGTAGGGTATTTAGAAAATAAATTATAAGTAGGTGGTACTTGCCACGCAAGTGAATTATCCTGAAACAATGAACCAGTCCTGCGTATACTCTATATCATGTATCTTTTTATCTTAAGATAGGATTTTCTCTTCATCTCTTTCGATTATTAAACCTTTTTTTTTTGTTTTTAAGAAGCCGTAGGTATTATTGAAGCGTAAAACATTTTCCGTCATTATCTGTGCACATTTATCCTTAAGGGCAACACACCATCACTATAGCGAGCGTCCAGCACTCTTCGTTCGGATTGTGTTGCCAGGGTATATAATAATCTTTCGTCATTGTTTGCTATTACCGCAGCGAATGGTTGCCGCAAATTGAAGCCAAAGATTGTAGTCGTTGCGGCAGCAAAGCGTTGTAATTCATGACTTACGCTTACACATTATCGAACTGATTGATTGGGATTTATCTCGCGATTTTATTGAGTGCATAAGTGCAATTTGTACGTATTACCGGTAATTGAGAATTATATTTTGGACATTTTAATTATGATAAATGAACCTATACATATTTATACTCGTATATATAACAGAAGAGAAATAAAACAAAAAACCAGACAAGTTGAAATTTATTATTCAAATATCCAGCAGATACATAAATCAAATTCTGTCAACAAAACAACAATGAGTTGTATGGCGGATTAAAGAGAAAAGGGAACGAAACGAGATAATTAAAAGAACAAAGGAGAAGTCTTCCCAACACCTAAAGATGGCTTCATTTAGGATTCATTTATACGTATAGATCCCATTAAGATTTATTAATAACCCAATAACGTGCTTAACGATTAAGTATATACATATTCTTTCGAAACGAGAATGTAGGTTTTTCTTATATACAAGTCATTAGAATATATTTATGCATTGTTTCTGTTGGTATACGAAAAGTTGATATCAGCACAATGCTGATGATCTTCCTGTGGGCATGACTCATATATTATATGAAATAATTAAAAAAAGGTGAGCTGCTGTCCACTAATGTTGTTATGTTCTTACTTACTTACTTATGTCCGGGTGGACCTGGGCCTCAACCAACAAGCGTTTACAGACAGTTAGATCGTTAGCTAGCTTCCAGATGGTGCGGTTCACTTTTCGCTTGTGCGCCCCATCTGAGTCGCAGTCTCCATCTATTGTAGATTCGAAAATTCTCAGGGCTAGGGCTGGTGTTCTTCTGCTTTGTATCTCAGCCATCTCAGTCATTCTATTTGAACTCTCCTGACTAGGTTGATGTCGCTGTACAGCCCATGCAGTTCGTTGTTGTATCTTACCGCTATGCAGACGGGACAATGGTTCACCCGAAGGACTTTTCTCCCGAAATAACCTAGGGCGACTTTATCATCCAGCAGGACTGAGATGATGAAGATCTTATATAGAGGCACTTAAGTTGTTCGGTAAAGAGTAATTCTTCTTTTGCTCTCAGTTGTCATGATCTGAGTGTATAGCGGAGATTAGGAAAATCCTTAATAATAGGTACAGATTCAATAATTTTGTTTGCTGAACTGCCATTGCTAGGAAAGAATGTATCTTGAAGGCCATACGGATTGAGTGTTGACTTCAAAGTATTCCGTTCCTTTTTTCTATGTACCTTTATGTATGTACCTATGTGCGGTTATTACTTGCGATGAGTTTCGTGGGAATATTATTAAAAATTTGCCATTTTTTCTGCAGTTTTCAATAAAACATAACTTTTTTCAAACTAAATTTGTAACAAAATCACTTACTAATTTTATATTATATTTATTTCTTCCTTTAGGTACAAATGGCCTCCGAAGACGCGGTAGACAAACCTATACCCGCTACCAAACCCTCGAGCTAGAGAAAGAGTTCCACACAAATCACTATCTAACACGACGACGAAGAATCGAAATGGCCCACGCTCTCTGCCTAACAGAACGACAAATTAAAATTTGGTTCCAAAATCGACGAATGAAATTGAAAAAAGAAATCCAAGCGATTAAAGAACTCAACGAACAAGAAAAACAAGCGCAAGCACAAAAGGCAGCGGCAGCCGCAGCAGCAGCGGCGCAAGCGCAAATATCGGATCATAACTAGGAAAAAATCTTTATTTTTAATTATAAGCATAATAATTATTATAAACAGTAATGATAAAGTTTAATTTACACTTTTGTTTACAGAAAGGAAAATTCAAACAATTTTATTTCTTTTATTTTCGTTTTTTTTTTTTGTTTTTGTTTTTTTTTTGCTTAGTGATTAGTTTTAAATTAATTTTAATTCATCTGACATGAAAATGGATGATGAATGAGCATGAATTAAATTAAATTCTGTTGATATGAATTTGAATTGTAAAAAATATATAAAAACAAATAAATAAATTTAATTTAACTAAAGTAAAATAAGTTTAGACAAAAAGAATTTATTACAAAACAAAAAAAGGAAGATGCAAATCTTTGTTGAATTTATTTTTTTTTTTCTTAATTTTTTTACTTGTGCAAAATAAATTATTTCGAAGGTAGTTTGGATATCTTTTATTACGTTGAAAAATTTTGTTAAGAATATTTATGTTTTGCTATCTTTGATGATCTCTAGAATATTCAAACAATAATCTTTTATTTTTTTGTTTCCATCCAATTATCTTCTTGTTTTCAACAACACCCAGTTGAAGGTTGTAGCTCTAACACTGAGAAGTGATAATGTTGCCAAGTGTTCCGGATTAAAGTGTTAAGTTAGTCTCATATATACATGATTGGATATTTATTTTCAATAAAATTTGATGAAGCTGTAAAAACCTCAAACAAATTTACAGATCTTGTGAGTTTAGTCTTTCTTTTTCTTTCCATAATATGTCACTAATTTATGAAAAGTACCTTGATTAATAGACGTTTTTAAAAAAGGAAATTTCACAAGTTTTCTTATCAAAAAAGTTTAAAATAACGAACACTTCTCTGTGAGCATTTAGAGGTGCAAGCTATTTTCTACTTGTGCCAATCGATCCGTTCCCTTGTTAGAAGTTGCAACAAGGTAAAGCTTAAAACACGTTGAGGAATATTTCCTTCCATGACTGGTTTTTATTTTGTTTTTTTTTTCCTAGATACCTATTTTACGTTCTGTTAATTTCACCTGGCCTTAGTTGTAAGATGTAATAAAGTTTTTGGTTTCGTTTAGAACAATTTAATTTTAAGTATGTTTTCCTGTTTGTTTTTGTTTTTAATAAATTTTGTGCAATAATTTTGTATGTATATTTTTCTTTTTATTGCAAAAATATCAATCTACTTTTTTGTGTACACACTTTTAAAAAAGACATTAATTATTAATGTAAAATACAATTTCCTTAAGACCTGATTTCTTTTGATATTGTTTGCAAATCATATTTCCTTTGTTTTTTTTTTCTGTTTATTGTTTAATAAATGTTAAAAATAAAAACAATAAAACAATTTTCTAACAAAAGTTCAATGAAATAACTAAGTAAACGTCCTTAAATTTTTAAAACAAAAATAAAAACAATATTTTTTAAAAATAATAATATTACTATGCATATATTTAAAAATAAAAAAAGATTAAATCGATCGGTTGTTAAAAATAAATAAAAAAAAAACTTATTTGCAATGTACTTACTTTCCTAAACTTAAACTGTGAGATGATCCTAAATAAAGAAAAAGAAGAAAACTTTTTATTTAATAATTTAACGAAACAAATACGTACTATGAAAGTCTAAAAGAAAGAAAAAAAAAAAAACTTTAACTTAGTATCCAGTGAAATATTTTTCAAAAAAAAAATACAAGTAAATAAATAATAATAAATGATTAAATTTATTACTTATCTCTCTACTACTATTCCTAAAATTTAATTTTAAACAAATAAAAAAAAATCTACTACCTATTGTGCAAACACAAAAAACTTGAAACAAATATACGTAAAAAAGTGAATACTTATTTTCATAAAGTCTGTAAAATAATGGAATACATTACATGTATACTTAAAAATATTATATATATTAGTATTAAAGAAAATTTAAATTTAAAAGAAAATGGAAACTAAACAATACTCTATTCAGGATGTAAATTATTAAGATAAACCCCATTGGACATGTTTTTTTTTTTTTTGTATAAATATAAAGGGAAAACTCGAACAAAAAGAGTAACTACTAAATAAAAATAAAAGGAATTTAAATTATTAATTTATTACAATAAACAACAACAATTGAATGGAAGCTCTTAACTAAACAGAATCCTTCAGTATAATGTATACGTAACTAGACTATAAGTTGATATTAATATTAAAACAAACAAAAAAATACAAAATATATACGTAAAATAAAAGGAAACTTTTTAGCTAAGTTAATTTATAGTTGAAAAGAAAACAAAAATGGATAGAGTAAAACAAACAAAAAAAAACAACAAGAAAACCCAACTGCGCAACAAATATACGTAATGGAAAAATACAGTGTTTTATAAATACCTATATATGTAATAAGTAAGATAATTTATTTATCTAGAGCAAGCAAAAAAAAATTATATATATTATATGAGAAACGTAGAGAAACGTTTACCCAAAAAGTTAAAAAAGAAAAAAGCAAGAAAACCCAGTTCGATGCCGCAACATACATACATATATTGGTTTTAATTTTTATCAACTGATTGCAAATTCGGTGGCATTATTAGCAGTGGTCATTGTAGTGATTTTTATTTCTTAAGTTTACCACGGCAAGAAAAACAAATTTTAAAGTTAGTATGAACAAGAAAATGCAGAAAAAAGTTATAACTGGTGAAAAATATTTAAAAAAAAAAAACAAAGAAAGAAAAAAATAGTTTAATTTTGTTTAGAGTTAAGTTGTAAATGATATTATTATAAAATATAATTTAATTTAAAGAATTATGAAAATAAAAACAAAAATGAGAATTATTAAATTAAAAAAAAACACAAAACTGTTTTATTTCAACCCATTGTAGTGGCTTACGACTATTGAATCGCCGTGCATTTAAATTGGTAAATTGACTTATGTTCGGTCTCATCTAGTAAAAGACAAAAAGTTCCATTCGACAACTTATCAACCATCAATTGTTGTTCTTCAAATAAAAGCTCAGGATTGACTTTTACAACAAGCGAGTCTATCATGGCAGTTTCTGTTTTCTAGCTGGGTCAGTGGACAACGTGGACTTCGTAGGGTATACAGTTAAAATAATATGTTGAGGATGTTCCATTTACTTTGATTATTCTTTTCTTTCTTGGCGGGCCTATGAAAAACCCCAGGCCTGGGCCTAACTTCTCGCACGAGTTAATGGGATCTACAGTTTAAAATGCATTTTCATGACAGTTCATGCTCTTGGAAGTTTGTCATGCATGTCAAGAGGAGGTGCCGCGAAAAACGTTTGATTATTTTACCGAGGCGCGAACCTGTGTCCTCTGGCTTAGCAGTGCAACGCACTAACTACTAAGCAATGCCGACCATTGGCGCATCATTGTCCCTTGATTTTATGTATCTGAGGCAAAGATTTCGCTAATCTCTGTATTTGTACTTGTAGAGTTTATGCTTACATTTATCATCTGTTTTATTCAGCCTTCATGCAAGCAAGACTAAATATCTATCCTACTTATCATTCAAACCTTGACCACCGATTTTATACGTATTTGCAAATGTTTTGCAAACATAAAATGGCTGCAGTTTCTCAGATTTAATCTCCGTTGGAATCCAACCACTTCCGTAACTAATTCAGTGAATAATAGATAATTTAAAAAAGCATGCACCTTGTTAGAAATTTGGACAATTACTCTACTAAATACTTACAACACTTGTGAAAATTATAGATAAACTTGGAATCTGATCTCCAATACTAATCTTCTGTGAAATTGCTTACATAAATAAGTAAACCTGAAGATAAAGCTTGACAACAGTTTTAAAATAAATTCATACAACACTTCATATAAATAAACTCAGTTCCTCCTCTCGATGCAAAGGATCTCATCAATAGAAATGCAATCTTTAACCGCAATAGAACTTCATTACGAAAAGGCAACAACTGAAACTTTTCAGCATAGCGAAAGATTTAAAAAACAACTTTGAGCTGTGCTGCATTAGGCAAAAGCTCTCTGCGTCGAAGAGTTATGACCTTATCTCGACATTTTCACAATTTATTGTGCTCCTCGATTTTCCAATAAGGAAAGGAATATAGCCAACTCACTGGGCGGTAAGTTTTATTAAGTTCATTGATTTAATAGTTTCTGTTAGGATTTAAATGCAGAAACGTACTTTGTACTCTGTAGTCGGTAGTCATTGTTCAACGGTTGTACGATTGTGCTGATGCACAAGTCCCTATGAGCACTGTACAGTTTTTCTCCCATACTATGTATTTTTTTTTTTTTACTCCTATCCTGGAAAATTCAATTTCTCTCGTTTATTTTATTACTATGGAATTCATTATTGTACATCGGCGGCGGCAAGTAACTTTGGCCTGCACTTTCTGGCTCTTCTTGGAATTCTCTATTAATTTCAAATAAGGATTTAAGAAATAAAGAGAAGACGCACTTTTTGAAAAGTTGACTTGTGAATTCTGATATTCTCTCTTAAGCAAAGATTATATATTTATGTGCATAAATAAGATGTTTTCCTGACAAAAAATCATGCATTACATTAACATAAGTGAAAAAGACTTGCGACAAAGCAATGTAAAGATTTAGTTTTTTTTTTTTCGAAAGAATTGCCAAGCTCTCAAGGCAACAACCAATTTCAAAAAAATCAATCGTAGTCACAATTCCTGATAGGATTTAAATGTGGTCTTTAAGAGAAAGGTTATAACTCCGGAATTTCATTTTTGGGATAACGAACATGACAGTGTGGGATAATGAATGATCCTTAACACATAAACAAATGGCTATTTACCCTCAAGTATTGGTGACGTTGAAGAGGACATATTCTGGAAGTAAGATATTCCCTATTAATTTGCTATTGACAAAGAAGCATAGTCATGAGATCGGTTTACTTTCGCGTCCTCTGGGATCAGTGTAAAGCCTACTGCTGGAAGAAGGTAAAAGCTTCCAATCAACCTGATACACAAAGAAACATTTTTATGCAATATTTTTAAGAAAGCAAAATGGAGGAAGAGTTACAGCATATCATGGAGCGTTAAAGAGATATGAACCCTTCAAACCAGAAGGACAAAAAAAAAGCGATGTGTGGATTTGTGTGTTGCAGTGTTGTTTATTAGCAGGCGATTTTCTTCAAAACATTTGCAGAAGTGCCCAGAGGAACACAAGCAAATAAAGTCAAGGCACGTGGCCATCTCAAACTCACCCTTTACTCATCCTTCCAGAACTATGCTCTATCGTGACCACTGTGGAAGAGTTGATTGCCAGAAAATAGATAGCCTTTCATTGCCCACATCCATGGAATGATTGGGCGAGCGTTCTTTTTTGACCCCATCAACGACCAAGTTATCACCATCAATAACGTTTTACTGAAGTCGAAGCAGAAATGGAATGCAAATCAATGGACACCGTTTTAAGTGTAGATGACGCTGTACACTTATCCGTAGAACTCCTAGATACAAATTCTCAAACCATAAGGTCCACCAATCCATATGATTATTCTGAGATTCACTGTTCCAGTCATGTTGCTCTGAAACCTATATCCATCGATCTAACTAGGATATGTAAATTGAATGATCACCAAGATCTCCCTTTATGTCTTTGGCACAAATGAGAAGACATTTTGCAGTTCTCTATGGCTTATAGCTGGTAATCCTTTTTAAACTCAATTCTCGCTAAATTGTTTCACTATTGCCCTTTGTAGAAAAAGAGGTTTATTCGAGTTGTGTTTTGATCTCAATCTCAAAATAATTGCAATATACTTACTTCTCATGGGGGTTAGAAGATTAAAAGTCGAGCTGCGCCATTGTATGGTTCAGACTTACGAACGCCGGCATTGTAACTTTTAAAAAAGCGAAAACTAAAACTGATACAGTAGAAAACTGTCAACAAATTATAAACAAAAAAAAACTGGCTGTTGGTCGAGTGAGGAAGCAAAATACCGCGAATGCACAAAATTCAATATAAGTTCATATACGTCAATATAAACTTGATATCCATCGATTAAATAGACGTTGACCTCGATGAGGTTAAATTATCAAACGGCAAATTGCAATATCAAGTAGAACATGTGTTAAAGGTAAAGACGTAAAATGGGTTCACATACATGTACATAACAATTTATCCATTTATGGTTTTAGAACACCACTTATATAAATCTATTTCACATACAATGTTGGTTTAAACATTAAATAACAACCTTCATTGGAACGACAGACATTTTTGTGTATGTTTTCTAAAACGACGGAAAAAATAATTTACCCCTTCTGATCAAGTCAAAATCAATAAAGCCGGAAGCAACGCTTACATTAGGTCTGGTGCACTAAAAACTGTCCTGTACATTGTGGATAGAATTAAAAAACCTGAACTAAGACTTAGAGGGGACAGGAACAGGAAGTTCTTAGACTGGCTTGAACACTGAAGAAATGTTTCATGTCTTTCACCGTTTTACCGATTCTTCCACAAACAGTGAAATAGCCAGTTGCATTCCGCCCGTCATGCTCATTAGTTTACCCTAAAGCTTACTTTCGAACGCAATATCACATATAGAAATTATTTCCTAAGCCATACAGCACGGATGTATTCATAACTCTATGTTTCTTTATTACTATCACCAACAAGTATTTAAAACTTATGAGCATCAGTATCTGCTTCGTCTCTCCTCTAATTTCAAAGATGCCAACGCGTTCGTTTAAAGGTATTTATAGACCTTTTAGCGCACGCTAATTATTATATTTGTCTAAAAATTCATTTTGTGTGTCAACGAAAATAATGGACTTAGTCCACTAGTCGCTTTTTAACTAAAAGATATAATTTGACTTTTATAGCATCCACATCCGTCCTCACTCGTGATTGATGAGAGTAGGTAGTCCATTTTTTTTTTTTAAATTCATGTTTCATTTCATTTATCTACATATAAACAATTACAAACCAATTAACTTAAATAAATTTATTTATTTAAATAAAAACAGGAATGAGCAGCTACCATACATGTTCATTGCTCGTATTAATCTCCAATTAAGTTCAAATAAATCTTCATTTTAAATTCATAAATAAACAAATGAATTAAAGCGCTACATTTGACGAACAAATTAATATGAATAAATTGAATGGTATTACATAGATTTAAATCAAAAAACCTAATGAAAACACTCATTTACTTGTCAGTACCAGCATTATGGTTAAGTAGATAATAATTTAGTGGTGTTTAACACGATATTTATAGCGCTTTTAAAACTGCAATAAGCACGTACATATCTATTGTGCTACAGGCGATATTGTTCTTCTTTTTTTTCAGAATCCAACGACGGCACTAGTATCTGGCTACTGACTGCTCGATGGTTACTCACATTGTCCACATTGCATGTGGGATTTGGGGATTCAACATTGGAATAAGGAGAAAATATTTCACCACGAGGGTGGCATTTCCCCTTCAACATGTGCTGCGCGTTTTCTCCTCTCGACATTAGATTTTATTTTAGATGTGCACCATTGATGAAGAGCATTTGCGACTATTTTTATACAGATGGCGCTCATTTATACTGGGTGATACAAATTTATGTTAAATAAATGTTTAAAATCTTTTAAAGTTGTAAACACACAATCAATACCAAGCAATTCGATACTGGGACATACTGCTCAGACATTCAATTGAAAGAAAACATTTATTTATGACACTACATTATTAAAAATAAACTTTATTGTTGAAGGCACTATTGCATTTGCTGATTGTTTGTGGTCCTTACAATGGCGCAGTATCTCATAGTCGATCGTATAAAACTTGTGTGAACTTACCCTTTTTGTTTTATATTTTATCTAAGTACACGCAGAGCTTAGGCTTATGGATATACTAGTCTTTAAGTCCAACAGTAACTGAGATACAAGACTCGCATTTTAATTCAAGTTAATAAGGAATCTATTGCTTTTGCAAAAACATTATTTAAAATTTCTTCCAAATATTATCTAATCTGTGTATAAATTATGAGAAAAATAATAAGACATTCAAAGTTGCTTTTATTTTTGTACCACCCTGCTTGATTAAACCTTCTTTTTTTTGTTATTGACTCGAGTGTGTCCATCTGCCGGATGATAGTTGAAACAACTTGTGGAAAGAAAATAACAAAACAAAGTTTGATGGGCGGTGCTAGTCAGCCATTAAAATTTGATGAATGCCCACATTGTGGAATGGGTGGGAGTCGGAAATTGCGCACAACCCCTTACAATCCACATTCCACCATGTGCGTTTAAATCACAAATCGTAATCCTGGTTGCTTTTTATTTTTTATTGCTTATGACGCAACAATTGCATGAAATGTGATTTATTTACTTGTTTTTTTTTTCTGCTTACATACGAGTACCGATTGACAAAATACTCGCTCACAAACAGAAAAGCAACAAATTTAGATTAGAAACGCATCATTTCTTTTTTTTACCGACATAGCCTCAAAATGTATGACAGCATTCATTGTCTTGGTTTTCACGGAGGTTTGGCAAAGAGATGTGCTTCAATTCTTTAACCTGTTGCTGGAGCAAAATAAACATTATCTTTCCATACAAAAGGAGAACCCCACAACTGTGGCAACTACTTTCATCAGTCTACTAAGCAAAGCATACAAGATCGTGCTTGCCATATTGTGTGAAAACCTTTCGTCAACAAACTGATTAAAGTTTTTGGCTTTCCTGTCGAAATTTACGTCCGTGCAGGATAACAATGAAAAATGCCCACTACTAAATTTAGGCTGGTACCGACCTCACCGAGATCTTTGAGTTTTACAGCTTACTTTAGCGAAACTCAAAAGCCAACACTAGAGACAATATAAGGTGCGTTTTTTTGCAAGCGTATATACGCTTTATTTTCAATTTGCATCTAAAAAAAACTAACAACTAAACCTATATCCGTCTAATTAGACGGGGATAATTATCGCCGCTTGTGAAATAGGCGCGGATAAAAACAATGCTTCCAACCCTTATTTTCTATGTGTTATCGATGATTTGCTACGAAACGTCATAAAATTCATCCATAAATTCATTTTATTTGACAATTGACACAAAAAAAATAAAAAATAAATTAAAAATTGTCAAAACTTTGATATGAGCCTGGCAAAAAATTAAACGGATGAGAACAAAAAATGGAAAATTTTAATTTTTGTATGTACATACATATACACATATGTACAAGAAAAACAAAAATACACACTTATTAGGTGTGCGTATTCTCTGTATTTTCCATTCTTATTTGTATTTTATCCAAATTATGTTCAATTCCAATCATTTTCAATTTTTTAACAGCTGACTGTCACAAATGTCATAAATGTCATCCGTACTGCCAAGTTTTTTAAGATGAATTATTAAGCGCCGATGATCGTTTTTTTGTGCACTTATAATTTAAGCGTATATACGCTTGCAAAAAAACGCACCTATACATACGTACACATTTCAAAAGCTTTTGTAACTTACAACCTTGCATATGCTGACGATATTGACAAAATTTGCAGAGCTCAGCCAGCTGTCATCGAGTTTTGAGGTAGCAGGTACAATTAAGAAGGCATTCTTTGTCAACAAGATAGGATACCCAACATCGACGAATCAGGCAGCACATCGCAGTGGACAGCTATAACTTCAATGTAGTAAAGACCTTTGTCGGCTTTGGCACTGCTATCACTTCTGATAGCGACTTCTCATTAGAAATTAAATGAAATATAGCTAACTCTTGCCAATCGCAGTTTCTTTGGGCTGAGAAATCAACTAAATAGTGAAAAACGTTTAGTGCCACACGAGCTCCTTTGGCAATGGTATATAGAAAAATAATGGAGCGGTTCGCAAGAGCGCCCTTGGCCAAATGGAAGTCGGTGTGGTCACACGACCAAATTTACTTTAGGAAACTGATGCTTTTTCAGTTTCGTGAAACAAATGGCTCTTAAACGCGGAAGACGAAATACATGTTCTACAAAACACTGATCTTACCAGTTCTAGTGTATGGTGCCGAATGCTGGACGATAAGCCTGAAGGAAGATCAGATATTAAGCACTTTCGCGAGAAAAATTCTTCGTCAACATATTTGGTCCGAATGCAGAAGAATATGCAACTGCCAACTCTGTGAGTTGTATCAAGATGTGGATGTAGTCCAAAAGCCAAAGAACGTCGACTACAACAGCTTGGTTACATTGCGTGAAAAGACAATAATGATCCAGCCAAAAGGACCTTCAAATCACAGTTCCCGATTCGCGGCGACGAGGTAAACCGAACCACTGTTTAAAAGACCAAGCTATCGCGGATGCCGGAGCGCTTGGTCTGAAGAACTGGAAAGACTGCAGTGTTTTAGGCAAAGACAGCAGTCTATTAAGTAAATTAAGTATACCTAGACAGTTTAAACTTCGAAGAAGTTAAGTTAAGTTACCTCGGAGTAAATGTAAAAAAATCACATGGCACCCTCATGTAATTCCGTCGATGATTGACTCTAGGAAACTGTTGCCACTTCGGGTAAGCCAAAGACGTAAAACATTACTTCGTCCACATCGAGGGAATTAACAAGAATGTTCCAACCCTTAAATCCCAGTTTGGAGGATTGAGTCGTCAACGTAGACCTACCATCTGCTATAAGGATTGGATAGCAAGAGTTTGAAGGCTTGGCAAATCGGATTAAAATCAATTACCACAGAAACGTGAAAGATGAAATACTGATGTGTCTTAGGGGGTGAAGCTTTATGTACCTATGTACGCGAAAAATTTATTCTTCCGTGTTCCTTCCACCAGTTAGTCTAGTTAAAAATGAGCATATACATATATACGTGCTGTCAACAAACAAGGAACAATTTATCCATTGTTTAACACAGCGTCAATTTTAAAGCATCTACCTACATAGTCAAGGACTTTAGCTACGTCGGAGTAAAAGCAGGCTTCATAAATACAACAAATACTATTTGCAGATTCTTCCTCAAAATGTTCACAGCTTATTGGTAGACCACTTTTTTTCGCTTTGTTGCGAACTAACGAAGAGGAAATGGAAGAAGTTGAAGTTGAGACTGAACGAACTTCAAACAACAACAATCGATGTACGGAAGGCTAAGCAAAGTGAATAGGCGGCGAACAACATACCAATTTTCGCTGGAAAAAGTTTTCGCTCACTTTGACGACAACTGCTCTGGTATCGCATCGACCATTGATGTGCATCGACTTTTAGTGAAGTTCCCAACCAGGACAACGACCGTGAATTTTAATTCACTTGCCCGTTTGTGGTGCAGATATAAACTAATAACAGCCAAGATCACAATCATACGATTTCAGCAATGACCCTAACCGGAAACCAATAATTTTTCATTGTTGCCTACTTCTAGGCCGATCAGTAAATCTATCCCAGACAATTATCAAATAATTGTGATTCTATTTATCACCACATCATGGCATATTGCCGCTAGTGTTTGCTTAGGCTAGACACCAACCTAAACGATCCAAAATGTCTCCCTTATTCCTGAACTACGACTCTCAAACGTTTTTCAAACAAATAAATTGTTAACATCAGTAAGTATTCTAAAAATGCAGAATTTTCAAAAACTGATTTTTTTCGTTATTGTTTTTTTGTTTTTTACTTAAAACGAATACAAAACTTGTTCATTTATCACATAATAAAGCCCGTTGTTAAACATTTTAAATTGAAAGCATACGCACGCAAACATTTCGTGTTTCGTGTACCACTCCGCAGCCAAAAAAGAATATAAAACTCATTCATCATGCGCCAGTTGAACATGACATGTTCTTTGGCAAGTGTCGCCCTGCATATTTGCTACCCCACTGTTGGTAGTGTCGATGTGCACTGTGTGGTATTCTCTGCCAAAATTGTCCCAAGCACCCAAATGCCTTTCGGGAATCCAACAGTGATCCCATTCTATACACTCCGCATGACAAATGCCACAGAAAAGAAAAACAAAACCACCACGCGAAAAACAAATGTATCTGCGAAAGGACACACATGTGACTGAGTGCACTGAGGGGGTTTAGAAACACTGCATCCCCACAATTTGTATCCAACTCTGATGCGCGCAATCATATTTCAAAGCGGGACAAATTCCCTCTGATAGACTGCGAGAATGTGCACGTTTTTATTCGATCCTCTTGCTGATGTTTTTTTCTTTATTTTTTTGTTACAATTACTCGTCTTTTATGTCAAATAAATGGCCGACATGTTTGTAGTACAGGAGGATATCCATTTTCACACAATTGGAGGAAACAACAACTGGGGGGAACAAAAAAAAACTTTACTACGAACGGATGCAAAGGTTAGGAGGATTACTAAATTTTCTAGCAGAGTTCAGGACGAAGAAAAAATGTGCCTCCAACCAATGGTTGTTGATGCTGCTCAGGATAGTAGCGGCGTTGTGGTAAGCGGGCGACGAATCCTCCATAGGCCATGTGTAAATTTGAGGTTGTACACGGAGGCAGCTGGCACTCGACACTTTCCTGGAATGGACTACGCCGACTGCGTATGCAAGTGTAAAATTCGTAATTGCATAAATTTGCATGTGGCTGCATAAAATATGGACTGGCGTTGTATTTATGTTGGCGTTGTAAATCATAAACGCATATTTCGCACCAATGCACAGGTTTTCACCATTCACCATTTACAGTTATTAAATTTATTAACCTTTTACGCGCCATTTTCGTAGGGTCCTGTCGGTCGTTCGGTCGGCCGTCATAGCGTATGTGAGGCTTTGGCGTGATTATTTACGGGGACGTGGTTTTTATGCCACGAATGATGGAACATTGTGTTGCTGGTTTGTTTTTTTGTCCTTTTTTTTGCCATCGAATCGAGCTTAAAACGGAAACGGAAGTATACAAATTACGGATATGCAGTCAATTTCAATTATTTTTGAAGCACTTGGTCAGCATCCGTGATGGGATTCTGTTAAATTTTTAAAAATTCAATTGAGTTTTGTGTAGCAGGGATATGTACAAGAGGCAATGGGTATGAATGCGTACGAGGCTATCTGAATCCAGTTTGAAAAAAAGTTGACTTAAAAACCTTTAACTAACTTATAAGCACGCAATCGAAATTAGTTAGCTAAGAGTAGCTTTAGAGACTCAGTCAAAGCAGAGACTGTGATAAGTTACATCTGAAACTGAGATTAGTTTCGGTGGTGAGGAAGAACGAATTAGTGTTGAAGAAAAAAGAGTTGAGAAAGGATGTGACTTGAAATGAGTCGATTAATGAAGAGAATGCCAGCTGCATCTCTGCGTTCCTTGAGGGTATTCAAGCTTATGAGGTTGAGGCGGTTTTAATAGGGAGGCAGGATAAAAGGGTCGTTTCAGGACAGATCTCGAAAGCAAATCGAAGAAAACTGAACTGGATGCTCTTGAGTCTCGAAACATGAGCAATACCAAGTACTGTACGGGATTGTCCTTATTTCACTTCCATATTTGAATATTTGAATGGACATTGAGATCCCCATCACACAAAATGCCGAAAGCGAATAACCAGACTAATACGGCGAAATGGCAAACGTTAAGACAAGTAAAAGGCCTTAATGGAACGGTTCATTAGAGCTGAGGATGTTCTTAAGGTTTCCTGAAGGATATTGTGCTCTAAGATTCAAATCATACGCTCTATAAAAATGTACACGCAGCATGCCTAATATGATTATTTTACGTATTAAAATGTCACCGCTGTGATCTAGGTCACTCTGTGTACATTTATCTGGAAACGGGAAGTGGAAACTATTTTCAAAAGATCTTACATTCAAGATTTCATGAGTAGGGGTACCTACATTTCTGACTTATTCATATCCGTTTCCCTTCCATTTAAAGTATCCTCCTAACTTTTTTGTTATACATATATTCATTAAATATTTGGATATATCTTTTAAAAGTTGACAATTCCCTGTTGTTGTGAAGTTCGTCCTGGGGATCACATACAAAGTCCGCTCACAAACGAATATTTCATTTTGAAGTTTTCAAATAAAACATCCGGTTCGCTGACAATTCTAAACACCACACAGACACAAAAACGCCACTGGACTCCATTGCACAACCCCTGGACAGAGTAATTTCGCATCCTTCTCAGGATCCCCATCGGATTCCTTAAGGTGTAAGAGAAATATGAGAAAATTAAGCACGCAAAAATGTTCCAACATATTTTCTCTTACGTCCACACCAATCCCTCGCAGGTCGGCCAAACAAAAACGAAAACCCCCTCTCCTCTGGTCATACAAATTCTTTTGAGTTGGAAGTCTTCTTTTGCATCCTCTGACAGGAAGCTGGTTGAATAAAAAATACCGCTTTACTCACTGCGGAAGTATGCAAATGTACGGATTGCCAGCTGAGGCAAGCTGTTTCCATCTTTTTTTTGCCCCATCTCATGGCGTTTGTATTCCTTTTCTTTCCTCTAGATTTGCATTTTTCCCACCGTGAACCTCAGGACTACTTTTAATTTAGATATATTCCCGAGGAAAGCAGATCAGACCGCAAAAGAAACTTTTGTACAAAACTTTGCGCATTTATTTCTCAACAATATGCACTGCATATCATTTGGATGCTCCCTCTGTGCTCCTTTTTCTAAAAAAAAACATCTTTCTTCGTTCTTTTTTCTCGGTTGCGGAATGAAATGAAATGAATTCCAGTAGCGAGGAACATTGGCATATTAATTAACTTACTGGCAAGGAGCTTCAACCATAGGATTGCATTCATTAAAACCATTGGAGGGATATATTACTATATATTCTGGAACACAACAGATACGCAATCCACAAATGTGTTTATCTCAATTGTGTGTTATGGTTCTGGGTTTTCTCAAAAAAAGGATAAAAGTTGCTTTCTGCTGCTTCGGGCAACAACAGTAGGTACTGCGCTCCGCTTCTCGGTGAAGGATATAAATAAACTTTCTTCGGAAGTTGAATAAGCACCACCACCACCACCGAAAAATGAAGGCAACACCACAAAGTTTACATATTTTCAAAAAAAAATATGGGAGAATGGTAAGCTGTATACACACATCCTTTGCCATAAAAGTTGCCTTTTGTGTGGATTATTGTGGAAAAGTTTCACTTCTCGAGTTTCGAGAAATACAAAAATATTCTAAAATAAAGTTTTCGTCGGCATACCGAGTCAAACAAAACGCAAGGATATGGTTTAATGTCGAATCTTCTATTTGAATCTTTGAATCGACTATTGCATGAGGTTGGAAAAATTTCTGGCGTCAGCACGACGAATAGGACGAACAACACCCCCCGTACAGATATCATCTTGGGCATCCTTCAGATATTTTCCATAAAAATCTCATTTATTCATTCCTGTTGGAGGTTACACATTTCACATTTGGGGATCACAATTCAAAGCGAGCGAGAGCGACCTAGTGAAACAGCATGTAGAGTGAGTTCCTTCCTGTAAAGGATTCAGATGAAGGTTGATGGTTTATGCGATTCCGTACGCTTAAAATGCGATAAAAACAGTTTAAACTCCAAATGGCGTCATAATTCCTTTTTGATGTGATATTGATGCCTGATTTCATCCCGCAGATGTCGATTTCGTTCGGGATAACTGTGAGAATTTCGTTATTTGTGGTTCGTGAAGGCTTACCAGTGGATTGATGTTAGGGGCGATTTGTTTTGAAGTCGCTGGTCTTAGCAGATCATCTTTTATAAAAAAAAAAACATCGGAATTCAACATGAGATTTGAAATCACGTTTCGATCAGTTTATCCAGTAGCCTTTATGCACGGATTCAGTTCATTTGACTGGAATTAACTTGATTGTGATGAACTAATGCTATCGGAATTTAAAAAATGTAGATGGTGTTTGAGCTTATAGATATAAAACTTCCATACACCGTGATCTTTGCTTGGATGTTATGTTTGAGTTTGATGAAAGAGCCGCCACCTTCAAGTTTGACTTTGTAATGATCTGTGGCTCAGAATCTAAAAAAAAAATGTCTCTTCAGTTTCTTGATCTTGAAGTCTTAATCGAATTGAGGACGAAACAAAATATAAAGAAGGCTTTCGTGAAAAAAAGTCTCTTTGGGCTCTAATCTTCTTAGTCAGGAAATGTATGAGGTAAAAAGTCTCCAACATTTATTATGTTCAGCGCCAGCCTAGCTACTATTTATAGGATTCGTCTTAATCTTGAGTATGTGGTGTTCATTCCCCATTTTTGAGGCTTGACGTTAAAGTCAACAGGGACCACGTTTAGTTCCTCTTAACATCAACATTGGGAAAAAATTCTAAAATTTCAAAATTAGAATAAAAAGTGGTCTAAACTAATTACATAAGTCGAACTGTCGATTAACTCGAACCTCAAGCCATAGATTTATAGAATTGCAAGTTTCAGAACTTGTAGAAGTTAATTCGAGTAACAGAGGTTGTGTTCTCATGTTATAGATCAAACTAATAAAATGCGAAAGCAAGAGAGCCGTTTTTGGAGAACAGTTTTTCGATTTAACCAGTTACTGACTTTTCTAAATTAAGGAACCAAAATAATTCATACCGCTATAGAGATTTCCAGTTAAAAGAATTGAGAATTTATGTTGCGTTAGGTTAGGTAAAAGGTCTGGCCGCGAGTTGTATACCTCGGATAGCCCCATTCAGATCTTCATGGAAGCATTGTATTCTCCGCTGTAGGTTTCCTATGAATATTTGTGTGGGTGTTCCGTAAGATGATAGCATTTCTTTTCTCTCCACTAGGTACTGTTTCTCAGTTCCTTCCGTTTTTTTTTTTTATAATCCACTTGTGTTGACGGGATTATGAATACTCAATTTCTGGTCGAAATGAGGATACATGTATGTATCCTGCGGCACATCAAATGTCCGAAATAAAGTTTCCTTCTTTCAACAAAGCGTACGTAAGAAGAATAATCATTCATAACACTGCAAATGGATCAATATAACATTGCAGATCGCAACCCATTTTTAGCAGCCTCCTAAATTTCGTTGAAGTAAATGATTATGCATGTTGGTCACCTTTAAGTCCACATCTCTATTTAATAAATTAAAAATCAAAATCTATGCCACATCAATCTTCTGTAAATCGTTTATTTATACCTATTAGTATTTTTGACATTCCCAAGAATTGTTTTGTGTTTATTTCGAAGAATAATTCAAATAAATCTAACAAAAAGCCATTTGCAACTTGTTGGTCATAAAATAACAATAATTTCCCATTGCAATGTGTCTCCACTCACACATACGTGTACGTGTATGTAATTGCTCCACAAGTGTATCATTCATACACTTAATTTATTTCAAATTTTAGATATCCCACCTTCACAAGGAACTGAGCACTCAACAAGTTGCTTGTCAAACGGGCATAAATTTCATAAATTCTCCCAGTGCTCCTCTGCAATTCATTTTAATTGGAGTAAATTCCCTTGTCATCTCATTTCACCCCTTTTTGTCGCCACTCATCTTGCGAATGCACATACTGTGGAAGAGAGGGAGATTGGGTGTGGTGTGTGTAGTAAACTTCCTGCAATTAATTGAAACAATAACAGCAACAAAATTTCTATAGGCATAAAGGAACCATAGAACCATAGAAGCAGAGCTGCCAGACACTTCTTCCCTTACAGAAGAGAACTTATTTCCATTCCACACACAGGAATTTCTCAATAAACATACGAAATAGTTTCCGCATTTTGCACCCACGTCCAAAGTGGGGAGCAACTCTCTGCCCTTATCCTCATCCGCCGGAACATCATCCATCTTCTTTCGCACTCACACACACACACACACACACAAAGGGCAGGGCGTTGAACGAACGAATCCTTTTCCCACAGACGGATTAAAAACACACAAACACAGCAAAACAAAAAGGAAAATATTTAAATAAAAAAGAGATTTTTCATTTCAAGCTCGGCATTCACCCGCACCGCAGAAAAAGTGTGGCGCTTCTCGCATCCGCTCTTCGGGCGACTCCTCTGTACAAACAAGCGTTCTTGTTATTGCATCCTGCGGAATCCTTGGCACCATATACTGCCTCCGACAAAGAAGAAGAAGACGACAACATCGACGACCAAGGCGATGGTTATGGAAGAAAAAAAAAAAAACGTCCTCCTCTATGGAAATTATATAAAAAAAAAATATATATATATTCCCAACCCTAGCGAAAATGCAAAGTTTTTCTGTTTTTCTCGTTCCCCTTATGAAAAGTGCAAATGTAACCCACCACCTACCCAACTCGAGGACTACTACATATTTCGAACCTAGTTTTTCTTTTCTCGGTCCTCGTTGTTGCAGTTTTGCAACTTTATCCTTCAACTGTGGCGTATGTAAGCTTAGCAAGCCCGAACTTGGAAATCCGCATATCTACCCCCCGAAAGGGGCGGATCGACGAGGATAGTTTCTCAATCTCTGACGAAACTTTCTCCATCCTGTACCGCAGACAGAGAGTCTGGACTAGGGTCATAAATCTATCCAAGTGGTGTGTCGTCGTCGTCGTTTTCATATAGCGCGAGCGGCGCACAAGAGTCCTTGCTAGATGAATGTGTTTGTTAAACTAATACAAAACTTTAGATGAATTCTTTTCAGCAACAAGAAAAATTAATAATATTATCTATTTATCTTCGCTGCGGTTCTATATGGGAAAACTTTGCGTTTTTGTTTCGTTTTGGTGTGTCTTCTATTTTTGGTTTATGCCTCTCGGAGTGTGGCAGTTGTTGCTTAAGAGCGAATCCCTTCGGACGTCCTTCGGATTACTTTGGGATGGCACACAGCACAGAAGGCAGAAAACAAATTAATCTGGCTTACCAACTGCGGTGTGGATTGGCGGGTATACCTACCACAACCCGTCGATGGAAACGGGGTGTTTGCATTGAGTAATTAGTTGCTAATATTAATTTAATGAGTTTCACTTAATTTGCATTTTAATGGGAATTTCTCTTCATTTTTTTTTTGTTTGTTTCTGTTCGGGAAAATTTTGCATTAAAAGGATTCGCGGAGTGTGGCCCTGTTTTTGCGCTTCGAGAAATTAATGACATCTTTTGTACTGGCGGCAGATGGGTCTTAAGGAAAGAATTAATGAGGTAAATGACATAGTTTACAGATGGATACTTATGAGTGAATGAGTGGTGATGAATATTGTTCGCGATGAGGAAATGATGTTTTTTAAGAGTTTGTGTTTTTATAGAATTGATATACAATATTGATATATAAACATTGTAATTCACTCATAGGTAGAATTTAGGAAGATTTGAAAGAACGTTTCAACTTTGATGCCCAATACTCAAGAAGGGATAAGATTCTATCTCCCATTATCTGTGAACGCCTGAAACCCCCCATTAGCAACCTGATTGACCCCTATGTCAGTGTGGTTTCAGGGGAGGAAATCGCACATTTGATCAAACGCAAGAAGTCCAAATCGATACCCACCACCTCTTATCGATTATCGATTTTAAGGCCGCCTGTGACAGCATTTATAGAGACGAGCTACGCAGAGTCATGTCCAGTTTTGGCATCTCTGCCAAATCCGTCCGTCTGTGCAGAATGACTGCTCCATAAAAGTCGGAAATTATCTCACCATGACTTTTGATGTCAAAATTAAGTTTAGACAACGACGTGACGCGCTGTCAACACTGTCGCGCTGTCGACTCTCAAGTCAACACTAGAGGCACAATCTTTCAAAAGTCTGTGCACCCAGTCGCGTTCGCTGACGATATTGATATAATCGGCAGAACTCAGCCAGCTGTCACTGGTACAACTTTTACCAATTGCTGTCTTTAGGCTGAGAAGGAAATTGGGTAGTTAGACCCTATCGCGAAGAATTGAGAATACCCATACAAGACCTTAATCATCCCAGCCCTGCTCTACGTCGCCGAAGCATGGACTCTATCGAAGGCGGATGAACAGACTCATGGTCGTTTCCAGCGAAAAATTCTTCTTTGAAGGAGGAGATTCAACGACGAATTATACGAACTGTACAGCGATATTGACCTTGTTAAAAAGCCGCGTCATATGAGCCGGCTGTAGAGCGAATAGACACCAACCTGAAGGGACAATGCAATTGAGGAAGACCTCGCCTAAGGTGACGAATACAAGTATCCCTCAACCAACTTAGAATGCGTAACTGGAGGTGGGTATCTAAGGGCCAGGATAACTGAAGAGCCCTGTTGGTTGAGGACCAGGTTCGTCAGCGATCCGTAGGCCCAGAGTGTTGAATAAATTGAATTTTTGATTCTCCCAGTATATTGGTGACTAGGTTTCCTCAAAGAGTCTGTGTTTTGAGTCTTGAGCTTTAAATTTCCGTTGAATCCCGTCTTTTGAAGACCAAGTAATTCAATTTCCTTGAACTCGGAAACGGCGTTAGTCCCCTTCCTTCTTCGCAGAATATCTTTTGCTGAGAACTTCACTTTTCTTAGAGACTACAACGAAAACATTCTGAAACCATCAAATTCCAATAAAAATGTTCTATACATCCTAGCAAGCCCATTTTCACTCCCCACTCAATAACAATTAATCATTCGAAAGGAAAAATTACGTAAAAACAACGGTACACAATTGTACACACACAATTGGTCCTGAACCAATCTCTGTTCATTTCTAATTTGGCCAGCAGCAGGCACAGGCACTATGCTTGTTCCCCCGCTTCAATCCTACCTCAGGCTAATGTCAATGCAGACTCATGTGAGTAGACTGTATGTGTATGTAGAGATACCATAAGGTTGCCTGGAGGGTGGTGATGCTGCCCAACGGACGCCTGCTAAAATGTATGGCTTTCTATAAGTATTTTAATACACAGTTGGTTGGATTTATTCCTTTATAATATATCCTGTCCATGGGCGTCCACATATTGTAATTCGCCTCCCCTTCTGGATCTTGTCGCTCCAACGAAATATCCTTCGTATACTCTATACTCACACGTTCCGGGCAAGCAGCACCAAATGGTGTGCTGACTCAAATTCGATGTGTATATGAGTGTTATTCGAAACGGAAAGTAAATTGGAAATGTATTAAACACCGGAAGGACTTCAGATCGATGAAAATTTACGACAATTGTGTGTCCTGCAAGGATTGTTAGAACAGGACACAGTACACAGTATGTGGGTAATGTGGTTAAACAACGGCAGCAATATTTCCTCCAGTCTCTTTCGCTATTACAAACACTTTCCACCAGATATTTCATTTGAACAAAAGAAAACCAGTCCCTACAGAGGATTAATTGTGGAGTTTTGTTGAATTATACTCATGTACATGCATGCTGCGTGTCTGTGCTGATACTGCAAGCTAGAGATTCGCGTGACCTTGTCCAATTGAATTTTCCAAAAATTTAATTATTTTCACGCTGAGACTAAATTTTGCTTCCGAAAAACATAAAGGAAACCTTGAGAAGCGTTTTCATGCTGTTGTGGGGAAAGCACAGCTTTTATATTTCGCAGGCTTACAGCAAATGAGTATTTGAAGAAGTTTTTACATTAGAACTTCCAATTTTGAGAAAGGATTCTACGAATAGTGGTCAGCCGAGCAAACTGAAATTTTGAACAATGAGAGCCTAAGTAATTCGTGTGAAACATCTATCTACGAGTACACTGAAAGAAATGGGAAACAAACAATTAATGTAAAATCGATGACGTGGTGTGTTATTGAACCGAAACTGAGTTCATGTTTTGAACATACATACTTATTATGTCATTTGCAATCGATACGGGATGGTCCAACAACCTCTTTAAGCAGTGCCCAATGTACAGACAGCTTTGCTATACTTTTTTCTTCTTGTAAAATATGACTAGTGACTTCCTTCGTATAAAAAGCATATCGCTCACAGCCTCTGCCATCTCACAAACTTTTATTCGACAGCCATCCAGTATCATTTGGTGAATTTTGTTTTATAGCATCGGTGGAATGGTCATCATCAAACAAGTACTAGCTCATGTTATGTTATTGTGTTCTCGCGGGTTGTTCGCATCCTTTGGCACTACGGTTTCTCTTCAGAATCCTATTGTACCTTCACTTATGTTTTCCTAACTGAGTTGTTTCACTCCTGAAGAAGTCAGGAAGTTAAGGAACTTCTCTGAGCAGCAAGCTGTTCCATTGGGACATCATCGCTACCAAAAATTGTCTTCCTAAGTTAGAAGAGGGCTGGGTCCGAGATTACATCGCCGGTTTCTAGGATTAGTATGGATTTGATGACAGGCAAGTCAAGCGCTTTTAGGGCTGCTTGACTTTCTGGAGAAGATTAATATGGTTTTCCCCAAGGTTTTTCCCAAAAGATGTTCAGTGGAATCCGTTTACTACGACTCCGCTTATAACGACTAACCGCTTTTAAAACGACGTGACACAACAACATGTTAGGTTTGCATAGGTACAATAGAAAAGTTCAGAGTTTTAGTTCGTTTTGTGCGTCGTCCGGTTAGTACGTCGGTCCCTTGAACGTCACTATATTCGGATTCTACGGTAGTTGATATTGCCGTTAGACTAATCGGATTCATAAAATTAATTTCGGAACAAAAGCAATGATTTTCTTCTGAGTACAGCCTAAAAGACATTTTCAGTTCTGATTGTAATTGACGCTCGTTGATTCAAACATTTGCATCGCTTTGTATGGCCTACTGTTTTCAAACTTTTTTTTAAATGATTTTGCTTAGAAAAAGGATACTCTTCAGTTTAAATGGCCGACCGACCGATTTCTCCTACAACTGATGTTCAATTAATCTTAGAACTATAGGTTTGAGTGGTTTTTTCTTTCGAAAATGAAAAAAAACCAAACATTTTTCACAGTGCTTATGACTAGAACGAACGCCAGACACACCATTGAACCCTTTTTGCGTGCTTTGCGATCATTTTGAATGTCCAGCAGCAATGATTCCTTTATTGCACGCACAATTAGATTTACTTCAGTATTCTAGCGGTTGTTTCGGCACTATATGTAATGGGTGCTACGGCTGCTGTAACTCCCTGCGTTGCTGATTCAACTACCAGCAACCCTGGAGGTAAATTATTTCTCAGTTACCACAGGACATAAATACCTTGGATTAAGTTCATTTATTCGGTTGGCATCCCTGAACAAAGCGGAAAATGAATAATTGCCTCACCCTGGCATCGAAGGCTTACTCTCCACCGCATCCTCTGTGACCTTTTTTCGCCTTAGCATCATATGGGGGAACATGAAAGTTGTACGTTTCCGGTATTGTATCTCTTGAGAATGGAATATGGGTAATCCATTTCGAATTTTGCCTCCGTTGGTAGATTTTGTGAAAAATGTGAGTTGAATGTGGGATACAGGATACTCCATACACTTCTGCGTCACTGAGATGTCAATTAAATAACTGAACCATCAATTAAAGGGCTGGTCTATTAAAAGTTAATATGGCAGTGTTAGGACATCCAGATATTGTGACTGCTGCAGTAATACAACACAAAGGTACCTACTCTGTTGTTCATTGTATTGCAAGTGCATGCAATACTGAGGAGTTCCTCTGCTTGAGATGCCAAATTTTGCGATAAGATACGTAAATGCTGCCAACCCTAGTGTCATAAATCTCTCTCTAAGGATGCCAAAGAGCGATGAGGACGACAGCAGCTCAGCAACGCTGATTTATTTTAACAGTTTACAGCATTCTGCAGTGCAGTGCAAGATATATGGCTAGTTCGAAATAAATATCTATTTGCAGTTTTCTTGAACTTTTCTCTCTGTTCTGTTCCGAGGATGGTTGGCCCGTAAACCGTAATGTATTATGTGTGTGAGTGTGTTCGTTTTGAATTGAGAAATGGTGTCTTCTTCTTTTCACTTTTTATTGTAAGAATGCCAAATCAAAGCGCTGATTTTGCCTTTTTACAGTTGCGGCAATATTATCTGTGACAAATTTGCTCGCATTTCTTTGAGATAAGAATTTCATTTTCGTAAGATAAATGGTTCAATGTTGAAAATATTGGCTAAGCTTAGGAGTTTGACCTTTGCATGTGAAAACATCGACAAAACAGGAATAATTCGAATTGTATAGACTATCGCTTAGGGGTGAAGCAACTTCTCTTCGCAATCTTTATAAAAAACAAACCTCATTTGAATTTTGGAAAATGAGAACCTATGATACATATGAATGTCCTTGGAAACGAATTGGTTTCTTATAAGAGAAACATTGCTGCAGTCCATCTTGTCAATTTTCTTGACACTTCTCACACTTCTAAGGCTTCATCCTCATCCGTACTACATAAGCTCTTGGGTGAGACGATTTTATTGCATGTAACAACAGAATTTACTTCTAACTTATCCATTGTCATTTTCTCCCTCGTTTTGTGATATTCAAGAGAGGCATTGAACAGAAATTTAATTCTATTGAAAACAAAAAGCTCAGCGAAGAGCATTGACAGATTTGACCACGATTGATCGTCAAAAATCATTGTTAGAAGAAAAATTTGGAAACGTCGCTCTAACCTAACCTGACACGGCAATCATATCTTTCCTATTTCTGCTGATATCGGACGAACTTCCATTTATCTATGGTTATAGCATTCAATGGAAACTCATCGGTATAACTTTTACATATGCTAGTCACTCTGAGAAAGTGCTAGATCAATCAGTAAACATATTATTTTATCCTTTTTAACATTACATATTCAGATGGCTGCTGCGGCGACTTGACAGCAATAATTTCGTGTCCGATGTTTTCCTTGCCAATTAATGTCACACAGTAAGTGTACTTTTCACTCACTATATCCGTTGTTGTACCACTTGCGTGACACGTAGCACTGTCATCTTGAAAACACTTATCTTGGATATTCATATCATGCAACAGCGTCCGTAAGCAATTGTTAATATTATCGCCTAATACCTCTCTTTTCCCATTGACCGTCAATAGTTGGCCTTCATCATTCTCAAGGAAAAATAAGTTCCAAAAAAGACTACAACTTACAATCGCCACTAAATAGTTTTTTTCTTCGGATGCAAAGGATGCTTCAACATTTTTTGTGGATCATTTTCGTTCCGGAGGCGAAAATATTTCGGGTCAACTTCGAGCTGCTCTAAATTCCAATCAGTGAATGGCTTTACAAATGATCGTTTGGGTAGAGCTTCTATTTAAGGAAGGTTTGTTAAAACCCAAGTTCTTGTGCACGACGAGGAATCGAGACGTTTGGACTGTGACACACACTTTCGCATTCATCGGTGGTTAATCCACCATTGCCTTGTACATTTTTAATTAGTTCTCTTTTCAATTCGAAATTTTCGCAATAAATATCACTTTACCGCTTTAAATTGCGTAAAAATAACACAATGTCTTTTCAAAGAGAAAAAGAAATACCATTAGAAGGAAAGAAAAAAAAATCCTTCAAGGATTACTGCCATTATTTTCGAATTCTGACATTTCTTCGTAAATATGTATGTGTTCTTAATTTATTACCCAAAGCTTTATCTCATTTCGAATCCATCTCCCTGCGAACGAAAGGAAAGAAAAGGAAAAAAAAAAATTCAGAAAAGACGAAAAAAGTGAAAACTCACCCCTATTCCGGAGCGTAACACCAACCAACAATAACAACACTCCATGGCCATAGAAACCGACGCCATTATATATCAACATGCCACTCCGACCGGTGATGGATCACCGAAGTGTTTAGTTAAAAATTTAGGTTAATCTGAAAAAAATAATCAGAAAATGCTCGAGGGAACACATATACACACACCACACCTCACCTTTATCCAACCGTACTCTCTGCTTCTTTTCCCTTTCACCTTCATCGGTGCCTTTTTTTTTTTTTTTTTTTGCCATAATGGAAAATTGTATTCTTCATCGTCAATGTGGTTGTTGTCGTCTTTGGAGAAACAACAACAACATCCAACTATAAGGACTACCCAAAAAAAAAGGTCTGCTTTGGGGGTGGAATGGAAAAAAAAAGAAGAAGAAAGGAGCAAGGAAAATGATAAGGAAAGAATGGCATCCGCAGGGTACTGATACCGAAGTGAAAGTGTTCGCTATGCGAGGGGAGATTAGGCCAGAAAAGGGAACAACCACCACCGCCGACTTTGGTGGAGATTGTAGTAGTAGTGGCAGTGGCAGTGGCAGCGGCAGTAGGAAGAAGGACGAAATTCAAAGAAGAAGGAAAAAATATTGCCAAGGATCAAGGCAACTAAGCATCTTCGCAGCAGATACATCCATCCAGTGTTTCGCATCACGAAATATGTTAGATGTGTGTATCTATATATGCCCGCGCTCGTGAGTGTGTATGTAATGTACGAAATGAATTCCATAGCGCTAGGACGAAAGATTTATTATCAAATTAAATTTCTGACAGAATTTATTGCTTTATCTCTAGTTCTTTCATCTTTCTCTACTGTGTGCTACTATGCACACTACCGCCCGCCCGCAGGCGAATGCGAAAAACACCATAGCTCAGCGCAACACATGCACACACACCCCCACATCCGACATACATACCAATTGACTAAAAGGATAGAATTCGTACATGATTATTTTGTAGAATCGTAAAAATGCTCCTTTTTTGTGTGCTCTCAATGAAATTCACACATAGCACACAATATAATGTAGGTAGGAGCATATTTCATAGGGAATGAATGAATGTGTGCTATCGGTGGGTGGGGGAGTGTGTTGGGATACCTATTAAGCTCTCTGGTAACTATAATATATTATGGAAAAACCAAAAGCACAAGCAATCACACAACCAGGATATAAATTTTCCCTTGAAGTTTTTTTTTTTTTTTTTTTCTATCCTTTTTCCTTTTGTTATTGTTGCTGTTATTTGTTTTATGTGGAATGGGAGGGGGTGGGGACAGAATAGCCTAAAATGTTCAAAGGATGTAGGTACTTAGGTTTGGTGCCACGCGCACATATTTGGTTTTAGCTAAATTCAAAACAAATGGAATCCGTTAGATAAAATACTTTTGTGACTTTTGTAAATTTAAAGCTTTAACGCGAGTAATGGGTTCCCAATCGATAGAGACGCACACGGTATTTTAAGTCTAGAAATTCGACATCAAATTTTATGAAGTTTTTTTTCAAGCTGTATTTTTTGAAGACTATCTAGACTCATCGAACAACCAAACAGTTTATTTCAAGGATTTTATGACTTAATGTCATAACTTCGATCATAAATGGAAATCGTGATTGATTCTGAATCGCCGCATCCTTTCAGTCAAATTTTGGTTCACTTTCTCTAGCAATTGTGACCTTGACATCATGCCTATGACTTCACGTATCCCCAAAGAAACTAATTCAAAGGGGTTAAGTCAAAAGATCTTCCAAGTCGATTCACAAATTCCTTTCTAGAAACAACCCTATCATTGTGATTTTTTATTATTTTTCTAATAACTCAATTGTTTCGGTCACTAGTGTAGTGGCACATAGCGTCATCCCGTTGAACCACATCTCGTCGAGATCCATTTCATTTAAGTTTGGAAACAAATAATCAGTGATCATCGTTCCGTATCGTGCTTCACTTCGAAAGAAATAAAACCCGTTGATAGCACCAGCGGGCAATCCTTATAGATTCGTCTCACGATTGGTGTCACTCCATACGTCGCAATTTGGTGTTTTGGCCTTATTGGGGTAAGTAAAGATAATCCCACCAAGACTTAAATTCTCAGTCCTATAAGTTGCTGGACATCAAATCAGTAGAGAACAGAATTTGCTAAAGTTGTCTAGAACGGAATTGGTATAGAATTGGATGTATGTAGTCGAACCGGGAAAGGAAAGGCAGCTTTCGGTATGTTGTGGAGGTTTAATAATGTATTGTCGGTTCAATAAAGCTGAAAACTTTTGTTCATCGCTATTTTTGGAATATACATATTTGAAGTATTCTTGTCGAGCCGTATCAGATTTATGAACGAACGGGACAGGAACGCATAAAACGATCACATGGTTTTAAAAAGTGGCAACTGCTAGTTAGTGAAGCTATGCAATTGAACCCACTAACCCAACATAGAAGAACAGTATGGCACATGGCTATTTAAATGGAATTGTGCAGAGTTGGGGAAAACTAAAATAAATTGCTCCGAACTTGACGCAATGGTGCGTAGGCATGGTAAATGGAAAATAATAACAATAAACGTGTGTCGTTTGGTAAAACTTAATGTATCTACAATTAGTTTTCTAACCTCCAACGGTTCTGACGAAGAAACCTCAGTATTCAACACTTAAACTTATCGTCATTATCAGTCATAATGTGCAACAACAGTAATCAAGGGTCATGGTGTCTCATTATTCGACTCACGTGAATCGATCTCATATTGCATCTTTAGAAGAAACCTTAAAGACAGCAAAATAGGTATTTTCGAATTAAACGTTCAACTAACACGTAAATTCCAAATCCTATGCAGGTGACTTCTGCCCATGCACAGCGGTGTGCACACTGGAACGGAGCCCTAGTTATAATTAAAATGAAGCTCTAATGGCATTCAAACAATAAATTCGCAATTACCAACCAGACGCACTGACCATGAACTGACCAAAACCCACCAGGATACAAAGAAAAAGACCATATCACCCAACAATTGCGTAACATTCGTCTTGACCCTGAGTGATTTCGGCAATAATCTAAAATACCCATTAACCTCTAAAAGTATCCCATCATTTTTGCGAAATGAAAGTAAAAGGACACTTTTGCATTCCACCTTGATAAATTGCAAGGACCGCCAGAAATTCGTCCTTTCATTTTCGTTTTTAATATTTTTCCTGCGAGCAAAACACAAAAAGAACAATAAATCCTGTGAAAATGCTTTATGACCGAGAAATGAATTTATTACTTTTGGTCCTTTCGATAATGTGTGTATCTGTATGCCATAGATTCAGGTGCACAAGTGCCTTTTACCTGTTAGTCCCTATTGGTTGGGTTTTTTTTTTTTATTGTGTGGGCCAAATCACCATTTGCTGACCCAATTTTTCACTTTCAGTGCGATCACTGTTGTAATATCCACAGAGACACACGAGAGGCGTTTGCAAAACATTTCAGTCCTAACTATCGAATAGTGAAAAAATATGTCCATCTTCGTTTTCTATTGAATTGCCCAACACATTGAAGAATTATTACATCCCTTGCGTATTTTTTTCAATTTGTTTCCAGTGTTGACAACAATTTCAAAAAAAAGGACATATTTCTCTCCCCACGTCGACAGAAGGGTGTACGATACGAACGATTTTATATTCTATTTCGATTTTGGAGAGCAAACCCTTATTATGGACACGAAACGCACTCAACCAATGACTTATGCGATTATTGAACTTCCCTTTTGGATTCAAATGAATCCTTCTTGCAAAGAGGGTGCTGGAGAAAGGATTTAGAAAATACATATAAAGTACGTGTCTGCGAATGGGATAACGAAATACCCTGAGTGAAGAATGGAGGAAATTGTGTGATTCCATATCGGTTTTATTTATACTTTTTTTTTTGTGCTGTGCTCCTTTTGAATAAGTAAAAGAGGTTTAGGTTTAGGATTCCGAAAAAGGATTTCACCTCGAAAATGAAGCAAATTAGAGGATTGAAATGTAATTTATTGCGATGGCAGTTGACTTATGAACGCAATACCAGATGATGGTTGCTGCGTTTGTCGTATATTTTATTTTTAAGGATGTGTAGATATTGGATGTTGTGTAGGTCCTCCGGATGGTGTGGTATTAAGGTGAAATCTTGTATGGAGGTACATACATATATCCTGTTTTTTGCTACCAATGGAATGAGGATAATTTTGAATTCAGTAAATAGAACGGGAAAGTGGGTGAAAGTGGCTGTTTTAGGTGAAGGATTTACATTAAATTGGGGGAAATAAATTGCAGGGTTGAGCTGTCCTAAAAACAAGTGCAAATTTGAGGGCTTAGGTACTAAAAGGGTTGGATTTTATTAAGACACGTTTCTAAGACCTCAGCTTAAAATTGAGTAAGATGAATTAAGTTTAGAAGTAACCCTTAAAAGTGGACAGCAAATAAAAAAAAACACATCCAGAAAACTATGTCGAAGACACTGTTTAGTAAATTTTCAAGCTTACTTCATTGAATAGTTGACGCTTTGACATACAAGAAAATAATGCATAGAATGTAGAACTGGAAAGCAATATACCTACGGTGATTTGAGCTCAAAGGTCAATACACGTGCTTATTTCGTCTTCTTCCCCTTAAAACAACAGTTTGGGTTCCATCACCATCCTTGTCCTTCTATGTGATGCAAAAGCATGGACTTTGTCAAGATCGAATGAAAACATACTTGGTATTTTGAAGAAAGCTCTACGTTCAATTTATCGTCCTACCTGCCTAACAGCTCATAGAGGAGAAGGCTTAGCCACGGACTATACAAGTTGTACAGTGATATCGATCTGGTAAAAAAGGTTGCTGCACAGACTTGTTGGTTGAAGCCTTGTTCACCCCCAACGCCTCGATTATTGCTAAACAACGTCTTTAGCGCCAACTATAGAGGCATCAGTCTTCTGAACATCGCTTACAAGATCCTTTCTGCCGTACTGTGTGGACGCCTAAAACCTCTCGTTAACAACCTGATTGGATCCTATCAGTGTGGTTTCAGGCCAAAAAAGTCCACAATTGATAAAATGTTCACACTTCGGTAGATCCTGGAGAAATCCCGAGAAGTCCAAATCGATACACACCACCTATTTATCGATTTTAAAGCCGCCTATGACAGTGTTTATAGGGACGAGCTATATAAACCCATGTCGAGTTTTGGCATCTCTGCCAAACTTGTCCGTTTGTGTAGGATGACGATGGAGAATGCTCAAAAAGGATTTAGGCAAGATGATGCGCTGTCATGCGACTTCTTCAACATCAAAGTAGTAAGGGGCTTTGTTTACCTTGGCTCTGTTATCAATTCTGAAAATGATATCTCATCAGAAATCAAACGAAGAGTAACTCATGCAAATCACTGTTTCTTTGGGCTGAGAGGGCAAATGAGTAGTAAAGCCCTACTCCCGAAGGTAGGCGGGCTTAATGAAAGACCCTTTACATGAATGCCATCGAAACCTGCTTGCTCGACATTGAGAGGTCACTTCAGATGTTCTTTAACACCCTCGGGTAAAGACATACCTATGTTTTAGGTTCAGAGCCAAGACGTCATCGTCTTAATGGTACAGCATCGAGTTTCTATTTGCTGAGCTGACCCGCATTAGTGTGTAGTAGAGTAGAATTTACAAAAGTCCAACTAGCAGTTCTAAAGTTCTAAAAACTGGTAAACTGAAATACATTATTTGTGTCAACCATTGTTGTTTCATTTATTTTAAACCAGTTTCCTCCAACGCCTTCGCCGATTCTTACTCCCACCACTGCTTTCCTTAAAAGCATACAAATTGCTTAAGTAGTCTCGTAAATCGTCGCAGAGTGACAAAATTTATGCGAATCATTTACATGGCTCGCGTGCAATAATCAAAACAAACTTTAGCCATCACAAAGACTGAACACTCATCATTCGACTTAATATTCTCAGCACACATTTCCCCTTCAGACGACGACACAAAGGACAAGAATAGTCGCACTTTTCAACTAAACTAAATAAACTAACTTACATACATGTCCTCGCACAATACACATATCACAACCCAAAACACTCATAAATCCTTCGAGAGACATTCATTTAGAAAATTTGTTTCAATTTATTCTCTCCACATGGCATCAAAAAAGTTATTGCAATCCTGCATGGAAGTTCATTTGTATCATTAAGAATCCATAAAGTTAATGTGTAAGTGAGCTGCTGTTACCACTGCTGCTGGTGGCGGTGGCGGTGGCGGTGGTGCCGGAAAACCAGCCAAAGATTCTTATAAGAAAATTCCTTAACTTGCTCAACCACCATCTTATACTGCCTGCACACGAACGCATTAGCCAAAGGGGTTTAGCATGCACTAGCACATTAAAATACCCCCAAAAAGGAGCAACGCTGAACTACAATAAATTAATAAACGCTTGCATGTATAATAAACTGTCTTCGGAAGATATTTACGGGCACCGCTCAAAGCAGTAGCAGTAGCAAAACAAACTTCCAGAAGACGCTCGCTTCGGTGTCGTCCTGTTGCACTTTATTTAGTGCACGAACTGATTACGTTTCTCTCGCCAAAGTTAACTTGCCAAAGTTTCGTTGAAAAACGGAAGGGGATGCAAAGTTTCGACCACACACACACACAATGCACGTATCCCTCCCAAGACAGTGTCTTATTACGCACATAAATCTGCCACTTTCTTAGGTGTCAAGTTGCACAGAGCAATGTGAGATTTTTGTGTTCTAAGCTCTCGGGGTGGGTGTCATTTGTAATGTTTCGTTTAATTAATTTCTCTTTAGAAAGAAAAGGCAAAAACTAATTTACCTTCTGAGAAGTGAACAACCTCGGAGTGGTTCCTTACCTACCGCTGCTCGCGATGGCGACCCTCAGCCAGTTACCATTGGCTGAGTGGTTTCCTCTCTTGGGTTGCGAAATTTATTATGCTAGATGTGCCCTCGATGTTGGCGGGTTTATTCTTGTTTTCGTTTCTTTGTAACTCTGTCCGAACTTGAAACGGTGTTTGGATGGTGTTCCGAAGTTCATAAAAGAGCTTTGCCGCTGAAACGTACATCATATGTACGGGATCAGGCTAGAATTGAACCCCGTGAGGGGGCAGTTTTAAAACTGGATTAGTTGAGATAGAATAACAAGGAAAACCGCACGCTTAGTTCTAAGAGATTTTTACTTGTGATATAATTCGTCATGCAGATGAACTGTAGAACACTTTGTTGGCATGCCAATGATGGTCTGAATAACAAGAACCACGCTGATTATTCATATGAGTATATTTACGGTGTTTTTCCTTTGAACGGTGACTCATAGGGGTATGACTTGAGCATAAACCAAAGAAAATATTCTTTACGTGACTTATGACTAATAGTATCTAAGTTGGCGAAGTTAAGGCTTTTGTTACAAGAAACATGGTTATCTCTGGAAAAAATTGCCCAAAAAAAGATGATCAATCACGTAACCAAATGCAAATATTCCGGTGGGTCCCAGAGAGAACCCTCGATGGTTGGCATCCTTTCACTTACTTATGACTGGGAGATGTTGATTTAAGTAAAGACATTTTTAATGCTGGACGATAAGTAGGATCCTTCCAAAGTATTTAGTCCTGTCTGCGAACAGCACAAATGGGGAAGAAGATGTATAGTCCAAATTCGTTGACTGCACTGGCTCGGCCACATCGAGCGAATGGACAATAATGCTCCAGCTAAGAAGATCTTCGAATTCCAGCCACCTGGCTCACGCAGAAAAGGGAAACCGAACCTTCGGTTTAAAGAATTAGCAATCGAGAACTCTAGAAATCTTGGTCTAATAAACGGAAAGTAACGCATCTTGGTCCCTGAAGGAAGGAAGGTGACGTTAGTTCAGGTTATAACCGAGGGTCGCTGGCCTTATAAGTGAGTAAAAAAAGTAAGGACTTTTTTTGGGCTGATTTGTTGCCAAAACAAAGCTGGGTTTTAGGATTGTAAAGCAGGTCGCTTTCACCCTCCCGCGACGTTATCTTTAATACTTACTTACTAACTTACTTAAGGTGGCGCTACAATCCGGGTGGACTTGGGCCTCAACCATCAAGCGTCTCCAGCCAGCTCGATCTTTAGCTAGCTACGGACTTTTGCTACTATTTTTTCAAGAATGATGTTAAGAAAGCCGCATGACAGCGCATCGCCTTGTCTAAATCCTTTTTTGACATCAAAGGTATCGGTGAGTTCTTTACCGATCATCATGGAGCAGTGTGCATTTTCCATCGTCATCGTGCACAAACGGACGAGTTTGCCAGGGATCCCAAAACTAGACATAGCTCTGTATAGTGTATAGCTCGTCTCTATAGATGCTGATAGATGGTGTGTATCGATTTGGAGTTCCTGGGTTTTTTCAAGATCTGCCGTAGTGTGAATGTTTGGTCGATGGTGAACTTTCCTGGCCTAAGGCCACACTGATATGGACCAATCAGGTTGCTGACGAACGGCTTCAGACGTTCACACAATACGGCTGATAGGATTTTGTGACGATGTTAAGAAGACTAATACCTCAGTAGTTGGCGCAGTTTAGAGGCTCTCCTTTCTTGAGGATCGGATAAACAATGCTGAGGTTCCATTCATCGGGTATACTTTCTTCTAACCATATCTGTTATCCTTAATATCCTAGTAGTTGTAAGAGAAGAAGCACTTTAATGACTGTTTCGTCATTTGCTCATCAGATTTTTGTGTTAAGCTTCATTTGCAATGCAGAGTGGTGATATGTGTCCAATCTCCATAAAGCTCATTGTCATCCATAAGGTACCTACATATCCCATCAACAGCTCGGAGTTGTTGAAATTAGTGTATTTTGTCTTGAGATCGTAAGTGCAGGTGAAATACTATGCATGTTCAGAACATAGGATCAGAACAGCCTCGGTTACAAGCTCAGTCCTCTTTCTCTCGCTATATACAGGTGATTAAAAGTTTCAAATACAATTTCAATGCAAAGTTTTTATTAAGCCACAGACAGTCCGTAGCACGTTTCTTAAATGAGCCCTTAAATAATGATTTCAAATATTCAATTTCCACGCTTTACCACTGTCTTGTTTCATGTAGGACCCTACTCTGTCCACAGTTCACCTCTGAATTTGGACTCGGCTCATTCAGCTTATTCGGCATTTTCATACCATTATTTATTTTCACTTGAATCTATTTTTACAAATTCATAAGACGCAACTTTCACAAAGCCACCTTTTAACCATGCAAAGCGGATCCAAATCGATCGAAGACCAACCGCACAAAAAACTCAAATTCACTACAATCCGCTAATTGAAATTCTTATCTGCGATCACGATAAATACTTGTTCAATCCACTTTCAATTTGACAGGCAATGTGACAGGTGACAACTCATAACTTATGCGGTGTAGACGACGACAAAACTCACAAAGCCATCGCTCACATCGTTGACATCGCTAGACGTATCATCCGCCCACTATCCCGCCACAGCCAGTTGCCAAAGTCAAAACGCACATCACGCAGCCCCCCAAAACAACATCAACTCAAACGAACAATAGCAACACTGAAACAATAATTAATATTATTGTCTTTTAATTCGTTGCGAGCAACGTGCGCGGAATTCCTAATTACAAAGTGGCAACAATTTGCGATTCCTTACGACACAGTGCCAGCTACTGCTCCCATGCCTCCGCGTCCACCCCTCATCCGTACAGCACCCGCGAGTGAATTATCTTCGAGTATAATTAGTCAAGGCAACGAAGACAACGCTGCCTGGTCCGTTTCTGCCATAAATTTCGTATGCAAAAATCGCGGCTTCTTCTTCTTCGGCGAAGAGAGAAGACACCCCTTAAATTAGAAACGAAGGATTAAAGTGGGCATTAATATTGGGCAGTGAACTTTTTTTCTCAGCACCCCGTAAATTTCTCACCACAACGGCCACCGACCGCAGGAATCATTCATTTTGTCGCCATTACTCTTAGCCAGCTGCCACATTTATTTCGTCGCTCTGAGGGAACTCTGGTGCGCAGTGGCTTCAAAATGTCCGCGGTGTCCTTTGCTTTCGTTGGTCGGGGGGTATATTTTGTGTTGTTTGTAAAAGTTGTTGCAAGAAAAATGTGTACACGACAAAAAAAAAAAAAGTCGTCTTCAAGTACACGAGGTCATTTGGTTGAAGTCAACGCCACTTACACACACAGGACAGGAGCGAGGTGGCCAAATAGAGAAATCCTAGCACGAATCTGGTGAATTTGAATTCTGATGAAAAAAAAAAAGAAAAGCCAAGTGCTACGGAAAAGTCAAAACTTACCTCTTGTTCTTGTCCCCATCTGGGCCACGAGAGTGATGACGACGTGGGTTGCGTTCTTCGCAGAGCAGATGCTGATATAATGTAATAATAAATATTTCCAGAGCCGCGCCGAAAAAGTCTTAGAAGGAACATCTTACTCGCTTTTTAAAATGTCCAATAAAAATTGCCGACACATTCTGGCCATAACTCTTCGGAATCCCATATAAATCACCCAATGTAATCCCTCATGCTATAGCGCTGCGCCACCCTCTACTGTACGTACACTTTGTGTAACTCCAACAAGCTATGGTCGTCGCCGCTCCTAGGGGAGGGTTCCTTCGTGCAAGAATTTTCCCTTTAGCGTTTCTCCGTTTTTTTTTTTGTGTTTTCCTGCGTTAGCTTTCATTTTTTTTTGTCGGAACTTTGATATGAGTTTTGGGGGGATGGTGGGTTGTAAATGAGGGTGGGAAATTTACGATTCAGGACAGAGAATAGAGAAGAGGTTCTTTTTTTTGCGTTTCAGAGAAAAATTTCCATTCCGGACGCCCTTTTAAGAGGAGAACGGTCTGCGAAATGGGGTGAGATGTTATCGAAAATCATTAAATAGCCATACGTCTTCTTTTGGCCAATCCGCTTATGGGTTTCACTGTGCATGTGTGTGTGTGTGCGAATATTTGGAGGGACATTTGAGGTATTTGCATAAAAATGTAGAATAAATTACTCTTAAGGATACTTTTGAATGTGGGTACGGAAAATGGAAGAATAGATGGGAAAAATAAGAAATTGAGTATGAAACGATCACAGGGTTTATCTTTTCGCTTCCTTTCCTTCCTTCCGTTCGCACATGGTCGTCGGGTATTTATAACGCCTTTATAAGATTGTGCTTGATTTTTATAAGTTGCTTGTTGATATAAAAAGATATTTGAAAGTATTTATATTGAGCAAGGACTCAGTCGTAAAAATGATCTGAACCCCTGGTCTTACCGTAAGCTTAGAAAAATGTTGTATATAAAATCTTCTACATAAACTTTGCTGCATCGCTAACTCATAGTCAAGGTTCAAAATCGTGGATATAAAAAAGGGATCAACGGATGCACCCGGCAGTAGCACTTGCGTCAAATTTTTACACCAAGTGAGCAGCACTGAGCTTAGGACTTATTTCTACATTATAAATAACAGCTTCACTCGGATTGTATTCGCTCGTGTGGGAAACAATGGGATTACTAATCGTTATTCGCTTGTCTGAACCATCCCGCACACACTATATCAAAGTTGTAGCCTAACATAATGCCTGTAAGAAGTGCTAGGTGACTTCTGTTGGTCCGCAGCATGTTTGAGGTGCGCCATATAAAGGGTGTACTTTCTCTCTCATTTGCAAGTTTTGGAATTTCAAGGTGATACCTAGGTTAGGTGAGGTTGAATTGCTAAGCAGGGACACACTTAGGCAAGATCAAGACCTATTATAATACCGCGTGGAAAAACCGGGTGACCAGCATCAGAGACCTCACACGTGTAATATCCTTAGGCGAAGAAGGTGATACCTACTGAACCGCCTTCTTATTTGCATGGTTGCCCCGTGACTAAAATGAGTGTGACGCTATGATTTGCAGTAAGAGATTTGAGCGTCAAATACTTGTCAGCTAGAGCCATCACTTTAATGGTTATCAACTTTGCGTTAAGTTTTAAGTCGCAATGATATGAAAAGAAGAAGAGGCTTCATAAACTACGTACCTAGTGAAACAGACAACAAAATAAAAGGTGTCCCATTAAGTTTTAAATGCAGTTCATCTTTTCTTGAGTAAGCTATTGTATTTCTGTTATAAATTATTAGATCAGCTACGATAAATATCCTTCACAACTCTTATTTTTGTTGGACAAAACTTACAAACTACGCGTGGGATTTTTGATGATTGATCTACGATGAAAAGACACATGATCCTGCTGATCATTTAATGTTTCCTTTTTGCAAGAATTTACCGCCTGAAAATTACTACTGCAACAAATCAATCGTGTCTCTTCGTATCGCTGGTATCTCATAGGTCCTTACGGATCAGTTAAGTCGAAATTATTATTGTGCAGTAGCGAATTTAATTCAATGCATTTTCGTCATCATCTTCGAAAAAGTACTTTCGAAAACCCTTATGAAATCGACAGGAATTCATTGGTCTCTAGGAGGTTTCCTCCCCTGCAATTTTAAAAATGTTGTTTCTTTACGAAACTATCTTATTTGAAGCCCACCTCGATTGAAGATGATTTTCTACATAAAATCCTTTTTTCACACGAAAGGATGGGACCTACGGTTTTATTGTCGGCTTCGAATGATGGATTGAGAAGCTTTCTCATTACAGATTCTACTCTTCCAGGTTTGCTATGCCTGGGGAGAGGTAGTGCTGTGAAAATACGATTGGTTTTCTTGAGGCTCGAATCTGTGTCCTCTCGCTTAGCAGTCCAACACACTTACCACTTAACCACGTCTTAAGAAATATACAAGTTTACCTAACAATCCTAATTATGCTTCAGGCCCAGATGGAGTTCCTGCTATTGTTCTAAAAAAAATGCTCAAACGCGCTGGTGTGACTCCTGGCAACACTTTTTCAACTTTCCTTTTCCCAAAGTGTTTTCCCCAAGCTCTGAGAAAACACTTTTTTAATTTCCGTTCATAAAAAAGGCATTAAGAGTAAAATTACAAACTATCGACCCATTGCCAAACTGTCTTGCACTGGAAATCAATTTTCTCTCCACACCAACACGGCTTTCTAAGTGGTAGAAAGCTACCACTACCACCAACCTCGTTGAATTTATATCTGGAGCTTTGCGCGCCTTAGAAAGCGGGAATGAAGTTGATGTAATTGCCACCGACTTTAATAAGGCCTTCAACACTATTTCTCATGGCATTATACTTTTCAAACTTACTACTCTCGGATTCCAACCTAACTTAATTCAGTGGACTGGATCGTATTTGGTCTCACGCCAGTATAAAGTGAGGTCTTCCGTTTCTGACAACTTTACCGCTACCTCTGGCGTTCCTCAAGGCAGCCACCATAGCCCTCTGACCTTTATTCTTACGATCAATAACGTCGAACGAATTATCCTCAATTCTTCTCTGTCAATTTATGCCGATGACATGCACATTTAACGGTGTATATCATCTCAGGAAGAGATTGATAAACAGATTGTTTATCTGGGTTCAGAAAAATGTCCTTCAACTTAATGTGACCAAGTGTCAAGCCATTACATATTCTCAAAAACGACTCCCAGCAACTCCTCGTACTAACTTCCTCAACGGTGAGGCAGTCCCTACTGTATCCTCTTTATGCGACCTTGGCGTCTTTTGTGATAAAGACCTTAGCTTTCGTTGCCACATTGACCACATCATCAATAGAGCTTACTCCACTCTTCGGTTTGTAAAACGGTGGTTTAAAGAGTTCTCAAATCCTTACGTCACCAAATCCCTTTACATACGTTAGACCCATCCTCGAATATTAAGAAAATCGTGGCTATCCAGCGTAGATATGTTCGTTTTGCTTTGCGTGGCCTTCCTTGGGTTGATCCTTACCTCCCCATTTAGGCCGTTTTCAACTGATTGACCTACAGTCCCTTGAAAAATGTCAAGAAGTTGCCAATTTGCTCTTTATCTAACAGCTGGCAATATCGATTCCCACCAACTCTTACAAATGATATCCCCACATAACCTTAGATCCGTTCCATTATTCCGCCTTAACTCTCACTGTACCAATTAGGTATGGGGATATCGAGCCGATATGTAGAATGCTCCGCAATGTTAACAGCATGCACTTCGCATTTGATATTAACCAAAGTAATAATTAGCGCGGGCTAAAGGGATTATGATTACCCTTAAACTAGAGCACGGACATTATGGAATTTAGAGGAGAGACGAAGGAGGTACCGGTGCGCGTTGGATTAAAAGGCTTATTTCACATTCGTGTGGTTCGGAATGCTTTGTACCGTCACACTTCCTAAAACTTCCCCCTTGCGCCTGTTTAATTTTAAGCCTAGCGTTAAGCTTAGTTTTTAAGTCTACTTTTAAGTTTTTCTTGCTTGGGGGCTCCAAAATCAAAATAACATATTAAAATATTTGACAAAGTTTTAATTCAGAATAGAATTGGTAAACAGAATTATTGGCATAAGCCAAGACAAAAAAAAAAACAGGCCTATCTATACCACCTCGATATTATTTTAATTCTATTAATAGACTCTAAAACTCCGATAAATCTCTAAATAAATCATATGCGGGCATTGTTTCCAATCTCTCAAAGATTTGATACAAAACTAGCTTTTAACAATCATATCATAATATGTAGATCTGATCAGATAGGTAAATCATTATAACGTAGACATAATTTTTATCACTTAAAATGAAAACTCTTTTTCAAAGACACAGAAGAATCATGTTGAAATTCAAAAACTTTCGCGAATTAATGAAGAGTAAATTCCCTTGTTAAGCGACGTTATTAAGATGATTAATGATTCTCCATAAGTGTAGGCCACACCTCAAGAACACTCTTATTCAATTAGCCCAAAGGAAACAGCACGAAACGTGTTATATTTACATTAACCCCCTCACAAACATGTGTGTGCGCAGGAATAATCCTTCTTCCACTCTCAGTGCGGTGTACACAACTTGCCACCAAAAACACAAAGAAAATTTATTTCCATGCCATTTTCTGTTTGGAACTTTTTTCAAAGTGAACGCTTATTAATCAAGTGTCCCCCACCCCTACCACCTGCCGGTTTAGAGGCAGCTAGCGGCCTCCTGACATGACTGACAAATGGTGGTCGGCTCGAAACTGGTGGTTGAGAGACTCGCAATGAACTCTCAAGTTCGGGGAGGACTCGCTCGCTCGCTCGCGATCACTTATTAATGTTTGTCTCATCTCACCTCGCGTTCCAAATAATTTCCACCCGGTTTGCGGTGGTCGATGGTGGTCGGAGTGAGATTTTCGTTAATTTTATTACCTGTAGAGTGCCAGGTAGATTTATCAAAATGTTCCAAACAAGAACATGATTAATTTCTGACAAATGTCCGAAACAAAAAGATGTGACACACCCCGGACTTGTCTTGTATCTGGTTGTTTTGGTCGTGCGGCTGCGATGTGTGGAGCAGAGCTTCGGTAAGAGCTGGGTCTGGTTTTGGATTTTTTTTTTTTTTTTTTTTCTGTTGGATATGCATAGTAAGCACTTGCTTCATCCAGTCCAGAGCTCATCTTTTAGTAGGATTTAAATTTATTTATTTATTTATATTTTTTCATTGGAATAGGTAGGCTTTATCGCAGAAACTAAGTTGTTGTGGGTATAGTTTCCGAGGTCCCCTGGAATAATGATTTGTTGGGTTTTTATTGTGTGATAACTGTGGCTGTGATCATGGAGAATGAATGATTGTTGCTCTGAAGTAATAAATCAACCAAAAGTCGAAATATGTTTGAGATTTTAGCGAGTTTTGTATAAGATTGTTTCGACAAAATACCGTCGGAAAATAAGAAAGAGCACGCGCAATGTATAGTCCTGACGGACTTGTCAATACAGATAAATGGAACAAGAGCTAAGAATCTTGTCATTGCTACATCCTAGAATCACAATGGTACCTGAACAAAATTGAGATACCAACAACTATGGGGTTGTATTCCGCATGGATATCGCTATCAAAGTCCTTTTGAACATATTTTAGATATGCTTAAGCTAAATCTGAATTGGTTGGAGTCATACCACAACAACTCGACGATAAACTCAAAAGTGCCTCTGAACCATCGACAATGGTAGATCTAGGAGAAAACTCAGGAATCTCAAATCGATACTCACATTGATTTTAAAACCGTGTACAACTTTGTTTATGGAGACGAGCTGTACAAAACTATGTCTGCTTGACACGCCTGCCAAACTCGACCATCTGTGCATGATGGGAATGTATATACGATGCTGTTGCTTCATTAAGGTCTGTTATGTCTTGTACGACACTTCGGTGACGCGCTGTCAACATGATTTTTAAGAGAAAGGTACAAAACTCAGACGATAACACCAGCGGAACGATCTGTCAAAAATCTGTACAGCTTGTGGCATAATGCTGACGACATCAACATAATTGAGAGAACACAAGGATACATTTGAGTGCATAGAAACGGAATAGAGAGGTTAACATAAAAGTACACCCATCACCATCACGATTAGGACAGAACGTCGATCAAGGACTTTATTTAAATGGCACCAGGGCGGAAATTAAGCGAAGACTCACTCTTGCCTATGGCTGTTTCTTCGAGTTAATACAAATTGATCACCTCAGATGGCTAGAATATGTTAACCAGATGGACATCGGCGCTCGTTAGAATCGGATCCAGAGACACAACGCTGTAAAGGAAGACTTCACCTCCAGTCTCGTGCAAATGGGAGCTCAACCAACTAAGTGTGTGCAATTTTTATTTTTTATTTTTTCCCTGGGAGGTGGTAATCTTCAAAAGACGAAACTGAGCCCATACTCCCACTCCCCCTTCTCCCTTTTTCCACTTTTCCCTACGGTATGGCCATCTTGGCATTTCATCGCAGGAGGGGGAGAAGCCAGTCTTTCCAATCATTGCACCTAGTTGTTGGACTAATCAGCAATTTGTCTTTCATATATTTAATGTTGCGTTAGGTCTACTATCTATTATTGTTTTGGCTCCTTTTTTTACTCTAACAATCTATAGATTGCTAGTTCAAATGGTTTTTTCCTTCTTAATCTTCTGACAAGATTGTCAGTATTTAGTAATTCCGTCATTTCGGTTTATTGTTATTTGACAGACAAGAGTATCTCACGATAAGCCAATACATTTTATTTTAACGCATGTTCAGTTCCTCTCTTTTTTTCTTTACATGCGGTTTCCAGTGCAGTTTTGCATCTAAGGTCTTGCCTAGATATTTGGCTGTGTTTGCATATTCTACTGCATCACTATTTATGAACACTGGGATATGCTGAACATTCTTATTCGTGAAATTAATATGGACCGACTTTAGATGATTTAATTTAATTTGCCATTTTTTTTGTCCATTTTGGTACGTTATTTACTGCCATCTGAAGCTTTTTTGTCGCTTCTTCGACATTTTCTCCCACAGCAAGGATAGCAGTATCATCGGTTGGCACGGTTGTTTAATCGCTATTTGGCAGATCCCTGGTAAACAGAAGATATAATACAGGGCCTAGCACACTACCTTGTGGCACTCCAGCATCTATTTCTCTCAGTGTGGAGTAATCATCTCCTTGTTTAATTCTAAAAAATCGCTGCAATATGTAGGATTCTAGAATATCTGAGCATTGCTTAGGCAGATGCTTTTGCAATTTATGGATCAGTCCTTTGTGCCATACTTTATCGAAAGCTTGTGCTATATCGAGAAATATAGTAGAGCATATCTTTTTCTCTTCAAATGCTTTTTCGATTTTATCTGTTATTCTGTGCACCTGATCAATCGTGGAGTGCTTATTCCTAAAACCAAATTGATGGTTTGGAATTAGTGATTTTTTTTCAATGATTTTATGCAGACGTTTAATCAATAGGTATCTTTTCAAATAGTTTGGACAACATAGGCAGTATCGATATGGGGCGATAAGAGGTGAATTCACTAGGTGGTTTGCCTGGTTTTGGTATCATAACTACCTCCGCTTCTTCCACATGCTGGGTACATACCTTATCCTGAATGCAGCATTTATAATCTGCGCTAGTTTATGTAGGCCTTTTTTTTGGGAATTGTCTTAGGATTTCCCCTGTTGTCAAATCAAATCCCGGAGCTTTTTTGGTATTGATGCCTTCTTTTATGTCTTTGGCAATTTATTTCGTCGTTACCGGTTAAATATGTCCCTCTTCTTCGCACAGTTCTTCCGTTTCTTGACAATCTTTATTTTCATAAGGTTGTGGAAGACGCCTTCAAGATACTCAGCAAATAAATTCGCTTTTTCTTTGTTGCTTTTTGCCCAGTTACCTTCCCTGGTTTTAACTGGTGGAATATGTGCTATTGTCCTATTCATTCTCTTTGTCGCCTTCCCCAGCGAGTAGTCGGTACTAGCGTTATTCGTCAAATTGGAAAGGTATGATTGAAAAGATTCATTTTTAAATTCTCTTACCGATCTTTTGAGTTTACTGAATAGATTATTGAGCATCGTTTTGTCGCTTGGCGCCCTTGTAAAGTAAAACAAACTTTAATTTTCAAAAAAACTTAAAGATGGATTTATTTTCTACCATAATAAATAAATTAAATAAGGAAATACAACTTTTTTCATAGCTATTAATAGAAAAATAAAATATGTTAAGTGTGCCACACATGTTGGGAGAGATGCCGCATGTTAATTTAGCTTAATTATAATGTCCATTATGTTTCTTTTTCGCTTCTCTTCACGTCCGCAATCTGTACAGGGAAGGATTCTGGTTTTTTTGTAGCGTGTGCAGTTTTCATGTAGCCATTTGCTACATTTCGCGTATTGGATCCAATCCTCCCGTTTTTTGGTCGAAAAATAATTTTCCCAACAAACATTAGGATTCTCAGCCGGCTCAATCTTCCTTTTTGAAGCCTTTTTTCTGGTTGGGTTTTCGAAGACTTGGCGTTCTTCTTTTTTTCAATTAAACAGGGTGATGTTAAGACCTCAACTTTCTGCCTTCGTCTTGAAAAAATCCGCCCTGGAATTTTTGGTTGTGGTAAAATTTCTTGAAACCGTCTTGTTGGCGTAGGCTTATTGAAACATGATGATGTGTGCGTTTCATTTTCAGAGTGATAACAGGTGTGCGATGTATAGCTGGTGCTTGGAATAACCAGTTCCAAGTTCAAGGTGTTGCTGGTGGTTTGATCTGCAGGTTCCATGTCCGATTCAGGACATAAAGTCATCGTTTTTGAAGGAAGAGCTGTCGATTGGTGAACTTCAACTGCAGCCGAGTCTAATATGCTGAAGAAGTGGTCTGGAATAGCTTGAGGATTAAAGGGGTAGATTCCTGAGGCCCTGATAAACAAATTCAACATACGGCATCTTATCAAAAAAAAAGTGCGGCATCTATCCCTGTAGTGAGGGAGAGATGCCGCACCACGTTTCATAACTAACAAAAAACAAAAACAAAAAAAAATCACACCAACCACTCTTTTAACACTAATTAATGACACAAAATACTTACATTTGAGAACACACGCAATTACCTGTTTCTGGATCGACAAGTAGCAACATATTGAAAAATTTCCATAGCGTAAATGGGTACGAAAAACCAAACAAGGGATAAAAACTCCCGTTATATGATATATGTATGTTAATATTTTTTTTTTCGTATGTTTTCGTTTGAATACCTAACGGACTTAAAGCAAAACAAAATTTTTTGCGCGGATGACTAGATGTATGAGTTTGGTTGGGTGCGGCATCTATCCCGACGCGGCATCTCTCCCGCAATTACCCTTTTTCCTTTGGATAAGAATTTTGTTTTAGTTTGGTTTTTGTTTTAGGTGTTGCAGCCCATGCAGCTTTTTAGATATTAACTGTAAAGTGGGTGTTATTTGAGGCAACTAGCTAGATTGGCGTTACCTAGTGGCTTGAACTCAGCATCGGCTACCAAAATCTACTTCACTTTTCTGACATTTCTGCCATGTCACATCACACTTCATATTCATATACATATATGGTTCTTCCATTTCAACATACATACATATGTAGGTGGAAAAAAAAATTAAGAACAATCCCTGCACCGTGTTTTACTCTTCACCTTGATTCGTCCGCATCGTACCGATATCTTCAATGTTCTTGTCGCGTTGTTTCATATTTTCAAAGTGTGTTGTACTTTCCGCCGTCTTTGTTGCTCATGTTACTCGTTTGTTGTTGTTTTTCGTGCACTACAAGTCATAGTCCGAGTGGCATGAAACTGGAATAAACAAAAAAGAACTCAACAAAATTCATATAATAAATCAGAGATTTTTCTGAATAACATTTCAGACCGGAGATTTATGACCGTAACTTTTCTTAACGTTGTTTACATCAACTTAAAACCTTTTCCTTCGTTTTTTGTTTTTTTTCTTCCCTCAAAATTGTTATTTCTTTTATTTCTTTAACTTCTCGAAATAAAAATAACGAAACGAAATCAAAAAATCGCTGAAAAATGATATAAGAGAACGCGTTACCTGTTTTTTTTTTTTGGATTTTGAAAAGAAAGATCTCAGTTTTGATACCCGATGTGGAATTATAAGATTCTTCTTGTTTTTCATCATCTGGTCAAATGACACAACGAGGTGTATAGGTAAGGTACCCTATAGAACGAAAGCGAAACCTTCGAATCAGATTATCGTGTTGCATATCGTCCGTCGTTTATGGAATTTCTTTTCAGGTCTTGCTTGGTCTTAGTTGGGATCTTAGCTGTCACACCTTGGACTGACCACACCACAGGCACCGCTGAGAAATGTGAGTTACGAGTTCTCATTCGACGAGTGAGCCTAACAAATTATTTTGAGATTTGTGTTAGAGGCGACAGAGAGACACTGTCGACCATGGTGATAACTAATTTTAACATGTCATCCTGATGAGAAGATAAACACTTAGATTGATATTCATAATTAATGCAGCGCATTCTTAGTGGTGGATCGTTTTTTTTTTGCAATAAGATTTGTGCTTAATACAAACAAAGGCGGTATTTTTTTCGAAATCCTGCTTTAAAATTTTAATTAGTATTAGTTTTGTGTAAGTCATTTGAGAATTAAGCTTTCGATCTTGTATAGACATAAAGTTGAACGAACGAGAGAAGACTGCTGTGTCTACGGTGAAGCAATAAATAATAGATTGTTCCAATGGTAGTGGAACATGATTAGTCATTCGTAACTAAATCTAAGGAATTCTGCCTCGTCTTCAATATTTCAACGCCCTTTCACAATGACCTCCGAGCCGTCAACTCCAAAGACAAGGCAAATCTTCTTGCTGCACACTTTTTAGCCACATTTGCGCCTCCAGATTGTGCCTTGCCTCCTTTAGTACTTGAGAGTGTCGAGTATTACAAGGGACAAGTCTAAGTTCGCACTCATACTGTTGCAAGAGAGAGATTAAAATATCTTCACATTCACAACTCCGTTGGCTCAAAGGGTATCTCAACCTTAGCTCTGAAGAGGTGGTCTTTAATGCTGGCAAACCATAGGCTTTTACTTCTGGGTTACTCTCTATCCGTGCCTAACAAAATAGAAGCATAACAGAGCCAATAGACACTTCCGTCCAGTGAAGAACAGGATTTATTTCCTGAGCCCATCACAAATATGGAATGCTTTACCATTTCTCCCTATGTCTTCATTGAGTGTTACATCCTTGGTATATTTACGTCGGAAAAGTAGGTACATTTACAAAGGCTGCAAAATGCACATGGAAGATGGCTATGACATCTTTAGAGCATCTGCCAAATGTTCAATCTTGGGAACAGGAGAAAGCTATAGGGGGACAAGTCCAGAGATCAGAGTTGATAAGAAATCAATTACTTGTAGAAGCTCAAGGTTCGATTTGTGGGACGGCATGTTACCTTTGTAAAAATAATACTTTTCTATGCATCAATCTTTGGCTGTTTTCATGCAGAATAGGCTTTTGATATTATTTTCCCTTTGTCCACTCAGTTAGCCAGCAAAATGTCTTGGGAAGCTCGAAAAACAGTAGCCACCGTTTTCACAAGCAAAAAACGAGCTTCGCTTCCTTCAGCATGTTTTTACCACTTGTTGCGGCATCCTTCATTAGCAACTTTTTGTACAGCATATTCTGCACTCCTTGATTTGACATGCCTAAAGTTAAGTTATAGCAATCTATGGCAGTTTTACTCTATGGTCTTCGATGACAATACCACGGGTTTTTTCAAAGATGATGAACTAAACTTCAAAATACGATGCATAATCAGTTTTTCCATGGTTAAACAGTCAACACTCTTGCAAAGCTTCCATGAAGTCACTTCACTCAAGGGTAGGATGTAGGATGTAGGATGTGACACCTGGTAATTCCTCCGCTTCTCGGTCTGTGAAGTCTCAAGTATTGGACACATTTGTAGTGATCGAAGCCGCATTTCCGGTTACCAAAATTGGAATGTAAGGCCATTTTTCGATAGACTTTTTTTGGATGACTTATAGATTGGATATTCCATACTTATCGCCCGCTCGAACTTCTTCAAAAGTGAAAATATGTAGCCGGCTATGTTATGAAAACTCTTGTGTCATGTATTTACCTTTTAAATTCAAAGCAAGAACCTAATGTGAATATATATTGCTCAAGCCCCCTCCAGTTCAAATAATTTCTCCTTTTTTATGTAAACCATGCTCCATTGGTCAGGACTCGTTTGTTCTCTGCAGATCAGGTATTTCGAATTTCGTAATAAATTTCCGAGAGTCGAGAAAATGTCACATGGACGTGGCAATTTTACAAGTACTAGATGCTGTCCAGTCTGCAGGGACACCATACGACAACACGCGCCATAAAACACATTTACATGCACTAAATGCAGATGGCCAAGCCAAACCGAAGCCATTGTACACACATACTTGCAGGTATACCATCGCAAGGAGCACTCATTCATTCGCTCACTCAGTGGCTCACTCGTGTGTCAATTAATCAAAATTGCCTCAGTGTGCACAGCAAAGAAAGAAACACCCAACTGGAAATGTCATTAATTTAAGTGTCCAATTAATTAATATCACATTTAACGGCCGCCAAGCTGAGAAAAGCCATTAAGATAGTTATACGTTGGCTTTTCGTTTCAAAGATTTTTCCCATTTCCCCATCCCGTTTACGCAATCCCTACAGAGCTAGCATCAACTCCTCCTTCTACCAGCCATCGTCATCGTCGTCCTAACAACCAGCAACTCATTCATCTTTCTCGGTTTTAAGTTTTCTTCTTTTAATTTTTCTTCTCTGGGGTTTTTCCCTCCCCCACCTTCTTCGTCGTAATTCTTGGAGAAGCGCTGTTCGGCCCCAGCGATGGCGGAGTGGGAATTATTTGTCATGATCAAGTTTCCCTTCGAAAGGACACAATAATTGTTGTTTATTGTGTGTCAGGAAATTGGTAAATACCATCGCCTCTAAAATACCCACCACGTTGATCATTTTCTTCTGCGCCTTCTTTGCCTCCCTATACCCATCCCCGTCTACAATGGGCATGGGCAGCTGTGTCGTCCTTCGGAGAGTACTTATTGATTTATTGCCAAAGTCTTTTTGAGATGACAGATATAATTTTTTTTATTTTTTATTTCTCACAAGGATGCGGTGAGTAGGTAATTTTCTTCCTCTCAGCCCGCACCCAATGACACACAACATCGTTTGTTCGCGAACATTTGCTCCCTTCTCTGCATATCGAGAGGTGAACTTTGTGATTTATATTCAGATCAGGAGTCCAGCTCATAAATCTAACGGTGAATTAAAGTTTACCCCTCACACACACACACACATCGTGGCATAGTCCCGAACACCGGGAACACTTTCACAAAACGGACGAAGGAACCTAAGGACGATATCCTTTCAACTAAACGCAGAACAAGAACAGGAGAGCAAAAAAACAAAAAACCAAGAAACTCCTGGCGAAGGACGAAAAATTAAGGTCGAACCGGTTGCTATTCTCCCAGCTAGCCATGACCGAAGTTCAAAATCCACCAAAGGGCGGTAGGGAGCGATGAAGATTGTGCTGGTCGGTTGGGTGGACAGGAAATAAAAAATTAAAAGTGACTTCCTAGAGGATGCACACAGCACTTTAGTTTGGGGGTCATACACATCTGAGACACTCGCCAATGGTAACGGGGAGATTCTGATCCTTTTTCTGCGATTACTTTATGCTGCGGCTAGTCAGCGGTCGAAACAATACCCCCATCTGTGTGTGTGTATTTGTCAGTCGGATCTATGGAGTATTTAGCTGTAAGGCTGCGAAAACCAAAGAAGGACTTTCCAGCAGCGATACTGTGGCAGGGTAAAGAATTATGAAGGAGCTAAGTCGGAGCCCGCTCGATTTGCGGAGGTAAATTGTTATCAAATAATTGCTGGCAAACGAAATCATACAATTAAGAGGGTAACACGCTCACGGCAAAGGGTTAATGTGAGAGTGAGGAATGTTCGGATGTAGGTACTATCTTTATGGTCGTGTGGGATACGAGTAAAATATTCGTGCTTTTATGTTCTATGTACTCAAGGGTTAATCGTTTGCCACTTTCAGTGGTGAATTTTGTTCTCTTTGTGGGGTAGATGGATACTTTTTTTTACATGCAATTTATGAATACAACTTTTGTTTGCAATGGTCCTTAAGGTGGACAAGGAAGTAAGTTACTTTTAATAAAGTCCTTTGAATTTGTGTATGACCGAGTTTGCAACAATTTTATGGTGGTAGTGAAGATTGACTGGAATAGATATCAAGGGGAGACTAAGAATACTGTGCGATCACCATCGCATAACTGTAGTGTGGGAACACTACACTGCAGCACTCAGACACAAAAACAGGTCTATTGTACCAGTAGGTACAACCCTTTTACTGGTGAGCTTCAGTGATAAGGAGCTATGGTTACCAGCACTCATCACATGAGCCCCAAAAATCTGCCACCTGATACGAGCAAAGGCAGGACAATCACATAAGAAATGTTCCACAGTGTCGTCGCCCTCTCCAAAAGCGCCACAGACAGTGGTGTCACTTAACCCTAACACGTTAAGATGTTTGGCAGATAAAGACGCCAATAATTTATCTGCAGTCTTTTCTGCTGAGAATGCCGTAGACTTCTTACAGACGTCGGGAAGGATCTGTTTAGTCTGACTGCATAGTGACAGTTGTGCTTGCTAGAAACATTCCCCGTCATGGTATATTTTGTGTTGGATGAATTAAGGATGCAGTCAAATGCACAGGGTGCACATACAAAGTAGGACATCATCGCTTTTATAAAATTACGTATACGAGGTATACTCAACATGAATCCGCTTAGCTAGGACTTGAACAACACGAGAGAGATAGAAGGAAGAACATGTTCGACCATTCAGGTTAAAATATCGAAGAACGAAATCTCGAAGTAGAAATGTACAAAATGTATACTTTGATGAAAGAAGATGAAGTAGCTGCTGAATAAAGCCTACCAAGTCCTATAATGAGTGAAGCATTTCATATTTTTGAATATAGGCCTAGTCTCCAAACTAAAAACCCTCTAACTATTCACAGAACATCTTTACCGCTCTTACAGACGGTATTTGTGGCGTTTGTGGTGTAAGGGTTACTAGGCCATGGCTTCTAGACTCCGCCGGTAACGTGTCGACTGTTACACAATTTGGAGAATTGAGGTTGAGTACATGTGGTTATGGTAAGGGGCGTACTTGGACCCTGTGAAATAAACGAGCTTACAAATGAGCTTTCAGATCGATGATCAAGTGGAATTAATTCATTTTCATGCGTTCAACAGTCAGAACGAAAGGATCACTAAAATGGTAAAGCAATGCTGATCCACTATGGAAAGATGCAGGATATTTCAAACCTTATGGCCTGCTTTCGATACTTATGATAATAGAGTTCATATCAGAACATTGCCTTCTGCATTGCATTTCGAATTATCAACGAAGTATCTTAATCGGTTGGGATGCCACCTCTTTCACTTTTGAGCGTTAGGTATTTCTTAAGTAACCAACTTTTGTCTTTCTGAAATATTAGATTCATCCACTGCCTGCACGGCCATTGAATTATGGCTCTTACTAATTCTCTGATGAAAGTTTATAAAGGGTCTTCCAATAGGGACTTCTGACAGTTGCTAGCGGCCATATTGTTGAAGCTAAATCTGTCAAATTGGGTGTCATTTATTCAGTCTGTTTTGCCAAATCACCATGGACGGATAAAGCGTTCAGCAATACGTGCAAATAATAAAATTGTTTAATCAAAATGGGTGCTCTGTTCGGCAACATTTCATCGAAAAATCATCTTCAGCAATGAGGCCCATTTCTGAATGAATGGGTATGTCAACAAACAAAATTGTCGAATTTGGGACGATACCAATCCATACGAGATCCAAGAGCGTCCAATGCATCCCGAAAAAGTCACTGTTTGGTGTGGATTTTGGGTTGGCGGCGTCATCGGTTCATATTTCTTTGAGAACGACGTTGGCGAGCGCTATAGGTCGATGATTACCAACTTCTTTTGGCCTGAATTGGATGATATGGACAGCAACGACATGTGGTTTCAACAGGACAGCGCGGCGCTACGTGCCACACAGCTCACGCGACATTGGAAATTCTGCACAAGCGATTCAAGGGCACGGTCATCTCACGTGGAGGTGAAGTGAACTGGCCACCGAGATCGTGCGTTAGACTTTTTCTGAAGTCGCAGGTCTATGCGAATAAGGCACACACCACAGCGGCCCCCAAAGCCAACATAACCCATGCCATCGGACAGTTCGGATGCCCGCCACTCAGAGAAGCCGCGGCGGACATTTGAACGATGTTATATTTCATACATAATGGCATCGATATGCTTTTCAAACAAATAAAAAGTTCGATGATATCTCACACACACTTTGCTTTATTAACCCTTAACCACCTAGCACCAGTTTTGGTCACACTACCACCTAACATACGTCTATGAGACCCCGGAACAAAATCATTCGCGTTTGTGACATTGTGTGAATTAAGTTAGTTTTTAATTAAAATCAGTTTAGGAACATATTAAATTATTTATTAGAACAAGAAAGGCACGTTAAAATCAACAGTTTTGTTTTAAATCTCAATTAAGAAGTCAACGTCTCTTTTTTTATACTTATACACTAACACATTTAGAAAATTCGATCCATAGTAAAAATCACAAAAAGTAGGTACTTCTTTGTTCTTTTTTACTTACTAGAGACATACGCGCTCACGTCCGACTGCGACGAGCGGTTGCGTGGCACAGAGGGTTGCGAGGAAAAGGTACAAGAACGAACAGGTTTGTACGAAGCTCGGGCGCAATAATATTCACGCCTAAAGATTCGTCGGGGTCTCTGAGACGTATGTATGCTAAGTGGTTAAGGGTTAAAATTTAAAGATCGGTGCGTCTAATGAAAGACCCTATAAATTCGGTGCAGACATTTTTATGGATATTGATTTTTGACCGGTCTCTAGCTGTCTTGGGAGAGTGGTGAATCTTTTTCAAGTCTTGTAAGTGTACATTTAATAGACTAAATCCTTCCTTAAGGCGGCGCTACAGTCCGGGGTGGACCTTGGCCTCAACCAACAAGCGTCTCCAGCCAGCTCGATGTTTAGCTAGCTGCCTCCAGTTTCGCACGCTAAGTTGGTTGAGGTCCCCTTCAACTTGCGCGCGCCACCTGAGTCGCGGTCTTCCTCTACTGCGCTGTCCCTCGGGGGCGGATTCGAAGATTTTTCGGGTCGGAGCATTGGTGTCCATCCGCTCTACATGAACAGACTAAATATCGCTGATTATTATGAGACTAATCGCCAAATCGTGGACGAAATTTCAAGGAAAGACTGAACTGTCTCAACACTCTGTCCAGCACTTGTTCCAGTTCTAAGGCTGAGGCTTCACAGTGTGGAGTATCCTCGTGCACTTCTTCATCATTAGGTACAACCAGATCACAGATAGTTTGCATTTATGTTTTGTTTTTTAGTGCGATACCTCTTCTCTGCTTTATTTGCTTTTCCCATCACAAGAGTCTCTTAATATCTTCCATCTTTTTACAATACCTTTTTCATCTCGAAGTTTATACAAATTTCGATGAGACAAACAAGAACTCCGAGTGCTTTTATAAGCTCAATTCGCATAGCAGAATCGAGGTCGACTTTTCATTCAAATCACTTTCACGGCGTCAAAGGTACCGCTGGTCAAAAATAAAATATTTGGTCCGACAGCTTATAGAAAACCAAGGCCTAACTTCTCGCAACCATGGATGTAAAATTGTTCGCACTACAGTTTTTATTGCCGCCTCCGAATGGCGAATTAAGAAGCTTTTTCATGATCTGGTATCGCGCAAAACATTTGGTTCTTTTTCTGACTCGAAAAGTCCAATGCGCTACCACTGAACAACTTGTCAATTTCAGAGAGTATTATTTGCAATGAGAAGCTTCTCAGAGACACTAGCTTCCATTCGAATGAGACCTTGGCTTCCCATGTGCTGATCTCCCAAGATGTTGCACTACTTTTCTGTGGGATAAAAGTACACAGATTAAATCGACTTACTAAAATAGAAAGACTTGATTTCCACTCGACAATTTCATCGTTTATTTATTAATTTAAACTTTATTTATTTTCCCTTATTCCTAACAAGAAAACAATAAGGCAATGCAATAACCCCATTCGCAGTAGTTTATTGCTGCGCACGCCATAAAACTTAAGCACCGTCAAATTTCAAGTTCAGAAAATCCATAAAATCTCTCACAACCCAGTCGGAGATTTTCCGCAACTCAAATCTGAGTCAATTTCAATTTCACTCTTACCCCTGACTGAGCAAAAAGAATTACGACTCACTCAATGGGCATTCATAAATCTTCTCTAAATTGTAAACGCCCATAAACAAACTCTCTTGGCATATTCTCCCGAATGACAATACTCACCACTACTAGTGTAACACGCAACCACGTGACAATTTGCTCAGACACTTCGCATACTTTCTCAGTTATTTACTTGAAATTCTCTCTCTTGCCGAGGGTATGGGATTCGCACTTGAGGCGGAGACTTACTACCCACACACTACGTATTACATCTCGCTCGCACCCACGAAAGATAGACAACCATCCGGTCGACACATGGCACGCGAGTCATAAAGCAGCATTGGCTGTGGCGGCCATAAACCATCGTGCGAAGAGGTTGGTCTTAATCCGGCAGCCATGTGCGCAAGTGGGAAGGATAGCAGCCATAAAGCATTTCAGTTTCAGCTCAGCCAGGCGCTGTGATTTATACGAGTATTCAGCAGGTAGCTGGTTCGGAGAGGAAATTCATTTGAATGTATGGGAGAGAGTGGCAATGGCAATATGGATATGCGTGGCGAAGTATTTCCCCATCTACCCAAGAATGAAGTGGGCAACGCCACTGCGAGAGAGCAGCAGCTGATGTATTGTCGGCCATAAAGCATCCGAAGAGGATGTTTCTGCCATTACACAGATGATAATGATGATGACGACCAAATTCGGTGAAAGTAAATGTGTTTTATCTCTTTTCTTCTCGTGTTGTTTTTGTTAGGCTGTTTGGTGTTTGTGAGTGTTGCCGATGGCAAAGTGAATATGGAGTGTTGGATATATTTTTCAATATTTGTGTTTTGCGACGGAAATGTTTTGTTTCGAGTGGAAAGTTATTTCTGTGAATAGAGAGCGTGTATATTTTATTTCTATTTCTAAATGTCCTTCTTAAAAGCATCTCTTGCAGCACATATTTGAATAATCTTCTTTATCTGAGATGTAGTCGAAAGAAATTTTTTTTTCGTTTCAAAACTAAAAATTCTCAAATCAGTATTTACATACAAATGTATTCAATTTTCCAGATATTTTTAACTTCTTTACCAAGCTTGTATCAAAAGTTTGCATCCAAATGAATTAGAAATTTTACCTTGCTATGCTCTAAAAGTTTGATGTACAAAAAACTGAATTTTCAAATAAATTTAGCATCGATGATTTATTTAGGCTTCGCACATTCATATTTTTGATTTCTTCGTCATGGAATAATCATATGTAGGTACCTCAGTGAAAGTGTAATTTTTGATTGAAAGTTTCCTCTCAAGAGCATAATGGGTCAAGCCGTCAGCTTATTTTGTGTTAGGTATCCATCATGCCTTCGATCGGCTTTAAATTTCCAGGACCATCAAAGGTAAAACAACCACAAAAACCTAACTTTGGGTGGCTGCGTTTAGGCACTTGGACAATATGACCAGGTCGGAGCTTTTCATTGTAATTCCTTGTTACAAAACTTACCTTTTCGGTTTTCCTGATCCTGGTCCTGGCCAACTGACTTTTTTATTTTCCAATCTTCTGAAATCCAATATTTCTGTTTTTTCTCCTATGGCAGTCATTTTGTCTTCATAACGTCAGCCAGAAGTTGCTACTTGAGAAGTCTTCTTGCCTTGCGACCCTACTTCCAGAAGACGCCGTAGAGTAGTTGACGAATCCAACTATACATCAGCCAAGTACCTTTGAAGATCGCCACTTAGCTTCTTAGGATTTATTACACTGTTTCGGGACCAACATTTTGTCATCAGGAGCTGTGGTTTTTCGCTTTCGATTGAAATGGCCCTTCCAATTCGTCGCAACCAAACCAAAAACAATTGACTTTCCAACTCCGACATCAATCGAAATATCCCTAATGCTTTTCCACAGAGATATCCATGTCTGGATTTCAATGGTGCGTTCAAATAATACAATTTTCCAAATAGATAACACAAAGCCTTTTTAATATTCATTAAAAATTCGACCTACCTTCTAAGTTAAAGCGAGAGAGCCGAACTTCAATTCTGAAGTAATTTGAAAGAATCTTGCTGTCACACAAATTTGCAACGTAAATGAAAATATTTGAGGCAAGTGTTATGGCGTATAGCATAGTGTGTCACTATTTTCGTTAACGGACATCGAAAGCAATAATATGCAACTTTGTCAAACTTACTGAGACTTTCTGCGTGATTTGACAAATGGCATAAGGTAACTTAAATAACAGCATTGTAACTTACTTAACGGTGGGCATCGTAGTGCCTTGGACTGTCTAGCAAGATGAAAGAGGTACTAGTCAGCAAAACAGCCATATGACCTCAAAGGGTATAATTTGGCACAAAAACCTTCTTAATCCTTTGTCCGCAGTGGGAAATAAAAACTGAAGGCCCCTTCCATTCGTGCAAACAATTAAAAAGTTTCGAGAAGGTACAAGTTTTGTCTTTCTGGCGTATTTTTACGGTGCTCAGTGATGTCTTAGATAATACAGCAATGGCAATGGTTCCTTTTGGATGCCAAAATTAACACAAAATTAGAAAAACAAGTACGAGCTGTGAACAATTTAGCATGGTTGGGAGCAAAGTCGAATCCACACCACCTTTCGGGAATTAATGGACGCGACAATTTCCCATGGACAAATGTCGATTTTTGAGCGCGTTAAATTAATAAATAATTCAGCTTCTAGTAAATGGAACACTCCAAAATACGACTTTGAAAAGATGCGTTTCACTTTTGAACAATAGGAATATGGCATCGCTGAGAGTGCGAACTAGGTTACCTTCTTTACAGACAAGTCACAAAAAAAAAGTCTGTGATAGGTACTTTAAAGATCGACAAATCATTAAGGTTCGCAGATCTTTTAAGCAAATTTCAGATTGAGATCTTTGCCCTAGATCGGGCAGATTAAATGTACCTCCATCGGATATAGTTGACAGTCAACCAACGAAGACGACTTATAGAAAATAGTCAATCAATGTCCCAATTCAGTTAATTCAATCAAAAACCACTCAATCAAACTTAGCTATGAACTTAGAATCGTGGATTTGAGGACACTGATCCGTGTTTCGGACTCGGATTTCAATAGGTAGGTATTCATTTTCATTTAGGAGTGAGTAAGGGTCGTACTGAGAAATATGCTAATCGCAGATGGACTTACCAGTTTTGAATAGTTCTGAACACAATAAGAACGAACAAGTTCTGGCAGTCTGAACATCCGACTGAAGGTAGATCGCGTCATTGACATGATCGCCGTCAATTTTTGTAAAAGCTATAAAAATGAAGACAAGGAATCTATCAGGCATTTGCTTCGTGATTGCTCGGAACTTGAGAGATGACACTTTTGGTTCTTTGACAACCTGGACAGAATGAAGGTGTTACCATTTGCAGATTTAATTATATTCAGAATTCAGATTGGTTCTGGTGAAATTTTTTTAGAATTCACTCCGAGGGCCACTACGCTCGTTTTTGTCGTTCAACGCTCGTATGAATGTACTCACTTATTTAAGGTGGCGCTACAGTCCGGGGTGGACCTGGGCCTCAACCTACAAGCGTCTCCAGCCAGCTCGATCTTAAGCCAGCTGCCTCCAGTTTCGCACGCTAAGTTGGTTGAGGTCCCCTTCAACTTGCGTGCGCCACCTGAGTCGCGGTCTTCCTCTACTGCGCTGTCCCTCGGGGGCGGATTCGAAGATTTTTCGGACGGGAGCATTGGTGTCCATCCGCTCTACATGACCCAGCCACATCAGTCGTTGGACCTTCAATCTTCTGGCTAAGTCGATGTCGCTGTACAGTCCGTACAGTTCGTCGTTGTATCTTTTCCTCCACTGACCGTCTATGCAGACGGGACCGAAAATCACCCACAGAATTTTCCTCTCGAAGCACCCTCATCCATTTTTGATAAAGTCCATGCCTCTGCGCCGTAGAGCAGGACTGGGATTATTAAGGTCTTATAAAGGATCACTTTGGTTGTTCAAGAGAGGGCTTTGCTAGTTAATTGCCTTCTTAGCCTAAAGAAGCAGCGATTGGCAAGGGTTATTCTTCGTCTGATCTCAGCGTTGGTGTCGTTGTCTGAATTGATAGCGGAGAATAGGTAGACAAAGTTCTTAACTACCTCAAAGTTATATCCGTCGAGGGAGACGTTCTGTCCGAGACATCGGTGTTGAGTGTCCTTTCTTGTTGACAGCATGTACTTGGTCTTGCTTGTATGAATGTGCATTTTCTAATTTTTACGTTTTCAAAGCTGCGCTAATTCAAAGGGTTTTCGTCTTCTCAATCTCCTAATAACTAGGTTTGTGTGGTCCAGAAGCTGGAGGGCCTCAGAGTTCGTGTGATGTCGGAGACACTCTCCATGTTTTTTATCATGTCTTTTGACTTCATATTTTACTGGTTCCATACCTAAGTCTCTTTGGTGGTCCTCATTCTGCACGTACTAGGGTTCATTGACGATATTTCTCACTACTTTGTTTTGGAATCTTTGGATGATGTCCATATTGGTCTGTTTAGTACAACCTCAGAGTTGATATAACTTGTCTATAAAGTAGGAGTTTGTTAGAAATTGACAGGCAGGAATGTCTTCCTATAAGCCAGTTCCGGTGGGATGATGCTTAAAACTTCACAATGAGCGTATCTATAATTGTAGCAAACTGCCTTCACAGCATAGTCTAAATCAAGCTTAACTTGTTAAGCTTTGGTTGGCACACAATATGATTTATAAATTCCAAAACTTAATAAAACAGTGCTTATTCGCTCACTTTACAGTGCCCTAACATAATTCAAGATTATCCAATTAAGGGAATTGGAAACCATCTATCAAAATTTATTGCAATCTCACTAGATCGAACTAAATCATGATTAACAAAATATTCTGAAAAAAAAAAACAGACATCGCATCCTACAACTATTTTTAATCAAACATATTGGTGTACTGCAGGGCAGGGCAGACAAACATGTTTATAAACACTCACCACATTCGATGAATGTTTACAATGAACTTTAGCCAAGTAGGTGCCACAATGTTTATCTAACTCTTAGCGCCAGAAGGTGGTCCATCGCAAACGGTGAATAAATTAAACTTTTATTGAAATCCAAATAAACAAGGAAATTCGAAAATTTTATAATTTGTTTACTTATCAACTAACACTCTAAATCCCCCAAAGTGGAGAACGCACTGGTGTTGCACACCCAAATATGCTGACAGTGGGTGTTAGGTGTTACCTACTGGTGGTGGGGTACTCCTCCACCGTTGGACATGTGAAACGCAAAAAAGAAAAACCAAACCGAAAGCAATTGTGATTCATTGAGTTTTTTTTTTTTTTGAAAAAATGGAATGAAAATTCAGAGTATAATTGGAATTTGATTGCCCAGAGTGAGTAAATGGAAATTCACCGGTGGGCTATCCCATAAAATGCTTCCCACAGGTGCGTATGATGATGATCTGTGGGTAGTTACACACGTTGGGTCAGGTTAAGAAATAGAAGGAGTTTGTTTATCTTAATTATGTGTTCTAGTGTTACAGTTGAACTTAAATTGGCACTACAAATGTGTAAGTGTGCTAGAGGAAGCATTAAGTAATGACTTTTGATTTGATGGCCTTTTGAGCAGGTTTACTCTTCACAAGAAATATGTATCTACATTGTACTGAAACTAAAGGCGAATGTAGGCCTTTTAGAGAAATCTAGCAACTCTATCATAGCCGGCCGTTCGCTTCTTATAAGCGATTGTGCACAGCGACACGATTTTGAAACTTGTTTATAGCCTTCGCAAAGCATCTTCCTCTTCCTGTGACTATAGATAGTCCATTTGCTCGTGTCGATATCAGGATTCTGGTGGTTTAGACGCGACAGCACATCCACCGTTCTCCTAAGTTTTCCCGGAATCCAGCAGATAGCGCTCGTTGTTTTTGTCGGCCTGAAGACCTCAAAAGTAGTGGTCCCCAGGGGGAGACATTTTTAGCACCGTCTTGCTTATCCATTCAAGCACTTCACCATTAAGGCTCCGCTTTTCAGTTCACAGCCCTCCACTTGAAGACAAGCATTAGATATCATTGCTAGCTCCCACAGATGATCCTCACAGTGTTTGCACTCTGTAACGGTCATGTTGTTGTCATTGCCGGCCTTCTAGATGCAGATTGTCAGGGAAGATAAAGCAGCTCTTTTGTAGGATACCTGCTTGTTTCGCTTCTTGGCGACCGTGCTTTTCTTATCGGTGGCTTTCCCTGCGTCAGCCAAATTCCGTCCACTGCTACTACAGCCTTTGCTGGTTGTTGCACCCATTTCCGGGATTTGTGCGCCGGCAAAGTCGCCGACAGGGGGTGTTTTAACAGGAGGGTGCGAAGCGGGTGCGTTCACGCTTCCGCAACAGGAGCGGTAGAAACGTTCTTCCTCCGTTTTGGATTGTTAGAACCAACAGAGGGGGAGGCAGCGTTGGGTCCAATTGACTGGTTGGTTTCCGTTCCGAAAAGATCACGGGTGGATTTGCGCTATCGCGAGTACCACCTGGAGTACAGATATCAAAAGCTTCTTCCTCCATGCTTTTTAACTAATTTTACGTCGAAGTTGAGACGCCTTTAGTCTTTCGTTCGATGCCTCACCTGGGATCCATTCAGATCCTTGGGATCTTTGACTCTTAAGCCTTCCCGTCACGACAAAGCAACCGAAGAGGGGTAAGTAGACAGTAGAGGCATAGTAGACTGGCAAAGTTAACCTCGAAGAGTTATTTTACCAAGGAGGACATCCTAATGCGGGTCAAAATGTAACGCCGTTTCGTCCGCGCCTAGACAGCACTGACATATGCCTAAGTTTCTTATCTCCATTAAGACGGTCGTTTAGTTTTGGGACCCACAAAGATTTTTAAATCACGTTTGTTTTGCCCGTTTAGTCCATAAGCTCTTCGAATGTTGTCATGAATAATTCTATTCGTGCCAATACCAGCAGTGTTGAGGACATAGCAAGTTAGTCATTTCATGTTTGTAAACCGACGAGTGTACAAGTACCTGAGAGCCAGCCAGTAAAGATGGCTGCAGAGCATTTCTTGACAACAGCATCAGCTCTTACATTTCCCCGAATCGTTGCATGGTCCCAGTCGGTTACGCTTATCAACCGCCTCCTACACGACTTTGAAGGTAATCATTAGAGCAGGACAAACCTTGAGAGCTACTTGCCTCTCTGAGTAGATGTATGTACCTATAAGGTTTTACCCTTAATTATTTTCCTAAAAAAAGATATGCGATGTGATGGCGATTGCAAAGATCTCTTTCTGAAAGATATCCAAGCATCCATAGAGAAGCCATCTACGATGGAACCGTCTGTATATAGGACAGTATAACTTGGCCTGAAGCCTGAAAAATCCGAAAGAAGAACTCGAAAATGTCGTTTCGTCTTGGTGGCCCGGTATGCTTCTAAAAAACAGCCTTCTGTCCCTAGAGTCTCTCTGGCCTCACTTTCAACAATGATATGCAAGAGAGGAATGTATAGTAAGACTTCCATTGAATCAGACGGATCTCCTCCTTTCGTACCTATAATGCACAAACAAGCAAAGTATTGAAGTTTAAATAGTGGACTTTTGAGTATGTGAGCTCCAGGCTATCAAACAACCACCGGGTTGTTAAACATGGTCCAACAATGAACGTTCATATACATGTGTCCACCGTATCAATTTGGGACTAAGTCCCTAGGTTTTGCTGAAGATCCTACTGAACTGCCAGAGGATTTTGGTGGCCTTTAGAGGTTCCGCGTAGACTACGGTATCACAGTGTCGACAATTGAAAACGACTCGTTGTGGAACAACACTGTTAGCAGAATGAAGGCAAGTTTTGAGTCCTTAATTATGCTCAAATACTTAACTTTCAGAAAACAATCCAATCCACTTATGTTACCTTTTTGTTGTGAAAAGCATCATCTCTGTTTAAGATAAATTAACAGACAATGCTTGCGCACGGTAGCCGCCCTCGACTGTGTTGAGCGCAAACTCCATTCTCTGGTGCAGCTTTGGCAAGTTACTACCACTGACAATGAAGTTACGAGTAACATCATTTGCGAAACTGAGAGGCTTTTCACTTGAACCAAAGAAAAAAAAGTTGTCCAACACCAGCATAAAAGGAAAGCCTGCTCTTGAAAAACCTTATAATTCTCTGGGTCTCTCCTTTACAACTATTTACCAAAATGGTTCTTACAAACTCAGCAAAATGGCACTACCTATACCACTTCCTCTTTTAAAGCAATAAATAGTCCTTATGCTCTGGTTTTAACTCGGTTGCAACCGAGTCTTCCAGTCTTTATAGGAAATGTCTATAGTCTCTAAGACAGAAACTCCATAAAATCCTTTTTCTCCATTTTCTTTTCTAATTGAAATTTCCTTCTTGAAAGTCCTTTACGAATCACCGTCGGCCAACGACAATAGACAAATAAAATTCCGCCGCATTAAACCAAAACCAAAACCAAGAACACCTTACCTAAACCTACTCTTTTTTGTGCTAAGACTGCAAAAACAAATTTGCATGTCAGCACGCCATTGTACCTATACATACCTAGAATTACGCGGAGCAACAATTTCACCCTAAGGCCAACCTTCAACCAGTAAGCCCAGCAAACAAACACACACACCAGTAGTTGGTTATAATAGCAATAATGATGATTATAACAATCATTGCCGGGCTAACACCTAATCACAAAAGTTTGTCAATGCACTCATTACCGGGAGAGGATACTACACGTCTACCACTTTCATCGGAATTATCCGTGTTGCCACGGAGTTCTCATTGAGCGCTGCTGGAGAGTGGAGAGGTAAGCGGCGCTTTCAAAGTGTGAGGCGTTCCTGCTAAATGGCGAATATCGAGAAAACGACGACGCATCTAGACAGGGATATGAAACGGAGACGGCAAAAGCAGCACACCAGCAGCAACCACTTGTAGAACATCCTGCGGCGGCGTTAGTGGTATGGTCACACAATTACGGATGTAATAAAGTAATTTGGTGTAATTGGACTAAGGAGCAACCCCTTTTGTTCAACTTTATTATTACGGTCGGAGTTTTCTTTTCGGAACTGGAACTGGGAAAATTTTGCATACCATCCTGTTAGAGCGTAGAGGTTAGAGGTTTGACGATGCCGTCGTAGTCGTAATGAAGATTAGGTAGGTAAGGTACGAAGCAAACAAGTTGAAGGAGTTCACTTTTGTTCTTCGGTTCTGTTTTCTTCTTAACTTCCATTGTCAAGGATGTCTTGTGGTATTCAAGTGATTGAGGCGAAATTTGCAAGTAAAATGAAAACAATTGTTGTCTTCAAAGGACATGGATAGTGAAATATGGCAGGTCTTGCTTTGGGTGATGAGGAGATAATGAGTTATAGTCCAATAATTGGTTTTTTGAAAAGTTTGACAAGTAGTCAATGAAAACAGGAGGGTATGGGACTGGTTCAAATGCTAACTAGCTACTCCTGATGACTCTTCATAGTTCGAGTAAACTACACTGTCTACAGTTGTAAGGATGACTAGAGCGTTTTGCTTTTATGTGAAAGTTTGTTTAGCTTTTTGGGTTTATCCCGATTTTTGTGAAATTAAATTATATAGGATTTAGTGAGGTTGGATTGGCAGACTGCATTCGATCCAGCCACACTTAGCCCACAGTCTTTTGTGATACGCATATGGATCTGGGTTTTTTCTCCAAAAACTACGCAAAGAACCTAAACCTCAGCTTGCAATGAAGCGGTGGAGGCTGTTTAAGCTGGTTTCAGCCAGTTTGTTGAGATTGTGGAAGAAGCTGGCTCTTAAAAGGCTCTTCTTCAAACTGAGAGGACTGGACACGTACAGAAAAGGCAGATCATTTTTTCTTTTTCCTCCTCGCCCATGCAGCTTCTACAAAAATCATTAGGCGTTCCTGTCAATGAAGCACTCATTATAATGCTTATAAGCAGCCTTTTCCAGATTCGACCAAATTTGTTTGTGGATGACGCCGGTGGATCCATCCGTCCACCTGCAGTTTATAATGCCGATCGTATGTACTAACTTATGATGGTACTACAGTCTAGGGTGGACCTCAACCAAAAAGTATCTCCAGTCAGCTCGTTTTAAGTAGACCTGACACAATCATTCGAATGAGATCAAACAAAATGTGAAAATGTATCTGTATGCGTCACACACATTTAGTGAAGTGTTTGATTGACGAAAATCAAACCATGTTCCATGATCAGCGTCTTGTTGATTGATGTGTGTAAGGGTTGGATTGACATAAATTACTTCCTTGTGCGTTGTGTCGTGGAAGAGAAAACATGTCTGTCGCTAGCCGAGTGTTGAGGGACGATGAAGGCCAAGCATTTTTATCGGAATAGATTGGAACTTATCGTTTATAACTGAGTTTATGGGATGTGAAAAAGAAAGATTACTGAAACAAAAAATTGAAACAGTATGAAGTTTTACTACAAAAATATATACAATGCAATCGTCCGTTTCATTGATAGTACATCCGTACACCACGAAAACTAAAAAAAAAATGAAAATTAGACGTCATTCGATTGAACTGTGTTAGGGGTAGCGTCAATCCACACATAAACGATTATTATTGTCATTCGAATGACCGTCTAAGGTCTACTTTAGCTAGCTTCCGCCTGTTTCGCATGCCAAGTTGATTGAAGTCCGTTTTCACTTGTGCGCTCCACCTGAGTCGCAGCAATCTTCTTCTACTAAGTCGTTCCTCCTCAAATGTTGGCATGTGCGTTTTGCTATCACAAGATAGAACGTCGCCTTGTCTAAATTTTTATTTTTTTTTACATCGAAGGTATCAGTGAGGTCTTTACCGATCTTGATGCATTCTCCATCGTCATCCTGCACAGTCGGACGAGTTTGCCAGGTATACCAAAACCCACAGAATTCGGCTTGAAAGATCTTATAGACGATGTTGAGGAGATCTTTATAGTTGGTGCAGTCTTGTACATAGGACAAATAATGTTCAAATTGAGTAAAACACGTACATATAACGTAACTTGAAAACGCATATGGCGCATAGGCACATTAGGGACAATAGGATCAACAAGGCAAAACAGGCGATACGTAGAAATGGTCATCATGTTGATATGGTCAGCAGAATAGAAAAACCAAAATCAATAGAACGGCTAAGGATGAAAAAAAAAGAAAACTTGTCGAAGGAATGGTTTGTTGTTAGATACATGCATCCATCTTCACTCAACGATTCAAGGAAAAGGAATCAAAAGATGCGGGACAATTTTAGTTTCTTTGATCATTGTAAATACATATGACAAAGGACACGTCGCTAGAAAAACTTGTGCAGGTCCTGTCTAGCTGTCTTTTAGAAATACAGTCAAAATCGGTTATAACGACTTTCAAGGGACCGATGAAATTGGTCGTTATAACCGATTTTGACTATACCTACTCATTAACTTGAAAAATAATAATACAAAATTATAAATGCGTATTAGTTAAGCTATCCAAATTTTATTTTCACTTCTTAGACCATTTGTACCGGCCAGTCAGCATAAAGCTAACCAACAACCCAACTCCGTCCAATTAAATGCCTGAAAATACCCTCCACTTCGCTGTGACATTGAACTAGAATACAAAATTTAAGTTATGTTCGTATAATTGTCACACTCTCCGCCTCTCGCAATTGACGACAATTACCGCGGTCAATTACGTATCGCAGCCTATTGACCTATCTACCATCCATCCCCCGGAGCGCCGCCGCCGGATCCATTCAGCACACTCCACCAATTATGCTCACAAACACATCGAAGCCAACGCCAATACTATAATGATGCAATAAATAAAAATTAAAAAAAAGAATAAATTTATACGCGATACAGTATGTGTACATAGCGCCACTCGCTGCCACTGTTTGCATGCCTCTGTGCTCGGTCGCGCTTCCGCGCTAGCAAATTTATGGGAATTTTATTAAGTGACTGTTTTAACAAATTACAATGAGATAAAAATCAATTTGTCGTGCCATGCATATTGCCAATATTCAACTCAACCACACTCTCTGTCTGTGTGTGTGTTGGCGCGCACAACAAATATTCATATTATAATCGCCATGGTTATGCTTCCTACTGCCATGCCATATGCAACAATGAGGAATAACAGCAGTGCCGGGCACTACCACCGTCCGATAGTTATAGTTTATGCGAGCGACGAGCACCCTCGCCCTGAATCGAGAGGTTTACCGAGCTTACCTGTGTTCGGTTTTGGCTGCGATATCACGTAAGACCATGGAAATACCAAACCGGGAGTCGAAATTCGAGCCACGAAATCCGAAACAGGAAAAATCCGAAATTGGGATCGATTTTGCATAAAATGATTGATGCACTTCGCAGTGATTGAACAGCGCCACTTTTATTTATTCGCTGTGACGGGGTAAATTATTACTGCGGACGGTGTTGCGGGTCAGCAGGACCGGACGAAGCAGACAGATGGGGCAAATCATAGTCACGAATATGTGATCGAAATTTGTATTTAGATTGGGACTCACCGGCGGCGTCTATTAACCGAATCAGAGTCCGAGCGGGTTAAGGTCCATGCTAAAGGATTGATCGATGGACATTTTTGGGTCGTTGGTGGCTAAAGGAACGAACGACATTATTTATTGACTAAACGGTAAAATAATGATTTTGACTCTTACTTCTGACAATGAGTGTCTGTCGCGCATTAAATATGAACCGCGGATGGTTGTCGAAATAACCTCCACCAGTGCGGGGTGTGTATGCAAAATTGATTTCGATGAGCGTACCGCTCTCAATGATTTATACGTCCAAATCGAACGGAGAATGATTTCAGTTTAACAATTGGTTTTGGTTTACCCGGAGTTAGTTGGACAATCAGCTGAGTTATGTGCTCTTTGACATTGGGTAATAATTTGCGAAATGTATTCCATTGACAAACAATGCCGAAGTTTGTTTATCAATTGGATTGCAAAGCGATATCTTTACACCGATTTGGAGGTCATGTAGAACGTTATTTACGGTGTTGGTAAAGAAAAGAATATTTTTATCGTTGATAGAGTGGAGGCTTATAAGAAAGTTCTATGAAGGATAATCAGAGTGTCAGAGTCACACCTTCAATACACAGAATAAAAGTGGGTTAGAGGTTTAGGTATGCATTTAAAAGGGATTTCTCCAAGCTAGTTCAAGAAAAATGTCCAAGTGATGGTTGTTGTGTGGTGCTCGTTTCTTTCACAACATGGGAGCTTAGCTTCACTATACTTAAACATAAATACCCAAGTGGAATGCAGTTGGAATATAGGAAGTTAATCTCGCTCTTAGCGAAAACTTCCACTACTTGCGATAAGTCTCAAGGGGCTAGTAATACCTATGGAAACCTGTGCCATGAGAGGGAGAGATCAGGTGGGTGTTGGAGACCGGATCGATGGTACGTGGACTCAATTGTGTGTGAACCACCGAGTCGAACAGATCTTGATTGTTAAGCGAATAAACAGAACGTTAGCCACAATCGGAAACGTGTTTTATTAAAGGTCTACACAGATGCTATTCACACTCGAGCTCTCGTCTTAGATAGTATTAGGTTTCAGTCTTTGCTTCGAGGGTAGTGTCCAGAAAAATCGGTAAGAATTAAACCAGAGCTTGATGTACACATCACAGGGGTGTTCGAACGATTTGTTGACAAAAGCGTGCTTATAATAATCCTCGTACCCAACGATTGTTTGCTGCTGTAGGTACATCCGTCCATAAGCTTTGGCTGCATGGTGATGTCGGGATGTTCGAGAAATGGATGATTGTGGCTCTGAGGCCACCAGAATCAATTATTCCACTGCTATTGAGCATGTAAGGTGGGTAAGAGCTTATGTATGGTTTCTAGCAAACATTTTAATGTCATTTACTGTCTAAGCTTTATCCAAATTTTATCAATTGCTGTGACTCCTTCTCAACGGTTCGATGTCATGTATTTCTCGGTCCAACCACTCTGCTTGCGTCTTGGGTTAGCGGGGTTCGGTGAAGACACCTATTGTTGTGCTGATGTGCAATCTGCTAAGCGATATCAAACTCTTAAATCGTTTCAGATCCAGCTTGCTCCAAATCTGATTGACAGTTTGGCACAATCAAGAGGCAAGCTGAGAGACTTTGCATACGATCGTATGACGTAGTTGTCGGTTTGAATAAGTTAAGGGTTGAAGAAGCTGGTCATGCTGACGCCATTCGGCGTGTCTCTGGAATGAGACGAACCAATATTGAGGTGCGACAGTAGAAGGGGATGTATAGAGTTAGGCATGGTTGAGGTTAGTTTTAAGGTTTGGATTAGGATAGTACGGTTTAACTTTCTCATACCCGGTGTGTAAGAAGGTCCTTTGAGTTGGAGTCTTCTTTCTTCTTTCCTGTTCTTTTTGAAGTCCATCCGTGGTCTGAGTAGGGTATTAGGTATCCTTTTCTTTTAACTAGTTTTAGCACGAGACAAAAGTGATTGAGCAAGTGGTGCATGAGTGAGGAGAGACAAGAGCGAGCATGCCTCCGTCCTCCTTACCTATACCGAATATGCCTCCGTCGCCTAACCCTGGTTCATAATTGTTTTACTTTTACTTATGTCTCCATCATACCAATACCTAAGTACATAAGTCTTATCAAGTAGACATATGTATTTACTTCCACCGAGTAATTTCGTCGTTTTAAGAACTTTTCAACAACGTTAGTCGTTCTTAAAAAACCTTAAATAGGTAAAAAGACGGTAGTTCTACCAAAATATCAAGCGACAAACATATGTATTCATGTTGCACATCTTTGTTTATGGCTCTTCAAACATTCACAAAAGAAGATTTATTAAAACTAGGTCAACATTCTACTGACCATCATCTCACAGCGCAGCAAGACTCACGTAACTCAGTTGTCTCCATTGTCCATTTGCCTCATAAATCATAAAAATATCCAGAAAAACAAATTCGGACAACAACCTGAATGTGTCGTCCTTTCATAAATTCGACACACACTTCCATTTGCATATTCCGTTGGACGAAAATAAAACATGTTTTCTTAAAAAAAAAATTAAATGTGTGTATAAACAATATTGAACAATAAAAATAAATATTCATATCATGCTGAGTCGGAAGAAATGGTTTTTACAAAATTATTCTTCGGAAACTAATTAGACCGACTCGCTACCAGAGTAGCAGCTTCCATCCCAGATCGAGTCCCTTTCAACTATTCCTTTTTATGATCCTATTACCTGCCACACGCACGCACAACATATAACTCAATTAAAACAGGGAATACCCTCACTCACCCCCGCATATTCCAAATGTCATTACAATTGATATGAATGAATTTTTAGGGGCACCCCACACACACACACACATACATATATCGTTCCACATTTGCCGTCAATCGAAATCAACTCCAGCATTTCACATCCTTCATAAAGTGGCAACGTACAAACCGCAAATGGAATTCTAATTGAAATGAGCCGGCTGCTGGAGGAAGTCTATAAGATGAGAGAGGAAGTGTAAAAGAGCAGCTATACCATGGCGAGGCACTGCCACCAGTGCCACCAATGCCACCGACCCCCGTCAAGTTTATGGGAAGTTTTATGTTCGATTTATGTTGTGTAAACGATGCTATAATCGTAAAAATATCAAAACAAATCGTAAAATTCGACAATCAATGTTTTACATCGAACGACGAGCGATAAAGCAAAACAAACATTTTACCACACAAACACACACACACGAACGGGTACATCGAAGTTGTTTATGTTGATTTTTCGTGTTCGATAGGGATAGGGAAGTCTTTGTTTGAGCCATACGTAAAGGAATCGGTAGCCGAAGCCTTGAAGTCTTAAGTTAGAAAATTAATTATACAATTGAGTAGGAAGATGTCCATCCTAGATTCACATACTGCCTCTCCCGTGCATGCAGGAATTCCACGATCCTTCTGATATCACTCCAAATACACGTTCTATGTACTTATGTATAAATGAGCATTCAATTCTAGGTATCTACTGGCACGTAACGAAACATACTGTATCGACTGAGACTTCACTTTCAACTGTAATAGATTAAGATTGGTCTCAAAAGTAAGACAGGGCAATGAGTCTGAAGCAGCTAAATAATGTGAAGACAGAAGAAGCCATTAGGTTTCCATGCTCAAGAGTCTCTAAGGCGGGAAACAAAAAAAACGGCAGATTAATCAAGACTGTAAAGTAAACTTAGGAATTTCGTTCAATTTATGTCCAATTAGCTTTCAAAAAACTGTAAGGTCGGGGTCCCGAAATAAATCAAATAATCAACAAAAAATGGAAGAAGAAGGTCCGTAGAAAGGAGAGTATAAGCTCAATTTACCCTTAAGTACAAAAGAAAATTTTTTTTTATTTAAATGTCTACTATGTGGACATTGTAAGCCTTGAACAGTGTTAGGCTTAAGTGTTCGAAGTTCATTTGAAAAGCTTTAAAGTGTAAAACTTCAACTTCAATCAAAAGATGAAGACGTGTTATCATTTTCAGTACGGCTGACACTGGAGGGAACTATGAGATCAACAGTCACCTTTTTTAAATCTTTCTTCGTTTCAATTAAATTTTTTTTTATGCCGCGGAAGAATTGAACATCAACCACTATGACAGGATAATGATTAATAGTTATGATTCACTTAGCCTCTCAAGTATGTCTTCAAATTTAAAAACACACATACATACAATTTTTGATAAGCCTCGGTACAAACCACTTTTGGCTGAGTGTGGCGAAAGATTTAAGAAGAGAAGATGTTGTCAAAGAACCCCTTTTAACCAAAAATAGTTTCAATGGGGTAAATGCATCCCGCTGGGGTGTAATAATTTTCTATTATTAAAATATCCTACGTTTAAGGACTGCTGATGAATGCATGCGTGTGCGTGTGCGTGTGTTCCAAAGTCTATGTGGATAAATTGTTTTCCAAAGTCATTAAGGCGATTTGGGTTGAGAGTTCCGAGAGTTTTTGGGAACAAATTTGTCAACTAAGTCACGTGCGGTGGCAGCAGAGTAGAATGGTTTCCAATTTAGCATGAATCCGCCCTCGTATTTGTACACAAAGAACAGGGATACAACCAAAAGCATTCTGTTCGGTATGTAATATGCACGATGGTGGACTACTAAAAGATAGATGTTTGGTATGGCTATCAGTTGACACGTCACCCAATTTGGAACGGGATGCTTTCTCATCGAGAAGGGAATACTACCCGAAAAAAATAACTTCTATTGGGTGATATATTACCGAATCAGGGACTGTTCTTCAATGTCCTGGCTGCTGCCATATGGAAATGATATATTTATGGTTTTATTTTCGGTCACATTCGATCCCTTTGTTCTTCGTATGGAAGTATATAAATATGTCTTAAGATGAATTTTTAAAATGGGTCAGGGTAGGTGCGATGATGGAGATACTTTCGAAGTGAACTTCAAACAAACTCGTTTAGAGTTAATAAATTTTCAAAAGTGTTTTTTGAAATTCCAAAGTTAGTGGTTAGAGTTGTTATTTTAGAACGATCTGCTGTTGGGCATAGATCTTTGGAAAACGTACCTTAGGTCCAAATCGAATCAACAAGATACATTTTTCAATAAATTTGAAAACATTGCCAAGCCAATTAAGTGAGACACATTTTATTACGTTTAGGTACCTAAAGGTTAAGGTCATGTCGATAGTCAGTCAGGACTTATGAGACTTGTCATAGAATTCATTCCCTCTAACAAGTATTTGGTTTATCGAGTTTATTGGCTCTTGAAGATCGCTAACAAAAATGCTTAATATAGAACTTGCAGAGATTAGGAATACCCTCAAAGTCAATTCTGCTTCATTTCTGCCTTATCTTTACCACTTCTAGAAGGCAAGTATTGGTATCGGTCGAAATTTAAACACAGCTTCACATTTCGAAACTCTAGAAATCGTTTGCACCCATTTTCGGAGTGATGTCTGCTATTTGAACTGCGTCTTTTGCTTTAACTTTTCTTAGTCTTCCGATTGTTATGAAGGAACAGATTTCTAACCAGTCGTCCTTTGACCTACTTATGCTGCATATAAGGAGCTGTGGGCTAGGCAGGTTCACTCTAGGGAGCTATCTAGCCGAAATCTGTGGATATAATTTTTTGCTACCCGGCGTCCGCGGACAGGAACTGAGAAATGTGATAGTAACAGTCCTCGCGTGCGTTCTTTGTTCGGACCTCGATGGTGGGTCCATCTACCTTTTGCCGAGTTATCCCACCTGGCTTGTCGCAATGCTATAGATGATCTCATTTCTTCGACGCTCGTTACGATGGCCTCTTGCCTAAGGCAGACACTTTGCATCTCTTGGGCGAGATTGTCAATGAGGACTATTCGGGCTATAACGCAGACTGCTACGTCCGAAACTATCACTTATTGTTCTGATTGCACAGAGCCTGTATGCTTACGAGAGCTTCCTTATTGTTTCTTTCGTTATTCCCGCTCAAACTGGAGTAGCGAAGTGATGACTATGTGTGTGTGCAACCAATTTTTGTTTCTTTGATACCTGAAGAAAGGAAAAACGTAGGTTCATGCGGTCTTTCTTTGTTGAATTTGTCAGGATGAAACTTGGATCTGATTAAAAATTAAATAGATGTAGAGCAAAATTTGATAGATACCTATGTGAAGAAAAGTTTAAAAATAAAAAAGGTATGCGTAGCAAAACAATTGCGTTATGGTTTATATTGCAACAAATTTTCGTCGTCATGTAACACAATACGGGGTGGGAAGTATAGAATTTTTATCAAACATTCCGATGGAATCTGGATCCTGTGGGCTCACTGTTAATTTGAATTCTATCACCGAACTTCGTATTTAATCCATTTTGTGCTGCAGTCCACTTTTGTCCTCATCCATACGTATGTGCAATCCATTGGCCCATTGGAATTCAAAGGATATTCTCTTCACACACTCGTATCGTAGGTATGTATCGATATTCCACAGCTAGAGACATTATTGCATTCCGAACATTTGGCAGTGCACTGCAAATACTTAGACATGTCCAGATACATATGATGCATATAAATCGAATGCCACATCTGTGACATCATCCGCATACGAAATACTGCACATACACCCCGGACTGACTAACTGACTGGCTGGCCGACTGGTTGGTTGGTTGGTTGGGATAAAGTTTGCATTTTCTGCATTTGGTGTATCATTTTCCTGATACTGAACCTGTAAGCTACCATCCAGACCGAACCGAAGGCATATAAAATCGTCCTCCAGCATACTACGTGGATCCAACGGGTCCAACGCGACCACTCACATACTCACTTTGCATCCACACCATACTTGCTCGCCACCCTGTAGATAGGTATGTATGCATTGCATACGCAAATGCACCCATGATTTATGATCTGAAACAATATTGAGCGTACGAAAATTTATGGAGTGCTCTGTAAAAAATATTATTTTGTCAGTTTTTTCCGTGTCTGTCGAAAATATGAAAAAAAAAACCGAGTATGGGAATAAAAAGAGAAAGAAAAAAAAACTCATCGAGCTCTGCCGTTTTTTTGTCCTTGCTTCTTTTGTTTTTACACATTTTTTGTTGATGTTTTTGCAGTTCTTTTGGGGGGCGGAGGGAGAGTGTCCTCGTCTTCCTTTTGTTTTTTTCTGCTTTAAAGTTATCCAGCCTACATGATTATGGGTAGAGATATATTGATTGAGGAAAAGATGAATGGATTGGATACAAGTTTAGTTTGTTGTATTTCATATCATGGCCGGGAGGGCTTTCATTTTTTTTTTTTTGTGGATGACTTTTTGCAATGAACTCGAAAAGGATGTCAAAAAAGTGTTATGTCTTATTTGCAGACTTCTTTTTGTCGATCCAGCCCTTGGAGATTTATGAAAGAGTATTCTCTTATTGATGTTTTTATTTCGTTTGTCGAATTTATTATCGTTGAATGCGATAAGAGTATGAAATTTGAAGTTCTGCCTTGACTTGGATAGTAGTAGTAATGACTAATATTGAAAAATATGCCAAAGAGCTTTTAGTACTTTTGTAAAATAATAAGCGCCGGGTTAATCCATATCCACTTTTCCACGTGTAACTTTCAAATAAGTACGATGATCCAATTGAAGTGGTAAAAGACTCAGTTGCTGATCATTTAGTCGAACCATGTCTGACATTGATTTAACCTCATCGCGACTTGTCATCAATCATCAGTTGTCTTCGAATTAAGCTTTGGATAACGAAGGTGAAACTTTGAAACAAGTCACGTGGAATGAATGACGTATAGAGTTAAGGGAACGGGAATCACTTATACAAGAGAGGCCAACACTTCCTGAAATTTTTCGAGTCGAGGTGGTAACACAAATCAACTTCATGGGTCAGGTTTTTTTCCACATGTGCCATCTGGGGAATCTTCTTCAGATGCCAATTGCTCACATTATTGATATGTACTCTTCAAAGCCCTGGTTCTGACACAGAGTTGTCAGCCGATATCTGCCTACGTATTAAACTTCACCCCCGAAAATCATGCTATGCACCTTGTGTCAGTTGGTTCTGATGCTTCTGTTGCTCTTCTTAGTTTTTCTCCTCTTCGTCTTGGATTATCGGTATTTTGCTGTATTGGCCCAACGAACTTGTCACATAGCTGCTGGCACTACCTTTTCTTCAATGTTGATCATCTTAATATCATTGGCGTCGTGTTGGCTCAAGGTGTGTCTGTTATGTATTCTGATCATCTTAATCTACTAGGTTAGCGATGAGGACTATAACAAAGGCGGCCTCTTCTGAGATGATTCAAAAGCCGCTAATTGTCCGTAGCGTGCAGAGTTTGTATGTCCTTAATGTTTGCGCCAAGACGATGGCGGCAAATAACAGAACTGAGGTGAGGCGTCCACCGATGTTTGGCAATATGGACGAGAGAGCTCCCTGCATTTGCTATGCTTTCTTGGTTAAATAATCAGCATGTCTTTTGAATTGTGGTTTGTTGTCCAGCTACCTCTTCTTTGGATCTGATCGTTTGGTTACCGACAGCTTCTGTGTCATGGTCGGCTATTTCTAGTCCTGTAGATACAGATCAATCTTTTATCCGGGCAATGGCTCCATTTGTAGCTGATTCTATACTTCACCCATTGCATTGTCATCATTACTCCGCTAGGTAGCGTTAATTATAGGACTCCGTCGCACATCCACAATAGAGGTTGTGTTTAAGAATTCTTGGGGCATTCTTGAGGAGAAATTGTAGCAAAAAGAGACTTGAGAATCTCCTCATAAAAGATCATACAACCGTTGGGTCCTTCGTCTTTTTCAATGAAAGACAGCGAGTGCAAATAGTTTTCAAACATGGTACTTGTAGTTTGTAGTCGCATAAGGTATTGTTTTCGAAACGGCTGATGGAATAGGCAACATTTTGTCTGTCATTCAAGTTGGTAAACAAATTGGTAACCTGCCTTCGAGGTCGATTTCAACTCACAGAAAAGTTAAGTTAAAGTTAATCCAATCAAATTTCTCTATCCAATCAGAAATTTTTCCCTCATTAACTCAACAACAATACAAGTCATTTATGTCTTCAGACGATTGTAATAGTCCCATCCTTAACCACTGAGCTGCTCAGTAAAACAAGCAATCCATCTAATAAGATTTTTAAAAACAGATACTGTCGATAGAGTAATTAAAGTGCAATTTTTATGAGACATTTCGGACAGGCTCTGTAATCTAAGATCGAATAAATTAAACCCTGACGGTCAACGCGCAGCGGTTACTCGTTGCTCTGGCCGACAGTGGCGATATATTGCTTCTGCACACAAACATGTCCACTGTCGTTGTACCCGATGCATTTAGTCTGTGTCCATCCTGTATGTATAGATAGGCGCATCAGTCGCATGAGTCGCGGTATCGAAAAATGTACACTCGTTAATTCTGGATGCACTACACACTCTCCCCCGATTTCACAAAATTCACTGCCTGTCTGTGCTGTGCATCGATTATTTGAAGTTTTGATGCATCAGTGGACGAAAATCCTTCTCTATGTTGGTGTCCTTTTGGAAAAAGCAAAAAAAAAAAAAAAAGAGTTAATTATGTGCAACATACCATGAAAGTTATACCGAATTTCAGTGATAGCAGGTTGTGCCACCCTCACAAACTGGGGATGGTATTACCCGACGGTAACTTAGTCCTATACCCACTGAAATGGACGGGCTTCCCGGATAGACTCTCACTCTGGCGTACATGCGAAGCCCAAACACAGGAAAAAGGAGACACATGATCAATTCATAAATCTTCCACATCGGGCAACATGTACCAAATTTTATCCGAAAATTTATAAATTTTTGACCATGGCTGGGAAGTGGAACGTGCTGCGATGCCACTACCACTAATGGGAACCGCCCCCGAAGCAATAGAGTCTCGGGATGTTGCAGTCGTAAATAATGTGCGCGCTTTTGCTTCGCGTACGAGGGGGGAACTGCTTTTACATACATCCATACATATGTACATTGGAAATAGTTATTTAGTAGGTGTCCTTTAGGTAAATTGACACACAGATTCTTCCCTTGGCTCGGCAAAGATAGATAGTTTCAAGAGATAACGTTTTATTTGATTTAATGTGGGGTAACTGTGAGCACATGTTTTGTTGTTTATCCTAAAAATGGATATGTATGTGTTGCTAAATTAATAAATCGACCATAAGAAAAATCAGAAAAAAACTGATGCAACTTAAGTCGTTTTGTGAAATACAAAGACCATCCCCATTCAAATTCACAAACATTCAATAGCAATTGGATTGGTCTAATGAAGACTGATCCTGGTCTTCAATAATCCTGTCAGTTTTTCTGATCCTTCGTTCGATTACATTTGCAAGGAATGCAACCGGAAGGTACAATATATCCACAAAATCTATGAGCTGTTCGAAGATCCCTATGCAGTCGGGACAGCTTATATCTTAGTCAAGTTGAACTCTTGTTCTACAAAAACAAAGCGAAAGCTTATTTCAAGACGTTTGATGTGGTTTGGTTAGGTTTGTTAAGAGGAGTGGAGGCTCGATGTTAGACTCCACTTCACTCGGATCTTCGTGGATCCATTGTATTTCTCGTTGTGGGATATAACTTGGGTGTTCCTATTTGGAAGTGAAATTGGACCTCCCTTAACCACCCCCAAATCTGCATATGAATTTTAGAATGGCTTTCGGTGGCATGATTGATAGTTCACCCGGGTCGCTCAAAAAGTAAACGTAAGCTTGTTGTTTTTCTGGTTCCGCTGGGACTTAGGCAGTTGCGAAGGAAGTGCACCATGTCCTCTTTCGCGTCTATGTCACCGCAGCATCTGCAGAGGTCGATCGACTAAGTTGCATTCGCCTTTTATATAGACCGCTAGTAGGTTGTTGCTTGTAAGGATGCTGATGACTAGTGCTAAGTATGATCTGTCTAGCACAAGTATTTCTATTGTTTTCCCATTAATGTTTTGTGGCCACAAATACCTTTGATATGCGCCATGATAGGAATGTGCTTCATCTCTCATCGGAAACTTTCCAGAAGTAACCGCACGTCTTGTTTTACAACTTCTGTAGGGATCAGAACCGAGTGATCCACCATTATTTGGCTCAGTTTTGATCCAATTCTTGCCAGTTCATAGGTTTTTTCATTGCTTTCGATTTCTCTATGCCTCGGGACCTAACAGAGTGGGACTTTATGGTTTGATCCTAGGATTTAAGGTGCACTGCGCCGTCTCTTTACTAGTTTTGATTTAAGTATTGTGGCGAGAGGCCAATTTGTTGAATCCCCGGAGTGGATTTATCAGATCATTAAGTCCACATTACGTGCTTATGTTTCTGATACTGATAATCACTGCACCTGGGACTCGCATCTAGCAAAGGTCGCGTGTTGTATACGCACCTCTCAACATGAGATTTTAGGAGTTTCGCCATATTACGCCAACTACGGGAAGGAGATGGTCACTAATGCGGGCGGCCGTGTCTACGCGCCGATAAGTGGACCCAACGTGTCTGATAGGAAATTAGGTTTCGATGGTAGGGACGTAGATAGGGATTTAGACATGTCTGAGTTAGGGAAGAGGTTCGACAACTTAGGGACGACATCGGTAGGAAGTTAGCAGCGGCAAGCAAGAAAGCATCGAAGTCATACAACCTTCGGCAGAGAGACGTGCAATGTCTCTCCAATCCTTTCAGATGCAGCTAACTACTACATGGCGAAGTTGGCCCCTAAATATGTCGGACCCATCAATATCAAGAAGAGGATATACCCGTGGACTAACGTCTAGGTAGATGGCACCGGAAAGAAGCGCGGAACATGGCACGTCAAGGATCTTAAGCCATACAACGACGACCGAGAAGACCCCTTGATGACCAGTGATTGTGTGTGTTTGTTGTTTTACCCTCCTTGTAGTTTCTTGACTTCCTTTATGGTGATGTGTAGGCACATTTCCTCGGAGGTAAGGGTGGGGTTTGTTGCGTTAAAATAACGCGGCATAAGCTCCGGTCTTCTCCATTCCTCCGCTTCTCTGCCCCATCACTTTTTCGCCCTTTCGCCCGCCCTCTTTTGTCCGTTGGCCTCGCAGGACTATGGCAAGTCGCTTACTGGATCTTGATATCCAGTACTCTCGCCTACCTCTCTTGATGCATATGCCAATTTTTTTTCTCGGAGAATTCTCTTGAGGCCCCGGTTATCACTTGAACTTCTGCTTAGAACATATTGGCGTGGTTTGAAAGTTTCAAATCTGGTTAGTTGACATCGAAAATGGTAGAAGCCAGAGACCATGTTGTTTGTGTAACTATACTCGTTGAAATGAGAAAATGAATAAATTGTATTCGTTTCTAGAACGTTCTAGAAGTCGATTGCTTCTAGTTTTTCTAGTTTCTCTTGTGCATTTTCATCCACACTTTGTATCTGACTCTCAGCCAATTCCAAACTTATATCAAAAACTAAACTATTCATCCTAAGCAAGACCAATGCATTGTTTCAACTAATTTCACTGAATCGCTTTGCAAATAAATTTAATTAAAATGCCCAGACAACCGGAATATAACAACGAGTAAGTAATAGTGCATTTGATTGCCACGCTTCCACGCTTGGCGCTTGAGGAGTCTTTCTCGATTTGGGAAAATTTAAATTTAAATGTCTCCCTTTTTTTTGGATTAGCTGCCAACTCTGAAGTGTGGTGGTGTGTATCCAGTGAATTTGTTACTGATGCCTACGACTCTCTATTTTTTTTCTTTTATTTCGGTTTTGCTTTCGCTGATGTAACTTGCATTTTTTTTTTGTTTTTGTTTTGGAGGAACTATCGTTGAAATTTGCTACAATGCTCATCATACCATCAGCATCGTCATCATCATTAAGGGTACTCGAGACTACAGACTGGTAGTAGTAGATATGGGATTGCCAGAGTCGAGTAGTTTACTGCATAATGGTAGACTGACATTACGATATGGGTGCCGGCCACCCGGCCAGGGTTAATGCTGTATCAAAGTGTGAAGATGAATTTAAGTACAAGCGCTATTGGCGCAGAGTCAAGCAGTTTTGTTGCATAAATCAAACATTATGCAGTGTTGCAGCACACCAAAGTCCGCATGTGGAAAGCTATACACCGCTGGCAAAGGGACTCTAAGAACATCACAGTCGGCATCAGCCATTGTGATCTATTGCATTTTGGATGAGGTTAATTTTTAAATTGGCTTTATTTCGACAAATCGCAATGGAGTGGGGAATTTCATGGCGATTTTCAGTTTTAAAACTGAAAACTCTTTCCTATATTTTTAGGATATGGGCTGTTCTATCCTGTTTAGCAGTTCTGAATGTTGCCTTTGTTCTTGTATATGGGCCACTATGATACTCGGCTTCCAGTCTTCTGGTTTCTCGTCCCCCCTTATTTGATGTTAAAGATGGTAGTAAGCGATTGGATACCAGGTTCCCGCAACATTTTGTTGAACGCTTCACCATGGAAGCGTTCAACCACACGTATGAATAGTAAAATTGTTTTATCAAAATGGGTGTTCTGTTCGGGCAACGTTCCATTCGAAAAATCATCTTAAGCGATGAGGCCCATTTCTGGAAATGGGTACGTCAACAAACAAAATTGTCGAAATTGGGACGATACAAATCCACATGAGATCCAAGAGCGTCCAATGTATCCCAAAAAAAAGTCACTTTTGGCGTTGATTTTGGGCTGGCGGCGTCATCGGTCCATATTTCTTTGAGAACGACGTTGGCCAGGCCATCACCGTCAACGGCAAGCGCTATAGGTCGATGATTACCAACTTCTTTTGGCCTGAATTGGATGATATGGACACCAACGACATGTGGTTTCAACGGGACGGTGCTACGTGTCACACAGCTCACGCCACATTGGAAATTCTGCACAAGCGATTCGAGGGCATGGTCATCTCACGTGGAGGTGATGTGAACTGGCCATCGAGATCGTGCGTTAGACTTTTTCTTGTGGGGTTTTCTGAAGTCGCAGGTCTATGCGAATAATCCACAAACCACAGCGGCGCTCAAAGCCAACATAACCCATGCCATCGGTAAAATTCAGCCTGATTTATGCGCCAGAGTCATGGAAAATTTGACGTTTCAGATGCGCACCACCGAGAAGCCGCGGCGGACATTTGAACGATGTTATATTTCATACATAATGGCATCGATAGACTTTTCGAACGAATAAAAAATGTCGATGACATCTCACACACACTTTGTATTATTTAAATTTAAAGTTAGGCGCGCTTAATGAAAGGCCCTTTACTTATTCGCCACCGTGCTGAGAATGTGTAACCCTATCTGGCCTCACAATCGTTGAATGTGTCAGATTGTCCTCACTTAATCTCCCTCTCTCGTTAGCCTTGACATGAATTCCTATAGGGAATAGAATCCTCATCATGAGAGTAAGAGTTTAGCAAAATTTCCTGGCATAAGTATCTCCCTCCTTTGTACTCCCACAAACTTCTCAGTCAGGACTGTTCATGTGCACCCTAAAGGATCACACCAAGATACTGCGCAAGTGACTTGAATTAATCGCCAGCTGTAAGCAATTTTATCTTGTATTCAAAGTGTTTATACCTATCACTAACTCGCTCACACACCCTAACTATGCTATTCTACAGGACATTGCACATTGAATAAGAGTGGCTTTCTACATTACATGAATCTCCCCGCCTGCGTACTTAGTTTCAGTACTTGAGTGACTTCATTTTCATTTCCTTATTGACATTTATAAAAATATATTTAAAACAAATCCATGACCATGACACCCACTAGTACCTACACAGTTCGTTGGAAAATTCCTTAGCTGGCTCAATCGATTCCGACACATTTTATGATTTACAAAATCGCAAAGCAAAGAGTGCCTACCGTTTCAAATCCTCTGTCCTACTAGCCTAAGGCAACTAAAAATGAAATTTATATTCAGTTCTAAGAAGTCCTTGTTTTCATAATTAATTTTTGGCATTGTATAAGTGCGGCAGCATGTTTTTCTTAACTCCCACATTCAGTCGGCTATCACATCACCCAGCCAAAAAGGAATTCCAAACGTAATAATTTCGTCGTGAAAAATTAAAAAAAAAAAATGTTTGTTCAACATGTTTAGGTATTTTAGCATAAGGGAGGCTATGATGTTCCTCAATTTCTGGAAAACATGATTTCTACATGAAAACTTCATTCAAAATTTTCCAAAAAGAGAGTGTTCCACTTAGGGGACCCCAAATGGTACACAGATGATTGAAAGTACAAACACCCGCACACGTTCATACATGTTTCACAAAATTAAGGCTTGCTATGGGGAAAATGGATTCGTTGTATAATTGAAAATACTGAATAACATAAGCTTCTTCTTTGGCAGCTACACCATGCTTTTTCAACATACCGCACATACACAGATTGTTAATTAGCAAGTGGAGCCCTTCGCCTTCTTGTTGTCTCGTAATGCGATAATTAATCCTACAAGGATCGGATTCTTCTCCTACTCGGTTATACTTCATAACGAGATGTGCATACTTACTTTCTTCCTTTTTGGGTGAACGCTCATGTTGGTGAGAGCTAATTAAAAGCACTGAAATCGGAGGCATCCTTATGATATAAAAGAAGTTTCTCTTTGTCTTTCCATTGACTAGATACATAATGTACTGTGGATTTAATTAATAAATGGTGGAGTGAGTGTATGATACTTAATGCTGGAACATGTTTTATGATTCTACCTCCTCCACATCAAGGATGTCCTTTAGAATATTAGTAAAGTTTTTAAGTGTACGCGACAAAAAGAGAAAAGCGCAAAGAAGGAAACTCTTTAGAAAATCATTGATTCATGTTGGTTTTTGCTTTTTGCTTTTTGCCTGCCTCTTCTTGGGCAGGATCTCAATCACAAATAGTGTTCTTCCAAGCAAAAAGGAAGTTGTTTTTCAAACTCTTAAAAGGATACGATGAAATTCTTAGGGAAAAACTTGATTATTTATGGATTTTGTTTTGTTTTCACTGATTGTATGAACTGTGTCCAAATGACAGTGGTGTAGATTGAGAAAGCAAAAAGGGGCAAAGTGTTGTAGAGGTAGATATAATTTGAAGTAGACCAACAAAGAGGAAATCAGCTTAAAGTGCGAGCAAAGTCTAAGTCAAGTCTAAGTCAAAGTTGAAGTCTAAAGTTGAGGCTAAAGCTTGTTTATTTTTTAACTTCTGTCCACCGGACCACTTACGCATCTGTTATAATGGATCTAACCATCGTGGTGTTTAACCAAAAAAGTCAGACTCCAGATTATGTCATACATGTTATAACATACTCACGAGGCATTGGTCGCCTAACCAAGTTGGTTTTTAATATGCGAGTTATAGTTCAGTCTTTTGTCTAGGACAACTCCTAGATATTCGAACTCGTCTGAGAAAGAACGTTGGTTCAACTTTTCCCTCTCTGTGATTGAAAGACCTTTCCAAGCGCACCCGTGAGAAACTTCTAGTAGGGCGCTGTGTATGGGTTTGCAGACGTTGCCACTAATCGTGGTAACTTAGTGGCAAGCGATACCAATAACTTTGCTATAGAGCTGTGCATTGGACACGTGTGGTGATGTCAATAACGTCTGCGTTACCCTGCATTTTAAGAGACGTCTTGAAGACCGTTGCATTTTGTGTCATCACAAGTCTAACACACTGTCTGCTTCTGAACAAAATTAAAGAAGGCAGGACATATCCTTGCTGAAATTCGATAAAGGTTTGGAATGGTGTTCTGCAATTTTTTCTGTCGGGGTGGTGAAACAACACGCTGGATCATTTAGATACGTTGTACTACCAGCAGGCTTAACACTTTTACTGTGTTTCTATCATATTTCGAAAGAAATAGTCAGCTGCACTTATCAAAACAGCTCCAAAAGTCTGCCACCTGATACGAGGAAACGCAGGACAATCACATAGGCAGAGTCATCGCTCTCTCCACAAGCGTCACAGATAGTGTTGTCACTTAGGCCTAACACGTTGAAGTGTTTGGCAAAATCGTATTATCCCGTGATAGTGTTTGTAGAGGACTTTTTACAGACATCAGGACGTATCCGCTAACTCTGCCTGCATCTTAGGGAGTCATGCCAACTACAGATCTTCAATTCACTGGTCGCTCTGTAAACTTCATAGTGATTTTCGATTTCATGCAACTAAGACACGGAGTTGCTATTCTCTGATACTTTCACTGCACCATTTTTCACTTATTAGAATTTAGATCGTCATAGGTAGACATTTCTAGACTTAGGACATACTTAAGCTTCTTCCTCTTATCTCACGCAAACAAAGGTATTTAAAATAAAACTGGTGCAGTCAGCTTATTTCTATTCTTGTTGCCATGGCTCTTACAGCCCTATGTACTGAAAAGCAGAAGAGCTGCCCCTTCAATAAGTTTTTCAACAACACCACTGTAATTATCCTTATTCTTTACACAATTCCATCACCATGCCAAGAACCTATCACCCCATTTCGCATACAAAAACCACACCACTTCATATGAACATAAACGACTTCTGCGCCAATCGTCTCCTCCATTCGGCATTCATTTGGATGCCGCCCTTCGCCGCCCATTCCACTCTATTTTCACAATTTATCTTATCCTTTTAGATTGATTTTTATTATTTGGGACATACTTAAAAGGCAATACTAATAAAATATTCTGTGTGCTCTCAAGTGAACTCAAGAAAAACGCCAGACGAAAAATTATTTCATCTCTCCAGCACTTCGACGACGACTCTAGTTCTCTTTCAATTTTTTTTTGGAAAAAGTTACAGAGAGGGAGAAAGTCTTGTAAGGGATGTATTAGGTTCATTTAGTATGTTGTCCCTTCATTATGGATGCCGTAACTACAAACGGAATGAAAGTGGGGAAAAGGCAATGGAGAAAATTTGCAATTTGGAAATGTTCCAATACTTTTCTTTGAAAAGTTATTTTTCGTATATTGATTCGATGTGTGGACGTGTGTGGTTGGTTGAGTTTGTGCTGTTTAGCCTTGTGGGGAGAAAAACATGCTGCCTGGTTGTTTGTTTTGTAATAAGATTCGGTTTTTTTTTTATTTCATTCAGTCGACCAACTTTTTATTCAACTGATAAATAAAGAGAAAATTAACAAACAAAAAATATGCTGAAAAGATTTTCTTTCAATTTATTACACTTATTATACAAACTGTTTTTTTTTCGTTTATTTTAAGTTTTAAAGATTGAACTCAATGGTAAGGGGAATATGGAGTGGCACTGTTATGGACAGTGATGTCAATTATTTTTCATGGCCGGAGAAAGCTTTAATGGTTATTTGTGTATGTTTTCGTGGTCCGATTGACTTACATAAGTTGGCATTTTTAACCAAAAGATCTCTCATTTGTACTTGTCTGTCCATAACACAGGGCTCCAATTCTGAAGTCTTTAATTTCGCTGTTATTTGATCCACAGCAATCGTTATGTTATATTTTTAATTTGAAGCTCAGGATTATTTTGACAAGACTCGACGAAAACTTCAATGTAGTACCCAATTGTGGTCTGAAGCAAGTGTCAATCTATCACTCGGCAGCCAAAATATCGTTTATTCTTCTAGACAGTGACGGACAATCGTAGTGTACATGTGCAGCTATCTCTTTGTTTTCTATACACAGTTTGCAGGAATGATCTTGTGAAAGATCTGATGTTTTCGAGTCCAGTGGACAAGGCTTCTACCTATTTGAGGGTTCTTCGCATATAGCTTATTGCAACCGACAGAAATTTAAATTGCCATTTTGGCTAGCCTCCTTTTTGCCACACTTTTCCACCTTCTCAAATGTTCTCTTCTATTTACTTACCAAGGTTTGCAAAGGATGCAGGACCCAGTAACTCAGAGACTGACCACTATTTCTGAATGTTGTCCACCTTTTCGTTTCATCTGAGGTCTCCATGTCATCAATTCCAAGCCCGTGTCGTCAAGTCATATTGAATTGGGCATGCATTTAATTTTTGAATACAGGCTTGAGCCAATGTTGTCGACGTAATTTTTTATTTTTTTTTATAATTCATTACCTCTAAAGGGGCTATGAATACCCTTATGATGCTATTCACACAGCGTGTAGTTGGTGTAGTGATTTTGAAACTCAGGTGGTATTAGTTTTCAGTTTTTTTTGTTTCGAGGGTGGTGTCCAGAATGACTGGGGAGAATTATTGGTACTGTTGCCATTGCTTATAATTTGCAGTATTTCTTTCAAGCATCCCGATGTTATGTACAATCAACACTTTTAGCTTTACGGAGTGTCTTGTGCACTATCTGCACCAGCATGAGATTGAAGAAGTCACATGAAAAAACACGCTGAAACCGATGTATATATTTGAAAGTTCAGATAAGCAGTTTCGATGTGGATAGAGCATCATATGTTTTCCAGCGTCAAGCGACTAATTCAATTAGTTTCACCTTCAGACGATAAAAGCTATCACATGCAGCCTTAAAGCTGATGAAGAGGTGGCAGAATTCATTTGTCTTTTCCAGGATTTGTCTCACTTTAAAAAGTTGGTCTTTGATCGATTTGTCGAGCCAAGAGCCACACTGGTACGTGCCAATTAGTGTGCTGTCAAAGGATAAATGGCACAATACGTAACATAGGATCCGATATACGATATTGAGCAGGGATATGTTTCAGTAGTTTTTGCAAGACATAGAAGTGCCTTTTTTAAAGATGAACCTGTAGACAGGACTCATGGTGGGGTGCTTGGTTATTCCTTAAGGCTGATAACAACTGAAATTGAGGCATTTTGTCATGTTTTGGAACATATCAGCATCCGCGTTCATGTGCTACACAAATGCATCTTCGTTCAGAATTTACTCAAGATATTCTGATTCACCATGATCATCTTGAAGGACTTTGTTCGTTTTGTTTTCTATTGGAACGACTGCTGTCTCGTGGGTCTTTTATTGAAAGTTGTATTGCTCTGTTGGAGACTCTACTGGTTTTCTGACTGATGTCAGGTGAAAAAATACCAATTTAAAATTAACTTAGATACCCTTTAAAACGGCATTCATAGTCAAGAGCCTAACAAGACAGGTCCGAGAATGGAGAGAGAATTTCGAGAGAATTGATCACGTGTGGCACTTTGGAAACATTTTTTTTCCAGAAATTCCTTAATCTCGTGCCTACGGAAGTTGTTTACAGAAGAAATCTATGTTGCTTCTTAGCACACCACTGCTATTCTTTCAGGGGTTCCCTACGAGCTCTTTGAGGATACTTCACAGAAATTGGTTGGCTAATGCTTGCCCCGCATTCTGTGTCTCTCAACCCAAGGGCCAGGTTAGTGACGTGCTGCTTTCTGAAAGAAGCTGAATAACTTAAATGGTACAATCGGTTTATTAACCAAATTTCAGCTCTGAAAGAGTCTCTAAAAAAAAAAGGCTATAACAGCGAGATAGAAGATGATATTCCAACAGGAGGAGCAAAGGAAGGCTGCATCATTCTGAATATGAGGAACAAGTAGTAGCACGTATGGTTTCAATGGATACGATGCCGGAAAAGGCAGGCAGGAACTAAAAGGAGACAACTCCAGGGAGCAGTATGGGTACATACATATGTACTTCAATAAACACCGAGCAGTCAAAAAGTTTTTTTTTTACGTTTTTTGACTGATCCGGCTGCAAATACAGGGCTTTTGTTTTTTGTTTCGGCTTCTCTGGTGTGTGATAGGTCATAAGAACCAATGTATTGTTGTTTGATAAGTCAAAATAAAACGTTTTGATTGATCCGGTCAAGGCTTAAGACTGCATAGTTCTCCTATCTTAGAACTTCGTACGTGCATAGTTTGCAGGACAACTTTTACCTTCACAACAATCGGATCTTGATTTCTCCTTCCACTCATTATTCAAACAATTATTTCCAAATAAAGACAAATTACCCGCTCCATTGTGTCATCATCATCATCGCTATCAAGGATCCCTCTAAACATGAAAATTTACAAACCATGAAATGGTACCGCACTCTACCTCTTCGCGTCATTAATACTCATCCCTTTGAGCGGCTTTATTCAATTTTCACCTACCAAAAGTAATCTCTCGAACAGACAGAGCAGAAAGAAAAAAACAAACAATTTCAAGTAATTACTCGAAAATCCTGATTTGTCATAAAAATAAAAAGCAGAAGGACCCGCAGTAGCAGTAACAGGAACAGAGCAACACCAGCCAACTGTTGATCGGATTTTACGACGCGAATAATGGTCGCATAAAATTTGAGTGCCATTTATGTGTGCAGGGGGATGGTTTCGAATTTTTACGATTCCTTAACCGTTCCACTTTGTGTGTTACCCAATTTTTTCCATTCCGTCTACTGGTGTTACCGCTACTGAGTGTGCTTCTCAAGCAATGGTCCAAATAAAGGCCGTAAACTGCTGCCGCTCCATCGAGACACTAAAGATTCATGTTTTTAAGCACTTGTTGTAGTTCTGGAATTCCTTCTGGTTCATGGCATCAACATGTGAGCTGTGCTTGGTTCAAGTGGATTTTTTTTTTTTAGAACATAAAACGAGGCCTCATGATTGAGCTATGATACTCAAATGCTTTATGGGTTGTTAAATGAAATCACAGTGTTGTGTGCCCGGGTTTATGGGCTAAGGTCGTCCGTCGACAGTGTCGGTCGGATTAAGTGTGCTAATGTCTTGTCGAATGGAGGGGGGTTTTATAGGTAATAAAATTGAATGTTTACTTCTGAATAACATTGTGAACAACAATGTAGACATGATGAAGTCAATTCGTATTTGAAAAGCTCGCCTGGCGTTTAGAGGGGGGGGGGGGGTTAATGTGAAATTAAGTGCTAATTGGTGTAGTAGCGTAATTTGTTTGGCTAAAATGAGTACGAAATATCTAAATTGGAGTTCGTGGCTTGTGAATTTTGCCTTTTATTGCTTGGGTATATAGTATTTGTGAAGTAGACTCTGAACAGTGGGTATACCTGAACAGCATGGAGTAGATTTGTAGTCATTGTCACGAAAAGGAGTTGTGGTAGTGCAGGAACAATTTGTTTGAACATTACAAAAGGTGGAAAGCAGATGATAGTATGAATAAGGATGAGAGCTATGTCTAATGTAAATTTCTAAACCTAGGTTCCATTCCAATACATTTTCCCATTAAACAAAAAAAATTCGCTGGTTGCCAAAGTAAGGAAGACTGCATTCTATCTGAAAGGATGAGAGTAAACCTCAAACTGTTCAATATTCGACATTCCTATCACGATGAGTGTGAATTTAAGGATCAATTTGAAAAGTTACTACATACATATGTATCTACGTGAGATTACTTACTTTAGATCGGCAAGAGAAATCCTCAGATAACAAGTAGCTCAATAATGTGCTCTTTTCCTATAAAAACTATTTGAACCTGAGCACTGGTGTTCATAGACACAAAACTAGGTCCATTGTGATACCACTGTGAGTGTAAGGATTGAAAACCCCGATCTACTTTTGAAGCCATTGGAATTTTTCCACTGTAAGCTTTTATTTCGGCCGAACTGACAGATCGTTGAAAAAGTAGTCCCCTAGGTCGGTTGGCCTAGATCCTAAAAAACCTGCTGGCAACTAAGACTCTTGTGGAGCTGCTTAGTTCTAACTCCTCAGAGAAAATACCCTCTTCTATTCCTATGTCTATTTTGATGTAGATAGATTTGCCCTCGAAATTTGATTGTTCTCAGATCGAGAGGGAACGGAGAATCTGCGTCTGAAGCGACAGTCAGCTCTAAATAGTTCGAGAATGCAGGTCTAGTTTTAACTCGATTGAAAGGTTGAATTTGCTTGGCCTTGTCTAGGTCCCCGGACCCAGTGGTTTTACCGGAAATGAGTTCTCCAATGAGCTTTCTAGGAAAGGTTCAGAGGAGAACTTCTTTAGTCCTGAACCCACGTTATGTTTGCCTGTATCATCGGTAATTGCTTCTATCGAGCTTTTTCTTGACTTTCTCAGAAAGACGATGAAAACAGTAAAAGGGTTGCACCCACTGGGAGTACAATGGACCTGCTTTTGTGTCTGAGTACTTCAGCGTGCCATTACAATGCCCCGACAGAAAAAAAAGGGAAATCTTCTCAGACTGTAATCTGCTTGGAAAGATCAATGAGAAAGGTAGCTCGAAATCTAAGTACCGGACAGTGTAGTCTGAGTTGATATTTATACCCAGTTTTAGTGCTCAGTATCTAAAGTGGTGAGTGCACCACCAAATGTTTTTTCGCGGCAACACCTCTTCGCAGGCATGACAAACTTGCAAGAGTATAATCTATCATGAAAAAGGTTCTCAATTCGCCGTTCGAAGTCGGCATTAAAACTGTAGGTCCCTTCCATTTCTGCGAAGAATATAACTAGCTCAACATGAATGGTTTTGAGAAACTAATCCTTGGCTCGCTGCGAGCTGTCGCGTCAAATATATTTTTCTAAAGCAGTGGGCTGGTTGTCTCTCTTTACAAAACCTTTATCCCTATTGCTCTGCACTTTCCGCGTCTTTCTCACTAATCTTTTAACTGTTAGCTTGCCGTTGACTATTTTGCTGCGATTTGTAGAAGTAGAGAGGTTGGATGAGGTTGGTTGGTTGTGGTAAGGTCTTCGTCATCGAAAAGAAGCTACTTTGTGGTTTTGTCTTTAGCTGAACATTTTATAGAGAATTATTGGTCTTATTTTTGACTGTTAAAGTTTGCACATCCTTTGTAGTACTGTGTTAAAAAATCGCCATTACAACTCGTCGAACGAATAAGATCGTTTAAAAAAAAAACATCATTACTTATTACTTTTTTGCTGGTTTCAATTGCTAGTCGAATTATCAAATAACACTAAACAGTCAGAGCAAATAAAATGAGAGATATCCACACCATATCCGTGGCAAATCGACGTTAGCATTGCAGCGGAGCGGCGGCATTATAGTCCGCGACTAAAAGGAATCCCACAAAACCGCTTTGGACCACATAATAAATCTCGAGTAAATCTCAAAATTTATTTATAAGCACACGTATGCAGAGATGGATGCGATTGCAGATATCATAAGTGTATTCGCTCATTCGTACAACTATTATTATCCACACACGTTTGGGTGTACTCGTATGTATATACAATTCAAGTGGAAAAACACTTTGTTTGTATCTATTTTTCCCTTGGATTCGCTTAGGTTCTCTTTTTTTTTTTTGCATTTGTCTAGCGAAACATTTATTGTGCAGAAATGCCGACATATGTCTTAGCGGCGCGTCGTTTGAAAATAGTTCGTCTTTCGCAATAATTTATCATTTTTCCTCGTATCTTATTTTTTCCATTTTGTTGAATGTGCAGATATCGTCATGGCAGTAGGACGACATTCGGGGGGAGGTGGGTGGACCCATGTGGGCAGATGGTGGTTTCTTATTCTCTAAAACTATACCTACACACTGCGAGAGAAAAATCGTCATCGCATATGAAAGTCAATCGGCTTGGTTTGGAAGGAGTCTTAAGAGGAAGAAGGAAGGACTTTTATTCTTTTCCAAGTGATATACTCGGAAATTTATGTGTCCACTGTTAAAATTATTTTTTTCTTATAATAAATATTCTTATTTTATTTGTTTTAAGAGTCATGTGGAAGACGTACCTTGGAAGGATTAGACGATAGTTTTGGCAACGCACTCACTTTATGACTTATTTATATTTTAAGATGTCTGCCATTGAATTAATCGTGCTCCAATGCGACATTACTCTGTGTACGGTATGTTAAGCAGATGTGTTGCGCGTGTTCCTTCGTTTATATCAAAGAGACATTTCCATTTGAATAGAGACGCATGGAATGAAATGGTGCAATGAAATCATCAACGGCAACATATGCGGATTTGATTTCATTTTGTTTTTTTTTTTTAATTTAAAATGTATACATCCACACTTAATCATTTTTCCACTACATAAATTACATTGTTGTCGAGATGTTGTTATGACGATTGATATATGTGTGCATATGTCTAGATGGCCCAAATACTCGTACAAAAAGCATTGCAGTACACCCTCCCTTTGAATTCAATCAAAATGTAATAGAAGAATGGTGGATGTAATATATCTACATCTTTCGTTATTTAAAATGAATTAGGGTTTGTAGCAAATTGTTGGTTGTTCGACAAAAGGATGAATTATTTAAAATAGGACTGATTCAGAGAGAATATGTCTAGCCAACCGTATCTTCGAGAGTAGAATGACATGCTGTAATAAAAAATAAAAAAAAATTGATTCAAGTTTAAACTGCACACTGCAGCCCTTAAGGATCGCCAGTCAGAATCACCATTATTCAAATGTCTTTAGTTGTAAATGCAAATTTGGGTGAGATAGCTCTTCTAAGTCCGCATTTCATCCAAGATGAGATCTGGCTTTTCTGTGTGGTCCTTCTGAGATGAAATCGAAACTCTTACTCCGTACTTGTGTCCTATTTCCCCTTGTGGGTCTTAGGGTCTTCACGACGCCATCGCGTTCAGTTTTTTGGAAATATGTCGTAGCTCTGCTCAACTTCGTCCTAGCTGTCGTAACTCCTCTTTGACTGTCCTTCGTCAAATATGTGTGTCTTGGTGGACTCGACCCGATTACCTTCAGTCTTGCTTGCCAAATTGGTTGAGGTCTCTTTTCATTTGCTCTACTGCTCTGTCCGAGCCGGTGCTATGATGCCGATCTACATGTTACAGTCATCTTCGTCGTTGAATTAGGACTCTTCTGACTAGATCGATGTCGCTGGTCAACCCACACAATTCATCTTCTCCAGTTAATATCTATTTAGATGCACCAAAGATGAATTTTCTCTTAAAACAACCTGGGGCAACCCCATACACTCTTGACGAAGTCCGTGTCTGCCCGCCATATTGCAGAACTGGAATGAACAGGGTCTTGTATCGATATGAAGTCTCTTTAGTTTTTCAATGGCTTATTCCTTAGTCCAACCTTCTCTTTATGGTAAGAGTGTTTGCAGCGTGGCGTCACTCCAATATGCATTCGTGAGAGCTGTACCGGGCGACACAAGGGCAAAGCACGAAACTGAGTATTGGAAAGTTTAGGACGAAGTCGGGGAATGGCGTTATGTTATCAAGTTTTGTTTCCGGTTTCATCAGTCGAGCGATACTAGTGTGACGTATGTGGATAATTTTCTAGAAGTTGGATGCTTGAAGTTGTAGAGCTCTCTTTGCTGCCTGTCCTTGAGTGGGTATGTATCGTTTTGATGGCTTATGCCGGAGTCGTCCTGATCATGATGGTAGTGACGACACATGCTGGATTTTTATGAGTGTTTCTAAGTTTGTGGATTTTTACTCGACTAGGCACCAGACCAGACGAGTGAAGAATAGGCTTGCACGACGTTCTTTCCCATCGGTCTGTATTGGATTTCCTTTTTTCCTTAAACCAATGTTTGCCATTTCCGTCTCAATACTCAGCAATGAACCGGAAAGGCAGTATTTACATGGACTTTTGAAAGACTGTGCCTCTTGTGTTAACGTGTAAGTTCTCCACAATTCTTTTAAGAACACTGTTTTAGAAATCCCATGGCAGGGCATCACTCTGTCTATTTTAGACAATGAAAGTCTCGGTGAATTCTTTACCCACCATCCATTCTCCGTCATCATCATGCATAGTGCGGTCAAATTTGTGCTAGCATGCCAGAACTTGACATGCGGTATTAGATTCGAATCACTAGCACTGTTTTCAATAAATTCGTCGAAAGGTTATATGTACTAGGAATCATCAATTGTCAGAAAGCAATGCAATCCAAAGCGTTACAAATGAGATATCATCAATTTTCCGTTCACACTTACTGCCAAAATGCTTGCAATCCTTCACGCATCACATCTCCTCTCAATGGCATTGCCACAGAACTACATTGGCAAACAGTTTCAATTGTAGTAGAATGCTTGTCCTTGTCCGCATCCTGCACTGCAATTCACCAATTTCATAATAGCACAATAATCATATTGTTTACAAATTTTAATATATGACTTCGCCTTTTCCTTCATCTCTAGCTTTGTCAGTTATTGTTCTTTTTTTTCAGTAACTAACCAGCCTCTGTCTTTGCACACTTTACTACAATGTGAAAATTTTCCTTGTTGGCTTGGAAAATGTTTATGCTGTTTATAGTCTTGTTCCTGTCCTACTATAGTTCCGCATAAATATTTATAAACACCACATACTCTTCCTGAGAGGACCCAAGAGCACGAGTGCTCTATGTGTGTGCTCAACGTAATCGTTAATATATACAATAGTTGTTTCCGATATGCTCACTCGATTGTACACACGTTCATACGAATAACACCGGAGAAGAAAAATAACACAAAATCTACATTCGTGTCTATTTCTATATCCTTGGAGTGAGATCCAGTAGCAGGATGCAGTAAAAGCAGCACACCACATCCAAAGATGAACAGCATCCAAACATTATTTTGTCAATCGAATTCCAATTCATTTTTTATTCACAGTTCACTGAGCATCTCTAAAATTTATGTAATAAAATAATACTTCGTATGTTATTATGTAGTCCTAGAAAGGATATGTCTTTCGAAGGGAAAACTCGAGGGGGAGATGGAAAACGAGACAACAAAAAAAGAAAGGAAAGGAACAACTTTTCTCATTCGCCATTCGGGAATTCTTGGTTCGAATTTTTTCTTCCTTTCTTTCGGTGTACTAGACACGATGAATGTCTCCACTCATGTGAAGCATGCACACACAAACAACCACCATAACATTCGAGTGGTGTGTCATAATGTCATCCGTTATAGGATCCTTAATATTAATCTAAATTATAAGTCGGTGGGAATGTACATCATATTCTTTTGTTGTTTCACTTGCCATGTAACGAAATTTTTATTCACCACAATAGGGAGAAACGATTTTGATTAAGTTCGCATGGGAATTTTTATTTTATTTTGATTGCGGGGACATCATGCGAGCAGATTGTTTCGTGAATCGCAATTTAATAATTTAGATTGAAGGAAATTGATCATGTGGCATTTTAGTTATGGTCTGAGGCACAGTGGCAAGTCCTTTGGATCGCTTAGAGATCTAACACAGTTCTGCATCTCTTCAAATCTACTGTAAGTTTTTTTTCATTGCTCTACATTTCGGCTGGTGATGACAAATCCTGAAGGATACAATTTGTCATGAAAAATGAAAAGGCTCTTCAGTGCGTCATTCGGAGTAGGAAATAAAATCTGTAGGTCTCTTCCATTCGTGCCGAAAAATGAATTGTTGCCTTGAAGCCTTGACTTTCTACGAGCTACATACCTATATAACCGCACTTAAGTAGAGCAAGACTAACCTAAGAAAACACAATTTGTTATGAGAAACTCTCAATCCGCCTTTCAGATTCAAAGCTTCTTCAGCATCAGCAGCATTGACATTCCACACAGTGTATTTCAAAAATTCATACAGACATCGTCACAGGTGGAGTGTGTATTGAGTAGTGGATAGGCATGTAGAAAATCCTCGAATTATTTTTCCTGTATTTATCACTGTTCGAAAGGGAACCTGAACTTTTACCGATCTGTCCTTTTGTTGCCATCGTTGCCAAACAAGTGTTGCTCCCAGCACTTGAGCCTTTAAGTGACAGAATAGCTTTGGACCTGATCACTCTTACATTTCTTTTATACTCGCATTGAAGTCTGTTAAACATCTTCTCTTTACCAACCAGGTTCAACCTTTCCACTACATTCTTCGTCCTTCCACCTTAATCTATCCAATCCGTCGAAGAGGCAATAGCGGAAGTTTTCTCACAACTCACGTGTTAATGTCATTCATTCGGTATCCTTGCTCAATACATTGTCAAAGACGAAAAGTAGATTTTGTATTTTGCGAGCTCTACCTGGAGTGGAAACGTTTAAAAAGTCATTCCTTCTTTCTTCTTTAACCTATTTACGTTGAAGCTGACAAGCCTTTGGTTTTTAGTTCCACCTATCACTTAGTATCATTACAGACCTTTTTTTTAAAGAAAATTTCCCAATCCTCGAGGACTTAGGCTCGATTTTGGTCAATTTTAAGAAACACTGTTGGTTGGTGGTTACTGTTCCTCAATTGTGCAGGATTGAATCGGCACAATTTGGGTCACAAGCAAACACTTTTAAGACCTTTCATTCTTAAAAGGGAATGGAAAACAGACAAGAACTCTGCCTGAGACACTGCAATCTTTAATAATGTTCGATCCTGGGCACGATGTTTTCAGTTGTCCAGACCAAGTGCTCTGGCATTCGCGATGGCTTGATACTTGAAACGGTGTCGCAGTTTCCTCTTCGCTTCAGATAAAGCTGGTTTTCGACGTGTTTTGGCTTTTTGGACTGCATGCACATGTTGATACAGCTCACAGAGGCGCAGTTTAATATTCTCCTTCAATCGCCCTTCTTGCATAGGGAAACAAAAACTATTATTCGCTTTTATTTAGTCTGTACAACTGGAAGTTGTTTCCACTGAAATCTTCCAAATGTTCATCCTTCACATTGGTATCCTCAGAAGTTATTTTAAACCTCCCTTCAAGTTGAGGACTTTCTTTTTAAACAAATTTTAAGAACTATACAAAAAAATACTTATGCCCTCTGCAGACTTATTAGCTCAACCTATAAAGACATCCCTGTTCCATGAAACATAAACATAATTTGGGATACTCCCTTTCACTTTAAGCGGATGGAATGGCAAACGAAATCGAATTTCCATCTAAATCAGGGCTTTACATTCACGGGTCATTATTTACTCGGCATTAGAGTTAAATCCCCTTCTCTGAACTTAGTTAGATTTCCTACACTGCCGCTGTATAACACTACCACGGCTGCCTTTCGTTCATGCGGATATCAGTCTCAAAAGTAAATACCACTTTAGCCTCAGTATAGGCGAAAGAAGAAGGATATGCTGGAGATTTTCAGAATATCAATGCAAAAGTAAAATTTTGCGCCCAAGATGAGAGAACTTTTGCGCCTCCCCGCAGTGAAAAGATTAATGTCAATGAACCATAGTAGAAGTTTCATTGGATTTGCAGTTGTTCTTTAAATTGAATGCCATATGCTGTCCGTAAACGCTTTTTTTTTCTTTTCTTTCTTGTCCTTGTTAATAATTATAAATCGTCGATAAGGCGATCGGTTTTATCTCTCAGAAAAAAAGAAACAGCGATACAACAAGCTGTACAAATTAGTAAAGCAATGCAGGATGCTTCTACTCGATAATCTATCTTTTGGATGAGTTATTGCCGAACATGATTGAAAATCATTGAACACATATTTAGTAACACTTCAGAATGGTGGCATGGCAGCGCAGCCAACTGGATGCTGGATGCAGTACAAACATCCACTTATCACTAATTCAGTGCGTGGTGCCCATTATAGTTGTCAAAAGTTAAATGCCTCAATATTAATGGCTACCGGGTAAAAGATGAAAATTAAGAAGTTATCTGAAAATGTAATTAGATGGCGTGCGTATGGATGGACGCGGCTGCCTCTAGTGGATGAGGTTGTTTGCAAAGATCTTTGGCTGAAGTAATTTATTCTTAAGATTTCAGGAATATTCGACATGTGCTTATTTATTTTTAAAAAGATTGAATGCGACTTGGTGGGTTACGATTCCACTGAGATTTTTGTTAAATAAAAATTTAGACAAGGTGACACGATGTCAATCTTAAACAGATTGTGTGAAACTCCTAAGTCAAAACCAGAGGCACAATCTTTCAACTATTTGCTGTGTTTAGCAGTTAACGAGGACAAAACTCAGTATTTGCTGTCAACCAGAAGGGACATCCATCACTGACGAATCGGACAGAACGTCACAGAAGGCAGCTTTAACTTCGAAGTAGTAAGGGACTTGATCTACTTTGGTCCTGCTACCACTTCTGAAAACGACATCTCATCAGAAATCAAACGAAGAATAACTCAAGCCAACCGCTGTTTCTTTGGGATGAGAAGCCAATTGAGTAGTATGGCCCTGTCCCGAATAATGACCGAGATTCTACACAAGAGCTTAATCATCCCAGTGCTAATCTACCGCACTGAAGCATTGACTTTATTGAAGGCGAATGAAGATACCCTTGGTCGCTTCGAGCGAAAACTTCTTCGTAGGATATTCCGTTGAAGTTGACTGGCTTTGGTGATTCAATGACGCACTTACAAGCTGTACAGCGACATTAACCTAGGTAAAAATTGGTCGTTTGAGATGGCTAGGACATGTAGGGCGAATGAACACCAAAGTTCTGGCTTGGAGAATCTTCGAAGTCCACCTCGGAGGGACAGTGCAATACAAAAAGACCGCGACGTAAGGTGATGGACGCAATGTAATTGACAAAAGTGGAGGGCAATTAGACATTAACTAACTTGTCGTGCGAAATAGGAAGCAGCTACTGATGATCAAAAAAAGGTTAGTAAGGCTCTGCGACAGACGCATATGGCACCGCGACCTAAAAGATCTAATGTGCCTGGAGCCAGTTATACAAGGAGATCCTCTATCTTTCTAATGAAGTTGAGAATATCTCCAGTCGAGGCATTACGAATGGTCTCCGGTGTTAGGAATTCTTTGTGGAGACAGCGTTTCCTGACTCTGCAGACAGCCACGCACTCACATAGTACGTATTCAGCTAATTTGTCTTCCTCTAAGCAGAGTCTGCATTATGAACTATCTTTCGTTTATGTAAGTGATATCTGAGACGACAGTGACCGGTGAGGAAGCCGGCAAGTCTTTTGATATCGTCCCTTTTATGGTTGAGAATATTTTTAGTAGTTTTGTTCAGGGGTCGGATAGCTCTTTTAGCCTGTCTCAGTCCCTGAGTGTTGTTCCAGAAGAAAATGAAGTTTCGTTTTTCCCATCTGTCCAGACTCATTCTGGTACCTATGTACCTTTCTGAAGAGCCTATCCTGGCAAGTTGATCTGCGATTTCATTGCCTTCAATTCCTCTGTGTCCTGGTACTCACCAGAGCTTGCCTTTGTTTCGCTTTGAGAGGTCTTGGAGATTATTGAAGCAGAGTTGAAGTAATGAGAACTCAGTACTTTGAGCGCTGCTTGGCAATCGATGAATATATTGATGGCCACTCCCTATATGTCGGACTCCAGAATAATAGTGGCGCAGGTATCGATGGCATGTATTCCGCCTGAAATACGCTAGGACACATTCCAAGTGCCTTTGAAACTTTGTTCGGGATCTCAATCTCGAACTTCCTGCTAAAACAGAGTAATTTGGGCATAAAGTCCGATACCGTACTGATCATTTCAAGCTCGGAGAAGTCGGATAAGATAGCCATGTGACCCGTAGGTCTGCTTGGCTGGATTCCTGAAGAGCGTTGGAGGTTAACTGCACTGCGTATTGCTACTTTTTTGACAAAGATGTGCAGAGGGATAAGTCCAATCAGTGCCTCAAGGGCTGCCGTAGGGCAAGTTCGCATGGCCCTGGTGATGCCGAGGCATGCTAATCTTTAAAGCTGTAGCTTTAAGATGGTGGATTTTTCCTTGTCTTTGGTCCACCATACTTCGAAGGCGTAGGTAAGGATGGGCCTTACTACCATGGTGTAAATCCAGTATGTAACCTTGGTCTGTAGGCCCCAGGTTTTACCGTATAATGGGTCAAGTAGGGTCTAATTTTATTAGGAATGCTTTTCTATCCCTTTTATATTGTTCAAAGAAGCCTTGTGAAATAGTATTGCAACATTGTATACTGAGAAATCCTATCAATCAGTAGTCGATTGTGTGGAAAATTTACATTTTAAATCGGATACTGCATACACACGAGAGTGATCTTAAACCGTTTTGTATTGATCAATTATTACCTCATTCATGCCACAATGTCAAATATAGAGGTATGACTTCACACACACCGAAGAAAAAAAAAATCGTCCTGTCCTAGAATACCGTCTCCCATGTACGTGCAACAATTGCAACATAGTCCCGTCGCACATTCCTTATTTAGCATGCAAATAGATTGACTTCATGCATCGCGCAATCTACTCAACAAGAAATGATTTATGCATATTGCGCTGAATTTGTGTTTCTTGTTGTTTTTGTTGTTGTTGTTCCTTTAGTTGTTTTTGTTGCATGCTTTGCAATTCCTCGTAATTTTTCACATGCTATTGCATAGTATAAACGAGTACATCTGTACAAAGCTGTCGACAGGCGGGCGGCAACAATATTTCTTGATAGAAAGTGTAAATCTGCATCTAAATGGCAATATATCTTGCAATGTGGGGAAACATCTTAAATGCTACAAATATACAAACATCTACAAATGTAAAGTTACATGGACGAGAAAAAAAAAAAAAAAACAGTCTCACACAGATAGTGCAATGCAGCATGCACGCTAATTCAGTTGTAATGGCCGATGGTAATAATGCGTGTTGAAAAGGTGTTGAAAACGTAGAATAATAAATAATAACCAAGTTAAATCCGTTTGCTGTGTACAGTTGTTTGTGTGATATGTGCGTGTGATTAAATCCATGAGAAAGAAATGATTTGGAAATAAGATGTCGAATGACTTAAGGCAGTTACGCATGTACGGATATACGAGCGCGGGAACCAATGATTTTGTTATACTCGTACGTATTGCAACGGATATGGAGTGTTAAAGGCAGCTGCGGGCCAGTACACTATCGTGTTCATTACCAAAACATGCCATTTCATAACGTTGGAAACCTTTGGAAAGTAGCAGGAGCATTTCTTAGACCGAACGACAATCTTATTAGCTCGTACTCAACGTTCCAAGATGGTCTTTGGAATATCAGAGGGTTTCACAGGAATTTGATAAAATCAAGCTGGATGAGGTCTTAAAGGCTAGTGGGGGTGGAGTTGTCACTGCGTTTGTAGTCGATTGCCATTCAATATTATTTTTCGCCATTGACTTGGGCTTATTTTTGAGTACCCCGTTACGAAACACATTATTTTCTGCCAAAGCTAATGTAAACCTATTTTCCACTATGTTTCAGTAAAGGTTCCACCCTCATCTTATTCCTTTCTGCTCCGGTTGCATTCTGAGCGCGGTGCAGTTTCCATCTGAAGTTACCATATATTCCACCGGGAATTGAATAGAGGCTTGTTCATGGAGATTCATTGTCCAAAGACCGGCCTGCTTCCCTGAGACTTATCGGAGTTTTTATTGCTGAATTTTCAAACCAAATATCTATAGGTAGTGGGGGAAGATTTAGTATCGTTTTCAAAGCTGCCGTCGGTCTTGATTATATCCATCCTGTCATTCCCAAGCAACTTGCCTGCTCAATCTTTGTAACGATACTATGGTGGAATTTCTTCTCGATCGTTTCCATCAGACATTCGAACCATGTGTTAAGATGGGTCTGACTTCGGCACAGTGTAAGTAGTATAGTCAGTATACAACTTTCGGTTTAAACACCTCTATTTTCCCGAAAACCCTTTTATACGTATTTGATGCCACATCTGGTACTTAAAATCGAAATTGAATTACACGCCATAGCTTCTTAAAGTATACACAGAATTCTAGGACTTTTAATCCTTGGAAACTAATCCCTCTCTCTGAAGTTTAAAATCTATTACCGAACAACTCTCTTAGTTTAATCTGCAACGATGACTTTTTGCGTGATCAAAACTGACATTAAGGATCAAGGTAAAGCACAAAAGATCTATCTTTTAGGTTGCAGTGTTAGAAGGCAGCTAAGATTAAACTTTCCCAACGAGAAATAATAAATATTAAGACGTTGGTGAGGAACTTTCTCCGTGATACATTCGAAGAACTTAACCGATTTGTGTGAAATTTATTTTATTATTTAAACTATTTATCATCACAAACTGTAAGCTATAAGTTATTGCTGACAAAAAAAAAAATGATGAAGGTGATTTCCAAAAATGATGACCAATCGTTTGCCTTAATCTCTAGAATCACTCGAAAAATCTTTCTTTAAGTGTGAACATGACACCCAGGCTCGAATTAGAGAATTTTCTTAAAAAAAAAAGAAAACACATACATATATGTGTGATAGTTGAGGGCAATGGTGAAATAGAGGTTCGGAAATATCAAGCTGTTCCCCCAATGAGCTTAACTCGATAAAGGAACATGTGCTATAGGCTCTTTTACTGACAATGTTCTGAGGTATGCAAGTATAGCTTTCTGAAAAACAAACGAAGCAATAACCCACTAACCACAAGCAGAGCTTAGATTTTGTAGGAATTGAGAATATATTTCCTATTTTACTCGCATACAAACATACCTTCATACATATCCAAATAAGTACATATGTGCTTAAGAAAGGAATCGTCATTTCGATTCTTTTATATTTTTCACATCATTCGGTTGTTGTGAGGTATTACAGATAACAACCACACGTAAACACAATATGTACAAGTATTTCCTTTTTTTTTTTTGTCCGATAAGGACACATTTTATTTTACTTATTTAGAAAATAAAACAATACGAAGAATCAAACGAAAGAAAAACAACAACAATAGCAAAAAAAAAGAAAGAGACTCGACAACGCAAAAAAAAAGAAAAAAAATACAATAAATTTTCCAAGGATATCATTATGGAAGGACTTCGATACACCCCCCCATTACTGGCATGCTTGTAAACATCAGTATCAGTATATATGGAGACTAGTAGCATAAGCAGCAAGGAAAAAAAGAAAAAAAAAAGACAAAACGTAACGTGGGGCGAACAAGGAAGACTTAGTCGACTATGCGAAGTAGAAATAAGAAAAGAAATCATTTACAGAAATAAACAACCACCAACCCTCTGCTCCACCACTCCAAAGTAATTTATGCCCTCATTCATCATTTTTATCGTGAAAATACATTTGCCTCCTTCTATGCTCCTTACACATTTTTCTTATTTTTTTCTGTATTTCTGTTTTTTTTTTTTTTTTTGCTGCTACCCTTAAATTAGATGGCTTCTTCAGCTTTCACAGCCCCTATGACCAGAAAAAGAAACGGCCTTAGGAACAAAAAAAAAGAAGAGAAGACAGATATAATGAATATGCCATTTCAAAGGGCAGCGGAAAAACCCCTATTTTGTCCTTTCTTCGTTCTTCGGTTAGATAGGCATTTCCAACGTACACCCACTTGGGCATATTTAGTATAGCTGCACGCACCCGACTCTTAAAGAAATACTCGTACATCTATTGTAGCGCGCATCTTCGTTCGACCCTCATAAAAATCGTGTGCAAGGACAAAAGAAAAAAAATAGTAGTTATCGTGTCACCCCACCCAACCCCCAGAACCGCGTTGAAAATGTAAGATTGACGAGTCATAAAATTAGTTTTTGCCTTTTCGAATTACAGCACAAGATTGTCGGGGGTGTGTGTATGTGTATTATATTGTATATGGGGGTGCGGTTAGAGCAATTGATTAAATTAGATTCTTTACGGATGCGCTCATTCCTGTGGCACAACAATGCCTTCTGTGGTTGCTCGTATCTGTGGGGAATCCTTACAAATTACGAATTAAAATGATGAGATGTAACGGGCAGGAGGGTGGTTTGTTTAAATAGGTTTATTTGTAGGCTTTCAATTAAAATACAATAAAAAATAATGTAGTTGCATGTGGAGTTTATTTATTTAAGGAACATCTACTATAATACATACCTATCGATGTCGTTGCAACAAACATGGATGACATCCTGTAAGTAATCGTATTTAGTCCTTTAATGTAACTTCCTTACTTCTTAAGAAGCAAAAGGAATTAGTTGTAGATATGTGGGGTTTTGATCCTTTTCTAAATGACTTTGCTATACTATAACTCTGGCAACACCTCGATTTTGGCTTTTGATTATGAACTCAATATTTTACCTCATACGCGGGTGCTTCAACGATTATCTACACAAGATGGAAAAAAAAGTGAGTCCACCACAATGGCGACTCGCCTCAAGACAATGCCAAACACATATCCTACGAATGCACTATAGATGCCTTGCAGAGAGACTAGAATCGGAGGAAGGTAAAATCACACCGGATGTGTTGAAGGTAAAGAGAAATTAACAGGGTATAATTCCGTCAAGGCCTTAAGAGATTAGAGCTCGTAGAGGCTAGGAAAAGTGACACCACTCTGAAGTAATGCAAGACGCAGTTCCGAGGTTGATTCATTTGAAGAGGGGGAAGGGGAGGGTTTAGTCGCTAAGAATCCGCCACACTAAACGAACTAGGTCATGGAAATCCGGCCACTTGCTCAGTCCCGATCCAATCCTGCCATCATATCATCTCAAAAGCGACGAAGAAGATCGAACTTGACTTGCGTTAGAAATATCATCCAAGGAACTGGATTCGGTGGGCTTTACATTTAATAACTTCTATAGGTTATGTTTTATCTACACAATTTCCTTTAAAACATGAGTTGCTTCAATTTTATACCTCGAGGTTGTACATCAAAGTTCTATTGCCTTGGACCATTTATATTTAAGTAACATTTCTGATACTGAGCCGTATAACAAATCGAAACCAATTCAGCCTTTATTTTATCAGATACCTATGTCCAACCCCTTGGATTTACCTAATAAAGTTTTAAACTCAACGTTGTTGGCGACATTTGATTGCAGGATCCGTAGCCACACATACTTATTCATCCAACATTTAGCAAAATATCTGTTGCACGTTGGAATCCTGTAATAATGTGCTTATAGTGGGTAAAACACCAACCCAAAGAACTAACCAAGCAATTTCCATACCAACCACATTGTTTTGTATTTTTATGCCAAAAAAAACAAACACACATACACAAATGCCCGATTTCCTGTTTGTTGAGGTCACCAAACGCTTACACACATTTTCTCTGGTAAATGAAATAGACCAACATTTCTCATTTCACGTGTAATTGAAATTTAAGGATTCAACGCAGTCCAAATTCATTTCGAACAAACCACATGTACCACAACGAGCCCCACGAACAAAAGGATCACACGCGAATCATCATAATAGATCTGCTGCATGCGGAAGCACGGTCTGAAAGTCCGGGCGGCCGGCCAGCTCACCCAGTGAAATGTAATTCAACAAACTAGAACAATGGCCCGACAGAGAGAGAAAAAGACAGAGAGAGAGCGAACAGATTAAGCATGACACGATGCAGTGGCAGTTGTTTAATTGAATCCCTTTCTTCAGCGGAATTGTGCACCCTACACCCCACTATTATGGCTCAGGATACTAGGATTCTTTAAAATACGCCAACAAAACCCAACGCAGTGCAACTCGTAGTAACTTTCAAAAAAACAATGGTGCGCGAATCCAACCATTCGAGCATCCTATTCACATGTAAATTCACTCGGCCGACCGCTTCGGTTCGTTTTGTTCCGTTTTAACGAAATGCACAATGGAACGGAGGACGAAAGAAAAAAAAAACCCAAAATCATATTTTAATAATAATAATTATTATTATTGTATAATGTGAAAACGAAAAATATGCGGAGTGAATTATTTCGTGAATAAATCTTTCTGTGGTTTTCACACTCGCAACTCATCGCGTGGTTGAGTGCGCTTGGGATCGGTGGCGCGTTTGTGGCGGTGCTGGGGGAAGGATGTGTGCGAGCAGGAGATAGGCCGAGGGAGTTCATATTACACGGGCCAACAGGCATACGAGCCATCAAGCCATCCTTCCAGCCAACGCTGGCGGTGCATATTTTAACGCAATTACGTATTTGTTCGTTTGTTATCGCTGTCGTGTCGTTCGTCATGGCTGCTGGCAGAAGGGTGCGGCGTTTACCATGGCCTATGTATGTATGTTGTGGGGGGGAAAAGGGATAAGTTGAAAGTTGAAAGTCGACGAAAAGGGGTGATTTGTTGGAAAACATTCATTATACCAAAAGTCATACCTTAGGTGTAGGTACATATACTGTATGTATGTGAACGAGGATAGTTTTATATATGTACATATTGTGGACAAGGGATGAAGATCCTTCCACTAAATTTATAGGACAAAGTGTTTGACTGAGAATGGTCCGGAAGGCGTTACTCCATCTCTTTGTGGCATTCGTAAATGATTTGGGATGTGAAATGAATGTGTATGCCTCTCGAAATTTTACAAAAAAAAAACCTTAAATTTTAAATTTATCGAATTTTTATATGTGGAAATTAGTAAAGGACTTGACTTTATTGATTATCAGTTTTTTTTTAAAATTTAGTTTTAAGGTTGCAGAAGAGCCGTCATATGGCTTTATGAGTCTATAATGTCATCAGGAAGTTAAAAAGAATTACAAGAGCCAAAAGTTTCATTAAGCCCTCCAACAACAAAGAAAGTCAAGAGATTCCACTCAAAGCAAGCGTGATACTAATCTTCTTACGGACTACCTCACTGGATAATACTCATTAAGCATAAGACCTTCTGCCATGTGGTAACTATGTTTGAAAGACCAAAGGACTACTGAGAACATTTTGTGAGAGTGCCCCGCCATAGCTCGTAGCTCTTCATTTCTCCAGGTGTATAGGCATACCATACATACATATGTACGTATGTAGGTTTTGCTCGGGATCATAACATTCCACTGTGGTTGAAGAACGTTGCTTGACATAAATCCACTTTTAAGTAGTAGTACTTTTCTGGTGGAGGCCCACACACATCCTTGTTGCGCCATTTCAGAATAGGTGACTTCCGAGAAATTATATTATTTAACTAGTAAGTTTCACTTTGCAACTAAACCTGTTGGACTGTCACACAGCAGTGTAAAATTTTTGAAAAGATTCACTCCATTTATAACGACCATCCAAAATCTCGAGAGATACAATATGGTGTAACTTCTTCCCCACATATCCTCTAATATTTAATATAGCTATAAATTCATTCGATGAACTTGATCCTTTTCCTTCTCCCCCCAACAAAGGATAATAAAGCATTTCATCCTTGCAGCTAATTTCTCAACTTCTTATCCATTAATTATTTCCCTCCAAATCGAATTAAATTCACATTTTTTCAATCCTCCCTGACGGTACCCTACTCGTGTTTGTTAGGGGATGGAGAAGGCGATCAAAACCATTTTCCAGTGGGCAAAGTAATTACATTTAGGGTATTTGCATTTTCCTTAGGTCGTCCTTTTTCTTTCGATTTTGTCCCATTTTCACTGTCTTCCCTTTATTCTTCATTAGATACTTAATATGCCTATCTATGCCGAGTGGATGTGTGTGTGTGGCTGTTTGTGTAAATGTACTTTCTTGCAAATTTCTTCTTCACGTTTATAAATGCCTTGGTTTGCTTTTCTTTTCTTTTTATTTTTTTTGCATGGAACACCGCCATTCATCTATCTCTGCACTGGTTGCCCAATACTCTGGTCGAGAGCCGAACAGTGAAATCGTAAGGGTTGGTCGGTTGGCTGGGATTCTTCTTGTTGGTTTTCTTTCATTATTTCCTGATGCCCCCTTCATTTTGTTCCAAACCAACATACCGCGCGTTGCCATTACTCTCCTCTGGCAATAGTGGTGTCGTTGGTATTTGCCATTGGTGTTGTTGCTTCTTCTGTTTCTACTGGAGCTGGTGGTGCTGCTGCCACTGCTACTGCTACTAGGATTACACTCTCTCTCGACCGCCATCATACCACTTGAAATTTATTTCGCACACCACCAATTCAGGGTCGGTGGCCATAAATCACGACTGCAGCACACAGAACATCCCGGGCATAAAGTGTAGCAAGTTTTTCGCGCGAGCTGCTATTTTGTGACTAACTGTGTGTCTACCCTTGGAAGATAGATGGAAATACACTGAACAACCATACACACACACTAGTGTGGTGAGTGTAAGGGTAGTAGATATATCAACCAGAGTCAAACTGCTGCCACACTGGTACCACGGATGCTGTTGTTGTTGCTGCCATTGTTAGTGCCAGTAGTTTGTGGGGGTGTACGAGAGCATTTGAGTCGCCTCATGTTCATCATGCTTTGAGAAATCCACCCTTTTATAGAAGTACAATTGTGGACTATGCACTTTCCAATAGACAAATGTTCCTTGGGTACATGAAAATAAAAAACCAAAATTTTAATACTGCACACGGTCATGGAATGCAGTGGAAAATACGTGCCAGAAATTTGTTAAATTCAACTCTGACACGCAGGAGACGTGATGAATAAATCTCTTTTTTTAAGGATTTGGGAGATAGTTGAATAGTTGCTCGCCGTTGTGAGCATTTAGACCACTAGTACAGGTCTTGATAAGGCGGGAAGGTATTTAGTGAAAGACGAAGTTAAGAAAGTCGATTCGAAACGAGGCTGAACTAAACAATGTTCTACTTAAAAACAGGGAACTCGTTGTCTATTGTTGCGTCCATTTAGATATCCCAAGCTCTGATAGAATCCTGAGGGATGCATGAGTGAGGCAGGGTATGACACTCCTTTTGAAAATTATAATAGGCTCAAGGTTGATGACTTGTTCGTCAAGTTTATAGAGCGGATAATAAAAAAAAAAGCATTCTCACTGAGTCTTTCAAATGAAAACACATAAGAACCATGTCGAACCTGGAGCCAATGTATCTAAGTAGGTAAGGACGGTGGTTCATTGAGCTCATAAAAATTTTGAGGCCAAAACAACATGTTTATGGATTAGACTTAATACTATATACGTCTCTTGAGACTTTGCTTTTCTGTTTGTATTGCATTTACCAAAAGCAAAGTTTTGTATTCAGTTAAACCGCACGGATATAAAGATAAGGTCATCTACTGCTCCGACCCACGAGCTACTACTTCCCCACTTTTATCATTTATTTTGTCGTTTTCCCAATGAGAAAGGTTACAGCTTCTGTAGTTGCTTTATTACACTTTGTTTTTGTATCGTTCGATCCTCGTAGCCTCACAGCTCTGTCGTCTGCCTTCTTCTTTAAAATTAGTTTCACTCTCCCTCGCTATGCACACACACACAGTAGAGTAGCGCGGCAACAGAAGTGGCAGCATGTTGCCCAGGACTCAAATCAACTCCGATCCCCATCCTTCGTCAACCATGATTCCCTTACAGACTGGCACAATCGGGGAAACTAATGTTAGAAAAGGGATTTCCATGGCAAAAACAAAAGGAATGCCCAAAATAGCAAACAAACAATGACGGGGAGAGGGAAGAGATAAAAAAAAAGGAAAAAGAAACGTGTACAAGAAAGAAATTAAAGGATACCCATCTCAACCTACCCTACCCAGCCCCACACCAATGGCCCGAACAACTCTCGACCGGTTGTGTACGCTCTTGATGCGAATTTGAGCTTAGAGAATCTCCAAGGATGGTCGCAGATGGCGTCCGGGATCCCTTATTTGTAATTCGTCTTTCGCACCCTCGAAAATGTCAGTGTTGTAACGGTATACGTTGTGCTTAGGAAACGGTGGCAGTTATATATCATTCGCCGCCACACACACCGCTATCTGTTTGCCAACCATCTAAATATCTTACCGGGCCCAGGATGCTTTATATTCCGCCCGTCTTTGTGGGCCCGCATTCTTCCTCTCCTTCTTGTTCTAATTTTTTTTTTTTTCTTTCTTCACAGACTTTGAGATGGCATTTGAGTATCTTCTTTTTCTTTTTTTTTGTGCCGCCACCATCTCTTCCTTGCTGGCGGTATGGGGTGCTCCATCTATACAAATGTATGTTGGTACGTGTTTTCCTTTATCCGCTCTGTTTTCTTCCTTTTTTTTTTTCTGCAAGAAAATAAAACATCTTATGTAATCTTGGGAAATATATCACACTTAGAGGACTATGGGAGATGTATGGGAGGAAAATGCTTTATTCGTTTTTGGGAAATTTATATGTATCGCATACAAACATACGCTGGTATGTGCACCCGATGTGTATATATTTTCGTGTGATGTGATGGAGAAGACAAATTTAATGTATTGCCTCTCCGCGGGTTCGAGGGGAATAATAATATGGGAAAAGCGAAAAAGAAAATAACCAGAACAGAAAAAAAAAGAATCAGTAAAAGGCAAAGCCAAAACAAATGGAAAAGCTATAAGAAAATTGGAATTGCAGAAATTCCTTTTGAGCCTATTCTAGTCCTTTTTTTTGGAAAAAGAAAAATGAGGGCACCATCTTCGTTTCGTCCCCCACCTAGCACCATCGAAATCTGAAGTGGAAGAAGAATGTGCGTGTGCGAAACTAAATCCTTGGATATTACAAAATAAATAATTTATTTGAAGCATCATCTGTTGGAGGGTTCGCAAGTAATTTAAATGCTCGAAGTTAATATCTCACAGCAATTTTTGTCCTGAAATAATAGGATGGAGGTTTTGTGGTGGCTGGTAAGGTAAGTACTCAGAATTTTAATTGATTTTGTCATTAAAGCGAACTGGAAAACTTAACTTTTCTTGAAAGGGATTTTATTTACTATGACTTTTTTTGAGTAATGTTATATACCCATCCATACACCTGATCTGATAACATCAACTTCGATAGTTTAAATTAAATATGTGGGAACTTACAAACAATCAGTCTTCTTATAAGATTGTGCAGCTTGACCGAACAAATGTTTCCTGCTTGCTTGCTGAAGATGGCGCTACAGTCCGGGGTGGACCTGAGACTCAACCAACAAACGTCTCCAGCGAGCTCAATCTTTAGCTAGCTGCCTCAATTTTCGCACGCTAAGTTGGTTGAGGTCCCCTTCAACTTGCGTGCGCTACCTGATTCGCGGTCTTCCTCTACTGCGCTGTCCCTCGGGGGCGGATTCGAAGATTTGTGTTTTCCTGAGTCAACCAAATTGTAGCATAGCATGACTTAGTTGGAGATCACTGTAAGCTAGTACCTATATACATATGTGCACCAGAAGTGAAACTTATTTATAGTCAGTATACAAATTGGCTTCGCTTTTGAACAAACATGATGACCTATGACAATCGTTGCATCGTTAAGCTGACATCTTTCTTCCACGTCTTGCATGTCGTACAACCTTCTACTATCAACTCTCTCTTAAAAATCCATCGATCCACCAAACATTTCTTTTTCTTCAACAGAGCACGCATGCACGTTAAAGACTCTCCACCTTGCTTTCACAAAAAAGAAAAAAACAACAAAATGTGAGCGCAGTCACACATTCGCTATCCTATAGGTACACCATCGATCTGCATGCACATTCACAACACTGGGCATGCATGGATGTATTCAATTTTTGACTTCAGTTTCAAAAATATACTCATTACCCAAATGAAACTGGCGCCTACGGGTATATGATCACAAATAAATGTTTCACATTTCGTTACGCTCCGACTTCTTAAAGAAGTTTCGCTTCAAAAACTTTTATCGTGACTGGAGTTGAAAGTTAGTTTAGGTAAGTTTGAATCGCAGAATTCAGAAATATAATTAGAAGTGCATAGAGTTCTGACTTAAGACGCACAGACGGTGGCGGAAGGTATAGATGCACGATATTTCTAGAGTCAGTTATTAATTCAATGATTTGTTGCTTCAAGTAGCAGCAATTGAAAATAGCAGGTTCAGCAATTGGATCACTCATCCAAATATGAACTTATATAGATATCTACGTCAAAGAACAGGTTTCTTTGAACCCTATTACTGACCTAGAATTGTAGGTGTAGGTAGGTGGCCGCAAATATTTTTTTTTTTTTTGTTAAATGTTCCCATCTAGCTTATCCGTGAATATTTTGAGCTCGTTGCGGAAACGTTTTACAAGCTTTGACTTTTGATTGAAGGATGCAAATTCGGCCGAATCTTTCTTGTTTTCAATAAATCTTTGCACTGGCTCAGTTCCTCGGATATATGTCGATTTAAATTCCGCTGGCCACAGAGCTTTATGGGCCTCGTTACCGCAAAATCCTTATTAAAATACGCTTCAGCGATTCTTAATTATGTTAGTGCAGACATCAGTCTTCTCTTTGATAGTCATATTTCATAGGATCTTCCTCCAAAGGACAGAAAACCACAATTGCGTTGCCCTAAATAAAGTTACTCATATGGGTGACCAAGTTTCAAGCCAAATAAAATGAGTGAAGCTTAACTAAATTTAACAACATTGGCTTTTATGTTATCCTAGAACTTAGAATGAAGAGGTTTTTATAGAAGTTGTGTAGAATTTTGAATTTTAAAATAAATTTTCCACAAGTTACACACTCAATTTTTTATTTTTTTTAAGAAAAATATTTCTTTAATACCTACTCTAATATTGTATTCCAACCCTGTTATCACACACTTCCGTCACGCTACCTAATCTAATGAAGGTATAAATTACCACCCCCTCCAGCCACCAGACCCCATTGGCATTCTATAAAAATGATAAATTTGTTGTTGGCCACCACCAGAGTGTGTATGAGTGCTGGTGGGTGCGTATATTTTTCGCCGCTCACGCATTATGTGTACAAAAAAAAAAAAAAAAATTGCGGAAAATAACCTGAAAAGAAAGGAAAACAAGGCCACTGAAGAAAACTCAAGACCCTTGCCTCGCGCGAATGAAAGAAACAGGATCTATAAAAATGCGGGAGAGAAAAATGGTGAAATTCGTTGTCCTCTTATCTATATGATTTGTGATTTTCGGGGTACAGCCCTCATCAGTTCCGTTCATTCCAATCGCTCGGTGTGTAGACGTAAGTAATTCTTCACCCCATTCTTAGCATGACTATATTTTTCTTTCCTTTCTTTTTTTTTTTTTCTTCCTTTTATACCAAACCCTCCCACTCGTATGGCCAGCAGAAAAAAAAAGGACTTTTGTCGAATTGAACATTTCGCACATAAATATCTATATATTCACCACCCCCTTTGAAGAGTATAAACACACACACACACACAATTTATAAGCTGTGTGAAAAGACCCAACCATACTCCTTAGCTGAGGCGATTTTTATCCAATAAGTCTTTGGACCGTTCCACTATGCGTCTTTTCTTTCGTATAATCAAATATCCCACAGAAATTGTTCTGTTTACATATACGTATTCCTATATGCGATGGTATGGACTCTACCAGCGACGTTCCGTTATATTGGATGAAAGATACAATTTCATTGATATCGCCTAAAAGTCTAATATAAGAAGATTTATTGTTTGACATTGGGAAAAATATCTATACATAAGTACGGGATACATGTGTCTACTCTGTGTGAATGTATATAGAACGCTATTATTTGGATGTGGATTATATTTATTAAAAACGCAACATAAATTGCCAAAGGAAAAGTTATGTGTCAGGGAAAAAATAATGAAATATGAAAAAGTTGATCGACATCAAATGGGAGAAGACTGGAGAAGACGCGGTCTACAAGTGGCGATAAAACTAATTGTTTACTTGTTGTTAAGGTTCATCTAATTTAGAATCTAAAGGCGGGTGTTTTTTTTCGACGCTTCTTGTTAAGTCAGATCGATTGTTTATAAAAAAAATGGGTCACAAGCGAACATCTTTCTTGGAAGTGATTGGCTGAAGTTGAGCGGGGATGATTCATATTTCAACGATCATTGCGCAGTATTCCCACAAGATAAGCTCGACAATTTGTAAATATAGTAGACGGAGTTCTTATTTGCCTAAATGTCTATAACTGAATCTCTCTAAGATCCATGGGATATCAATATGGACCTTTCATTGATCTAAGGGGACTTGCAGCCACTTCAACCTAACTTAACCTAATCTTGATGGAGTCAGCATGCACCTGATGAAGTTTGGCTAGCACTAACTGGTACATATTTAGAGACGCGTATGCCTATTTGAGAGTGCTGCTTGCAATTTACAAAAGTTAGGCCGCAGAAGCCGACAGAAGATAATGAGAACTCGGCCTGGCGAGGTTATCTGCATTCTAGTAGATACCTTCTCTAGTAAACTTAAAACTCTTATCGTCTTACGTCTGAAACTATCTTCGCTGTCTCAAAAGAATCTCGAAAAGCATCGAATGCACTCACTGAAATTGTCGGCAATAAAAAATATAGATCCTTTCCATTCGATCCATGCACAATACGACCGGATGCGAGAAGCTAAGCCTTTGCCGCCTAAGGGCTGCCTTATATACGCATATCTGTTTACAATCACTTTAAACACATCATTCAAGTTGCACCTACTCGTTGTCACTCTCCACTCAAATTCAATTCAAGATTGTAAACATCAATAACCACCCACTTCAGCCACCCCAATGGTGTGGGCAAACGTAATCCGCAAAATTTCTAAAAGTCCAAAATAAATTAGGATTTAAACCGCATGGCACACGCACTCGAGTAATAAATATCAGCTGTCCATTGTCCCACATGAAATACAACCACCAAATATTTTTCCATTAACCCAGAGCCTGGCTATCTGTCAAGATTTCAATGGATCATCCACTACCAAATAAAAAGATTTCTTCCCCCAAAAAGCAAATATAATGGCCAAAGTAGGTATCTCTACCCGTTTCATAGTCATCCCATTTTAATTACACAGTCAAGCCCATGTGAGCACAATCATGTAAATGTGTTAACCACACTCGCGCCCAGCTAAACCCATTTTCTATCTGTTATCTTATCAATTTGCGCAGATACAATTCCAACAGCACGTTGAAATTGCCTTGCATCCAAAGACCGAAGACACAACCGATGATGACGACTCCTTTTGTGCCCAAGTCCAAGTGGTGTGTGCTCCTTTTGTTTTTGTTTGCCATTTTCTTCGTCTTCAGTCTGGGAGAATCGATTAAGCCATCACGTAATTCCCGTAACCGTAACCAGAGCGGACGTACGTCCTTACATGTAAATTTATTGACTTAACGAGCACTTTGCGCACTTACAGCGATTCACAAGGAGAGAGATGCATATGCAGCAACCAGGCCAGCACACATGCGGCCAAAAAAAAAGGTCCAAGAAGCAAATGCCACGACTTCGATTGCGTTCGATGCGGTGCCCCAATGTAGGTGAATGCGAAAGATTTCGTATTCGAATATGGTACCGACGACGGCCGGCGGTCTAAAGCGGCCGACATTCATGTACCTCCGATTGAAAAGGGGCGAGAAAGGCAAATGTCGAAAAATTGATATCACAGATGGAGAGTTCCAGCCTCGGAAAGGAGCACAAAATACGTGTGTTTTGGTCAAGTACATGAGTATGTGCGACCACAAAAGCACCTTGCAGTGGTTTGTGATGTCCTGGGGACAAACTCTTTGCCTTTATGGAATTTTTTCCTTTTTTGCTTTACAAGCCGATAGAAGAAGATGGACGAAAAAATGGCAAAGAAGCAAAGAGAGCGGCATTTGCATGTGAATTCTGGGGTCATCTGCTTAAGTTGTGATCTCACGAAGGAGAAAAGAAAAATACAGTAGGAGCTATCAATTTAAGACCGATCTGACGTATTCAATTCTCTTGGGAAAGGATTTAAAGACTAGACAATAAAATTATTTACGAGTGCTGATCAAGGATGAAGAGGAACAGTAAGCAGCCCAGTCATCTACTCAAATACATGAGCTAGCATGTCTTCTAGCTCGAAATTTTCTTAACTCCACAGATGTTCCTTCAGAAAACTAGTTACAAACATATGTAGCTAGGTAAGAGAATGTGTCTGGCTCCGTAGTCCGAGAGCACGGCCATTGACTATAAGTCTTATGCTGGGTTAAGCTAAGAAATGAATCAGTCATTCAATAAGCTTATGAGATAGACCCCCGTTCTAGATGTGGAGACATCGCTGATTATGGACACTCTGCTGCCCACATTGATTTATTTTAAAAAAAAACTGGAGGTTGGATCTGGCTTGTCGTCTCGAACTTGAAGGTTTCAATGAGCAGTTGTTGTCCATTCGCTATAGCATGTGTCCCAGTCAATCTTGTTGACGTATTGATACAGCTCATGAAGTTTGTGGTTATATCTTCGCCTCCAGTGGCCCTTCTCACAAATGGTGCATAGGACACAGGTACTGTATTGGGTCTAGTATATTGAACACTTTCAAGCTCCATACAACTGAATTTGCTGTCACTTTTTGACTGACGTATGAGGTATTGCCACAAATCTATTTAGCCAGGAGCCTGGTTGACGAGGATTTCCTCGATCTTCCTAATAAAGTTGAGGATGTTTCAAGTCGAGACGTTTCTTATGCCCTTGAGGAACCAGAGACAAACGCATCCACTTAGTACGCGTTCCACTGATTTATCTTCCTCTAGAGTCTTTAGACAAAATGTGTGACATCTGAGGCAGCAAAGTCCAGAGAGGAAACTGGCAACCCTTCTGATATCATCTCTTTTGAGATTTAGGACATTCTTTGTGGTTCTCTTCAAGGATCGCATGACACTTTTGGCTTGTCTAAGTCCCTGAATGTTATCTCAATAGGACAAGTAGTTCCGCTTTTCCTATCTGTCGGGACTTGTTCTTAACGCGGAATTAGGGATGCTACAAAAGGGTGGGCTGGGCAGCTCTCAGAGCACTCTTTACTGGCTATAGTTGGTCAGCGATTTCATTACCTTCAATTGCCTACCAATGTGTCCTGGTATCCAGAAGATTTTAACTTTAATTTGGTTTTGATAGGTCTCGGAGAGCATGGAAGCAGTCAGCAACGGTTTTTGAGTTGTAATAATGAGAGCTCAATGCCTAAAACGGTGCTTGACAATCAGTAGATATATTTTTGGTTGTCCAGCTGCCATTTGCTCGGCTTTCTTAAAAATCATCGTCTGATTTGGATCGCTAGACTTTTTGGTTATGTCTCCCTTTTCTATAACCTTTTCCATTTCTTCTCAGCATTAGTTCTTAGTCCAAAGTGGGCTTTGCTAACTCTTTTATAAAGGTGCGACACTTAATCTACAGGTCATTGGCATTTGTGGCTGGCAATAGGATCGTGGAAAGTTTCTCGCTCAGATGCTTCCTATAGTTTCTGACTGTTCGATGTTAAATTTTCTTTCCAAGCTTTTGTCAAAGTGTTGAACTGTAGAAAGAGTACAAATCAAGAAATGGTCTAAGATGACTTTTGCTAGATTCGTACCTCCCATCAGCTCGACAACTCCAAGTTGCTCTTCGGATTGGTTTGTAATTAAACCTTGTGCTACTTATAATAAGAATGACTAAGTAAAAATGCAACCTTAACACAGCTTTTCAAGTGTTTCTGTGGCAGAGGGCATCTACCTGTACAATTAAATAAACTATTTTTTTATAAATCAGAATTCGTCCTCATCAACTTGATAAAGTCATTAATGCAGACTTCTTTTCGGAAAAAAAAAGAAAATTTTCGCCCTCCACTGTATCTACTTCAAAACATCGTCTCTGGGATCGCAACGCAGCATCAGGTATCACCATATTCGTACTCACAACACAGAGACCATACGTCCGGACGATGCACACTCCATTTGCCAACAGATTGAGCTCCAAATCGAACAACCAGATACCCCCAGGAGGAATTCCCCCAAAAAAGGCAATGCCACTGATGAGCTAAACGTCCTAAACATGGATGCTCCAGGAGAATACAAATAGCCAGGCAAAAGCTTCAATGAAACAATAAAGAGAAACAAAAAAAAGCCAAAAACTACCTATGCGTCTGCACGGAACCATCGACAACGGAGATACCACACTGGGACCAATCTGGCCAGAGCCCTACTGTATGCCCGGAATGACCATGGAACGTCAATGAGCACGTTATTTTAATTTGGCTTAACTAGCGCTAAAAGGCGTGATTGGAATGCCTGTGTCCTTTCTTTTTTTTCGCGCGCCTCATCTCTGCAACGGGCGACGAGCTGCATCCGCAAATAGACGTGTGTGCATAAAGTAACAGGCTTATGGAATGGTAATGTGGTGATGTTCTGCTTTGTGCATGCATCTAGGAAGACTACATATCAATGATTTGAAACAGATGTCAGTGTTAGAAAGAATTTTTTATTATTTTTTTTTTTAATCGAATCTAACAAGTCTAGCGAGGAAGAGGCAGATGGGAAAAATGCACACACACATACATATGTATGCCCATGCAAATTGGCAAAACGAAACGGCAACGATGAGACGCAATAGACGTGGATTGGCCTCGAAGGGAAATAGGGAAATTGTGCCGCAATTTTGCGAGGTAAGTCTTCCTTCTTGGCAACGGCGATGTGATGTTGCCGTGGCAATTGCTGCCGCTTGGCCAGCCACGCACTCAGTGGGTAGGTAATTCTCTGCTTAGTTTGCTCATTGCGTACTCGTGTGTACGCGGATGTACATAATTTTAATAGGTACTTTGCCCACTAGGGGACTCAGTTACTAAACTCATCACATGGCATGATGATGTTTCATTTCCATTTAGGAGGCAAGGCAAAGGCACTCTCCACTGCTGTCAGTGTGATAGAGACGCAACACATCAGAATTTAAATTTGCTAATTTTGAAAAGATATAAACTCAAGGGATGTCGAAATAAGTGAAAATTAAATTAGTCTTGGAAAAATGTCAAAGCTGAGTTTGTCATACATAAAGAGCACTGACAGGTCAGCTTCTACCATTTTGTAGACGATTGTACCTATGTACATGCATGCTTCTCATGGAATGCCAAAGCAGTGATAGACAAACTTTCTTGTTTATCGTTTTCAAAACACCTCCAATTGTACGTTTAGGCATTCAACAAGCTCCAAAGCATAAAGCTTGATGAAGACATCATTCACCGTCTGGACATTTATTCAGATTTCACGGTGGATGGTTGTCGAACTTTGTTAAAATTGACAGTATTGCTCTCATTCCTTAGTAGCAATTCTGTCAATTTAGATGAAGGTGAGAGATGACTGAACCAACTAATTTGCAAAAAAAGGCCAACAAAAGTATGCCCGATGAGCGGAGCGTCAATATCGTTGGTTCGAAATAAAACCTTTTGAACTGCTACACCTAAGGTACCGTCAACTCTTTAAATATCGCCTACAAGAGTGACTGTCTATAACTTTCGTCGGGCTTCCACTTGAAACATTTTGCCGTGACTCAGAAGTCTTTTTGATCTTGCAATGTCGGATTCTAATGAGTGAATCTCGGAGCCCACTTCTTCTTCGAAAAAGGCCTTACCGTTTCCCAACCATTTCTTCTGCACCTAGTCTAAGAATGTGCGCCCTATGTTCAGTTGATCTATTGCTAGTGTTATTGCTTCTAATTTCTCATTAACGAAGCCTTCTTCTATGTCCAGCGGTCTGTCGATTGGTGATACCACTGCGGAACTGTCTCATCCCAAACAGCTGCCGAAGAGTGAGCTGAATGCAGACTCTTGTTGGTTGCGTTATCTAGATAAGTGAGTTAGAAAAGCAAGTTCTCTAATCAAAAACTCCATGTAGCAGATAGAATCAGAAAATCAAGATTGAAATTCTTATGATTAAGTCAATAAACCGCTTTAGTGGGAAATTTCGATTCATCAGTATCTATTGTTATCCTTTCAAAGTACATCATCTGATGAATTAAAATTGTGTTCGCATTCCTCTCCCTTATCTCCATTTACGTCACACTTGTTGCACCAGCAACACATCTCACGTCATAATTCAATTATTATGTCATCTTCCTAAACCGTACTAACGTTACAATTGACCAATTAACCTTGAACAGCAAAAAGCCAACGACCTTTTCATAGTCAATTGCTCACGATTAGTAATGCACTAATTACGAGTAGTACACCAACTCTAGCGCAAATAAAAGTCACTTTCACTTCCCTACCCACAAAGTCTTCCCCAGAAAGTCAAACACCTATAAAAATAAATGGCTCTTAGGGCAAATAACCGACCGTGTTATTCTCCAAACCCATTGCAACCTGCAGGATCACATTACTTTTTCTATTCAACAACAACAGAAAAAAAAAATTAAAAGTCCCAATTCGCTGCGCGCTGCGACAAAAATCACTCCAGAAAAAAAAAAACATTTATGGTCCATAAAAATCCTTCCCAGCCTTTGTTTATGTTTTGTTAACCTTGAGCAAATAAAAAGCGGAAACTCAAACCCACACAAGGACATTCACGTTCCATAACGTACAAGGAAACCAAATCCACTGGTCTCGACGATGATTTTTTTTTCTTTTTTTTTTACGATTATTGCATAAAAATCCATAAGAGAGTGAACCTGTTGATATCCATTCGTTCGCTTCCTTGTACAATATGGGTCCTGGTGTGTGTTTGTGCCATGGATTATGGCTTTATTACCTTGCCAGCCAGAGAGGTAGTTTAACCTTCCAATTCACAGATGGGAATATAATCAAATCCAAATGGGAAATAGTGTGTAAATCACACCGAGAGCAGGGTGAACAACTCAAAAATGAGAGAAAGGACGAAAATATTACAATAAATTTTAATAAATAGGAAGTTCTCAGTGTTTTCCAAAACAAAGATAAAGAAACACATCAAGGTGTATGGGGTAAGTAAAAAACACAAACCTTTGCTTACGAAACAATAAATGAAAGTCACCGAGTGTGCAACAAATTTGAAGAAAATCCTCGCAGGACAAATGTGACTGTACACAATCAGGAGTGTGCACAGAAGAAATGAAAAGAAAAAAAATGAAAGAAGTAAAGTGACAAATTCCGTACAGAAAATATGATTTATGAGTTCTATGGTCCGTGAGAGAGTAGATGAAAAAAAAATACTCCATACCTGTTAGAAACTTTGAATGTTAGCTGGAATAACAAACATCACGTCCACGTCCTTAGCCAAACAGGAGCAAAAACGGTTTTTCTGTTTGAAAAAAATACTAAATTTTCAAGTCAGGTGATAAATTTGAGTGAAACCAAATGGAAATTTATTTTTTCTTCAAGTTATTTTCAATTTTTAAACCTTTGCTTAGAAGTGGAAATTTAAAAAAAGAGTAGGAACTTCGCATTAAGAGAAAAAAAGGAGAAAAGTGGTGTCCTTAGGTTTAACAAATTTCTGTAAAACATTTTTTTGTGGTATTAGGTTTCAGTCTTTTGCTCCGAGGGTGGTGTCCAGAATAACTGGGGAGAATTATTGGTATTGTTGCCACTGCTTATAATTCACAGTATTTCTTTCGAACATCCCAATGTCATTAGTACGATCAATACTTTCAAGCCATATGACCACAGCCTATCGTGTAGAGTCAGCTTTTTTTCGCTTTTATAAAAAGGGCATGTGACTTAACTATTAAATCTGGCATAAAGTGCAGTTGCAGCTGTATTAATACGAAATCTTTATACCGTTTCTGAGCAAAACAATCTTAAAGATGACTACTATGCTACTATTATGGTGCCGATAGATACCCCTCCATTCTTCGAAAAAAGTGCATTCAATATCACTTTCTTATTTCAACTACCTATCTGTTTCCTGTGGTACTTTTCAAAAGTCTTCAAAGTTCCGTATATCATCCTCATCCACAAGAAGAGGTCATTTGCAAGCATTTTTTATGTACTAAAATACAAACATCACTTAGGACTATGTTCTTAAATTTAATTCGTACCCACTATTGGAGTCAAAAGAAATGGTATAGGGAAGAATTAGAAACACCACTACATGTTTTCTTCGAACATGTAAAAGGTCGCTAAGCAACCATCGGAGATGAAAAGGAATTCGGCTGCAGATGGACTCATCACCAATCAGTTTGAATGCTTGTCGCTGAACACGATCGGATAACCTCAAGCAGATTGCGGGAGCTCCCACCCATCATAGTTATATTCAAGTTTCGAATGAATGCAAGCTTTATAGTACGATTTATATACTTGACTACGATGGCAAGTCTGAGGGAGTAAAAAATATAATTAATACATAAGAGAAGTCAAGAGCGCTATCATCAGCGAAGGAATGGATTCGAATGCGAGTAAATATTAGAAAAAGGATCCGAGAGAGGACTGAACCTTGTGGGACACCAGCATTAGTTGAGACAATGATAGAAGTTCATCCATTTTATATTAGATTACAACCCGTATTAATCGATTACTTAAAAATCCTGCAATTTTTTTTGAGGTAAGCATGTATTAGACAATTGAGAAGATCGACTATTGCAAGGAAGTAGACCCTGTAGCCACTGATTTCAGTGAGGCTTCCAATAAGATCTCACACAAAACCCCTTAAATTTTAATCTTTCGATAGACTATATAACTCATGCTACACAGGCATAAAATCCATAGTTTATGTTATATGCCGATGTCTTAGCGCTTATCACTGCAGTAGTCATACAACGAGAAAGAACAAGATCACCATGGATAACCCATTAGTCGTACTAATTCTGAACACATGGAATGTGACTAAGTGGAAAAGGACGTGCTGCACTATTCGCATTGAAAATACTCCTTCGTCCAGCGTCGCAATTCAAATAAATACCTCGGATCTAGTTTTATAGCAATCGCTATCAGGAGTGCTCTGTGAAAGAAAAAGTTTATAAAACGGTTGTAAAAACCGTATTATTTATCGAGCGGAATGTTGGACTTACCAAAAAGTGTATGAGCAGGCCCTGTACATGAACGCGATAAGGATGTTTACGGTTGACCCTTCCTCTCCAATTTTGCTACCAGCCAAACCTAATTTGTGCACCCTCTGTATTTCGTTGTACTTTTCGATGATATTCTAGTGACGGTTTCCTTTTCACTTTTTTTTTAACCACTGCTGCAGGATAAATAGGTACAAGCTCGTATTCTCTGTTTGTTAGGCAACAAGAAAATTCACATAATAAGGAATCAAAGATTGACAGAAGGGTGGCCATGGTGTAGTGGTTACATCATCGCTTGTCACGCTGAAGGTTCCAGGTTCGAATCCCGATGTCACAGAAAAAAAAAAGTCGGTCAATTGCGAAAAAAGCTGACGTCAACTATACTGTATAAGCATAACACTGGCAGTAGAGTAGGCAAGAAGCAATGGCTTAAAAGTGTTGATCGTACTAATGCCATAGGGATGTTCGAAAGAAATACTGTGAATTATAAGCAATGGCAACAGAACCAATAATTCTCCCCAGTCATTCTGGACACCACCCTCGGAGCAAAAAGACTGAAAACTTATACCACCTGAGTTTCCAAATCAATACACCAACACAAGCGCTGTGTGAATAGCATCAGAAGGGTATTCATAACCCCTTTAGCGCTACTGAATTATATAAAAAAAAAGGTCAAGAATATGGATCTTAGTAAGGTTTTCCAAAAGGACAACAATCACTGTTAACATTAAAGAAAGAGGGCGAGAAAAAATGTGAAGAAAAGCGTCGATACTTTGAAAGAAGAAAAAGGATATAAGGTCAATTTGTTATAAAATTCGGAGGATATATCTACATATGTGATTTTTAAAAAGCCTAATCGGCGATGATTCTGAGACATAGTTACTTGGTCCTGCAAGGTTTGGGTATTGATTTTTACTTCGAGACGTGGAAATATGTTTGAATATACACTTCTTATAAATCGATTCACAAGTTTATATCCAGGCTACCTTCAATATTGTCTAACAATTTTTAAGTATAGCAGGATCATGACTACTCCATTTAAGCAATAAACCAATAGATAACGCAAATGAGCAACTTTTCTTACTTCATTTCCACTAAAAGCAGGAAACTTCTGCATTAGCCCAAATGGTTAATTGACCCAAGTGGTAGGTAAGTATTCCTCTACCCTTCATCCTATTATTTCCTTTTACTACTCCATACAAAATTTGACAGATGAGACAAAATTTCATTAAGCAAATTCGTTCCGTGTCTTACCATGTCTACACCGATGACAGTGATGATGATGTGCCATAGCTTATCATCATTCTTTCTTTCCGCCTCTACTCATACTCCTTTGTTAAGCATCACTGCATCCTGTATTTTTTCTCCTCCTTTTCCATTTCAAGGGCGAGTAATAAGATGAGGGAATAAATTCATGAGCCCCAGAGATCTTACGTGCGCCTTTAGAACAAACCCTCCTTCGTTTGACAAGAACAAGAGAACAAAAAAAAAAACAGTTCCTTATTCCAATTTACCTCTGACACCACCACGGTCGCAGTCGTCCTCCTCAACATCATCGTCGTCACAGTTTTGGATGCGGCATTTTCATCTTCGTAAATTCTATCGAATTAAGTGTGGATAGCAAAAAGGAGTCATATAAACGATTACGTTGGTTGATCCCCAGGGATTCCATCCGTGTGCAAAGTGTATAGTTTCCAAACAGAGGCAGAGGGAGAAGTTAAAGGCATCCACTTGGTAAAGTTCTTCCCCTTGTTGTCTGCCTGCCTGTTTGCCATCCTGCAATACACTCTATCCTCTGCTGAATCCCGAAGAAGTTCTGAGTTGTGTTCGACCAAAGAAAGTATCTTTTCCTTTCATAGCAGTCAGTTCCTTAAGAGTCTCATTGATATGAAACCCTAATAGAATACGAGAGCTTGCTTCATAGATATTTCCTCGTTGGTTCGCCGTCTTCCTTCCTCTCGGCATTCAGGATAAAGTTCTGTTGTTTATTTTATCATTATCTGAGGCAATTTTTCTAAGTGGAACCAATCTGCTTTTGCCACTTGGTGGATTATTTTCCCGTACGCTTGCTTGGGTCTCTTTTTTATTTTATGATAGTTATTTCATTCAATAAATCGAGATGTGATTTCGCCCGCCCCAAATGTTTCCGAATGAATAAGAAATTTTGATTTTTCGATCATCGCCTTGGCTTCGTCTGCTGGGAAGTGTTATAAATTATGTAAGGAGTTTATTGAATTTGTGATATTGGCCACGATAGTTTATTGAAAGAGATACTTTTAAGATTTACATTAAGTTATTTTTTATGAACACGATAGCCATTGTAGTAATTTTTATGGGACTATAAATGGTCAAGCTTAAGAAACTACAATCGATAGGGTTTTCCTTAGTGTCGCTGTCGTAGATCAAGTTATTTGTGCTTTTTACTATTGAGTAGAAAGATTTTGGTTTGAATCTTGGCTCGAAACCACCAATTCTAACAAAATAGTGAAGAAAAAACTGTCTCGCTTGCTCCAAAAGGCGACCCACTTAGACCATGCAACCCGGTGTAGCTTGCACGGATGCAAATAGCCAAAGCGCGAAGCTGATCTTGGCCTACCATGATCTGCTGCACCAGATTGTTATTACGATTATTTACCACTGTCCAAGTATGATTCTTTTTTAACTCCGCGAAGTGGAAGGAGGTGCTGAATGCCTTAGATAACACTTTCTACGTACCACAATATCTCCTAGGGATAAAGAAAAGCTACCTTAGAGACAGAGAGATAATCTATGATTCGAAGGAGGGAATGTAAAGAGAGGAAATCACCGCTGATGCTGCTCAGGGATCAATCCAATAGGAATCAAATCTGATGGAATTCTAGGAATGGAGATGCACAAAATTACGCTGATGACATGTGGCAGTGATCACCGCACGAGACACCGAAGATGCACATAGACAGCTTAACCAAGTCATGAGACGCGACCCATCCTAGATGCTAGACCATGGACTTAGTCTAGCAACAGAGAAGACGAAGTTGGCCCTGCTGAGTAGAAGGCAGAACCACACTTTCTTTGAGTTTCGGCTTAGAGTCAATAATCACACAAAGATGCAGTTTGGAGTGAAGTTAGACACTTAACTTATATTTTGCCGGCAGATCAAGTATGCGACCGAAAGGGTTGTACACCAGAGAGATCACCGTATAACGCTGGGCAGAACCTTGGAGAAGTGAAACCAGGGGAAGATGGACTGCAAGACTGATCAAAAACATCGTACATTTGTCGGAAAAAAGTTGCGGAGAGATGAGTTTCTACCTCATACCATTCGTTACAGTGGTGCTTCAACAATTATCTACACAGCGAGCCCAGCATGTTAGTATGACGGCTCGAGCGGTTAGTCTACGCCTTGTTGTCTGTTGAAAAGCACATTCAAATTGAATTTCTTTACTTTTGCTCTAACATTCGCAAATTATTTTATGTGACTCCCAATACCTAATTCACATGAATTCCTTACAAGAAACCGTTCCAGGATAAGTCAATTAAAAAAAAAAACACAAGCACAACTGCCGCCAAATTAGTGGTACAAGCTACTCTGACATGTCACCTCACATGTCCAGTATTCCATTCCAAGATACCAGCTCTAAATGAGGACAAATTGTTACCAACACTCGATATTCTCAGACGGTGGAAATCATCAGTGTGTGGGCAGTAGCACAACCTCATCGCCACACAGTATTCCCTTCTCTTGAGGTGCAACATGAGGCTGCAATCGGAAATCGGAAGACAGTGACACTCATAACATCATCGCCCACCTTTACCGCAGCAGAGACCCGATGCACAAGAAAGAAATCTCAGAATGTTCGGTGCCTGATTCTTTGATTAAAACGGAAAAAAAAGAAGGAAAATATCGAGTGCCATCACCTGCAGTGGTGCAAAGCGTTAAACTGACGAAATTTGCCGCCACTGGCCTCGTTGTGCTTATGTTTGATTCGCGTATCTGCCTGCTTATCGCAAAAGTGCTAATTGATGGTTTCTGGAACAGAGACGGAGGAGAATTCGAAGTTGCTATGGGTATGCCCTTAAGGAATGAATATTTCAACCTGAACCTGTGGTACACCCTTGCAATTAATGAATGGATGGGATGTTTCTGTTTTTTTCCTATTCGTGTTCAATTTTTGTTTTGTTTTTGTTTTAATTCCATTCTCTTCTTCGAATTCCAATCGAAAGCGGATTCCTTTATTCATACATACCTACATATGTATGTACCTACACTCAAATTGAGTATATCGCATATATATGTGGGTATTTCGGGTGTATCTGGGGCCCCATTCAATGTAAATTGTGACTTGTTTGTCACGGATTTTCCACATTATGATCTTGTATAAATTGTTCCACGCGCCGCATTCGGTTAGTATCAGAAGGGTGTACCTGTATGGGTGAGTGTACCCGTGGGACGGGACGGGACGCACGGAGTCTGGACTGCGGCGGAGCGCATTGCCAATGATCGATGAAGTAAGTATAAAATTTACGACGTGAAACTGTTGCTGTTTTTATTCGATGGGTTTTTGTGTATCTTTTCAGTGTTCTCTAGAGACATAGGGGTGCACAATATACTCAACGTTCTTGGGTCGCAAGGGGGAACTCACGAAAAAGTTAAAAAAAAAAACCAAGTCGCGCGTTCCATCGGAACAACAAGGAACAAGGGCACTTTCCGAGGAGACCAAAAGGAAATATATGACTTAATTTAATGTCTCGTGTGTTTGGTACAGCACTTAGGTAGACTTGACTTTTTTCGTGGTCTGGTGCTTGCTTGTCTTGTCGCCTTATTCAATTCTTTACACACAATGGCTGAGCGCGCGTGCATGAATAAAAACAATCAGTCAATTTGATCAACGGAGTCAATAAATATATTTTTGTCGATCGATGAAGTCCTCACAACAAAACAAGAACAGGAAAAAAAAAAAACCTTATTTCGAATTGTGACGTCCAGTGGTAGGTGCATGTTTATTCGAATAATGGCGCAAAGTTACAACGTAGTTTTCTGCGCCTAAAAAAGATGAAAGGGAAACTGTAATGAGATGATAGGTCAATGACTGGAACGAAATTAAACGAGGGGAACTTATAGGAATGCAATCAAGTTGCATTTTTAATTAAATAGAATAATAAATGACTTATGCCAGGCCAAGGTCTACTATATTGGGAACAATAGGGAACGACGAATAAAGCAAGTAAAAGACGAGGCGTTGTAAAGAACTATTCTGAAGCAGTTACGTCGCTGTAGAAGAAAAATGGTCCGAAACAAACAGGACGAGCCACTTTGCACTTCGTATCTGAAACAACGCTCATAATTAACTTAATCTCCAAATATATTTCGTTTGTCCATAAAAATAACCAACAAAAGTATCTTAATCGGAATAAGCGTGTGCAAAAGTAGGTAAGGCTTCAGCTCCGGCTTTTTTGAATTTGAAATTCAATAGCTAGGCTTTTCGAATTCACTCTGAAAGATTGTATTCAAAATTAAGCCCATCTGGGAGAAGAAGATGAAGATAAAGATCTTAATTAACTCATAGAGTGCAGGGAATAAGCTTCTCTCAACCAATCTTTTTGTGTGTAAGGGAATGGAAAAGACCAAAAGGCGAATTGTGAAACTTCTCACGACAACTCCTACTCCCACATCCGAAGGATTGTCGTTTCCTCTCCTAAAGGTGAAAAAACTTTTTGCTCATTTGTACAAGGACTCAGAGTTTAGTAAGCATTTATCTACGGTGACCGCAACATGTAGATATGTGAATGTCTTTATGTATGTAAAGTCTTAACTACAGCTTCTAAGGTGGGTACACTTACTTCCATCGATTTGTTTTGCCTGGCCCAACTAAAACACGTTATGTGTAAAAATATTCACAGACGAATCATTCACCGTCGCAACAACGATTTCATGAAATATTCATAAATGCTCCCCTTTTTGTCATCCCTTTACTCGGGAAAACCAACGAAAAAAAAATAAGTTATTATAACTCAATCACCAGTTGGTTTTCCACCACCCCCTGAAAACATGGAAGGTAGGTCTGTATGTACATTATATTCGATTATGATGCTCTTCATTCTAACAACACCGTGCCTCCAACCCCATCATTGTGGCATTTCCAATTTTCCTTAAACAAAAAAAAAAAACCAAAATGTTTTCCTACAACAAATTACAAGCGGCTACACAAGCACAAAGCAATAAAACATCCCCCAATGCATCATCCCCCATCCAACCCCGTTCCACTTAACAAAAGGTGTAGCTAAAACAGAATGTCATTTTCTTTTTCGTTCTTTTACTCTATTTTTTCGGCAACGCAACTCTAACAACAACAACAACAACAGCACACACAGCCACCAATAACAATATCAACTAAGCGCGCGGCGAAGAAAAATAATAACAAAGGAACTGTGTGTACGTGAGTAATTCCGCCATCAAATTTGAACGCATTATAATAATACATCATTCGCACACAATTCGTTCATGTCGTACACACATAAATTTCTCCGTCAGTCACTCAAGCACACGGCGAACCAAAAGAGCAGCCATCCGCTGAAGTTTTCCCTGTGCAGTGTTGTTGGTAGATCGCTTCTCAGTCTCAGGTTCCACTGAATAAATTCAAAGAAGCACAGCACAGAGCAGTGAGCCACTAACCAAAACACACACAATTACACTAAATCTCACACAGATACGTTCCACACTCGCTCACTTTCTCTCTCTCCGACGGCCCCATATGTGTGTGCAAGAAAAACTCAGCCGAAGCCGACCCACTGAAGGATTTATGTGTGAAACATCATGGCTCACATAAAGCATAATTCGTCACACTTTACGCACTTCACTCGTTCCTTTGCCTGGAGTATTGGCATCCTGCTTGCTCTGGCGTTGCAGATGGACCTATAGCCATTCCAGTCACACAACACATCCATCTTTTTAAAGGTCTCTCCTTCAGAGAATGCTTTATGGGTTTGCTCCTCCCTTTTTATTGCTGCCGCAACACACAGCAGCAACGCGCGCCGCGACCATGTTGCCATTGAAAACGAAAGAACACACAGCGCACAGGTAGCACGGAAATAAGTTATTTTCCCAGAGAAAGGACCGTTTGTGTGTGTGTGTGTATGAGATGGAGAAGTGGGAATGAAAACGAATGGCGGGATATCGAGTTCACAATGGATTCCCGACGGCAAAATGGATTTCATGAATGGGACACCACCGTTGCACTCATAGATACAACCATAGGCGTACAACCTATTCAAATTCAATTTTTTTTTTTAAACTTTGATACCTATTACAATTAATTAAAATACTTTGTTAAAAAAAAAATAATGTCCACATGGCCACGTGATCCACTTTGAAATTCCCTTCGTCCCTTTATCCACACACAAAAAGTTTCCCACTTAATTTACTCCGACCACCATATACTACCCAATTACTATGAGTGGAAGAAATGATTCTTGTGTGTAGTGTCCCTGGGCTTTCTCTAGCTCAAATCTTCGATTTATATACATACTTACTCCAGTTAGAGTATCTAGGCGTCTTTGGTCGATGAAAGGGGATACCTTTGGGGAAAACACTTTGACTCATTTTAGTTTCGCTACACTTGTGAGTGTGAAAAGGACATTGTATGGGAAGTAATAAGTTGGTAAAAGGGATGTTTTGTGAGAAAGAAGTTTGCGGACAGAAATGGTGTTGCTAATGGAGTCTAATGATGAAAGTACGTTCTTACTGCACCATAGGTATAACAAAGTGTACCTACTTCATAACGTCTGTAGAAATTATACGAAGTAAGGCATTGAGCATTATAAGATATTTCTTATAAAGGTATCTCCCAGCTTAAATACATTTTAGAAGTTAGAAAAGCTCTACAGTAGGTGGTCATAACCGGAATCCAAGATTAATAACGGCAGGAACCTTGAATAAAAGTCTTAGCTGTATTATGGTTATGGTCAAACTATGATATAATTTGTCGTGAAAGAACAATCAAAACAGTTGATCTCTTCCAGGCCCCAAGTTAAGCCCTGGATTTCTACGAGCTGTCCGAGCTTTCAAATTAAGATCGCCAGCTAGCTAGAAATCAATTAAATGTTTAAAAACCTTGGAATATCCATTGGCGACAGAGGGGTCCAACAAGAAGGTCCTTTTCTGCATAAGTATTAAGCACTTCCAGTAAACAAAAAAGAGTGTAGTGTTATGTGTGCAGAGAGGTTATATTTAGCACAAAAAATATACCACTTGACTTGACGATGGTACCAAATATAAAACAAACGTTTTTTTCTGTCCAATATTAGCTACAATTTTGCACTAAAAAGTACCACGAGTAATCGGCTCATGGCAACACCTTAGCAAACGGAATGAATATTCCCCCCAAAACTTTCCATATGTTCACATCGCTGTACGCACACCCCCCGAGAACAGCAGGAGCAACAACAACACCACGAGCAAATAAATATAACAAAATTTACGAGAGTAAGCGCATAGCACTCAAGAACTCACCGATCCACAATAGCTCAAAGCGTCGGAGCACAAAGCTGGCGAATGAGCAACAAATCGCACAATTGAATACACCGGCCACTCATTCAATAGAGTAGGTATCTATTTGAGTTTTCCACCATCTCCACCCAACACCCCCGAAAGTTTTTCCAACAACTTTTCCCCCCGAAACTAACACACTGCCGCGCGTTTTATCGAAAGAGAGAGCCGCTCGTTTCCATCTTCGTTTTTCATCACCCTCGGATTTGGATTCTTCTTCTTCCTCCACATTTGCAATGTTTATGGCTCATTTTGTCAGCCAGCAGCTAGGCATAGGCGGCACACAGTAAACACTCGAGCTTCAAGCAGCTCATTCTCGTCCTTCCGATAGTCTACGCACGCACACATGCTCCATCCTGCTCACCAATACATCTCAATTGGCGCAGAATTTTTCCTTCCTTCGTCCTACAAGTCAGAGAACACACCAATATCACCATGTGAAAGATACTTTATTACGTGTACGGCGGCGAAGGCCCTCTGCGCTCTGATGTGTGTCTCTCGTATATTTTATATTCAGCCACCGCCAGAATGTATCTAGATACTTATTTATGTATTATATGCCATCACACCACGGCAATTCCTCAGATATATGTACATTGGCGTAATATTTTTTTTTTTCTGTTCCTTTCTTTCTTCTGCTGCTGCTGCTGCTGTATTGTAGTTGTTGTTGCTGTAGTTGGACTCTATAGTACTGTGCTGGCTGGCTGGCTGGCGCTGGTGCTCTGGTGGTGCTGCTGTATGTCGCTTTTTTTTGGTCTTTTTTATTGCTGGATTAAGGAGTTCTCGGATTTTCACATGTATATGGCACGAATTGAATGCTTTATGGGTTTAGTTTGATAGAAGTCGTAAAGAAATCAACATCTTTTTTGGGGAGCTGTAGTAGTAATAAAAATAATCATAATCATCATAATAATAGTTGTAGGACACATTAAGCGAAGCTATCAAAGGATTGTTTGTTATTTAGTGAAAGAGAGCGAGCAAACGGCAAACCATCATTCGTGGTATAAAATCGAACCGAACAAGATATACGACGGCTTAATAGTGTGCACAGTTTGTTGTTATGTTGTTATGTTCTCAATGTGGCGTGGGAATTTGTTTTTGTTGGTTTTTGCGTAACTTGGACAAATGATAATCTAAAAGTGACCGTAACTATCGGTCGTCAATCCAATTGGAAATAGGACTCTATCTTCAGTACTTAAAATCGCGGCATACAATACTTAACTATTCTATATAAACTAGTGCAATAATCATATATCTGTGCCAATTTGAAACAACCCACATGTGAATGTTTATTGTGTCCTTCCATCTGAGAATACCACTCTATAGATACACTTGAGAACACTCTCAGATACAGTGCGTGTTAGTCAGTCGGTGCGCGCCAATTCAAATTTCAAATTACACTTCATAAATACCAAAAAGGAAGTGAGCTCTCTCTCTCTCTCTCTGTGTGTTAATCGAGACAGTTCCGCAATCGGTATTTCAGTGTTTTTCGTGCTAATTTAATGGATATCCTTATCTATGATTTGCATCCAATGTAGATCATGTGTTGACGAATAAAAAGCAGTTATCGTCTCAACCAGTGTGCATCCAGTGATTTCATATTTGCAATATTTTTTCTTCTATTTATTTGATCAAGTTTTTTTGTTTTGTGTTTTTCTAGTCCTATAGCATTCGAAAAAAGAAAGGAATTAGAAAAAAAAGGAAGTCTTTATAGAATATAATATTTAATTTTTGATTTTCTTGTGATAAATTCGGGTATAAATACAACATGGCAATCGTCGGTAATCGGTCGTGGAATTCATTCGTTGCATATCCAATTGTTGCGACCATTCAAGAAGAATAGAATCCTTGCTGGGAGCAACTTTGGAGAAAACGTTCGTCGTCTCTTTGTGCAGTGTACCTTTGCAGCTAACGCGCAACTGCAACAGAAAGGATTGTCATCATCATCATCGCAAGAGGATACTGTAAGTAGTAGTTCATAAGTTTATTGAATGAATGTGAAGAGACTACGAAAAGAGTATGAGTAGAGAGTACATAGGGAAAGGTAAGGGAATCGTGGGTACCAGAAGCCAATGCATCCATGTGATAAAGACACTTCTTTTCGGTGTTGACGAAATATGTTTACACTGAAAAAATCAGAGTACAAGTTAATTTCTTAACTGACAGCAATTGAACCAAATCTTTGTAAAAAAAAAAATGCAATCCAGAAAGGGCTAGAAATGATGTAATTAAATGACATAGTCTCTTCATCATAGGAACTAATTGAAGATGCTGTCAGCCAAGCTAAATTAAAGAAATCCCACTTGACATTCTTGTTAACAATTTGAGTAAGAGATACATATGCCACACGTTAAAGAATGGCAGAATCGTCGACTTACTAAATTAAATTTTCTAAAATATCACCGTCTTCAATAAATTAAAATTGAAGGTTTGAATACTTTTAATACGAAATAAGAGTACCAGAGCTCCCTATAACCATACACTAAACTAAAAAGATAAAGCGCTACCATTGGTTTAATCAAGACACCATTAGTAATGTAAACCATATATCTGAAGCATTTGGGGCTTTGTCCTATGTTCTATTTTGAGACTTTGTTGGCTTTACTTTTATTGACTCCACATGTCACTATCTTTAGTAGGTAACCTTAAACTACATCCCCTTAAGCTAGATTTATAGATCGCAACGTATGTTTGTAGTTGATTGAAGTCCATTTAAATATTTGAGTTTCGTTGGACATTACAAAGCTATGGATTCTATACATATGTACATTTTTTTAACAAACTTCTGTATATGTATGTCATATACCTACTTATTTTATTTTATGTACGTTCTACCTTTTAACTCAGCTTTACTCGTTATGTTCTAACCCGATTGCTACTTAGAAATATCGCATCCTTTAAAGACACGTAAAGTCGATGCTGATGGTACCAATTCTCTTGGCTAAAACTATCTATCCAGAATAGTCTTGATAATTACAAATCAAATTCAACCCGCCGCTAGTCCTATCTGCTTTGCTTATGGAATAAAATCCACAATAAGCACTGGCGTGGGTGCCATCAAAGCATAGTATCTGATAGGGCTACCTAATGAAAGCTTATAATTTTCCTCAAACGACTTTTGCAGAAGCTTCAAAGAATCAAGGTATTGGAAATCATTATTTTTCATATTTGAGATCACGAAAAGCTCAGTGTCCTAACCTGCATTTGGCTTCCGAAATCATTAGTTATTTACGTCACACTAAAATGATTGTAATGCCCTTTGGGTGGGAAGGTGTCCCTTGCTCGCAGTCCCTAAAGCAGTTCTCTATTGCTCTAGTGCTTCGAACCACATTCAACCTTTAATAAACCGTCGGATGTCCTGGATAGGTACTCTGTATGGTTTCCTCTATATTTCCGAAAGTGTTTAAGTCTAAGATGGCAAAGGCCTGGGCAGCGGCAGTAAAAGTGGGTTGTGTTCTTATAGACTTCCTCGTCTCCATGGCCCCTGCAAAGATCATCCTCATTTAGCCTTAGCCTTTTTATATGATAGCCTAGGGTATTATGCCCTATAATCACTTCCACAAGAGTGGAAAGGATTCTATTGCTCTTCTGCATCAGTGCGTTCGTTATGGCATTGTTGTATATTTGCCATTACTTTCTCCTGGTCTTGTAGGAACACTCGGAGCCCCACCTTCTATTTGCTTGCGCATAAAGTTAACACCAGTATATCTTCTTTAATCAAATTTATTAAAATTTCATTGATTTGTAGAGACAACCTTTCTTTTTACGGCTTAAATTCTGCTTCATATAAATATAACGAAGTTTCACATCGCATTTTACTTTATAAAATAAAAAGCTTGTTTACTTTGGCTTGAGCCTTATTTGATGGATTGATCATATTATCCTTAGACTTATCTAACTGTTGGCATAGAAATAGCCCAGGGCAGCCATTAAGGACCGATTTTATTTATTTTATTTAGAAATGACTTGCCATATATGTTTGATGTCAATATTTGCAAGACCTGTCTCCAAAGCTTGAGATTGTGAAGAGTTGCAACAGGATCTTGATGCTGTTTACTCTTGGTGTTGGCACAAGGTTATTCATTTTTAAAGGTTGATATGTCTAAAACTTGACTTTATTATTCAGAAATAAGGCCAACTCGATTATTGATTGGGTGAAAATAATATTATACCCATAGCTATACCCTAAGTACATGAAGGCAAGGTTAACAGTTTGTATTTGAATGACTCAAAGCTTGGCTAATGCTAAGTATTAATTCCGTTGTTTGGTCAGTCATATTACTAATACAACTTTTAGTTTCTTTTTTCCTAAATTTTAGGCCAAGTAGCAATCTGGTCGCCGTGGCTTAATGGTCAGTGCGTTTGATTGCTAATCAAGAGGACACAGATTCGATCCTCAAAAACTACCAAACGATTTTTCACGGCACCACCTCTTCGCAGGCATGAAAATCTTGCATGAAAAAGCTTCTCAATCCACCATTCGGAGTCGGCAATAAAATTGTAAAACACGCACATGAATGGTTGTGAGAAGCTAGGCCTTGGCTCTCTATGAGGTGTCGCTCCAAATATTTGTAATTATAGCAATCTGAAAACCTTTGTTTTAATTCGATATCTCGCCGGTTTAGACACGATCTTCTGTTAACGACAAGTACTCCATCAAATATGCTAAATCATTTTATTTATCCCAAAAAACGTTTAATACTAGATTCGAGTTCAATTCAAGATATCGTTTGAAAAAGTTGTACCTAATTGTAATCATTTGAGCAGTTCAATAGAGTTTTTGACTTGAATTCAATTGCGTCGGCACTTCTTCTAGTTAAAGCCCTACACTGAACCAAAAACGTGTATAATATCAATGAAAAAATTCTTATTCTAAATGAAAAAAATCATTAAAAGTGAGCTAAACATCACGTTCTTGAAATTAATGTATCCCCATTCATAAACTTATGAATCCATTCATACACCTATGAATTGTTCATACAAAGTAAGATCCTGTGCATAAAATTAATGAATGAAATTCGTAAATTTTTTTATGTATTTAGTTATTGGATGTATGAAAACGTTCTTAAATTCAATGAATCGATTTATTGCTTATACAATTTAGAGTATTTCTTTCGAACATCCGGATGTCTCACAGTAAGACCCAACACTTTCAAACCATATACCACCCTAAAACTCCAGTGTTATGCGCCTAATCCTAATACAGTAGAGTCCACGTCAGCTTTATTCGCAGTTGATCGTCTTTTTTTTCTTGACATCGGGAGTTGAACCTGGAACCTTCAGCGTGACAAGCGATGATTCAACCACTACACCATGGCCATCCTTCAAGATATACTTTCTTATTGGAGTGTACAAAGTGTACCTACTTTGTCTGAGATTTTTTATGAATAAATTTATTGAAACTAAGAATGGATTCATAAAAATAAACACCAATGCATTAAGTGTATGAATATTTACATTCGAAATATTTGATGATGTATCTATAGGTACATACTATTTATGAACAAATACATACTCCTTATAAATCGGTACTTGAATCTGTGTTCGATTAAACCTTTTCTTTAATTTATTGAGTATTTTCATAAATTCATTGTATTTATTCTTAAAAATCGTAATCGGCAGTTGTATGAATAGTTCATAAGTTTATGAAAAAAATCATTAAAATGAGAATCAGCGTTCATAAATAAAATTTCCCAAACAAATATTTTTATGAACGCGAATTCATAGGATTAATGAATTGGTCGTTTTTTTTTAAGAATTTGTACATAAAATCAATGAATTTGTCCAAAAAATTAGTGAATTTTGCTGTATGAATGGCGTTCATTAATATTATGCACATTAATTTTTTCAGTGTACATACATATATGGCATACCTTATTGAAAACATGTTTTATGTTATAGAAAACTCAAGAAAACATGCACTGGTGTATTTTTTAATAAAATTCAAACTTAGCCACTTTTGCTTACTATCTTCTAGAAATAGAGCAGATATCTATTTTTATTTTCGTTACCCAATACAAAAAGTGAAAAGGTAAATTTTTATCTAGAAACATTACATTTTTGGTAAAAACTTTCTAGGGTGATCCAAAAATGGCATGTGCTATATTTTACAAAAAATGTTTACGTACATACATATGTCAAGTATAAACTATACACATTTCAATAAGCGATCAATGCTTATAAAATAAAATGAATAATCGCCTTAGTAATTAGTACGAGGTCTCAAGGAAACTTGACAAGATCCCAAAAAACATTGAAGATCGATAGATAGTTGCATCTTTTTTTAGAAATGGCAAAGTCAATTGGTCTGTAAGATCATGGGATTTAATTCCTCCTCCATCAACATTCGAGTTACCGTTGGGTTTTTATTTTTGTTTTTTACTTCATTCGCTGTCAAGGGGTTTATGAATACTCCAATGATGTTATTCACACAATGCGAGTGTTGGAATAGGGGTTTGAAAATCAAGTGTTATTCTTTGCAACTTCTTGATGCCATCATCATTTCTCAGTACGATTAACTTTTCAAGCCATATGACCACAATACTATCAGTGTAATGCCTTTGCAGTAGAGTCGACCACAGCTCTTGCTGCATTTGATCGACTTTCTTGACATCAGGGCTTGAACCCGGAATCTTTAGCGTTTTCAAGTAGTTTTTAATTTCGGGTAAATGCCTATAAATGAAGCCGTAATGTTCTTATAAACGTCATCATCATCAAGTAGCCTGTTAAGTCCAAAATTGAACGTAGTCCTGTTTAAAATGTTTCCAATCGTTTCGCTTTTGGGTTGTATGATCCCAGTTTCCAGATATTCTTCTTATATCGTCCCTTCAACTTCTGTTTCCTTTGCGAGCTACGTGACCCGATCTCCACTTCGCCACCGTTTTTATGCGTTTTGTTATATCGACAACTTTCGTTCTTTTGATTCCTTCGGGTATTTTTTAGCATTCCTTTCTCCATCGCTCCTTGTGATACTTAGAGTTTGCCGATAGTGTGCCTCGTTAGAATTTTTGTTTCCGAACCATAAGTAAGCGCTGGTTGCACCCAATTATCGTAGACTATGAATCATTGACGTATGAACATACATATGTACTCATTTACTTATCAGGCAACCCTTGGAGGGTCTGAGCCTGAACTAATATCGTTTTCCATCCTTCACCGTTCCGGGCACGCTGCTTCCAGTTTACTTGACTTAGGTTTCTAGCATCTGCGATTGCTTGATCTTTAACCGGAGGGTTGGTCTCCCTTTTCTTTGTGAATCATGTGGCTGCGATTCAAAGATCCTCTTAGCTGGATCATTCTCGTCCATTCGATCGATGTGGCCGAGGCAGTGCAGTCGACGGATTTTTGATTTCTTGACTATCGAGTTAGGAGTTTGGGCCCCAGTTGTTTGGAGAAACCGAAGTAGCAGCGGTTGTCTAAGGTTATCCGTCGTCGTCTTGAAGTCAACGAAAAGATGATGAGTATCGACTTGGAACTAGTTGGTCTTTTCCAGGATTTGCCGCAGTGTGAAAATTTGGTCTATCGCCGATTTACCGGGCGGAAAGCCACACTGATAGGTGCCGATGAGTGTGGTCGTTCACACAGTACACTGAATAGGACCTTGTAGGCTACATTAAGCGGGGATATGCCTCGGAAGTTCTTACAAAACTTAAGATCGCCTTTCTTGATGGGGCAGATAGAGTTGATAGTTCAGTCGTCGGGCATGCTTTCGTCCTCTGATACTTTACAGATGATTTGGTGCATACTCCCTATTAAAACATCGCCACCAGCTTTGAAGAGCTGTGACGGTAATCCGTCCGATCCCGCGGCCTTGTTGTTCTTCAGCTTTTTAATGGCTGTGCCGACTTCCTCTAGGCTGGGTGAGAGAACTACTACTACTACTCTCTCCTGGTTATGCCCATCAAGCAGCAGCTGAAAATGTTGCTTAAATACATCCACAATTCCCTGCGGGTCGGTGTCAAATTACCCTCACTGTTTCGAAGGGCCCGAGTTCCTGGTCTGTAGCCTGCAGCCAGGCTTTTACCTCTTTCATAAAAGTTTCTTATTTTGTTATTCTTCCTGCGCTCTTCGATATGCTTGAGCTGGGAGAATGCGAAGGCTCTTTTCTTTTCGCAGTATATTTTGTTCCTCCCTTCTTCTGACTCTGTACTCATCGAACATACATATGTACATATGCATAAATATCATAAATTAATCATTCAATTTTAATAAAAGTTTCTCATGACGTTTCTGGAACGTGTATTACCCTGTAGTTGAGCTTTTGAGTTGCAATTGGTTTTTTCTTTAAGCTTATAAAACCAACATTTGTAAAGCAAGTTGAACAGGCCGCAAAGTTGTCGGTTGTCTTTACTTATTTCAACACTCGTTTTCATCTCCATTGCATCCTCAATTACATCCCCAATTTCCTTTAACGTCTGACAACCATCACCCGAAATAAATTTTCATTATTTCGTTCAAAGTCAAAAACGAAAAAAAAAAAACTGGTTCAAGTTTCTCAAATTCAATTGCCTAATTACTGGTTAAAATTTCTCTTATACCATTGAAAGGGAGACGCGATGTCATGCCGATAGATCGAAATAAATTATTCCTAATTAAGTTAATTTAAAAATTATTAGACTTCATAAATAAGCTTGAAAACTAAATGGGTGAACCCATAAGACATGATAAATTTCGTTGGCTTCACGAATATATCATGAAATCGAGCAAAGTGGATTCTCACTCAAATAAATGGTGTTTATAATGAAATTTATGTTTTCGAAAAAATCACCTTAAAATTCAAATAATTTATAATTTATTTATGTATTTAGACTTTTATTTATGTATTTATTATTAAGATTCATTGGGTTATCAACTGTTATGCAGTTCATATATAAAAACTGGTTTGTTTTTAAAAATGTCCAACTAAACAAATTGAGACATTGTTATTGATACTGTCTGCGATAAAATTTTAAATTAATTTATATTCTTGTATTCAAAAGAAATTTTTAATAAATCACTCAAGTGAAACAATACCTCATAAGATTAAAATAATTTAAATTCACTGCCAAAAAAAAATCAAATGAAAGAAACTTACACAATACCAAAGTGTCTACGAATTTTGTGATGGCTTTAATGATTTCGGTGGATTACAGCGAATTGGGGGGAAAAAAAGAAATCGAAATCCACTTCAGATTGAAACAAAACCCCTATAAAACATTGTTGCAAATGAATCCGTAGGTGGTTCAAAGGTTCTGATTTATTGTTGCCTATTTCCTTCTCTTGTTGGCACAATTTTTGCCGCGTCCATAATCTCTCTGTCCCAGAGACAATTGAATTGGGAAAGTGTGACTACTAAAAATATATGTGTGTGTATGTAGGTCTGCGCTATTCCAGTGCGACCCCGTTGCTTGTCAAAACGAAAAAAAAAAATCAACGAACGGAAGGAAAAACTTTACTAGGAAATTTGCACAGCTATAAAATTATTGATTAAATTTCATCCTGTAACAGCAAAATTGAGAAGAACTTTCGACCCATTTTTATTTTTTTTTTCAGAAACAGGACAATTGAGTGGATTCATAGATTTGCTGAAAAGAAAAAATTGAAAATCTGTGGGAATCCTGTTCTTATTGAAAGTTTTTGCTGACTTAGTTATAAACTCATTTAATGAGATTTCAATGTAAGCCTATGGACTCGATAATGACATAAGATTGAGTTTTTGAAAGGAATGTATAAAAACTTTTACTTTAAATGAAATTTGGTACTGTGGAGGGAAAAATAGGAAGTTTGTTTTAAAACTCAATTCTTTCATCGTTTGCTTCTTCTGGACCAATTTAATGAAATATCCTTTTTAGTGAAAAGTCCACTTGAAAATACCTTCTTCTAAGACCTTCGAACAGAGACATACATATATCGAAAACGAGTGACTTTACATCAATCAAAAGCTTTAACAAATGCTTTAACAAAGAAGGAACTGCATCACTCAATCCTTTTACATTTATAATTCTAGTACTAACTACCACAAGATATTCTATTTTTCTTCGACGATGGATCGTCCTCATTCCATTCCCAAAAGTCGTCTCCTGAAGCAATCCTAGAGCAATTATTGTTTTCAAAACGATGAAAATGAATCGCTGTTTCGAGTGAGACCCTCGCTGTAAAATTGCACCACTGTTTAAATTCACCAGCGATAATGTGGTCAAGAATATCGCCACGAAGTTCAAGAGCAGATGAATCCTTTATGTGTACTCTCAAGAAGCACTAGCTAGAATAGCTGAGAACAGAAGTAACAGTATTTGGGCCAAAAACCAACCACTACCTATGATCCAATGCACAAGTTTTCTAGCTTCTATCAGACGGACATTTATGTGATCGAAAAGTGTGCTCTCATTTAACCTTTCCATAGCCCAAGTTGGACATTATCAAACCAAGCCACAGTGACAGTAAAACATTGAGCTCCTATGAATATAGTTCTAAAATTCAATAGAAAATCAACAATTTACACAATTTCAAAAGAAACTAATGAGAAGGTCGAATGGCAAGTTAATAAATGGGCTACATTTGCCATTCCTATAGGACCATAAGCATTTTGCCGAATAAACATGCGTGAAGAGTTAAGTAAAAAGGAAGAAATAAAGAGGTCTTTACTTAAGACAAAGCTTCTGACGCTAAGAAATGCGAAAGCAAAATGCTAAGATATCTTTGCCAGATGGGCCTATAAAATGATGGAATATTCAGATTTGCCAATGAAATTAGAAATTTCGGATCATGTTCTAAGGAATTGCGGGTCGCAACTGTTTCGGAGTCTCCTGATGAAAGGGAAGACTTTCTCTCTCTCTGTATTTGTTCTAGGTTCTTGATTTTTGAAAGAGAACTAGGCTGCTCTAATTAAAAAGAAAGGCTTCTAGAAGATGGCCCTAAAAACTCTGTTGACTTGTAATAAACATTTGCATCAATAAATTGTCGATATGGCTTTTGATCCACAAGCAAACTCGAGGTTATTTAAGTAGCTCTTTACACTGGGCGAGCTAGTTAGCCAGTTAATATCCCATTTGTTCTTTGTGGACCGAAATCCAGTGCAGAATTGCCAGATTTAGTTTGTTAGATCCGAAAGCACCATGAGAGTCTAAAGAACTGTTTTTGATTTCAGTGTAACCGAGCAAAGCGTTTGAACAACTTACTAGGTTTTGGTTGATGACTAAGACTTCTGCCTAGAATATTTATAAATAAGCTTGTGCCACAACCAACCCAGCCTCGATCTTGGAACCATCAATGTACTAGAAAATGTAAATATTTTATTTCGCATCTACTCTGAATTTAAGCTGCTAAAGTGAAAACTTGAACCCTTGCTATCCATGATGTAGAGGTATAGCTCGATTATGAGATAGCTTCAGGCTGGTTCTATTAATTGCATTGAAAGCAGATTTATTTCCAGCTTTTGAATAGAATAGAATAAAAATGTATAAATTTAAAATGAAAATGTGGCCTTCAACAAACCAACCTTTCGCCCATGTAATATGGTAGTAGTAAAGAAAATATCCTTGAACCTACGCAACACTTATTCGGAACACCCATCAAATCTTTGTTTTAAATTCCACCTGCAATTCCACTACCAACGTTTGCATTTCAGTTTTTCTTTTTTTATAGTTTTTGTGTCCTTGAAATTAAAATCGAAAGTAGCAACTGAATGTATCTATAACTAAGATCTAACGATAATAGGTATGCACACAAAGGTTGTAATAGATAACCGATAACCACCTGTAGATGAATAATTTCCATAATGCGCCAACAAGGTTATATAATTGTTTTCACAAACTATTCTGAAGTTATGTAATCTTATTGTCCTTGAAGTACTTTACACGAAAACTATATACCTGTGCAAAGCGTATATAATTGCATATCTGCTAAGGAAATGCCATTAAATGAGTTGAAATCCTTGACAAGATCTTGTGTTCTGTAAAATTTCAAATGTACTAGTCGCAACTCGTCGTATGCTCGTTAATTTTCAAAAAAAAAGATTCTAATTTGATTTGTCCTCGAAAAAATATAACGCACTATGCACTTTTTTAAAGCACCGTCACAGGGCCAACAGGGGTTTTGAACAGGTACACGGAATAGTTTCGACTTTTTGACTGTATCAACTCAATTACTGTTCATTTATGGGCAATGCTCCTTTTTTTTTTTAAAACGACTTGACCCAACATTTGCAAAAACATCTTTTCGTGTTAAATGTTTTATTGCGTGCAAAAACAGAAACAGAACTGACAAAGGTCAAGTTTTAACATTGCTTGGTTTGGAGTTTGTATCTTTTGCGCGAAAATGAATTAAAAAAAAAAACTTTTATTACTTTTTATTGTCACCTTGGTACGCGAACATTGGCAACGTAGACGAAAGGTAAAATGTCAAAAGAGAACAACAAAACAAAAAGTCAAACAATGCAAAACCCAGAAACAGAATTTTTGCGACATTTATAAAGGTAGTCGTTGTTGGTTCTTAGGTTTTCGTATCTGTGATGCCGAAAAATTTTCTACGAAATCACATTTTTTCGTATCTTTTTGTGTCTGTTTTTTTTTTCCTTTTTTTTCTTCAAGTTGACTTTGTTAGCCGCGTGATCTTGTTCCTTTGTCCGTTGAACTATTTCAAACATGAGGCATTTGAAAAAGAAAGATAAGAATTCGCACAGAGAGGAACACATCTTTTGTTTGAACATGTTGTGTTTGTTTTGCAAACATGTTTTTTTTTCGAGTTTCTTTAGTCTTGACCGCGTTATGAAATATTAGTCTCATATGCAAATTTCACAGGACATGTAGCTAAGGTAGCATTACAAAACAATTTTCTTGCTTTTTGTTCTTTTGTAAAAATGAGAACGGTGTTCGGCATATGACGTGTAGATTTTCGATGTTTTAAGGATATCCGTGAAATCTTAACATGTGTATTCCTTTCTATGCCAGAAAAAAATAGATCAAAAGAATTGTTTGGATAGAAAAAGATTTATTACGTAAATGCACGCATGGGAATTGATGCACACTTATTGGTGTCCCCGTGCCATTTGATTGTTTGTTAGGAACTGGTACGCATGCAACCCCGGGATGTTATTAAAAAAAGACAATTAGCAATATTGTTATTTTTTGTGTTTTTTTTTATAACGCTGAGGAACCATATAGGTGAATGCCTAATTGGATAGTCATGGGTCATTGGAATTGCTTGCTCTTGTGTATTTTTTCTTGATAATATGCATCCATTTGAGCCAAAGTTTAGTATCCATAGGCAACACTATGTCAGCGTGGAGTTAGAAAGATTTGTTAACATAAAGTGTAGCCTTTATACATATCTCTTGCTGATGTCACAGCAACTATTATAAATAACAAGAAATTCCGTTCCTGGCGTGAAAAAAACGATCATCAAGCTTTAAATTGAAATGAATCGAACAAATCTGCATTGTAGGCCCTTTAAAGAAGATCCAGTGGTGCCCATCCACTCTATAAAGACAAATGTTTGGCGTGACAGCCCGTTGAGGGCCAAGGCCTACATATGTAGGTTCTTACAACCATTCATGTTGATATATTTTGGGTGCGATTGGCAGGGACTTGCACTTTTATTGTTAGCTCCGAAAGGAGAATTGAAAAGCTTTTCCATGAAATATTATACTCTTAGGGGTTTCTTATTGCCGGGAAAAGCGTTTGGTTGTTTTCCTGTCTCGAACCCGTATTAGTTCATTTAACAGTCCAAGACTCTAACTTCTAAGTCACATCCTACCTATCTTATGAATGATAAATTCAAACGGTTTTGCTGTGTTATACAATAACTTCTTAATTGAATTTAACAGCTCAGAGAGTTATCAAACGATGTAGGGACTTAATTCATTGATTTCATTCGACCAAATTTTTCAAATGAGATATTGTATGCCGCATAACAAATCATCTCCTCCAGCTTTAAATAACGTTTGGCAGCTAGGCCATCAAATTGTTCTTTCTGGCTGTCATCATCAGTTTTCAATAACTTATTCTATGTGACAGAAGACTATTGGTCATAATCACTGCAGAAGTCGTTTTTCTAAGTTCTCGGCGCCAACTATGTCTTGCCATTTCGAGCTTCGTAGCCTTGGTAGTATGTTTCCGCATCAATATTTCTATGTCAAGTAGACCACTTAATGGAGATGGACGAGGTGCTTCTACATGTCGGATAAAAAGATTCATATACATATTTGTAGAAGGAATTTGCTCATAGTCTTGCTCAGAACTGAATTATGAAGATATCTTACCCCTACTCATCTGGTTTCAATCTATAAATCGTTCATTTTTGAATATTTACAACGCTCACATGTGATCTGGTGCACAGAAAAGTGCTACACAGGCTTCAATCGACTCGCTTGAACCCCGTTTCATGCCCCTAATAATAGCCACTCCAACATTTCACCCGAAAAACGCATCTTGCTTCGAATGCACATCGGTTTACCCTTTAGCTTACCGTCGGACGCATACTGTCAAATAAATGGATTCTTTCCATATCATAATGAACGTAGATAATGTGTTTCCTCATCACTAAACAACTCGCAAGCATTTAAAACCAACCTGCATCGGTATCTCCTTCTTCTCTTCTCTATTTCCTTAGTGACTGTACTGTTGTTTAAGGGTTGTTATTAACCCTTTAGCGCGCTAATTATAAAAAAAATCTGTGTGCTGCCGCCAACGCATTCAACAACACCGGGTTTAGAAGCTACAAAAACTTACTTAGCTTAGGAGCTCTAAAGAAGAAGACGTCGCAGTAGGCCACCAAGTGGCCGCAGTTATAAGGAACTAAGTCCCACCTCACTCATCTATCTATTTATGTAGGTACTTACCGGCCTGTATGGCTATGATGTCTGTGTAAGCAACTTGGGGCGGAGGGTTCAATTATACATTGCTAACAACTTGATCACTAATTAGGATGCTAAAGTACCTACTTATTGCAAACAAACAAAAAATCCCTCACCATCGTGCAAAGTTCTTAAAGAAAACAAAAGAACTTTTCATGATTTAAAATTGAAAGTCCAAACGCAGTCACAACACACGAAAAATTTAAATATGCAGTGCATTGGCTATACGACGATAAACAGAAAGAGAAGAGTGCAAAGTATCTGTAATTTATCAAAATGTATCTGGCCCCTCCCACTACCACAAGACAGCCCGGTAATCTATTTCGGCCATGCTACTATCTAATACTTATGGTGTATCTCATCGTTGTCGTCGTCGCCATAGTCCTTGTTCCCTCTTCGATATTTTCCCCGGTCGGCAGCCATTGTATGCAGCAGAAGCGACGGCGGCAGAAGCAACCTTTTGTCACAGATGTTACTACTTCTTCTCTGCTGGCGTACAATGAAATAGAACAGAAACGGCTGGGTAGAGTTAGAAATGAAATCCCTACAAGAGAGAAGGAAAAAAAAAAAAACAATTGCAACAGCAAACACATCGTCACAATCCGCCATTCTGTTTCTTAAATTTTTCGAATTGTGTATCTGAATTCGGTTCGGTTCGGCCGACGGTGGTTGGAAATCAGCAAAACAACAGCAGCCTGCCACCCTCTTCTATTTCCTTCGCTTGGATTAGGATTCAAATCCTCTAAGGAGCTGGGCAAAGCAAAAGCATCCGTGACGCTTTAATCGTTTTTAAAGTATTCACCGGTTCAAGGAAAAGCACAGAAAGGGGAGAATCCTTTAAAAAAAAAAAAGAAAAAAAAAAACACAACCAGACTGGACTCACAACTCCCAGTGCCATAGTATCTTTGGTTGAAATGATTAATGGGATGTTACCATGGTGATTATGCCTGTATGCGTTAAGGGATAATGGCTGATGATGACGATGGTAAATTCTAAAGTGCCAAAGCGAGACAGAAAACAAGACACTTTCGTATTTCGAGGGGAAGACTAATGATTTTGATTTTTTTTAATCGAAATAATTTGGCAGTTATAAATTGGGTGTCGGGATGTAAATCCGTTTCATTGGTCACATTTTGTGTGGATTATTAATGTACAAACATTTTTTTGTTTAACAAATGGAAGGTTTCGATATAAAGTTAAAATTAATTGGGGTTATGTGGTCATTAGAAAGTAAAATAACATTCAATAGAATGGATTGAATAAATGCTAGCATTAGTCATTTCAGGGATAAACATTAAGGGAGATTAGGAAAATCAATTTAAATTTTATTAAAAGTTGTATGCCATCTATTTACGTCCTATTTCCCTTCGTGGGTTTAAGGGCCTCCACAAGGTGCTTACACTCCACCGCATTCGATTTCTGGAAATAAAGCGTCCAACTTCGTTTCAGCTACCGCTACTCCTCTTTGACTGTCCTGCGCCATATGCACCCTATCTTCTTCTGTACTGGATTTGCAGATTGCATTGGATCGCAATGTAGGTGGCGTCTTTTGGAAAAGTATTTTCGCCCCACTGCCACTTCTGTCTTTCAATTGTGATGTCTATGGAATCTTGACCCATTCCCGTGAAATATGTTTCGACATCGATTCAAGAATGCTCGTGATAGTGGAGGACATTTTCCAGGTCCTGCAACCACGTATAGGCGAACGAATCAAACATTGGCTCGTGGTCTTAGAGCATCAAGACGCAGAACGTGAGATTTCGATTCGTCATACGTTGCCTTAACATTTCCCCTCCTGCGCAAAGCAAGTCAAATAAATTCTCTGTTCATACTGTTGCCTTTTCAAAATCGATAAATACCAGGTGAAATGGCGATCGACATTCAATGCACTGCTCGATGACAATCCGCAGGGTGTTGATGTGATCGATACAGAAGTATCCAAAGCGGAAACCTGCTTGTTCGGCATCTCAAGGTTGACATTTTGACAACTGCTAGCAGCACACAAATTCCTTTCAATGAGACTTCCTTTTTTTTTTGAAGTTTGATGATTATTTCTTTTCTCCACTCTTCGGAAAAGACTCAGTTTCCCAGGCATTCTCTAGAATCTATGTAGACGTTGTTGGTGGCGCTTTCAATAGCTCCGAGGGAATATCATTAAATATCGGTTAAAGCTGGGATCAATACTTAACTCATGATTCAATAATGATTCGGAGAATGTCGATAAGGTCGACATTGGAGGATTCAAACCCGAAACCAGTTCGTTATGCATAGAACGGTGCGTTTCAAATTTCTACTGTGAAATATTATTGTTCTGAAACCATTAATGCCACATTTATCACCAGTTCCTAGTTATCATTCAACTTCAATGCTAACTATTCCTAAAACAACCAATAAATGAATACATCTAACCAGTGACCATTAGCTTTTCTCAATGTCCAACATACAAAGCAGGACATTCCAGAAATCATGTTAATTAAAATTCCATTCATCAATTCCAACTCATTACCTATGTCAATAGATAACTTGGCAAGGAAGTCTCCTTCGCGAAACAACTTCCCAACTAATTCCAAAGCATAATCGTATATGCTATCCACACGCCCCACATCATCTTCATTGTCTTCAAATCGTTTTATTGTCGTAAATAAACGCATAAAACCAACAACGGACCGCTCGTAAAATTACTTTTACGACATATCTTTCGCATATCGTTTTGGGGGCAGCAGACACCGTGCCCAGACGCAACCCATCTCCTATTCCAAAGAAGATACTCTTCTGTGGCGGTGGTTTGATTCAGAAGTTAACGACTTTATCACACCTCGTTGCGGTAGGTAAGGTAATAAAATTATTATATATGTACGAGTATGTATTATCATGATGATCACCATCATCGTGCTACTGCACCAGCCGTACCGCCACTCCGTGTGTACCTACTACATACAGGATTGTCGCTGCCGCAATCGTATTCGTAATCGTAATCGTCATCATCATCGGCATTGTTCACGTTGTCACGGGTGTCCCATAAAACTTTTCAATCGCTTGTCAATCCGTTCGTCATTCGTTGTTGTCGTCGTTTAACAGCCCCTCTGCACTCATACACACAAAAAGGGAGAGAGAGCCCGATTGACAGTTGTACGCTCAGCATTTGCAAAGGAGGATTCTTCAGGCTTATGGTCGCCAACCGTCGTGGCTTTGGGTGGTTTGGAGTGTTGGGATGGTTGAAATTTTACTTTACAACGTGCGATCAATGTTGACAATGCATCCGCAATTACAGGGAGTTAAACATTTCAATCACGATTTACGGTATTTCATTAATATTTTCGTCTGCGATTTGCATTTGTATTTCATTTCATTCAGTCGTTTCTTTTATTATTCATCAGAGGTAACTACGAAAGAAATAAAAAAAAGTAAAAATCTGCATGCGGTGTTAGAATATGTTTTATGTACGAAAATTTTGTCTGGATTGCATGTGCATTTTAATTTTTTTTTATTTTATTTTTTGGGAGCAATACTTCGACAAGTGAAGGCGCAACGGAGGCAAAACGGGAGCAGAAGACAATTTCAGACACCATGGCGGTTAATTATTATGCGATTCAGGATTGATTTGTAAAATCTGGAACGTGATCGAATTTCGTGTTCCGTCTTTGGTGTAGCTATTGCATACTTTAATCATGCAGGCATGTGCTAGAATTGGTAAAGATAGAAATTTGAATGTATTAAGACCGTTATATCTGCTGGTAAGTGGGGATTAAGTTTTCACAGGTTCTTATTCAGGGTTTTCCGAGTTAACGAACATTTTCACTTTTCCATTCCAAAATGATAAATTTTTAGTGAGTAGATACGTACCTATGGGTAGGTACCTACATGAGAGTATCTGATGGGCACAAAGTTAAGAAAGCACTTCAACAAAGCAACTCTAGGTAAACATACTTTGTTACATCGGACTCAAATAATTCAAAAACCGGTTTGAAAAAAATCTTCTATTGAAACATCAAGCTTATAGAAAGCTAGGTAGGTAGAGGTGGCCATCTGATACGTCCTACTAGAAACACAAGTAACACTAGTGCACCTTTTTGATACCACAACTCATGTGACCAGGCTGCTGATCTGATAAAGAGGGGAAGTGCTCAAATTCATCCTGTGGAGTTGAGCAAGTTAATGATGTCTCAAATTGTTGTTTCTAACATTTCTGAAGATTTCTTAAAAAAGCCTGGTTCAGGCTAGTTCCGGGTAGTCACAGAGAAAGGGGAAGAGGGTTTCATATTCTAGTGTATTGCTGCAGCTACGGCAATGAGTGTGAGCCAATTGGTCAGTGGTAGCCTGTTATAATTTATACAATTCTTGCTATCTCGGTGTGGGTTCTATTGATTAAGACGTGTGTCCAATTTGTATTATAGATGGACGCTAAGTCTACTGTCGCGCACTTCGTTAAATTACTTACTCTACTCTTTTGATTATTATCGTCATCCCTAGCGTTTTCAATAAGTAAGTACCCGGAAGTGGTCACCGTGACTTAGTGATATGTCTTTGCGTGAACTTCGAGCTTACACATATTTGAGTCATGAAAAAGCTTCTTTACCCACCGTTGGGAGTCGGCAATAAAACTCTAGGTCCTTTCCATCCGTACACACATATAAGGCGCACAACCTGAATGTTTGCAAGCAGCTTCACCTTGGCCTGTTGCTGTCGGTTTCCTAAAAACTCAGGTAGGACTTGAGTGGGTTACCTAGTCTACGTTGTCTGGCAATAGCTAGTGCTGGACTTGTATAGAGGAAATAGAAAAGAGTTTCCTTCTCCTTGCCTTTTTTGCAAACACCAAAAGAGTGTATTGTACGCAATATATACATACCTAGTTTGAGTGAATGACTACCAAATGGCAAATGCTTTGTGGTAATTGACATCCGTTCGATATATATCCGAGTTATTTGAAGTAGATTGGTTATTTCTACCTCGTTGTAGCTAGGCCATATAATGCAGTTGGTTAGCCAATTCCATCTGCGATTGACCTTTAGTAGAAGTTGTTTGAGCGCTTATTGGAATATAGATGCTTTCGACGAGTGATCTGCGTTAGTTATTTTGACTGATGGAGCATCGTTTACAATTCCCCAACATTTTTCAAAATGGAATCGATTCCAAACGGCCGTAGTGTACAATTAAACTTCTTGAAGTAAAATTGCGTTTCAACTCAATGTACAATGGAAGCTTGCATATAGCTACATAGTACTTACATTAATATATCCTTTCGGTGTGAAAACTTTCTTGTTTTGAATAAAACAATATTCATGCCTCCACTGTAGGTACCTACTCTAAGGATGTGACAAAGTAAATGTCGTACTGAGCCAATGCTCATCCTCGTCATACCCACACGACTGTCCCCATAAGCATGCAGTATACAAATTAATCCCTGAGTCAAAGATGTGGTGCAAGAAAATAACTCAATTAATTTCTGTCACCTGATTTATCGCTGTTTGCTGCGTTCTTTTCTCTTTTTTTTGTTCCTTTAGTCTCATCTTCATTTATTTTTTTTTCCGAGTAAAATCCTCTTGTAATCACACCAGTCGTCGTGCATCGCACAGAGTTCCACTGCAAACATGAGAGGACAATTTTAAGAAGAGTCTTGCCAAGTATCACCTTATGGCCATGTATCCATCTCGGACATTGAGTTCGATCAGCAGGTTAATCAAGTGGCTCGGCGACAACTACTGACTGGCCCGAGGTGTGGTGAACGAGTGTGTGGGGTGAACAGGCATCACAACGGGGCGACACAAACTACAGCTTTTAACATGAGGACATTTCATGTTTCCTCTTCCCGGACATCGATGAACAGTAATATACAAACACACACATGGAAAGATACAACTTTAGTAATTTTTAAAAGAAGTTTACAGCAAGATACAAGAATGAGGAAAATAAAACAACAACATTTATAATCAACGCCATTAAAACATGTTTCATCCGCAAGTAATCCGTCAAAGATGATGCATCATATAGATAGTGCATATGTATCTTAAAGATACATTCATCTTTTTCTCACATCTGCTTGAGTTACATTTTTTATTTTTATTTTGTATTTTTCCTTATATTTTTCCATCTTTCATCTTTTCTCAACTGAGACTGAGACTGTGTTGTATGTGGAGTGGATCTCTCCCTGGGGACAGCCGTGAAACCAACAAAAAATAATAAGAAGATAGAAACAGAATTTAAGAAGAAGAATGGAAGAAATCTCGATTGGTAATAAATCTGTGCGAGTTTTGTTTATTTATTTATTTTTGTAAATTTTTATTTTTTTTTGTTAAATGAAAAGCTTTTACCGTCATCGTACGTAGGTTGACACAATAGAGTATGGTTGTTTAAATAAAGAAAAAATATATTAAGGTATCTGAATTTTCGTGGATTACACGTTTTCACTTATTTTATGAACTCACAGGCTAACATTTTAAAATATTTAATTAAAGTCGTAAATTTCGGAACACTGCCATGTAGGCGGGTGCGAATTAGTTTGTTTTTCATTAGGATGGAATTTGAATTAAAATTTTTGAAAAAATGTATTTTTAATCTAAAGTGACATTTTGTTTTGTTGAAACATAAATTATTTACACGAGAAAATTCATCTTTTTTTGTGAAGTTCCTTTTCAAACAAAAATTGAATTATAGTTTGAAAAGATTGAAGTCAATTTGGCCCCGTTGATGTCCGACTTTGAAATATGAAAGACGGAAAAATTGTCTATTTTTAACCAAATTTATGGATTTGACCTTAACTTTGTGTATTTCCGCATGCCTTAGGGTAGATAATTGTATAAAAGCCGTGTAAACAATTCGTTTAAATCAAAGACACCTTAATTGTGATTTGTATATTTCCATATGCACATTTTTCTAGAAATCAAGTCGTAACCACGATAGAAAGTATGTTGTGAAGTTCTATATTTAACCACTAAATATTTCTCTATTTTTTGGTCAACCTTCCATCTTGTCCCATCTCAGGTGGGTTTATTCCATTTCTTTAGGCCAACTTTCCGACATCTGGAATTTTGGGAGAAAGATGTTTTTATAAAAGATAAGTCGATCCACTTTTATACCGAAAGATCAAAACCCAATGAGGGGTGAACCGAAGTGTTTTCTCTGACAGCTCTGCTCTCTGTGATTCAAACCATTGTAGCAAGTTCCAGGTGGAGATATTGGCGATTACCAAATTCTTATTTAAAACATGTTTTAAAACAGATTTGGCCAAAGCTGGATCTGAAACGCTCTAAAAAGTTATTTTCATTCAACAGATTGCACATCAAAACCATAACATTTGTTGTCACGGGTCACTGTCTTACAGACAAGCATGCAATAGGCTTGGCGTACCTACATTCTAACAATTTTTGTATAAGCTATATGGACGAAGCGAGGGAAGAAGAAATTATCCACCTTCTTGGAAGCTTAGAAGAATTCTAATACAACGACATAGGCGATCTGATATACGAAGATGAAACAGAAACTTCCTAAGCTTCATCCAAGATCTATGTTTTATTACAATGGACCTATCATTGGTGCTAAGTGTGCTGGCTTCAGCTGGCAGCCATTTCAACTTAGCCTAATCTAATCCAGAAGTTGCGAACATTATTTTGTCAAACAGAAGTAGCACCATTTTTATTTAGGTTAGTCTTGGTCGAATAAGGGTTTGTTTGTGAACTTTTTTTTTACTACGCGTATCAGTAGTGGCATTTTGTCTTATCCAGCGGACAAATCGTTTTCAGTTCGATTCTTTTGATTTTTCAATTGGACAATTGTTGATCCGCCGGTTTACAGGACGATCTGGTACAATCCTATCAGTGCAGCCCTAAAGGGCTTTACCAGCAATAATAACTTCAACGTCGCTTCTTAAGAGACCGAACTAATGGACTTCTTCACGTCTTTTATCAGAGCTTCATCAGAAAAGGGCGAATTGCATAAAATCTTTAATTTATCGATGTACCAGCACCAACGTGCTATATAATTTGCGGATGCATTATATGGTATGGTTGGTGTTCAAGTTCTTACCAACAAATGCTTATGCCACATAATAAAGTTTTGGTAGCCAAATACTTTTATTAAATAGGACTTGGACTAAAATTGAATTCGCTTAGTCACACTCTATGCAAAGATGAATGAAATTTACCATTAGTCACCCAAAAACTATTGGGAAAACGAAACGAGAAAGAGGATCTACAAATACCAGCATGAAAGAGACTTGACGTAACTTGATTATGAACTTGGACTTGATGATGACATTCGAACTTTTTTGAATTCTTAGATTTGCCTATAGGACAAGTACCAATCCGTACCTACTTGCAATATGAAACTCTAAAAAAGGCAAACCCCCTTTAGATATCAAAGGAATCGAAATCGGAAGCGCACTTTTCCTTCTGTTGTGTTTAAAATTTGCCAATCAGGACTATTTGAATGGAATTCAATGCAAAGAATTTGACTCAAAATGTATGTGTGTTACCAAGGAAACGCCTTTTTAAAAAAATGACCGCCGTGCATGCGCAGCTAACAATAAATTTAGCTAGACTATGGTTTAATGACTTTCCCATTTTTGTCACAAAATTTTCAGAAGAAACAATCTTCAGATAGGAATTTCTATTTAAGACCTCTTGGCCCTGACCTCCAAATGACCTGTGATGCGAAATGTATGCAAAAAGTTAACCTGTTCAAATCCAGTAACGATAAGTTCTCACCCACTAGCTCAGTCGTTAATTACTTTAACATGCAAAGACAAGGAAAAAAACGCCATTGCCGGCCTTTAGTTACTTAGTGCCCCGATAAGACTTCTACTGTCGACCTTCCACTGATTTATCACATTCCTTCATTCGAAAATAATAAGATAAATTCCCTTTTTTGTTTTATCAGAATAATATTTCATGCAATCACATGTGGTATATCAACTCAAAGGGCGTTGAGATTGCGTGTGATAAAAACACAAAAAATATGTCAAAAAAAAAAACACTGTTTACCAAGAAAAGGTCGAAAATTTAAATTATTAAAGGCTCGCCATACAAAATCAAAATGGAAAACAAAAGAATGAGTTACTAGGACAATTGATACACACAAGCAAACTTACTGTAACCATTTCTACCTATTTTCACGAAAGAACTCCGGCACAGCGGCATTGCTGTGCTGACATATATTCCTTTCGTGCGGCTTTAATTTAGAATTCTACACCAGAAAACACACCCAGTGACCCTAATTTTATCCTTGGAAACTTTTTACTGTTTTTGTTTTGCCCTTCCGTTCGGTTTGAACTTCCGCATTTTGGGTTTTTTGTGCTCTAGCTGGAGCTGCTCCTTTTCTTTCACTTTTCGTCTTCTTCGCCTTAATCCAACACAACAGCACACAATGAGCAAAAACAAAAGAATGGTATGAAGTGGAAAAAAAAAATTACAGTAAATTAATTTTTGGACTCCTGAAAGTACTCGGGTATTCTTTTTGTCCATGGAATTCAAGAAATGTCCCATGGACGAGGATGAGGAAAAAAAATAAAAAATTAATCATTTTCGCCTAAGGATCGGATCCCTTCTTTTCTCAACATAAACTTCCTTAATTTGTCGGAGAATACTTTAGTCCCTGCGTTTTCGACTTGTCGATGGGATGAAGGATAAGTTGTGAACTGATAAAAACAGGAGAAAAAAAACCAATTTGGTTCATTAAGGACTACACCGTAACAGAACAGAGTCAAAGTCCTGGTGGATGGAAATATTTTTGGCTCGATAAACACGTTTTTTGTCTACCACAACGAGTGTGGTACGAAACTTTTGAACCCCGAATACAACATGTAGGTTTGTATGTACACAAAGGATATTTTCGCTACATCCCGAATAAACATATACATACATATATGTATATATTTTTTTCTTGTCAGAAAACAGTTGCATATGTGTAAGCACTGGCAATGATAAGAATCACCCTCTCTTATTCTTCTTCTGACAGAGTTGTGTCAGCTTGTGTTAGCCTGCAGCAGCAGCAGCAGAATCCGTCGTTGCTCTGTATGCGGTGGTACTAAACTGTTTACCATATAATCAACTGTACTGTGTGTTATCGAATTAAACTCGGGTAATTTAAATTTCCAGGACACAGTCGCTTGCTTTCATTATAATACGAAAGTCATAGATAAAATATAAGATATGCCTATCTGGGCGTTCAGTCTCAAAGGGATATAACTAAGACCGAATTGTTTGTTGTGCGTAGATGTGTGGGGAAAAGGAAAAGGGGAAAGAACTTGATTAGGTTAGGGGCGATAGTTGGAGTTGATTAGGTTCTTATCTACTAGTTGATGTGTGGATGTATGTAGTAAAGGGTAGTTTGGTAAGTTGGAATTCTTAAAGGGAAAATGAACACTTTAATCTGAACTCAATGAACTGGTGTAGTAAAAATTCGAAGACGAGGCAATACATACATGTTCAGATATGTCAGCCAGCTTTTATTCGGTACAAATTTTTGAAGGCGAAATTCATATTTTTCATTATCCGACCTTTTCTTCCCTTAAATTGTTACAATAAGCAAATTTTTAGTTCATTTTATGAATGGTAATTTTGGGTATGTGCTTTTGAATATTTTGCCTTTTATAAGGTTAAAGAAGTAAAAACATAGAAAGACCAACACTGGGACTGGGACCAACTTAGTGTGCGGAACTGGAGACAGCTTGTTAACGACTGCGCCAGCTGGAGAGGCTTTTTGGTTGAGGACTCGGTCCAATTTGGACTGTAGCACCATCAACATTAATTTTCTAGTGATTGTCTATTCGAGAAAAGTTGAAAATAAAAGGGTTTAAGGTGACAGGACTAGCTTGTCGCAGCTATTCATATTTTGCGCGTTATATTTTTCGCACGAATGGAAAGGACCTCCAGTTTATATTTCTGACTCCGAACGGCAGATTGAAAAGGTATTTTCGTGGTTAAATGTATTCTCGGAGGTTTAACATTGCCTGATGCCGAGGGATGAAAGAGTGGTAACATTTATTGCTGCTCACTAGCGACCAGATTGGATTTCTTTACTTGAATTGGCTCCCGACCTGTACAAAGTTTTTGGTTGAGATTGGCTCGTTCAAGGGCCTCTTCATCAGACCAAGTACTGTGGGTCACTTTTAATCGGAGACTCGTTATTTATCTTATTTTTCTTAACTTGACGACTTGGTTTCGGAAACTTTCTGAACTTTAGGTATTGTGGGTTGGATAGGGTTTATGCTCAGACTTAAACTCTTTAACCAAAGCTGTCGATAAAGACATTTTCTCCAAAGTGGACATGTGATTCTTTGTTTAACGACCAACTTTTTCCCCTTCTATTCAATGACCGTGAACGCCTCTATAATACTTTGCTAAAACAAGCGTTCTCTGCGTAACTGAAAAGCTATCTACTTCAGCACTGAATTGAAGAAATCACATCATAGCGCATGTCCTTGTCAAAATCGGATGCATATTTGAAATATGCGTTAGAACACCGCATGTTTTATAGCATTTTATGGTATCTTATACCTACTCAAATCAGTTTTGACACAATCCCTACTTCAGCCATCATGTTATAGAGGTCAGTAATGCAAGAAAAGTTGATTGGTCTTTCCAAGATTTGACTTATGGTGAAAAGTTGGTCTATTCTTTTTTTTTCTGAACCAGAAGTTTAGCATATATACACGGAACGCTGGACAGTCCCCTTTTATAAAACAACATTGAGTCCTTCGTTTACTTGTGTCGAATATACAAGTCATACTCTAATTTTTGTTTCATTACTGACCAACAAAACGTTAATTATTTATAACTTTATACTTCTCGCAATTAAACTCTTTAAAAGCACTTGCTTTAATTTTTTTATTTCAATTGACTACAACTAAGCCGTGACAAATAGATAACCCACCATAATTTACCTCATTAATTCAGCACGCAGTATTATTAAATTTTAATGAACTTTAGCAATTCACAATTCTGCATCTAAAACAAAAACAAAAAAATACCGACAATCGGCTCAAAAGCAATGAACACTGCCATTTGTATAATTTCCAAAAATAACGCAATTTACAAACTCATTTGGAATTTATCGAAATCCATGTGCGTGGCGTGCTGCATATCCACCACCACCACCGTGTCCGACCAGTTATTCATATGCGCTGCTCGAGAGGGATATACGATGAGTATATGTACATTTTAAAATTACCCACTTACTGCAACAATACACTCAAAGGCCATAATTTTCCAATTAAGCGAAAATGAGCGATTTATTTGCCATGAAATCAGTGAGAATCACCGATAAAAATCTCTTCAACTCTCTTTGCGTATGTGTGTGGTGTGGTCCGGTGCGGTGTGGTGTCTCTGGGCGCCCTCAAACTGGCTGCTGTTGCCCCCCCACCAAACGAATATGAATTGGATGTCCGTGTTGCATGCACATCGTGTGCTGCCAGTGTCTGCCCCTCGTTTTGCCACATTTGTATTCGTATTGTAGGTGGTGTTGCCGCTGAATTATTTATGCTGGCGATCATTGGGCTCACAAATAATACCCACGGGGGCCAGCCGGTGTGATTCGGTAGAGACCCGGCGCGTACACAGTACACAGCACCTGGGAGCTTTTCATGAATTTTCCATCATATTTTCGTTTAAAAAGAATGAAAAAGAAAAGCCCATCGGGAAACGAGGAGATTCAACCTGAATCTGTCTCCGACAGACAAGCAGACAGATAGACAGACAGACAAAAACAAAGAGACTGCCCGACGAAGCATAAATTTATGCAAAAATCCATCGAGTTGTGTGAATTCATTTATGTGCCCTCGGTTTGAAAATTTCGAGGGTGCTCTCAGACGAAGTAGAGGTCCTGCCACCGTTCGTCGAGTGTATATAACACCAACCCTTGCGCTTTTTAATACAGTTTCCCACATAAATTCACACTCTATGCAGAGTGGAATTGTAGGTGTTCAATTTTTCATTGTTTCAGTGTGGCGGGTGCATATACACTACTTATTGTTGGTGAACAATTGCACTGTACCAACGTGTGTATATGTATTTTCGTCGAGGGACCGACACCAGGGGTGACAAAGGGTTGCTTAAAATTTGCATGTAGAATTGGTTAGCATGCAACTTGAATATTCGATCAATGTTTCTTTTCGTTTTGTGTACTTTAGTTTGTTAAAATTTTTTATTTTTTTTTTGCAAGTATTGTTGCTGCTATACCATGTGTGCTTATAGTGTCCAACAAACACAGAGCAACTCTCCTTCACATATATCTAGTGTTCGTTCAGTTGGGCAGAGTGCGCGCATATCGTGCCAGTATGCTACTTAAAGGTGACTAAACGAGAATTTCCTTTTTAAATTAATAATGCGGTGGCGGCGGCCGGCAGTGATAGAGTTGAGTGGTAATTTGAAATAGAGTGTGGGTTTTCCGATGTAAATTTTTTTCTTTTTTTCCTTAATTTTTCATTTTCTTTTGGTTTCGTTTTTCCTTAAAAAAATTTACAAATTTAATTGAAGAATATGAAATCGGTTCTTGCTGTTCGGATTATCACTAATTGAAGTAGTATAGATCACTTCTTGTCATAAAGGGATGTCGGTTTCGGGGATATGTCGTTCATAAATCAAAATTTATAAATAAAAATAAGAAATTCAGCAGTAAGGGTAGGGAGTGCATTAAGAATACCATATTTCCACTTCTAGACTCGTCACGACGTGTGACCGAACTTCGAAGGCCTGATTTTGGTAGAAATGATAGAACAAGACAATATTATGTCTAACTAATATAGATTGACTTCGATATTTTGTATAGTCATGAAATCTATCATGAAGGTGTTACAGTGCATGGTCCTCGTGGTCAATTGAAGTCCCTGTTTTGTGACATTATTAAACCTAAGAATTCGCTCCCAATAAGTTCAATCTCTTGCTAGCTATGGGACCATCGTATTAGAGAACATGTTGAACCAACCAATTGGAGCCAACCCAAAATCAGATACCTTTTTCCATTGATGGTTAGAAGCCTACTCATCTTCGAATCTAAAGTGACCGAAGGCCAGATTAAAATTCACACCACGCAATAGTTTTTCCTATCTAAGATTAAGATCTCTCGTGGATAAGTTTCACCCCAAATATGGCAGTTTTGCTTGTTTACAAAGCCATTTAGCCAAAAATACGCGTCGTCGGTAAAGATTTTCAAATGGGGATCAGTTTTCAACTGATTGGCACTGTAAATGGTCAGTTGGCTTAAGTTGTTGGGCTAACTAGATTTTATATGGATGGAGGCTATCTTTGTGTAAAATTAACCAACTTGATGTCTGCGAGGGGATATTTACTTCTTGCAAAAGACGAATTGAAAGAATTGGACTCTCATGCTTACTTCCTCGAATGGCGGCATAACCGTCACGATGCATAGGTGGTTGTCAACCCACAGCAGACCAGTAAAGATTGGAAGTATTCTGACTCCAATTGGCCGATTATTTCAAACTGAAAGCGAATTTCGGTGATAAATTGTGCGCTCGGCAATGTCGTGGTGAACCATACTGAATAAATTCGTCAAAAAAAGACAGCAAAATTGGTTCAAACATGGATATAGTTGCTGCCAAAAACGCTGTGATTGAAGATGCGGATTGGGATACGCATAAGGCATCCCAGACTATATCTCCATCATTTGGTAAAAATGTATGAATTGGTACTGCTTCTTTAAGTACATATGTATGTCTTGTCTCTTTCCTCTTAGTACATGGTAATTAGGCAGGCAGAAGTGGTTGTCTGGTAAGTCCTACTAGAAACTCAAGTAGGGCTAGTGCGCCTTTTTGATACCAAAACTCGTCTGACCTGGCTGTGGCTGTGTGTGACTAAGAGGAGAAGTTTTCAAATCCATCTTGTTGAAAAACTTAACCTTTTGCTACCGACGTGGATTTATTAATATCTACAATTCTTGCTATCTCAGTGCGGGTTCTGTTGATTAGGTCGTGCTGCGTCCTATTTTTATCGTAGATTGGTCATAGCTCCTAGTCCAACTAGAGTTGACAATATTAGGATAGATTGCTGGATAATTCTTTCGTTGATAAGTCTTATTGGGGAGCAAACTAACTCGGCAAGTGAGCAATCAAAGATTGTGGCACATCTGGCTAGGGCGTCGGCTCTCACATTCCTGTCTATGGCCGGGAACCCAGAGGAGAGCGAAATAAAACCGAGCTCTTAATATCCTTATAATGTTCTACTAATTTAGAGGACGTAGTGTGTGCATACAGCACTTTCATGGCAGCCTGACTTTTAATAAAAAAAAAAGGTCTGTGTTGTTTTTAGTTCCGAAATTGAGATTTAGTATCTCCATAATCACTAGTACTGGAATACAATTTAAGAGTTTGGAAGGCGGTTCTATTTTAATACGTTCATTTCCACTCAGAAGACACCTGCTCTTATGCCACATTCAATCCCTGTTTGGGAAGTGGATTTGAATATTACTATTAAATTTAAGTTTAGGTGTTGTGTAGTCAGAGCTCTAGGCAGCAGATCAGCAGATCACGGACCAGAACCCAGATTGTCTAAGTCTAATTGTGCTACACGAAACAATGTAGTCGATGTGCAAGTCCAGGGTCAGGATGTAAAGGAGCACGCTAAGTGGTGGTTCTGATCCCAGCTGTTTTTTCTAACTCTGCTTAGTTAAGTGAAGTTATAGACTTTGCTTTAGTACATATCCCAACCGATGCCCTTAAATTCCTTCATTTCAATTTTGAATGGCACGATACAAGTACGTAATGTCTCCGTCGAATATCCCATCGTGACTTCAAGTTTTTAGTAGCTATTGGCTATCTCGTAGTGCTTATTCTTAACTTTGAGTATTAACTATGAATTTTTAAACAAATTTCAATTGATTTAAATTTGCAGATGGTGTTAAAATAATGTCAAGCCACATCTATTCTTTCACGAAAATTCTTAATGCCTTCATGCCAAGCAAGACTTATTTAAAAATATTCTAAAGCAAGTACCTACCTACTTTTTGTCATTTATTAAAATAATCTTCCGCGACGAAAATTGAAGAAAAGCTGTCCTACATCAAACAGTTTTGCCAGTTTCCGTGAAATAATTTTAATTGGTGCTTAAGGTGACGAAGTGGATCATTTTTGATATGAATCATGAAAATTGTTTATGACCAACTAGACCTTTTGTCATATGATGATTATTGTTACCAAAACTGATGGATTATTCTACTTCAAAATGTCTCACATAAATTTAAAAATAAAAATCTACATTCGTTACGTCTGCACTTAATTCTCAGATGCCAAATCGTTAATTAAATCGTCATATCTCGTAGAACATGTATTTTCATCCAATTATCTGCGATAGAAAATATATCTCTTTGCATCTTTCTTCAAGCAAATCATTTTAAGCCTGCACAAATCAACTTTCATAGGAATATCCATCCTCTTCGTCAGATGAAAATAACAAAAACAAACTGAAAAATGAAAATAAAACGTATCAAGCTAATCTTCCCCTAAAGGATTGTGAGAGTCCATAATTCAGTCGGAAAATTTAATTCAATTAAAAATAAATCTACATTTAAGATTTGATGCTGCCAGAGACAGAGTCAGAGCACGATGAGATGCACATTCTGTTGTTCCAAGTGTAACAACTTTTTATTTGAAATTCTTCTCTTTCTAAATACATAGCTTCTTAATTCGAGAGCTTCCTGTTTGCGAGTAGAAAAAACTATACAAAAACTCCGCCCTCTGTGGTTTATTTGTATGCTGTTTGCCGAGCTCTGGTGTGCTGATGTCAAAAAAATTATTTTAATTAAAAACTTTGGGGCCATATCATCATGGCCGCCGCCACTGCTGCCGCCACGATGTTATTTATGTTGACGACGATATACAAGTGTATTTGGCTTGATTTATTACCATGTAGTTGGTGATATATGCGTGTGATTTTTTTTTTCTTTTTTGATTTCTTTATTTTGTTGGTTCTTCTCTTTTTTTCTGTTTTAGTGGTTTTTCCTTCTTTTACCTTAACACAAAAGATTTAATTAGTTTCGAATAAAAAAAAACATTTTTTTTTTTGTTTGGTTTTGCTTAAATATCTTCAAAGCGGTTATGTTGAAGTTCGAAGTTCAAGTTAGGATCTCTGGAGATATAAATATGCATATGTGTGTATTTGTGGCTATTTGTATTCACACACTCAATTCGTGTGCAGTTGCTAGCAAAGGGAAATAAGTTATCGATTTAACTATTAATCATTGTCTTAAGGGCACATTCTGGCATATCACAGTCACTGCACATTCAGCAACAACGACCACGAGGAGGTAGGGTAACACGAAGTGGTATAGGTGATTGAACTGGCTATGAATATAAACATACATATATGAACGTGTGCACTGTAAATGGGCATCTGAGTTGACTGGATAAAAATAGGATAGAGACGGTTTCTAAAAATACAATTTCAAAGGGGTTTTCACTGAAACTAGTCGAGTTTATGGGAGATAAAATTTCATTTCTATTTTGGAAAAAAAAGTGGGATTTTCTATTAAGGGGTCTCCTTTTAAATTAGTGTTTTCAATTTTAAGTCTTGTATTTACATATATTTACCTACTCGAGTCCAAACTGCAAACTCTACGATTACATGTCATCGTTTGTAGATGGTCGTCTTTTGAAGAAAATCCTTTTGAGAAAATGTTCTCTTTATAAATTACGTTTTCTCGAAATGTAGCTACTTGATACCTCAATTTGTCCCGCAGGTTCATTTAATAAACCACGTTTTCACAAAATGTTGCTTCTTAATACCTTAATTTGTCCCGCAGGTTTAAGAACCTAACAACGTTATACAGAACGCAATTTATGCACAGTTTCATTCTTCTTTCAAGAACACCGTCTCATGACATCGCCGACAGAACAAAATTCCAGCAAACTGTCACTCGGTGAGGTTTCTTGACAATTGTTTTAGGGTTTTCGGGGCTGTCCGGGTTTTTAATATTCAACCTTTGTAAGCATGCATGGAAACATTGGCTTGCAAAAGCGGAATACAAAGCTAGTCTGTGCACGAGGGTAAGACTATGTAACTGCTAAACAAAATGTGTTCATTATAGCTTCGCCTATGACAATTGTGGTAGAAACATCAACACCGGGCAGAATGTTACTTTACAGATATATCTTTAAGGTAGTTAGGGACTTTGTCTTACTAGGCTTTATTACATATTAACTCAGACAACAACATTAGCGCCCTCTCTCGAACAATCAAAGTAACTCTATAGACCGTGATCATTCCAGTCCTACTCCATATCGCAGAGCCATGAACTTTTTCAAAAATATTTGCATTCTGTTGTTTTGAAAGAGATATCTTTCGTATAATCTAAGGTTCCGATTGAAAAGACGGTAATTGGAGGAGGAGATAGGAGAGCTGTTCAGTGACTTATTATTGGTAAGGCTCTGCGACAGACGCATATGGCACTGTGACCTAAAAGATCTATTGTGCCTGAATTCAGTGAACTAGGTAGCTGGGATGTGTAGATCGCACATTCACCAGGGCTCTATCCCGAAAAGTTTTCGAAACCGTGAATCACAAGAAGACCGTGACTTAAGCGAAGCGCGAAATCGGAAAGGAACCTCTAAAAACTTTGTGTGCGAAACTAGTGGCAGCTGGCTCAAGTTCGAGCTGTCTAGAGATGTTTGCGCTATCTGGACTGTAGCGCATTCTTAAGTTAGCTTGGAAATTTCGTATTTTCGTTCGAGATTTTCAGAGTCAAACTCTAAAATGAAATTATATTTTCTCGTCAGTTAACATCATGCATTGCTTCGTATAACTCTAAACAATTCAATTGTCATGAAAACTTAATGAACGCCCCTAAGCCGCCCTTAAACAAGTTGATCTACAATATTTCCTCAGGTTATTAAAGAAATTGCATTAAGGTGCCTGAGGTTGGACTTTTCTTCACTATTTCGTTTTCTTGTAGCATACCTATCCACTTTTTGATAGTTCATCGGCAAGTTCATGATCATTCCGGGGTTTTGAGTCCTCCTTGGACTGTAATTAGAACCTACAAGAACACGCTTTTTGTAAACTGATCTTCCTTTCACAGGGTTTGTCAGTGTATGAGACAATTTTCTGAGTAGGTATATGATCTCACTAACCATTGTTTGATTGACATAGTTTGTGATACAACTCTGCTGCAGATATTCCTGCCATTATTTCCAAAGACCCAAACCACCATCTTTCGCTTTGTACCTATCTCAAAAAGAAAGGAAAATTCTTAATCTAAAAAATCTAATTTGACATTCATGAAACCCCAATCCCATTACTATCCACATTTTGCCAATCAAGCATTCCAATCATCATCCATCTAACCCTGTATACATATTCTCAATCTGTCCTCGACATTTCCTCTGAGTGACCGTTCATGCTGTCGTCCTGTCTCATGGGGTGATTCTACAACACTTCTACAACGCACACACGTACACACAGAGAAAAACTAATTTCCCTAATTAAAAAGTCATACTCAAGGAAGAAGATCAACGTGATTGTACAAAACCGGTTGGGCTCCTTTTTCAGTTACACACAGATAGCGGACTCTGGGGTCGCTGAACAAGGGTAAAAAAGGTGTTCCTCATATCACCCTCTATGGTGGTGACGCGCCTACTGTATTAGCATACATATAAATTCACAATTAATATCGTCCTCAAACGAACTTTGCTACTCTGCTGCTGCTGGTACATGCAGAATGCTAGCTTTGAGGGAGAAGAAGGACAATTCTGTTCTTGTTTTCCGCTGCCGATGCCAAGGTCATTCAAAATTCACCCCTTGGTAGATGACACCCCATTTATTATATCCAAGCGCAGTGGCAGCCTACACGTTCTAGTTTACACTGTCCTTCCTCCTCGTTGTCTACGAAGAAGCCCATGTAGGTAGGTATATGTGTAACATATGCGGCTTCCTCAAATCATGGCGGAAGGAGTTGAATCTAATTTGAGCTTCCATTGCAGAGATGGGGTTGCATGCTTTATATTTGAGTGTATGTGTCCTTTTTCCCATTCATATAGAAAATTGCCTACCATACTCTGAGATTCATTGTTTGCTCGTAAGTAGGTAAATTCACTCGACACTTCGTTGTGATTCTAATTCAGGAACACGATGGTAGGTAGGAGGGAATATCATTTGTGTTTTGTGTACATATACACCCATCTCTGTACAAGAGGGTGGCGGTGGTGCAGAGACACTTTTTTGTGGAAAAAAAAGGGAATCACATGTGTGCGACATGTTCTTGGTAGACATGTTGGATTTTTTTTTAATGTCCGACTGTGTGCCTGTGTGTGTGTTCAAATTTAACACCGTCTCCAGAAATGATTAATTACTTTGCCTGAGAGCCATATTGCCTTTGCTTTCAACTAAGGGTTGCTTTCTCTCTTTCACTCGTATGCATAGTGAGTGTGTTAGTGCATTTATAATGGTTGCTTCCGCAGGTCGCATGCACACACGTGTCCTCGGTTGTGTGTGGATAGTTTATAAATTAAATAAGTGCCATGTCCGTCGGCATACGTAATCATATCGCATAGAAATTTGTAATTATTCTGAGAATGAAAAATGAACTTCACCCTGAAGTTCACATTTCAATGACTCGGTTCAACTGAGTGAGTGTGACTGTTGGAAGGGTGACTATAACTCGAGACCGCTGGACACTCTTAAGTGGGGGAGGAAATAAATTTGACAAATTTTATACACTCAATCATTAATCTTTTCGTTTTCGTTTTACTTCTTGAAGTGGGAATGGCATTGAGGTCGATTTACCTATACCTACACGTATGGGCTTTCAGTAGGAACTATATATTTTCATGTGTTATATAGGTAATAATTTTGGAATAAGAAATTTGATTATTTAATGGACTTCCCGTCAGCTTGGGTAAGGCATTTTAGGGGATTCAAACTTAATTAAGGTTTAATCGGTTACCACACTTTGTTTTTTAAGCCCGTTTTGGAGAGGTCTTATAAATATCTTTTGAATTCTAAACAAGTTAAAGTGCGTAGCCCATATAAAGTACTCAATGTATAATTGTTGCACATAGATTCCGTTCGATAATAAACCAAACTAGGCCATTCCTAGAGTTGATGTTGACTCCCTAACTATCTTGAAGTTACCAACAATCACATTTTGTCCTAGACAGTGGACTGGTGGTGCTTCGGTTGTTGATATCAAAATTTTGTTCACTTCAAGACCAACTCCATTCACCATAGAGCGAATGATGATGTCAATGTTGTCTGAGTATCCTTCCAGATGTTAATACTTGTCGTACGCTTTATCAAATTGCACAACTAGATTGAGAAAGTCACATGATATCGTGTCTTCTTGCCGAAATTTGGTGCCTTTTTTTTAGACGAGTTCGAAAGAGCTGCTTCCACCCTGCATTGTGTGTGCTTCAACGTTACGCGACATATCTGGATTAGTGTGAAAATTTGGTCTATAGGCCAAGAAAGGCTTCAGGCATAACGTGGGATGGGATATTGTATGCGATATTTAACGGCGATATGCCTCAAAAGTTTGTGCAAGACCTAAAATCGCCTGGGGGTATACGAAGTTGATATTCTAATCATCGATCATGGTTTCATCCACCCATACTTAGTGGTGCATGCACTTGCAAATAATACAAATTCAGCACAGCAGTCCATAGAGGATCAAAGCATGGTTCCTTCCAACTTGCGCGTCTTATTTTCCCCGCACGAATGGAAGGAAGTCGATTTCATGACAAATTACACTCTCGGGTATTTGCCATCCGAAAGATTGTGTGGATTTAAATACTCAACTATAGTCAAGGAATTTTCTAAATGTTTCATTGTGGAGGGATGGTCCTGAAATCGGGTTTAGAGTGCGTTCAGTTGCTTTTCAATTCCATTTCACAGTGCTTAACCTTAAGACTTAAACTTAAGATGTCAACAAAAATATTACATCAATTTGAATCTTTCATAACTTGTCTTGCATAATATTCCACTTTAAGTTCAATAACTGCTTATACTGTTACATCATATTCCACACCCTCAACTGCCCACATTGGCACATTTCTCGCATATGCAACTGCAGTAGACATTAAGGATATCTGAGTAATAAAAAAAAAATGCATAATCACTCAAACGTGCTGATTACCGGACGACATCACTCCGTCCGTATCAAAGTTCCTTATTGATAATCCATTGGATTACTCAACCAAAAGACAAAAACAAATCATATATTCCATGATAAACTTTTGTTTTCTTTATGCGTTGGGAAAGTGTGGAATTTAAAAAAAAATAAAAAATTATTCAGACACTCCACACCTAAGCGCCATGACTGTGATTAAAAATTCAAGTCTCGCAACATGCCTTTATCAAGCTAACTTTGATTGAATTGACTTGCACACCACAAAGCCGAACGATGAAGTCGCCTCTGTTTTTGTAGATCCGTTTTTGGACTGCCTCAAAGTGTGACCAGAAAAGAAACTAAAAGCCACAGAGAGTGTGGTTAAAATATTGTTTGCCACACAATACATATCTAGGGGTATGTTCCATAAATAATAATCCATGCGATAAGTTTACATTAATATGACATGATGTCATTTTGTCAGATTCTAGGACCGCGTTGAGAATCTTAAGGAGTTCCTGTGTGTGTTTTCGACTTTTTGTTGATGAAATCCAACTCGACACCATGTCAGTATTGACGGTGGGTGGTGGTTACAAGTGATTCAGGAGAAGTCACTAGAAACGATTATGAGAGGGGATATGGTTAATTTATGATAATGGTCATGGGTTGTAGCGCATGCAGGTGTGAATATCAGGCGTCTAAATTAAATTGGAAAGCATTAAATGCGCCTTTTTTTACGTTCACGTCACCCTTGCTGTTAACTTGAGTAATGCAGTTGAAATTCCAAAGTGGATGTGAATGCAATACAAGTTGTTTTAAAATTCATTTCGATTTCCTTTTAATTTCAACCTTTGGGTGGGCGATTAAATATGATAAAGCAATTGTATTGGGAAAGGGGCTTGCTTACGCATTGAAGAAAATTGGAACGTTGTTGGAAAAGTCTATTGCTTACTTACTTACTTATCCGGTCAGCGACCCTTGGAGGGTCTGAGCCTGAACTAATGCCGCTTAACGGTCCTTAACGGTCCCGGGCACGCTGCTTCCAATTTACTAGACCAAGGCTTCTGGCGTCCGCGATTGCCTGATCTTTAAACCGGAGGTTCGGTCTTCTTCTTCTTCGTGAACCAGGTGGCTGGGATTCGAAGATCCCAGGCTGAAGCATTCTCGTCCATTCGGTCGATGTGGCCGAACCATTGCAGTCGACGGATTTTTGCCTTCCGGACTACATCCACATCTTTGTACAGCTCGTAGAGTTCGCGGTTATATCTTCTCCTCCATTCGCCCTCCTCGCAGACTGGACCAAAAATTCGACGTAGGATTTTTCTTTCGAAGGATCCCAAGATCTGATCCGCTGTCTTACTTATCGTTCAGCATTCAACTCCATAAAGCAGGACTGGCAAGATCAGGGTTTTGTAGAGCAAGATAAAAGAAAGTCTATTGCACTACGTACAAAGTTAGAGATGTATTGGAATAGGTTAGTTGAAATGTGTGCTTTGCAAGTATTGTACTTTTTCTTAGCCTTTATGTCTGACGCTGTTTATATTTTGCTGATTTAAGTTCGACGCATCCTATGATGCAACTTGCACAAGCACTTCTTTAACTGTGACGAAAACAAGTAGTTTAAAGATTTGTCTCCACCTTTTCTTCTAAAGGGCTAAGGCCCGGGACTGACAAAATGATAAACTAAGACTTCTCCTACGTCCAAGGTACTATTGATTTTTATTTCCGGGTAAGAAATCCTCGATCGATTATCTTCGCTGAGGAAAGCTATCACCACAGGAACATTGCGGCCCTGTTCGATGGCGCTAATAGTTCTCGTACACTTTTCACCTCTAAGAGAAACTAGGTACTGGAATATAAGGCTATAGTAATATTATGGATTTACTACCGCAAGAGATGCACTGAGAGGTAATGAAACACTACTTCACGCCAGTATCTAACGATGACTCTGAGATGGGGCTAAGGGATGCATTCCTCAACATTGTCCGTGGCTTTGCAAATACGAAGGTCTTACAGATACCGAATTTCATCATGATTATTCAAGTGAAGGCTTATACACCCAACTAATTAGAAAGTTTTCAAGGTCCTCGTTTCGCCAATTAGGTATGTCCATCAAACTGTTAAGACAGTATAGAAGTGCACTTGCTCGTCTAGGAAATCTAAGTTTATTACATACTTACCAGTTTACCACTTAGGTGACAGTAAAGTTCGGGGTGAACATGGGCCTCAACCAACAAGCCTCTCCAGTTAACCTGGTCCTTAGCCAACCGCCTCCAGTTACGCACTTCAAGTTGGTCGAGGTTCACTTCAATCTGTGTTGAGTGTCACTCCTCCCTCTTTCTTACTCGCGAAGGTACCGGTGACAGTTTGTTGAGTTCTGCCGATTATATCAATACCATCAGCGTACACAAGTAGTTGCACAGACTTTTAAAAGATTGAGCCTCTGGTATTGGATGGAGGGTTTCACACGATTCATTCAAGTATGATGTTGAAGAAGTAACGAACTAACCAGAACCTTTAACAAAAGCAAGCTACAAAGATATGACGCAACATTTTTCAGAAGCAGTTGTGAAATGGTTCTAAAACAGAGAAAATAAGCACAAAAAAAAATCGGATTTTAATTTCTGAATCTTCACACTTGGTGAAACAAGTAATCAAGCTTAACTACCTTCGACGAGTTTAAAATCCGACTTATCCAAATTTAGGATATCAATCACCGAACTATTTCAACCACAAACCATTTGAATAATGTAATAAACAACACCCACCAAATTAAAATCAAATAAAACGAACGCTTAGATCACGTTTCAAACGTGTCACTATTCCTCAAGTCATTTTTTTGTTTTTTTTTTGTCAGTAAAAGCGCCTCAAGCCTTCCAAAGCGAAACCAACAAATGACTCCACTGCTGAACAATTTTTTGTTTATTACGACGACTTTTCTCGAGGGTTATGTCATCGATTTTGTATTTCAGTATTCACGTGACGAACTATTTTCTTAAATCTTATCCAACAAAATGGTTTCCATTTCACGAAAGTTGGCAGCATGTGCTGAATAAATCGAAAAAAATGCAATAAATCTGTCCCAACAGCCAAAAATTGTTGGTCGACACATTTCAGACCAAAAACACAAATGGTATCTGCGACTTAAGCTCACGTGTACCTACATGTTTGTTTACTTTCAACGAAAATATCTATTATTCTTGGTTAGTTCTCAATCTCATCAAAAAAATCAAACTTCGCCAATTCAGAAAGAAATACGTTCTGCACTCATGACTGGAAACCTTAATGAGCAACTTCAGATATCTACTCTTGTGAGTGGCATTCCTATCGCATTGAATTAGAAAACAACTTCTTTATAAAATGTGTCATGTGCCGATTGTACATATATCAGTCCGCACTGACCTTCCAAAACAAAATATATTCAAAGATACACACTCGTGTGTCCGAAAATTATATTTTGTAAGGCCCTACGTATATGGTAGGCACGCGAAAATCTAATAAGCCAACAGCGTTTCGGTCGCCTCACCAGCAAGCGTATAATGTCATTGAAAGTGCTCCTATACCAATACACTTGATGATAAGAATCTAATAGCTGTGTGTTGTTTATTTTTCTATGCGGTTCAGATCAAACAACATCCAAAGAGTTGCTGGAGGGGGCTTTAATCGGTATTCAGGAGTGTGGATCCTAAAGTTGATGAAACGCGCTACCAACTGGGATGCGGGTATCTCAGTATGACGGGAACCGTTTGAAGGAGTATAAACTAAAATCTGCTGCGTATTTGTATTTTGCATGTAGGTATACATGTACTTTCGATAGACGCCTGAACTAGGCGGAGTGGCTGGCACTCACCGTCAGTCGGCAACAATGAAAACTGCCGCCAACTTCGACATGAATATGCTAATAAAAATTCATAACTTGCTGATCGGCGCTTCACGTATGAAGGTATTGTGCTTGACACGTTAATTAAATACTTACCTACCGTTAGTTGGCGGTGGCATATCTCAAGATGCAATCTACTATCATACCACCCGTGGTGATTTATTATGTCAATGTGTCAGTTTGACATGCAAAGGGAATTTTCCACAGATATGTGTTCATTTTCATTTTCCTCTTCGTATAGGTACTATGACGTATGACTGGAATTTGGGATCTTAGATAGTTATAAGGTCAATCAGAGATGCGATGGACATGGGTGAGACAAGGGTTAAAACATATTCTAGATATTCTAGACGTGTACCTACGTGACAAGTTGTTGGAATTTTGTTAGCAACCAAATAAAAATATTGTCAAGGCGGACCTGATACAACTAGTGGGAAGGTAGTTCTTATTTTGAGACGCAGTATTAAATCTGAAACCCGATACGTCATATTTTGATTCTGACTGTCCACCTTTTGAACGACATACGTAGCGTTGTAGGTATTAGGAAATGAGAAATCTCATAAGGACACCCACTGCTTAGTCCTTAGTCCTTAGTCCAAAGAAATAGCAATCGGCAAGAGTTATTCTACCTACGTTTGTTCTCAATGCTCGTGTTGTTGGCTGAGTATTTCATAGAAATTACTTCGGGAATTCCGTAAAATACCAAAACAATTCTCCTTCAAACGGATTTCAAATTTCCCTTCGTCCTTTTTACATCCTTCCCCATAACGACTCGAACGCCACTCAACAGAAATCCAACAAAGTACTAGTGCTTTCAAAGGATATGGTTTGTGTATCTGCTACTTTGATTCAAATGTCCTTTTTCACTATGCAATTCACAAAATACAGATGGCGCATGTAGTATCTACTTGCCATAACATATTTCATCCTACATTCAGGACGATTTCGAAGGCGTATTTTATTCCTTTCACAATTGAATTAAAATGTAACTTTTACTACCCACACCACATTTTGGTTTGATATCTCATTTAATCATTTTAATTTATTCTGTGCGCTGTCAATTAATCTTTTTAACGACTTCAACTGTCACTCACATTCGCAGGCGAAAACATTAAAATCCAATTAATTTCATCAACTCATCCAACGTTGGTGGTCGGCTTCCGAGAGAGCTTTTTATAGAACACCTCTCATGTTAACCATAAAATCATCTCCAAAATCCAAATTCAAACAATTCCTTCGAAGTGAAAAATGTGTGAACTTCATTCAAATTCGAACGACGATTTCGAAACGACCACCCACCTGTCAACCCTCCAAAACAACAAAACCCCCACATTACCGATTCAACGACGCAATTGAATTCAATTGAATTTTAGTAACAAAAAAATCTTTTAAACTATATTCACTTAGCATTGTAAATTGGTTAAAAGCAATAAACAGCGAAATTCAAAAATTTGCATTCGGACATTTGTAGACTTGAAATTTTTATTTTTTTTCAACGATGGATGGTTTGAAAATAGCTCAGACTAAGGGGTTTTGTTCTGGTATAGGGATTCCGTAGCGTAACTCTTTTTTTCTTGGCAAACGCAAATTACCACAACACAAGAGCCCACTAATAAGGATGTTCACCGAAAATTAATTTCAAGGTGCGACCCATTTGGGCACTCGAATCGCAAGTCACAAATCGCAACCGATCCGCACAGATAACCTCATTTGATGTTCAAGTGCGATGCGGTAAACCGTGCCGCTACGATTCGATTCGATTCGTTTTGGTACGGCCGGGTCTATTGTGGGTGGTGAATAATTCAAATGCGATTAAATGAATTTCGAATAATATCACGATCGTAGCGATGGCGATGTGGTAGGTAAGATAATTTGGCACCGTAACGATTCACCTCACGGACTGTTTGTATAATATTCGCACATAATTTATATAAAATTGTTTGTGTCAATTTTTGTTGACAATGGGGCGTAAGCGTTGTCGCCCAGACACGGACGAATTGTATACTGTACTCAGATCTATCACCAACACTAACACCTGGGGTTTAACCATTACGTTAACGAAAACCCGAAAAGATCTCTTTTGGGACAACTTTGTTGGTTTGCATAAATTGAGCTTTGGAATTTGGTGTACAAAGTACAAAAGAGGTTTCAAATGGATGTCTCAATTTTGTTTGTCTACTTGAATGGAATACATTTTTGGTTAGGTATTCGTATAGGTATTAGGGAATTAGTATGCGTGGGGTGGTTCGATATGATACAGATTGGATATTCATGCGAGTATCTCCTGTAAAATGATGGTCAGTTTGAAGGTGAATACGAGTATCTATGTCCTTTTGTGAGTGCATACCAACGATGTTGTCTTCGCCGTCGTTTCCGGTTCCGTAGATTGTTTTTCAGTTTTTTACTTGATATAGTGACTGAAAAACAACTCATTGATTATGAATTATTATTTATGCGTAGGGAAGAGAACATCGTTAAGTTTAAGTTTGGTATGGCACATGTTTTGTCGGACTTAAATGATTGGCACGCGATTGTCGTTGACAGCAATTTTGTCTCGCCTGTTGTTAATTGGGTATAAAAGTAGACGTTAGCAAAGAAGTGAATTGAATTGTAAAGTTCAACGTTCCTCGGAAAGCAGCAGTAATGTACTGATGAATGTACAGTCATCCTTGTCTTTATCGATCCAGAGAGAAGTAGGTGCTCCAATTTAAGTAGGAACTAGGTACCTGACCAATATAACCCACTTCTTAGTAGTGTGCTTCCTTATTAGAAATTGCTAAATGCGTTCAAGCCAATCCAGTCCTTTGCATCCACTTTATAGGATAAGCCATCTACTTTCTTCCTATCTTTTTCTTCTTTTTTGTTATTCTTCCTCTTTCCTTCTGTGCAAATTTGATGCTTTAAAAAGAATAGAAACAAAAACTGTGATGACTCTAACCTTTCCAAGTGGAAAACCTTCAGCCAAAGTTGATGACCTTTTGACATTCGATTCCAGCAGCAAACTATTAAACCTCAACACCTCTAAAGGTTCTATAGTAGGTACCTCAACTGACTCTCTAACCACAGCTTACTTTTTCCCCGATATCACCATCGTTATTATCTCAAATTCAATGAGTGGATACCCACAAAAGGTGAGAATGCATACGACACTATAGATACGTGAAAACAATCCAATAAAACCATATAAAGCTCAGAAAGAAAAAAAAATCAACCAACTTCATGCACAAAAGGATCGCAGAAACCCATCTAAATGGAGAGGAACCAAGACTGATATAGCCTATACAGAGTACCAACGGAAGGAGCAATTTTTGTACCGCGATTGTTTTCAACATGGTGTCGAACCAAGTGCATACATGTGTCACTCTACAACGGCACCCTTTCATATAAAAATAATAATAATAATATTGCATTATTACTACTTCTTTTGGAGTTCAAACCACACAACAATCTGTTTAACGAGGGAGGTTTAGCTGCGACTGTGCAATGGCTACCTTAACCGAGGGCCAAGCGCAAGGATGTGCACATTCACGACGAGAGTGTAATGCATTTGGGACCACTTATTGTCGTACCAGTGTTTTTTGTGCCGCTGACTTTTCTCTCTCCGTCCATGTGCAAACAGGGTACCGGCAACGGCAATGCCAACGGCACCTGAGTTTAACTGGCAGCCCATGCAGACATTAAAGGTGGGAAAATGTCAAATAAAAAATTTAAACGCTTTTTATCGAAGGCGGCTTAAACGAGAAACACTAGAGACAAGCTGAGAGGTGAGAGAAATACGCGCGCCCGCTTAAGAGAGATTACACATACCGTGTAAATCTTCAACGGCGACAGAGTTAATTGAGGGAAAAATCTCCGTCCAGTAAGAGATGCACAGCCAATGATTGTGAATCTTTTTTATCATTTGCCGAACACAACCAATCTGAACTAGAGCACTCAGTAGGTAGCCACTTATAATTTGAATTCATTCCAAAAATGACCAACGTGACTTTCTTGAATTTAGACTGCAAAACTGTCACATCCCTAACAAGCATGTTGCGCAGCATTTGTATCTCAACAACCGAACACATTTTGGTCTATTTTTAGTTTGCTCTGCCATAAATCTTCAACCAACACACACACACACAGATTCTGTATCTTTTTTTGGGTGCGAATGAGATGTTGAATCTGAAGTTTTTTTTTCTTTTTTTCTTGCGAAATAGGAAAATTTATCGTTTTGTCACACCGCAACATACAGCATCCATTAGATACTTTCTCTAGACATTCATAGATGGCGATGCGTGTTTATAGGAATTATAGGATAATTTTATGGTTTTGTTATCGGATTATTTTATCTCGTCAGTGTGTGCAGATACAAATCTTTATGGTGATGATGACACAACAACAACAAGACACAATTGATGTGCACTGCGATAAATATCTTTATTGGCTGCTGAGTGTGAAGTGGATGCTGCTAAAATGTGTTTTGTTTAATGAGATGAATCATTGAGGTTGAAACAATATGTATCTTTTTTCATTGTCATTAACTAATTTACTAAATTGAATATAATTTATTTATTTCTTTTCAGATTAATTAATGGGATTACTTATAAAGAATTTTTGGAATAAAATACTCTTAAAATTACCACGTTAAAAAGGTGAGTAAATAAATTTGTATCTAAGGAGAAATTTCAACTGCTCATCGCATACAGGTAGCAACTATTCTCAGAAAAACCCGATTTCAGGTTCGCATTCAATTGCATAAGACATCTGGATTATGTATGCAAAGCAAAAGCAAACTAAAGATCAAATCAATACCCAATCCGTGGTAGAGTAACACGGAGTGCACCTTTTCATTGACACCTCATGGGGATTTTTTTTTAGAAAGTTTCCTGCCATTGTTCTGTGGTGTACAATGCATGCTCGCGGGACTCTTTTTGTCCGGAGGATTTTACTTTTTGACTTTACTTACTACAAAGAGAGGAACAAATAAAAGTGGTATCCAGTGAACACACAAAAACAAAGTCTTGGGTTAAGCTTTGTCAAAGACTTGGCAATCGATTTTTTAATACTTAGGCAGAGTTAAGTGTTTATCTGGGACACTTCTATGAGATATACTGGAAAATGTTGTCTGCATGGTACAGAAGTTTAACAAGTAGCTGTCGTTTCTCCAAAGGGCAAGCACGTTCTCTAGGGATTTCTGGGTTTTTTTCTGCCACGGGGTGTTAAAACTGACACAATAAGGCAGATGGAGAAGACGGGTAGTAGGATTTGAGGTTAGAAGCAATGCTTTAAAAGCATATCCCAAATAAATAGACCCTTCTTTAGTATAGAACAAGGATGGTTAAGTTTCGTTGAAGTACTTGCCAGCCATTTTGATACCACATAAATCATGGAGAAATTCTTCTTAGTCGTTAAACAAAGCGCAGGAGATTCCTGACATCCGTGTAGGTACATCACATCGCCTAGTTCGAATTCTCCTAAGTGAAGTTTTATTTTGCAGAAGAGAGCTGGGAACGTACAAAGAAGGTGGAGAATAGTTTCCACCTCCTCTTCATCCATACGGCTTCTTCAAAAATTGCATGAATGTACGTCAAGCCTTGTTGTATTCTTGCCTACAGGACAGCGAGTGGTCTTCTGGGCTTCGCTGCAATTCCCATTAGGATGTTGAATTTTGGGTGATGGTTCCAGTTTTTTAAGACTTAAGACAGTGAGGACATAGCTAAAAGCTCACTATAATGATTGATTTAATAATGCTTTATCTTAAAATCTTCAAAAGTCTACGGGGAGGACAGTTGATGAGGCAAAGCTTCTACGGGCTCTTTGGGCTGCTAGGTAAAAGTATAAATATTTTTTTGTTTTAGGATAATCGCTTTATTTTCTACCTTTTTTATAAAGACCATCTCTACATCTTTTTTACGTGAATATTAGATCGTCTAGGAATATTTAAAAGTGTATAATTTACATATCTGTATCCATTTTCGTACCATGAAGGCACCTGCAACTATGCATATAAGGCTCTTCGCGATCATCCACTCTTCTTTGTGATTATGAATTCATTTTGTCGAATGAATGCATACACTATCCAAGTGTTCATCAATTTCAACCTGTCCCGAAGGTGACACAAAGTATCCCAGTTAAACGCGATGATCATTCAATTTGTGCACACATTTGGACATAAAGTGCATTCCAATAAATTCCACAAACAAAATACATTCCGAGCACTTTTAGGAGCATCTCTGATTTGTTTTACTCGCAGCGGAAGATATCACCTCAGCAGCAGCAAGGAGTGTAGGTACACCTTTCAATTATTTGCCATTCTTTGTTTTGTGTGTGTTTCTTTTGCCCGTACACAGATGGCAACATGCGCAACAACATTATTCAAATAGTAAGTGCATGTGCGGCATGTATACCACTTAATCAGTCCTTAAATGAATATACTCTTTCTTGTATAATACAAGTACACCCAGGATTAAAGGTAAACGTCGAGCGACGTCCCCAGATTTGGCTTCATGAGTGGTATTCTCTTTCGTTGTTGCTGTTACCTTTGTAGTTGTCCAACGTCCAAGTCTTTCGTGCCGCCGCAGCCGACGCCGCCGCAGCAACAAACTTGAACAATTTTAACTTCAACTTGTGTTGTGTTTTGTCGGCCAACGTTGCTGTTGTTTGCCGGCTCTGACTCTGACTCTGACTCGTTCTCCAATTTTCCTGGGATTAATACCAAAAGAATTACAATATAACGCATGTTACGTATCTGCTCGCTGCGCGCTCGCATCCGTTTTACAGAGCGACAAGTTGAGCGCCCAACATGCGCAACTTGTAATCGGACTAAAGGAAGATCGCCGTTCGTCCATCCGAGCCATGAAAGGTGGTATGTATACGCGGATGCATGGCCATTCGGGAAATTGTGTGTGCGCGCGCGCGTTTGTTCAGCTTGGTCGTCACGCACATCCTTTCTGGTTCTCTGCCCATCAGAAATGCTGAAATAAAAAAATAAAAAACAAATTAAAAGGAACAACACGGTATCCCTGGATCATCATGCTAAATTCTCAACGGTTCAGTATAATTTTTTGTGTAAGATATGCAACACATTACGTATTCTGATGTATCTATCTGCATTTGGGAACGACTAAGCGTGTACTACTTCGAGTTAACTAAAAACGAAGTCCAGTGAGGGCTTTGTGCATGCGTGCACTCGGCATAGTCAAGGAATCAGACAAGGCAACTGCAAAAAAAAATGAATGTGATGAACTTGAAAATTAAAAATAAAATTTCAACTAATTTGGCCGATATGTAAATTTATTTGAAATGTGAATGGATAATTCCTTAATCCTTCAGTGCGGTGGAACAATTAAGAACTTTCCTTAAGTTGTCAAAATTGGACACTACACTTAGGGTTGGCTCGTATTTCTCCGAAAAATTTACCATTGTTGGTAGTTCCACATTCTCAAATCGAACCAGTGAAATTCATAAAAGAGCTCAAATCTATAATAGTAATCTTTGAGATTTCTTTTGGATCATCAACGAATAGCTTGTGTGATGTACCAAATCAGGTCCTGGAGTGAAGTAAGGTTTAATGCTTGTTTACATCGGTACAACTGAGTTAACTGAGTTTGGATGCATGGACCAGTGCTGACCCGTTCAGATCGCCATCAACCTAGCGATACCTACACGAGTACCTACTGTTCTCTACTTCAACTGTTTTGGAGCTGGTTGTAGGAGCACCACATCTTCCTGGCCATGACACAGTTGTGTAAGCTGTTCCACCTACTCTTTGATAGAAAATGTGAGAATATTTTAGACTTACAGAACCTAGCTATGTACGAAATACTTGAGCTGTGGATTTGACTAGACCATCAGCTTGTGTTTTTCCCTGTATGTTACTGTCACCAAGAATACGGTGGAGATTGATCTTGAGCCAACCAATTTACAGAATGAGTTAGCTTTATCTATGGGCTTTATTAGCGACTTGACTTTGCTATGTTTAGTTTAACTGGAATTTTGTATCACATGGACTGACACATCTTGAAGATTAACAGCAGCATCGCCAGGAACATGCTGGAATCCATTGGGTTTAAAATTTTCTAGTTGTTCTGCGAAGATTTCGTTAGCTCTCCAGAATCCAGTTTTGTACCGTCCCTGAAAATTGCTGTAGGGGAAAGGAAGCTTATAGTGAAAAGTCTTTTCCGATATTTAGCTTGTCACAGCCCATCACAGATTAGCCGACCAGCATACAGAATCTCCTAGATTGACTGCAATGTACATATTTAATATGTAGATCAAGTGGGAGTAGGTGTGGGATCACATTGAGAACCTCGTTCCATATAAACTACGTTTCTCAAATTCTGCCAAGTTTACTCATGTTGTAGGCTTAACTCAAAGCACGCCAGCAAGCAAGAGATCTAAATAAAAGAACAGGAAGACCAGCTGATCCCTGGGAATTTCCTACGACAATCCACAGGATATCCAAAAACATCGCCTGAATTCAAAAAGTCTGTGAGGAGGGTGATTGAGACGACTCTCGAGAGAACTGCAATAACTGCCAACGTTAAGAAGTTTAGGTTCAGTTAGCTGACCAATCCTGCATGGGGCCAGTATATAACAAACATTCTGTGAAACATATGTACCTGCATACATACATTTTCAATGACCCGCATATCATTTATAAGTGTCGTGGGGCCAGGATGCTCAGGGGAACTCACCATCCTTCTCGATCCTCCGCTACTAACTCCATTTCATCACGAAAAAAGGAGAAATCCAGGAGAAATATTGTATTTCATCCAACCATCCTAGGCCTACCAGAAAGTTGCTTACCTGACGCCAAGGCATTCATGGCACAACTTGGAAGCCGATTCGGTGACATGCGCACTATGCGACAAAACAACCGTTCCGTTCGGAAAAGTATAGCTGCTCAATGCTAAGTTCCTTGTCTACTCTGGTGTTTCTCACTCAAAACCACGAAGAAGTCTCATTTCGGCAGCTTGTATCCACGATCTAATTGTTTCAGTCACTAATCAGATTTCATGACCAAGTCAAAGACCTATTACTTAGCGTTGACACTTAGTTTGGCCTTTCTTGTAACGAATCGGCCAAGTTTCAAGATGTTTAAGGATAACTCTGCATTGCTCCTTCCATCATTGGTGAATAACACCCCGAGATACGTGAACTTCTCCACCTGTTTCAATAGGACTCCACTGACACGTAGAGTGCGTTCAATGCACTTTTACCTTCATTCCAGACGGCTACAAACCTTTCAATTGAGCCCTGGAGTTTGGTGTGAGCTGACTTAACGAAGCCCAAATCATGCATTTACTCAAGTTCCCCAGTACAAGGTTTTCTTCCCCACGGCTGCGTTGTGACATCCAATCTGTGAAGGATATTTGAACACTTTTTGTTGTCTTAAATTGAACTAAAAGTTTCCACACCACTTGTAGTCGTTGTATTATGGAATAAAGGCTTTTATTTACCCTCTGTCCTCCTACTGCTCTTCAGTCACCTCCTTTTCCATCCCAAATTTACCCAAATAAATTTCTAACCTTTTCAGCTTTAAGTTCTCAACATTTTCTTTTACAACAGAGTCTTGGTCGACAGAAATATTCACATGAACCCCAAATCGGAACCGAAACAAACTCACTTTGTTAATTTATTTATTCCTTCCGGTTGGTCGCCGGTCCAATATAACTTTTTATAATTTTTCTTTGCGTTTTTATTTTGATTTAAATTATTGCTACCGCGATACAAAATCATGTTGTTTTCCTTTTGACACCAAATCGTTATCACAACACGCAACTTCAAAAGGAAGTTAACCGGTCACTGCCGTCGCGAAAAGAAACCACCGTACAAATACAAGTGCCCATTGGAACTCATAAAAAAAAGGAAACAAAAAAAAACCATTCTCTCCCGCTTTGCTACAAAAAACAACAGCCATGCAAAGAGTATTGGAGGGATGTATTCCATATCTCGACTCATTCTGGAATTCAGCGATATGTGAAATTCTGGAATTCAGCCGAACAGCTGATATTCAAATCATACCCCAGGGGAGGAGGGAATAAACGAAAACACAGAGCGAAGGAGATGGTCGATACAATTTATCTCTTTCTCTGTCCATGGAAGGACTGCTGAGTGCTCTTATTCACACATATTCAATCATTGCCTGTCTGGAATGGCAAGGAGGAACGATAAAGAACACACTGGCCGGTTTGTTGTGTTGGTATTTATATATATATTTTTTTTTTTCGGCGAAGCAACAAACACACCAAAAAGTATGGTCGACAAAACGTGCAAGGATGTGTGTGCGCGACGGCCGCGCCGAATGTATTTATGGGTACATCAATGCGAATCGACGGATGTATGCTTTATGGAGGTCGGGAAGCAGCCATTATTCATTTTTGTGTGTTCCGCTGAAGGAGAGACGGCAGGCAGCACAATGAATTTTGAGAAGGAATAATATGTGGGGCTCTTTTACGTTTTTTTTTTTGTTTTTGTGTTTTGTTTTGGATATTTTTCTTTTTATTTTTATTCCTTTTATCGGTTTCTTGATTGCGGAGAAGTTAATCTGAAGGAAGGTGAAACAGAGAAACATTTAATTGTTGAGCGATTTATTAATTTAGAATTGTTTTTGGGACTCTTAATCTTCGTTGTCTAATTTTGTGAAAAATTAAAGTTGTATGTTGATGTATGCAATTTGTTAGGAATGGTGTCATCTTATGTGACGTTGGAATAAAATACTTGTGATTTGAAATGTGTGCGATTTTTGATGATTAATTGGGATTACGCCAGGCTTACAGTGGGGTCTGCAGGACGAGTAAGAGTTAATTTGATGATGTGTAGCTTTTGTAGTGAAAATTTTAAAGAATTAAGAGACCTTAACACTAGTGTATTGAAATGGTATTTGAAATGTTCTCTAAATAAATACATATACAATATGTTACCGTCTAGGCCTTTACAAGTCTTACTTAAGCGGCTAAAGCTTACTGGAAGTTCGAGGGCTTCTTCCTATTCGAAATTGTCTTAAATTTAGATCTGAAAGTCGTTCTTAACAATAAATACTTCGATGCATAGGTATGTAGGTATAGACTTTGGAAACACTGAGAAGAGTCTGATTACCTAGGCTCGTGGTATTTGGTGATTTTAGAATAGATCTTTGCATTTTGTATAAGATTGGTACATCGGCCGTTCGGTGTGTTTTAATGTTAAAATTGAAGGCACGGTTCTCAATTTGTATGCTCTGAACAAGGGAATTTGGATAAGATTAGGTTCTACTAGAAACCTTTTTACCCGACTCTTATAACAACGGCTACAAATAGGGTAGCTATGGTGCATTTACCTTGATAATCTTGCTGAAATTCATTTCTAAAACACTGGGTTTTAATGTGTCTCGGATGGAGTTGGTGCAGTGGATAGGTCTTTGCTTGATTAGGTTCGAGTCCAATCGGGGAACAGCAACTAACAGATAAAAAGAGAAACGAAGAGAAACTACTCCAACAAGGGGTTTCTGCCTGGTAGTACAATGGACCAAACTCGAGTCTTAGTGCTTTTGGATTTTGAAATTTCCTATAACAAGGACGACGGAGGTAACCAATGCACGTCGGTTTTAAATGCTTGTGGGCTGTAATAAGGAGGAAACTTAGAGCTATGTATGCAGATCATTCCACATTCGTGTTGTATGCCTCAGGAAAAAATCCCGTCCGAAAGTAGGCTCAAGGGTAAACTGATGTGAGTCGATTGACTTCGTAATGATTATGTCACCTAGGTATATGCTTTAACGCGCGTTTTCTATTCGATCTAGAGCATGCAGCACTGCTTTTTTGTGCCCCAGTCCAGATGTGTGTTGTTTTCGATCTTTGAGTGAACGATCGCCTGTGACATATATTCTTCTATAGTGGCAGTATCTTGCGAGCACAAATGAATTTAAAGCATTTGTTGACATTTTGATACTTATTTAGCATGTCAGAGTCCTGTCCGTTTAAGAACTATCTGTGCATCAGTTGTAGTTACTTTTCCGATTACCACTAGTTACCAGTCTTGGAAGGTTATTATGGATAATAGTGAAATTCCCAAAATGAGTAGACCCTTTGAAGTTCCCATAGCATTTCTTATAGCTTTACTGGTTCTCATTCAGTAAAGAACTTAAATTCATCGACAATTCCTGCCAAGTTCACTTACGCATAGTTACATTTCTCAGCAAAGAATTTCGCTTAGTGGATAAAAATGTCAGAGATGTGAACCAGAATAAAAGTATAAAAAAAAGATACCTACTTACAACAATAAAAGAGTGAAAGCGTAAAAGTTTCGTGTTACGCTTCAAATGGCCCAAATACACATTTTTACGTACTTTACTTGATTTTGTCTTACGTTTTTTTATTTTTTTTTTCTGGCACGACCATCCGTCCGCATCCATTGCTAGACGTGGGTACTTTTCCTCAAATAGAATATCCTTTTTCGTCTACTTTACTCTGGCAAATGAGTAGAATGGATTTAAGAGCTCGTACCTTCTTTTGTTGCACACATACACACACGTAGAGAGAGAGAATCGTAAACATGAACATGTACCTACGTACTTTTATATATAGTTACACATCCTTCGAGTAGATTGGATTTCAGAGTCTTTTCGGTTCTGGTTGTCTTGTTCTACGTTGTCTTCTTGAAGGTTCATTCTTTTGCACAAACGGAAATGACAGCCCCAAGAAAGTGAAAGAAACCTTCCTTCAGTTAAAATGGAGCTTACAACCACACACCATCTCCTACTCCAATACGCTTTCTATCCTTTCTGCTTTACCCATCTCTTTAGCTCGTCACAATAGTAGTATAGATATCCCTGTATACACGCATTTATATACATACATGCATGTATATGTTGTGCTGTTTTTCGTCTTAAGTTTAACCTTCTTCAACTTTTCGGTTGTTCTGTTCTGTTTTGTTTTGTTTTGGATTTTGATATCCTTCGTGTTACTATAATACTTCTCTTGTATCTATGCATACATATACATTTTAGTTGTTTTCATTCTATGGCTGTGAACTTGAAGGATATCAGTAGAAAACAGGAGCAAGGATGCTTTTCCAATTGACTACATTTCAAACAAGGTTTTCGATACCAACAAAACCACCCCCTGATAACTCACACCCCAAAATGTGAGCCACCACAACCAAGTGAAAGAAAAACCGTTTCTTCATTCTATTGTTGTTTGATATTATTTTCGAAAATCTATACAAATAAAGGCGAATGGGTGAACCATCGGACGGACGGATGTTAGAAATCCATGGCGCTTCTAAGGCGACAAGCGCCCACATGGCTTTCTATTCTATTTCCTTGGACTTTGCTTGTGCTATGCCTTAAGATGCTAAGATGCGCCTCTGTGTGATTTTCCCATTGGTGTTGTTTCTTATTTTTGTTTTCTTCTCTTGAGTTCTTCTTCTTCTTTTTTTTTTGTCCAAAATTTTAATTATGAAAGACAAAGAAAATTGTGTCACATTTTGAGTGATTTATTTATTTGGAAATATGTCAAATGTCTACTGCATTCTCCTCATGTTGTTGTTTCATGGTTCGTGGACGGCTTTTTTTTTTTTCTTTTCATTTGCTTCGTTTCTTTGTGATTTATCTTTATAACTGTAAATATTAGATGGATCCCTTCTTAGGAGTTGTGAGTTTGGGATGAAGTGAGATGGGAATAAATTGGAAAATCATCCCCATCGTTATTATATTGGACTTTTGGTATTAGCAGAGTATTGTAATCATGCGGTTCGTTGAGTAGAGGCAAATTTCGGTAGTTGGCGTTTAGCTTTAGAATGGAATCCAAAGAAATTTTACAAAAGACATGCATAACAATAAATACAAGGATGGAAAGAGTATTTTGCATACAAGTTGGGAGAAATTTACGCCCAAGTACACACAATTGAACGTCAGGGGCGGGTAGTTTGCCCCTTTTTTGTTGAAATTTTCAAAATCAATTTGGCAGAGTTTTCTCATGAAGGGATGAAGGATTTTTTTTTTACTTGCTCAAGGCTCAATAAACGTCGTTACATAATCAAGAGGATGGCATCTTGACTCCAAGCTATTGTCAGGTTTGAAATGAAAATGCCCACGACTGACCTAATTTGAACACTGATTATTTGCGATTTCTTTTTATTGATGCTTTTACATGATTGTTAATCGGATCCTTTCAATTATCTACTAGTGAGGGCATATAAATGGTAGATACCCTTTTTTGGTGTAATGGGCGGATAAACTTAGATTTTATTCTGGTGGCTGTTGCTGTTCCCCAACAGGATTCGAACCTGCACAGGTTGCGTTATAAGCGAACACACTACACACTACACTCATCACCATCACCACCATTGGATGAAGTATAGGAAGGTACTTACTGTATCGGTATAATGGCAGATATAATAAATTCCATCTACTCACAATGTCTCTGGAATGGGTTCAAGAGCTTTTCCTTAGTTTTCGTCCAAAAGTCAATTAAAGGACCAAAGAAACTACCTATGAGTGATTATTGAGATTCTTCACTTGATCTCTACATTGTCGAAAAATTTGAGTCCCTACCGAGTTATGACTTGAACAATTTCTTCGTTTCATGAAATGTGTTAGGAACTCTATTCAAGGCTTTATGTTATTCTTTTTCTTAAACATCTCACTCGGCAAGTTAATTTGTAGTCTTGTTACCATCTTAAAGCGCCAATGAGAACACATATTATATGATAGGCTGCTTAACAAGATGATTATACCAGATCCATGTCGAATGAAAGCTGTTTGGTTGAAGGATCGATTTTAAATGCAAGCTTTGTAGATATTTGCATTTTACTTTTACAATCTATTTTTAATTTTGAATTCAAACATTTGTTCGAAAGCATGTTATTTTTACACCTGAAAACATTAGGTTTTGCACTTGTATATGCCTGTCAACACTGTGTTGCTTTTCATTCGATAAGTGGTTCGTCTGGAGGCCATTTAAGTAAATCAAATAGAATGTTCCCTGCTTCCCCCGTAACTGGTGTGTACTCAGAGGTCAGAAGGTGCTGCTCTTAAAAATAATTATTTCAAACATAAATCATACTAATTTGGACAACCATAACATTTTAACTTCCCCAACCAACCGAGTGTACAACTATATCATGCTTCATCCATTCTAAAAGTGACACTTTCAAGCGAGACTTTACAAAAACAGGCATAATAATTGAATTTTTTTTTTTTTCATTTCTTTTCATAATCAACATACATATTTCAATTTGTTCCGCCCAACTGAAAAAAAAGAAAGAAACGGCACTTTTTTCGGGCCTCTTACTTCAATATCAACCCTCGCAACAATTCGTGGATTGGTTAGAATGCCCTAACACTATTTTCAAATACAACCTTACAGATAAACAAACTTGTTAGTTTCACTTATATTCCTTAAAGGATACACTCTGTACAAGTATGTTATGTAGGTATGTTTATCAGTTTTAAAACTTTTTAATGTAACGAATTTATCTAATCTAACAAATTGACATCGATCCAATTTCATAATGAAATTTTCTATCGGGAAAAAAAAAGAAAAGAAAGGAACTGTAGAGAAAAACTCAAAGTCCTTTCAAAGGCACGGAAACTAAAAACAGAGAAAAAGACAACAACATCACAGGAAACTTTTTTCCACTCCAGTAACTTAAGTGCCAATGGTTGGTTTTTTTTTTGTGCTGGTTAGGAGGAAGAGATGAAAGGGGGAGAAATGGCAGATTCTTCCAGAGTTTGGATAGATGAAGGAGGCCGAGCGAGCGATTTTCGCCTTGTCTTCGTATTGTTTCGGTTTATATAGTTTTTTTTTTCTTACTTTCGCTTTGTTATGCCAAAAGAAGACCGCGTGCCCAGCACGAAAGAGCACCGTTGATAGTTCTTACGATGTGATGGCAGCGGAACAGTATTTTATTTTTTTGATTTTTGTTTTGCTTTAGTCCTATTTGATAGGGTATGCTAATCCTAATTCATATTTAATAACGTAGAGAATGGATTTAAATAAATAATGAACAAACAATTCAATCAACCACGGTTTTTAGACCCTTCAAATGCTTTCTAAGGCAATTTTGGACATCTGACTTCTTGCAAGAACCACTGAAACATATGAAACATGTGCCTGCTAAGAGTTGTACACAATATCCTTTTCGACAAATTGGTGCATCGTCACACTTATGAACATATATTAAATTTTGGATCTAGCTAATATATATACTGGAAAAAACATGCGATTAACAAGTCGAAAGTAAACACCGTGATTCATAATTCAATTTGAAAAAGTTGCCTGAGAATTATTTCAGAACTGGTCTGAGCTGCAGATTTCGTCGCATAAAATCTTCAAGCAAAAATAGTTCGTCGGGAAGTGAACGAAGAAAAATTTCGGAAATTTTTAAATCCCAGACCACTCAGACTTGATTTTGGTCCATTCTCCTACTACCAGAAACCCCCCTTTGAAGAGGTAGTTTAAGAAATTCGGATTTTGTTCGTTTCCCTTTTTATTTTCGGTTTCTATTTCTATTCCCCGATTGGGCTCGAACCTGCACATTTCAAGTCACAGTCGAAAATACTACCCAATACACGGTCACCACCTCGGAGTCCTTAAGTAGAGTTTCATATTAAGAGCTATTTAGTATATTTCCAGCAGTTTAGCTTAAATTTAAGATGGCTAGTGTGTAAAAGCAAGGGCTTAAAGCCGATTTACCTAGATGCAGATAATTTAGATTCAAACCGAGCTTAGAGAACTTGTAATGGCGTCTGACAATCCGAAAAGATCTTGACAGGATCTTCATATATCCGTTTGTTTAAAGGACCTATCTATGTTAAGTTGGAACCATATATCGCTGCTTGTAGGTTAACTGTTTGTTCCATTGGTGATTGGGGCCTCCAGAGATGAAGATTATTTAACTGCGAATTTTACAAAAAGCTTAACTACACCTCCGTTTTATTATAAATGCAAGAAAGGTTGGTTTATTGGATTGTAATATTGCTATTGAAGTCCAGACTGAGCTTTATTCCAGATTTAGTATTTTTAAAATATTTTTGAAATTTGACTGTTCGCCTGAAATAGCAGTAAGTGGAGTATAGTTAAAGCCACACGTGCATAGCGCCTTTATTGATGGATGGGCGGGACACAATTGCTCATATATTTCTTCAAAGCCATTATGTTGCAGGAGCATCCAATGGTCCGAAAGTGTTCGAACGACCAGATTTAGCTTCAAATAGATTGAACATCGATCAGCCTTAAGAATGGATACTGAACACGATCGAGTAACTTTAGGCATATTTCAAGAACTCCGGCTGGGATATGTGAGTTGTATTCCAGCTTTGGATGAATGGATGTTTTTAGATCTGCGGGAATGACAAATCATGTATATCTTTAGAGAAACCCAAGGCATCCAGCCTGACTACAATTCAATGCTTTATTTCAACGAAGGTCTGGGTTAACTTGCTGACAACAAATTCTATATATCTGACAGTGAATAGGTACCGACAAAGATTTTCTGTGGCCAGCAATAGCTTGGAAATGAAAGGCTGCCTTCAACTTCTATGTTGTCAGCTACAATTTCTGTCTCAAAATACCAAAATCTAAGCTCTATATAATTTAACACAGTTTTTCTTGGTATTATTTTTGCTTTGAAGGTTTTATCCAAAATACGTTAAGTGGTGCATCGATTTGACCACTGAAAAGTTTTACTTTATTCAAAAGTTTTGTTTCAGTATTTTTTTTTTTTGTTTCTAGATCCGTTTCTGTTTTTAGATTTCTTTTAATAAACTCCACGTAAAGTTTGTTGTACATTCTTTTTGAAAGTACCAAAACACCTTTGGATGCATATTGTCACTGTTTCATCCTCAAATGAATTGTTTTAGAATAAGATCTTGCAAACACATCAACTCATCCTGCATATATGTATGTGAGTATACATTGAATGAATTAGGTTCATAGATACATTCATATACTTATACGTATATGCAGATGCGTGTAGATTTCTACAAAGAAATTCCATAGTCTGACACTTTTCTCAAGTTTTTGACTTTGATTTATATCCCAGCGGATATACACATGAAGCTGAAAGCTGAAGTCGCTTCACCACTACTCGGTGGCAAAAGTCACAGTAAGAGGCAGAGAAATTGCGAAAGCAGAAGGCGACAACGACAATGATGACGATGAGGTAGAGTAGAATATACAAGAGGGGTGGTTAAAATGAAAACCAGAAATCTAAAACAAAATGTTTGTATAGATGTGTGCTTGTGGGTTTTTTTTTTGTTATTTTTTTATTTAATAGCGAACAGATAGATTTTGAAGGTCATATACATAAGTATCTAATGTCAAACTTGAAGAGTCGAATAAGCGGCCAAATTTATAAGAAAAGAAAACCAAATAAACAAACAAAAACAAAAAACAACCGACAAGACGAAATCAAATATAAATTGCAAATGAGATAGGGGGACATTTTGACATAAAGAAACCTAGGTAAATGGGTCACAGGTGATAAGAAGATGGGGATTTTCTAAAATTTGAAAGTTAATATATCTAGTAGTTTCTTGTATTTGGGTTTGCGGTTTTATAATCAAATACAATTAGCTAAGCGATAATAAATCAGATTATGTCATTAAAACTTGAGAACTTTTATGTTGGAAACCTTTTGATATCTCTATAAATACATGCATCTCTGTGTTGAAGTTTTTAGCATTAGCGTTCAGAAATGCAGTCTTTGACCTCACCAGTCTAAAATTTGGTGGATCATGTGACGTGACACTTTAAAACCAAAAAAATGCTTGATTATAGAAGTCTCTGGCTTGCAAATTTGCACCTACCATTGTAAGGTCAATCCTCTTTCTTCGGTATGAACTCTGCTTACCACTTTCGAAAACGTAGTTCACTAATTAAATTTGCTTAAAACCATCTTGCATGCACCGATCTAAGCTCAACGGTTTTCTCAGCCATATTCTATCATGTCTGCATCTCAAACGGAAGTTCCTGGGTCACAAGCCTAGACTTAACCACAACAGCATGTGAAAAAGGTGCAAGTGAACATCTCACTGCTTTTGTAATTTTTTATTTTTTATTTTTTATTTTGCAATTATTTGCATTAACACTATGACACCACTAGGGCACCATGTTCGTGTTCTGGTTGCTTTCATCCTCATTCCAATTCCTTCATCTCCATCTTCTTTTTTCTTCTTTTTTTTTACGTCATTTTGTTCTTCTTTGACCAAGCAGGAGGCCAACAATTAAATTCCGCGAGGCAATGATATGGCAATTATCGTGTTGGACTCTTTAATTTATTTACTCTACCACTTCACTGTTTTCTTTTTTTGCTTCTTCTACTTCTGTTCTTCGCTTGGGTCGACCATGTTAATGCAGAGAAGACGTACGCCATTCGGGTAGGGTAAGAAGAACAACAGGTGAATACGAGCCTGTCACAATGCCAGTGCAACGAGACGTGAATGATTTCTTATCAAACGAAAAGAATAGCCTTACACACACATGACTATATACGAATATTATATTGTTATTCATTTCATTTGATGATGTATCTGGAAATACGAATATTGTTATGAAAAAAAAATCTAATTTAATTAAAATGAAAATCCATGGAATTCAACGCGGGATGCCTTTCGACTGTCAAAGGCAGCCAAGCAGATAGCCATTTGATGCGCGATGTGTATCAAATCTGCGCCCTTGCACTTTTTTTTGTTTCGCCCTGTGAGTTGTGTTGCAGATACTTACATGTTTCTTGCTTTATCGATGGAAATTAACATAACCATCGAAGTAGAAAAACTGAAAGGCTATGAAACAATTTTCTTTCGTTTTTACTCAACGTATAGTGAAAATAAATGCAAATAAGGAGTTAAAGATTTCAAAAAATGTCCAAAGGTATTCTTTGAGTTTGCCGCAATCGCAAAACTCATAAGAGTTTCCGCGTGATATTGAAGAATGTGAACTAAAGTTGTAATTATATATGTTAAACTGTTAACACCTACGGTAATGTGCGAAATCGGTTTTGTAAAAGCATTTAAACACGCAGTAGAAGAAACCGAAACACATTTTGTCCTTGAGATTGAATTTGTAAAAACAACTTTTACCATTGGTTCTGAACTTATCCACTTTAGATGGCGCTACATATTGCATGTAGTGTAGGTACAGTGAGTAGGTTGATAAACACACTTTATCTTTTCTGCGTCTAACCTAAGTTGAGAAATCTGTTTACTGCTTGCTCCATCAAAGAAATATTAAAGATTCTTCGAACCGGTCCATTGGTCGTAAGCTTCCTGAAGAAGTCGATATTCGTAAGAATTTGTATAGGTCACTCCTTTTACATATGCATGTTTGATGGGACGTGGTTATATTCTGCAATTTAATCGCCAGAACATTTACGTTATAAAAAAAAAGTAAAAGCATCCAACTTTAAGGATATAGTATTAAAAGTTGATTATTGTCACCATTAGTCATTAGTCAGTGGTTTTTGCTATGTTGGAGTGCTAAATGAATCAAAGTATTCATAACCCCTTGAGCGCTTGTGAATTATTTACAAAAAGAAAAAAAAGTGAGCTGACACAAATTTTCTAGCGACATCACCTTTTGGCAGACAAGGATCAACCTTCGAGAGAATAATTTGTCATGAAAAAACTTCTGAATTCAATGTTTGGAGATGGCAATGAAAACTGCAGGTCCTTTCCATTCATGGGATAAATAAATAACATCGATGGCTGTGATAAATAAAGGCTGTAGCCCTCTACACTGAAATTCCTAACCTTATGTCGAGTTGTGGATCATCCTTCGAAGTTGTTTCTACGCCGATAACTGGCAATCTTCGCCATACTTAAAGCTTTCAGATCCATTATGAATAATGCCATTGCTATCTAAATCACGTTAAACTCAAGCAAGGCCAGCCTAGAGATTGGAAAAGGTGGGATGACTTCGTAATATGGAGAAAATACAGAAAATACTTTGGGTATATAGTTGATGTGTCGGACTACAGAGGGAGCCAAACACAAGTTTTGATCGAAGCGAATAACAAACCTTCTAGAGTATGATTTGTCATGAGAAACTTCTTAATCGGAGGAATTCATCTTTCATGCGAGAAGTTAAAACTTTGGGCCTTATGGGTTGCCGCTCCGAATTTCTAAGGCTGAGGCTACAAGTTTTGATTAATTTATCGGCATTAGCGGCTTAAAGTTGGGGTCGATATGATTGTTATTTTTAACCTGGAACTAACGCCTTAATGAATCATTGCCGGGATGGATAATTCGGCTATTCAAGGATAATTTCGGCTTTCGGCTAATCAAAGGACATCGAACATTCTTAGATCAGACCTAGATATAGACAGGTATCTATGTAAGTACATGTTTCTTTATAGCATAAATAGAATTATGAGAATCTTTTAGTCCAAAACTATTGACAGAAAAGACTAAGTCTAAGTTATCGTTAAAGTGAATATACGCCAAACACCAATTATGTACTGGCATTTACGAATATGTCGCGCAACTTTCTTGTTATATATTCGTGTAACAAAGTCTACCTAATACCAATAACTTCCAATCTATAGATACCTATCTCCTCTACAAAAAAGACCGAAGTTCTTGAGACACATAGCCCAAAAATTACATTTAAAATTAAATTCTGAAAGAAACACCCAGTCTGTAACTTAACTTACATAAGGACAGTAAAGGACAGCCGTGTCTATGCAAATTTAATCACGCTGTCACTGCGACATACCCTTTACCCTCTCAAAAGAGAAAGTTTCACCTGTCACGTGAGAATTTTAATTTAATTATTCCCTAGACTGAAACTTCAAAGATTTCCCATAAATGCGAAGCTCTCTAGGTAGTATACTCTTGATAACAAAAGAAGAAAATCCCTTGACTCCTTGATAGCGTCTTATATTCGTTCAACAAAAAAAAAAAATCAATTTCTTCTTTTTTTGTTTTTTTTTTTTTTGAAAGGAAGCTTGCGCTTACTTGGATTTTTCAATATGGTAATCCAAAACCACACCATTAGAACTCAATTACAAAATAATTGCAAAATAATACACCAACACCGCACAGCAGTAACAAGATACACAGCCAAAGCGATTTCCCTCAAGTGAATTCTCAAATTCACATAAAGTAAAGCGCCTCACAAAGACGAACATACTCAAAAAAGAAAGAAAAACAGCAAAGAGAACCTAAACGGAAAAACCTATTCGAAAGGAAGTAAAGAAAGGACCATAAATTATATTTTATATAATTTTCATTGCCACATTATCACGGAAAATCTACAGTGATTCACTCTTCTTCTTCATCTTTATTTCACTTCTTTTTCTTGTTGTTGGTGCTTTTCACTTTGTTCCTACATACATATCAGCTCTCACAAATTCTCACCATCTCAAGTGTTTTTCTCCATTTCTCCGGAAAAAAAGAAAAATCAAACAAAAGCTTGTACGCGAAATCTACAAAGGCAAGGATACTCGTATCTTTTGGATTTTCATCTAAATATATCTATATAGCATCGTCTATGCTAGCGAATGTGTATATCTCTCTAACGAATATCCACAGGTATTCCATAAATTTACAAAGACAACAAAATTATCATTATTATTATTGCCACAGTTAGTTTGCATGTGGTAAATGCTCTCGCTCCATGAAAATGAAAAAGGAAAATTTATTTGAGGGAAATTAGGATGCGCATGTCGGCGAGATGATATGAGGACACAAGGAGGAGAAAAAGAGAGATGAATACGAGAGAGTGAGAGCAATTTTTTTTTGTTTTCTGGATTTTCCTTTATGAATGAAAGCAAAGCAACAAATAAATTTGCAAAATTTACCCATTGAATGTTAGATTTCACTTTCTAAGAAGTTTCGATGGGAAAGAAACGTACTAATGGGACACTTCAGGGTGATTTAAGGACATGATAATGCTTTCAACGTGATTCAATGGTTCAATGGAGTTAAAGTGCAATAATATAGATTATTAGAAGTGTTTCGAGGGCAATAGATAATTTAATAAGCTACTTCATGTGGATGAGATACTTTTCCATTTGAAAAGTGAATCAATTCGGTGTTTGACCCAAACATACGTGGGAATAGGATAACTTCATGCATACATAATATAATTTAATTAATAATAATTTTTTAAATTCACCTCTATTGTTAAGATAGTTTCATCTGATATTACATTTTTTTTTTAAGTTTGCATTGCTTTCAGTAACTTCGGTTGATGGGATTAGATCATGCTTTATATACCGTCAAGATGACCATGTTCACCCAGTGTATCGAACGATCTCTTCCCGACGAAACTCCATTTGCAGGCAAACCAACCTTGCATTACCTCAAGGAAGTGCCACTGTTTCTGGCCTCTATGGGCTCTAATCTTCTATGGTCTTGACGGATTCGTGTCCTGTTCTCTTTTCTTTATCTTCTGCACTTCTTCGATGTAGGAGTACCTACACTCGATTCCAGTTTTCCTCACTAGTGTATATTACCGTAACGATATGGTCTGTTGTGATTCTGATCTTCGTTTCTTTGGTGGATTTGAAGAGTGTGTGTTTGGCGTTGTTTTGAGTCGAATCGCCATACTGGCATGCTGGTCTGGGATAATAGTTAAAGCACCCGTGTCCGGTTAAGAAATTCATCTCTACGTACCTCTGCCTCGATCTCGCCTCTCTACCTGTCTCGCAGTCCATCTTCCCCTGGTTTCTCTTCGGCTTCTGCTGTTGCCATTTCCTTCCCGATCTTTACTTTCTTCTCGTATATGGGTTTTCTCTCTGTCGCTAGGAGATCGATGGAAAACCCTCTACACTAAAGCAGTGGTCCAAGCTCGATGTGTCCAACTGAATGTAGTTCACGCTCTTTAGTTTATCGGACTACATAAACTTGCTTAAACAGCTCTTCGAGTTCTTTCGAATGAAACCCTCTTCGCGTTCAAGACTAAATATGTGACGAAGTATATTTGGCTGTAAAACGACTAGTATCTACTCTGCTATCGTCCAGTACAGAACAGTTGTTTTGGCAGCAGTTTCCCAGAGTCAGTCTTTGTCGAATCTGTACTAAGTTTGAAGAACTTTAATGTTATATCTGTCGGTAGTGACGTTTTGTCTGGTTAACTGAAACTTTGAAAGAATCAGCGATTTCTTCATACTGTTTCAAGCATTGAATTGAATCATTTGCAGTTGCAAAACATTGGATCACCATTTCTGTAGATTTTATATGGGAAAAACGTTATTTGTTTGTTTAAGCAGCCAAGAGCTAACTCCTTTTGAATATCTAGAGTTACAACTTAATGCAAAAGATATCTCTTTTAGACACTTAAAAACCCCTAAAAACTTGCATCAAATCACCATCGAATCCCTTGCAGATTTACTTTGTACGATCATCACTTTTCACATAATAACATTCTCGCTCTCATCCAGTGCGAGTATATTCTCCCATCGATTTATTTATCGTTTTCGTGAAAACTGGAAAAATGATGAAAAACTCCCTCCGTGTTGTCGTTTATCTCTTTTACGAGATACTTCTCAGATGCTCTTCCATTCGTAAATCAGCAGTAGCATCCCCTTTTGCCGTTCAGTACTCGTACTCAGGCTGTTCTTCGCATACTTCACATCCACTTTTACGGTGTCTGCTTTTGGATTTTATTTCGCTCATGGTCTCCCCATTTTCCCCAATTTTTCCCACCACACATCGCAGAAGAAGAATTTCCCAAAATCTCCAGTTTATTATTTTGGTCTCTTCGGTGAGTCGTCGTCTCGCCTCTGGATATCGTTTTTTTTCCCTAAACATCACATTGTTTCTTTTTTGAATTTTTGATACAAAAAAAAAAAACACATAAATACAGAAAATTAAAAATTATATTTATTTGTTTTAAATATTAGCTCTCAGTGTGGTGAAGTGTTTTCGGAGGAAACAAACAAAAAAAATAAAAAATAAAAATAATGAGCAGCATCTTAATACATTTTGTGTTACATTTTAGTCGGAAATTCTCGCGAGAAAATTCAATCCAGCGTGTGATGCGAAATTCCCGACGGGGTTTCTGCGATAAGTTACTTTGAAAATATTCAAAATTTCGCTCGTTAAGTGGAAATATTATGAAACAGAAATTTTAAAAATTCCTTTGACACCAAGTTGATACGAATTTGAAGGAGGAGGACGGACGGGTTTTTGTCTTCAGAAAAAAAAATAAAAAATAAAATCCGAAAAAAAAACGAATACGACGGTTATTTTTGGAAGTTGCAAAATGCAAATAATGCATTCGAAGTGTCGTAGAAAAACATGATCCCATTAACGCGTAATAAATTATTTACAATAATTTTGAAAAAACGAAAAATTCGCATCAGAACTAAGAGGAAAAAAGAAAAATAACCAACAAAGAGGAAAAGGAAACGAAAAAACACCGCCGCGTAGAAGTAGTTTTTTTTCGAGAGTGTGTGTCTGTGTTGACGGGACGAGTATTTAAGTATATTTTGTTTTTTTTTTTTTTGAAACACATATTTTTGGAATGCTTTTCGATTGTTTCAAGTGCGCGAACATTTGTTTTTTCAAATTGTTATAAAATATAAATGGTTTTTGTATGAATTGGGGTTATACTCAAATGATTGGAAGAGATTTTGTTCTATTTAAGGTGAGTAAAAGAGTTTAGGTCCTACATGTCAACTTCTTACCACTTTCGAATTGGGAATTGATGACTTTCTCTTACAGATTTTCTAAAGCTTTATCGCCGAACTCAGACAAAGTGACTGATTCTTTATTTAGATACGTAGTGGTATGTATTTCTTCGAATTTCCATTCGCTTGTCGATATACCTATAGGACTTCTTAAACACGCTTCGTGTGTCAAAAACATGTGCAATGTGATTGATACCCAGAATTAGGGAGAGGAAAAAACAAAGTTTGATTATATCAATTTAGTCACGAACCGCTTTCGTGTATAATGTCAATAATGATGTTTGTTCTCGATGTCTGTATGCTATAATTCTACCATGGAACCATAACAAGAAGCGTGTCAATTGTGAAGCGCTTTACACTGAATACTAAGTCATGCAAATAATCATAATGCAGGTCTTTTCAAAAGGTGCTTAAGGTGGGAAAGCACAGCTTCATATGGAGTTGGAGTAAATTTTCGCAAAGTCAAGTGAAATGGGCGGTCAACCTTGTTTGTTGTTTTGTAAAAAGCTGATACGGATCATTTATGAAAGTAGTTTTATCCATTTGTGATATTACCTAAATGTTCTAGTAAAAGTAGAATTATATTTCGCACGCATGGTAATAAAAAATTGCCATGTAGTATGGATTACAGTATTGCGTGAGTTTTTCCATGAAGGTCATGTCTGGGTATTTTATATTTTTGGTATAAATATCTACTCACCCCTTACTATGTCTGCGTTTTGGAAAGAAATACATCTTGTTTCGCTTTTTTAGTTGAATTTCGTAAAACAACTTAATACGCTTTTGAACAGACCACTGTTTCAAAATATGATTTTGAGAAGCAAGAAAACAGCTCTCGTTGTTTCGAACACCACCGATGAAGATTTCCGGAAGGTGAATCGTTTTCTCTACATATTTGTAAAAATTCACCCCTTCTAAAAAGTCACTAAAGTGGGCAAAAGAGTAAGGGAAATGAAAGCTGCTTTGATTCGTATTGTATCCAAACCATGTTAACAATTTTTCCCCGATTTCAATCGAGAGATAGGAACCCAACAATACGACGAAAGAAATAATGGCAATTTATGCATTCAACTAGTCCAGCAAAAGAGTGGGTCAGTCACAATAAAACTTGGCACGGAATAGTGAGGTTAGAAACGTGGGTTGAGGAAGCCCTCTTTGCCACACTCCGGTTTCTATAAACCCATTGCTAAACCCGTAAGAGGAAAAAGACTTGCCCTTAAGCATTACCCACATAATAAAGTACATTATGTGGATTTGATAAAATTCATCGGTTTATCGGATAAAGTGGTAGAGGCCATGACAGAACTTGCTCGTAATGTGGTACCACAGAGTATTATGCCTGTAATCACACCTATAAAGACATATATATTTCTGTCTATTTTCATAAGTCTGTCGGCCCAAGCTTTATCAAATACCAAAAAGACGTGCACCTGTTGTTCGCCTTTCTTAAAGCTTAATTCCTTCATTTGGAAAGATGTCCATTCGAAATAAAAATTAGAGGGGTTCGACTGTATTCCTAGGGATAAGCTGTTAGATTGTGTTTTTAAATTTTAACGTTTTTATTTCGTTCAACTTGGAGATTCTGCGGTTTTAAGCTTATAAAGTAAGATCTTCACGTCATTTCTGTACAATGACCTCCATCTTTCTATAATTCACACAATTCAATTGAGTCAATGCACGAGGCAGATTGTGCTTAATGTTAAGAATGCATCACACAACTTTATGTATGGCATCTTAACTAATATGCACTTAAAAATTTATGAAATTACAACAAACAAGATGTAGAATGAAAAAAAAACCGTATTTTCAAGCTGAAACACTCTAGAACACTTACAACATAAACATGTTGCACTGTGTGGGCATCAAGCATCATCGTGAACGAATTTAGAACAAGTTTTTCTGACGGTCAGCACTGCCTCCTATCGTCATCGTCATCATCATAGATATTATTACTTTTATTATTTCCACCATGTTTTTGTATCTAGATACTTACATACATACTCGGTTACATGAACTTATAAAAATGAAGAGAAAATCTTTGACAGTTGGGTCAATTTGTCGTTGACTTGTTCGATGTAAAGTGCATATACTTTTCAAAGCATAACAGATCAAGGTGCACTTTCAAATTGTACCCCGCCGCAATGCCCTCGGAAATATTATGCCACTGCTACACTGGAATGTAATGGAAAATCCGCTGTGTTATTTAATAGCCCTGACATTATAAACATAAATATGTATACTATGCACGCCTGTTCAAAATAAGCTGCCAGATACGTATACTACAAAAGTTTAAGAGAATATCTACAGATAGTTGTATATGTACGTAACCAGCACAGTTGAGTACGTATGGGGTAACGTGTAAATTACATATCGCAATATTGCCGTCAATTTTTCGTATCTTTTTGCATATTAGCGCTGCACAGTTGGTGTCAGTTAAATTGGCCAAACAAGTCGTTTTTAAGATAAAGTCCGCACAAGACATCAGCAGTTTTCACTGTGGTGATAGGTTTTTTGTTTTTGTAATTCAATTTTGAGACCGTTATCTGTATTTGAACGTTAGCGTTAAGTTTAAGAGTTTTGAGCGCCTACAGCCGAAGAGAGAGAAGAAGAGTGGTTAGGAAACTTGATTGCACTTGAAAATACCGAGTTATATATATATGAAAACGATTTGATATCTTAATTGGAAGGATACACTTTGTATGCAGGTGTCATTGATGTACAAGAACAAGAGGTGAAGGCTAGATGTAATGGTTGCGTTATTTTTATTTTTATTTTTTTATTGATGCGTTTGGGTAACTTAATTTAGATCAATGGATGTTAATGAAACTGGTACTTCCATGCAGAACACTTTTAATATTATGTGTAGGTATGTACCTACCTATGTAGGAGTAAGTACTTATAGTATTAAAAAATGCGATTATGTCCGAGGTCCTTGCTATTCAAATAACGAAAGACCTGAGTTTGTTCTTAGTAACTAAACTTATTTTTAAGTCTTATGATAAATTCCACTATAATCAAGTTTAAAAATAAACTTATTTTAATGCTCTAAATATATCTATTTTTTTCCCACCTATTAGAAGAGCAAACTCTTCAAACGAGAACGAGTGTCTTTGCATCATTCCTGACACTTTTCGGGTTTTTGAACTCTGGAAATGTCCCTTTCAATACGTGTGCCATTCGTAGCATTTGTTCCCCTAAAGCTATAGACAAAACATTTTTCTTTACAATTTCTTGTTTGATTCGGACGAGATTCAACTCAAAATTCCAAAGCAATACTTTGATATTGCTTCTTAAGGGCTCAACCCAAAGAATCCGATCTACATGACATGTCTTAGTATGCGTTCTCATTAAAGTGCGCATATGTCGAAGGGATCCAAATTATCCACCAATGAAAATTGAATTTTCACATTTCTATCAACCAATTCGGCGGAGGGAAAAGTGAAAAGTTCAGCTACCTTTGGGGTAGCTCTGCCACTTCTCATAAGCTACCGTGTATCCAATCAAACAGTCATTTGCAAGATTCGATGTGACAGAGGGAATAGATTCTATGGGTCGATCCCTTCTTAAGTCATGTGTATCTGCAGCAAAAGTTTAAATATAGAAGATAACTACTTTGATATATACAGGCCAAGAATCAAAAAAAAAAACGACAGAAGGTCTGCATCAATCTGTAGAAAAGATTCTGAAAGATTCTCTAAAAAGTGGTACAAGTTCAGATTTTTATTGATTACTAGAATTGAATACTGTTTCCTGTGAGCCTGCAAAATAAGAATTATTCTAGATTACACTAACTTAACCACATAAACACTGTGTTGATCATTATGAAGGCTCCTTAGCGATTAGCGACTTAATTCTCTTATGAATGACTTTCCCCAAAGTCGTCAACATGGTAGTTTTCCGTCCTTGTCGTCTCTTTCTATCCAAAAATGTTTAGAAAAAGAATGAAAGGTTGTAAGAGGTTAAATTGCTATGGTTTTGAGTTTCTTTATAACTGATTGGTGTTATAAACAATACCTCACTCAGTAGATGTCAAAATTTCATAACTTTAATTCAATGCAATTACCTACACCCACACGTAACCGACTGTACTGAGTTAATTTTTTTAATAAATCACCTTCATGAATAAATGAATTTACCGTACCAGGTTCAGTGCTTTTGCTTTGTTTGTGTTTGATTTGGTAAATGTTAATGCTTAGACCACGAAAAATCACTCGAGCAATAAAGTAATAAACAATCAATATAAGAACAACGTGCGAACTACCATTATTGAGCTCTCAAAGGCTGCATAAAACGATTGCAAGTGATTAGCATCGCAATTCATAACAATTCCGCCAGCTGGATACCTTCCACTGCCTCCAGCTATACCACCAACTATCTGTATATACATATCGGTCGACCTCCTCCTCCTTCTATAATCAAGTGGGCAATTTTCTACCTATTAACTTAAGAAATAAAAATTTACAAATTGCCCCCCCCAAAACAACAACACACACTGTAATCATCCTTTAAACATCTTTCGGGGGTCTATATGCCTTCTGCGTGTACCGAGGATATACCGTTGCGCTCCTTTTTTTTGGTCTGTAAATTTCTGCGCACATGCCAATAGCCGGTAAAATGCCGATTAAGTCGGAAAAAAAACTAAATAAATAGCGTAGCGCGCGCATTCCGATCTGGCAATTCTCTCCTCGTAGTGCAACCTAAAAGAGTTTTGCAGTTATCTTAACCATATCATCGTGGTTATATAAAAGGTTAGGCTGTGTTATATGCGTATACCTACATTATGATCAATATGCCCACTGGCAGACACTTGCCTTGCAATCACGATTCACAACTTAATCCGCAACAGTTCGTTCGACGTTCGTTCTTCTTTCGAATCTCCATTCACATGTACACTCCACACCGGTCCACAAATAATAATAATAAAAAAAAAACAATATTGGAAAAATTAAATCACGACACATAAAGTGCTTGCCCTGGTTTGTAGGCTACGGCTACGGATGATTGTACATGTATAGCCTGGTCGGACAACCTCTTCTGACCAATCTGTGTACTATTGGTAATACAGCACGCGAGCGGTTTTTTTTTTAAAGGAAATCCAACAACAATCAAGAAAATAAATAAAACGTAAATTTAATGCTTGCTTGAGCTTGGACTCGGTTGAGGTTTCCCTCTTGCTCTATAGATAGATACATTTATTAGGAAAGCAACGCAATGAGTTAGTATATCTTTGCAACGGTGGAGTTGGTGGTGCGCGCCCACAAAAGGCAGATCATCCGCATCATCATCATAATAATCAACATCAATGAGTACCTCATCATCATTATGAGGCCATGCTGTAATGCTGGGGTATAGTCATATTTCGTGGTGAACATCTGTGCGCGCACATTGAATGCGGAGAGGAATCACAAGACAATGGGTTTTATGTACGAAAATGAACTCATAAAGATGCGAATCTCTTTCCACAGATATTGGGTCTTTGCTTTTGGCTATTGAGTATCAGGGGCATGGTAATGAAGAAGTGTAACCCTGTGGTTAGTTCGTTCGCAGGATTTACTTAGTATTTTTGATTTAACGTGTGTTTTTATTGAATCAGATAGGACATGTAACTTACTGTGTAACTTATATGTTACTTATTACCGAGGTTTAGGCTGGTATCCATTGATAAGTTACTCCGTGAAGTTTCAGAAAGTGCGAAAGCCGTGTAGCAGAAACTTCGGTAAGCATTGTGGACCAAACCCTATGGATGTATGGCTAATATCTACTTAAGTATGGACGTTTAATTTAGTGGAAATCAATAAACAAAGCATCCAATCTTAAGTTAATGCCTAAAGGACAAAAAATAGCATTCATAGGCACAACAAGTTCAATAAGGATTACACCCACAGTGAGGTTGGAAGCAATTCTCACTTCTCCACTTCTTCAGACACCCAAGAATCAATCAGCTTAACTGTTGAAAGTCAAGTCCAAAACGAAACAGACATTGCATCTTATATCTATTTAGTGGACTTTTGCTTACTGTATCTATATGCATTGCATCCTACGCAGTTACTACCCGCTATCAATTGTCAAACCAAAATTGCTTGCTAGTTCTCAAAAGCGGATATCTCCAAAGATTACGTCACTTCACCCACATTAAAGTCTACATAAATCTTAAAAGTCTCCAAGGAAAGACACAAGATACCTTAAAAACCAAAAACAAGAAAATATATAGTTTGCTCCATTGACATAGAAATCAAACCGTCAATTGAGACCTTTCACGCCGCCAATCAAGCGCAGTTCACATCTGCAGCTCGACACAACAGCAAACAGCAAGTTTTTCGTGCGCATAAGGCATACTTCTCGTATCTGGTGCGACTTCACTATTACACCCAATAGGCACGATTCCTAGCATGCCAAATCCACATTGCAGTCTGCTGTTCGCGCACTACAAATCTCAAATTCCCCGATAGACCTTCGCAGATAGACCGATTGACTTGCTCGCACGTTTCACTTAACATCTTCATCGTCGTCATTGCCATCGTACTCGTCGTCGTCGTCGCAATCTCATCGTCGTAGTTGTAGTTGTAGTTGTAGTTATAGTCGTCATCATGCCCGACAACTTAACATGGTTGCATGGTGTACACCGTGTACACCGTGCATGGTTGCATACAGTACACCACAAACCCAAAAACGATGAAATTTTCTTGTAAAATAAAATCGTGAACATTCGAATGAGTGAGGCAGGAAAAAAAAAAGCGCCAAATCCATATCCATATCTTAATACGAATTCGAATCCGTGCAGAAGGTAACCGATCAACCGAACACTCTCTCCCATGAGTCTTCAATTTCCAGTCCATCCAAAATGTCATTCCTCGTACTGCATCATGATGGTATGTTATCAATTTTTGCTCCCAAAGGACACCACATCAAACCGAGAAGCAAGGAACCCACTACTGACAGAAAAAAAAACTCCGTTCTCAGACTTTCGTTCTACGGGATTCACACAACAGAACAGGCATAGGAGTTAGGAGTTGACCAGAGTGACGTTTAGAAAACTCCAAGAAGGAGTCAGTTGCTGGGTTCTTATAGCCACGTGTGATGGCGGAGGAGATTTTTTGCACCATCAATTGACAGCCGCTTGGTCGGAAGGACAGAACCGAGACTCGGTGACTATGTGTGTGGACTCTCTTTCTTTGCCACGTTGTGAGCTGGAACACGTAAAACGATTAGGAAAATCGATGAAGCATGAGGATGTGTGCTTTTAACAGAAATGAAGTGCGGACAAGATTAAATCTTTTGAATGAATTGAGGTAAAGACCCATGGACTATGTGGAGGAATCTATAATCTCGTACGTGCATAGCATCGGAGCTTGAAGAAGGTTGAGAGCGGGTGGTTGTGGGGTGTATTCGAAAGCGAGTGCGTTTCATGTCTTCGGTGAGAAAGAGAAAGAGAGACAGAGAGGAGAGCGAAAATGCGCTATTGAGGTTGAGGCGATTGAAACGATTCGTTGACTGCGTCTGGCAGACACAATCCACCGCAGACGCATTCAACCAGGCGGAGTAGACAGACTGATATAGATACGAGTTTTATATACATGCGAAATACAGAGTGAATGCGTGCAAAGTACATTTTAAATATCATAAATACATGCGGATGTTCGACGCGCACGAGGATTGTGCGATGACAGCTGGAGATTTGATTTCACATGAAAACGTTTCATGTTTGGCAGCAGTCATGCTTTCGAGGAAATGCGAATGAAAAAGTGTGTATTGGCTACAGACTATGGAAAATGAAACATGAACTTGATTGATATTAAGTCGAACATTGCAGTTTGGTACTCAATTTAGCAGTGTCGGGTTCTTTGCATATCGAAAATTGTTTTAACTGGAATCAACTGGTTCAAAAGTATTCCGGGATGGACATTAACAATCAATTTATCGTTACTGCACAAATTCCTTGCATGATAAAGCAAAGTGGAATCTTATTTTTTTAAACAAATCTAGTTTGAAGAAAAACGACATCGTAGTTTGTAAATTAACTGAATACGAACAGACAGAATCCAAGAACTTCTGTAATAAAATTTAAAAAAAAAGTGCAAAGCATATAATATCTCTCTGTAAAAAAAATATAATCACCACCAGTGCTTCCAGTCATCAGATCTTGTCAGAAGCATCTGGGGGCGACTCCAGTTACCAAATCAAAGATTGACAACTTTTGACACTATCCTTCGGCACAAGAACGCCGGCTGTGTCACCCTACATTTCTAAAGAAAAAAAAAAAAAATAGAAGGAAACCACCACTGCTAACAACTTTCCTAAATGAGAAAAATCACAAATTCAATATTTAAATTGGAATCCATGCAGTTGTGCTCTTTCGTACTCTGAGAAGACCCAGAAACAGGATATTGTACAATGTTGTATATATTTCCCCCTTATCCTGCCGGCCAGCAGTGTATTATACACATCCTGATACTGTTGGTGTTCTTTGCCGGTAAAGTAATCTCAGATATCTCTCAAAATTGCTCATGGTGTGGTGTACTACAACCGATCCGGAGGAGGTGTAGATAGAGAAGAGAAAATATGCCTATCTAATGTGCACGGCATAGAATCGAGCACACACAAGCGAGCACTTCATGGAATGTACGTCATTTTAGTCAGAAAAATCCTTGAACACAATTTCTCTTCGTTGGTTGATGTGTTGTTTTTTTGTTTTTTTTTTTTTAGAAAAGTATGAAATCTGCTCGCAGGACGAAGGCACTACAAATATGTATGTGTGCAGAGTAGGAAACACGAAAGAAAGAATCGAGTTGACAGGCGTGGCTTGATTTCTATTTCAGGGGTTGATGACTTTGATTTATGAACCCTGCGCCGTACATGGCATTTTCACTTTTCATTAGCGTGCGTTGCATTTTCCTAACAATGACACAAACACACTGTTACGCAGGCAATATCCTCGTATGATAAGCTGAATGCCATTTGGTATATTGCTCAATTGGACAAGTTGTGTTTGGAAGGGTAGCACCATTTTTGGAATCATGTTACACCTCGATGAGACAAAGCACTTCAATTAGGACCAACATTACTAAAACGTTTCTTAAACAAACTCACACAAAAAAAATAATACTGGAACTGAAAAAAAAAATAAAAAATCTTGACCAGTCCTTTGTGAATAATTAGATACACATATAGTCAACAACATACATGGGTTGCGTTTATATCTAGATATGTATCTTGCTGTTGACTTAATTATCAAGTTAACCATTTGACAGGGGTAGTACAACCCATAAAAAAAAGGGAAACTCTCTAGAGATAGAGTCCTCAGCTCAAGTTTTGTTACTGACTGACAGACTAAATGCGTCTCGGATAAGTTTTCATTTTAATGGCTTAGATTCTGCTGGACTGGTCAAGCATTGGGATATGAGTTGAAAGTTAGACGAGTGTTTTTACTCTCTTATCTAATTAACTTTTATAAAGCCGGATGAGGGGATTAACATATCGGGTTTGTGTTTTGTTTATGTGAATTTTAATTTATTGACGTTTTCACTGACTGATTATGCCGTTACCCGTTCGTCTCAGAAAGTTCTTAAAAGCAGTGGCAGTATCCGGAAATGTACATCAGAGGTGTATATTATCATGACTGTCCGATCCGATGGATACAGAGAAGTTCTGATGACAGAAAGTTATACATTGTGACACTTTCTTATTTAAGGAGCTGCCAACCCAACAATAGTCGCATCTACATAGGAGACACTAATGAGCAATCGCTAGCCTGTCTCTTTTCCTTAAAAACCACTACTTTCCTTGAAATGGCTTTCGGCAAATTAGCTCCAAATATGTCTACACTGAGTAGATGGTTATTCTGTCTGGAAGACTCTCCTGCTAAAAGACTGCGTTGATGAAAACTTATTTTCCCGACTATTGTTCGTTTTCGTAGCTTTCAGCTCTGTGAAGGTGTGAAGCCAAAAAAGGGTTTCTGCTTGGGAATACAATCGAATGAATACGAGTTTGAGTTCTTCTGAGATCTAAAAAAATTCTTCTATTAGCCAACGTTTTGTTTTTTCTTCACCAGTGCAACTCCTACAAAAGCAGTTTGGAGGTACTCCGAGCTTCTCTGCATGAATACTAATGCCACAGTTCCCAGTATAGATACAAGAACAAATTCATACCAATTCCTACGACTGTAAGAAGAAGCATTCTTCCTACTTATAGAGGACCGGCTAAAGTATTCTCCTTTTTAATCACGTTTCCAAAGTTGTCCCGCTCCATATAGCACTTATTTAGAATTCAATCAAAGGCTTTGACTTTTCTGTTGGCCAATCCAGAGCTGACAACATGCAGAGTGATGCATTCTCCGGATATATTCCTATTGCTTGCTGCCTATGTAATAGCTGTAACCTAAACGTTATTGTGAACTTTATACGAGTCGTTTAGCCCCACAAAAGACTCCAACCACAGTACTAACATCCAGATTTGACGTTAGTAGTGAAAAAGTTTAACTCTTCATCGCTATTTGCAGTTTGGTTTGTATAAAAGTTTCTGTTGTCCAACACCATCCACCCCAAAAGAATATATAAGTGTCCTTGGGATTTCGTTGACTCCTGAGTCTGAGCGTGTTCTTCGCAGCCCTACCGCTGCAGCAGATGTCTGGAGGGATAATATTTAACATGGTCGTTCAGTGTAAGTCGCGTCCCATGGCAATGTTACTCTTGGAGCTCCTGTATTTATGGCAATCTATTCGAAGTCATTTGTAATTTTAGTAATTTTGGAGAATTTTTTTTGAGATCTCATTGTACGTGAAAGTCTTATGGTAGGCATATATTTTCAGTCGTTGAAACGATTCGCCTCACTTGATTTAAAAGTTTGAGGCGTTGCATTGTTAAGTTTATTTTTTAACAGCAACAACACCAATCGACCGAATATCCCATTGTTAAACCTACCTACACCGGACTTATCCTGCTGCTACATCCCCTAGCGAAGCGAGGCATCATTTTGCCTTCGGTTGGCCACATGCTATAAATGTATGACATGTGACTGTTGCAAAATTCGCTGGCCACCATAAATTATTATTTTTCGATAAAAACGCATGCCGATTGCTTTCTCTTCTTTTTGTTTGCAATATTTCTCTCCTTCACCGCACATGGATATTTCCGACTTACAAAACAAGAAAAAAAAAATAGGAAATTGGGACCAGTTTCGCACCCCTGACGATAAGGGCGCTTCGCTGCATTGGGCCACATATCCGGTACTACAACAAGCAATCGCCTAAATGAGTATACATTTTTACTAACCCTTATATTTGGCCAAATGGGAAAACAAAATTCATCGTTAACAACAAAGGAATAGATATCTGATGAAGGACAACAATGGCGACACAAAGCAAAAATTGTAAAAATGACACTATACCCTGTAGGTGGGGGATGTCTATGAATGCACCCTTATCGTGTTCTCTGCTGATTGAATACGGTTCGGTTGGCCGATTAAAAAATATCGCCATCAATTAAAAGTAAGTGCATGTGTGCATTCGGGACGAAAGTCGGCACACTGTGGGATGACACGCGCATCGTGTCGTATATCCTGAATTCGCGCGTTGAAAATGCATCTCGAATCGAATTGGTTCATTTTTTTTTTTTTTTCGCAAGCCGACATTATTTAACGTTATTGTAAAATTCGCCATAAATCAATGTTCGATTCGATTGAGGGACACAGAGAGAGAGAGCAAAAGAGAAGGAGAGTGAATTGAATGAATGCTGAGTGGAAGAGCGTCGAAAAAAAGGATATCAACGGTAAAGGATGCTGGTGCTGGCAGGCGTGTGTTTGCGGGAAGTATAATGATGTATATGTACAGTTGATTCGTTCGTTGTATTTTTTTATTTTTTGCTTAACTCAGTTTTGTCGTTTTCATTTTCATTCTTTTCACCATTTTCGCATTTGTATCATTTCATGATTTTCACTTACTTTCCGTGTGGTATGTAGGCATTGATTGGGGGTTGATATGGTGGCTGTATTCAACGAATCAACCACAAAATGAGGGCATGAATTTGTTGATGAGGCAAAATGTATAACTGTCAATGGCGTTGTTTTGTATATAATCGATTTCATTTCATTTTATAGATTTCAATTCCAATGAAGTGTGTTCAATTCGAAATGATTTATGTTGAGGTGCAACTGTGAAAGGTATCGATTAGTGAAAATCGTTTTTATGATTACAAATTACCTTGAATTTATTAGAATAACAATGCAGCAGAATTGTTGTGTTTAGAATGGAAAATGTTGTTGAAAATAGGGTTTAATTTCTTAATTATGCTTATTAGGAGAAGGCAGAATTTTTCAATTGGAAAGTTTGTATTTAGACGAAACCGACCACCTTTTGTAACCGAAATTTTTTTATTTCGGGAATGGTGTTTTTAACCAACTTTAGACGCAGTTGGTTGTAAGTGGAGGTGTCTTCTTCAAGGATGTAAACATAAACATCTTCTTCCGGTTTCCCAACCACTGGGTCAATGACAATTCAAGAAACCCTATTGTGGCTGACGTACAATGTAATTTCTACGCGGGATATCACTATTTTTAAAATTTCTGGAATCCGTCACCTACAATTCAAAAACCGCTCTAAATTGTCGCTTGTCTCTCAACGAAATGGATCATAGGGACGTTCCAGGTTACTGTATGGCTGACGAACTTGCCAAGCATGGTACAAGTCTATCGATTCTATCGGAAAAGGGAAAAATCACATATGTACCTATATGTATAGAAAAACGCGATCGGTATCGGTATCAGCACCTCCATCGTCATCAAACAGATTTGGCCTAAGCTGGATCACAACAGCTCTCACTTTCTAGTCAGATAGAATCGAATCGGCTTCTTGTTAGCATCAGAGTAGGTGTTCAATTGTGCTCACCATTGAAGATGTTGTAAAAGATTTACCTCAAAGGATATTTGAAAAGTTAGAAGGTTATTTCTGGTTTATTGGATGTGTACTCTTACATTGTACCGCTTTTTGGTTTCATTGACACTATGCTATCCTTTTTTTGTTAAATATTTGTTTAAATAAAATATTCTCTTGTTTATTTTCAGGTAATTCCAACAAAAAAAAAACATCTTTTACTCCTACAATGGGTAAGAAAATCAAAATTGTTCGCAGCATTAATCTTAAGGTCAAAATGACTCCTTGAAATTACATAATGTTTACCAACATCGAATTTTCCATTTGACAACGGGATATTTCTCATGTTTTTATTATCCTTTCAAGGTGCATGTCGTAACAAAACGTCTCGATGGACAATATATTCAAATAAATACACATCTACCTGTTTCATTGAATGAATAATACAATTGGCATGACAATAGCGCACAGGCAACAAGCAAAAAAATTAGAAAGTTGTCCTTGAATTCTATCCTGGTGTACATATTCCCAACAATACCCTCTCAATTTGTTACACTTTCGCTAGCAAATTTTTGTTACTTTGTGTTTGATCTGCATGCGAAATGTGATTGTTCGCATAATGTTATGCAATCATAGGTGAACCAAGTACTCCTTTACGCCAAAGTCAACACTAAACTGATATATCAAGGCCATTGAAAGTGCAAGGCATTATTTCATTTACTATATATGGTGTGTTTGACCCAAGGACATACTCGTACAAGCATTTAAAATTTTGTGCAAAAATTTTGTTGAGGAAATTTCGCCTACAAATGTGCGACTTGTTGCGCTAAGGTCAGTCTGGCGGACTTTGACTTATTGTTTCTGTGCTGGTTGGTAATTTTCGTGATGTTTACGTAATAATTACACTTTACTGGCAAAACAATAAATATTGTAATTGAGTGTACTTTTGGAAGTGTCATGTAGATGCCAGCCGAGATAAGTGACAATTAAGTGACCTTTAGTTTATTTTAATGACTCCCTGCGTTGATGTTAACTTGGAGGAACGATGTTTTTTTGTTGAACATTATGAGTAGTTTGGTTCAAGGTTAAACCCGATTAGTCATCAGTCTGCTATCCTTATGATAGAGTCATGTGTCCGTGCTTGTTAAATAAATTTAATAGTCAAGATTTACTTGAATTGCCTTTAGACTATGGACTTCAGGTCAATAGATCTATAGTCGTTTTAATAAAGGTTTTTTCTTTTTTGCAGGCCAACTTTGTATGCAACTTTGTATTAGATTACCCTCAATGCAAGTATCATTTAGATTACGTCAGATGTAAAGAGCAAGAAGATTCCAAGTGTTTTTGTTACTTGACTTTTTTTTTCCTGCAGCCTTTCCACTGGATACTCAATAGGTCTTTCTTTATGGAATAAATTTGTAAACCCTCACAACCACAGCATTTCCTTACCAACAGGTCTCGAAATACTTTCCTTTCGAAGTAATCTAGGTTATTTTTATGCATCTTTGATAACATTCAAGTTCTTGTGCCATAGATCAGCTCTGAGAGGATGAGTTAATCCTCACCTTGTAATTAGCGAGAGTCATTCTTCCTTCCAGGGTTAGCCGTGGCATCAAGAAAGCTGATCTCTTTCTCAAAAATACAGTATAAATTGGGATGATCTGTCCGAAACGTCAATGTGGGGTTCATTCTTGTTGACATCATATAATTTAGTTTGTCTACCTTTAAAAGTGGCTCTAGTCTTAGCTTTCAGTGATCACTTCCGTGATGATTTAAATTTGAGGTAAAATGTGTAATTACGACTATTGGCCTCCTTCAGTATCTTGACTTGCTCGGATAACTCGCACGATATAAAGTGGTTTGCTGTCCGCTTATTCTTCCGATACCAATTCCAATTCTAATTAGTAAAAAGGACATCAGCTTGACTTCGGCATACGAATTTACGTTATGTGGAACAGTCTATAAGAGAGTGACAACGTCTCGTAGCAGTTGTCGGATTAGTCGTCGAATTTAGATCTGACCCGTGATGGTAAGTCGAAAACCAAGCCCTATCTCTTTGTTTTGTATGTTTTAAGCAGTTTACTGTATCCGGCAAAACTCAACCTACGTAAAGCTCAAAACCTGAAGGACTGAAGTAAGCCATGCAACGTCAGCGAGCCTGAATCCGTTTTCTTCCTTTCCGGTGTAAATGGTCAAATCAACTGCAATTGATTCGTAGCAGATTGATATTGGGCGCTGTTTGCAACGTGTTTCCCCGTCAATTTAATTCCAAATTACTTTACAAAAAGTGTCAAAAACTTTAAAGCTTCCAACATTATCTATAAATTCATCCGTCCATCCGTAAGTAAACCACTCAGCAGTTTATCGGTTTTAGTTATCAAATGTGATTTGAGGTTATGAAGTTTCAAATTTAATTGCAATCAAAATTTTTCCTTTACGTTTGCATAAATTTAACACCACACACACCCTCTTTTGCTCGTTCATATCGAAACTACTTAAATTAAGACTAACCATGTACAGCTATGCGTCATTTACAACATACCCACTCCTTCATCTACTTCCCTTTATCTACCATATATACATATGAGTATATGTATAGACAGCTTAACATCCGCCGCTTTTCATATGCAGATATAATTTACGATGTGACATGCCAATTCCAATTATTTAATCAATAATATTAATTTTCATATCATATTTTGTCATAACCAATAAAAGCACAGCACGCATACATGGACATGCACACAGCAAGTTGCCTGTTTGCCGAGCAGCAATGCCGGTCATCCTGTATGTCCACAACTCCTGTCACTGGCTGTGCTGTGTGCTGGGTTTTGTGCATACCGATGCATTGTTCCAATTAAGGACAACTTTGTTTGGCAGGACTTGGAGTTGGGCGGGGCGGGGGGTTGGAATAATTTTATTCACCCTCTCACACCCACGACCGGTAGTGGAACAAACCGAATTGGCCCCGATGCACAAAATGTTGCCAATTTGTGCGTACTCTGCATTGTTCGCAGCTTAAGGCCGCCCAGCTTACAGGCATTACAAATATTACATGTTAATTTTAATTACACTGCACACCATCGACACTGGTGCGAGAGATTAAACCGGATACTGTGCGGTGCCGTTGAAGGGACTTGCAACAAATTAATTGGTTAGCAACCTGATCGGTGTGTTAGTGTACTAGCACACTAAGCATACTCGTACTTGATGGATTGCAGTTCACGGATATATGGGTATAAAAATAGCATGAAAGTGATTCATTTCTTTGCAATAAAGTTGCACTCAGTGTCACAGGACGACACGTAAGAACTAATGTGAACGTTAATTTAAAGGACACCATCCATCTTAAAGTGTTGTGTGTAAAATTACAAATAGGAAATCTGTTTACTTTGACTCATATTGAAATGGGATTCAATTTGTTATAACGAACAAAACAAAAAAAAAACAATGGGGGACACACTGCAAAGTATAGACAGTTGAAAGTATCTCAAATATTTGACTTCAGCGAATGGAGTGATTTATTGCAATGTTTCTCTTCACCCCAACCGAATAGAAAAAAACTGAAAAACAAAATAACTCTGTTAGTATATCCTCCCTTATCGTTCTTAAATTTCGCGTCAGTTTGCTTTGCATTTGGCGTTCCTCCGGCTGACTGCCACTAAGCAATTCTAAGAATGTTTCATTATGTGTTATTGAAGGAGGAGACACAAGAGAAACGAACCAAAAAAAAAAAACAAAAAAGGAAATTTAATCAAATCGGCAATTTTAACAAATTTTTCGCTTGTTGCCATTCTTTTTTTATTTATTTTTATTGTATATCTTTTCATTTGTATCCTTCGGTGGGCAGAATGATATTAGGGATGCCAAAATGCGACACTGAATGGGGAAGACAAAGTTTCACAAAAGAACTGAACTGTAAATTGAAAAGAATATTACAATGAGATGTTTTGAAAGGATCGATACCCTATTTAGAATAAGTCAGTTAGATGGTGTTTGAAAATTAAATTTTGCAAAGAATAACGTTGATTGGGATGTGAAGGACCAAATACATATATGAACTGGTAGATACCCACCACCACAACGCCATTGCATCCGAAACTATTCACAAATGTAACTAATTCAGTCGAAATTACTTTGTGTTTGTACCTCCAAACTGGGTGCTTTGCGATGTGGGCATTTCATGAAATTGGAAATTGGTAATGAATACCGCTTATAGCTCGTATTATTCTTCTTTAATCCATTCACCACTCGAGGAGGACAGAACCTATGTCGTAAGGTTAAACTTTTTCACAACGCTCTGGTGGTGTCCATCATTTTTGAACTGTTTGCTTGGGGGACGGTTTAGCCAAAAAATTCAAAAGATTATGCATAGACATCCATTTACGAACGATTTTGACTTAAGAGTGGTGGTCGGCTTCTAAGATCTACACACATGTACAAAAACTGATTCGCAGGACTTCATTCTGATGGCATTCCTAATGCACATTAGCTATCCCAGACTATGTTTCTTACATGCAGAAAGTTCTCAAAATTAAGAATTTGCTGTCAACAAGAAGGGGCTTTCAACATCGACGAATTGGACAAATTGGTCACAGTAGACAGTTATAAGTTCGAGTTAGCAAAGGTTTCCAGTCGTCTTGACTTTGCTTTTCACTCCTAAAATCAGATATTAAAGCAAGAATAGCTCGCTATTTCTTTGGGCTCTACCCGAAAAACTTAGGAGACTCTTGACAAGACTATAATCATCCTTGTTCTACTCTATTCTTCGTAAGACATGCGGTCCCATTTTCGAAGGAGAAGAGGAGATACAACGGTAAATTAGCTACAATAGGAGATAGACTCAGTTAATAAAGTGCGCATTTATCGTTTGAGATGGCTAGGACAAGTATAGCGCGTAGTCTTCGAATCTAATCCGGAGGGACAACACAGTAGAGAAATACCTATCCTAAGGTAGCACGTACAAGTAGAAGGGGACCAGTTCAACCGACTGGAGGCGATTAGCTAAGGACCAAGCTCACTGGAAAGGCTTGTTGGCTGTGGAAGCTTCGCAGTATATTTTGTTCAAATGCTATATTATCTGTCTGCTTGCGATAAAAACGGAAGTGTTTCCTAAGTGTTCTATGAATTTGTCGGAGAATCGGATTTCAGTTCAAGATATCTCCGGGAGGAAAAGTTATTCCCTAAATAAATTAATTTTGTAAGAGATCTCCCTTACCTAGTGGTGGAATATATTAGGGTGCCTAAGAATCGCATTTCTAAGAATCAATCCACTGAGTTCTTTCATCGTAGGATCTACAAGATAGACATAAAGAGGGGTGGCAGGCTGCGGGTGCAACCTCACTTAGATCAGATAAGGTCCTTTGTGTTAGGTTAGATAGGAGTGACAATATAGACATAAGTCTGCTATCAATCTTTGATTAGACAATAGTTGGACATTTTTTGTTATCATCTACGAATAAGTGACCAGATTTTGGCTAAGCTTACTTAGCTTGCTATCAGATTAATAAGCAGAAACACCAACTTACTAAAGAGCACCCTATAAGATAAAAACGTGCACATAAAAAAGAAAAGTAAAAAATACAAAAAGGGGTACAACTTCTTCTTTTTTTTTCTGATAAAAGCAAACGAAGAAAAGGAGAAAAAAAAATCGTTTTCCTCGGTAACAATCGCTATACGATTGATATGTTGATATGTCCTGCTGTGTTAAAAGGTAAAATACCGTGGGTGGGTTGCTTGCCTTGGCTAACTGACTATGTTGTGGTGGTGGCACAGAGTTGGTTTGTTGTTATTTTGCAGCGATCTCCCATGGAGTATCCTGTTTGCACATTTATTCATTTATATGTCCTGCGGGTTTGCGCCAAAAGGTATACCCCCAACCCAGAGTCGTCACAGGGACATGTTCACATATACGCGGCAAAAATATTCAACAATGCTCAACTACTATCTATCTGGTGGTGCATACAACGCAAGGGCATAGTAGCCATTGTGTTTGGTAATAGGTAGGTACCACGACCGTGCCAACAACGCTCAGAATTGAAGGGTACACGCTTCGATGATGATGGTGATGCTGTCGCGTTGCTGAAGTCGCTATCACACTGTGCAGCAACGACTACACGGATGCGGGAGTAATTGAAACCCATTTTCAAGAGGGTATGGGGGTACTTCCCATCCATGGCAGACATGATGGCCGACTTCAACGCCGACGAGGGATGCTGAAAGTTGCAATTGAATTCTATTACCAGGGTGGAAATGGCAAACGCCATGGTGGAATGACACCGATGGTTGGCTGATACGGTGAGTGGGTAAATGAGTGTGTGCAGGGGATGATTTTCTATTTCAATTTTATAAATTTAGCGAGAACGATCAAAGATAATGGTCGCGACGGAATTTGATTTGATTTTCAAGTGAATTGTCAAGTGAAGCGGAATAAAATCATTGAGGGGTTGTTACAGTAGTAGTTGCATGGTAGCTGGAGCGGGTGGAAGTAAATCGTTTGTATTTAGTAATTGTATGGGAGCCAATGGACAGATTACTGTCCACGGGTTGTGTAATTGAATTTTCAATTTTCATAAAAATTCATCATGAATTTTTAATGAAAAATTGCAGCTTTTAGAAAGGGGGTAGTTAAACATTTTTGAGTGGTAGCTGTCATATGTTTGAACGAAAAGCGTGTCTCATGACCAGAAAGGAAATATTTAGGATTGTGAACTATTTCGCTTGTATGATACTACACGAGTGACATAACTATGGACACATGATGGTTTATTGGGGGATAAAACTACGAAGTAAATTGGAATTGCAACTTAATTCGATATATGATCGAGCGGAACAATTGTTTTTACATCTCTGGAAACCGACAATTGGTACACAGATGACCTTTATATGCATTAAGGGTAACAGTTTAGTGCGATATGTGGGCTGAAGGTGCGATCGGGTCATTTTCCAAACTAAAAAATTGAAGAAATGCATTTTACAGGCTTCCTGTAAAAATTCACGATAAAGCCAAAGATAGTTCGATTTAACTGAGAGAGAACGATTTTTGCGATAGCCGCTGGACTGTTTTTTTCCAAGCATCAGCTCTCGGAAGGTATAATAACAAGCCCCGGAAAACACACGTTTAGTTTTAAAACGCTTGGCCTTGATTCTCTTCGAAGTGTCGGGGAAATATTTGCATCAATTTTTTTTACAAGATTTTTACCAATGTAAGCCGTTTAAATTCATTGTCAAGTCACTGTCTAACACCTCTGTTTGATTAGTTTAACTTAACCATTGAGCGACACGATTACAAAAATACAAATAAGTTAGTTTTACAAATAACATGACGTCAACAGGACGTTTTACTTTGACGGCCAGCATAATTATTAAACATTAAGACTTTCAAAGCAAAAAAAGGAAACACCGAAAAGGATTTTCATTTAACGGGATGGTGGAAAATATTTTAAAACGATATGAATTATTATGATTCCCAACGAACAGAAGGGTTGAAAAATCACCACGGCTAGACATAGCAGACGGTAGACAACGCGCAAAAGGACACTAAGAGCGTTAGGGATAAAAACGTGTTTTGCATCTAACATTATAAATAACCATCTCCTGACAATGTGATGGCTGTTGCCTTTAAGTGATTTTGAAAAATTAAAAAAAAAAAATTCATTGTAACCCGTAATTCACTCATAGAATTTGAAACTTTCACTTAGCCCATAGGGTTGTTGGTTTCAACACGGATGTGCATGTGAGCGAGGAGATGGAAGATTACAACTGTTAATATCCGTTTGGAAATTTCATCATCATCCAAAGGAAATTGGGTATGAATCTTCCAAAGAGATGATCACCTATGAGTTTTAAGAAACACATTAGCACTTATTAAATGATCAATTTAAATCCCACCAGACGTAGGTATACTGATGTATAGCAAAACATCTCGTGATATCAGGACCCTCAATCCGCGATGCAATTCATCAATGTCAGTATAGAGAATCAATCAAATTGGTTCTCGCCTAAAGGCAGTTAGATGGTAGTGGCTGCAGGTCTGCTTCAATTTAGCTATTAGTCCCAACAACAGCGTATTAACATGCTGCCTATACAAAGTACGAACGTGCTGTCGAATAATATCACGGTTACTCCATTTGATATGGCCCCATAATCAGAAGAGTCGCCATCCTCAACGTCGTCGTCGTCGGAGTCGACGTCGATTTTGTTTACTCCACAGAGATTATGGTTGGATGCGATGTGCGATGACCACAACAGCAAGTGAGCTCAACTGATAGGATCAGCCGTCGAGACCACAGGCAGCGAAGCGCCATTTTCCCATGGATGAGGAAGCAAAAAATAAACAACTCGCTTTAGATATTAGGTGTTAGATATTACTTAGGCATATTATTTCATTGGGGGTCATACCCACATACATAGAATACATGTATGTAGCTGCACTCTGTAATCCTTCCTACACACAAAGAATCAGAAAAAATGTCGATGAAAAAAGAAAAAAAGAAAAGGGAAAAACAAAACTTCATCAACCTATTATTACTGCTTTGAATGAAAGGTGTAATTTTAGTTGATTTATCGCCGTTATTAAGACGAATACGAAATTGTAATGGGGGCTATATGTTTATCGCGTGTTAGTGTAGCTGTGGTTGTATGCGAGGATGTGGACATTCCCATGTATTAATATGGTCGCCCTAATTGTACAAAATAACTCTGTCGAGTCGATGGAGAAATTTACATGAGAGTGTGTTTATGTACGAACACACTGCACGATGGCGAGCGATGGTGGAAAGCTTAAAGGATAATCAAGCATCTGGTTATTTTCACATGATATTCCTTGACGGGTATTCATTGTGCCGGAAGTGCTGGAAGGTACATGGTGAGAAAATGTTTCTTACTTTCAGGTTAGAGAATAAAAAGTCCTAAGGGAATTTTCAGTTGTGAATTCTTCAATCCTTAGGTTATTAAGTTTTTATTTTGTTTAGAAAAATTGCATCACGCCATGTACCTATGTATGTTCTCATGTATATTGAATTGAACTTACTCAAAAAACTTGTTAAGTGATTCGGAGACATCTCTCAACAATTAACAATAAATTTTCTAGAAGTGTCGAGTAGGTACCAACTACGTGGACTACGTAGACGGGAACATTTCACGGAGGACTGCTGTACCATTGTGTTTAATAGCCTACTCCCAATTCTCTTACCATTCCCAAACCATACACTCTGCTCAGAAATGGATGGTGCCTTTGATAAATCTAATCATTTACAACAGTAAAACCTAAACGAGCTTTTCTAGTTCCCTAAATAATATTTTCCACGTTGCTAAAGTGACCTCTTTATATGGTTTATAGGCTCCATATGTCCTGATCGCACTTACAAAATTATAGCGAGGTAATGTTTATGTGAGTATACACTGAGGCTAGATGCAATTTGGTTCAAATTTACCTCGAATATAGTCATATACGGACTATATAAGGTAGGTGTGGGCGAGCGCCGTCGGTGGTGTTGAATGGGATACGGCTGGTATTCTAACGGTTACAAGATCACCGTGGATTTTTGTGTGTCATTCTGTGCGTCCGCTGTTGCTGATCGCTTCCCAAAAAACGACAATGCAACGCAGCACATTCGTGGACCAGGGCTGGCTTCGCATTGTATCTTCTGTGCTTGAATCGGCAGTCTCAGTACAGCAACAACAAACTCATTCCATATTTTAAACAATATTCACAGGTTACCACATGATTTGACTTTCCAATTGACTCCACTCGCGAACTTTGATTTTGTGTTGATACATTTGTCGAACACCTCCTACGAGTTGATTTGCCCTTTAAGATCTAGACAAATCTAGACTGGAATTGGCTTTCAAAACTCATAAAGTTCTCGAGTCTATAAAATCCTACTCATGTGGGTACCAAGTCATAATGGTGTTGAACTCCTTGCTGGTACGGGATCCCTTTATTTATCAGGATATGGCATATAATTTTGGAAATTAATCCAAGCAAATCTATACTAGAATTTATTGGAAGAAAGTAGGCAGGCTTAAAAGATTCTAAAATTTGATTTTTTCTTTTTTTTAATTCTAAAGAGGGTATGTTTCAGTCCTCATCTCTCTTTTTTCCTTCGTAGCACTGACTCGATAATGGAGTCTATTTGGTTCCATCTTTCTTTGCTCGAGATCATTATTCCCACGACATTTCCTGGAATGATCTTGCCTGTCTCCAATTCAAACCTGGGTTTCTCTAATCCCCACCGCTTCAGGTGAAAAAAGTGTAGTTTGCGTCATATTTTTATCTAGATTTTGACAGATGGATTATTTCACTATTTAAAGGCATTACCTCATCGTTAGCAAATGGCAACAATTCTCAATGGCAGACGAATACTTGTGATACAACTAAATCCGTTCAACAAAATTACTTTAAAATTCTGTACATATTGTAAACTTTGTAAATTAATTTCACTTACGAATCATACCTACTTAATTTACGTTTTGAACACATTGCCAATGTTCCATCCAAACGGAAACACAATGCGAGCAATAAGATCTCCAGTCTTAATGGATACTTAACAGAGTGTTTCCTGTTCCAGAGAGATTTCCATTAGCAGATAGACAAATACAGACTTTCTACTCGGGTACACAGTCGTATCCATTTGATGACTTCATTTGGCAAACGAATATCTTCATCTACTGCTTCTCTTTTTTGGGGAAAAAAAAAACTTTAAAGTTTATCTTGATAAAAAAATCTTTAAATGCAACCATTGTTAAATTGAATTTAAGCATAAATTAACTCAAACTTACGGTATTCATTTTTCTTTTTCTCAAATGAATATGACAACAGAATTTAATTAGGTAGACACACAGAAAAATATGATTTCGAAACTAGATACTTTTCTAACTGCTTGCCGGTTTCGCCTTCAAGGTTCTATGAGTTTACACTACACACTCATTCGTATGCATGCACCTATGGTCAGTTCAGTTGTAGAAGAAGGAATAACTAAAGTTGCCGACAAAGCGCCATATGTATAGGTACGAGTATAACAGCTGAACTAAGATACAATTGAGCGGTAAAGGGGAAGAATAATTTCCTGATTCTCCTCAATTTTAAGTCATAAATCAATCTGTAAGACCGTCGATAGTTATGCACTTAGATCGGAATAATAATTTCCTAGAAACACCGGCGGAAGGTGTGTGTATATACAGTTTACATGTTTCCTCGGTGGGTATACCTACGAGTTTATTTTTTCGGAATCCTTTTCGAGAGAAGTTCTCTCTGCGAGACAGACGAACATATGCATATAACCACCCTTGAGATTTGTCAAAAGGCCAAAAATAAAATGCATGTCATTCCAACCTACTCGGGATCAAAGTCAAAACTGTAATGTGACAAATTAATTACCAACCCAAAACAAGGTAGTATACTCGTATGCTTATGTTGTTTATTTATTTTGACTTTTTTGTATGTGTCTTGTTTTGTTTTAATGGTGTCGGCGACGTGAATGCATTTTTTTTTTTTTCATTTTGTCTTATGTTGCGACTTGTATCTAAGAGGGTGATTAATAAGTAAACAGTGCAACTGATAGGATGTTTGATGTGAAAATTCTTTAGTTAAGAAATGTGTCAACAAAAATGTCTCTCGCTGTATGAGACTAGGAATTTTGAGCTATTCCTGTGAAGGTAAGTCAAACTTTCGACCTTAATTTTTGGAGATAGAAATACTTTTAAACCGATTTATAGTCATCAGCTATCACAGTGAAAATAGCTGCTGCCCAGGAAAGATAGGAAAAAAATAGCAATTAGCAATTATTTTTGCATTGTACTTAACAAAGTTTGAGAAATTCTCAAGCCAGCATAAGAGACCCGGTCTTTAAGAAAGTTCTTCATACGACGTCATTCATACATAGCAAGCTACCGATGGTTTATTGTCGAGAGAGATCCTAGTTTTTGACTGAAGTTGTATACAGGAGGAAGAGTAGGTATCACAATAGACGGTTACAAGTTATAAGTTATTTGAAAATTTTCTTTTGGGCTTACAGATTCATATGACATGCAAAGAAAAAATCGAAGCAGACCACCACATTTGTTCCCTTTTTGGTTTCTCTTCTACGAATCGTCTCAGTAAGGCCCAATTCATACACATGGTGCTGGCGTGATGCGGAAATGTGCCACCTGCATGTTCTCTCATGGGTCAATACAGACAGAGATGGCGCGGCGCTGGTTTGGTAACTTATGCTACCTCCACGCCATTTTGGTAACACGGGTGCCGTACACGGGTAGGGCCCCCTATATGAAGTCTCTTTTTCTCATTATATTGACGGCTTCGAGCAGAGTTTTTATTAACTTGAAAAGCTAAATGAACAAAGATGGCAGATCACCCTTATCTGGTTTTTTATTCATAGTTTTTATGGCCAAGAGTGTTCGAAGTTAAGACCCTCATCGTGATCGTCGGCGCCATGAAAACAGCGCATTGTTTACTTTACAGTCGGGTCCCTTTCATGACTTTCTTGTAAAAATTATAAGCAAATTGATGGTTATAATAATTTAATAGCACTAGTCCATACTTCCATACCATTGAATTGCCTTTAAAAAGCCTACCTTGGTTGGACTCACCTTAAAACAAAACGCAGGTAGACTACAATTTGTACGACGACACACTTTGTGGTATGTGCTCTACTTATACATATCCTTAGATAGAGTCATATTCTTGTGCGTTCGTGACTTTATTATAAATATGAGGTGGCTGTTGTAGTTTATTTTTATAAGTTATGTGATCTAATTAATATGTGACAACATGTGTTTGCGCACATACAAACAATGGTAACGAGGCAAACACGGAGCAAGCTTTATTACCATGATATCCACCATCGTTGACTACATCAATTGCTGAGGGATTAGCGTGTCTTAGTCTCTGTATGCAAATACATACGTTACACTTTTTTTTTAATTTTAATAATTATTGCATTTAACATTTCACATTCTTTTGTATATGACAGATATAAAAAATAGAAATAAAGGCCCACAATAAACAAGAAATTTGCGCGCTTTAGTACAATAATCCTTGCGGAAAGTGCCACCAACTCACCAACTCCTCACACCCACGGTTTGGACTAGAACTTAATTGATTTATGGAGTCGTGAAAGCACCTACTTATTTTCAAATAGATTTATGGTATTAGTTGGGCTAGTTCATGTATATTTTATTAAGTTTGTTGTGTGGTGGATTAAATCAAGTGTTTTGTGGCGGGTATAGTAAAAACATACAACTTGATGATGTCATCAAGGATATGATAGGCACTTTTTCTGTTATATTGATTTGAATAAAACACAATAGACTCAATGAAGTGACAATGAACAAAAGGCTCAGGAATATTGTCTGCCTTATTCATATATTCACAAAAAAAAAAGAAGAAGGAATTCATAAAATGAATACATAAAGGAACACAGAACAAAGAGCTAACCAAGGGTAAATATGAAGTTAGTCTCACCTCCTGTTGGGTGGGTGGGTATTTTAGTGTGTGTTTTGTGTGGCGACATTCAATATCACCCCCTCTGATGTCATATTCTGCAAAACAAAAAAACAAAATTTCAACAATCGCACAGTGGGTAACTTTTATATCACAATTTCTAGACGCTTTATGAAAATTCTACTAGAAATTTTAAAGGAATGGGGAAACGAAGTGGGATCTTTTCGGGTAAGCCAAAAAGGTGGTGGCATGAAATTGAAATATGAATTTGGACTCCAGGGATGGATTTTGAGGGAGCCAGTTGGGGCGGTTGTAAATGGTTATGAGAAGCTGAATCTTGGCACTATATAGGGCCTACAGGCTGCACCGCCAAATATTTATTCTTGTCTATTAATTACTCGAGAGCAATTAAATTGTATTATATATAGTCTCGCAGGCTGTACATATATCAAAGTTGTGAAGCATTCGACATCACTATACCATGTACCACATATTTCAAAAGTTCTAGTTGCAAGCAAAAGGTAGTATTTTCATTCAAATAAGGAGAGTACACTACAGTGATATTTTGATGTTTGGAAACCGACTCAAATTATTACAGCACAAGACCCGAGAACTTAATTATTTCACAATCTTAAGTAGATTTTGTAGAAAAGTCTAAAACTTTAACTAGGAAATACGTACTTGAACTCAACTTGCGAGCTAGATCAAGATCCTCTTAATTTGTTCGCATATTTGTACGTTTAGTGCTTAAACATTTTGCTTAACTTTTTTTTACTCTTTTGCTATGCACCTATGGAACGATCTAATTATTTAAAATTGCTCCTTCCGAACATCAGTTTTTTAACTGTGACGTCTCATAAGCCCTCTTTTTCTAATGTGTTCACCACCGTTATCATGTTTTCATTAGACCAACGCAGTGTTGAAGTGTGCACAATAATGGCTTAATGTTGAACCTAAGCACAATGCTTCGGAAGATCCTTGATAACATTCTAAATCTTGATTTTGTTGATTCTGCACATTATGTTCTTCACTAAAACAAGCTTGTACTTTCAAGCTAATTCTCAGAGCAATGGTTTCCTGCCTATAAAAGGCGCTCGTGTCAATTGTTGCAACATAATGCATTGATGGACTTAAATTCTGAACAAATAAATTAATTAATCGGTTCTTATAACAATTCAAGGAGAATTTTGGTTCTTCTAATAACAAGGCTCTAACTTTTAAACTCAAAGTGTACAAAAGGAGTTGGAAAAATCGCAGAGAGTAAAGAGCTAAAGCCGACATTCCATCCGTACGAGGATCCAAATCTCAGTTCAAAGTTAACTCCAAAAACCTATGTGGATGTAGTCGTTAATTAATCCCTTAGTGCTCTTTGCCACAATAAATCCAGCCATGATGAACATTCGTTTAATACGTACAATCATCTCACCACTCGTTCACCATCCCATTGTAACTTCTTTGTATGACAAGCGCTAACGATGCGTAATAATGCCTAAAACTCCACTTTGCAAAATACTATAAGTCAACATCATCATCTCCGTTGCGATTTCGGGGGGATGCAAGAGAAAAAAATGAAAAATAATATTCACCCCTTAAGAGAAAATCTCCCATGAACTGCTGTTCAGTGAATGCTTGCACTCGCTCGCGCTTTTCACTTGGCGCGTTGTGACAATGTAACTAAAGCGCCACAGTACAAAAAACTACGCGTCGTCGAAAGGTGAGGGAGCTGAATTATATAACAAAAAGAAAGAAAAAATAAATAAATGCGGTGGCTATAGGAGAATAGCAGAAGGTGGCAACAGCCCTGGAAGGGTGACAGGAAAAATGAACGGATCTACGCGCCGTTTCCTCAACAGAGGGGGCTAAGTCTTTAGAGCCACAGGCTACCTAACTATTACTACAGCGACGACAACGTTCACAAAGGAAGAAAACAATGATACTCTCGTCGCAGTAATAATAAAAATGACTTAAAAAAAAAAAAAAGACCCAGAGTGAGCATTGTTTTACTTTCTTTTTTTTTTTACTACTACTACTATCAGCTACCCCTCGTTGCACCTCGACGGTACGCGCAGACAGGCACAGGCACACTCGCATTTCCACCTTTCTGTCGGAATAATAAATTCAAAACAAATAAAGTTCTATTCGGTTGAATAATTTTCATGGGTTTCCTCTGGACTCACTCACATGGTTTGTTGGGTTTTGCTTCGTTTCGTTTGGTCTTTTTTTTATGTCATTCCTGACTTGGTTCGTTGCATTTTAGTGAGCTTTAAAGAAGTTACGCTTTACTACAGAGACTCTACAATACCGTTGTCATCTGCCACGCTTTAAAAGATATAAAAATCCCATAAAAAGGTAGTTATCCAATTGATGCTCGTGTTTTTCTGTGGTTAACACATCAACATCCTTTGGTTGTTGTGTTAGTTTTTTTTTTTTTTTTATGGAGCTATAAACCGTGTTGACTTTTCAAGATTTTGTATCAACTAATTTATGAAAGTGATGGTTGTTGAAATAAAGCAATGAGTACACAATTACGAAAAGTCTTTGTAGAGTTTATGGTGGAACGAGGAAGGATATTAAAACGTCAAGGTTATAAAGCAAATTAGCGAAAACCCGGACATATGTTAGGTTAGGATTTGATGGTGGAAATCAACAGTGGTTAAGAGTCTTGTGATTCTTTTTCGGGTTAGGTATAGCAGTTCAGAATAAGGAAAACATTCATTACAGCCATCGTAGTCCAACCAACTAGAATTAATTAGAAACTTCGACTAAGCAGTAGGGTTTAGGCATGAAACTAGCTTTAGTAGTATAGAGCTACCTCTGCAGCAATAAATACAAAGCTCAATCTAGTACCATTGGACTTTATAAGTAAACAAATGGCCACTAGTGTAGCCATTCGGCTCAAGGCCTCAGCGCATGAGCAACGATTCCTGCCCATGATGGGATAAAGCTGCCATCGAGGACCAAAGTTCACTTCATTTTCACACAGACGGTTCCAAAACTAGATTCGGGGTGGGAAGGAGTATCCCTTATGAAAACCTGAATTTGAGGACTTTCTTCCATATCCGGCTCATTGTAGCGAATTTTGCAACCTCAAGGACAAGCAAGCGGCAACAGAGTCCCTGCTCACATACATACTTCTAAGGTCGCTCAGGAGTACCGATCATCTCTCATGAAGACGGATGGGCATTTCAACATTCACCTATTCTGGAGTTTCAGAGAGACACTCTCCGACACTGCAAGTTTGATGAGTTCGACAGAAAAGGCATTGCCTTCAGCATTTCGCTAGAGAAGTAAAACTTAGGTATGTCTATTGCCACATGCAGGCAAATGCAAATTCAACCACAGATGAGTGTATGACACAATTGTCAAGTTTCTAGACAGACCTGACCATCAAAAAACCTGCCAGTGTCTTCACGGGGCACTGTCCTATTCGTTCACATACCTACTAAAAGGCTAGACCTCTAGGAAAAACAATCCTTCCTCTTCCAGCTTTGTCCAATAAAAGATTGCTTCACCTGTGGGTTTCTTTCATCGATGATTTCAGCGACCTGGTGGATATTAAAGTCAAAAGTGCTTTAGGTGGAATAGCGATAGATGCTTTGGTATCACAATTTATCTTCTTTGGTCTACGAACAATTCACATTCAAAACTAAAGTTGGGTCATCTTTTTAATCTCGAACTTAAAGATTGCGATCGGAAGAAGATGTTCGTTAGATATAAGAGATTGACTCAATCAAACGTTTCAGTGATTTAAACTTACAAAAACGTACGAAGAGGTTTTTTCATATTTTGGTTACTTTCACTATCTTTCCTCTGACATTGTCGAATGTCCACCTTCTCATCCTCTCTTCTTATTGTTCTCCACATCAATATAATTTCTTTTCATCTTGTACCCAAAAATGTATCCCTGCCAATAGGTGGTCAATGTTTCAATTAGTTCCTACTGCACTTACCCAAAGTCACCTCAAAAAAAAAAAAAAGAAGGTGAACCGTCTTCATAAACCGATAGAAAAAAAAAGAGGAGACACCCAAAAGAAAAAAGACCAATGCCGCCACTTGCTGACAGGACACATAACAGGCATTTATATTTATAACCTGCAAAAATAATATCTAAAACTCACCGCACTGCCAATCAAAAGACGAAAACTATATCAAATGCCGCCGCTTTCATCCTGATAGCCCTCCTTCTACTTCATTGCGCCGTTGATGTACTCTACTCTCACTAGCCAGGTTATCGGTGCAGCAACAGCAGCAGCCAGCAATGAAGCAAAAATCAATCTTACCGCCATGTATCTGTAGCCCAAAAAAGGGAGATGATGTTTCTTTGACGACTGCCCTGCTGGTTTAGGTTGATGTGAAACCCCTGTATACACAAAAAAGATACACAAAAATTGAGACATGTTCTACTCGGCACCGTGACAGGACTTGTGTAATAATAACTTGATGACGATGCTACCTGCTGGCTGGATGCTGTAATTCTATGAAGTAGCATCACCAGTCGCAGTCTACAGACAGTGACCATAGCGTTGGAGATTGTTTAAATATAGATATTTGATATTCCAAATCAAATCACAAAAGTAGATGATAAAAAGATACATTATCTCGAGATGAAATGAGACAAGTGAATCGGACACATGAGAGATCATGTCCACATCACAAGTATGACGTACAGATGATGATGACGGCAAGGTTGATGGTTTATGAATAATGCGCATTTGGAATCCTTTGGCATCCATCCAGCTAGAGTTTAGATGTGTGTGTTGGATGCAATTATGTATAAAGTTATCGTTTGATTGATGTTGTTCTGAATATTGCGTTTGTTTATAGTTAATTGCATTTTTATTAGCGACTTCGAGAAGGTACCAAACAATGGAAGTCCTTTATTCTGACTAAGAACACACAATATCACATATCCCTAGGTCAATATTCCTTACTTCCTGTCTATTGGATTTGTTTTTATCTACAAACAAAATCCACTTGGTCGTGGACAAAGTGAACCACTGTCACCCTCTCCAGCTAACCACAGATCCTTGTTTGGGTCTAAAGTTGCATACACATGGTTGAGGTTTTTCAAAAAAAAAACAGAATCTGCTGGTGTTAGATAGGGCGTAATAACTTTGCACAAAAGTCTTGGATTTTTAGTTGTTCCATCGTTCGTTCAGTTTGGTGGCGATGGTGCACTTGGTTAAATCAATGGTCTGACCTCCCCATTGTACGTAGTAGCACCCAACAACCAGAACTGTTATTATCAAAATTATTTTCCGCACATATACACACCGGTACGGGAAAACGTCCTCTTCCTTCGGCCTACCACTCCTTTTTGCACATAAGTCGACATAGTCGTCGTAGTCATCGTCATCCTTGTCGGCATAGTCGTTGCCATTGTCGACGTCCTCGACATCGTCGTCGCCGTCCGAGTGAAATAATCGAATTACTTTCATCAGAATAAGTTCTAATTGAAAAATATTGTAACTATGTTCATGGGGGCGAATCGAGCGGGTTTTCTTTGCCACTGTAGCATTAGTATGCCATTGATATCGCAACGTACATAAACAGGCAATCCATGTATGTATGTATGTATGTTGGGAAGAACATACCATAGAAACTGTGTGTGGCAACTGGCTATGAATATGGTGTTAGTCTGTGGCGGACATTTTTCCCTGTGAAACTATGATTTGGACTTTTAATTTCGAAAATGATTTCTTGCCCTTTTGTCGATGAAACCTTTATAGCTTGGCAGTGGTAGGTACCTATTATGGGGAAGAATTTTTCAACAAAGTAGCTGAGATTGGATAAATGTAGCTTATTTGTGATTTTCTTTAGGGATGAAAAGAACATCGTTTGCAGTTGTGATTTAAAATGTTTTGCTTGACAATTTTAAAGGTATAACCTTGTGGGTGGCAGACTTTACCAGTTTAATTTATGTGCGAACTCTGGGAACTATGTTTTTAAATTCTAAGCCAGCTTTGATTGAAGGTTGTTCGGCAACAATCTACCTTACTTCAGTCTTGAGAATATGTATGCATTCGAGAGTCATGTAAGAGTCCTTGCACCGGCTTCAATTTCAATTAAATATCTCTTTAGCACATCCTTAAACCATTATAGTGTTGCATTTTCGCGGGAAACTTTAAGGCTTGTAATGCTTTAGACTCGGCGACTTTGTCACTTGTAAGGTTGTTCTTATCCAATTTAACGAGCGTCTTCGCAGCATAAATTTGTTATCCCAGACAATTTTTTTTTTATCAAAGGTACCTTGATTTATTAAGCAGGTAAGACAGAAGCGAGTTGACCTGCTCCATTGCTATGAGAAGCGAAAAGTTAAAAGTAGTCAAGTACGATACCATCGCTTCTATCTATCATGAATCACCGTGATGAAAGAGCACGATCCGGTAAGATCGTTCCTTCAGCGTTACAGCTCTATGGCAACAGATAACGCTGAGCGACTTTCTTCAACGTATCTGTGTTCAAGAAAGTCGCTCAGCACTTTTTAGGAAAAAATAATCATCGCAGAACACCAACGGCCCGGTATCTATTTCATATCGAATTCGATTTGCGTAAAACACTTGAACAAACTTTGTAGAGCACCAAGTGCACCGCGGAGCACAGCTTAGGAGACTTGGCTTTAGATCAACAAGTCATCGGTTATTTTCATAGGTTTTGGGTGGAAACAGTTATTTTTCTTCTATTTGTGCGGTTGCTTAGTGCAAATATACGGCCACATCGCCTTTTGTTGGTTGGCATTTATATAGTGTTCTCTTAACAGCATGGTCTTCTGTCAGTCGCATTATATGCCTGTAAGATCTTAAATGGTTTTGTTGAAGTTGTTCGATTATTGGTATAACCCTTCGACTTCCTAGTACAAATTTATTTTGAACTTTACGTCCGGATGACCACCTTAACATGCGCATTTCAACTATGAACACGTAGCTTTTGCTGTGACTACATATTTATATATATTTAGCGAAACTTATATTTTTTTGACACATAAAAAACCGGAAATTGCACACTCTGAAACCATTGCGACACTTCTCGATCAAAAGTTCCTTCGTTGTGAATATAGGACGCCGTGTACTGAAAGCAGTCAGTTTCCAACCGGCTTATTTCTTTTTATTTGGACTCGGGTAAAATTTAACTTCATAAACTCCACTCGATCTTGGATCAATTTATCGTAGATTGGTTAATTTCTAGCGTCTCTATCCAAAGACTTAGTTTTTCCTGCAGGTCCTTCAGATCTGTGGATAGGGCGGCTACCCACATTTTCAGCATACAGAAGTATCCAAGGGATGTCGTCCCTAGCTAGTTAAAAAGCAGCGGGCTTAAAGCGGACCCTTGACGGATCCGAATTTTCACCTCAAACCTGTAGATTAAGTCACAAATACTTTTTACTAGTTTAGAAATAATTCGGTGTCTTTGATGAGAAAAATAAAGTTCACACACGTTCGAAACCTTTTGAAGGTAGTTCCTTCGTCTTTACACAAAAAGATTCTCTTGAAATGTGCACAGATCAAAATTAAAATAAAATTTGTATAATATGATTATATAACTAATAATATTTTTTATTTTCTTCCTACAGGTAAACAATGTTCTATATCCGTAAGTGATTCCTTAGATTTAATTTTTTTTTTTGTTTAAATAAAACCACAACCTGTTAATAAATATTTCCTTCAATGCAAATTATTTCTAAAACAACCGTTTGATTAATTTGTCTACATTCAGAAAATGATTCATTTTTGTATAATTTTCCTTTGTATTTAAAAAAAAAATAAAAATTATAATTAAAATTGAATACGAAATGCAAATTTTTTTTTATATTAAAGTTTAAAAGTCATTCGTTTATCTTTATATCTTCACCTGTAGACTAAAACAAAAGGGGTTTTTTTTTTTGGAAAATTTTCTGACATTCAAATTAAGTGTTTCCTGTAAAACACAAAAGTTTGTGAAGTATGTAAGATATTTATGTTCATGTTTATCCTAATTAGATAAATTTATATATTCCCTTTTATTTTTGAGTAGAATCATATCAAAATGAAATCACTTAAAAAAAATATTAGTAGGGTAGATGTTCGAAATATGAGTGTAACTCTCACGCAGTGAAGGGAATCCTTAGCCAATGAATGACTTTCAACAGCAATTAAGGTCACAAGACGAGTGAACTCGCTTCCGAAACACACATAAATTAACCTGCGCTCTATTTCACATCGGATTTGATGCTCTGTGCCAACTATTATTCAGTGGTCCGCTTGAGTTACTTCCCCCTTGAGGGTCTTAGATACTTGTTTCCCGCTTTTTAAGATGAGAATGGTTTTTTTTTTATACGCATGCGGTCACAGATTACGTGTGTTAAATACAATTGCTGAACAAAAGATTTCTAGTTGGGCTTTGAGGCCGAATGAATTTTGTTATTTCACATCTTATTCATTTGTTTTATGGTCACACATCAAGTAGTTCTGGCTTTGTCGTTTCACGCTGTCAGCTAGACAGCCAACCAGCCAGCATGCGCATAAGGTAAACGAACGACAAAAAAAAAAGAACGTATCTAACTCATGGGAAGGGTAGGGATGATGATTAATGATCAATCAAGATTTTCCCGTTTTGAGCGATTTTGATTTGCTGCTGTCTGCCTGACTGCCTGCTCGCTGTGTTTTGTGTTTCTGTACATGACATGCGGAAGGAAAAGAATATTCTCAAATTCCCAAGCCTAGCGTTTTCTAACCTATGAGAAGGCGAGAAGTTACTCCAGAGCCGGACAAGTCATCAGTCATTGTCAGCTGTCATTTTCAGAGTCGCACACACACTCGCGAACACACCTTCAGTTTAGAGTTTTTCAATTTTTCCAGACACTTTTTGAAAAGTGAATTGAAAACGGGAATAAAAACAAAACGTCCCGGTGGACCTTTTGGCTGGACTATCTCGTCGGTGCGTGGCGGAGGACACATTCAATTCCGCTTCGATTGCATGTGCGGAGCGTTGTCAGGAAACATTTCAATTTTCACTTCTTGCTCGACGTCCTCCGACGATGAGTTGCTGCTGCTGGTGAGGCTGTCTTAAATATCAAACGCACACGAGCAAACCATACACACAAAATCCATAGAGGACCAAAAATGTATTTTCTCCTGATGATTTTTATTTTTCGATTTTTTTTTTTTGCGTTATTTTTGCCTTTCGGCATTTGACATCGGTGGTCGTCTCTTAGTTTGCCTTCGGTTTTATTTCACCCTTCATACACAATGGCTGAAATTCGGGGCACATGTGTGTGTGAGTTCGCATGGTTCTGCCATGACAACCAAACGAACAGTCGTCAGCCATCCCGTCAGTCAGGCCAGAGCCAGAGCCAGCCATTTTGATTTATATTCTCGGTCATATGGATATGGGTGTTTGATTCTTTTGTTTCCTTTCGTAAAATAGAGAGAGAACCATTAATGTATGGGAGGATCTAAATTTAGGACTACTGCCATGTTGGGTTGGAAGGGGGAAGGATTCTCGTCCTCTGACGATGATGTGTTCTTATCGAACTCTCTATTCAACAATAACAACAACTAAAACAACAAGAGCATCTCCGGGTGGAAGATACGCATGCATACAATTCGATTGAAATTACGGAAGAGTGTGAATGTGAAAGGAAATGATGTTCTGTCAGTCATGGTAGGCATACAATAGAAATCATGAGTCAGGTATAGGACTTGGAGGGTTTGTAGGTGGAACGCACTTAGGGGTTGGCGGTTTATCTAATTGTCTATAAATGTTGGATAATTATATTTTTTTTGTTGATGTATTAATTTAGGTAGGCAGGTATCGTATATATGACTTTATATGATAAATTAATGGCAAGAGATTAAAAATAGGATGCACATAGGTAAGACTGGTAGATAGTATGCTTCAAAATAAGTTTAAAGAGTACTAATGCATTATTACATGTAATGCGTGGATACTGTGTTAATCTTCAGGCGGCCTGAGGATAGTCGTGATTTCAGCTGAAAGATACAAGAGTGATTAGGGACACTGAAGGAGTCGTGAATGTTGAGGTCTTCTGAAAAGACATCGGAACCGACTCCTTCGGCTGTTTTAGAGTCATCCGTAAAGATATAGAGATAGATTCATTGAAGAGGACTTCGCGCTAACACCAGTCGCTTCTATCCGTTATTACATGCCCATGCCCATGTTGAAGTTATTTTCAGTGACCAGCATATCAGTTGATTTACGAAGACTGTGATGAAATAATAGGATAACGTTTTAATGGTTTGATATGTAGTACCATAAATGTCTATTGGCAGCAAGTATAGCATGGTTCGAAGCACAGCTGTTGGAAAAGTTCTCAACGATAAGTAGTCATCTACACACCTACACTTGAAATATATTTTCACTACGTTTGAAAAAACCTCGCACTCTTCTTCCTCCGTGCCGTGTTGTCCGAACCACTCAGCCCGTTGCTGTGCAAATGTCTATAAGCTCGTACTTGACTCAAATGCCGCTTGAGTCAGTTTTATGGCGTTTCCTGTCGTCCTTCACCTGGTCAAACTGCTCTCGTTTTTCTCCGACAGATTCGTGAGGGCGAATCGACCAACAGCTTCCAGCTCGCTCAGAATCAATTGGTAAGTCCTTCATCATAGCCCTAAGATTTTTGATAATAGACATTTCTTAGAACATATTTTGCTTCGATCAAGGTCGCCATACTCACTTCTTATGACCTGCATTCCCTTGCTTAAGCTCAATTACAACTTTTGATTTCTTTCCAACTGTTTCATTACAACAAACCAAGAACTTTTCCGATAGCAATATCTTCCCCATCCTCGCTAAATTTACTTCATAGCACCGCGTACTTTTTATGAATCTGTCGCCTTTCCGAAGTGTATGACCAATCCACTGCCACCTACGTATATCTTGAGATAAGCTACTACTGAAACACTGTGCGGATTGTGGCTAGGCTGCGAATTGTAAATACATATATACTTTCCATGGCGTTAAAGTTTGATGTGAACCTGGGCCTCAACCAAAAAGTATCTCCAGTCAGCTTGATCTATAGTTAACAGCTTTATGTACATTTAGTTGGTTGAGGTCCCTCCCTACATACATGCCACCAAAGTTAAAGTTAGTTGTCCCTCTGCATTGGATTTCGAAGATTCTTGCCGGGACGTTGGTGTCAGTTCGCTTTACTTGTCTAAACTTTCTAAGTCGATGGATTCAAATTTGTCTGCTTATTTCTAAACCGCTGTACAGCTTGCCTAGTTCGTCGGTAAATCTTCGCATCCACAACTCTAAGACTTTTATACTCTTAAACTTGGAAAACATCAACGTCAACTTACAATTGTTTTCGCGCAGAACTGGATGTTGCAGAATAATACGCGTGGCCCAACTAACTCCATGGCTCAACTAGTCCCGATTCTACCCTATACTTGATAATTAAACTTTCATTTTCAAATACGAAAATTGTTTAGTTTTTCATATTTATATTTGACTTTTCACAATGATACATGCAAATCTATGATTTAGATTTCAAGCGTTTTTTTTTTACTGCCACGACACAGACACGTGAAATATTTGACAAGCAAACATATTGTAATTTAAGTATTGTTATTATTCATATAGACATACAAACTAACAGAAATCCATAGCTCCACGTGTCAATTGAAAACAATCAATTGGTCATGCATTTTTTTGTACCCAAAAAAAACAATTCAAAATTCATTAGTATTCTATAGACTTTTGTTTTTACAGCCCTTTTATGATTTAAGTTATTAGCTTTCAAATGTCAAATTTATAATGTTATACTAATTTGCATATTCTTTTCTTTTCCTTTTTTTTTTAAATATGAATCAATGGAACCCTATTTAAATTAGTTTTTATCGAGTTTCAATCAAGAATCAGAGACAAGTTCAACTATTATGTAGTAGCCAACGGATTATGAGAATAATATTGAAATAAAATTAATAAGATGCATAATAAGAAAGCGTGTGAAAAAGAAGTCCGATAGAACGATTAATGATGAATTTTTAAAACTGTAGTAAAAATGTGTGGTCCCTCACTTTTACGCTGCAAAACAAAAAGCTGCAAGCTTTTGGCTTTTTAATTCCTCCTAAGCTTCATTATAACTTACTTATCATGCCAGCTACCTTTGGAAGGTCGGAGCCTGAACTAACGTCGCCTTCTATACTTCGCGGTCCCGGGCATGCTGCTTTTTGTTTACTAGACTAAGGTTTCTAGCATCTACGATTGCTTAGTCTGTAAACCAGAAGTTTGTCCTCCCTTTTCTTCGTGAATCATGTGGCTGGGATTCAAAGACTCTCTTACCATTTTAGTCCATTCGCTCGATGTGGCCGGACCAGTGTTGTCGGCGGATCTTTGCTTTACAGACTTAATCCACATCTTTATATAGCTCTTAGAGTTCACGGTTGCAACTTCTCCTCCATTTCCACTTCCCACAGACATGACCAAAGATTCGATGCAGAATTTTTCTTTCGAAGGATCAAACATCTGCTCCGCTGTCTTACTTATCGTCCAACATTCTACTCCATAAAGCAAGACTGGCAAGATCAGAGTTTTGTGGAGCAGTGTCGCGCTTTGCCTTTGTGTATCCGTGCACCGGGTACCACTGTCTGCGGGCACCATTTAGAACGAGCCCAAATAGCTAGATATTCACTATTTTCTTTTAATTGGCGACGGAAATTCGGCATTTCTAGCATTATCAGGGAAATTTTGCGCACTAAGCGGTACATAGGCAAAGCGTGACGCTGGAGTTAGGAGTTTAAACCTTAGCTGTTTGAACAAACCGAATCAGCAACGATTGCCTAAGGTTATCCTTCGTCGAATCTCCATAGTTCATATTTGCCTCGAGGAAGATGAAGTCCTTCACTACCGCAAAATTAAAACTGACGATTGTCACGTTTTTTTTTTAGAAATTTTTCGACGGATCGGCTTTTGATCAACATCATCATAATGGTCAAAAAGCTTCAATAATGGCACGCTGGGAAGGGGCGATGATGTCGATATCGTCTTGTGCCTTCTGTGTTTAAATCAGCTTTTCCTACTATCTGCTCTAGCACAAGACTTGCCAAAATCCGGTACATGTTTTGGAAAAATTCCAAGGTTATGTTTCCAAGCTGCACGATGCTTTGCGAATTCTCGAGCAGTTTTCTGGGGATCCCAAATTCGGGCATCACTGTCATCGCATGCGATGAATGTGGTCGTATGCGATAAAGAGATGATGAGTATCGACTTGGAATACGTTGGTTAGTATTTTCCAGAATTTGCCGCAGTGTGGAAATTTGTTCTATCGTCAATTTCCCAGGCTATCATTATTACAGACACAAAAATTCAGTCTTTATGGTCCAATATCTTCCGCCTAAAAGTCCTTATGGAGCTAGGTACCGTTCTTTTGTGCATTTTCCTCGGCTTACGTTAGAAAAAATGGAGAAAAGCTCTTTGCAACACGGGCTCAACTCTCTTTCTATTCAATTCGCATTTTCTTTTTTTCCTTGAAATGTCATAGACGTGACAAATATGAATAACTAACAACCGATGCATCAACTACAACTTTAATTAAAATTCATATTAAAATCGGTTAGCGTAGCATTTATTCACACCTATTCCACTTTTTTTTTAAACTAAATTTCCACCAATTCATAGAACAAATACAAAAAAAAAGAGCATTTATCCCCTATGACAACCCTTCGGCTCATTGTATCTGTATATCTAAATAAAGTAATAATATATTCATGAAACTACTCGAACAAAACCCTTCTCGATTCAATTCTACAAGTTTTTTGTTTCCTTTTTTTTCTGCTCCTATCGAATGCATTCCCGTCTGCCTTCAACCCTAAAAAAAATGCGCGCCAGAGAAAGCCGTATCATATCCTATCCCATGACTTAGTCGTATATCATAACTCTCCTCGTACACGTGCTAACGGAACGACATTGAGAAAGAACAAACAACACAAAAACTCTGCAAAACGCAAACTCTGTAGTGTATGTCCCCAGAAACAGAGCCGCAGCTGCTTGATTGTAAAGAATTGTTTACCAACTACCGAATCGCAGATACATTTCCAATGCAACATTTCCAGTTATTTTCACCGACACATTCTCATTGTGCTGGGGCTAGTTCCAACCAGACAGCTTTTGGAAATTTTTGTTATGTGTTGCCAGTCTCTTGGCAACTTTCCGGGTAGATTTATTGGAATGTATCTGTCAGATAAATTCTGTTAGCCGGACTCTGTTATTAGTTGTTTTTGAATGAACGTGCAAAATAGACGTGTGGCACCACCACTCTCTCACAAGTACACGTAGAGTCAACTCTGTTAAGCTGCTGGTGTGGTGTATTTTCGTATTTTTGTATTTCGCAGCCACTATTAGAAGCCAGAGCTAGAGATACATTATTATTGTGTGCGAATGGCTCGTATATTTCGTATCAACAAAAACCTAGTTTAGTGTTTGCATGACATTCGGTTAAATAAGACAGTAAATCTGCTCGCCCGCCTTTTTTACGTTTTTCTAGATTTTTACGGAGTTTTGTGTTTTTGTGTTCGCGCGAGTTATGAATCTTGCGAATGGTCATCAGTGTTGATATGCATGCAAGTTTTTATTCCGTTGGCAATAATGAATTTTCCATGTAACGATAGTGTCATTACGGTATGACTTACGGGATGTAGATACTTATTTCTAAGGTGATAATTTCGCGCGATAGGAGAACAGGTTGTTTCATCGCACCCCCCTCCCAGTGTTAATCATGTGGGACAATCTAACAAGACAATTAATTACTACATCCATTCAGAGTGTCTATAGAAATTATACGTAATTGTAACGATACCTAGTTGTTGGCGTTTAACAATGGAACAAAGTAGTGTTATACGTTTCGACAATTTGTACATTATTATCAAATTAAAATAAATAAAAAATAATAATAATATTTCCCCTTCTCCGACCGGTCTATATCTACCTACTGTCTGGTGTTCATGGTGCGGTTTGTGTTCGGTGAACTCATCTGAGTGAAAATGTCATTTGATTACAAACCTCTTGTTCGGATTGTGATAAGAAGTGATTAAAAGAAAAAAGAAAAAAATTCGAATTCGGCAACAGAAGCAAGATCATCTCATTCAAGTGTAAAATTAAAAAAACAATCTTTGTTCTTTAATTCAAAACATAATATCAAGTGCGATCACATTTATTATTATATCGATGCAAATTTTAATCAACAACGAGCGGCTGTTTATGGGTAGAAAAAGGAAAACACATCGTCGTCGCAATTATTTACGTTTTCGTGTAAACTTTTCATTTATGATAATTATTTTATTATATCGTTCGCTAAGTGATTTAAATTCGAAAATATTAAGCTTTTGCAAATATCATAGGCGTCTTGTTGTTGCCGATAGTGTAGATCCTTTGAGTGAAGTGTAGCAAAAAATAAAAATAAAAATCTGAAAGAAAAAAAATAATCTATTCCATATATTTTTATAAATATTTCTTTATATTTTTAATCTGTGTATATAAGAAAAAAAAATTGAATTTCGTGATTTTTCTACAAAAAATTAAAATTAAAAATTGGAAATCTTCAATGTGATATAAATTATTATTATAGTTTAAGTGTATAATCGCTAAGAATTCGTTTAGATAGTTTCGCAGTAAATAATTGCATTGTAAATTATTTTAAGGTATGTACCAAAAGTGTGCTCATGTGTATTTTTAATTTTCTGAGTTTTAATACCTATTGAACGTTATAAAGAATTTTAACAGAACTTTACCTTATATAATCTTCTTCTATTTGCGTTATATTTTTATACCAATTTATCGTCTTATTTGCTGAAAAGGAGAGGTTAAGTAAACTCATAAAAAAATGGGTTTTGCTATTATAAACAAGAAAATTGTTTGCAAAAACTTAAAGGGACCTGAGAAGGTATGCAATCTTTCTCGAAAGACTTGCCTACAGCTGGATTAATTCTAAAGTACTAAATGATTTTCTCAAGCCAAGAAACTACAAGTATATGTGGTGGCCGTGCATCTGTGGTTAATGTGTTGAAGCATTCTGATCACTTTGACTCGAGATCTAATCCCAGAAAAATCACTTACAATCTTTTTCTTACAGTGACAAACTTAACTTACGAGGATTATACTATAACGACTTAGGCGATCTGATAAACAGATGTCAGAAAACTCCTATGCTTCATCAGAAACTGCAATTAGATTAACGAATAGGTAAGGAGAATCTCTCTTAGGTCCATGCACCTATCATTAATCTAAGTGTGGTGGCTGTAGCTGACAGTCATTTCAATCTAACCTTACCTATGACAATCCTTATAAAGTCTTTTTTTTGTGATGTTTCTAAAATTGCGGTTCAGAATCGGCAAGACAAACTGTAGGTGGCCTCCAATCGCGCGGAAGAAGTTACATTTTGGCCCTCTATGCTCCACATCAAGGTTGGATAATAACAAGACAAGTCGAAGAAAAATATAGTTCGTTGATAAATTGAATCTTTGGAGGTTATTTTTATAAGGCAAATATGACAAAAAATATGGCTGGTTATGATACCGTGTAAAAGTTGTTTAGAAACTTCAATTCCTTTTGTCTGAGTACAGCGAACTTATGAGGCAGTTGTGTTCCATAGGTATACATATAAGCAAAGATAAATCACTTATATGATTTTTGAAATATGCACAGACAACCACAGAACCCCAAACAAAGTCCTTAGAGTACATTTTTGAAAAGTGAACATTTTTAAACAAAGGTTTTTGGTTTTCGAAAGAACTTTTATTGGAAATTCATTCATAGGGCTTGTAAATAAAACAAAACAAATATTTGGTACTGAGAACCTTTTTTCATGACAAGCAGATATTCTTGGAGGTTTTATTAATTCGAATCTGTGACCGCACGCCTAGTAGTCCAATGCACTAATGTAAAAGCAATGGTGATCAAAAGCACTTGCTCAAGTATAATGATGTAAAATACAGAGAGGAAGGTTTAACAAAGACTATTTATACACCTTTACTTTACTTCGGTTTTTTCCATTTACCATCGAATAAAGAATCTGCACTTTACAGTCCTACATTTATAAACTCGAAAGGTATGTTTTTTTCTATTTTAAGTTGTGTGGGAACTCAATAAGATTTGCTTTTTCAGCCTTTTGGTATGATTTCCAAAAGTTTGTGTCTTTAAAAAAAGAGCAGTTTTTCAGTCACTCAAACATCTCGACTCGTATCCCTCTGGTTTTGCTCCTATTTACAATTAATTTGTAAATGTTTACAGTCCCTGTCCCTTATATTATTTCTTCTCAATTCTATCTTCTTTTTTGTATGTATTTGATGCATCTCATAACCATTTTGTGAAAAGAAGAGTCTGACTAAAGCCATGCCATTTTAAGATCAGAGGCTATTAAGGTTTCAAACTAACACTTAGACACAGTATAGCGTGATACAGCTGCACCTGCAAATTTTTTTTCTCTCTAGCTACGGGACTGACATATTCACATTTAAATATGTAAACCCAAATAAAATTAGTCACTACCTCTGCCCGACTATAGATTTATTTCTGTTTTTCAAACTTTCACTAAAGCCATGCATGGATAAACCAGTTAAATTCGTTTTTTGACTTAAGTATCGCGTTAAAGCTAGGAGTATCCAAAATTTAAATCCATATCATGACTCAGGTTTTTTTCCTATATTTATAAATATTTACAATGTGTACCTATATTTTTAATAACTCAGAGGCTTCCCCTGCCTTGGTCATACTAAAATAAATTTTCCTATTGCTTTACTGATTTTTTTATTTTTTATTTCATTAATGTTTTTCTTATACAACACCTTGTCTAAAAAAAAAATTATACCTACTAATAATAATACAAAGAAAATGATCAACTCTTATTTTTCGTTATTAAAATTTTTTATTGGGCGGGTATGTCTCATTATAAAAAATAAAAATTCATAATTCAAATTTATCGCCTTGGCGAAATATCAATTTGCAAAACAAATGGCCCCAACGATTGTCACCGATGTGTCATATTAATTCTAAGTTTTAAGTTACCTACTGTCATCGTTTTTGTTTCGAAATTGTATATATGATTCTGTCCAAATTGATTGATTTGAATTCTTTGTTTAAGGTAGTTAATCTGTAGACAGTAGCAATCGTTAACTATCAAACATATTAAGTATCGAATGTCAAAATACATTTAGTCCTTGAAACCCCAACACAAAACGCAAATCTTTAAAAATGAATTTAACAAGCTGAAGAATCCAATAGATATTTTATTGATTTTCAATAGTTAGCCTTATTACGTGAAAGCAAACATTAAATGTTCAGCGTTGGACATAATTGATATACATATGTATTTATGACAAATTCGACATTAATTGAATTGTTAGTTAATTTGTCATTCTGTGTGTTACTCAGCCGATTATTGGCTTCAGACACGACAATCATGAGGTATGTGAAAAAAGTATCTTAACTGTTAACTTATTTTTTTTAAATTAAATTATATTAAGGTACTTACATAAACTCGCAGCATAATTATACAATTTGTGAATACATTTTTTTTTGCGAATCTCCAATCTGTCTTCAGTTTTTTACAATTTACCAGAGAATCTATGTTAATTCAGTGGTAAAACTAAAGCAAAAAGAAATGTTACAAGTCCTAATTAGATTGATTAGCATTTTCGTATAATAGGCTGATGACTTTAAAACGATTTTATTTATAGAAATATAAATTCAAAGTTATTTATAATCACCTGATTGTATCACAAATTATTCAGTTTAGTTTTGTCTTTCATTCTTCTTTTGTTTCTACTACATACCATCCATACAAAATTGTGCTTTTGAAAGAATATACCTATTTATTTAAAAAAAAAAATACCGTTTGATTGACTTGATCAATTAATTTAAGTCCTACGTTCCTATATGACACGTTAGGGCAAATTAAATCATTAATAAAATTCATAAATTATAATAAAAACAGAAGAATCAAAATGTTTAATATTTACCTCAAACAAGTCATCTGTCTGTTCGTTTGTTTTTTTCTCGATCTAGAACATTTATTTTTATAACTAAATCAAAAAAGAATTTCCTTGGAATTCATTTGGTTCATTTTAAAAGCAATTTATTAATAGTCTCCCACTATCAACCGCTTGAACGAATTTTTAATAGGCTCCACTCAATTGAAATGCAAACCTAGGCCCATAAATAAAATTAGAGTCTATAAAAATTAGCAGATACTAACAATTAAATATGCATAATTGTCCTATATATCTTCTAACCGCACGTGGTTGGTGGCGCTAAGAAAAAAGATTGCCGCAATATTTATTACACTCATTCTCGAGAGTGTTTCTTATAATATAATTGTTCTTCCCCTGTCAATGTGCAATAGCACTTTACCACACATAACCAAAGTCAAATGCATTAATTCTCAAGCAATTGTTAATAAATCTTATGGGAAATCAACCGCATCGTGTTGAACATGAAAATGAAATAAAAAATCCGTGGTTAATCACTTCTAGATACAAATAGATACAAAAAAATGAGTCTCACGAATGAGAACGTTGAGTAGGTACAAATTGACATCTTGTTATCCTGCAATGGTTTGCATTTTTTTATTGTTTGCTGTTGTCCTATCGTTTCCGGGATCCTATGAATTTTTGGTTCTGTCGTTAACTAATTTTTATACAAAAAAAAATTCAATAGGAACCCCTTCTTGAGAGCATGCAACAGTTACGAAAAAAAAAAGAAGAAACACAGGGGGAGTTCCTCAAGGAAAAATTTCGCAATAAGGAATTCTTTCATTTTTTTCGGGGAAGATTTACGGCCGCGATACCAAGAAACCATGAGGAAGGTAAAAGCACACCTTTTTTGTGGTAGGTACGACAGCGGCGATTGGCGAGGGCTAAGGAAACACTGACAATTTAGACAAAAACTTCGACCTTTTTTTATTTTTTTTTCAAGGTTCTCATATCGATTTTAATTCTTTTGGCTGCGCTTGGTATTTTATTTCTTAGAAAATATATTCACCTAAGACTTGTAGTATCGATTTTCTGAGACTAAACCACAAATCGATGGCCAACGGCGAACAAAAACAAACGAAAGAATATAAAAGGGATCATATAGAAATTTTTATATATCTGGATAATCCTTAGGGGTTAGTCCTTCATTGGTACTCATCTCCACGTCTAAAACAAAAAAATAAGATTAAATGAAAGTATCTGTAACAAATAAAGAAAAAAAAAAAAAAGAAATAGGGGGTGTCATCAAATATGATTGCAAATTGATTTATGAGTTTCTGATGCATTTCGTTCTCCTTTTCTGTTACGGGTATCTATGATGAGAAAAATCTCATCTAACTTAGAAATTTCCATTTTTTTTTCTAAACAGATGTCATAGACGTATCGTTGAATGAGAAAAGTAATATCTTAATGTTCGCAAATATCGTGTCACACTGAATGTTTGCGGAAATTTCATTTAATTGAAAACTTGTCACCTGAATTTAGTTCTTAGATGTTTATCATTTCATTCCGAGAGTTAGAATAGAGACACATGCTCAGCTGTCGGTGTGTTCTAATTGGCATTTTATTTATTTTTTTACTATCCAAGCTGTAAATTGGATATTATTATGATCTCATATATGCAATTAGTTCAGCGTTTGTAATGACAGTACAAAGTGAGTTGTGTGGTTAGTTATGCATCATGATTACAATCTTGACGCTATTGTTTAAGTGAGTGTTGAACACGGTTTTGTAGGCATGCATCTGCAGAGTGTAGATCATGCTTTTTCAAGTTGATGAATACGGTGAGTAGGCTGAAAATGGGAATAATTCAAGTTATTGTAAAACAAATTAATTACAGTTAGAGAAGTACATAAACATAAGTGATGTCGATTTTTTTATAAGTGTCAATTGATATATTAAATGCATTTTACTGGCTTGAAGCCGAAGTATTTATGCTCTTATTTAATTTAAAGAAATATATATACTGATTTATAGAACTATTGTTGTAAAGTCACACTCACTAACCGACTTTATAAAGCAGGCTAATGAAAAACGAGCGCCCAACGAGTGTTGTTATGATTGTATCTTTTGGTCATCCTCTATCTTTTTTCTCGTAGCACTGACCCGGTAAAGGAGCCTATTTTGTGCCATCTGTCGTTACTCGATATAATCATTCTCACTACATTTTCTGGACTGATGTTGTTTACCTCTTATTGCAGCCTGTTTCTTTCTGCTGAACAATGGTTAAAGGTGAATAAAGTGCGGTTTACGTCATCTACTGGTCACTCAACGATTTTCGTTAGTCCTATACATAGGTGAAAAATGTTCACCCTTGATTATCTTGACAAGATTGGGCACTCGTAATGTACTTTTTAAGTCTCAAAAAGTGTAGAAGCTCTTTTTCTTCTTCCTATTTTGGCGAGGTAATGATCAAGGAATCACAACCCTCACAATTCACTGCATTTCTACTGGTCCGTCTGTGGGGTTTGAACACCTCAATACCAGGGCCCCTACTCTGTATTGCGATTCTAAAGTCCGGATCGTTCGAAAGCGGAAATTTTGTATGGGCGATGGGAAACACAATTTATAAAATCCATACAAAATGTCCGCTTTCGAACGATTCGAAATTTTGAATAGCAATACAGAGTAGGGGCCCAGTAAGTCGGCAGCGATCTATTTTTCGTTAGATAGTTTCTTTCACGTGAATGTTTCGGTGGATCCTCGAACTTCTTTTTCGATCAAGTTTTGTCACTCCTGTTGTCAATCTGTCATGCAAGGTATTTCATGCCTCATTTCAGCTGCTATTCATTTACTCTTAAACTTTTTGTACATTGTCAAACACTGAGAACAGTATGGAGTGCTGGATGCACAACTGCGGTGTAGAATTGACGGGGTATTTTTTGGTCATACAACATAGCAGAGTTTTCCCACCAGTTCATTCACTCTAATCTAACATCATAGATGCCAGATATTTAAGATTTTCACCCTTGAGAAGCACTATTCTATTCTAGAAAACAACCATTCGGTCTTTTTTGGAATAATTTTGGACCCATTTCCTTAAAAAACGTTTACCAATATATCAAGTACTCGTGGCAGGCACGTAGGATCTTCACTTTTGTTGGCTCCATGCTCATTAAGTACATTCTGTTCGAACAAAAATATTTACGTGATATTGTCGAAGTTATAAAAATGAATTATGAAACGTAAATATTGAAAATTTCATACGAATTATAAACAATGGCAACAGTACCAATAAAATTCTCCCCAGTCATTCTGGAAACCACCCTCGGAGCAAAAAGACTGAAACCTAATATCACCTGAGTTTCAAAATCACTACACCAACACTAGCGCTGTGCGAATAGCATCATAAGGGTATTCATAACCCCTTTAGCGCTAGTGAATTATATAAAAAAAAAAAAGGAGAACCCGATTAGAGAAGTCTTCTTTTTTTATCAATTCTGTCTAAAACTCAGATAGATTCCAGCAACTGCTTATAACCAAGAAACCTTTCACATTATTTTCTTCTCCCATGGCTCGCCTATTAAAGACTCTTTCCTTTCATCTTCCTACAAATATGTACTACGTGTATGGGTCTATTTTCCTTCATATCTTCTCATGTTGATCAAATCGATATATGTAATTGTATAATTGACAAATTAAAAAAAAAAGTTTCTAAATTTTAATAACCAGCCGAGCGGAAAATTTTCTTTAAATTTACACTCCCTAAAAATAAATTAAAAAGAAAAGAAAAAAACCAAAGAAACTTTAATTGGTACAATTTGATATAAAATAAAAATTCTTCCCCTACTTTTCTTTTAATTAATTATGAACTCATTCTCTTTTTAACAAAAAAAACAAAAAAACAAAAATATATAAATACAAAAAAAAAGAAGATACTTTTGTTAACTAAGAGGAAAAATCGCTTATCGCCCCCATTCATTTTACAGTAGAGACAACTTATTAGTAAACGTAACTTTGTATTTGTGTTCATAAATGTTACACATCCGGATGCACATGGGTGCAGTAAAAGTCTAGGGAATTGTGGAAATTATAAGCTTACTCTTTATTTTGTTCCCCATTGTGATGGTTAACTTGAAGATGGCAATTAATTTTAATGTTAACATAAGAGGTAATTTCGAAATTGCATTTAACTAAATGCATAAATTGCATTGAAACATGCAATACTTTAAGGGTAAGAATTAATGTATCATATATGGAATTCCAGACGATGATAGATGATGATAATTCTTAATTATGCTAACACCAAGATTGCTAATAGTGATAAGAATAGAAGTATATGTCTGGTTTGAACGTATGATAAGGCACTCACATTTTACTACTCTACTTTCTGTTTGAATAGGATTTGTTCGTCTCTTTATTTATCAGGTGATAGTCTAACCTGTATATCGACTTCATATTTTTAGGTCGAGCCACCAATTACACCCAGAAGTGTCCTATTTTGCACCACATTAATCGGTATGCAGTGCGGTTTCCATTTCGGACATCATTTTTCGTCTAGACGGCCAGATTCTTATTTTTAAATATTAGACTGGATAAAATAGATAAATTTGGAAAATTTTCTTGCCAATTGGATACTTTGTCAAAAGAAATGGACAAGAAAGTCACCTTTTTCTTATCTTCCAGTGATTAATATAGCTTCTTATTATGATTGAACTCGAAAGAACGTCTTATCGGCCAACAATGAAGCACTTTTCAATGGAGCAGTAGTTGCAGTCATTAAGTAAATGTCATAAATTTCAGATCCAAAAGGGACAATATCTCACAAAAGAGAGCTACTTCGGTTTATCAAACAACTGAGTTCGAAGCTCATGATTATGAAAAATAAATTTATATACCTCAAATCTCCCAAATGCTAGTGCATTCTTATGTTACAAATCGAAGGTCAGAGTTCCCATCTCCCTAGCTGCACAAATACCCACTACTTCAAAACCACCGTCCATCCAAAGCATGTGATTCTGTGATTCCGAATAGGAATTAACACAAAAAATTAAAAAAAAAACAAAAATCTTAATCTTCCCTTGCCACCCTCCGAGCTGTTAAACGTAAAGTGAATTCTTGATCCGTTTTAAAGAACCTACGATATGCACAAGTGTCAGTCAAACTGTCTCCCATGTTAAGAAACAGAAAAAAAAAAAGTAAAACCTGCACACATTTATGTAAAACTCCAGAGATTGCCTTACTTCACATCACTTCACTTCACTCTCAATCTCCGATATTCGGTATGGAAATTTATTCATAGAACTACTAGAGGAGACGACGACGAACAATCACTTGCTGTTAGTTTGTGCCCTTGTTGTGTGTTGCGCCAGTGTTTTGCACTTTTGTTCCATCCGTTGTTTTCCAAGTGCATTACACTGTTCTACCAGCACTCACAACATCGTTTTACCTGTGTGCACATATCAAGGATGTATCTAATAAAAAAAAAATAAAAATTAAAAAATCTACATCCGCGTGTAACTTTAAAAATAAACTGAACATGCAGGTTGATGGACAAATTTAAGGTCGGGAATATGACTGTATCCGACATCAAGTCTAATAATTTGATGAGCTAGGAGATAAGATAGCCTGGTATCAGATTACTTGTCATTCGAATGGTATAAATGGTCGGCCTAACTAGATGGTGAAAAATACAAATCCTTTGGAGCCTGGTGTCATTTTTTCGATGGAACCTGCAACTTTACGATGCTTATTTCAGCCAAGATATGCAGGTTTCGCAAATACTCCATAGACCTCATCAAAACAATCTTTGTTATACTTGGTAACCAAGTCTCAAATTGGCTTCTACTGAGACTCTTTTCAAAAGATATAAGGGGATGGCATTTTTACCTGAGTCTTCTTGGAGGAGCTGACTATCCACCTCTCATTCAACCTAACACTCGTTAAATCCAACATTGCAATAGATTTCCAAAGATGGGCTGACAAGCAGTGGAGCATATTGTCAACCTTGATGAATACTATTTCAACATCCTGGAAGATCTGTCTAAGAATCCAACAAAATTCAATATGTATTCGGGATGGTTCAGGGAGGCCAAACGACAGTCCAACTAACCAACTAACACAAACTCTTCTTCTTTGTCTTCTCTTTTAGACCAGACATTCCGACCTAGGGAAACAAAATGAATCCTTTGAGATCCGAGTAAAGGTTGCATTATATAGGTTGCCGTCATACTATTCTATCGTAGGCACCAAGGCATTAAGACATGTTTAGCCTACAAACTAGCTAGGCTTCTAAGGCACTTAATAAGACAGTCCTGCGTAAAAATCGTATGATAAATAACATCCGTGTTCTTAAACATTCGTGAGAATATCTATCTTTCATCGGACGATACCCTTGCATGACAAATTCTGAGATCGAATGTGACTTTCTCAAATGTATGTGTACTTTTCAGATGCCTCTAACTAAATCACTCTCATTATCAGACTTCAACAGCAGTCTGTTCACACCCAAGTAGTGGGTCTCTGTTTTGCAGATTCTATTTCATATCTAAATTAGAGGTAAATGTGTATCCAAGAGGTTCAATTGAACATGCAGATACAAACCTTTACTGTAATTCACGCCTTCGGTGTTTATTTTCAACAAAGAGCACAAAAAAGAAAACCATAGGCAAATGGAAAACAATATCGCGTGCCATCATGCAATTTCAATGTAACGTAAAATAAATTCACCTTTGTACTGTTTGCCTGCTACACAAGGACCGGCATCAATGTGCACAAATTTGATGGCGTTCTGTGAAATAGTTAAACGGCTATGGATACCGCAACACTTTTAGGTCGCCATATAATGATATATGTACGAGTAGATACTAGTCTATTTGGGGTTATAGTGAGGAAATTACTTCTTTTTTTTTGTCTGGTAAAAAAAAAAATCTAATAAATCAAAATACTGTTGTGTTAATTAGAACAATACACACTACCGAATACCAGAGATTATGGTGGCACCAGGATATGTAAATTACTCCAGCATGTGTGTCAAATTGTGTACCATCACGTGACATCATTTTTTTTTTGGGTCAATATCTACCGACAAAAGAACAAAAATCAAAACATTTCTCCGTTTTCGAGGCGTGTTAGGAAGGAAATAGAAAAATATCCGAAAGAACGAGAGACACAAATTTTCGAAATACTTGAGACATACACTTCCCGTCGTTGAATGTCGCGCATTGAATTTGCTGCCGTCGACGAAAACAAGTCTCTCTTGCTCCCTAGAATAAACAAATCAACTTAGCTAGCAGCGCGGTGTGGCGTCTGTTGGCGGGGTTGATATAGTTAGTGGCATAATAGCCTTCCTTCCCCTGTAATGCAAATGCACATGCACATGCACAGGCACATATCAAGCCAAACATAAGGAAATTAGAACTATGAGAAAGGCTCCAAACATGGACTGACAGATTTATGGTGGTCTTTTAAAAGATTTCGCACCCTCTGTGTATACCGCGGGCACACACAACCAAGAAGAGCCGGCTACAAAACGCCATGCGAATAGTGGCGCAGAGGCCACCCTCCCGTTTGCGGGTGGATCGAGTACACACAAATGAACGTGCATTTTGTTGTTGATGATTTTTTATTTTTTTTCTCTAGGTATTTGTTTTTTTTTTTTTTTTTTTTAAACGCCACATCTCTAGTGTTAGGTTTTGTTGCTAATACTCAAGTGAAATGTGCATAAACGGTGGTAGTGGTGGTGTTGTGGGGGATTTTTATTTCGTAGTTTATTCTATTGTTAACAAACTGCAGGGAATTAGCCAGCAGGCGATGGAAGGCAGATGTGGTGATTGCTCTCAGCTCAGATGCTCTGATATTACAATGCATGGGGTATGAACTGTTTTCGATGGATTTCCTCTTTTATTTTTCTCTTTAAATACAAATTCACATATATCGCATTTATTTATTTATATTTTTAAAGAATTTATTTTTTTTTTTTTTCTTGTGTACCGCTTGGGTGAGGATGGGAGACGATCATCATCAACATATGGGGTTGGAATTTTTTTTTTTCTTTTCTTGTATTTTACCTTGGCATTTATGTGGAATCCCTCTGTGGTGATGATAATAAACAAAAACAACAGAGAAAGAGGAGAAATGCGCACACAGATACTTTCTATTTGAATTTCGTTAACATTTTCGTATTTGCACATGGAGTTTTTGGGATTGTTTGCATGCAGGATATAAAGTTCGTGATTGGTTTTCGGCTCAAAAGGAAGCTATTTTGGTAGAGAAAATGGCAGTCACACACTGAGGTTGTTGGCCAAAAGAGATTAAGAATTTGGGTAGAAATCAACTCTTTAACTTACTATCGGGTACACAGTAACGTTGCTGTTACGTTGTTATAGTTTTCAGAACCATTTTTTTTTTCGAGTAGATTTTGGTTTAAAATGCAATAAAATTATTTAATATTAGAAATATGTTTCAGCATGAAAATTTACAGTCGAACTTGTGGTAATACACACAAGGCAGTTGTCGAACGCAGGATCTCATACTCTGAATTTTTTAATATTAATTGCAACCGACTGTGGAAGCCTGTATTATAGACATTTTGCGATGCCTTTCTAACTTACCTCTGTGCATCGGCCAAGAAGCCGGTCCAATTAGCCCGGTCCTTAGAGAATTGCCTCCAGTTGCGCACTCCAAACTGATTGAGGTCCCCTCCTACTTGTACGCATGACCTTCGGCAAGATCTTCCTCTCGGGATATGATTCGAAGATTCTGCGCCTATGATTGCCCACTGATACCTTTCATATGTCTCACAGTAAGTCCCATTAAGAAGAACAGAAGGAGAATTATCCTTGATACATAATACGCTTGTTATGTATTTGACAGGATGACAAAGATACTTAAAAGTTATGCAAAACAGAACAGTATTCCTGCTTTTGGGCTTATTCCTTTTGAAGTTCGCCATTGTACAATTTATAAGTGGGCGGGACAACGAACAACCTCCATGATTGACATCTGTCTGAAACCATGGTGAATCAATCATTTGGCTTTGAAAACCATGGGGAGGAAATTTGTTTTGAAGACGCATTTCTACTTTTGAATGGAAGTGTAATATTAAGGTATGGCTGCCATTTTCTCTAGCGGACGCCGGTGATTAGGCATTCATTTAACTGACAGATAATGTATCCGCCATGGAAATATTTTTTGACATTTATATGTCATACATACACAGATATGTGTTTGTATAAAATATGAAGAATTTTAGTTATGGAGTCGTTTTCAACCGAGAAACGTCAAAAAAGTTCTCCAAACTTACGACAAAAATTTACGTTCTGTAAAAACATAACTTTTCGTTAAATTTGTGATTATTTCAGGCAACATAATTGCTCTGTGGAAAAATGCAAAGATTGAAAGAAAGAACATCGGTGGCAGTTCGTAGTCACCCAAATGAACTGTTTGGTGCAACTTATAGATCTGTGGGATGATTGTGATGTACTCCTTAAATTGTAAAGCGAATTTGTTTGGCCTAAATTGAATGTAATGGATCAGCCCCTGTTTCAAAAGAATGACATTCCCACTCAGAAATTGACATCAATCCCAAACGCAGAAAGTATTTTAGAGGCGTAGTATTAAAAGCAAACCCAAGACATTAATATATATGTACAGTGCGATATGTATTGTAAAAATTAAACGCAAGACCTTTAAGGTCATAATCAATATATGAAAAGTAAATATTTGTAACGAAAACCAATTCAAAATAAGTTCAGTGACAATTTTAGCTCGTTGACCCTGAAGCAATTACACAATTCCTTGCAAAAGTATCTATCACAGTGTCGCTCGTGCTTATCGTAATCAAGTCGTTTAGATACATACCTCTCCTTTGAATGCTTCAAATTACCAGTAATAAAACAAATTCCCTTCGAATACTATGCTGTGTCTGACTAAACAACAATTTGCAATTACCAATGTTTTTTTTTTTGTCTTTACTTTTTAACGTGTTTTTATCCGATATACATCTTAAGTTTGTCAATCAAGCTGTGGCTACCCGTGTTTATGTATACATACACATATCTCTCTCTGTTATTCTGTGTTTGTGTCTTTGTTTATCTCAACTTAATCATCATGCAGTCTCTTAATTAATTAAATGAGATAAATGAGTACAACAGTAGCAAAGCAACCACATTGAACAAGCGTTCAGTTCAAAGGAATATCTACCGACAACAAAACTCGTAAACCTACCAAAAAACCAAAGCAAAAAAAACATCTCGTGTACTTTTCTTTTGTTAAAGAGTGTCTGAAGCGACAAAATGAAATCATTTTTATTGCTGTTGGTAAATACATGCAAAAAAAATTACTCAGAATCCTTTAACAAGATCGGATAGTACCTATTCTTTTTGTTTTGTTCATTCCTTTTTTGTCACAAAAAAAAAAAAAACTTTGGTTAATTAAGCCATAACTTGAGCTTCTCTGCTCCCTAGTCAAGGCTTTGTGTTTGCGCGATTTTAATGGCGCATCAGCCATGCATACATGTACCTCCTAATCCTTATTTGTTGAACAATTCATGTTAACTTGTTTTGGTTAATTTATTTATTTTTCCCTTCTTTTAATGTCGTAACAAAAAACCACCTTACGTGTGTCATCATTAAAGTTCACTACATGTTTGGCGAGCACCATTTTTATACCTTTTAACAAGTAAATTTACATGTGGCTTGTTCGGGAAACAGCAGAAAAGAATTTGACCGTATTTTTGTCCGAAGTGGTCTCGCATCTACAAGGGGAGAGATGGAGAGAGAACTTTTTTTCATGAATAAAAATGAATTATAACATGGACATTGGGGCCCTTTTTTTTTCTTTTAAACATATGGGTAATGATGTCGCGCTCTCCTGTGTTGAGTTGATTCCTTTATTCCATTGTGTTATACTTTGGGCAAGTTTTTTTTTGTCGTTCCATATAATCCTTATGAGCAATTCATCGATCATTGAAAGAGCTTAGAGCCAAAAAAAGGAAGATAATTCGGTAAAATTTGAAGTTAGAAAAAAAAATCGTTTGGACCCCCAAAGGGTTCTCTGTGGAATTTCTTCGCGAATTAAATGCTAATGTGAACGATTTAATAAATCATGATGAAGAGCTTTTATGGGCTCAAGATCTAAAGAGATTTCTACTATCTGGTGATTCCGAAATGCATCTAAAATAAATTCAAAGCAGCAAGAACTGAGTTTTTAAAGAGTGTGACACCTAAGACTGATGAAGAAATTAAGGTCAAACTTTATACTTGCTGAATTCCTTCTGGTGGATCTGGGAAGCTATGAAATTCTTGATTCGTAAGAAAATCCTTCCCCTGTCATACGTAGATCAACGGTGATTCATTGTGGTTCACTTCTGTGGAATCGATAAACCTATGGATTACCATACCATTCCGAGGCGCTGATAAATCTGTACATATCATTCACCGATTTGTCCGATCCTTAAAAAAGTGTCTTCCTAGGATTTTAAATTTAATTTGGTAAGGTGCGGGACAGTGACAAAGAAAGTGTGGAGTGTCTTCATCTATTTATCCTACACAGGTCAGTCTTAGTCTCCCTGCATGGTATTTCGGTATATTATGCCCGATGAAGATGATAAGGATTTTTTTTTATCCATTTGCAGGATTCTTCCGGTTCTTAGTTTGTAAGAGAAAGGCCACAATTTCCTAGTTCCTAGCTGAAAGCTTTCCCTCTATCATTTGCAGTCCTTTGAATTTTGTTTCTAACTTCTTGTTACAAGATGGGATTTTAACTAGACAGGGGTCTAATGATGATCAGCTCATCAGCTGTTTCATTACCGGGCACCCCTTTGTGGACACAGCGACGGCGATTTACAAGCTTCAATTTTATTTCGATGGAAGAAATCGCTCTTATTTCTGCCCGGCTGTCAACAAAAGAGATCTGAAACCCGGAAGCCTATCACACGCAATCGTATTGCATTTTCTACATTTTTATTCTATGCCATGATCAGTTCACTCTTCAATTAATATACACAGACATTTTTGCTGTTGAAAGTGCATTTCCTTTATCTCCCTATCGACCATATGCTGTTGTCTACCGGTTGTTACCACCATTGAATGGAATTTAAAAAGGGGAGTGATAGATGCACAAGTTCATTTACACCTCAAGGAAGCAGTTTGAAACACTTTTTCCTTTTCTTTTTTTTGTAAACTCGTTCACACACACACCCTTCTTTTGGAAAACAGGAATTTCTTTAACTCATAACCGTATAAATAACGTGTGTGCATTATTACGGAAGGTACCACAGCAAAAGGCGGGTCTCAATCCGAAAACGTATCCGCAGCAGTCAATGATCAACGCATTAAAAAATTATGTAAATAATCGATTTGCAGTTTTTGCATTAATCAATGCGAAGAGTTGTCCTTCTCCCTGATTCGTAATCAAGAAACTCTTCCAAAAGAAATAAGAATCAAATTAAAAGCAAAAAACAAAAATGAATACAAAGACAACTTTACGATCGGACCGAATCGTCTACCCAACATGATCACGATCATCATCAACATCAACTGATGACCGCCCAGAGAATGTCCATCTTTCGAATGAGGTGCTGACGTATCCTCTGGAACTCTGCGATAGCACAAACTCTCTCAGACAGACGATAAGTTGTGCTGATGCTGGTTGATTCTCCTTGGTCTTATTTTCATTCTCAAGGCAAGACCAAACAGAAAAATAAAAATAAAAAAAATTGTAAAAAATTAAAATAAATAAATAATTCGATGGTAGGAGCTTGCGCGCTCCAAAGGAATCTCCACAGCATCATCAAGCCATCCACCAGGTAGATTACCTCACCTACCCACAAATAACCAAACCGGCAAGCAGGGAGTCCTCCTCATTTGACATTATGCGGTGGGATAATGCCTCATATACATGTTTAATGTGAGTTGTTGTGTGCAATAAAATAATGCGACATGAGGAATGAATTGCTCTCTGGCTCTGAATTAATGGCTTAATTGAAAAATTTGTTTCGCATGAGAATCGCCGCGCGCATCATCACATCCCATTGGACTTTTATTTCTTTTTATTTGGTCTTCCTGGGCACTGCATTTGTCTTGTTTTTTTTTCTGTGTAGGGATGAGAAAGAGGGTCCCCAAGTATTTGAGGTCATTAATGCATACATTTGCTTAATTTGTTTTTAAAACATTCGTATAATGAAATGAGAAAGTTTTATTGATTCACTTTGTCTAGATGCTTAGACAGTTTGAGTAGACAGTAACAAAATGTCAGCAAGTGGTGTGTATCTGGTGTAACCAGTTTTCGGGTTTGGTTATTTATTTATTTACTTTTTTTTGATTAAAAATTCTTTTTTGCTTTTTCCTTGAGACGTCTTGCATTAGATTGGTTGCGTTTATATTTCAAGATGTAGCAGTCCTTAATTTGACCAAATTTAACGAGAAAAACTTTAAATGAAAAACACTCTCCATCCTATAATTCATAGGGTATATTGGTAGACACTCATTTTCGGTTTATTTTGATGAAATTCTAGAGAAAAATATGACATTTCTTGGTCTTATGATGAATGAGGAGAAGACAAAGTACATACTGTCAACCGATCTGTCGAACACTGCCTACGACAGAATGTGACAATTGACGGCTTTAATCTTGAGGTAGAGAAGGAGTTTTTACCAAATATAAATTTAGGCAACCATTGCTCCTTCGATTTGTCCAAACAGCATGGTTTTGCATGCTGTATAGAACTCTGATCTTGCAGAAGAGAGCAAATCTTTGGATCCTTTTACGTGGCGTATTTGGCCCTCTCTGCTACGAGGGTAAATAGTAGAGAAGATGCAATTGCGAGCTGTATAAAGATGTATATGTAGTCAGGAAAGCAAAAATCTGTCGACTGCACTGGCTTGTTCACATCGAGCGAATGAATGAGAGTGCTGCAGCTTAAAGGGTCTTCGAATCCCAGTCACTTGGTTTACAAAGAAAACGGGGACTGAACTTTGGTTTAAAGATCAAGGAATCGCGGAGACTAGAAACCTTGGTCTAGTAAATTGAAAGAAGCGTTAGCTCAGGTTTTTATCCTCCAAGGGTCACTGAGCTGATAAAGAACAAATGATGGCGTTTTTTATCGCAATTTTTAAATGTTCTTGAATTTAAGTATTTTGTGTCGGCGTGTGTATCTCTAGAATGATTTTGAAATTTCCAACATCGAAAGAGTACGGAGGCTTTGGTTAGCATTCAACTACTTCATTGTGTGTTTAGAAATTCGTATGCAATATGATCTTCACTTTAAGGTTACTAAGAAGAAAAATATTCCACCGATCGATTTCCTATTTTGTTAGGTTCTGCTAATTTTGGTTTTACAAAATAATATTGGAGGTAGGGATCTTGTCCTCAATGATTAAGTCACAGATGTCCCACAAAATGTAGATATTGTTTGTAACGCAATTGTAAACTTTGGTCGCTGTCTTAAAACAGAATAAAGAGTCGTAATATGCGGATCCATTGGTGACTCTCAACGTGTTTCATAAGAAATTATACTCTCAGAGGTTTGTTATTGCCTCGGGGAAGGTCCCACCTCCCAAAACCCTTTGCGATCCCACCCTATGCTCAGCCACATCAAAAATTCCTATCATCACTGATTTTATTCAGTTTTTTGTTTTTTTTTTCTGTTTCCTCTTACCAAAAAGAAGAGAATCACCAGGTCGACAGTTTAAATGCGCCTCTGTACGTATACCTACGAGTAGATATGTATGCGTGTGCCTATAATTTAATGATGAAATCTGATGACGATAATAAACGATGTGAAAATTAAATTTACGCGTAGTCGCCACCACCACTACCAGTCAACCTACTTGAAATTCCTTTTTTGCATTTCATTTGCTCTGTTCTGTAGTCGAACAGCCTCATCAATGGGACAGCAAGAGGTAACCAGCAAACGCTTGAACTTGTGCTGCTTTAGCTCCATAGTTGGAATGGCAAAATTTATCTCCGGAAAAAATAAAAATACAAAAGCATTGTATCTCTTCATACCTGTCCTTGTCCACAGGGAGAGATGCTCACAGAATGTGACTTTTTTTTTTGTTTTTTCTTCGCCTACCTCCTTCAATTGATCGCTGATGTTTTATACACATAATTAACATTAAAGTGAATTCATTTAATATGAATCTTTCTTTTCCATTAAATGTCTGTTGTTGGGATGATGATAGTGGTAGTGGTGCATTGTTTTGGTCCGAAGAGAATACAACCGATCAGTGCAACACACGAAAAGATTGTTGCAATTCGATTGCCAATTAACAGGTTATTTTTTCTTCCTTATAACGTACACAGTCAGTCCGTCGCTCGCCGCTTAATCAATTTTATATCAATTTGTTAATGTGAGATAATTGTGATAATTAGGTATGCCAAGCACTTAAATACGTTTTTATTAGCTGTTGGGTGTGCGCTGCATCTGCAGAGGCGCGAACGTAAAAAAAAAAGAAGAGAAAATCAACTAAACAGAAGCAGAGGTGATAATGTGATTTTAAGGAGGACTCCCCGATTCACCTTATGCGGTGGAAGTGGTAGTCAATTAAATCGCATTCAGAAATTGAATTAAATTTGATTTGCTCGCCACACTCTCTCGGGCGCCGCTAAGAAGGGTGGCAAAATAAATTACCCAACCGGATTTTGTTTCTAATCGTGGGTGAAGGACGAGTAACATTTAATGACTTTTAGGATATTAGTGTCGATTCTATGTGATTAGAGAGGGTCAGGAGGAGAGATTTTTGCGAGTTTTCATCCCCCATTCTACCGGAGACTAAAGCGGAACGACCGGATTATTGATTGGAATGGGAATCCATATTGGATTTTTTTTTTGTTTAAGGGTGAAAGTTGGTAGCATACCTTACAATCTCATTTCATGATTAACACACAATGAGAACAAAACAATGCATGAGTGTGTGTGTGACTTACAATGGGGGATGATGAGGTATTTACCTTCACCCCTAATACAATAGTTTCCATGGCAAGTTTTTTTTTCCTTTCTGTAGTTTGTTTGGATTTTTTTTTTTCTGTGTGTACGTAACTTTCCATACCTTCCGTGAGGATTTGACTGTTCCCTAGCTGTATGGGTGTGTGCGTTTAAGTTAAGAAAAACTACACAGAAAATCGTATGAATTGAGGATTTTGAATTTTTGTGTACTCCCATGAGAAATATCAGAAATCTTGTTCTCTGTAACTGATACATTTTGAGTTTGAGAAACGTTCGTTGTAAGCCATATACATGCATAGTTGCTACATGAATTGCATTACATCGCGTGTGAGTATGTGTATTGATTACCCGCAGTTGAATGATATGAGAAATGTAACACCAGGAGTAACCAACCCACATAAATGATACGAAAACAATGTTGGAGATGTGGAAAAAAAAAACAAGCAAATCGAAAGGAGATATGTTTTCCCTTCAAAGATATTTACACGGAGAGAGTATCTATAAGTAAAAGTTTCTTGTTTTTCTACGTTTTTCTGTGTAAGTTTTGTACACACATTCCTAAATGTAGTAATATAGAACAAAGCAACGTCGTTGATGCTTGTTAGTTTTGCTCTTTTACTCGTTTAAGTTCTACATTTTGATTCCCTAGAAATTGAATGTTAACTGAGACTGACGGTGGCACATGTTCAATTCTCAGAGTTGAGTTGAAATACATGGGAATATGGTCAGTTGTGTTGCGGTGGAAATGGAAGTGATCTATTGCGTTGATTTTTTTTTTCTTTTTTCTCGATTCTGTGATTGTTTTGATGGTGTGAATGGATTCACTGAAATCTTTCTAAATCTTGAGGTACAGACAGTAGGAAGTTCGACCATGTCAGAGTCCACCTGATTTACACTGACGCTCCGTCGAAAACATATCATAGATGGAAACTTCTTGACTATTGTTACAACGCTATTGTATGCAGCGATTTCTGTAGGAACTGTAGGGATAAGGGAGAGGAAGAATCTAGTGTGCACCTCTCTGCACGTGCCTCGCCTTTGCAAACATTAGAAAAACCACCTTTGGAGAGTACCTACTTTTTTAACGTTCTAAATAATCTGAACATCGCCAGAAAGGCTGATCGAACCTGTAGTTTATGGTAATCTCAGTGGTTTCAAAAGTCACAATGTATCTATGTAGTTTTGCTTCTAAGTGTACCTCTTCTCAGACTCCTATAGACTCCCCTTAGCCGTTTGTGAAAATGTTTTACGTCTAAAATGCCAGTGATTGACAAGATTTTTTCCTTCCTCGATCTCTGAGCTTGCTGTCAGATCTAACAGTTGAATCCATACACTTATTTTCTTACTTTTCACTTATTTCTTACACTGTCACTCATTTTAAAATCTTCTTTACTACAAAAAATATTTAAAAAGCTGGATTTATCAACTTGAAGACTGAATTGGGCGGTTTACCTTTCAGAGATCACGTTGAAGTTGATCAATGAACAAGCTGGAGCAGAATATTGGTTGTTGAACTTCATTTAAAGTAATCTACATTCTGCACTGTACATGTTGCACCCCAGATGAATTTTGTCGGTTTAATTATTATTTGAAATGAAAAACAAAAATTTTAATTTATTCTGGGGAACTCCCGAAAACAATCTACGTAATCGCAAAGAATACACATTAAGTCGTCTGGTTGAATAATAAAGCGATGAATGTAAGTCTTTTTTTAAATTTCTATAGCTTCACGGCAATTTAATTAAAAAAATGATCTATGACACAATCCAAACGAGAAAAAAAAACAGCTTCAGCAAAAACAAAAAACCCGTCAATTATTTCCCAACAATCCGCAGTCTTTCTTGCTTCCAAACTATAGCTCTCTATATGCATTGGCTGTATATCCATTACTCTAACATTAATAAAGTTGTCAAAGTATCAATTTAATTGATTTCTCATAGTCACCAGACCCGACTCTAAACCACAATAATTGACTTCGAGTCATAATGTATCATATCGCCAGTTGCGAACTATCAACGAAATGCGTAAGCAATCTCTGGTAAATGTCAATGAAACCAATTATTTTCTAAGCAATTTTCCAGGTTCTTTACGTTCAACCACAGATGTGTGTCCATTGTACATAGAACATGTCATACTTTCTAAAAAAAAAAAAAATTCAAATAAATAGGAACTCCTCTTTGTCAGCCCACAATCGGCACAAGCAGCTGGTAACAGGCAAGCAGTGGTCATAGTTTGTTCCTGTTTTTTTTTTTTTTTTAATTTGATCTAAACTAGAATTGCAAAATCATGTTTCATATTTATAACATTTTAATTAGACCAGCACTCCTAGGAGAGTGAATAGACAGCAAAATCTACTCCGCACACCACTATTGGGTGCATAAACTTTCGACTTAAAATCTCGACACATGGGTGTGAATTGTTATTCTAATGTACATTCGTTTGTACACTTTTTTTGGAATTTTTTTATTTTTTTGGACAGACCGACCTAATTACCTGTGAAGTATATATTTTCACTTAGTAGATGCATTAGACACATTACCGTATGTGCCATCCAAAAATTGCATTAATTCATTAGGCCAATGTCACATTAGCCTTGTTAAGTGTCTCTATCTTCACTCCATATACAGAGGAAGTAGGTAGGTAAAAGTATCTTGCTCGTTTCAGGTTTCATTTGGTTACACTCAATGGCATTTTGCTGCTGAGGGCTTCTAATGGATTTTCGGTTTATCCCCTTTCCCCTTGTGTGTTTCACTGCGCCCATGGGAAGCACTGACGAAAAATCATATTTTCGTTGCGGTAGCTAATTTCTATATTCTGACGAGAAATTTTAATTAACACACCGAAAAGCATATAGCATATGGGGGAGGAGGTAGAGAGAAAAAAAAAAACAAAAACAGACTGTTATGTGGAGAGAATGTATTTGACATGCCACATGTGGAAGTGGAAAGCCTGAAAATGTCCGTTTCAGAGTTTCGCAGAAAACAGGAAAAAATTAGTTGAATTTTTGCTTCTAACCCAAAAAAAAAGAAATAGAAATCCAAAAACGAATGGAAACAAACAGCAGAGCTAATGTGCGAATAGTTCGTGTGTTTAATGTCGCCCTAACGAGCCACAAAAGCCGGAGCAGGGCTGTTGCCACCAAAGAGCTTTTGCAACATATGTACGATGATTCTTTTTTCCTTTTTTTTGGCTCCCTCTGGTAGAAAATATACCACATTATAGCCTTGTGTCTTGCCACATAATGTGTTCTTTGGTTATGGTTATGTTTATGATTATTATTTGGTTTAGTCTCTAGTGGATTTTAGTTATAACAATTAGAACCGTATATATCTGTAATTAGGTGAGAGTGATTTTAGTTGTTATTTGTTATGTTTGGGTGGTAGAAATTAATGTTATCTTTTTTTTTTATTTGCTTTTCGTTAATTGAAAGGCAGACAAGGTTTAGGATTCTGTAAAAGTTTATCTTTGTTAGCACTGTCAGCTGTTTCATGATACACACTAACACAGTTATGGTTTAAGATTTAGACTAAGTATGTTGGAAATTAGGACCATATGGCATGGGGGTATATTTTGGAAAATACATGTTATTTAAAGATATGGTATCTTAGCAGGTTACTAGCAGTCGGTTTAATTGATCCATCCTTTGATGTTGCTCATGGGGTTGATGATAATCATAACTCTCATTACTTTCCCACAGAATCACAGAATGTGTGCTTAATTGCTTCACTGATTTCAAGGCAAACTATTTCTTCCTAGTTCGATAGCTGCGTCAAACCCCAAGCGATCGAGGAACATCGACTCCTTAGCATCACTTACCTTCCTGAGAAACTTTGATTGCTTTTGACTCAGTGGATTGTAAATGGATGTATCCGAATTTGGTATCGCCTTCATTCACACGAATTTAGTAAATTTCGTCACGGAATCTTATTGAGCTCCGCAGTTATAATGTTTCAAAAGAAAAACTCGCGATTATCTGAAAGATCAAACCTGATGATGGCGCTGCAGTTCGGTGTAGACCTGGACCTCAACCAATAAGCGTTTCTAGCCAGTTCGGTTGCTAGCCAAGCTGCCTCCATTTTTGAATGCCAAGTTGGTTGAGATGCCTTTCCACTTGCATTCGCCATCTGAATCGCGGTATTCCTGTACCGCGTTTTCTTTTCGGGGTAAATTCGAAGATTCTCCGGGTCAGACCGCTCGTGTTTATCCGTTATACATGTCGCAGCCATCTTTTTCGTTGTATTTGGACTGTTTTGATTAGGTCGATGTCGCTGTTCATACAGTTGTATCTTCTGCTCCACTCACGGTCTGAAAGATCAAAATACGTATTTAAACAGTCGACTAGGTATGGACAATGAGTAGCATCATAACCTCCTGGCCTCGTCTGGTGTACGGATGGATCCAAAATGGAAACGAGATCAGTATTCAGCATTTTTGTAGAGAATCACTCTGTGCGAATTTCCCACTCAGCTTTGGTCCATATTTCAAGCGGAAATCCTTGCCATCAATCATTTTGTGAGACTCAATCAAGCAAATGATGGCCCATCAATACAATTAAGCATGTTAGCAAGTAAGCATATCGTCATGAGAGATGCAAAAGATGTTTGCCTATAACAATCCTGATAAGTCTGGCTTAACCCACTAGAACAAGCATGCTCAAAGCTGCACAAGAAAATCTAGTTTGCTTCTGAATCTTGATATAGGAACAACCTTAGTGATCTAATTGGAATTTTCAGCGGACACTACTGCCTGATTAAACACCTACATTGCATAAATCTGACAGTAGATAGAAGTATAGGTACGGACTATACTCCTACTTAAGATTTTTTTCTTCTTGTAAATTAAGTCTGAAACGAAACGATTTAGCAATTTTCGAAAAAAAAAGATCGTTTTAACGTACCTACCTACGCGTTTCTTCAAATAAATTCCGCAACCAAACAAAACGTTTTGTCACCTTTTCATTAAAAATTACCATTTTTATGAAATAATGCAAAAACATTTATTTATTTCGTATTAATTTGCATTCAAGTTTTTTTTAATTTCAAATCCAATGAGAATACACTGATAATGTTAATAATATTCATAAATCATATACAACTCAGTAGTTTGTAGTAGTAGCAACAGCAGCAGCAATCATTGACAAGATACAAATGTGTGATGTGATCTATTCGTGCGTATAAATTAGTCAACTAACATACATATACAGTAAGTACTGTGTATCTTTTCGAATTGAAAATAATGAAATAAAATCCTATGTACGATGAGTACAGAGTCTGCAAAAAGAAATAAAAACTTAAAGATCAAACGAGTGTGTGTAATGATGACATTACAAATGTACATTTTGAATGAAGAGGCTTCTTCTTTTTGTATCTTCTTAGATTTTGATTAATTACATTTTAAATAATTTGTTAGTCAACTTATGTGTTTGCTTATTCTTCATCGATGCTTAATTGGTGTTTGCTTGATTGACTGTATCTGAAGTGTGATTAGTAAAATAAATTACTTGGTTGAATATATTTGTAGTCAAGGTAAACAAATATTAAAATGTTAATGTTTAACCTCTGCGTAAGATTGGATAGAACTTTTTTTTTATTTATTTACAACCAGTCTCATGATGGTGCGTAGTTATTACCAAAGGTTTGTGAGGAAAGTCAAATACTTATCTCTGACCTATCCCAAGTCCTGACTCAGTTTTCAACTATCCAATTCTGGAAGATCGGAGCTCTAGAGTCTAGACAACACCCAGTAAAAACCTTAGACGGCTCTCTGCTCATTACGGATGATGGGCAACTTAGATTGGGGGAACATTTCGCTTCGGTTTTGAACTAAATCAGAATTAGCTTTTCTAAGTTACAATGGCCCGTATCCACACCACAACCCCAAACCTCCCAGATCACTGTCGTGATGAGAGCACTCAAGAACAACAAAGCAGTGGAACTTCTGCGGAGCTATTGAAAGCAGCGCCATCAGTATCTGCGGAACTCCTGCAACCACTGATAGAGAAGGCCTGGGAAACTGAGTCTTTTCCCGAATAGTGGAAAAAGAAAGTCTCATAGCTAGTCGGTCCATCAAATGAGAGCTTATATGGAGAAGTAAGCAATCGTCGTCGGGCTGAAGATCAACATAACCCAAACTAAAATTATCAGCCTTGACACAACCTTCCATTACAGGACAACCGGTAAAGATGTCAGAGGATTTTCAAGGATTTTAGAAGTATCGTCTCCCAGCCTGTGTTTAGTATTTTGTTCCAAATATGGAACAGTAGGAAATTGTATAAGCTTAAAGACCAAGCTATGACTGTTCCAATCCAATGAAGAACTTACGCGTCTACACCTATGGTATGTGTAGATGCGTAGTTACAGCAAATGGAAAATCTCCGACACTATCACAAGAAAACTGCAAACGTTCTTCAATCGATGTCTTTAAAACATCTTGCGGATTTCCTGGTCTATATGTGTATTTTCAATGAGAGAACGGGTTAGGATTTCATAGACATCACAATTCAACGACGCAGGTGGCAGTGGATCAGACATACATTTTGAAAATTAAAAAATCATTTGTGAAACTTTAAATAGATTTAAACGGTATAGAAATAGACGAGATAAAGATCTCTCTACAAAAAGAACAATCTCGTAAACTTTGACTTGAAAAACTCAACTGGTTTGCCTTAGTTCATTTTTCAAACCCAAGAAGTGTGATTTGTAAAATTGCTACCTTATCGTCCAGGTAATTTCTTACCCAAGTTCTTACTTCAATGCAGTCTGTGCCTTACCTTGAACAAATGTACACATTCATTTATAATCTCCCATGAAAATTTAATTTATTATAAACCATCTTCCAACGAAATTTTGAAACTCCCAACACCATCTGTGCTAAAAGGGCGCGTAGAAAGCCACACATCAACAAACCAAAATTAAATTTAAAATTAAAAAAAATAAAATTCTTTTAACGATGCACAGGCATGAACTCTTTTCTTGTTGAACTTGACTGATCTAAAAAAAAAAAGAAAGATTTGCGGAGGAGAGGCGACTTCAGTTGTGTGGATACAAATGACAACGTAACATTGCACCTCCCGCTTTTCGCGTTTTCATTTAATTCTTCTTTTTTTTTGCCCCAACTGCAACACTCTTGACACATATAAAAACTCACGAGATGTTTCGTTTGAAGATGCGTACATCTGACAGACAGCCAGGACAGACAGACATACACAACACACTGCCTTCTTCTGCCTCTATCTGTTGCATTTCAAGTTGTGTTGTGCGTGTTTGAATTTTTTTTTTTTAATTTGAGTTGAGTTAATTCCAAAATTAAATCCCCGATGAAAATGCATTTAAGCGAATAAAAGATGAGATGAGACTACCAGACGCTTTAACATGATCAAAAACCAAACCGTGCGGATGTGAAGCGAGGACAAACCACTAGGGTTTGTGTGTGGTTCACATGGCACTTCGTATGCAATTTTCCAGTTTTACTTATTTTTTATTAAATTTTTATTTTTTTCTTCCTCCTCATCTCCTCATCTACTCGTCGACTGTTCAGTCCATGGTATAGACATGAACCCGCGATGGATCGGACCTAGTATCCGTGATTTTATTCGTGGGCAATCAATTGAACGTTTGGTGGCTATAGGTAGCCAACGATTATCTGTGATAAAAATTCGATGAAAAATGATGAATAAAATGTCAGTTTCGCCTTTAAAGGAAAAATAGAAAAAAAAAGAATGTATCTACACAGCAACATCTAGACGAAATATTTTCGTGGAATTTGTCGGCTTTTTTCAGAATTTTGATTGTCTTTGCTTGTGTTGTGGGTTTTCACGTTCTGCTGTGACATGAATTCGTAGATAGACATATAGCTCCTCTCTTTCGCATAAAGATGTGTTGTTGTATGAAATGGCCAAAGGAGCCAAATTTCTGCGATGCATTGTTTGAATAATTGAACCCAAAACAACGAGAAGAATTCGTGTGACGGTATGATGGCAATGGTAATCGTCGATGGCCAACTATTAGGAAAAACTGTCATGCATCAACACATGAAAACCAACACGTCCTTCATGAAATTTCATGTGTGTCACATTCACATCACACAACAAAAAAAAATAAAAATATGGAAACTATACACCCACCAACTGTTACGCAAAAATATTATTTTTTTTCTCCACCCGATACCATGACTAAAATTATAAAGAATATGAAACTGAGGAAAAACAAGGAAATTCATAGTCCTTCTGTTTTGTTTTACTTAGTTTTTAACCTGCTGTCAGGAGTTCTAGAGTTCTATACTCACAGCAGGATAATAAAAGAGAAAGTTTTCCCTACAAAAAAAAAGAAGAAGAATATTCCCAATCCATTTGGGAAAAAAAAAAATCCAAACAATCTGAGAAGAACAACAAACAAGGATACGACGACGTCCTGTCGTCAAAAAAGTGAACAAAAACAACAAACATTCAACCAAAGAAGGAATTCGTAAAAATTATGACGCAATACTCTCGCATTTTTTTTTTTCTCGGTCATCAAAATTAGGTCACTTCGTCAGATAAAGTGTGTCGTGGATTGGAGTTATTGCTGTGACGGTTGTTGTGGTATCTATCCCCCGTTAAACGTGCCCCGATGGCCGATTTAAATTTCTTGCATGACACAATGTTATGTTCAAAGATACGAGTCAGTATCAACCACCTACTTGCAAAAACGCAGTCCACCGCAAGCACACACACGTTTAGTTTGGACTTGTATACCTGTTTGGTTGGCATTAGTTGGAATTTAATTTTCATAATAACCTTCGTTATGGACACAGGTGACACAAAATATTGCAATAGAAAGAGAGTGTACCTTGGAATTGGTGTTATTTTACTGCTTGGTCGAGTTAAGTAATAGCTTGTTACATTTCAGAAAGGTATACACATTTTATGACCCCAGAACTGGGCTGTAATGAGGATAATTTGAAATGGTCACTTGGTATGTAAACATAAATCATCACAGCAGTAAAGTGATTTACATGTGATTACAAACACTTAAGGATATAACAAGCGATTCCATTAGTATGAATCCATTAGAGGATGTCTAGTCAGGTGGTTTATTATCAACAAAATGGATGGAAACAGGCAATTGAAGTTTGTTCGGAACTGAAATTTGATACGAATAAGATTATTCATTCAGGAGATGCAACTAGGAAAGTACAGACAAAAATAATGAATTAGCAATATTTGCAGTTGTCGATTAAATAGACAGAAATTGAACTTACAGGGTGGTGTGAGGTGGTGGTGTTTGTGACACTTACAGAAACATAATTCATTGTTCGATGTTTCCACCTTTTTGACGTTGAGGATTTAACAGAAACATTGGTCTAGAATTTTCGACAAAAGATAACTTCAAATCTAGCTAAGTGGCATGTTGCTAATGTTGCTTCAAAATGAGCATGGTGCTTAAAGAACATGTCGGCAGGCACTTGGCCGTCGTGACTTTGATTGACAACAGCTGCAATAATTACTTAAAGCTCCCAAAGTGCCCAGGGTCCACATAGCTTATTAGTTCCTCGTAAATGGCTATATCAAGATTGAATATTAGGCTGATGTATGCCTTTCAATAAAAATGCAGACTCGTCCTAAACTACGCAATTTTAACGAGTAATTACAACATTAACTCCTATAAATCATTTTAAAAATGCTCAGACACTCCAAATATAGCTATTATTGCCAATTTCGCTAAAATTATGATAGCTTTGCCTAGATCCGAGCCCAAAGTAATATAATTATTATATCTACAGTGACTTTCTTGACAGTCAGAAGGAAATTCCATTTACCAACATTCTTCATGGTGAACATCTTGCAAAAATGATTTCACGTTCTTCGTGGCAATAACATCAGCAGTCTGGCTCGGCCGGTACTGTATCATTATGGTCAAATCGAGTTATTGGCACTTTGATTGCAATGCAGAAATTAATGACTCAATTGTGGTGAGTGTATCGGAAAATGCAGCTCAGCCAACGAAGAACCATAACAATCTCGCACACGTCTCATAATTAGGATCACTTTTCTGCAACAAAATCAACTCAGCACGCCAAACTGCACAACTATCAGAGATGACCATACAAATGTAGACACTGTGTGTCCTTAATAAGGTGCACAGCATCAACGTTAATTGCATCATTGGCCCGTAGGAGAGTAACTGGCAAACGTTCTGCTGGTATAGGCTGTCTACCTCCTTGTATGCCATGTGCTTTGGCAACATTTTCACACGCAATCAGCACCATCCTCCGCAAAGAAATATAAAAGAGAAGCAATCCTGTACTGAGACAAAAACCGCACGCTCAATTGTTCCTGTTATATGTGTTGTAATGATGGTATTTCACATGGAATGACGTATTCCTCTGGGGAGAGGAGAGCCAGTTGACTTCATCGTCTTCATCTTTATCTTCATCGATGCGATACAAAAACATGATCTCCAACACCTTGTTGGACGACAACCCAGCGACTGCAGAGAGTATCGCCTTGGATTGACAGATGAGAGCTTGCTGGTAAAAAGTATCTCACAGATTTCTCTCCAAGAAGTGCATGACGTGTAAAAAGTCATACGCGCGTACAATAATGCTTAATGCTTGCTGCATGTGAAGTCGGGTCGATTCCATGTTTAGGCCCTTGTCTAGCCATTTTTGGAACGCAAATAAGCAAAAGTCTCTTTTGATTTTATATTTTGGGAAGAACTCTAGGCGTACAGCTGACTGCAACTACAACTGCAACTCTGCTGTGTGTGCATGCGTCTTTTTTTTGCCGCGCGCAAATGTGTCAATTAGATTTATTATCAGGCGATGGTCTTTAGGTGATTGCTTGTCCATCTTTTTTGTACGTCACCACTATTCCCAGATGTATTGCAATGTGCGTGAGATGAAGTAATCTTGGTGTTGCAGTGCGTTAATAGAGGGGCAATGGTGCAAAAGGATATAGCAATAAAATGCAACAGGTGCAACAGGTGACGATGGACGTCGTCGTCTGTCTGGAGTGACAGAGTGGGGGTTTAATTCTCAGAAAAGTAGTTTTTTCCGAATAGGTATTGTTTAATCAAATGCAATTAAGAAAATAGTTTTTATTGTTTTATTGTTATAACAGCCTTCTAATGAATTTATTTTCTTTTTTTGTTTTATTGCAGGTATGTGTCCTGGAGTCGGTGTTTATTTAGATAAGTGAGTACGCTATATGGGTGATGCTTGGTGTAAATATATTCAAATAAATCTTCTATCAGAAGGTCCTTAAGTGGGTTTGTTGATGCCTCGAAGACAGACTTTATAGCATGTGGTTAGGATTCCTTTCAGAAGTAAGAGTTTAAATGGAAAAATAAAATCTGTCTATTGACAAATCTCTCTGAGTTTTAAAAATTAAAGTCGAATTGTTAAATCGCGATTTTTAATTAGATACCATAGATTGATAAACTGCATGAGATACATGACTTATGATACTGAGGTTTGGTTGATGTGTAGGTGATGCTCTTATTTGCATCTGTTTTTTTTTTTTCTAATGCATCAATATAGATGGAAATATGTCAAATTGCTTAAGCAATATAATAAAGGGTACCACACAACTTGTAGAATGATGCCATTAGAATCTGGTAATAATACTTGCCAATGGGATGGATAATCAGGCAATGATAAACGCGCTGGGAAGAGATGAACATCAACACATCTCCTGGTTTGGAATTTGTGCAATTAAAAATTAATTGTGCTTAGGTTGAAAGACAGGACATCAAAGAACTCAAGGAAATTAAAAGGCGGAAGCATCAGCCAAACAGGTATCAGTCTCGGACGTTTTTGGGCCCAAACTATTTGTTACACTAGACAGAGGAATTCTAGCTTGACATAGAAATAGCCCGCCAATGAACAGCAGAAAAGGCTTTTGGTAGGTTCTACCAAGCGAGAGGTTCTAGGTATGAAGCGAGGATTAAACAAATGGGTAATGGAACGTACCTGAAGAGGTAGGGATATGTCAATGTTCGGCACAAGCTAGCAGGATAACAGGCATACTAATTAGAAAAAGAAAGGATACTCCAAATAAATACGAAACAAATGGTGGCAAAATTAAAAATAGTAAATTGAGGGCAGGGAGGAACTTTGTTGTGCTCCTGTGATTTCGTGGTTAAAGCTCTAAGTAACGTTTTACCAAACAATACAAATATTTGGTGCGGTAGCTCATAGCGTGCGTGTTGAATTGTTCGTACGAATGGACCTACTTTTTTGTATTGCCGATTCCGAGCGTCGGATTGAGAAGCTTTACATGACATATTGTACCCTTGGAGGTTTGTCATTGTCTGCCGTGAGGTAGTGCCGCGAAAACATTTGGTTATCTCGCCTAGCAGTTCAACATGCATTTTGCGTAGGATGTCTCCGGTTTGGTTCCTCACTTAACTTTCCAGTTTCATATGCCGAGTTCGTTGATGTAATTTTCTACTTGCACGCACCATAGACCATGAAGTGGATTCAATGAATCTGCGGGAAGAAGCATCGGTGTTCATTTACCCTACATGACCTAGCGCTGTATTTAGGTCGATGTCGTACTAGGTTAGGTTATTTAAGAGTGGCAGGCTGCAGTTACAACCTCACTTAGACCAGATAAGGTCCATTGTGTTACCACCGGGATCTGTATTTCGCTAGGAATACTACCCGCAGAACCAGCCGGAGCTTACTATGAAGCGCTGGAGACTGCCTATGCTGATGTCAGCCTGTTCACTAAGGTTGTTGAAAAAGCTGACTCCTAAGTATGCTCTTCTCCGAGCTGAAAGGGCCGCACATGTACAGAAAAGGTGGAGGATCGCCTCTTTCTCTTCCTCATCCATGCAGGAAGCCCAGTCTATTGGCCCAGCATTGGTGTCCTGAAATGACACCCACTAAGGTGCTTATTAGCAATCTATTCCGTCTGATGAGACAGTGGGAACGTTTGAGATCCAGCTTTGGCCAAATCTGCCTGGTGATGAGAAAGGTGCTTGATGTCGTACTATGTAGCTTATAAAGTTCATGGTGGAACCTTATTCTCCATGATCAACCATAAATCGAAAAATGAACATTTCTCTTGCAGACTCATCTGATTTGGACAAGATCCATACTACTGTCCCTTACAAAAATACGGATATAATGAGAATCTTATATAGCTTCCTGATACAGCTTTACAACTTACTAAAGAACTATTCCAGAGTGGTATATTGTCTTATGTTTGATATTTATGCTGATATCGTTGGCATAGAAGGAATGATATCTCCTAACCGTTCCAACTGTATTAAACAAATTGAATCCATTTAATTGGAATATCTTAAATCGATGACTATAGCAAAAAATATTTTGTTTGGATTATTAATTAATTCTTCATAAGTAATCGATAGATCTATTCATATAAAGACTGTTATCCGATTGCCGGCCTAAATTTGTAAAATTTTATTGTTTCCAATGACAATAGCTTACTTTTGCTATTCCCCAAGAATTCCCCTAACATACATAGACATAGATAAATTAAAAAAAAAAAAAGAAACAATTCAACAGAAGCTAGTGCTTATTTATGAAAATGAAATCATTAACTTTTTGAATAGCCCCCATTTAATATGCCGCTTGATTACTTATGTACACATCTCTCTGTCTCTCGCATAAGCGAATTAATTTGAATAAATTTATCTCAAACAGCCGTATTATAGTTGTTTAAGATTGAAAACTTTTCAAACAAACCGGATATGTAACATTTAGTGCCCCAAAAAAAAGATGATTGCCTATAATAATATAAACATGTGTTTTTTTTTAACGTTTTTTTTTTTTATTGTGACTCAACACAGGAAAAGGCAAAGCCAACTTTAAGTCGTATCTCTCACAAATCATCACCTAATATAACAAAAAAAAAAAAAAATAGCTATCTATCCAAAATGTTATTTATATGCTCATTTAGACACTATAATCCATTTTATATATAAATTATTAAAGTTAGATGACCTATTCATTTGATACCGTTTTTGGCTTATAATCGAATAAAAGAGAGTTTTCTCAGATAATCTCCGCTTCGTGGTTGGTCGTCGTTAAAATAGAAGCAGAGTGGCAAATTATTTTTTTGCAAATTAATTAATAGAATGTTAATTTAAAATTTTAAAAGGAATATTAATTTATTGAAAATATTTATCGAAATTTTTTCAAAGATTTATGGATACACGCATTTTTTAAGAAACATTATGGTTGACTTGAGAATTTTATTGTTTTGGTATGTAGCTTCAGATGGCGTTTGATCTGCCTACTCCTGCTTTTTTTTGCGGGGGTATAGGTGAAATTCTGCCATGAGACAGTATGAAGAACTGCAGCACGTGCTCGTACAGTAGTGTTCGATCCCTACTCAGTAAAAATACCATTAGTATCTACTACAACTTATTTAGTGGTTTAGGTGCCTGCTGCACCGCAAATTAGTGAGCTAAATCGGACGGTTTTTCTTCTTTCTAGTCGGCATTGTTACAATGACCGTTGAGTCGATATGGCGCAACATTTTTAAATTCACCATCAACTGTAACTATTTTCAAATCTCGAATGTGCAATGGTGCGATAACGATGTTCCTATTACTTTTCTTGGTGCAACCCTCAAGTTGGATACCATACGTCCACATGGGTTTTAGCTCTTGCTTGCACAAAAGCAGCTTGTTCTGGATATTAAGCTTCGAATACAGTCTGAGCAACAAATACACTTCTCTGTAACTAATCAAGTTCTATTTTCTTCAAACGGAGTTGATTAGGATCGGTATCCGGTCATACGTCTGTACGCCGTGCTTATTATTTTTATTTCTATATCCGCCGTCTTGTGCTTCACGTTTTTTGTGCATAGAATAAGCATGAGTTGATTTGACATGCAACTTTTCAAGCAGTTTTCGCTATTTTTCGGAAGTTTCTTCAACTGTATTACCCGTTGCCAATATTGCTGTATCGTCCGAAAACCATAACAGTGCTTTTTAGTTGTAGTATATCTTTGAAATTAAATATAAAGTCGGATCAAGTTCATTCTCTTGCGATACCCCATCCCCGATTTCCTTAAAATCTGAATATTCGCCTTGTGTACCACGGAAGAGTCTGTCTTCGAAGAAGGATTTAAGAATGTTAGATATCACATATTCAACGACGAGTTATACGAGCTGTACGGAACATCACACCTTAGGTGGCGTACACAAGTAGAAGGGGACCTCAACCAACTTAAAGTGCGTAACTGGAGGTCAGCTAAGGACCGAGGTAGCTGAAGAGGCTTCTTGGTTGAGGCCAAGCTTCACCCAGAACTGTAGCGCCACCTAACTTATTAAAAAAGTGAGCGTTATTGGCTTAGCCACTTTAACCTTAATCACTTTTACAACAGTCACGTAAACACTCCAATTTTAAGCTAAATTAACCCTTAGGTTAGCATAGATTCCCTAAAGTTAGTCTGGCTGTGCATTTAAAAGTGCTTTTACGGGAGTTTATTGCTTGGACTACCCTATACTCCTGATAATTCACACCAAGAATCCGCAAAGAATCTGCTTTCCGACCGATGAAGACGATGACTTTTTTAAAGGTCACAGACCAAGTGGTTGTTACATAATTTTAAGCATAGCAGTCTTGATGTCTAGTTTGTTGGTTATCGAGCCAAAAGGTGCAGTGTCCTATTAGAAGTTTCAATGGAGAGAATTGCAGAAACCTCCTTCACCGATATCTGTCTCCATATAGGGCTTGTCAGTGTAGATTTAGATGTCCTTCAGGGTTTCGGTTTCACAGGGCTGCCAGATTTGTTAAGACTTAAAATGTTACATGAATATAATTAAATCTTACTTCAAACTACATTCTGTCAATTCTTTCAAACATTGATCTAGTTGCCGTCGGCAAAACCGTTTTCATACAACCGATTCTCATCGAAAAAAGAAAAAAATTCCTTCAATCGCGTATCGTTTAAACGCAACGCTTTGCCAACCATAACCGAGTGCTGAAACTCACATCACCTATACACATCCCATTCAACACAAAATGTATCTTAGGATGCACGTGCCACAAACACTGTATCCTGGGTATAAATTTATTAACCGAATATCAGCAATGACAGTTTTATTATCGCAAGCACCACACCGACGACAAGAGAGGAAAAATAAAAAATAAAATAAGAAATAAACACAACAACAACACCATCGAGAAACCTGACCAACACAAGTCCTTGGCCTAAGCGCTCTACTTAAACCACTGATACCAGGAGTCATCGGTGTCCATCCGCTATCCGCATTCTCCAACTGCCTTAGACTATCAATTCATTCAACAATTCTCAATTCCTCGGTGTGTGTTGTGTGTATCTCAACCTCACTGCTGCTGCAGTTGGTGGATTCATCTCAAATTGCCAGAGAAATCGAACTCGGGTTACGATTAATCCGCATACGGAAACTCCATGCAAGAAAGAGAAGAGGGAAAGAAAAAGAAAACCGCAAACTAATCTTTAGAACTTTGGGAGTGAAAGGAACTCCAACTGCAGCTCCAACGTGTGCGTTTTCCACAGTTCTGTGGGAACCAAATTTACGTCAGGCCAACAGAATCGTTGGCACCTCTGTCTGTTCAGCAACGTGGGCGCTAAGGCAATCCGCCCTATCAACATGTCATCCAACAAACGAATTCCTGTCATTCAATTGAAAATGGGGGCGCAAGTGTTGTGACGCACGGGATTCGGGAACTCTTCTCCGCCTAGTGAATCATTTCTGGAGGTGCTCGCACTCACAAATAAAAAATAAAATAAAGTGGGAAACGAAAAACTTTTTGAGTGAATGAGCTCCTCCAGTGTAAGCACCGCACAACGCGCACAACAAAATGTATCTCACAGAGGCGAAGACCAAACCCACCACTGCTAGATACAAGATACAACACACCAAACGAGCAACAACAACAACAGCAACCACTAAACAAGGCGAGAGCACTTTTGGCTGATGGTGATTGAAGTGGAATGAACGATTTCCCTCTCAACCATCAGCCATTTTGATTTACGACCTTCATGTTTGCCTGGCTGCTGAATATAATACCCTCCTTCGGAGCAGTGAGTGGTGGTGCGTATTGTGTTCGAATGCATGTGTGTGTGTGTGTAAACGATATAGTGTGCACCAACACTATGCAGCAGAATGACACCATGCAATGCGAATCATTTGTTTCGCCTTCTTTGATGGAGAACTCAACGAAGCGAGTCTGTTGGGTCGACCGGCTGGTTGGTCCGACACATGGGCGATGCGAAGCGAAGTAAGCAAACTACTTTGGGTGGGGGTGGTTGTGATAATAGTGGTGGCAGGCAGTCGTGGCAGAAGTAGTAGGGTTTACTCATTGTGTTTTCGTTTGATGTTTCTCGTGAGAAAACGACCTTTGCAGCTGTGTAGTGTAGGTAGGTTGGTTTGTTACTCTAATTCAGAGAAGTAGGTGTTGCCATGGTCTTTTAAAGTGATTATGTAGTATGGTTTTTCTTTTACCACTAAAAAATACGTTTCAACCACAGGAAAAAAAAAATGGTTTCTGCTCGGGTGTAAAATGGACCATAATGGCCTAAGGCATCGATGTATGTGTCTTTAATGGATTAGAAACAGTGGACGGTTTCAAGTCATGTAAAATGCTGGTGTTCCCCAAGGCTTCGTTTTGCCTCCGATTCTCTTCCTCATTTGTATAATGAGCTCTTGTCTGCAAACTTCTAATCCAATTAATTCCTTGGCTGATGACAGTAACCTTCGTTTTTTATATTCATTCCCTTATCCAGGGTTAGTAGTTAGGTAGAGGTTCAACATGAACCCAACAAGTAGCACTAGGTGTGCCTTTTACCACGACTCGTGTGACCTGATTGGTGATGTGAGTTGTTGAGGATGTGAGACAGTAGGTATCTAGATTTAGCCTGTGGAGTCGAGAAAGTGGATTATATTGCTTATCCAAGTCCTTGCTCTTCGGAAGAGGAAGAAGAACGGCAATGTATGCTAAACTCACCTCGACAGCATAATATAATAGGATGCTACAAATGAGTAGAATTAAATACCTTCTTCCAAAATCCAATACTGTCTTCTGTCACTTAAACGAAACTCAAACCTCGTAGCATTATTCATGCATGGTACTTGCATTGTCGAAGCCGGAAGACTTTCCATCCGCGGTATATATGTTAACAACAATCTTCGTTAGAACGACCACGTATTAGAAGTCGCTAAAAATAGTGCGAAATGTCTAGGTCTAATGCAAAATAATACTTTATCCCTTCTGATCTGGCTTCAATCTATAAGGCGTTCACTAGCCCAAAGCTCGAGTAAAACACTCAAATTTGGCCCTGTGTCCCAAAAACTGTCCCACACATTATAGACAGAATTCAAAGACTTATAGGTGATACGAATATCTCAATGTCCTTAGACTCGCTCGAACACAGAAGAAATGTTTCCTGCTTCTCACTGTTTTATCGATTCTTCCACATAAGCAATTTATACCGAAATACTCATCATACTTAGAATGCGACGTACTATCAAGTACAAATGTGGATTCTTTCTCTTCTGTTTCTCCTCATCACCACAAGCATTTAAAACCAACGTTCATCGTCTCTTCCTAATTTTAATATTTAAAGTCAACAAACATACATACATATGTGCTTTGATGAACTCAAAATACTGTACTTACAAGTTTATAATCACTGAAATGCGGAAATTGGATGGAAAAGGGAAACGAAAAATAACAAGAGGTGAGAGAAATATACGCGCGAGAGATTATACGTAGCGTGTTACACTGGTGACAGAGTTAATTGAGGAAAAAATCTCCTTCACTTGGATCAGTCCAGATAAAGCCAAAATCTTTTTCTCTTTTTTTGTCATTTGTTTTTGTAAATTGCCACGGATATTTCTACAATTTAGACGAAGACTGCAAACCTTAAAAGTCATCCAGCGACAGTTAGAAACACAAAACAAAAACAATTTTACGTTCCGCTACTGAAATGTGTCTTTGTCGAAAAGAGTAGTATTTTCAGAGTACCCTTTTCTGCAGTTTAGTTTGTCGAAAAAGGTTACTGAAAAAGGTATTAGATGGCATACTATTTTTTTGCAGGTTTTTTCGAAAAAGTACTATTTTGTAGAGTTGTGCAGTTTTTTTGGCGAAAAAATCGAAAAGCGTACTTTTAATCGGTTGAATGACTATCGAAGTTCTGTTACCAGCAACAAATTCAAACTAGAAAAATTCGACATTTCAACCAATTTCCGCCGCATTCGATTTTGACATTCGCTGCTGACAACTCCCACATTAACTTCACCTTTCAACTGTCACTCATGCCATCTGCTGACTGATAGGTATAACTGAATATTTAATTGGATCCAAGAACCTACAGACATGTCGATACTACAGTGGTTGGTGTAGTTAGTCGGTACACCTTATGGTTATTCCTGACAAAAGGTGGCACTATTGTATTCTTTCATCTCGAAAGTATGCAACTAATTTGTTTTTCTTTTTTCATTATGCAATTTTTTTTGTCATATGGTTAGGCGTAATTAAAAAACCTTTTAAAATCAACCAGCATTTAAATTCACCACTTTTTTCTAACCATTTTGAATAAAGAATGTGTCATCATTTAACTGAAGCGCCAAAAACTGAGTGGGTAGCTAACAATTTCCATATTGAATCCATTCAATTCAATTCCAATGAATTTCGAGCAAACAAAAAATGAGCAGGAATTTCCAACACTATTCGCCTGAATAATCCACAGACATCGTAAATCATCGAATTCCCAAGAAATTCACGTACATGTGGGCCTCCTCCGTTTATTTGTGTAATATTATCATCTCTTATGGTTGACTGATTTTTCCATCCACATGCAGATTATCGCTTGCAACAGTGCTGACTGACGAAATAATAATCAAATAGACCGAGAACATAACCAAACAGGAAAAAAGGACCAAACAATCTTTTGTTATTCAATTATATTATCCAACAAAACTAACAAATGTACCCCGATTGCCACTGGACTTGTCTGCCTCTGCAACGCATCGGAAGTGGAAGTTATGCGCGCCTATTCGACTGTCTCTCTCACTGTGTGGTGTACATTGATTCACAACAAAAGGATATCATTTCCGTATCCTTATCATCATCGCATGCGAATGTTGAATGGCGAACGACCAACTCACTCGCATGTGTGTAATAAATTATTCCGATTGTGTTTGATGGCGATGGTGACTTGGTTGAGGGTGGTGGATTGTTGTGGGCGGCGATATGACAGACGGAACTTGGGTAAAATTGGAAAGGGGTTCTATCTTCTATCAGCAAGAAACCATTTTCCTGGAGTTTGATTGAATCACAGTGCCCGGGTATTGATATGTCAATCTTTTAGGGGGTTGTACGGTGTCCATAGTGGGCTGGCACGCAAATACGTATTTGTCCAAGGAGAATGCAATTTTGCATTGAAAATTCCAATCGAAAGGAGCAATTTCAATTCACATTTAAGAATCCCAATAATGTGGTATTGTGCTATTTCATTTCCTGTACAACACGAAGTTGGTATCTCTGTGTGTGTGTGTGTTTGCACCTTTACAAAGTGTGAAATGTAATTTTTGAGGTATTTTGGCAATTTCCTCGCCAGCAAGTGCCATTTGCAGCTATGTGAAGTATTTTATAAGATTCAGTTGAGATTTGAGGTGAATGGTTTAGTTGCATGGATAGAATGCAAGGATAGGTAGAATTTTTGTGTGTGGTAAGGATGCGGAAAGGATTTAAATTGAAATCGTTGCAATTAGTTTGTTCGAGTATGAATGAGAAATTTTAACAGATACCTACCATTCCTTTTGTTTTTTTTAGCGATTATCCGTTTTGTGTTGAAGAAATCGTAATATGTTAGGTCCTCCTCAGTAAAATTTGCATATTGATCCCGAAAACGCTCCTTTCAATCAGCCGAATCAAATTTTCGTGATCTCTAACTATGTCTTTCAAATATAATTTTGTCGATCATTGTCATACCAATCCTGAAGATCATATTGTCGTCCTTGCTTATGTTTCTTTACCCTACAACATCCCCTTCTATCAATAGATTTATACAGCCTGCGGTTAAGTTTGTTTATCCGTTCAGACTTCCTGGTCCTGTGCAGGGTCCGAAGAAGGCTTTTTTTTTTTCAAATGTAGTTTGATATCCGCTCTGTTTCTAGAAATCATATATGTACATGTGCACATGGTCCTTAGTTCACTAGGAATTTAACAGCAATATGCTTCAGTAGTTCTTAAAAGAAATAAAATCGATAAGCATGGAATAAAAAATAAGGCAGAGCTTTTATTCCATGCTCATTTAATGATTCCTTGAAATGTGCGCTCTGTGTTCAAATGGAAGGATATCTTCTTTAATTAGACATAACAGACATGTATTCTTGACATGAATCATCATTATTCATGTACTTGCATGTCGGACTCTATAAGATTTTTGTTAAGTCTGCTTTCGAAAACGTTTATAAGTGTTCCTTGGCTTTCTCAACTTTGGACGAAATGTTGGAACTTGATGATGATTAATTGACTTCTGCAAATATTCTTGACATTAAAGTCCTTTCTTCCGATGGTTTTGTGCCATAGTCTCTTCTTAAGAAAGGAGTGCATTTGATCTACATAAATCAATGCTCTTGGGTGGTTAGTTAGTTGGTTGTACAGGGTGAGATAACTCTTTACTTAGGCCTCAATTGGGCCAGCTGTAATTCTCCTCAAACGAATGTTGGAGGAAGTTTTGTGTGTAATTCATTTATGCGAGGTCGGAAAATTCTTAAAGTTTTTTTTTTTTTTACAAACTCTAGGATAGCACCGATCACTTTGTTTTCTATGTGCGGTATGTCTTAAAACTACATAGATTCCAGTACTCTTTGACCAAGTCTTGCAATGGATAGACAGTGGCAGAGGAAGTACACTCCGGGGTTATGGTGTCAACTAATCCAATTCTGTGTGAGTGCTTATTGAGATTTACGTGCGCTCTAAGAAGTCTCACCATTGATCTCAATTGTGATCTTTTGCAATTCATAAATTTCCTGCAGAGAATATTATATGATTTGGCGGTAAGGGATCTTGCCACTCTGCATGTCGTCAAGTCTACCCGGTATGCGTGAAAATCCCGGTTGATCCTGTTATCGATTGCTATCTTGATCACCGTTCATGCCACTCCTATCTTTTCGTTTATGGTATGCTCCTTTTCTTACTACTTCGTCTGCTTTCTCGTTGCCCGTTACACTTGTGTGTCCCAATATCCATGAGATGAGCATATTGTTTCGACTGCCGAGGAGGTTTAGCCAATTCTTACATTCTCGAGTAGGGATTTTGATCCTCTTCAATTGATATTTTGGTGCCAGAGTAGATGTTTATGCATTTTCCTTGGATGTGGTGTTGCATGGGGACTTAGACCTCCTTTGTTTTTTTTTATAATTCACTATCGCAAAAGGGGTTATGAATTCCCTTATGATGTTATTCATACAGCGCTAGTGTTGGTGTAGTGATTTTGAAACTCAGATGGTATTAGGTTTCAGTATTTTTGCTCCGAGAGTGGTGTCCAGAATGACTGGGGAGAATTATTGGTACTGTTGTCATTGCTTATAATTTACAGTATTTTTTCACGTCAGCTTTTTTCGCAGATGATCGACGTTTTCTTTGTTTTGTGACAAGCGATGATGCAACCACTACACCATGGCCACCCCCTCCTCTGGATCGAGAAGACTTATACCTGAAAAACTGTGACATGGGGCTCAAGATGCGGATGCGGTTCGATTTGCGGTTATAAGCAGTATACTCTCTTCTTATTTTTGGCCATTTTACTCAAAACATCAACCTCATCTCGTTGCTATTACTGTAGATCTTGAGAGGCCCATTTCCATGTCCATTTTGAGTCAGGCTTTTATAGCGAAAAGGTTGTTAAATAGGTACACAGGTAGGTGTAACAACTCTGTAACAAATCGACTACATAATGTGTTTTGAAGTATGTACGAGCATACAATATTAATATATGTCTGTCCTTAGCAACACTTTCAAAACACTCCCGCATTTTATATTCTTTGAAAATGAAAGAATTTTATTAAAAATCCATTGTCTGTTCATTGTCGTGTCGCATTCATTACTTAATTCCATTGAAAAGGATTTCATTTTGATCAAAAACATACGTATATCCACAACTGATTTAAGTGGACCATTGCAAAAAGTGATTTTTCATTCGAAATACTTTGCGACAAGAAAACAAAATAGAATGAAATCTGTCAGCCAACCACTGCCTTCGCACCGGATTTTCGTTCTTCCAAAATGTATTTATCTCCCCTTCGTCGGATTTTGATGTGAATCATTAAAATTTCTGTCATTTGTTTGATTTCAAAAAGCATGGGCCCGATGGGGTGGGGTTCATCAGATCATTGCGAAACATGTGATCTTTTCAAAAAAAAGTTTGTTTTTTTTTTCTGAGAAGACACATGGATGTGCAGATGATTTTTGATTGAAATTTATGGAAGGCTAAAGTTAGTAGCATAGTGTCAACAGACAAATAGAGTTTAAAATATATTTTGTAAACAAATGTTAATACAATATACTTAAGTTGATTTTTTAATTTGTCTTTTGCAGATTTTCAATTCGATTTGGATAACATAACGTTTTAAGACTTCGCGCAGCTAGTATATTTGTATGTATATAATATTAATCAAACAAGGACTCCACCGAGACCGAGACAACACGAGTTTCTAAGGACACCGATCTACAGAACGGGCAACGCAAACAATTTAAAACAAAATAAACGGATCACTGTGAAAATCATTTTATACCTCATTACTCTATAAATTGTATAAAGCAGAATAAAATAGAAAGTACTTAAGTGTTCAAATTTAAGTGAGTATATATAATAGATACTTTGCCAGACGATCAAAGATATAATTTGTTTATTTTTTATTTTTTTCAGTTTATTTAGTTTAAATCGCATTTTCTATCTGTCTGCGTGCGTGCGAGTGTACATCACTCATATAAAAAACATATAAAAAAAACTTAGCTTCAAGCAGCATCCAACGCAACACATAACAACACCAACAACAACAGTCAGCAGTCAGCAGTCCCTCTCCAACAACACGTAACAAAATAATAGAATTTCTTCAAAATGACGATGAGTACAAATAATTGCGAAAGTATGACTTCATACTTTACCAACTCTTACATGGGAGCCGATATGCATGGACACTATCCCGGCAATGGAGTAACCGATCTCGATGGCCAACAAATGCATCATTATAGTCAGAATCCCAACCATCAGGGTAATTTGCCATATCCAAGGTTTCCACCTTACGATCGAATGGCATACTATAATGGTGGTGGTCAGGGAATGGAACATCAGGGTTATACACGGTCGGATAGTCCATCGAGTCAGGTCAGTGGTGGTTTGACACAACCGCAGGCGAATGGTGGACAAATTGTGCCACAAAATCAACCGCATACACAATCACAACCTCCCCAGCATCCTCAACAGCAGCAACCTGTCGTCTATGCGAGTTGTAAATTACAAGCGGCTGTTGGTGGCGGATTGGGGATGGGGCCAGAGGGTGGTTCGCCACCACTGGAAATGGCCGGACATCATATGAATACACAAATGACAATACCTCATCATATGGGTCATCCGCAAGCGCAGGTAAGTAATTATTTTAATTGAAATTATATACAATCGTGACGCGATTGGTGATGCTGTTATGAGGTGAAAGTCTGGATGATTTTTTGGGAGCAAATTCGTTTTGAAAAACGAGCTATTCTATTTTACCATTGTTTCTTCTGTATACAAGCATCGCAGAAGCTGACGTTGACATGACATGTGTCAAATCACCACTGCGTTCTGTCAAATCAGTTGGTTTTAACTAAAGATGGATGGATAGATAGATAATATTATATGGAAGTGGCAGCTAGATGTAACCATCACACTTACATGGACCAAATGATAGGTCCGTTGTCATACTACAAATGAAGATCTTGGAAAGGTTCTCCTTACTTACTCGTTGCATCAACTTAACCTGTTTCTTAAAAACGTATGGGGTTGTGTGTACATCAGATCGCCTAGTTCGTTATTGTACAAGGCTCCTAAGTTAATTCTGCTTTTGCAGGAGAGAGCTTGGCAGATATAAATAAGATCCATACACCTTCTAAAAAAACATTGTTCACGCTTTGTTGAGCACTTCAGATCCATTCCATCAGTACACTTTGTCCACTTACAATTTGTTCTTTCGATAGCATTCAGCTTGAACTTAAGTTCATGTTCATGTAACGATCGGTACATCTAAGGTACCTTTTTCTGGTAGAATGTGTAGTGTGACCAGTTCGGCAGCCTTATAATCTCTATGCTCCGGCACCTAAAAAAATATGAATAATGGTCTGCTGCTCCAACTCTGTGACAGACGATCGACAATCTAGATCTGCTATTAAGTTTAGAAAAAATTAATCCAACTACCAGCAGAACCGAAGAAAGTACTACCCTTCGAATTCAAATAAGTCCCTGATCAATAAATCCTTTTAGTCTAGAGAAAGTCACTCACAAATTCTCTTCAATTAGTGCGGTGATATTTCAAATGTGCCACACGCTTGTTCTTCCTTGTTACGTTGGTTAATGTCTTCTACACAGCACTGATGGACCTTGGACCTTTTAAAGAATTCTGACCCAGACTTGGATTAAAATTTCATGTCGGGTGTATGCATTATTGAGTTGTTCATGATACAATCTATACGAGCTTATTCGAGTTGTATGAATTATAGATCTTGCTATGCTCATAGTCATTTCATTTTTCGGTACACAAACTTCGTGTACCAGTTTTTTACCCTTGTCACCTTATGAACTACAATTTGGGTCTCTTGACAATCGCATTATCGAGTTAAAGACAATCTGGCCTTGACGTCAGAATAAAGGCGACAATCGCCTTCGCATGGTCAAAGGATTATTTCATTAAAAAGCATCTTCATATGCATAGTGTATAGAGTATAAGATAACTCATGTTACACCCTGTTCGACGTTAGAACTTTCTGTATATCCCAGTCAACAATTTGATTTTTCTCTTTTTAAAACTCTTAAAAATAATTTCACTCGATTTCCCTAAATTAAAACCAACAAACTATTCCCGCATTTATCTTATTTTATAGTTGGGTTACAATGAGGTCGGCGTTCCTGATGGTGTTGTTCCTGAGGTAAGACTTCATAAATGTTTAAATGTTGTTGTAATTTTTTTGTTTATTCATAATTCTATGTGTATAAATTCTTTTTCACTCTTTGAATGTGGGGAATCTTCTTTGTTTCTTTTTGCTTTGATTTTGTTCATAGTTTTTTTCAAAAGTCGTATGATGAATCTTTATATGCTAATTTTTATTGTAATTATTTTATAATATTAAACTCAATCAATAGGTTCATCAAAATCATCATAACATGGGTATGTACCAGCAAACGACCGGAGTACCACCAGTCGGTGCACCACCACAACAAATGATGCATCAGCAACCGCCACAAATGCATCAAGGCGGTCAGGGACAACAACCACCAACGCAAAATCCAAATACACAATCGTCAATGCCTTCACCTTTGTATCCATGGATGAGAAGTCAGTTTGGTAAGTCATTTAAAAACCAACAAAATAAAAATAAATAACTATAAGAGTTGTTGCATAATTAATTTAATTTTTTTTTTGTAGTTAAAAGTAGAGTTTTATTAGGGGGACTTAATTTTTTGGGCTTTACTGTTTAAAAGAAATGGTTTTGGCATTGGGTACATTTAGCAAAGACGTAATTCTAATTAGAATGTCCTACTTTTTTTTTAGTTTTTCTTATTTTGCTGTGTGAATCTTATTCGATATTTAATTGCTATGTTATGGTTTTTATCATTTCAAGAAAATTAATAATGTAAATTAAAAAGTAAAAATGGTTTAGTTTTGTTGAAAATTGTAAGGTGTACAATGTAAAGGTGTATTTTCCTATCCGAATCACAAGGTGTCTTTTGATTGGAAACTGAGAGGCAATAAGTAATAAGTATTTCTAGTTGGAGCTTGTCAATAATAGGTCTTAGAAGTTGAGTTCGGAAATATACTTAATGTAAATAGCTCTTCAAATTAACTATTAGAAGCATTTCACTTTATAATCCATATGTTCCAGAAAAAACGAGTACGAAAAGTGTAACTGAGTTTGCAAGGTATACAGTCCATTACTTTATAATTAAAAATACAACTATTTGGTGCGGAAGCTTGTAGAGAGCCAAGGCCTAGCTTTATTTTTCACACGAATGGAAGGGCCCTCCATTTTTTATTGCCAACTTCGAACGTTGGACCGAAAGGCTTTTTCCTCACTCTTGGCTGTTTGCCATTTCCTACCGAGAGGTGGTGCTGTGAAAAAGATTCGAACTTGGGTCAGGTCATTTAGAACTTCAAAACACTTATTACTGATTCGCAAAGATGATTGTAAAATAATCCACATATTTACATCTAACAAATTCATATGCATATCTACCTACTTACTTTTACTTCATTTAAATCCTGATTCCCCTTCTGGATCTTAGTGTCTCCCTTGTGCCGTTTCTTTCTTAGGCGACATGGTTTTCTTCCAACCCGGGAACACTATGCCTATGACATTTTTCCAGCAACATTCCAAATGTGGATTTGGTTTAGTCGATTATGTAGATGAGATGCTTACAAGACTTAACATCCACACCATACTGGCATCAAATTCCTTAACTTGATTTCAATAAGGCAGCATGAGGCCGACGTCTGATCACAAAATCCTAAAATGATGCTCCCTTTTGACACTTTTCGTAATTTTCAAGTGCGATAGAGTTCTTGTTCTTACAGCTTGTATTATTCGAGATTGAGATAATGATACTTCAAAAAACTCAAAGTTCCTGGGAAGCACATAGGCAGATAGTGCATAGTTAAGAACTGTAGCTATATGTTCTTTCTATCACTTGAATTGGTCCTCATCAGAATTAGGCAGCAGATCACATAATCTCTCCAATACGCATAGGTAGCTCGATCACATCTGTAAACGATGTCACACCTATTTCTCATATTTTTATGCGATACTGGGAGAGTGTCTCTTTAAAGTTGTCGACATTGTTTTGTATTTCTTATGCAAGCTACTCTGTCATGTATTTACTGACGTCAACTTATTCTACTTCGCTGCTTTGAAAATAATAAGAAAATCACAAAATATACCACGTTCACTCTCTAAATATCCTGCTGAGTGCGGGCATTGACTGACCAAGATTTATGAGCGTTAAAATTAAAAGAAAGATATTCCTCTTCTACCCCTATGCAACCAAGTCAAACCTTTCTTAATTTTTGGCAAATTTTAACAAACCTGCTTGCAAAACCTTTCGCTTTTCACAAAAGGATGCACGTATAGAATACCCATTTCTATTGTTACACAATTGTCTGGATTCGCAACAGAATTCTAGGAACGAATTCAGATCACATTACCCAAAGGAGAGGTCTCTGCAACTGTCGTCAATTTGTTATAACTTTTCAAAACGAATTTATGACCGTGCCAAATCGAACACAATCCTAATTGTGACTGGGACCCAAAATAATATCCTTCGAGACTACCACCTTCGGAGTTGTTAATAACCCTGTTGCAGCATAGTTCTTGTCGTTGACACACTCACAAGTATGTTTACTATTTATACATATGTATGTCTAGAAACATGTTTTTTTTTTGTTGTTGTTGAAAATATTGAAATTTGAATCCTTGTTTTCGTTTTCCATTTGTAACTTCCTGAGGATTACCTAAGTGTTTTTCTCATTTCCATCGAATTATGTAAGATCTCATCTCTGACATCCTGGTAAGGAAATTAAGACAAATCTTACTAACCAAACGGTTAAATTGAAATCTCTCATTCTGTGAACTGTTGCTGGCAAGAGTGCAACAGGAAGCAACGAACAATGAAACACTTAATGTTGTTTTCGTGCACCGAAAAATCCCTGCATTGAATCTTTTAATACCAACACCTCGCGCTGCGCAAAAATGTGAAGCAACCACAAAACAGGCAGGATGACTGATGTCAGTTGAGCTCGTGTGCCTAAAGACGTGATAGTTTATACAACTTAACATTTATTTCCATCTTGCAGGACTTCAGCAAGAATAATAAGTGAGAGGGGGGCTTAGTTTTTTGTCCTGATAAGCAAAAAAACTAATTCCACGATGAAAAAAATTATAACAAAAATGTAAAGACATACAGAAGAACTGCTATTTGTTGGAAAGTGCTTGTGTGTTACCCTATAAGAGTTATGTAAAGGGGCGCAGTGCAATTGTTATCAATTATAGCATTTTCAAGGATAGAAGAGGGTTTAAGAAGAGTGCCGATGAAATAAAAATTCGGCAAAAAGAGGTTTTTTAAGTTTGACCTTTCAGAGAAAATTCATTCGCTCAAAATCTTTGAAAATAACTTGCAGACTGAAGACTGATCGACCCTTTTGGGTCAACCCAAAAGCAATTATACCACCTGCTGGGAAGGAAATGTTCGTTGGTACGTTGGACTGCTGAGCAAAATGGCACAGATTGGAGTATCGGCTGTTACCACCAACAGTGGTATGCACTAAATAGTACTAAACGCACCTCCTGATGAATTTTCTGCACCACGGAAGCAGCGAGACCTAGAAAGATCCTGAGAAAAGAACCGTGAGTAGCAGGGTATTTCAAAGACACCAATGCTAAATGGACGCAATCTTACTCTGAATCTTTGGAACTCCTGCTTAAGTAGGGTTGAGTGTCTACATATAGAAAATTGTCTGGAAAATGATTCGGTGTTACCAGTAGGGATTTTGTGGGTAACTGACCAACCTTTCAAATCTCTAGGTACTAATGGAAGAAATACCTAGTAGCACCAACTCTTCAAAAGTCTTAGGTGTGGTTACATACTTGGCGGAAACCTAACCAAATCAAACGTTTTTTCATCGCAAAACCTCTCGGTGGGCAACAACAAAAACCTTCCAGGGTACAATTTGTCATTAGAATCAATCTGCAAGTCATAAACAACATACAACGCGTTTATTAATCCCAGCTAGTTCTCTTCTCTGCAAACTACAGGTTGAGGCATATTTACCCTATCGTCTTGAGTATAATGAAGTGGTAGAAATAATAAAACTGATATCGAGGGGGGTGTTTGATACCTCCATGGAGCAGCAGGCTTGTGCTTTTTATAATAACATCGTTTCCTCGTTTTGTTGCGTTTCTTTATTTTTTTCTTATTCCTTCTCTACTGTTATGTGTGTGATTCCTTTTTCCATTTTCCATCTTTTTGTTTCCTTTTTCATTTTCTATTTTTTTTTTTCTTAGTGGCTGTTGTGAATTGTTTTGGTTTTATTTCGGAGGTGCACCAGGGGAGCAGGATGAACAGCGGAGCCAAAAGCAGATTGAGATGTAAAGCAAAATTGATTACTGCCATTAGTTACATGTTATATGCAATGGATGCCATCAATTTATTAATCTCTGGTACACGGTTTTTTTTCCACCCCGCCGGTACCCGCTTAGAGCTTCTCTCGCTGGCAGTGCCTTATCCACATACTCTTACCTTACAACGGTGGGTTTAAATGCCTCCGTGAATAGGGGGAACGAAAAATGAAAGAAACGATTTTTAGATACACGCAGAAATTCTGATATCAATAGAGGTTTTCATTTACACTCTCGAACCATAACCTTCATTGCCGCCTGCGCTGGCCATGGTGGCCACAGCTAGTGTTGGTTCGGTTCTTATCCTTAGCCTTTTGTTTTGTTTTTTTTTTTACAAACACTTCGATTGTGAACGGATCGGGACAGAAATCCCAGTGTTTTCGCTTTCGGATTGTTGTTGCTAAGACCGGAGAACAACTTCATATGATACCGTATAGGAACCGAGGTGAGGGGGTGATATCGTGACAGTGACGATTTTTTCCACTTCTATAGTTTATAGGTTCCTTGTGTTGTTGGGTTTTTATCTTAATATAATTTTTTACTTTTATTCGAATGTGTGTTTGTCTTCTTTTTTTTTTTTTTGGGTACAAAAGAAGTCTGTGGAATGTTTCACGATTGTGTATTTTATCCCAGCCTCAACGTTTCAATTAAGTTGTAACATGAATTTGTAGTTAGAAGAGTTTTGTTTTTTCTCTTGTCGTCTTGATACTTTTATTTTTTGTTTCGAAATGCTTATTACTCATTCAGTGGAGGTCACTTAAGATGTTTTGGCGACAAGTAATCAGAATTTTCGTTTGAAATGTTCCCTATAAACGATTTCCTCGCGTTCCTTTGAGGATCCTGTCAGTTACCAGTGACTGAATAGAAATTCTGCTCTTAGAAGTATCTAACGTTTTTCCATTACTGTAATTGAATCAATGTTCTGTAGTTTTACTCAAGTGCAGTTTAAAACTAAATCACCTTCCTACACCCACACATATTGATTACCAAAACTTTTACATTCTTATGGAGCATCTACACCTACATGTTGTTTTTCTCTTTCTAAAGCAGTTTTGAGTAAAAAAAAAAGTACCTTGAAGCATGCACACATAGCCATACATACGTATGCCATGTAATAGAGCTTCGAATTGGATTGGCGTATCAAAAAACAAGTATCTAAAGCGAAATATTCTCACCCTATTTTATAAAAGAATAGACTCCACACACCTATCCTTAAAGTTGAGAAAAGATTTTTCAAAAACACTCATTTCCCCATTCTCTGATTCTATTCAGCTAAGCACCACTAGAGCAGTCTACCTCTATACACTTGTACTCGTATATCTATAAAAGGATCTTGAAGTTGAAGAACTGGATGTTAAAGAAAGAAAATACGGGATCAACGGTTGGTCTTAAATGTACTACAAGTTTTCTTAAAAGTAAGTCCTTACTTAAGCTTTTATTTCACGAAATAAAAATGCAATGAAGTATCCTGGGGGCTAAAGCAAGGACGAATGGGTTCAACAAAGAAAATACCACCATCTCGTGCTGTAGTAGTAAAGGACGTGGGATTTTGAGCTATTTTATGCAATGAGGGAGTTCAAGAAGAGACTCTCTTCTGTTGGTGCTGGAAAACAAGGGATAAAACGGCGCAAAGTTAAAGTGAAATATAAAAGTTGACGAGTTTATTCGGTGGGTCGGGCGGGGAGAGTAAGAGTCGCCTCTCTCAGCACATCCTTCGAAAAAAATCTAGTCGAGTATGGGAGATTATATTGCACTGGAGAAAATGAAAAACTACCAAGGTGATGATGCTTTGAACTTTTAGAATCCCTTTCAATTTGAACTCGTATTGATTTTATTCATGGCATGGGAGGGAAATGGCCTCACTGTATAAGCATAGAATAATGGGATTTTGTACATGTAGTAGGTGGAAGAAAGGTTAAAGAATATATAAATAAATATTGAAGATTAAATTGAAAACAACAGGCGAGCTTGGTAGCAACAGCGGTTATACTCTCTTTTTTCCCTTATAACTCTTTTTTGTTTGTTTTGTTTTGTTGTTGCCCCATTTCACAGTATTTCAAGTGGCGAGGATATTTTATCAAGATATCCGCAAAATGAGCCACTTGTTGCTGGAAAATTTGTTGAACGTCGCTAAAATTTATGACCCACCACCAGCAAAACGTAGAGCATTGTAACTACTGTTACCACAAGTATTATCATCATCATCAGTGGTGTTGTTGTTGCTTTTGGCAATGACGATGGATATGAATGAAATTTAAACGAAAAGGATTGTGGATGTTTCTCCTTTGGAACTTTGTTTTTCTATTCAATATTCAATTGTACATATATTGTATTATTGAGGTTTTGTTTGTTTTGAGAATGCAGAGTTAGATTGTGCATTCTTGATAGTTATGGCAAGCAGGGCTACGATAAGAGGCTCTTGCTACTCCTGCTACCTTTTGCAAATTTGTAGTACTCAAGGATACTTCCGACACAACCTATAGCAAGTCGAGAACAGCAATTTTATAACTTGGTGTATTTTTTTGAAAGTTTAAAAAACATTAAGATAGACTTTGAATGGTTACCATTTCACGAGATAAACACCCTTTGATAGACGTTATCATAATCTTCTTTGAATAACTTTAGAATATTCCACAGTAGAGGCTTAGTTTTGCATCAGATCAAAGGCTGGATGACTAATTTTGGGTTGGAAAATGAAATCCATCCCGAAACTTATGAGTCTAAATGGAACCTGGAAAGACCCTATGGCTTGTACAGAAGTAATTACGAGTATAAACAACCCTTGAGCATGTCTGTTTGCAATACAGTACCCGATTATGACTAATCTAGTTTCTTCTATTGGTATTCTCTGTTACGAAAGGGGATAGACTAGGTACTAGTGTTTGACTCCAAAATGTGAATACTTGTTTCCATGGGGCCCAAAATTGTTTTGTGGACCTTAGTCTAAAGCAGGTTTCCTCTTTATGGGCGAATAACATCTTGTTTCTGTTTGATGGTAGAGCTTTTAACCGTGTTGCAAATAGAAAACTAATTCAACAAGTTTAATCCTATTTCCCTGTGTTAATCTTAGGGCTTCCACGACACCTACACACCATAATGTTCGGTTTCTGAAAATATATCACTGCCAAACTTTGTCCCAGCTACCGTGATTCCTCTTCGACTGTCCTTCGACATGCACCTACATATGGAGGTGTAATTTTTTCGAAAAGTATGTCTGATCAATTGCCATATTTGTCTTTAAATTGAGACGTCTATGGGATTGTGACCCATTCTTTCCGTAAAGCAACGCAAGATATTTTGCAGACATCGATTCGTGATCGATAGTGACGGACGTTTTGCAGATGCTGCACCCATATAGCATATCGGAACAACCGTAGCCATATTTTGGGACAGCATACCAAACGCAGCTTTACCCTTGTTTATGCGGTGGGCAATGTCTTGTTCGGTTCTGCCTCCGGTCGAGACGATACGCCCAAGGAAACTATTTGCCTTCTCTACCGGTTGTCATGCAATGCTAGTTGGTGAGTATGTCTTCCCTATGTCAGCTCTCATTTGGTGGAGGTCCATTATTCTATACGATAGTTGAGAAACGTTGTTAGTGTAGTCGAGGTGTTTGAGTTTAGATGTAAAAGTCCATTAAATTCCTACAGTTTCCATTGATAGAGCAGCATGGAGCACCTCACTTTTCACCAATCTTCAGGAAAAGACATAGTTTCCAGCCCTTCTGTATCTGTGGATGCAGGAGCTCTGCAAATGTTGTTGATGCTGCTTTCAATAGCTCCGCGCCTTGTTCATTTAATATTTCAAGAACTCAGAAGTAGGCAGGTATTTCCATTCCAACCTCTCGCCATATGGGAGTGGATAGAAAGAATTATTGCTCACCTATTTCTCGTCCTTATTATTATTTGCAAAGACCTGGCAGACAACAAATAGAAACTAATGAAAATATAAAAACCTGTTTCTGAAGGTTCAAGGATTTTTCAAATGTCCTGCTGTTTGTTTGATTTCATTTTTTGTCTGTCTGTCTGTGCCAAACAAATAAAAGCATACAAAAAATAAACTTATCACAGCTTGTAGCTGTCCTTCCTTCCCATAAATGTGTTTCGGGGGTGTCAGTATAGTTGTGGAGTTGGTATGGTGGTGGAGAAGTATGTAAATGACTGACTTTCTGCATGCATAAGAAAATCCACAACCAAAAATTGTTTTCATATAGCACTCATGTATGAAAGTTTGAGTGCTGGAGGTCAAAAAAAGAGGGGATGAACAAATAAAAAATAAAAGTATTTTTTTTTTTTTGGGAACTTTTCGTCATTTCCGTTTGTATTTTTCCCTCTTTCTATACGCTGTGTTTTGTTTTCATTTGCACTGCCACACCGATGTCCCTAAAGACCAAAAAGGATATTCGTTGGTTGATTATTTCTCTCTTTTCTACTTTTTCGTACTTTTTGATTCTATCACTGTTCTGTTTTATTATTTTTAGTAATATTCTTTCTTCCTTTTTCATTTATTTTGATGCTTTGTATTTTCTATTATGTTGTGTGCGAATGAATTCCATACTCGTTGTGTCGTTTTGCTATAAAAAAAAAAAACTAGAAAAAAATAGAAAAAAAAATTCATACCATATTCCCATAACAATATCTACATATACATTTTTACATTATTTTTCATGTCCATGTCCACTCTCAAATTCGGCACTGGGGGCGATTGTTCAGGCGGTGGCGCATGTGGAGGTAGGATTTCCTTAAACCATTTCCATTTAACAAAATTCGTAGATATTTCCAGAGTGTATTTACAAAAAAAAAAAAAAAAAAATTATTCTTTCGTTTCTTTTAAACAAAATTCTTGTAAAATAAAAAAGCTTTAAAATTTAAGAACAGTCCTTTTTGGACAGTAGGAGGAGGAATTAAGGCACATCAAGTGCAATTCCTCAAAGCAGAGTATTTTCCTTTTATTTTTGCTCTTTCGGTCTTTTTTGTTTTTGTTTTTTTTTTTTGTTTTTATGTTAGTCAATCTCTCATGACAACAGCTGAATTTTGATTCGGACACAAGCTAGCATCGCATATGTAAAGAGGCGGACAAGGATGAGGGTTGTGACTGCTGCCCTCTGGCTACGTTCATCTGCTCTAGTTTTTTTTTCACATTTTTTTTCTACCCATAGAAATATTCGTTAAAAATTACATTTGGGATGGATTTGTCCGTAGAAGCACCATACATACCAACACATGAACAACACCCAGTGTTAAATCCCCGAAAACTAAAACCATTGGGAAAAGTATGGGACCCATGTCAAAATATTTGACAGCTGACTAAAACATGCCATGCGTTACTCTTCTCCGACGAGTTTTCCTTCTCATTCTCTCTGGGTTGGTGTTCTGTTTTTTTGGAAACCAGATTCTGAGTCGAAAAAAATGAAACCCTCAGGAAGAAAAAAAAAAAAAAAATTGGAAGGCCGACCGCTTCTCCCTACCCGGGCACCCGGCAGCATAGAAATCAGCATCAGGCGGACATATTTCTCATTTTGAAATTTCCGCTTTTGATGAGCGTGTTGCCTCGCCTCTGCCCCATCCCCCCTTCCAAACGATAAGGTTTTTTTTCTTTTTTTACTTGTCTTCATTCTTGTTATCCTGAATCTAGATAGAGACAAAGAGAAGGAAAGGAAAGAGTTCCTTAAAATTGTTATTTAAAAATAGAATTTAAATTAGTTGCGAGGATTTTCGTTTCTAATGCTTCAATACATACATGTGTATTTATATATTTAATTTTTTTGTTCATATCATTAATTGAATACTGATTAAGACTTCGTTTTCGTTTGAATAATTGAGATGCCATAGATCGTAGGAATGTTGGATTCAAATGACATAATGGTAGGGATCTTATCGTTAGACATTTGAGTCGTTGTGATGTTATAATGTTTCTTATTGTTATTTCCAAAATATATTTCAACCCGGTTCTTGTAACTTAATATCTTGAAGTTCTGTATCAAAAGTTGGCTGCAATGGATACCACCTAATGATTATACTAGAGCACCTAATGAATTCTAAAAGTACGAATATAGCAAGTGATTTGAACTGCAAAGCTTTCTAAAACCGAGTTTGTAGTTGCAAGTGTTGCTTAAATAAATACCTTAAGTTACTTTAAAATTGTTAGGCGGCAATTTAACGTGAGCTAATAAGAGAAAGTGGGTTTTGTTTCAAGATGCAAAACTGGATACGTGATCCAATATTAGCGTGAGAGAACATGGAAAAAAGTGTTCAAAGTATATACCTACATATATTTTGACATAAAACCTTTCATATGATCAACACGGTTTCGTTTATCGTTGTCGTATCGTATCGTATCGTATCGTATCGATGACGAATTGAAGTGCTTGGTTATTCACGTAGATTTTCACACACAGTGACAATATTTTCATTTACTCAGGCGACCAGATGGATTTATATCACAGCTTTTGATGCTGTCTGTCTGTAGTTGTGTCTGATCGCAAGACTTTCTTCTAAATTTTGTTCATCTTGTCTTGTCTCCTGTTCATTGAGGTTTGCTCTCCTAGTGCTACGATCCTGGATTTTCCTGTCGTCTATTTCCCTTCTCCTCATGTTATTATTGAGCGGTGAAGTCTGCGACGTGCTGTGCTTTTCTCCATAGCTTTCCGTGTTATGTGCTCCTCAGGTCTTCTTAGAATGTGGCCATACCACCTCAAATGATTTATTGAGTACTTGGTCGCCTATCACAGCATATTCATTCAGACATGTGAAGCTCGTCTTCTTGGCGTTTGCTTAGTGCCCAGCATTCGGAACCGTACATCATTGCTGGTCTAACAGCTGTTTTGTATACCTTCCCTTTGACAAGGACTATTATTATTATTATTATTAGTGAGGCTCTGCGACAGACGCATATGGCACTGCGACCTAAAAGATCTATTGTGCCTGGAGCCAGTTAGACAAGGAAATCCTCTATCTTCCTAATGAAGTTGAGAATATCTCCAGTCGAGGCATTACGAATGTCCTCAGGTGATAGGAATTCTTTGTGGAGACAGCGTTTGCTGACCCTGCAGACAGCCACACACTCAAATGGTACGTGTTCGGCTGATTCATCTTCCTCTAAGCAGAGTCTGCATTCAGATTCCTGAACTATATTAAGTTTGTGTATGTGATATCTGAGGCTACAGTGACCGGTGAGGAAACCGGCAAGGCTTCTGATATCGTCCCTTTTATTGTTGAGGATATTTTTAATAGTTTTGTTCAGGGGTCGGATGACTCTTTTAGCCTGTCTGAACCCCTGAGTGTTGTTCCAGTAGGATAAGAAGTTTCGTTTTTTCGAACCCGGAAGTAGGGATACCACAGAAGGGTTCGGCACCTATGAACCTTTCTGAAGAGCCTTTCCTGGCAAGTTTATGTGCAATTTCATTGCCTTCAATTCCTCTGTGTCCTGACAAGGACTAACAGGGTACCTGTTAACATCTTTCACTTCATTCACTCGAGGTTGATGCAATAGTTTCTGTCCTCGTCGATGTTATCATCTCTAGAGAGTATTGATCCTAGATACTTGAAGTTGGAGACTTCTTTTAGTGTGTATCAGTCGAGATGGATGGTGTTCGCTTACTTTGGAGGAATTACACCGCATATATTTAGTCTTCTGCCTACGGATGCGTAAGCCCCCTGGTTCCACGGCAGTCTGCCATTCGGCCCGCATCTTTCGGAGGACTTCTGCATTGTCGCTTACACAACATCGTCTGCCTGGAGAATATACGCAACACTTTCGACAAACAAAATAGACTGTCAAAGTCTATAACATGATTCGGATAGAAGGAGAAGAAATAGTACATTTCTGATGTACACTTTTTGTGTAAATGTTGTTAGCTTAGTCAATATCAATTTCAGATGTGGAACACTTAACTTATATTTTTCCTTAAACTCTTTTTTGAAGTATTTGAACGTTTTTAGTACCTATTGAGTAAATCTCTTCTCTTAGCTCGGGCTTTAGATTTCGATATTGCAGACAGTTTCGATAAATTTATTTCTCGATATAAAATAAATTTAAATGAAAGGTCCTTTCTAATCGTTTGACTAAGTTCCATTCCAAGAAGATGACTTTAATAAATATATTTCGTATTAAGATACATATGTGCCTGCCAACTATTCTGTGTTTTTTTTTTTTGCAGAATGAATCATAAATGAAATTAACCGTTCCTAATGACTTCTAATCTGACTTGAAACAAATCTACACTTTTTTCATTTTTAGACGCTTTTTATTCAATGATTTCCGTGCGCATTATTGCCTCAAGGTAATAATCTCAAGAAAAAAACAGAAACAAACCTTAATCTTCCCGTAGAACTGATATAAATTATCAAAACATTTACTACTATTATTTATGTTGAGCCATTCGATGATGAATAAGCATTAAACAAAAAAAATCCCGCCACACACATAATCACATTAGGTATGTGCTCGCGCCGCACACGCTTAATTTCCGCAATTAAAAAATCATTTTCTTCGCCAAAAGGCTGGCGATTGTTTTACCTACCTTCATCATACCATCTTCGTTCTTTTACTTTTCGTTGTTGTCTTATTCGCAATTTGTTTAATCATCACAGTAAAATGAGTCAAGTCCTTCTTCGTATATGTGATATTAATAGCCCCTTCAATGGAAACACCTATCTTTCACCGAAAAAAAAAATTAAAAAAAAAAAATTCATATTTATTTTGTAATTAATGCATATCGAAGCTTAAAAAGTTTTAATTAATAAAAATTACAATAAGCCGGCTGTCATATAAAAACAAAAGAGGTCATGTTGCTGCGATATGTACAACATTGCGTAAATCCTGACCAATAATGTTGCGGCTATTTGCTTTACGTTGTTACTGGTGGGGATAATGGTATAATCGTTTGTAGTATCTTGTAGATACATCATGTAGATACTTTACTATTTGGAATGGGATAACACAAACAAAAATGCTGCGCAATTAAAAACGAATCAAAGATCAATTTGGATTTGTGAATGTTAACACGTGAAATGTCAATAAATTAAAAGCACTCTCGCATTTATGGGGTGAGACAGTGACCCCACAGGAGGATGATATTGCAAAAACTCATATATAAAACTTTTGAGAAAAAATTTAATAATTTTTAAACGTTAGATACATTTAATACATTTCCCTGGTCTCTAAGAAAAAGACACGCACGCAATTTAATTACACGCTGACCTCATTGAGAGTGGGCATTCCCACCAAATGTGATTATTTTAATGATTTCCCCTCAAGTGAATGGAATTATAAAACAAAACAAAAACCGAAACACGAGATATATATAAAAAAACACAGAAAAAGTGTGTATGAGAGTATATGATACAAATTGTAAGAAAAATGGTGCCCTAATCACTATTTAATTACAATTCTCGTATTTGGGTGGGTTTGTTTCTTTGCTAGTTCTGTATGCACACATACTTTTCACTGTTTATTTATATATATATGTGTACTAAGGTTTTTTTTGTTAATTTCGATTGACCCCTAAGTGCTTCTGGTTTCAATGTAACTTAGAGTTGTAGCATGGCCTCAGTATGCCTCCGTGCTGTTGGTTGTGCAATAAACGCAATTAATATGAGCATTTCCATACGAAATTGTATTATTCTTGTTACTTGTAATTTTGTTCAATTTAATGGAACAGCTTGTTTTGAGGGAGCTCGAGTGGTAGAACAGAAATGAAACTAGCAACTAATCTGGAACTAGTTCTTTTCAAATTACTTCCTTCAATTATTATGAAATATTCCTTTCACTTAAGTAATGTTGAAGTCGACGCTGAAATGCGATCGTGTGGAAATTTTCTACCATTTTACACTATGACACGTTGATAGAGACAACATGAAACAAAAAGAGAAAAATTACAATCAGGACCTTTTGGCTACACGAGAATAAGAATGCTTTTCAAAATGTTTCCGAAAATTATATGAATTTTAAGATAAGTGCCTAATATGTAAACGTCAATTGTGCTGTTAAAGTTAACGAAAGCAATTTCAAATACAAGCTGTTGTTTCCTTGCATCTGTCCACAACAGACATAATTTCGAAGAGTTCAACTCAATTATTATGGAGTAAATGTAAGCTCTATGAATCAGGCCGTTGTGAAAATACGTGGAGATTTACTTTAGAAAACTGACATTCAAATCAATTGAGTTCAAAAGACAACTCGAAATACAAAATTATGTTCCACAAAACAATGAATCAGTCAGTTCTATTATATAGGGTGAGAAGTGCTGGGTGACAATCAGGAAAGCAGAGCACTTTCGATAAACCATATCACAGTGCGCAAAGAAGATCATGTAGACTACATTTCCTTGGATACATTGAGCACATAAATAACAATATTCCAGCTAATTGAGTCTTCGAATGCCCTAGAAGACTGAAACTCCATTTTTAGGCAAGGTTGGTAGTTCATTTAAGCTAAGCAAGAGAGAGTTTGTATTAGGCCGCCTTCCACTGTAACTTAAAGGTTCAAACCATTGATTTTCTCCAACGTCGTGCTGACCAAACAACATAGCGAACAAAACATTGTTTCGCCGCTTGCTCTAAATGGCGTCTAGGATAAGCATTTTCTCTGTCTGTGAATGATTTCGAATAGAAGGTACATATGCGTTCGAGTTCACTGCGAACTATGGTAAGGCATTCGTACAAAGTTAATTTGGCGATTTATTAATTCTCTCGTAGAGTCGACATATGTCGAAGGAACTACTTTACATGTTGAAACAAAGAAAGAGATAACTCTTGTCTTAAATCGAATGTTCCCAAGCATTAAGCTCTCTATTCAGATGGTCAGGGTGTAAGCTTCGTACGCAAATGACCGATCAAATTTACAAAATACCTGGGGTGACACGTAGGCATGGATAATAGACGAATCAAGAACAACACTTTGGCCTTAGGCTCATAAGGGATATTGCTCTTGATCACTTTTTAGTCCATTCTCTAAAAAAATGATTTCATTTTAAGATCCAGCTAACATGCATGCTCTCATCCTGTAGAAAGAAATTATAAAATTCTTATTTAAACGAAATTTGTCAAAATTGTCCGTCCTACATTGAAAACGAGAGGAATTTCTACACATCTATTTATCATCGTTTGTTAACAATCAATTTAAGAACTGTTGAATCGATTTGAATAAAATATGCTATTTAACTTTACCCTCCAGCAGAAAAAAAAAAATGTCAGCAAACGTTAAGGTCATGCCTTGGCACACCTTCCTCTATAAGAATGTCAGAAATAGCAAACTAGTCAGGTTCCTTTAAAACAGAGAGTAGAATAAAACTAATTTAATATCAATCAAAAAAGGAATAAAACTTTTTTAACACCTTCAAGATCAATTCAATTCAGTATTCTTTTTCAGATAATATGTGGTATTTCTTAATCCATCTCAACCAGCATTAATATTACGACCTTATTCTAAACAAGATTAATGAGGTGTCTGCCTTTGCATTGAGTTTCTTTTTGTTTTCTTTCCAAACACATTGCAATAATTACACAAGGTAGACAGATACAATTTCATAAAATAAAAAGTCAAGAAAATACAACTAAAAGAAAACTCGCGGTTTCTTTTGTGCAAAAAAAATCAACCAGAACCAACTGAGAAAAGATACACTTGTAACATTCACTTATAATTGTACCAGCACGGATTAAAACACATGTTGTGATTTTGACAAGAACTAATACATTCGGTAAGGTCGCCTTTTGATCTTTTCCTCTTTATGTTGGAACAGCGTACAACGACACAGTGCAGCGCCTCTGATCGCTGCTGGCAGAAAAATAGTCGTTTCTCTTGTATCTTTTAGTCGGTGCAAATGGTAAGATAGTTCTGTTTTTTTTTCGAATTCTGAGTGCTAAAACAACTTATGAAATTGAGAAGTCTATATAAAAATATACGCGGATAAATATTTTCACAATAAATTTGATACATGGGAAAAGTTGAATGTTATTAATATCTGTTGCTTGTCATATAAAGATGCAAATTTAGTTGTCAATATAATGTAGATAGTTATGCGAGTGGAATAGCTACTTTGTGTAAACATGCCTAAATGGGTTATTATTGTATTATGTTGTTAATTATTTATTTAGTAAAGAAATGTCATTAGATAAAAAAAATCGTTGAGTGTATTCACTGTATACGTCTCTAGATACAATTTATTTCAATCATTACTACAAGTAAGCACCATGATTATTATTGTTGCTCCCACAGCATCTGCATAAGTAAGATGTTCAATATATGCAATGAAATGAACGCCCTCAAAGAAAAGCAACATTTCAATCTTCAGGCAACTTAAGTACGTTGCAACTAAGGGTTATTAGTTAGTGGCAGGTGTATTTGTCGATAAAAATCTAATTGCCCTATTATGGTAAAACACAACCTGGTCGGCAGTTGGCAAATTACGAGCTGATAAGATAGGTTATCAGCACTCAGCACATCAGATTCAGAAATAAGTCATAAGCACAAGAACATGACAGTAACATGGAAATAAATACATTCCATCACCCGATTAATAGGCGTTGCAAACAGTGAAATCACTAAGGTCTAACATATTGAAGTGCTTGGCAAAAGCTTAAAGAATCCTTATACATATATTACCAATAAATTGACTGCAACTTTTTCTGCTAACAGACAGTACGAATATAGAGGACTTCTTGCAGAGACATCATGAACATGAAGTTTTTGATTTGTTTGTGTAAATTTATGTACACAACCTTCAGTTGTACATATTTGATAGAAACCCAACTGTCAGTGGAAGCCCTTACTGAATGTAGATCGGTTCGTGGCAAAAGAAGTTTTCATCTAGCTTGGCTTACAACATCTCATTTCCGATGACCTCGTTGTGTCCTAGAAAATAAACAAGACTTTGCATATTCAGTCTTCTAGCCTTATTCAGACTAGTTTTGCATTCTCAAACTGGATGTTGGTGTACTATTAATTGCATATCGAAGCACGCCAAGCATTGCCTCTTAAAGTGGTCTTGTGACCTTTCGGTTCCCCAAATTACCAGGTATGAGATAATAGATGTAATTTTTATCTTGGACATCAGTGTTTCAGGTTTTGGATTTAAGAAAACCTGAATAAAAGTCGAATCCACAAGATCTACATAAACGTTCGGAAAGAGGTACTGAATTCACTTGAACGAGAAATATCTCTTGCAACAAAGATTTTTACAATGAAAAATTAGGCTTAAATTTGCATGCGTTCAGTGTCAAAATGGCGTGCAATTTAAATTGGTAAATTCAAGTTTCATAACGTCATTCCTAAGATAACAAACCAATGGATTTCAAATATAATCTCATAATCTCTTCAATGGTTTGTTTGTAAACCCCTGTTTAAACCCCGATCTCTAAACTCTAAACATCTTGATTTAATTTCTCCTTTAATTTGCATGAATATACGATAAGTGGAAACAGCTTCATAAGTGACACTTGCCTCCTACAACACAACATTTCAAACGAAAAAAACAATATTAACTTCCATAAAAGTGACAACCACTCCAAAACAATCCTGTTTACCATTAGACATTAAAAATGGATTCCATTTCATAATTTGAACACGATATTTATCATTTCCCTTAGTAATCCAATAGGGATAAGAAATAATTCTTACTGTGCCTAGAGGTACAGGATTTGTATAAAAAAAGATGCTGCACAATAATTAATCGAATAATTAAGCCCATGTGATGTGTAGGTTTTTCTGTCTCCTTTTCCTTGTTCTTTTCGTTGATATATTTTCTAACACCGGCCCTACCTATTGCCACTTACATGTCCTACCTACTTTATCTGTCTTACCTTAACTACTTGGCTTCACCCTGATCTGTTTAACCTCGGAGTTAATATCAAACCACATTTAAATTGGGGCCATATTTGACGCTGATTAAATATGGCGGCAGTCTGGAGGCATGGACACGTAGTATTACCAGACAAAACTCATCATCTACGCAGCACAGACATGCACACTTAAATATCATTGCGCAATGAAATTGCTGTTATTAAAAAGAGATTTTCCTCGAATGTAAATCTGAGGTTGGTTTCCGCTCGATTGCATATTTCTGAATATGTACATATGTACATACATATAGTTAAGTGCCTAAGTTTACCTTTTTTCATGAAAATATATCCGTACACACAAGAAAAAAAGAAGAAAGATACTTTTGTCTTTAGTTCTATTTTCCATTGAAACTTTAACCCTTCTTGCGTGAATTTAAGTTTTTTTTTTTTTGGTGACAGTTCTCGGATATGGTTGCATGATTTTCTTAAATGCAAAGACATAGACGAGACTAAAGAAATCTCGAAAAGACAATTGAATTTTTTTTCTTATTTTGGGAAACGGCATATTCTCTTGCTTCACACATAAATTAGGTATTCAAATGTCCTATTTACCCATGGGTTTTCGATGATAATTACGCGCCATGCGTACCTACTTTGTGGTTGGTTGAAATCACCTTTGTTTTCGTACTGTTTCCTATACTATATCTACGGTGTCATTAACAAATTTTCGTTTTTCCCATTTTTTTTTGGGTGAAACGTAAAATAATTACAATAATTGTGTCGTGTCTATCTGCCAATCAAAAATGTTTGAGTTTGTGGAACGACATTATTGTAGTTTTGTTGTTGTATGAATATTATTAATCATTGCCGAAAAATCAGTCAAATTGGAAATAGCAATTATTTTTTGTTACAATGTGTACATAAGTACTTTTTTTTATAATTAGTCGAAATTGTGTACGCATTACATGATTGTATTGAAGGGTGGACGTGGCCCAATAATTTTGTACAGATGTTTGATTTTTTTTTTCATAGAAAATGTAGTGTGTTTTTTGTCAGCAATTTTTGTAGCGAAATCAATATAAGTATGGTCTTAAGCCTTAACTTATGTCATACTTCAGCAATTTTTTTGGTTTTTGAATTGTTCGGTATCCAAATCAGAGATATTAATCAAAAAATGTCATCATGTTGAGAATTAATACAGAACGTTGAGCCATTAATAGTTAACAAGCATACGTGTGTCTAAATTTGTGAGAAGATCAACATGTTTCGGGGTTATCTCGAACGTTAGCTAGCTGTCTCCAGTTTCGCACACAGTTGCTTGAGACTTCTTCCAACAGCTTTCTAAGACCCCGGATTTGCTCCTTTTCCTTTAATCCCCATCGATAAGAAGTAACGAAGAATATTCATTGGAGAAACAACAAAAGATACTTTCATCCATATAGCTGAACAAACTTTGGAAACATTTCACTCCAAATTCTAGTGTTTCGTCGTGAGTTGCCAATAATAACTTCACATGGCCTCTATCATAGGCTACTTTGAAGTTGATGAAAAAATCGTCTTATCCTACTTAAATCCGCCGCGATGTTAATATTTGACTTTCCTGCCTTAAAGCCGCACTCATAACGACCAATCAAGTTGTCGAAGGTACAGCTAACAAGGTCATGTGAGTGATGTTTGTTTGACAGATATCACATTAATTTTCGATTTTCAGAGGGCAAACGATTCTAGTTCAGATTATCCTCCGCTCTTTTGAAGAGCTCAGCTGGCAAGTTATTTTAGCCTAGTTTGCTTTGATATCATCACTTCACCTGACCAACGACGCGGGCGGAAATAGATATTTTCTAAATGTCACCACCCAAAGGTTAATAGGTAATTGTGTCCGATAGGAAACTGTCCTTGATCTACGCTATTTAAGATTTCAAAAACTTTAACACCAACTGTGGCTTTACAACAAGGATTCATTGCTTATCTTTGCAGGCTACGGATCTAGCTTTATAACCTTAGAATGCTCTTTTCACTTTTTGGTTAAACCTTAAAACATTCTCTCTGCAAAAGTACCTCTCTTTTGACACGACTGCAGTTTTTCATGCTATTTTGTTCGTCTTTCTCAAAAACTATTATGTGTACATATATTTCCCAAGCTTGTCTCGTTTTCTTTGATAGCACTGCTTCGTACGCCTTTTATTCATACAATCTTTGCTTCTCGGCACTCTTCATCAAATCAAGGGTTTCATCTTAGGGTACTTGCGGTATTATATATTCAAAAAATTATATCGAGCTGTATTGAGCATCTCCATTGGCACTAAGTCATAAGGAAAACTCTAGAAAATACTGAACTTTTGCCTCCTTTATAATATCAACAAATAATGGGACTATTACAATTGGCATAGTAAGAGTTATTTTTAATAAAACTCAAAAAAAAAATTAATTTTATTTTTGGTTTTTAGATTCAAAATTTACATTTATTCCTTTTTTTATCCCCTTTCCGTTTCTTGGTATATAGAATATAATTGTAGGTTAGGTTATGTAAGTAAATATATACTCAATTTGTACACCAGTTCGCAACATTTTACTATTCAATAATTTTGTTAAGTATTTTACATTATTAGTAGGTAGTAGGTCTTTTAAAATCTCTTTGATAATGTTTCAGTAAAATAACAGAATCATTTTCAATCCTTTTCAACTTCTTTTTGAAGTACACATTTTGAAATATTTATCATTTATATTTTTTTTTATTTCTTTTTTAGAACGAAAACGTGGTCGACAAACCTACACCCGATACCAAACACTCGAATTGGAAAAAGAATTCCATTTCAATCGATATCTAACACGAAGAAGAAGAATCGAAATCGCCCATGCCTTATGCTTAACCGAAAGACAAATAAAAATTTGGTTCCAAAATCGTCGAATGAAATGGAAAAAAGAGAACAAAACAAAAGGTGAACCTGGTTCTGGTGACAATGCGGATGATATTACACCACCACAAAGTCCACAATAAAGCAAATGTTATCATATATTTACTTAAAACACAAATATATATATATATATATATATTTATATTTAAATTCATTTTTTAGTATGTTTCTAAGAAAGAAAAAAGAAAAACTGTTGTTTTATTCACATATTACACAAATTCGTTTATGTACTTCATTAGAAAATACAAAAAAAAAAATAAATAATAATAATAACTAATTCAACTCTCTCCACAAAGTTTCCTATAAATATATTTTTTGGACTTATTTTATGAAAACAAGTTTATAAATGTTTTGTTTTAATTTTTATTGTTTGAACAGAAAAATACTAAAACAATTGTCAAAAAAAATTATGCATAAAAAAAATTTAAATAAAACAACACTCAACAACAACAAAACCAACTCATGTGACCTCAAATTAAATAAGTTAATAATAATAATAATTATAAATATAAATATTTAAATGTAATTGTAATAAAATTGATAAATAAAATTTAATAAAAGTATATATTACAATTTAAATTGTATTTATAAGTGTAAAATTAAAAGAAGAAGAAAAAGGAAAAAGAATTAGTTAAAATATAATTAGATCCATTAAGACATAAAAACTACTAATGAATAAATTTATATATATACATATATATAACATCTATTTAAAAACAAAAACAAAAAACTATGTAAAAAGGTTGATTTTGAAAATGAAAAATTGTGTGATTTTTTTATTTTTAATTTTATGTACAGACAATGCAAAAACCAAAATCTCAACTGAATATATATATTTTCTTCATTTAAAATACTCAATTTTTTTTTTATTGCAAACATTTCTTTTTTTTTATTTGAAAAGAAAGGGTTAAGTAGGGAAGAATTGAACATTTTTAAAAAGAGATGGAGATATCAGTTTGTAACTATTTGATAGGACTCAGCAATAAAATTTCGTTGCGCTAGTTTATCGATAATTTGATCTCAATTCTTCGTTGGCGTAAGTAGCTTATAAATAAGCAAGGAAATATAGTCTCCTTAATTCATAGCAGAGTCAAGTGATATGTGAGGAAATCAAACCTCGGTGGCCTGTTGAGCAAGCAGGTTTGCATTTCAGCAAACTCAAGCAAACATTTTGCATAACACACCTCCGGAAGGCAACGACAAACCTCCGGAAGTATAATTTCTCATTCTCACTTATAGCTTGAATGCTCCAGAGAAGGGTGGTCTTGGCCTCTTATGGGCTGCTAAGATAGCTGTTTCTTTTTATTTTATTTTGCAATTCTATGAAATCTAGAACCCTTAGCTGTGCCAATAAAACTTAAGACATAAAGCTTAAGTACAACTACAGAGAAATGTTTTGGCACATACGATGATTAAAATGTCTAAGTGATTGAATTCTGAACTTTGAGATCGCGTTGTTCATTATTAGAATCAAAATTCTGCAACCTTAGTAGATACTTGTCATCTTTTAAGTTTTTTATTATTTTCAATAACCACATCAAAGTATTTTGTAGGGAAGTTAAGCTTTAATCAAAAGCACAGTGCTGAGGACTAATTATGGATACAAGAATTTTGAAAAAAGTATGAAAACATGGTTGATATCCTTCGCAAGTTAGACGCCTATTTATTGAAGGTGACGCTACAGTCCGGAGTGGACCTGTGCCTAAGTTAGACGCCTATTATAATTAATCTCGCTTTGAGAAACGATGGCCCATAAAGCCCTGAGTGGATATCAAGTTTGATGACTCTTTATAAAAACCATTGCTTAAGGGGAAAACTGTATACTTTTTTGGATTAATCTGATCTCGAATACGGTCACCGTGGCATAGTGGTTAATGCGTTGGACTGCTAGGCAAAAGGGACACAGGTTAGATCCTCAAAACCACTAAACGTTTTTTGCGGCAGACTATATTTTATGTCATGAAAAAGCTTCTCAATCCGCCATTCGAAGTCGGAAATAAAAGAGTAGGCCCCTTCCATTCGTGCGAATAAAGCACGCACAATATCAAAATTAAGACTAGATCTTGTATCCACATAGATACAGATGATAAGTATTGTAACTAGAAGCTGCAAACTTTTAAACTAAAAACAAATTCTATGGCTGTAGTCATACAGAATTAAATGTCGGTTACTTGTCACCTTTATTGAAAAAGTTTGTAGTATGATTTAATGTAAATGTATTTAAGTATTCCGTTTGAGCTCAGTCTGATCTAAAAGATTAGCTTATTCCCCCAGGGGAGCTAAGGAAACCCGCTAATAAGACATGACATTTTTTGAAAGCTTACTGAAGAAATTTTTTCACATTTTCAATTGAATCTTAAGCCCTTCTTGAAAATGAAACACCAATCCAAACGGGTGATTCTACATACCTCACCTCATACTTCTTTCAAAAAAGTGAAAAGTATGGCTTAAAAGTGAATACAGAGTTGTGCCTAAAGAAATCTGACTTTTTCCATCTCCGAAATTTAAGTCATCTTTTAAATTGAAATGTTTATTCCAACTTAACCTCGTGTCCATAAAATTAAATCATCTTTCGAAGCTCTAACCTTACTTTAATACTTCCTTCTTTCTTTTTTCTACACATGACAAGTAACAAACACTTATATATGTATATGAATATATCAGAAAGGCCAGTGATGATTTTGTTATAATTATAATTATTTTTTTAATAAATCTGTGCAATTTGTAAAACAAAATTAAATAAAACTAATTAAAAAATACAAAACAATGTAAATTAATTAATGACTAAAGCTAAAAAATATTAAAATGGAAATATCTTTCGATATTCAACTTTAATTTTATTAATTAAAAACTATAGATAATTGTACATTTCTGTTCTTATTTATTTGGTGGAAGATTTAAAAACACGAAGTAAAAAACCCCAATTCCTAGCTATTTATTATAAAAAAAAAGAAAACATTTCTTAAATATTTCATTTTTACTTTTTTCGAAAACTTTATAAAGTAACAAAAAAAAACATTATTTTTGTTTGCGCAAGGATAACATGTATACAGAGAAAATAAAACAAAAATTAATAATAACAATTGGCTAAATTAATAATAATAATAAGGCGAAAAAAAAAATTAAATATATACCAAAAATATTTATAAATTATAAACGGAGGTGTTATTTTTTAAAACTTACACAAAAATTAAGGCTTAAAACAATTTGTATCTTTTCTCTTTCTTTAAAAACGAACTAAATACTCTTATTTTTTGACATGCTAGAACAAAAAACAGAAAACAGAAAATAAAAATGCAATAGATGAATAACTCAAATGTAACAATAATTAAAAAAAAAAATAAAAATTTATAGCGAAAACCTAGTGTAAACCAATCAAAGTCTGTGTGTTTTTGTACATAGACATGAACCACAATAAACAATATACCAAAGCCATACAATAATTAAAAGAGAAAATAAAGCTTAAATCTTAAGTAAAAACTTGTAAAAATAAAATACTTATAGTAAACAAATTAGATGAAAAAAAAAACTGACTTAAGCCACAGCAAAATCAATGCAAAAGTTGTTTGCCACTTTTAAGAAAAAATTCAAATATTTCCTAAGCAATTTTATTCGAAAACTTTCTAGCGAACAACGTAGAAACGAAAAAATTAAGCAACCTTATGTGGACGTGTTTTGCATTATGTAAATTTTGTATAGACCAGCAAATGAAAAACTAAAAAAATAAATATGTAATAAAAAATTCACCCTCACAAGAAAACTAAAAAAAAAACATACTGTAAGATATTTAGATTTGATATAAAAAAAAGAAACTTAACGGTAAAGAAAATGTGGAAAACATACAGTTAAAATGTGATTAAATTTGTTGAATTATTATTTATGATATATATATCATAATATTAGTAAATAACAAATCGAACCTAATATACGTAAATAAAATAAAAAAAAGAAAACAAAAAAAAATATGAAAAAATATATTATTTAAGTGGTAAAGAATTTTTGCAACCAAAAATCTATAAAAACAAATAAGTTTAAAGAAAAAACAAAATTATTACAAATTTGTCCTCATTATTTTCGATAATTTGGTAAATTAGAAAAAAAAAAATAAATATTTTGGAAATTGAGTAGTTTTACTTATACTGTATACAGCTAAGAAAAACATAAAACAAAAAACTTATTATGAAGAAGAAAATCCAAATACGTAAGCATAGGCCTCATTCTGTAAGAAAATACTATTATATATATATACAATATTATATATATTATATATGAACAAAGATGAAAAGGAAACATTTTGTTGTAAATAAACCCTACTTTTTAGAGTAAAAAAAAACAACAGTTTTTGCATTGTTTTATTTCTCGAGTGATAGTTTCTCTAAAGCCCTGTGGCTTGGGGCCGGAAGAGAATACATCCACAGCTGAACCCTTGCTTGTCGTAAAAGGCGACTAAAAGGGAGTTTTTTTTTTATTAACTATTCAGTTTATTGTTAAGGCGAAGCGAGCTTAATTTTTTACATTTCAAATAGACCGACATTTAACTCTACTAGATTATTCTCACATTATATAGACAGACAACATTCCAAGGAATTCTTGAATCTGCCCGGTTCGAATTAGTACAGAAGTTGTTACGTAAACTAGAGCATCTCGTTTCTTCATTGAAGAGTATTTTTATTAAATTTCATTTTCTAAAAATTGTGGTTTCCCTTACGTATATCGTTACTCCGGGTCGTGACAAAAGATATTGTCCGGGTAAATGGTAGCAAAAGGTACTCAAACTGAGAGCTCACTACCTAAACCTCGCATTCTTGTGAGAAAATGCTCATTACTTCCTAAATATCTAGAGATCTAGTCTTGTGTACCAAAAACTGACTTGCGCGTTAAAACTTTAAAGGTGATACAGACATTATGAGATCTTCAGCCTCGTTTGAGATAGATTGGTAGGCTGATTAAGCTGTCCCAATACCAGAAAAACAAGTAGCGTTAACTAGCCTTTTCGATGTCACAACTCACGTTGACGCCACGACATAGCTGCTGTTAGGTGTGACTTAGAGGAGAAGTTTTCATATCCATCCTATGAATGATGCAAAATTGTACATATGTCAGAGATCTCTGCCAATTTCTTTGAAAAAGCTTTGCTAAGTGTGAAATGCCTGGTTCTAGCTAGTGCTGGCCAGTCCCAAAGAAAGTGGAATAGGATTTCCTTTTCTTGTGTATTATTGCAGCTACGGCTTTGAGTTGTGTTAAAGGGAATGCCTAACTTGCCGACCTGTGAGTCAATTAGCTAGTGGTCTGTGCTTATTGCTACAATTATTGCTGTCCCGGTGTGGGTTCTTTTGATTGTGTCGTACGACCTATTAATCTGTCTGGATATGATACAGTTTTAAAGGATGTTCCACTCAGAGTTCGGAATTGAGAGAAAGTGCTGAAAAATGTTGCTCTTGATGAGTCCCATCGAAAAGCATTAAAGGTTGAGCCACATCGCGCTATAGAGTGTCGACTGCTTCATTCCCATTTATGTTATTATGACCGGAAACCCAGAGGAGAGTGATAGTAAACCGAGCGCTTACCTGGGTAAACATTTTCTTACGCTGTTCTACTAATGTGTGTGAATTGAATACACTCCGAGAGTCTGGAAGGCGTTACGATATGCATAGGTTTAGTTCCACTGAGAAAAACCCTGCCGCATTCCACCTCGTAGTCGTTGGTAAAAATCCTTAAATACGAGTCTACAAATAGAGTTTGGCGAAAGATAAAGTCTGTGTTGATGCTTCTTAAGGAGTAAGAAAAAATTGTAAAATCTTGCACTGGCTAAGCGCACAGTTTTAAAAACGATCTGACTCTCAAAGAAAATGAATTTAGTCTGTCCACGAGGATTGAAGTTTACAGTGAAGTTTACCATGATCTCTGCCTTCAATATGAAGGCATCCCACCAGTAGATGCATGTTCCTTTGTGTAGACTAAGATCGGTGTTTATGAATTTCAACATAGAACTGAGTAAGAGAGGATGGCTTAAACTGTGAATGGACCAGTCTATGCATATTAAGCTTCTATTTGCATTAACTACATACGACATTAGATCTTTTTCATTTCCTGGAACTAGGGTTTGTCAAGCTAAAGACTTTTCCCTACATTATCAGACTATGTAATACTCATCATGGGAGGCCCAAAGGAGACCACGGCCTAGCTTTTCGCAAAAATTTGCCTCGAGCCGTTAAGTTTTTGCATGAATGGAAGGCAGGTTGAGATAGGGTTTTCGAGATCTGTGCTTGCGGGAACGTTCTTTTCTTTATCCCTGCCCATGCCCATACCTCGCACGGTTTACAATTCGAGAAAAAATACTTTTAAACACGCTAACAACCCCGAGTAAAAGATCAATAGCTCTTTAACGATTTTCAATTACATCGGAGATGAGCATAAGCTTATAATAACACTTTTTTCCAAGTACAAGACAAAGTTCAATTTCGCAATTTTTGTTGCAAAAATAAGCATAGACGTACGTACTTTCATCACGACAACCGTTTGGAATCTCCATTAAATGTAGCGAATAATTATGACTACAACTTAACTCTATCGCACACCCATTGTGCAAAAATATTAAGAGCCTCAAGTGTAGAAAAACTTCAAAATACTTGAGTGAATAAAATTAATTAATTCCCCACTAAAAAAACAAAAACAAAAAAGGAGGATTAGAAAATCAAGCGAAAGACGCTTCGACGCAATCAATTTGATCCAGACCACACTAACAAATGGCATTAGTTGGCTTTAATATAACCGTAAAACAAACAACAAATCGACAATTGTTCCGGGCGGAATGTAATTAATCATAAATTCTTAGAATTCCCTTTGTGCGGGACCTGTATTCGCCATCATTGCCAGCGAATACAATGATACACTTCGACCCACCTTTGTGTATCCTTTTGTGTGTCAGAGAGGATATAGACAAAGCTCAACCACACGCACACAGCCAGTGATTTGGAGATGTGTATCCTTCATGGGGAAATTCCATGCAATCTATCAAAATCATTATGAAAGTGTCATCTATTGTTTCATCTTGTACAATGCCAGAGGAAAGGGTGTAGTTTCGCGAGGGTGTCCTTAACCGCTTCCCTTTGTAGATAATGAAATATTCGCAGTTCTGAGGAGTAAGGAATTTTGAGTCCTTCTATGTATGAACTTTAGTTGAATTGTTCTTTGTTTTAATTCTATGAATACCATATCGTGTTAGGAAAGGTGGTGCGCGAGTTGGCGGCACAGGTTCCAAGAGATGGGGATGGGATGACAAAGGAAATTGTTTTTCTGGGCGGATTTCAATAACTTTTCTTGTCTGATCTAAGGGAATTCCATTAGAAGGGGGTGCCATTTGATAAGATTGATAATGAATAGCATTTAAAACAATTATGTAGGTATACTAACAACGGCCATATAGTTGTTGACGTTGGTAATTAATGTTTGAATTATGCAGCAAAATTGAAATGTTAGTTGAAGCAAATAAAGGATTCTAAGGATTAGCAGCAGGTAAGTGATGTATATGATTTGGTTTTTTTTTTTTAGATTTATTAAGTTTTATGGTATTTCTATGTAGTTTTTCTAACTATCATCAGAGAGATTCATACTTATTGTCCTTTGCTTGAATGTCCTATAGCACAATGCCTACTTTTTTTTTGCACGGTTCAAGGAGGGTTCAAACATTTCTCACTCACTTTTATTCAGAATTCCTTCGGATTGTAGAAACCTGTGACATTTTACCATCATCAGAGAGGACGTGATACATTGTTATATGACTTTCATGGATATCTAAATTGGACAAAGACGGAAGACCATTGGGAATCTGTATTTGATACAAGGTTAATGAACGGAATCAAGCGAAACTCAACTTATTTGAAAGCAGCTGCACGAGTATGGGTCCTAGCAATTCTTCTTCGCTTCTAAGTCATTTAAGTCTTCCCAAAAATGTTAATTTTCATTATGAATTGACTGAAGTGACTAGTGATATGATCATGACCGCCATCCTGGCAGGTTAATAGGTATGATGTGGCCGAGCCAATTTAATTGTCGTGCTTTGTCCTTATTGCCCTTTTCGCTCTTCCTGCAGCTCATAGAATTCACAGGAACTAATATCCGGCGAAGTATTTTTCTCTTAAATAAGTTTAATATCTTCTCTCCATTCTTATTTATCATCCAGCACTAGACAATATCAGCCTTCTTCATTCATTTGTACTTCAAGCTAAGAGTATCGAATCCGATTGTTATGCCAAACAGAAATAGCAGTCGAATTTTCACAAGGATGTCATTTGTAGAGTTGATTCCTACTTCGAGGCAGATGAACTTCTTAACTACTTCGAAGTTATGGTGGTCAACTGACTGATGATGTTTTATTTGTTGACAACATATACCTACTTGGTTTTGTTCTTATACACTTCAAGACAAACTCATTTCACTTCATCTCCAATTGTCGTGAAACTCTCTGTTATGAATCACTGCGAGCGTCTAAAAATGTCAATATTGTCTGTAGTTGGGTGGATTGATCAAAAATTGTGCATTCCTTATACTTGTCCTGCACACTAGCTCCTTCAGCTCGAGATTGACTAGGCAGAATTTCTATGCCAAAATTTGGTGTATGATTTGAAAAATTTACCTAAGCAGTTTTCGAGCTGTAAGGAGCATAGGTATCATGTTTTCCAGCTTGTGCCTGACAACCGAAACCATTTTAAAGGAATTCGAAACTAAGCTATCGTCTTGTACAGCTCAAGATGATGAATCCTGCTCAATCCATCAATCCATGCTCAATCAAAGTAAATAAAAAAGAGGTGAATTTTGAAACCAAGTCCGTATAAGTGTCGATTTGTATCCTGCAAATGTTCACACAACACGTTGGATATGATAATTCGTGCTGCATTTAGCAGAGATGTGCATCGGTACATTTTGCAAGTTTTAGTGCACAGGTTAGCTTTTAAAATCTCTTGTACCATATCCTTGTGCATATTAGAATGCTATACATATCTACATGTACCGCGAAATGATGGTCCTTTCTTTCAATTTTTTGAGCAACCAAGATCTAAGGATTGCATTGTTGTTTCTGGTAAATTAATTCATTTGGAGGTTGTTTTTTAAATTTGTGATCAATCAAGATATTAAAAGAGAACCAAATAATATCGATCCTTTTTACTTCATCCTTGATTATGTGTTCGTTCTCCCATCTTATTCGTTGTAGTCTCGCACTCATCACACCGATCTTAATCATTAAAATCTCACAACAGTCTTCTTAGTCTATACAGTGACAAACTTAATTTATTTTTGAAACTTTTTGAACTTTTGTAGAACCGTTCATATGCACAATTCCTCAACGAAAATTTAAGCATGGATCTTCCTAAGGCTCTTAATCACGTGGTCGTGATATTTTTGTAATTTTGTATTTGAAGCATACATTATTTATATACCAAACCTATGTAGATGCATACTTACTTTTAGATACATTCTTGAGATAAAAAGTGCTAAAAACCGTTATGTGAAAAAATGCTTTAAAAATTTACTACGTCTGTAGCCACAATAAATAAGTTATAATAAACCTGGTCTATTGTAAGTCGACTTGTTTTGGTCTCTGATGCTTGATTGTATGAACTTGCAAGCGGTAACAAATTACGTTAATACATATTCACAAGGAAAAACAGAATAAGTCACACACAAAACAAGTCGACTTATGTTGTTTTTCCTTGTGACCACAGATATACGAGCTTTCCATTCAATAAGATGACTAATAATAGCATTATTGTAAGCAATGCAAGGTGTGAATGTTTTAAAAATTTAAATTAAATTAGGTGCGTCACAAAAACTTGATATAAGCAAATAAATTGCATTTTTTATGCCAACTTAATTAATATTCGTTTTAATTGTTGTTAAAGGTTTAATGTGATATAATAAATTGAATCAGTAACATGGATGTACCTACATATGTATATAGGTAAGGTAAACGGTTTTGAAAATTAAAGATTTGATAATTCAGCTAACAAAGGGCCAAGGACTACCTATCTTTTCGTAACCATAGATGTTTTGCGTGTGGCATTATTTCTCACAAATGCCTTATATTCGAACATTGGAACCATAAGCCAATATCGGCGGATTGTCGTTGTCTGTTATGACATGGTGACCAACAAACGATTTAAAATGTATCTTCTCCTTAATTTTTTTTTTTAATAAACGGAAAGATATATAAAATTGAAAATGATAGTTTAATCGCACTCTCAATCCAATACACGCACTTAAAATCGTTATGCCTTCAATCCTTTCTTCGTTTTCCTATACAAACTGATCAAATAAATGCAACTCATCATCAAAGTCTAAGCAAATATTTGCACAATACTAACATGCACCATGATAAATGATTATGATTTATTGACCATAAACAAATTGAGAACTCCTGCATTATCCTTAACCAATAAATTATCTCAGTTACACAGCTTGGTAATGATCCTCAAAGTGTTGCAGTGGCAGATGAAGACATCTTAGCATCGACAATATCATCACAATGCATTTGCAAGTCACAGGAGGTACATTGCGTCCACCCATAACCACCTGCAATCGTCTCCTACAGGATTCACCATCATCAACGGGAGAAGCAGTTGCATTCTAATCAACAGGCGCTAGTGGATATCTACCTGCGGCAACGGTTAATCGCAGTAATTTCCATTTCGAACACAACTCTCAAAACAGGTAGATTTGCCGAATTGAAAATTCAAATACCCTAAAAGGGAATTCGAAATAAAAAAAAAATACAGAAAATCCACAAAGGAATAGACGACACAACAACAAAAAAAACAATTTTCCGATCTATTTACTCGCCTGAGGAAGAAAATGGAAGCATGGATGTCGACCTCCCCTAAACCACCATGAGCGGTTTAACACCACCAAACACACACTTAGCAACTACTACGGCTCGAACCACACACACACCTACACAAATTTAAGGTGCAAACACGCAGGTCTCTTGTCGAACGCAAAGGTACCAAGTAAATATCTACGCCATGCATTCGACCGGTGGTATACTATGTACGAATGTGTGCGTGGTTAAGTTCGAAAAAGAGTGAGTCGTCTGGCGGGTGACGCGACAACTAGATGTCAGCGCACATATAGTCGAACTCTCCACTGAACAGATGAGCTGAACGTTGGTATTTCGGGTGCCATTATGAAATGGGCACTAGCTACAGTTGGCCACACCCCCGATTTTCGAAATACTTGAATGATTTCAATATGGCTGTGCGGCTGTGATATCGCAGGAAGTGGTGGTGTGCGCTGGCACAGTGGCTGTGTGCGATGTGCGTTGCGAACTCCAGCAAATGGAGGAGGGTTGAAGGGTCCATTGCCGTTGGAATGTCTTAAGCGGGAATTTTAAACGGATTCGAAATTGAATTTTCAGATATTTTCGTTTATTTCCGGGAAAGTTTTTTTATTTTTTTCGTGTTTTATTGCAGTTTTGAGAAAATTCCGCGGTTGAGGATTTGCACTGAAACAGGAAATGACTTTTGAATGAACAATGAGAATTTTTATTGCAGTGATACGTGGAGACTCTTATATTCTATTCGACGACGTGCAGTTACTTTAAATCTAATAAAAATGATGACTACGATAAAAGAATAGTTATGACAATAAGAAAGGACGTTAAATGTAGTAAAACATATTCCTATCCATAGGAAAATGAGCAACTTCGAAAATGTAGTGAGCGACTTCCGACGGATGTTAGTGAAGTTGTTATCGAATGAATATAAACAATGCCGTTGGGAAATCGCTATTTTATTTATTTGAATTGTAAGACTGAGTTTAGCTTGTTCCGGAATAGATGCAAGAGTGTTGTTGCTGGTGGATAGACATATAAACTAATAAAAATGAACGTATATCTCATTGTGAGGTTCAAAAATGATAAAATAATTTGTTTTATTTTATTGGAAACCATTTTAATGTGAAAAAAAGCGGAGTAATGGACTAAAAAAGCGGAGAGAAATGCCTAGAAAATCCTGTCCATTCTGAAAAGAGTGTTTAACCAGTCTTTCTGTAAGGACATTCGAAAGATATTTGACATATGTTTAGAATCACATTAGACTCTAATGAGTCTAAATGAATGTATCTACAACTCCTTTCTTTCTCAGAAGGGAAAAAGACCGTTATTAACCATGCAAAATCTGATTTATTGACAAAATGTAGTAGGTACTTGTACCAAAAATAAGATAAATTTGGTTTAGTTGAAGGCAACACACTTAGACCAATGATATCATCTCGATCCTGGAGAAATTTTAATTACATATCGAAGCCTCTGATGATCGCCTAGGTCGCCTAGTAGAACTGGCCTAAGTGAAGTTTTATTTTCCTGGAGAGAGCTGGACAGCTATCAAAAAGGCGGAGAATAGTTTCCTCCTCCTCTTCGTCCATACAGCTTCTACAAAAAATTATTAAAATAGACGCAAAGCCTATTGCGTACTTGCTCGTAGATATAGCGTCCCGTGATAACATTTATTCTGCCATTGATATGCAATCTGTTGTGAGAAAATAAATTCTTAGAGCGTTTCGGATCTAGCTTTGGTCGAATCTGTTTTCTCACTAGAATCGATGCACCACTTGTCCCCTTAAGAGTCATTCTCTTGAAAGCATCTAGTTAAAAATTAAGTTAACATGTAACGATCGGTAAAACCAAGGTGCTATATCTGGCGAGCTCGTCTGCGATTTAGGTGCCTGAAATGTCACTATGCATCGACACCCGACAAAGGTAAATATTAGACTACTCCGCCATCTCTATGAGACGATCGGCAATCTAGAGCAACTATTGGGTTGAGAGAATACGATTCCAAGGACTTGAATGCTGCTTGACTGACCGAAAAGATATGGATATCGCGTTTTTCTTCAGCAAAAATAAGACTACCAGGAATGAAGACCTAGAAGGCTTTGAAATCCAAATACTTTGCATCCACAAGAAAAATAACCTCCGCATGAATTTTAATAATTAAAGGCAAGTGAGGGCAAGGATTTGAAGACTCCGATATTCAACAATGCTATAGGTGCAGAAGGTCGAGAAATTTGAATTTTTTTTAATCTTTGGTAAAGCGATGCACCACAAAACCTGAGTGTTCTATCTGACACATTTATGGGTTTAGTTATTAGACGATGGCCACCACTGTCACTTGCAAGCTGAAAACCTTCGTCAATTGATGTCTTTGCACCATTCTTAGGATTTCTTTGCCAAATCTTACGTCGAATGATCTTATGAAGGAAAAATTGTCAATAGATCAGCCACTCCTCATGTCGGAAAGAAGAAATATTCCATGCAATCTTACCCACTCACACACTCGGATTCTGCCTTGGTGGAGCTAAGTAAACGTGGCGCTGAACACGCGTGGGGATATTTTAACCACATTTCAGAATTCTGAACAAGATGGCGAGGGGGCGTTATTGACGCCGTTGGTATGATTTCGTGAAAGTTTAATGAAGCAAGCCTTCCATTTTTATTTTTACAGTTTCGTCTTTCTTCTATATGCCTTTTCTCACATATAACCACATATTTGACGAAGAATTTCTGTCCTTCTAGTGAGTGATATGTTCTATGTCCCATATTCTATAGACGAGCATAGCATACGGAGCGATGCTATGACTTACTTTAGCTTTAAAACACTAGGCAGATGACAAGAAATATCCTTTTTCAGTGCCACAGGAACCAAACGAAGCATGGAAGCACTGAACTTCTCACTTTATCTGCCACTTATCCATCGTATTCATAAGGGTGGTAAGGCTTTAAGAATCTGGATACTACAACCGACTACATACATACATCATCCTAACACTAAATATCAGGAAAGACTTTCTTGTCAGATTCACTGATCAATTTGGTACAACTACAACTATCTATCAGTGTAGATAGTTCCACAATGAACAGTGGAGTCTTGCCAGTATTCACTTTCACATTAACTATGGAGATATATATTTATATGCGACATATCAAGCGTATTCCTTAAAAGAAACATGGTAATATTCGCCGATCAACAAACGATCACCCAAACTCTTTGCTCGGCCTTCGCAATCTCCAAGCAAGGATCGTTTGACTTAATCAGTTTAACGTCATTCTGATATGAGTTGACGCTTATGGGAGTATTGAAGGTAATCAATGAGCTGACAAACTGGCACTGGATGAATCCACCCTTAATGAATTCCCTCCCGAATCTGTGGTCATTCCACTAGGAGTGATTAAGGGCTGTATTTCTGCTCATTTTCTTTCACAGGCAAATCATAGATCGTAGCCAACTGCGACGTATCACAGCTCATCTTCATTATAGCTCAGGACAATTAAATCAATCAACAGGACACGTATGGATATAGCTAAACTTACAGCAGTAAGAGCGGGTCACTGGTTCATTGGTAAACACCCCTGCCGCAGCTGTCGAGAATGCTTTGCATTCGACTAAAGAAGCCAGAAACGTTGACTATCCGAACAAAAAATTCGGACTATACTTGTGTAATTGTAGACTATACTTGTGATCTCTGTCAGAGATTATTTGAATGTTCGTGGAGCACAGTAAGTAGTTTGTCTAGTTCAAGTCTAGTCTAAAGATCATTGAATCCATCGGCCATAGCTGCGAAATGCAGAGCATTAACACTTGGAAAACAAGTCAGTTTCTTAGTTAGTTCACTCACTTTATGATCTAGGTATGTCTCACTACACCAATAGCAAACCTTTTTCCCAACAACTATCCTTTCCTGACCTATTCGTCTATTTACTTCTTCTCTCCTAATCTGAAACGTTAGCACGGATTAATCGCAGGGATCAGCTTGTGGGGTTCATTTGTTTACTTAAAATCGACCACACATCGGGAAGAACGATCTTCAGGTTCCTATATAGCGCTTTGTATCGTTCGGGATACAGGCCAAAAGTATCGTTGTATACAGTGGAGTGAGACTCTGGATTGCAAAGCCCTACGATCAGAGCAATATTCTGAACATACTCCGATCTTTAGAACAGTCAGGTCATTGAAATGAGGCCAATAACAAGCTAGTTAGCGTGGACTCAAATATTTTTCGGAGAAATCTCCCATCCCACAAGCATCAGTGGAAAAAAAAATCTCTCAAACTTCCTACGGAAGGTCAATTTCAAATGGAGTAGGCTTACGAACTGCGTCATGTCAAAAAATGTATAGTCCAACTCTCATAGAGATACCTAATTTCTTGATCCCACTAGAACGGATGTACCCACTAATCTACACAATCTGTACAGACAAGGAGAAAGAAGAAACCTTAACCCACACTCAATGCACCTGCCGTGTCCTATTAAGGCTGAGAACTTAAGCCCTCGTGGAGTACATCTATGAAGACCTCGGCGATCTAGCTAAGCTCAATATTTACAAAACCAGGAGCTTTGTCTGCGAATCCAAATAGTTAATAAGGTGGAGGAGGAATGGGTTAACATCGATACAACGATCCACAGTTTCTTCATTGAGAAAGGATCATCATATAAGGTGCCTGGTGCTGGTAATCCGGTACTCTAACTTACATTTTGATCTAGCGGGGACATCCTCCTAACCTAATAGAGCAAACATAAGGATCAGAACGTGAATAAGTGGGACTCACCTTTTTGCAGAGGTCGCATTTGGAAAGAAGAACTCTACGAACATGTGATAACCGCACCAAGCAACATACTTATTAGTCAGTTAATTAGTTTGAAGTAGTCCTCTGAGAAAAGGTTCACTTAGACCAAAAGTAGGTGCACTGTGAGTGCTAGAATTCGACCACAGTCTACTTCTGAAATAATTTGAATTTTCTAACGTAGCAATTGAAATCGGCTGTCCTTAGATCATTAAGGTCGTTATAAAAGTATTCGCCTAAGTATTCTTACTCTTCCTCCTACAGAAGTCGTTGCATATAATACTCAAACGTTGAGCCTGCTTGCCTAGGATACAATGCCCCGTGACAACGACAGCTGGTCTCTTTTTAATGCAATTATTAAATTCGATCTCTTAGGATCGAGCGCAGGCCGGATACAGAATAGTCAAGATGTTGCCATCTATGATTTTTGTTTGATAGAAGATTGGTGAAAATCACGTTCCTACTGTCTGTACCTTGGGAGAACCTTGTTTGTCAAATTTGCCAGTCGTTCAAATCGTTCAAAGACATGCGGCAGTCCTTCATTGCCTTGGAGTTTGTTGTGTTGGATACAAGAGATCTGCTCGCAGCTTAACTGTCACAATATTTATGTTCGATCCTGTGTTAATCTTCAGCCAAACGGCGACGTGACTTAAAGCCGTGACTTCAGCTTGGAAGACATTACAGTGATAAGGGAGACTTAAGAAGTGGTGAATGTAAAGGTTTTTTGAAAAGACACCGGCACCGACACCTTTGGTTGTTTTAGAGTCGTTTACAAAGGTAGACATAGATTAATTTAAGAGCACTTCGAGCTGGTATTGTGTAACCACAACATGTTCACACCATCAAAACATCAGCTGGAGATTTGAAAATTAGTTTTGTAGTCACCTCTGACATAACATGTTGTTTTCCAATTTTATAGCGTGTACGCCATCTTTCACTTGTCAGACATTCATTAAGTAACTTCAGGAAATGCTAGCCAACTTCTCTCAGACAGTATCGGTCCACGAAACCATTGAATAGAGAAAAATGTTCCAACATTACCCTAATTAAGATCGAACATAACCTTGAAAATTGTCTTCAATTACTTCATACGTATCCACATCTCACACATTCGTGTGAAACAAAAGTTCTAAATTAATTTCAATTGTGTTCATTATAATATCTCACATCGCATGCTTTAACACTAAAAACCGTCATTGAAACCGCTTGATATGACATGTATCTAGTAGCACTACAAAGTTGTCATCTTCCACTACCTACATCATCGTCGTCGTCGTCGTCACCATTATCGTCATCTCGCAATGTTTCAATTTCAAAACTAAGCCAAGTAAATCAGTCGAAATTTGATGTCATTTATTAGATGCGCCCACATATACAGTCATAGTTCTTGTGGCATACACCCGTTTGAGAGGAGATCACCCGTATTGGGAGAGTAATTGTCACAGGTCAGGTCTGTAAACAAGAACATATAGATACTTAGTATTGTTTCTGAACCGAGAGAAGATACTCAAATGGAGGACGAGTATTCAGGAAGTGTTTCAAATTATCAAACCTGTGCGGGGTACAAGGACTCTATGTCTTTTCATGAAAAGAAGGTACTTTCTGCATTAGTAGTAGTTTTTCAATGTGGGTTTTGTAACTTTTACTTTCGCTTTTGGAACGCCCTAGAGGTTGTTTCACAGTTTTTTTTGTCTTTTTTTCCTTTTTTCTTCATTTGTTGTTGCTTTATTTATTTGCAGCAATAAATATGCGAAACAAATCGACACCAATTCGCCTAAATGAGTATCATATTAAATTTAATGATGCAGCAGTATTTCAGTTTTCAGTCAGAAAATTCAGTAGTAGCCGCACGGCGGCGGTAGTAGTAGACGAAATGGCAGACATGATGGATTTTTGTATTTTTTTTTTGACTTGGTTCCGTTCCGGTTGTAAGGTGCCTAAAACACTTAGCAATAACATTCAATGCTTTTTGCGAGGGTGATTGTGTGAGAGGGGTGAAGTGAATGAAGAAAGCATACCCATCAAGCGATCACCGCAATTTTATTAATGCTCTCTTGTTGGTGAATGGTGGTGGAACTTGGGTCAAAGGAAAGGATGGCTGTGGCTGCCACCTCCAAGCTTTGTTCTTCTTTTTGCTTTTTATAATTGCCCGTTAAGTACTGTTTCATTTTGCTTGCTTTACAGCATGTGTATGTGTGATAATGATTTTTTTTTGTGTAATGCATACATAATTAACTGCGATTGAATTAATTACCTTTTTCGAGTGGGGGAGAGGGCGGTCGTTTTATAGTGCATGTGCTCTATAAAGTGCTACTCTCTGTTGGTGACTGAAACTACTAACAAGAGTATCTAAGGGGAAATTTAAATGCAATTTCATCGCTTTAAATAGCAATAATTACAATTATTATATGCATGTGAGCAATACAAATGAACAATTAGTTCGAGTAGATTTTTAATAATTTTTTAAGTGCAGTGAAATTAATTTAATTACCAAATACTCACTTTGTTAAGGGAACAAAAAATCGAAACAACAAACAAGAACTGCAATCATTAGAATGATTACGATCGAACAATAATTATTGATGGCGGGCAATTTTAGAGTGTTTTGCGGTTGAAACAAATTAATGCTCCGTGAAATATCTGATGATGGCAACGATTTTTATATAACTGTGTTGGTGATATGCAGATTGAGTACATACGATATCTTTGATAGAAAGTTTTTGAAGAATTTTAAAACTTTCACATTCGTTTAAGTTGAGATGTACTTACCTACCAAGATGTGAAAATACTTAAGGCACTGTTAATAGATTTAAGCGTATAGGTACTTGCCTTATAATGATGGCGCTGCAGTCCGAGAGGACCTGGGTCTGAACTAACCATCGTAACAAGCCAGCTCGATCTTAAACTACTTAGTTGCCTTCAGTTTCGCCCGCCGCTTAAGTCGCGGTCTTCCTCAACTATGCAGTTCTTCCGTTGTGGATTTAAAAACTTCGGACTTTACTGACTAGATAGATGTTTTTGAACAATCCTCTCATTGTCTATGCAAAGGGGAACGTAGATCAGTAGTAAGATGTTTCTTTCAAAACAACCTTTTCATTTAAATTCGTATTGTATGGACTTTAAGAAGATTGTGACTCTCTTACGAGTTCTGAACAAGTCTTTCAAGAACGATGTTGAAGAAACCAGGTTTAGGTGCAGTCCAGCAATAAGTGGATATGGTAGATTACTGTGAAGTACATACATATGTATAACCGCGATCCAAGGTTGAAACGCCAACGGCTCAATGTTTGTTGATTTCCAGGTACTTGTGCACTATTTCATTATAAAGTCGATACTAGAATATGCTACATACATCGTACGCTAATGTCGTTATTGTTATCGAAGGACCCCGAGCAACCTTTTTGCATTTAGTGTACGATAAATACTTTTATCTCAAGTACACTAAATCTCAATCCGAATTCAGGCATTTGTAGATGTCCTTGCATTTTCCTGAAGAGTGAAATTGCTGTAGATCAATCCTACTTAGCGAAAGTTATAAGTAAATTTAAAATGAATGCCAGTTCTGTGGTTATTGCATTGCGCCGCTGAGTAGGCTGACTCAAGATCGAATACTGGCAAAATAACCAAAAAGTTATTTCGTTACCACCTCTCAGCAGGCAACGCCAAATCTCCGATTGAAGTTTCTCTATCCCCCATAACGAAATGCAAACTGTAGATTCATTCCTAGTTGCGAAAAGCTAGGACCAGCTCCGCTGGCGCACCAAAGGACGAGGCATTTTTCAATACAAATAAAAGCATGAAAGGTTATTTGTGTATAACCAGCCTATGGGAAGCGAATTCTTCGATATAAGTTGAGAGTTACGTTTGCCGGACGGTTCTCGTTGCACAACTGATGTAAGAGATAATAAAGCTGAGAAGTTTTGCTTTTTCACAGCTTACTTTATCGGACCCGGATGTAAATTTTGTGGTTTGAATAAGGCCAATTCTAGACTTTGTTAGCGATTAATGAGAGAAGGTAGGACACTACTATAATTCACTCGCACTCAAGGGATTATGGTTAGATATCCTTATGTTATTTTTCACACAGTGCTAGTGTTGGTGTAAACATTATTTGCAAAACTCAGGTTTCAGTCTTTGCTCCGAGGGTGATGTTCAGAATAACTTGGAAAAATTTGTTGGTGTTCCTGACTCATTATCATTACTCTGTACGCATATAACTACTCTGTTGCCAGTTGAATGCCTATGCAGTAGAGTTGACGTCAGCTTTTCCACAGTTGATCGATTCTCTGGACATCAGAAGTTATATAAGTTCGTTAGCTATTGCAACTAAGTTATAACTTATTAAGCAATTTTTCAATCACGAAATAAATCGTTTGGCAGGTTACTTTCCAATGAATGATCCTGGTCTGTTCCGCAATTTAATCGTGGAAGTCGGGTGGTTTTGTCCTTTGTAGTCGGCGAAATAAATTGCTATCATCCAAAATTGCTAGGACTGTATTGTTAACATGTCCCATTAGTCAGTTTCTATGTTTTCGCGCGAAGCTTCTAGTTTCAGCTTCGATTGTAGGAATTCCGAGATCTCTGTGGATATCGTCGTTTCTGGTATACCACGGTGCTTGGACAATTCTCTCTAAGCACTTTATTTTGAAATGTTTGTATGATATTGGCATTCGTTTTCTTGGTACAACCCCATAGTTATATACCATAAGTCCACAGATAAGAAGTTGAGACTGGAACCTTCAGCGTGTCAAAATATGAAGATTACCATCACTCGATAGTCCTTTGACACATTTGTTTTTAATTATATTATGCATTTGGCATGCATAACCCCTGGTCTCAATCGTATTTCTTGTCTTAAGGTCCAGAAAACTGCCAGTCTACACAAGAATCTGATATAGAATTCCCATTTTTACTCAAATCCACTACCATTTGGTCTAAGACTAGTGTCTAGTGTCTATTTCCAGAACATAATCTTCGTTGAAAGATTGTCAAACTAATCAAAAAAAAATAAAATTCTCCCAAAACCATATGTAACAGAAGAAAAATTCCCAAAAGTTGAAAGGTTTCACTTCCCTCAATAGTGCTTAATTTCCACCTGTTTTGACTGCAACACAAAAGAAATCGCGTTAATCCTTAATGGCTACATCATCCATATTCCCGCACACAATGCCACCGGAGTACTTCTCATATTAATGTCTCAATTTTCGAAAATGTTCCAACAGTGTTCCCGCTCCACCCAAAAACCGGCAAATGGATTGGAGGCGAACCCGAACCAAACAAAAATACGTATATTCACCAGAACAAAACGAAAGGAAACGTGTATAACAAAACAAAAAAGTCCTTCAAAAACAGAAATGTGTCGCACGAGCACGAGAAATAGAAAAAAAAAAACATATTCTTCTTATTTCTTCCTATTTTTCCGAATAGGACTCTTCATCTCCTCGATTCGAGGTCCTTTTTAGTATTTCTTCGATTTCTTTTTTTTTTTTTTCGTTTTACTCATTCCATTCTTCCTTTGTCAAATTCCTTTTGTTCCTTCCCAGATTTGGCATAGTGCTGCTATTCATTCTTTCTTCTCTAGCTGTGTGGTGCTCCTCAGCGTTCGGCTGTTGTTTTGGTGATTTTCGTTTTTGTGTTCTCTGTTCTGCTTTTTCTTTTGAGAAACAGAACAAAGATAAATTGGTTAATTTCCCCCGCCATTGTTGGGCGCCCATCAATCGATGCCTGGTAATGGACTCAGCTTATTAATTCACTTTCACCCAACCCCCCCATCGCCCACCCACACACACACATTCAGTCGTCACTGAGGTGTAGTGTGAGGGTGGAATGCGTTTCATGTGTTGTGTTGCGTGCAATTTTTCATGCGAATATGTGGCGACACGACAAAAAGGGTTCGAATTCTGCAAATATTTGCCTAAAACTCGCTACGATAACAATTTTAAAAACGGATCATCATTGTTTAGATACCTCGTCTCGTCGGGCTGTGTTGGACGATATACGAATTTTTTTGGCTGTCCTTCAGATACAGTCAACGTATAATTTTTTTTTTCGGTTTAGGTAGGGTGGGTGAGAGGTTTGGTGGTGTAAGTGTATACTTTATATCCGTGCATTAATCCGGGTGACATTTTCAGTTTTTCGCTTTCCGTTCTCCCAATCCATCAACGTCAGAAGCGTGTTCCATGGATTCTATATATACTTAAGTTTGCCAGATAGATATCGCCATGATACAGTCGCTCCCGCTTCGCTCGCTCTCTCGCTCCCTGGGGTCTGTATTTTTCAGTGAGCCACTTGATAAGTGGCAATGGGTGGGTGGGTGGTTTTTTTTCTTCCAATTTTTGGTGAGGGTGAATTGATTTGAGTGACTGAGTTTTTCCTTCAGAAGTTCGTTCCTGGATGGGGGTGGATTTTCTGTGAAAAATATTTTGTGTTGTTCTTCCCTGTTGTGTGTGTGTTTATTGTGGAAAAGGAATCAAAATTTGATTTCCTGCAAACGCGCAACCATGCATCCTTTTTAGCTGTGCAATCAATATGTGCACAATATTCCGATGCCATGCAATGCAGCATAGCACAGCACAGCACACTATGCAAAAAAGAAGGACAACAAAAATCCATACTTCTTGACTATCATCATATGAACGCAACCATGATTTATGACTTTTAATTTCCTGCTCTACCGCTGAGTGCCTCTGGTGCTGGTGCTAGTGCTAGTGTTGTTCGGGAAAGCTTTGGGGTGATAGCTGGGGCTACTCTCGTTGCTGGCAAATATTAAATAAAACCGACGAAAAGGAAACTGCACAATATGTAACCCGACATGTAATTCTCTTATGGTGTGCTGTCAACGCTTGTTCCAAAGGATGAAACCTATTCTACCTACTTGCACGTTGTATACTGTGTACTGTTGGTTTGGCTGCTCAACTAGGACTATGAGTGCCACTGGGACAAAGTTGCGAAACTTTTACACCGGGGGATCATATGGGGACATACTTTCCCATCTCTCTGGGTGTGCTCCAGAGCACATTAAGTATTATGAAGAGTCAAATGAGACGTGATAGGACATGGTTTAGTTCATGTGTACTTGTGACATTACTTGTTTAAGACAGTTTAAGATAATTGAATTAAAAATTGTGCAAACAAATTGCATTGACATTCCAGATTGGAATCATAGATTTGCCACATCGTAGTGCTTGATAGATTTCGACCAAAGAGGTCCTATAATGGTTGAGGTACAATGTGATATATTTTAACTAAAACGGAAGGTGCTACTCAAAAGAAACGTGATCACCATCACTAATCGCAGGTCGATGGATAGTTCCACTTGAATCATCACCAAACAGATTTGATCTGGTCTTATCAGACGGAAAATGCTGCTTATTAGCAAGAGTGGGGGTTATAATGGGACACCACACAACACCTTTGGGAGGCACTCCAATAACAGGCAGTTTTCTAGAAACTGTATGGATGAGAAGAGGAAGAAACCATTATCCAATTTCTCTGTACGTGCAAAGCTCTCTCAGCTCGAAGAAGAGCATACTTAGCAGCCAGCTTCTAACCGAACTGGCTAAGTCCAGCATGGATAGCCTCCATCCCATAAAAAGGTTCTAAAGGGTCTTCCAATAGGGGCTTCCGAACTTTGACAGTTGATAGTGGCCATATTGTTGAAGCTACATCTGTCAAATTGGCTGTCATTTATTCAGTCTGTTTTGCCAAATCACCATGGACGGATATAGCGTTCAACAACAAGTGCAAATAAAAAAATTGTTTTATCAAAATGGGTGTTCTGTTCGGGCAACGTTCCGTTCGAAAAATCATCTTCAGCGATAAAGCCCATTTCTGGATGAATGGGTACGTCAACAAATGAAATTGTCGAATTTGGAACGATACCAATCCACATGAGATCCAAGAGCGTCCATGCATCCCGAAAAAGTCATTTTTTGGGCTGGCGGCGTCATCGGTCCATATTTCTTTGAGAACGACGTTGGCCAGGCCTATAGGTCGATGATTACGCATTTCTTTTTGTCTGAATTGGATAATAAGGACACCAACGACATGTGGTTTCAACAGTGTGGCTCACGCCACATTGGAAATTCTGCTCGAGCGATTCGAGGACATGGTCATCTCACGTGGAGGTGATGTGAACTGGCCACCGAGATCGTGCAAATTGACCCCGTTAGAATTTTTCTTGTGGGATTTTCTGAAGTCGCAGGTCTATGCGAATAAGCCACTAACTACAGCGGCCCTCAAAGCCAACATAATCCATGCCATATCGGTCAAATTCAGCCTGATTTATGCGTCAGAGTCATGGAAAATTGGACATTTCGGATGCGCGCCGCCCAGAGAAGCCACGGCGGACATTTGAACGATGATATATTCCATAAATAATGGCATCGATGGGCCCTTCAAACGAAAAATATTTTGATGATATCTCACACACACTTTGTTTTATTTAAATTTTAAAATAGGAAGCGCTTAATGAAAGACCCTATAGTTCCCATTATAAATAAATCATTAGCTGGTACCCACTCGAGCTTGATTTATTGTAAATGTACAATCCTTGGAGGTTATTGAAACAGCACTCTAAAAACTAAGGACTCCACGGCTCAAGCGGTGGTTAGCTGTGTGTGAATATTTGTTTGTATAAACAGAATATATGTTACAGGATGTACTACAGTCGAGCTTGTGTGTTGTGTAAATCATTACTGTGTCCCAAAGCGTACGGTCATCGCTTAAACGTATAATTGTCCAACATTTCTCTATAATTATACGTGTCCCTTTCGCAGACTACCCTTTCCGATTACGCAAAAGATGGTTGTCCGAATAAGAAAAGAAAATCAGAATGATGTAACATTTTCACATACAACAACATTTTACCTTAAACACAGGAAATTATCTTAAATAACATATCAATCTGAACGACAGAAAAAAAAGTCCTGAACCTTTGCACATTCTTGTCCATGAATTTATTTAAAATTACTCCATTAAGATGAGGTGACCAATTTGAAGCGCTAAAATCCGCATCCTTAGCACATGGGGTAAGTAGTGAGTGATGGCTTGTTTCAGGTGATGAAAGGATGTTGCGTTCCGCGCATTTTGCCGCATATAAACGCTTATTAAGTATTTCTCTGTAATAATTTTATTTTATTTTTTGTTACTCACTTTCATGGACTGCATGGTTGCTTTCAATGACGGGTATCTTGTTTAGACTAAGTGGCGGTATTATTATTACCGCAAGTAAGTTTGCAATTATTTATAATCGCTTCCTTGCACCTTGCACCCAATTTAAGAGCTATTGCTTGTTCCTGCCACTGTAGTAAGTGAGACATTTTAATAACTTCATTTTGCGTATACACACGACAAGAGCGGTATCTATACATCTCACGTGCAGCAGAGAGTTAATTTTATGCTGATGAGGATGTGTTTAACAATTTTATGAATTGCTTACACTATATGCGATACATATTCGAATTGAAAAATTCAACGAAAAACCACTCGGAATTATACCCAAACACCATTTTGTTTCATCGTTTACCCCTCCCACCGGCCCATCTATCTATTCATCCTCTGACTATATGTATAATTACTAAATTATTGGATAGAAAATGACAAATGGGTTTGGTCATTAGCTCCGACAGGTTTCATTTACATAATTCGAATGGAATTGTGGATGGAGTCGAAGATGAACCGGTTTTCTCGGGCATAAAACAAAGAAAGAGAATCAATTCTACAAAAGGAAAAAAAAAAGACGAAAACAAAAAGTTTTTGTGCTTAATAATCGGTTTACGATTGACAGATGAATTTCGTGTAATTAAGCGAAAAATCTTTGAAACAGCAAAACAAACACCATAAACGAATGACTCTCACTTTTTGCTTCTTTTGTATCTGAATCATATGGTTCCAAGTATTTTTGGAAAATGAAACTGAAAGTACAGGTATAGAGTGTCAAACGAGCGGCTACTAGTCGTTGCCCATTATGCAATTCGAAATGCTTCCTTTTGTAGATAAACTCCCTGCGTGAGTTATGCAACTGAACACATGCAAAGACAATGTATCTATACCTACGACTTCTGTGTTTTAATTTGGTGATAGATTGAATTTTTGTTTAATTTTATGTTCCAAAGTAATTTCTGAAACGACTTTTGTAAGAAAGCCTTGTTTTGTTTAGCTAATTTATATTTGCTGCTGAAAGTGAACAGGGAGGTGAGGGAATCGCCAAGAGCTGGTTTGTGTTGAGGTTTCTCTAGGAATAAATTCTTTTCATCTTAATGTCGAATATCGAGGGCCAAGAAGTGTGTAAATACAAGCAAGTAAGATTCGGAAGTATTCCCAACTTTATTTCATTGGATAACGATTGAAGAATCAAGGCATTTACAAAGTGAACTGATGGTAGAGGTTATCCTTAGTTCGAAAGCTGGGGCCATCAACAATATTCTTATCCGAGGCATGTTGGTCGGTAGCGGTACGTAAAATACAAATTTTTACTTGGCCGGGACGTTAGCCCGTCGGCACAATCCTCAACCTGGAGGATAGCTATAACTTGGGGATTGTAAAGGACTTTGTCTACCTTGGCTCTGCTATCATTTCTGAAAAAGACATCTCATCAGAATTTGAACGAAAAATAACTTTCACTAATTGAAGGGTTGTAAGTCTAAAGATCTAAGTGCCAAAAAATCAAATATCAATATTTTTAAGAAAACACAATCTTAATGTCAAGCCTAATAATATCCAAATGGATCCAAGTACCTGTTTCTTATAAAATTTTACCCACACACAAACAAAGTTGTGGTGGAGTCTAAGTTTCTATGAAATTTCACTCAATCGTATTATGTTTTTTGCGTATATCTCTTAATAATGAAATTGGCACTTAGATCCTTTAGACTTACAACCCTTCAATTGCTGTCTTTTTGGGCTGAGAATTAAGAAGTACAGCCCTGTCCCGAGGAATTATGGAGACTCTATAGTGTATACAAGACCTTAATCATCCCAGTCCTACTCTATGGTGCTAAAGCATGGGCTCTATCGAAGGCCAGCGAAAAATTCTTAGATATTCGGTCTCGTTTGCGTTGATGAGCTCTGGAGGAGGAGATTCAACGACGAATTATACATCGACTTACTCGAAGGCCCGGAGGTTCTGCGCCAACTACAGAGGTATAAGTCTTCTTTACATCGCCTATCCTATCTGCCTTATTGTGCGAACGTCCGAAGCCGTTCATCAACAACCTGATTGGTCCATATCAGTGTGGCTTTGGGCTAGGAAAGTCCACCATCGACCAAATATTCACACTACGACAGATCTGGGAAAAACCGAGGACCTCCAAATCGATTTTAAGTCCGCGTGTGACAGCATCTATAGAGACGAGCTACACAGAGCAATGTCGAGTATTGGCAACGCTGCCAAACTCGTTCGTTTGTACAGAAGAATGCACGCTGCTCCATCAAGGTCGGAAAAGAACTCACAGAGACCTTTGATGCCAAAAAAGGATTCAGACTGGGCGATGTGCTGTCATGCGATTTTCTTTTAAACATCATCCTTGAAAGAATAGTGCACTCGCGTGCCAACACAGGAGGCACAATCTTTCAAAAGTCCGACCAATTACTCGCATACGCCGATGATATTGACATAATCGGAAGACGTCTCAAACAGAACGTCTCCTTCGACATATATAACTTTGAGGTAGTTAAGGACTTTGTCTACTTAAGCTCCGGTATCAATTCAAACAACGACACCAGTGCTGTGATTAAACGAAGATTAACTCTTGTCAATCGCTGCTACTTTGGTAACGTCCGCAAGTGGAAGTGGACCTCAACCAACTTAGCGTGCGAAACTGGAGGCAGTTAGCTAAAGATCGAGCTGACTGGAGACGCTTGTTGGTTGAGGCCCAAGTCCACCCCGGACTGTAGCGCCACCTTAAGCAAGTAAGTAGAAATAAAATAATTGTTATCTTCTCAGAAGGCACCTTTACAATAATTCGACTCTGGAAAACCTCCTGAGCGGAAACCAGAAAAACACTGCGACTAAAAAGATATTTTGAGTCGAGCAAAGTTGTTCTACAACTGGAAAATGTTGTGATCTCGAGCTATATAAAAGTCATGGAAGAACTTTAAGGCTATGCTTGATAATTTGTTGACTACATATGGGGCAATGAATCCCTTACTGAAATGCCTTTCACCTCCTTCAAGCTACGGGTCAACATTCGGTCTCCAAAGTTTTTTTATGTTTCAAGCAGTGCCAGCATATATGTATATTCGTGGAAATTTTGACCAGTTTGTTGAAGAGCAGCGAACGAAGCTTCTTCAACTAGCAAATCCTCCATCCCACTTTTCTCGGAGACGGGTTGACCGATTTTGAACATAGACAGATCTAGCTAATCTTCAGGTCGTACGAAGGCCGAATTTAGAAATTCAACCTGGAATTCGATAAATGCCTCGTTACTTCTAGACTTCTTCAACTGTTAATGAGAACATGGTTCCATAAGACCTTTCGCTGTGCGTTCTGGTTAATTTTGACAACTACAACGGTCATTCGGTGAACTTCGCAAGAAAACAGTCTCTTCTAGGATTGACTTACGCAGTAAGTATCCATCGCTCTGAAGGGCTTACATTACAGAAAGTTGTAGTTGACATTGGTCCTACCTAATTATATTGGTTCGTCACATGTATAAACATTCGGCTACTTTTTGCAAATAGCATGAACAGGGTTATAGCTTTCCAAAAGTTCAATAAATTTACGATGTTTGAACTAACACCGCTGCGCTTCAGTAAGTCCTTTTGTAAAACCAAGTTTAGTTTGTAGTTGAGACAGCCTGTCGAAAACAATCCTGTTCTTTTACAGAAGTAACAAACTTGGAGTTAAGTGTTCTTAAGTCTTTTTAGAAGCAACGAGAAAAGTCTGTTACGATCATAAGTTAGGCGATCACTAAAACTATGCAATTATTATCACAATAGTCCCAAGGACTACGAAGTAGTATTCCTTCAGGAACTAAAGTACATTAAACGATATGGTCTTTGTTAAAATCTCTAAACAAACCTTACCCACACAATTTACTTCTCAAACATTGTAATTTACAAAACAATGTTGATTGAGTCAGCTCAGCTCAGAAAATATGTTCGCAAAGTACTCAAGACCGTAATTGCATTTAAATTGGTACATTTTGTTAGTTTCTCCAATGCTACACAACATCATCGTTTGCTGTGCTGCTCGTCGTGATGTGAATTACAACGCGTACTTATTATCAAATGATCACAGAGTTGCGTAAAATTAAAACCACTTTGTTGAGGGTAATTTTCTTTGACTACATACGCTTATTTTCTGATGTCCATATACAAGCACACAAACCCATACACAATTTCCCTCTATCTCACGGAGAGTTATTAAAATTGAATTTAAAAGATGAAATCACGAAAATATATACCTATAAACTTCCCCCTTGACATCAAGCCAAGATACACCGTAATGATTGCGCGAAGAGTTATAAAAATTTTTGTGAAAAATTTCTAATGATGATGAGTTACTGATGGTACTGGTCTGCGGATTCCCCAGATTCCGTTTGGCCTGGGTTTCGCAATGTCCTGATGAGTGAATTGCGTGAGCTGCGTGATTTGAAATGAAGTCAAAAAGGCCGATTGTCCATTGTGTTGATGACGTTTGTTTCGAAATCTATTGTAGACAAAAATGTTTTCTAACTATACAGACCAACAGGAAGCACATGGACGGGTATACTTTTATATCGGTCGTTGGAAAGGAACTTCAAAGGGATAGTAAATTTTTGCAATGGCTAATAAAATGTATTGTTCGCGATGTCCTTGAGTAAGATTGTATGCAAAAGAAAATTTTGCAACCGTTTTTGTGTAAGAATTGGTGCAACAATCCTTTGTGAGACAATCCTTGCGCTGTCGGATGTCATTTTAAATAAGAGGAAAAGGTTGTAAATCAGCCCGAATGACTGTAGGGGTTAGATGACATTTTGTCATTGTTTGGACAACTCGTTTTGCATAAGATGCAAATACGAGAAGATCAAACTGTTGGACGAGCAGGTATTAAGGTTACAGTAAACATTTTAAAAATGCGTGTCATTAGTTGCGAATTTAAGTCGACGTGGAGTGTCACATGTAAAAGTGAAATTTTTGAATATTCTTGATTTAGATTTGACGAAGAAGTTTCAAGTGTTAAAGTGGTATATGAAAGCGATTGAGATCATTAAAATGCATTTAAAGTTTTCCAATGTATTAACCGTCGGTAAATGAAGGAAGAAGATTGGAGTTTTGAAATAGTGATTGTCAGCATCGATATTGTTTTCTTTGCATAATAATCCGTTGTCTACTCAGTTCTTTAGATTTTTTTTCTCTTATAAATCATAGACGATGCTTAAAAACATGGTAAGTTTGATCAGTGTTTTATTAGAAAAACGTATTCTATTAGATTATATGAAATTAAATTTATTCGATTCTCTGTTACGAAATTTTTTATCGTGAATGGGGCCAAACTTACTTACTGAGTCTAAACGTCCATACTTTTAGACCCAAACTTCTTCATACAGCAAAAGTATATACCTATGTAGGCCTGCACTAGATAAAAACTCAAACCTTAGCATTATGATGGAGGTTCAAAGAATAGTCTGTCTCTACATAACAGGTGCGTTTAGATCAACCGCCTGTGCTGCACTAGGGATCATCTTGGACCTCACACCTCTGCAATTACTAAGCCAAAGAAGTTGAGGCCAATGCCGCAGCCCGTTTAAAGACATTCTGAATTCGATGACAATATGGCCACACCCGCATTTTATGAAGATTTTATGACCTACCGAACAAGTTTTATCGAAACCTCTTTAAAGTCACAATTCCCACAGGGGATAACTGGCGTTGTTTTAAAAAATCCGTCAACAAACAGATTCACATATATACCGACGGTGTGGTGTGGGCTTCGGTATTAACTCATGCAAGCTCAATAACATATACCAGGCGTTCCGTTCCCGTTCGCAACATCACTAATAAGACAGCACGCTGAAAGACTAGGGGCTGTCTTCAATGACTTTTGCAGACGCGGGTAGAGACGAAGAGGAAGAAGAAACTGCAGCTCACCTCCTCTGCCACTTTCCAGTGTTAGATCACAGCAGAAGAAGACTTTACTATCACTTCAATGATAACTGCGACCTGTGATAACTGTTACCTAACCTCAATACTAACGTCAACTTCTATCCTTCATTAACAACTCTTACAACAGAAATTCAACATCTGAATAATGTTTTACGCATAAAGCGGTAACACAATTCGCCAACCAATTAGTTGGCTACCAAAATATCCACTTCGAAGACATCAGTCAGCCATCATCTAAAGGCTATTTGAAGCTTTTTTTGATAAAAAAGAAGGGCAGCGCTCTACCATCACAAGTGCTCGAACATCAGGAAAAAAGGTGTACATAGGTATGTATGTCAGCCCCGACCACACAAAGAATGAATTAAACAGACGCATAAGTAAGGACGAGGGTTTTCACTCATCCAAGGCCTTAGCATTTTTTGCGCAACAGATGAAGGCAGCTCATAGAGAGCCAGGGTCTGGCTTCTCGCAACCATTCATATTATGCGTGTTGTATTTTTCGCACAAATGTAAGGGACTTGCAGATTTAATTGCCGACTCCAAACGGCGAATTGAGAAGCTTTTTCATGACAAATTGTACTCTCGAATGTTTGACACTGCCCCGAAGACCATTTCGTTGTTTTTCTTAGGCTCGAACCTGTGTCTGCTCGCTTAGCAGTCCAACGTCCAATGCACTAACCACTTAGTCACGGCAAGCAGTAGAACTTTTTCTATAACTTTTTCATGATCTCTGGCAAGTTAAGGTTCAAATCTACGACGTTTCATCTTATGTCTTGCAATACAACCGGAACTCTGATTTTGTTAGGAAAGTGACTGTTGGACAGGCAACGAAACCATCATTTTGCAATCACCATCATTTACACGTGTTCCTGTTTCAATTATAAGGCGCAGGACCTGCAAAGAGTCTTTTAACTGAGCGATTAAAATGTTGTCTGTAAATATAAAGTTTCTGATATATTGATTGCTAGGTACTAAATGCTTAGGACTTTAGGTCTAGGGGACTTTAGTTGTTAGTTGCTTGGATAATTTGATGTTTAAACAAAAATTTTAGAAATTATACTTCTTCCTGTCTAGGGTTTTAAACTATTCTGAACATGGGTTACGATTTATAGGGAACCGCTTTCATAAGCTGTGCTCTGCAGTTTAAAAACTATGAGATTCATGAAATGAGCTTTAAAATAGTTGGTACTTCTGTGCCTGGATCTGGATTCTTGCCTTGGTCTTATCTTGATTGAAGTCCAGAAGATTCAATTAGCTTAACGAGTTGATACAGAGAATCTTTCCAAGATCAATGCGGTGCCAGAATGGACCTATCACTGGTTATGATAGTTGACTTTAACCTAACGTATGTAGGTCCAACTTTGCCAATAGTTCCATTCAAAGAGGGTAGATGTGAAATTTTAAAAGAATTGTAGCAACTTATATCGAATGGAAACATCGCAACTACGCTGTCGGCTTGGTGCAGGTGGTTGACTAGTTGCTTGGAATGGCAAAAGATGTTCTTCAAGTGATGGGTGCATTCCAGGCAATACTTCGCTAAGTAAAGTAATTTATTTCATAAATGTGTTTGTGTCTACAAGTCCACTCATTTATTTTACCTTCACATTTTGGCGGCATTTAGATAGTTTCCCAAGATTACTTTAACATGTTTTCTATAAAAACAAAAAAAAAAAATAGATTGGGTAACCCACATTTAATTGGAACCCTCTGTATCTTTCGCATCCAATTTCGAAAATAAAAACCAAATTCCTTAAATGGAAATTTAAATGTTTTTTGTGGTCCGTTGATTCCATTTTTTTTTTTTTCAAATTGGGACTCCTACCGAATTCCATCCCCTTTCTCCCTTACCTTCTTACCAATGGGTGCACTGAACATGAACTAAGAATAAAACGAAACAATAATGTAAGAATGTGTGTATTCAATTCCATTTTTGTGTGTGTGTGTTCCGAAAAAAGATAGATCCATTTTCATCCCTCAAGTAATTCAAAGGAAATAGTTCCTTCCATCTTTTTTTTTTTTTTGTATTTTGCCTATCCTTCTTCATCTTCTAAGGGTGATGTCTAGAGGAAATAAAAAAGAGAAAAAAAAAGCAAGTGTTTGTATAAGTGGGATTGTGTGTGCGTGTACGTCACATTCCAATCTATATCAATCTTATGTTCGCAATGACGGATGACATTTGTCAATGTCAGACATTTTTGTTGAAGCGATGCGTAAGTAGGTATGCATATTGACACATCCCCTTTTCTTTGTGCAGCGACTTTTCCCATTTTAGGTCTTCCGAAGATCATTTGGAATTTTGAAATCAACTTTGAGGACAACGTTTGGCAGTTCCAAAACGAAGTAGTGTTTGTTCACAAACATTTTTCTAAAGCTGGGGTGACAGTCACCCCATTAGTATTAGGGCATAAGATTGACTTTGAAGTTGGTTTTGATTTTTCGGACTCCTTAAAGTGTATGACAGATAGTTGCTTTTAAGGGTGTACTCCAATCAAATCCAGACACAATTCTATTGAGTACTGTCAATTCATTGAATAGGGGAGTGATGCAAAGATTTCAATATAAAGCCCATCTGTTGCCGATTACAGTCCAGACAAAGACTAACCTTTGTTCCAAAACCATCTTACATTCTGAATTGGACTTGCTCTTCCTGATATTCATCGGAAAACTTTCGACATTTCACTGCAGAAAATTTAATTGCACAATTTGCTCAGATCCGTGCAATAATAGCTCTCTATCCACCAATTACACAGAGCCACCACCCTGCCTCCAAAAAGGATTCTGCTGCAGGGGATAGTTGGGTATGAGGCAAAACAAAGTGTAGGATTCACCGTCGTGGCTGAGTGAACTTACCCTAAAGGTGTGATGCCAAAATAATGATTATTCTTTGGTGATTAATGCTTTTATCACCGCACCGAGTTCATCATTGCCAGGAGCTTAATCAGAATGCCATTGCCAACTGATGGCAACACATTAGTTTATATCGCCCTCGTCATCGTCATCATCCTCATCGTTGTCGTTGTTGGAGTAGTCGACGAAATCGTAGTTCCCATAGTGGGAGAGAAATCCTGTTGGCATAGAATTTAGCCCGAAGATTCTGGTCGGGTATATCGACCCGTTAAGTTGAAGCCATAAAATAATTAACACGATATTATTACTCGGGGAATTCCAAACCAAAGTTTGATGATTTAAAATGAATTACATGATAACGCTGAGCTGACACGAGAGCTGAAATATGTTGGGCGCTACGACGCGACGTAGGGATTATTGACAAATGATTTTATATGTTCACAACGTGTCGGTATTTTGCCTTCGACTGAGCCGATGAATCTTTTAGTTATATTGAGGTGGTGTAAGAGGTTTTAACATGATTTTTGGTTACTTTACGACTGCGGTTTGTTTATTTTTGCTTAAGTAATAAATAACTTACTCGCAGCTTGTTGATACTCCAATGTTTGAAGTAAAAGGAAGCTTCTTGGTAGTCTTTGTGCTCCTAACTCACTACAAGTGAGTCTTTCTCAGAGCTGCTCAAAGCGTAGCCAAGGAATGACGGACATATCACACTCCGAATGATTATATTTTCTCAACCAAAATCTTAACCACGAAAACAAGAAAAGATCAATTGGAAAATCGCTTTTGCAAGATGCTTTTTAATGTCAACCCCAAGGATTGTATTGCACTCTCAAACGTATGCAATACAGAGAGAGTTACAGAGCTGGAAGGCGAAAAAATGTCAAAAATGTTAAGAGAAAGCGACGAAGATACTAGTGGAGGAAAGAAAGTGAGTGATGCTTTCGGAAGAAGTACCATAAAACTGACTCAGGCTACCTCAGAGTCCAACAAGCGACATCACCGTGCAGCATAAGCTTATGGACGTACATATGTATAGTAGCGACCGGGTGGATATCTGGGCTCAATGGGTTGGAGCAATACGACACAGTAGAGGCAAATGTAAGGAACGTTGGGAATACAACACTACAAGCTTTCTGATGACATATTCTCTTCGCTATTCATCGACAACTCATTCAGACATGTATGCAATGTGGGCTAAAGACTCTGGTTTAATCGATACTTGAGCCTCATCACCGCATCGTATCGCAAGTGACCGCGATCAAAGAAGTATTCGCCAATGAGGGAGATTGATTATTTATAATCAAGCTGCATTCTACTTGACGCTAGGCGCTTATTACTCCGACGTAGTTCTACGTGAATACTCGCTTTTGAATTTGAAATGCTCTTAGCAGACAAAAGGTTTTAGTGATTTATCTATGGCAGAATTAAATATTAACAACAGCAAGACACCTAACTTGACAGTCTTAGGAAAATACATTTCGAATAGAATAGTCATGACAACGCAGTAGTCGTGCATTTGAGCACATCTTCCTTAAATTCACTTTGTCTTACAATAATCATAGCTTTTCAATTTACCAAAGAAATATCTCCCGAAACTATCCGTTAACAGAACTGACGAATTTCACTGCTACTCATTAGCTTCTCAGAGTATCGAAGAAACCTGGAATTCCCCCGTTTAAAGGAGTGCTTATCGTCTTACCATTTTGTCACATTTGAGGTTCGGGTTCTATCGCTTCATTTTAAAACAATCGTGCTAAAAGCATCATCTATAGAACGGTTGTAGTTCGTAGGTAATACTTGTATTCGGAAAGATGCACGACTAGCTTGAAGATTTATTTATAATTATTATTAGTAAGGCTCTGCGACAGACGCATATAGCACTGCGACCTAAAAGATCTATTGTGCCTGGAGCTAGTTAGAGAAGGATATCTTCTATCTTCCTTATGAAGTTTAGGATATCTCCAGTCAAGGCATTACGAATGTCCTCCGGTGTTAGGAATTCTTTGTGGAGACAGCGTTTTCTGACCCTGCAGACAGCCACGCACTCACATGGTACGTGTTCGGCTGATTGGGCTTCCTCTAAGCAGAGTTTACATTCAGATTCCTGAACTATATTTAGTTTATGTAGGTGACATCTGAGGCTACAGTGACCGGTGAGGAAGCCGGCAAGTCTTCTGATATCGTCCCTTTTATGGCTGAGAATATTTTTAATGGTTTTGTTCAGAAGTCAGATGGTCCGTTTAGCCTGTCTGAGTCCCTGAGTATTGTTCCAGTAGGATAAGAAGTTTCGTTTTTCCCATCTGTCCAGACTCATTTTGAACTCGGAAGAAGGGATGCCACAGAAGGGTTCGGCACCTATGTAACTTTCTGAAGAGCATATCCTGGCAAGGTGCGGCTATCTGAATATCAAAGAGATTTCAGTTTCTTTAGTTTGAAGATAGTGTTTGCTCTCTTATTTTGCTCACTATTGCCACAACATTTGTTTATCCGTCTTACAAGCACTTTTGTGGATATAATTTGCCTTGGTTAGGTGCCCTATACCTGTCGTTCAAATCAAACAGTTGACCTCTTTCTTCATAAACTTTCTTTCGAAGAATGAAGAACATTAAATAAGTCTCTACCCATTACGACTTTTTGTATGATTTACTAGAAAACCTTCACGACCCCAATCAAATGTCATAATTACATCTTAATTAGTAAACTGTAATTTCTCAGTGTTAAATGCAGAATCCACCCACTTTACAATACCATGCGACAAGATGTACGCATTAATCTCCCAAATGTACCACAATGTACACACGCAATTAACATAGTGTAACGTTAATTAGGTTGTCGTACGCAGATACACTTAATAAATTTAATTTTCTCCGCAATAAATCTGGAAGCCATTCGTCTGATGTAAAATATGTTTGAGTGTTCACTCCGTATACAGGTGTACATTAATTACACCGACGAAAACCTCCTCTGACAAACCATCCTAAAGCACAGAAAACAAAAATCAAACCGAGTATCGCACACCGAAAAACCAATTAATAACATTTTATTATCCAGAAGCAATTAATCAATTGGCTTAATTTCGTGGTAATCGATGCCTGTCAAAACAAATCTCTACCATCATTTTCATCATCCTCAAGTAATATGATTCCAGAAGCAGAAGGAGCGAACGGACAGTGTATACACAAATGCAACTGCAGCAGCGCAAGTAAAACAAACCAGAGTCCTGCCGTGGCTGACACATCTTGCAGAAGCTGTGCTGCGCTGAATTGTTGTGGTGTAAGAGACAGGGAGGTGATTGAGTGAAATTAATGGATTTCTCAGCACCTCATCGTGGCCTAAAAACTTAAAACACTCTCGAATCGGTGTAAACAAATCCAAAGGAGGCGCGAAGATCATGAAGTTGGATATCTGCGCTGGTTTGGTTACCCCATCGAACTATCTGTATCTGTGTGGAAGGATCACCAGCTCGAACTTCAATTTCTCAATTCCAAATTGAACCACTTAAAATGTTGATTAATGAATCCAAACAAATGCTGAGTGAGTGTGTGCCCTGCTAGAGGACAGCTTCGATATTCGGAAGTTTGAAATTTTGTGTGGAAAGAAGTGGAACGAACTTATTTTTTGAAAAATGATCTGCTGAAGAGCGTTCAACCAAATGGTCGAGGTAATTATATCGAAGCGACAATGGCCAAGATTAATGCTATTTGTTCTCGAGTCAGTGAGGTGAGGTGGGCATTTAATGTTCCACATAGCGAAACCAATTGGGTAGGTATCGATCGATCGATCAATAACAATCGATGGTAACAGGTGAGATCTAGATTGTTGAGTAGTAGGTGTTAGTTGGAGGTTGGGAGGAGGAATTGGAAAATTGATGTTGATTTTTGGAAAATTCACCGTAATTTATTTTAAACGATCGATTAGGCAATTAATAAGACAGTACCTATGTCCATCAGTTGGTGTACGGAAATAGATTAATCTTGGTGCGGAGACTACTCGTCTGTTAAAACGTTGATGCTTGTTTGTGTGTTCGATGTATCTCCTATTAGGGAAAGTGGAGGAACTATAAGTCTGCAAAGGGAAAAGTTTCACCATAATTTTTAGATAGTCGTCGATCCAATCGTAAGGTTTTCACGTTGAGATTAACATTCGATAAATGACTGTCATTCTAATTAGTACAAAATCAATGCAAATTTGTTTAGTACGTATTTTCCATGGTATCTCCATTTCATCGGAAGGAATATCCATTTGATCCAACTATCTCATCCTAGGCCTAGTCGCTTCGTGATGATATGGCATTCAAAGTACAGTATGAAAGTCGGTTTTGGGACATGCACACTTTATGTGACCAAAACATGATCAACACCGAATGTCCCGCTTCAGTATTCTAGTGTTTTTCACTCGATCCTTGTGATTTTGGCAGCTTATATCGACGAGTGGTGACCGCACTATTCGGATCTCATGACCATATTTGAGAGTTGGAATAGATGTCAAGTTAAAGACTTTAAACTTAGCTTTGATACTAAGTTCGCATTTTTTTATCGACAAAATTAGTCTTCCATCACTCGTGAATAAGATTCCGAGATCCTTGAATTCTTTCAATGAGACCCAACACCCATATAGAGTGCACTGAACAGGACGTTCTGAAACAACCAACACTTCTGATCACGTTTACTTTCATTCCAGGATCACTAGAGATGGCTAGAACCTTTGGAGTGCGTGTTGGTGTCTGGTCTGGGAAAACCTAAAAATTACCGAATCATCATCAAGTCTCTCGGTACGAGGTATTCTCCGCCACAGCAGTACTGCAATATCCAACACATATACATATACAAAGCTGGTAGATTCCAACGCCCACAATAAAATTCCCTTTACCAGCTCACAGTTAGTGCAGTTCGTATGTATATAAAGACTGAATGGGGAACAGGGAACCATCAATCCCATTACTCTTGCAAAGCACTCCAGGACTTGCCTCGAGGTATTCGATCATAAGACTTATCCAAATTAAAATCTGATCTGTAGTTCTTGTGCCAGGATGAATCTATGATCAATCAGAGCTCTTTAACTCGTTTTGTTCACCTTACAAACTTACTTACTTATCAGTCCAGCGACCCTTGGAGGGTCTGAGCCTGAACTAATGCCGCTTGCCATCCTTCACGGTCCTGGGCACGCTGCTTCCAGCTTACTACACCAAGGTTTCTGGCGTCCGCGATTGCCTGATCTTTGAACCAGAGGTTCGGTCTTCCTCTTCTTCGTAAACCAGGTGGCTGGGATTCAAAAATCCTCTAAGCTGTAGCATTCTCGTCCAGTCGCTCGATGTGGCCGAGCCATTGCAGTCGACGGATAATATATGAAAACCTATGCACCCAGACAAACCTTATTGCGTCATTATTCTCGACATTATTTCAGTGACATTTTGAATAATCCCGCGAAAAGCATCAATATTCTCTGCACAACGGCTTCTCTGAGGTCTTCCACTTCTTGAACTATCTCGTGTAATGCCAGGTTATAAAATTGTTTGCGAATTGGAGAAGGCGCTACAGAAGCTTGTTATTTCAGCTTATTGCATTGCTTTTCCACAATCTTAGACAGCATTCCCAAAGCAGACTTTGCTTTGCCGATTGTGCTAGCGATGCTCATTTTAACCCTTCGCCTATATATAGCTTTCAGAAAACTTTCTAATTTCTCTACTTTACTTCAGCCGACTGGTAATTTTTGTTTTGACAGCGTTTATCTTCAGCTCTTCAATATTTGCCTTTGCATACCTTGTGCTATTTGGTTGACCAGCTTGATCCTGTGAGGGAATAAGCATAAGTCGTCATTGTTCACATATTCTAGGAATGATGAAAGAGTCTCTACATTTTCCGCCAAAAACAGAGCTTGTCATCAGTAATCTCCAATAAAAACAGGATTGGAATGCAGTCTCTTCAGCCCCCACTTTGGGTCTTCATTTCTTTAAAAAGACTTTTCCCAAGCTGAACTTAGCTTAGGTATATGTTGATCTTCAATTGCTTGGAACATTTTTAGGTTTTAGTTTCTCCTGTGCAAAGCAAATCCACTGGAAGACCCTGTCGAATGACAATTTATTAGTCTGGACGCCTTCTTGTTCATCGTTGAGGGCGACGTTACTTCAAGATGATTCTTCATTCGTGTCAACACGATCTTATATACTACCATGTCATATTTGAAAAGACAAATCTAGAAAGACTAAACCCCCAGATTGAAAGAAAATGGAAATCTTAAGTCCTCTATCGTAATTTGAATTAAGAACCTGTTTACCTCTATGACATCAACAGTTTAAGTTCATACAGAATACGTATAACCATTTGGTAAGAATAATACAACCTATTAACACCAAACTAGACCCTGTACACATGTATAGGCACAGTATACAAATCAACATTGTCACCCTTTTTCCTTGAAATCGTGTTGCAAACTAAAAATCACCTGTACGCATCGGATGTCCTTGAGACAACCGACCGAATCAAAATCATTGCAATCCCAAACTGGAACACAACACATTCGCATCGATTAGAGGAGTTCGCAGAAAAAGGGTTCCCAATGCTGGTGGTACTACAGCTGAGAGTGTATAAATGTGTCATTTGGTGAAAAGATTAAGCAGTTGGCATTCACGAGGACAGAAACGCTTAATAATGTTTGCAAATATTTTTGCAAAGAATTAATTTGCAATCTGATTCAAGGACAACAAGGAAATTATCCCTTTCTTCTGCGAATCGTGCGAATTGCAAACTGTGACTTGCTAGACCGGCAGAATAACATCTGTGTCAGTGTTTGGAAGATGAAACAAAATTTAAAAAACGTGTTAATAGCTTTATTGCCAGATAGATTTATTATTAACTGTTGCAATTAGCATATTGAAATATTCAATTTCATTTCAAGTGATCCCTGTAATTGTCGAACGATTCATTATAATTCCACAAGGGATCCGGAATCTTAAGCACCCGCACCACATCCTAAAAAAATGAGAAACCAATTGAGTTTTCGGCATTTTTGTTTTGTAACAGTCACTCTTGTTGGGTCTTTTATGTTATAATTGTGAGAATTTGTTTTTTATTCAAGGCAATAACTAGCGGAGTATCGAGAGTTTCTAAGCAATCAGCTGTGTATGTAGACTTGTACGGTCGGTGCAGAGCTGAAGTTTAAACATCGACAGGCGTACGCATCATAAAAGGCAACCAATTGGGTGAAAGCACTCACTAGGCACTCATAAAGTCAAAAGTGCTCGAACACCAAAATTTCGGTGAAACCCATGAAGGTAAACTTTTAAGGAAGGCAAATTGGAACGGTCCTTAGTCCGAATGCATTGCAAGAAAGCAGTGCTTTCCAGATGGCTTTTTACGATGCAGCGTGCCTTGCCTTGCTACCTGCCGACATGATGTCAGTTGTTGTTTTTACGTTTTAGGTACAAGAAAGGCTCCAAGTTTGAAGAGCTTAAACAGAAAGTACACTCGAAGATGAAGAGAAAATACAAACTTCCTTATGGAGCGGTAGAAAGCCTCTGTAGAATGATCTGTACCTCCTTTGTCTCTCCTCTAATTTCCCTAATGCTTGTGCTCTAGTTTAAGGGTAGTCATTATCCCTTTAGCGCGCGCTAATTATATAAAAAAAAAAGTCAGCATCGATAAATGGATAAGGCTGGGATATAGTTCGCATTTATTTTGAAGGGACGGTGCCACCGGCATTGGCAGAGAAACACCGAGCAGCAGAATGCTCGGGTCAGTCGAATACATATGATGAAAAAAGGGCACTGGAATGCCTAGCATTTGAGAGGCCTCTTATTTATCTGACAGGGATCCGAATCTCTGCGGTCTTTTATGTTGAGAAAAGTTTTCCTTTAACTGGAAAAAGTTGCGGTCCCAAACAAGATGGAGGTCATGAAATAATCTCTGGATATTGCTTGCGAGTGAACAGTTGACTATTACTGGGGAGATGAATCCGGTAACAAAGCTACCAACGTTTTTTAGGCTGCTTCGAGCTACGGCATGACATTCGCACCAGATGTGCTCTGCAGTTTCTTGACTTTCTAAATAGAGTCGGTGCCTGCAAAAGTTATGCCCAGCTTGTTGAGTTGGTATAGTTGTGTAGCAATGTCTGCAGATGAAGTCCGTTGGGAGTTTAGCTTATTGTGAACATTTCTTGATTTAATGTACTTTTTTTGATTGATGAAGTCCAATTGTTGATTTTCAATTTGATAGCTCCTCTTGGTACTCCCAGGGATTAATTTTAACGTGCGCGAAATTGCTAATAATTTTCCGTTGACAACACCACACTAAGATCTCTTGTGAGTTGGTTTACCTCCAAATACAATAGTTTTAGCTTTTTAGCGGAATGGGCATCGTTTGTAACTACATACTCCAATTTCATTCAGCAGATGATCAGTTCGCTTACACGTCTTACAACATGCCCCGCCACTGCATAATCACTATATACTCGTAGTTTTACTAGATATGACTGATGTAATTCTTAGCTCTACGGCATTTAAAAATGAACTAGGCTATTGCACATGGGTCCTACAAGGAAGGCCAATTTTTCAAAGCCCCTCCACCCCTCAAACCTATGACAGATGCAATTCCGTCAAAATATTCACCTGACAGGAATGTTTAATTGTCAAAGAAACAAAATAAAGTAGACTGTTGGCCGCTTCTTCGGCCTCTTTTCCCTTTTTAATACGCACAACTAATCAATGTCGCAATTTAAATTAAAAAACACCTTCATATACCCGTAAATAAACACTGAAAAATCCTGGCCGTTGTTCCTTTGGGAAAACAAAAAGCTTTTTAAGAAAATCAGACCACGAGTGGTACAGAATAAAAAAATATGATTTCCCTACAAAAATATGAAAACCAGCTCGCACACCCCGTGCAGTAAAATGATTATTTTTCCTTGGTCCCTTATAAAAATATCGCACCCGTGGTTTACAAAAAAAAAGAAGTTAAAACCAACGCACAAGGCAAGCATTATGACCAAAAAAAAATGGTGGAATGAAAGAAGAACTTCAGGAGCAAAATGTATCTCTTCTCCCTTTGGCCTGATCCTGAATTCAGTAAAATCTTTTGTTCCTTCCTCGATGCTCCTGATGTTGTGCGTACCAAAATACAAACAGGCTACAATCGCCGCAACCGAAGGCAAAAAATGAAATTCCTTTCCCCTGTATAGCAAGCACCACCCAGTGTATACAGTTAAAACACACATAGGACACGACCAAGACGTCGAGTAGAGCAACGTCGAAATTCGTTTTTCGTTTCTTCGTGTCCATCGAGTGATTTTGATGGATTGCTGTCATTAATCTATGACGTACGCAACTACCATAGGAAATGCCGAGGATATTACATTTATTCAGTGAGACGGGGTTGGGATCCCTGCGCATACACAAACACACACAATTGGATAGATATCCTGCCACACCGAATACGAAACGAATCGCCACAGGATGCGAAATGGATTTTTTTTTTTTCAAAAAAGAAAAATACGTTTTTTTGTTACTTCTCCCTTCTGTTATGTGTTAGAGGGGTATTTTGTTGTTGTTGTTGTTGGGCTTTGTTTACTCATCTAGATCCGTAGCTACTTATATTTTTCGCAAAATGTTACAGGACTCGCATTTTATTTTTTCTTCTTGGCAAACACACGGAATTTCAAAAGCTTTTCTATAATTCTCATCATTAAGGACGAAAATATCCTTGAGATCCTATAGACAAAAAAGAACTACAAAAACTTACCCAAACAGTATCACAAGAGGACACATTGTATCCTCCCTGTACCTACATATATATGTGTATCTATTTGATGACAGGATACTTTTGTGTACGCCATGAAAATCCTTAAGCAGCCGAGACGCATTTAGAATATTAAATGAACCAATAAATGACATTTTTGCAATAGTTTTAGTACGGGGTTTAACTTTTACAAGATTTTCCAACAAGGATATGGCACAGGATACTAAACGAAATATGTGGAGGCATGAGATCTTATACACGCAACTTCTCAGTGTGTGTGTGGGTGAACCGTAAGCTTCCTAATTTTAATATTAATTTTTGCCTTTTCTTTGTAAAATTTCCTATTAATATACTCGTACATATATGAAGATGATAAAAACAAAAAGGTTGAGAGAAAAAAAATCCCTTCATTTTTCTTTTTTCCTGGAGAGGACAGAACCTTACACCATGATCAAGCTCTTGATAGCCATTCCGGCCGATTGGATTGAAAGGAGGAGGAGGAAGAGGAAGAGGTGTTTCATTATTCATTGGAGTGTCGATACGAAGTTGATAATCTTCGGGGAATTGTCATTTGGGACGTAGACAACCCTCGATTAATCATATGTATTGTTTTCGATTATAATATTGACCAGAGGGATACATTTTGAGGAATTCTTCTTTTGTATTCCCCAACATGTGAAAGTGGATGCTGGAAATAGGATAGATGAAGTTTGATGTGTGTAAAAATAAAATGGGATATAGAAATCAGAGAAGTTAACTTTTTTTTTTCTTCTCGAATAGGATTTGTTTTAATTAATTCGAAGTCAACGATGAAATTTTGGGGAAAAATATGCGGAAATTCTAATGAATATAGCCGTAACGTATTATTGTGCTGAGTTTTGCGCACACACTCCAGCTTTATTGTAGCAAGGGATTAGCAGATTGAAATTTGCTTCCATTTTCTGTGGATGTCATCAATTAAGTGACATTTTTGTATCCTATATATGTAGTTGTATTCTGAAACTGGCAAAAAAAACTGAAGTGTAGTGTACGCAAAACACGAATAGTTTCCAGAAGATAGGCTCTAACGCTCTATAGCAAGCTGTCCATGTTTTAGGTTTAAACGAATTTGGAAAGCGTCCTGAAGCAGGAACGTAGCAAATTCTTTTGGAACGAATTTCTTTCACCCTAAATCTTTTTCCCCTAAAACCACCGAGGGGACGAAGCTATTGCTTCAAAGAGAAGGACTGGGATGATCAGGGTATCGTATAGAATTTCTGAAGTTGTTCGAAAGAGGCCTAGTGGGCAAGAGTAATTTTGGATTTGATGTCAGCGTTAGTAGCATTGTCGGAGATGATAGTAGAGTCTAAGTAGAAAAAATTCCTTAGGTACTACTAGTTATTCATAAATATCTCTCGACATTCTGACTAAGACGTCGCCGTAGGGCATACTTTTTTTGTTGACCGCATGTCCGTACTTCGTTTTACTCTCGTTCTCCTTTATATACAAATAACATGAACGCGGTAGTTGCATCGAGCTACATTCTATTGACTATGACAATACCGTCGGCATATGAGAGAAGAATATGCCTCTAGTGTGTGAGTTCTTTCCAGTTCTTTCAAGAAATATGTCACATGACAGCTTGTCGCCATGTCTTAATCCTTTTTTTAAAGTGAAATATCTGAATGAGTTCAGCAGGTGTACCAAAACTAGACATTGCTCTGTATAGCTCGTGTCTATATGAACGCTCTCAGTCCCGTTCCTAAAATTAAAACAAAAAGTGGGTATTTGTCAAATGTGGACTTTCCTGGCCTAAAACTCCTAAGATTTTATCATTGCAAGAAAGTCGGTCTAAGCAAGCCAGGATTACCGAAAAAGGATGCATGAAAATGAAATATGTATGTATTTGTAAGTCGTGCACGACTTTTTGTACAACACTTCTAATGAGTAAGTCAATATATAAAGATAAGGATCAACGACGCTTTCATCTCATTTACAGGTACTTAGACTTTCCTGAATCCTTGCGGTCAAATTTTGATTTCTAGTTGTAGGGTTTTGTGAAACAAAAACAAAACTATCGTTTCGGAAGAAATAAAAGTTCAAGATCAATATATAAGTCGCCATTGTATCCGCTTTGAGTATTCCCTTAGTCGTTTGCCACTATAACTACATAAACCATCCCATTCAAGACTGTACATGAAGTTTACTACTTTCTAGGTAGGTACGCCATTTAGCTACACCAGAAATATTTCAGGAAATAAAAGTACAGCAAAATTGTGTAGGTTCTACCGGAAAAAGAATCTCCCAGCTTGCCTCTAAATATTACTAAAGCTGAATGCAATGAAAGAAACCAACTTGCAATAAGTAACTTGTCATTGGACAGAACAACCTTAAAGTTATTTGCAAACACAATATTAGTCTAGCTAAGAAGAATACGTGTCATAATAAGTGCAAGAGTATGTTTGGCCTCTTCTTAAAAGACTTCTTTGAAAACTGGTAGGTATGTGTATGTATATGAATACACAACGAACCTTTTTTTTCTTTTTAAAGAACGCTTTACTTAGTGGCTTTTCTCCTTGAAAACTTTGATGATCTTGCGATAACAGATATCCGATTAGAGCTGGGAAGTTCAGCACTTTTCGAATAAGAGTTCAAAACCCTATGACATGAAAATAAATCTAGCCATCAGTTTTGATTGTACCAAATGAATATATTTTGCTTTGCTTTATCTCCTTCGACCGCGTATTCCATCCTGCCAAACTGTTACCATACACATAAGTACTTCGGTAGGTACCTACCTACCTACTATCTTCCTAAAATTTTAGGTTTCTTTTAGGGCTACAACCACCTTTTAAATTTTATTACGCTTCCTTTTCCATTATTTTCGTTTATAATGTTTACTTATATGTTTCATGCTAATTGTCCATGTGACCTTTTATGGTTGCCTTCAATGAGATATGAGGAACCACTTGCAAGGATTTTATTTTTAACTCCATGACACACTATGTGAACTTCCCACACCTAACTGACGCACGTACCTACATACATATATGTCATGGCTAATTAATAACATCGCCACACTTAAACCTATTTTAGGATGCAACATCGACGCACTCCCTCTGGCGCACTTAATGACCTGGATTTATTTTAAGTTGTTAAACGTGTGACTTCGAGTGCCAAACCAAAATCCCTAACATCCGGAGGAGCCAAAGAGCAACTCATAACCAATCCCTCCCCATCAGTACAGAGTAATAGCATTATCCAACACCACCACTATCACCACCGCCTACATCAGCTTAATCACGCAAGATGCAACGCTGACTAAATGACATTTATTGAAAATCACTTTAGATACTCTCTCGCATTCTCGTGCACTCGGTCCTTAATTAACATCCCATCTCTAGATACAGTCCCGGAACATTGTCTTCGACAACAAGATTACGACAAGATGTTGGAGGAGCATGCGTTAAACCCAGACAACGACGATGACGACGACGCGGCAAAGGAGGACGAAGAAATTCTTGTAATATCGAAAATTGATTAATCGGCCGTGTCAGGGAATCGTACAGGAGAAAAAATCGGTCTTGTCCAAAATCCCAAAAATGGTTTTTGTGCGTCTATATGAGAATGCATGCATCTCTTGTGCCTGGCGAGTGACTCCGAACATGAATTTAAATCCAAACACGAGGTTTCTTAGACAGAGACATTAATAATAATTTTTGTGTGTAGAATTTGTTGTTCGTTTTGTTCTTTAAGCTCTTGTATGTCTCCCCCTTCCCCAGTTGGCCATACAGTCGATCCAGGGTTTCAGCCGGCAACTTCATTTATAAATAATTTTGTGTCGCTTTGACTGGAAATTAATACGATCTGTGGGTTACCTCTTGTTTTTCTGTTTTTTTTTTTTATTTTTTTTTTATTTTTTGTCATGCTAGTCCTTCTAGATAAAGATACAATTTTAAACATTTTAAAATGCATAAATGCGAAGGTCAACTGTTCTTTTTTTTATATTTTTTAATGAAATAATAATAAAGATATTTATCCTGCTACACGACTTGGATACGAATGTCTCAATTGTAGTGTTTTCGAAAATGATATTCAAAAAAGGAGCTCGACCTTTAGACAGTTTAGAATTGTTAACGATATAATGAGCACCAGATACGAGCTAGATCTTGCTTTTTGCTTACGACAAAGTTGCTGAAACTAAAACTTTGAACGGTTTGAGACTTAGCGTAATATTTTAGAATATATTTATCCTATAGCAGAGGAGGGACCGCTTCAATTCTTCATTGATTGTAACAGCAGCTTTCCAATTTTTCAGTGTAGAGTAGTAAGAGACAGTCCGCTTTGTAGGAATCTATGGACATCTTTCCGTTGCTTGCTAAGAAGATTCACACACCTTCTAGTTTAGTTTATTAAGATACTGACAAAAGTCTGGAATGAAACATCTTTGTCATTAAGTTTTCAAAGAGATCTATTCTGGGCTTTGTCATGGTTTGTTACAGAATCTGTTAAGCTGCCTCTGTTAAGCACATAGAGGTTAGCTTCTTTTTTGCACGAGTCAAACAGTCGAACTTGAGATGAAGATCGCCATCATACTTAACAATCCGACGCATTCAATGTATGATGCTCCCCGAAAAAGTCCAATATTGGCACTAAGCCTTGGTTCTTTTGACCAAAATCATTTGCAATAATTATCAGTACACGCCTTAAATTCCGTCTGATTGCCTGTCATTTGAAAAGACTTGTTTGCACTTTCATTCGTAAGCATGTTATACTTCTTTTCCAAATAGGAACCAACTTACATGCTCCATTTAGACACTTAGAGATACTTCGACTATGCGCGGTAAAAGTTTTCGATCTAGAATACACTCGACTGTGGTCTGTTTTAAAAACTGGAAAGCGCTAGCGGATTGGGGCAATCTGATGTTATTTTGGAGTAAGCAACGTAGAAAATATGAAAGTTAAGATCTACAACAACTTGAAGAACCTTAACAATGAACTTAACAACTACCAAAGATGAAACCAGTGAATCGTAATGTCAACTTAAACACGACCCATCGGGCTTGAAGCTAGAGGAGGTGTGGCGTTGTTGCCTATGAAAATGTCAACACCTCTGCGTCTCGTTAGTACCCTCAGACATGTTGGCAAACTGCTGTGTAGTGGAGAGAAAACATTGCCGAACGCGCTTGAACATAAAAAGTAGCCCGCGCTTGCAAAAAAGTAGCAGATCCCAGATGCGGCACTCACAGTGGTTTCACAATGAACCTACTTTTGGTCCTTCTAAAACGACTACTTCAAATTAACTAACGAACTATGGGCTATAGCTGTATCGCTGTATGCTATAAACACAATTTTTTAGCTGAGAGAAGAAACATTGCCCCTAAACTTTCTGCCTCATAGAATGGACCTACCTAACCTATAAAGTGCAATCTCTGCAATTTTATAAAAATTTGTTTTCTGGCAAGACGGCTCCTGTCATGCACTATTGCATGGTCGGCAAAACGACAAAAAGGGTGGTTTCCTTCTATTTGTGGGAAAAGTAGGTATAACCCGCACTACACAAATAATAGCTAAGAACTAGGTCTGATCACTCTGAGGGCTGTCATGTGTTCAGTTGATCTTTTTCAAGATTTGCCTTAGTGTCTCAAAATTTGGTCTAGTGTCGATTCCAATTTTGAGAAGATTCTCCTTATGAATTATATTCTCGGAGGTTTGTCATTGACTGTGGATTATTGTGTCTGCTTAAGGCTTAGAGAGTCATCGGAAACCCAAAGCTTTTCACACAAAAGTCAGAAGCAATCGTAGGTGTCTTGCGAAAAGAACCTCTTTGCAAATTCTTGTGAACGCTTAAGGAATTGAATGAAATTAAATAGGTATAAGAAACACCCTTAAGTGTTGGAATAAGTTGACTTGTTTTCTATGCAAAGTACTTTTTTTTTCTATGCGTAGATACTACACTAACTTATACAGATATGCGGTACTATAACAAAAATTGATTTAATTAGACATCTACTTTTTTTTCTCGTCTGTTTTTTTTTTTAGATCACACTCCACCTACCAGGACAAGACATTAGAAACCAATTTGAAAATTGTTCGTCTCTTACGCAGCCGAACATTGTCCATTAATCAAACGGTCATCAACTTGGGCAACAAGAACAAGAACATCATCATCATCATCATCATCAGCAGCAGCGTTAGCGTCAACATCATCAGAGGCTGTTCCCGATTTCTTGTACACATCAACGCAAAGCCATCACCATCACCATCACTATATAGTCAGTCGACGGCTCATGGACACAACACCGCCGCCGCGCAACGCCCTAATGAGGGAGTAATTTGATGAATATCTCAATATGACGGACATCTTAATACGCCCGAGAAGAAAATGGAAACAGAAAACGATATCAGAAAACTTCAAATTACAGAAATTAATTTCGCCGTTCTCTGGTCGGCCGGCGTTAAAGTGTCTCTATTTCATTCTTTTTGTGTGTGATTTGTTGATTTTGGAAACAAATAGAGAGAAAAATAAAACCCGTCATTGTTGACGGTGTGCGTTTGTTTTTTTCATGTCATAGCTCACCTCGTGTTTGAGGCAGTTGTCAAATTGTCCGAACAAATGTTTGACAATTTGCCTGCGTAGGCTGACCACACCACCAGTTTTACTTGAATGTGTGGTGCCCTATGGAACAATGTGGCGCTGTAGGATGGAGGAATAAAAAAAAAAAAAACTGATTAATTGCTCCATTGGACACATTCAGAGATGATGCCCCAAAGAGATGCAAACCGTTCCGTCTGTGATGGATTGGCAAAGTCGAAATAGACATTTGTATCTAGAATCGAATCCGAAATGAAAATGAGATTGAGTATCGGGCCTGGGGCGACAAGCGAGAGATCCCCAGTTCAACGGAGTAGTATACAGTTTTTTTTTATGCCCTTCTCTTTGTGTAATTCAAAATGACCCATCGGTTGTATCGGTGTGGCTATTTGAAGAAGGGCGACTGCACAGTGTTCCACTGTGTTCGACTGCGCTGAGATAAAAGATTTTATCTGCGGCAGCAGGTTGCTGAGCAACAAGCAAACCAGTTTCTGAGTCTGGAATCGAACTGGAAATCTCTTTCTCTTTGATTCAGGACGTAATGGCGGCCTGCTTGAATTCGAAAATGTGTATAGCCACCAGTCTATTCCCTTATTCCCACAGAGAACATTTCTATTTGAGGTCGATCTACCTGTGCTGGTCAAACACGAATATGTGTCTGGTAAGGTATCTATGAAAGGTGAATGCCGCTGGGAAAATCCTGAACTATCAAAGAAATGGGGGGGGAGGACGACCATTATTACTTTCTAATCTTCGACCACATGCCTGAATGGTGACTTTGATTCGGTCTTGTGTTTTGTTGTTGGTCATTTCGATAATGGTGGTGGATTTGGTAGTTGTAGTAATGTAGAGGGGAAGACAATGTTAAGGGGTGGTAAGGTTTTTTTTTTTTAGAAAAATCTGACAGAATTGATACAGGTTGTGTATGTACTTAGAGAGAAGTGGCCATAATGATTTTTATTTGCTTTGAAAAAAGGGAAAGTTATCATAGGGGTTTCTTACAATATGTATAAGCAGTGAGAGTAAGGTGTGTGTCATTTGGTGTAATTATAATGCAACTCATTTCTCAAAGGTCAGCCAAGTGGACAAACTGAATATACGGTAAGGAGGGTGATTTAGGAAAACAGATTATATCATTCAGCGACATTGCTAGCAGAGAACCAAGTACTGGCTGCTGGCAACCATTCACGTTGTGCGTGTTATGTTTTTAGCACGAATTGAAGGGACTTACAGTTTTTATTGCCGACTCCGAACAGCAGATTGAGAAGCTTTTCCATGGCAAATTATACTCTTGCCGGTTTGTCATTGCCTGCGAAGATGTGGTTCCGTGAAAAAACGTTTGGTGGTTTTGAGGATCGAACCTGTATCCTCTCGCTTATCAGTCCAACACATTTACCACTTGCATTTCTTAAAAGGTTCGTATGAACTTTTTCTTCCCATGCGGAACTTAAATTTACGTCTTTGGGTCTGACTCCGCACAAGAAATCTGATAGACACTTGACAGGATTCGAACAAACCATGGAAGACGTGCAAGCTTCTTGTTTCGCTTGGAAGTTCGTAGCGAAAGGTCGTCTTTGACATCGGCAAAGAGTTGATATACAGCCGATCTTGTCCTGAGGACATGCAAAATAAACGCAGCTGTAATAGACTGAGTACGGATTCTAGACCTCGAGGTTCTGATGTCAGTGTTAGGAACTCAACTCACGATCCACTCTATTCGATTAAGTTTCATGCTACTAGTGTAGGTAAGTGCTTAGAACAAATATTGATTTAATCAAGATTCATCCTGTAAGATACACTAGCGAACGTTGATATATCAAGCATAGTTGCCTATTAGAAATTCGGTTTCCGCCGCAAGATAATGTGACTATTGCCTCCTCGTGGTAGACTCAAGTTCTAGTTTCCAGAATATTATTTGACAATCAGTCACAGATCGCCAATTTTTTTCTTTTATTTTCCGGTAAGATTCAGTGATTGGAAATCCGAACTGTGTGGCCTTGTCTAGCCTAAATTTTAACCTCAGAATATGAGCAGCATTCCAATACATTTGTGGGGTGGGTGCCTGTGCCTAAACTTGTTTGCTAATGACTGGTACTGACTCACTTTGGTTAAGAATTGAAATGGCTATCTATCATTTTGTTGCTATCGTTCTATACCTCAAAAACTTCCCACTCTCGGATAGGTAGATCCTACATAATTTCAATTATAAAGGGGTCGAGATTGGAGTTGAAGAGGTGTTGCCTTGTTATTTCCTTGTAAGTGGCTGAAAACCTCGAGGACGTACACAGATGCAATATACCTACTGATATCGGTTTGCTAATCTTTTACTACGCTTTCACTCTCCAGTACACTTCGACAAGTTGAGGTTAGGAAAACAGTCCCAAAATCATAGAAATATGTGATTATTTGCTACGTTCCAAAAGTCAGGTCTTATCATGTAAGTCATCAAATCATAGGCAACCTGTTGTAAAATATGATACGTTAACTCGATAAATATTCCATTCCTACCAATCAACGCCTATACATACATATGTATATATGTAAATGAAAATTATTAAATTTAAATGCAATTCAAATCGATAGATATCAAATTGCATCTTGAACACTTTCCCTGAATCAACAACTAATCGAATTTAATTAAAAAAATTTCCCCATTGTTCGATACAAATCTTTTTGTGTGTGTGTATTTGTGTATATTTTCAATGTATAGCGATACAGTTCGCACTTGATATGTTGTGCACGAATATCGCAAGGAAACGAATTCAATTTCTGAGACAACACCGTAGAGTACCGATGTTTCAATCTGATTAATGGTTGGCAATTATTCAAAATCACCCTGTACACTGGCATCGGCAGTGTGCACGCGGATTCGGACACAATGATTGCTTGGCGCGTCATCCAGGACCGAGGCGCTCACATCCTACCCGCCTGATGCCGCGTCACTTCGTTCGTCGTGTGTTAAGTTTGAATGATTTCCATTCCCGCATGTCTCTTGGGCAATAGAAGTGTCACTGTGTCAGGGATAATATCATCAGGATGTTATTTTCATCATATGCACAAGATGGCAGTGGGAACAAATTTGATACATGGATACCATTCAAATATCAGATTGAAAGTGTGTACCTATAGATTAGGATCAGCAGTAGAACAATGTGTCGGGATACAATTATGGAAATAGTTTGGAAGAAGGACTGAAAGACTGTTTGATTGACAGGATGAGTGTTTAATTGATTATATACGGTCAAAGGAGAGATTGTATTTTAAGTTCGATATACTTTAAACAGAAAAGCGTATACCTACCTAGCCGCGTAACAAAATAAACAGTGTTTTGCCATCTCAATGAGGGAACAGCTTCTACAGTGTTTTGCCATCTCAATAAAGCAAGTTTTTGAGCAGCTTTTACAATAACAGATTAGACGAGGACCCACCGTCTGTCAATTCCATTTCTAGAAGCGGCTTGATATAGCAAATAAGTTTGTATGAACCCCACAAACAGACACTTCCCTTCAAACGCATTCTGAATATAATCTTCTCTTGGTTGGCAATTATCTTCGAAGGATGTTTGGATTCAATTTCAAGGGTTAAATAGCTAGAACTAACATTCTGCAATATTACATGGATTGTCAAAGTCGTAAGAAGGGTTATAAGGCCTTGCACGCAGAATATTAGCGCAAACCGTGGTGACTGAAGTTATAATTGAGGAACAGCGAGGTATACTTACGTGCTTAGGTGTCGCTACAGTTCGGGGTGAACTTGGGCCTCAAACAACAAGCTCGAAGCTAGTGGTCGATACGTTACATACATTTTTTTAACTTGGTCGGGCAGTTACCCCGACGGCACAACCCCCAACCTGGATGGCCAGTTTCATTTTGAGAACCCCTAGGACACGGGGTGGGTAACACCGATGTCAGTAACCCACTTCGGGGGTATGAGCGCTGCCGTTGGTCCATTAGGGACTCATCCGCTACCATCACTTTTTCAAGACCCTGAAATCCTTCCCGGCCTGAGCTCCAAATATGTCGGAGTAGCCCAGAGAAGGTCTTATTTTTGCTCCAGGGTTTTACTTCACCGTTTATTCCATCTAGGGAATTCATACGCTGTCCCGTTTATAGTACTGCTATTTTTGTCCGCTGGTCAGCACTCGCGCTTATAAGTAAGTTAAGCAAGTCGAGTCCGGATGGACATCGACCAGTACCCGATGGTTACCACTTGGAGGTACCCTATTTCTACAGCACCCAACCACCAAAAACAGCGAGGTACCACGTCTGGAAATCACATGAATGTTGGACTGGTTTAGAAGTAATTCCTTCATCGTATTTCCCATCATTCTGGTATTTCTTTTTCATTGCTACACGCTATAATTCTTTGAATATTACTAGTCATTCCTTCAAAGCTATTCCAGAGCCGACAGTGATCGACTTGTCACATCGAATACTCTTGTTGTCATCCCTCTAGAAAAGATTATAGATTTCTTGAGATTATTCGGTGCAGTAGACTAGGCTGGGAAAGATCACTGATAGTGCCAATCTGAATGTTGGGTGACAAGTAAGTAAGCCAAGCAAATACCTATTCCTCACATCCTGCGTTGGATATTTCGAATGGAGAAAGAAACTCTAAGAACTATACGCTGTATGTGCGTATGTGTATCAGTGCATACGTACATTAGAAAGTCGAAAAGTTAAAACTTGAAAACTGCATCGCCCTAGACACATTGAAAGGGAAACAGTGTTTAGAGATCCTCTCTCAATCAGAGTCTTTAGGTTTGCAATGGGAAAATATGACAGTGCACCCAATCCTTCGTTGTACGATCCAATCGATCACAAATGTCATCAAGCTTAAACTCTGTAACAGGAAGTCAATTGACGAAATTGACGAGAATAAAAGGAGATGGTGTCTCAAGAGGACCTTAAGTGATCCATTTAACTGGCCTATTGTCTAGCAGTCAACTTTATAAAGGAAGACTGGCAACATTAGAGTTTTGTAGACCATGCTTTTGGTCGTTTAAGTAAGGAGTTTGGATCCCAGCTGCTTGGAAAAACAGAAATAGCAACGGATGCTTAAGCTTATCCGTCTTCGAATCTCTACCAAGGAGTACCCGAATTAAATGAACACTTGCAAAATTATAGTTGTCAATTGTCACACTCTATCCTAGACAATGTTTGACGGATGACTCGTTTGGTTTGTTCTTCAATCCCCGTAAAGGCACGCTGGGAACGAACGATTGTCCCAGCAGCTGGACGGATTTGTTGAATATTCTGTGCTCATGCAAGCCAAGATTGAAGAAATCATACGACAGCGCGTCTCCTTGCCAAAATGGAATTCCTCGGAGGTTCTGTTTCCAACCTACACGGTGCTTTCTCGAGAGTGGCGTGATACAACCGGATCAGTTTTCTTTGGATCCCGAGCTTTGCTCTGTGTGATGAATGCTATCGTAGGCGGCTTTGCAGTGGATAAGGAGATAGTGTCGTTGATATTTTCCAGCATTTGCCGCAGTGTGAAGATTTAGTCTATCGTCGATTTGGTGGTCCGAAAATCACACTGGTAGGAGCCTATGAGTGTGGTGCAGCCTAGTGTTTGTACGCATTCAAAATTCCGTCCGTTCCTATTTTATATATGCAAATACTGTTCATAAAATGCCAAAATCTACAATCTTTCTTTCAAACTCATCAATCGAAAGACACAAATTCTCTAAGGATGTCCCATCATCTTCTATCCTCACCTGTGCAATTCAATTACCTCTCATCTAACTGATATCATTGCCATTACACAGAGGATTAAGATGAAACAATGACACAATCTCATTTCACTTTGCAGATGTTCACATTGGTTGTGCCAAGTGTGGGATCTGTTGCTTAAGTCGCCGAAAAACCGCTCCAAGACAGTTCAGTTCAGTTCATATATATTCAACTTTGTTGCGTATATGTACCTAAATACAGCCCATAGACTCAGATACACATACACAAACATACATGTATCTATAACCCCAATGTACACAAGAGTTTCTATTTACATACACATCACCCCGAAGGAAAACATGTACAACACAGCGTATATATACATGAAACTAGCTGTTCACTGTTACAGTCTGATTTTGACATTGACGAATTCCTCGTCATTTGTCATTCGTTCCCAAAAGGATACCACCACCATACGCTTGGTAGGTACTGCTGTTGTGCTGTGCTGTCGATTTTGTTTTTCCTGGAGCTGCTGGCGTACTACTGCTTCCCAGCAGCCAGTCTGACATTCGGCAGTATGGCACACATTGAGTACGAGTAGCATCCATGATTAAAACGTACGAATTCACAGCGGGCTAAGAAAATCATACAAAAGCCCATAATGCCTTCGTTCTGCGCGTGAAGGGTGGTGGCCGTATAAACGAAACAAGTAATTCGGACGTTTTTTTTTTTTTCTCTCCCGTTTGCAGTTTCGTCCTCATTGCTATGGGAATTTCCAATACGTCCCTAATGGTGGTGGTAGTGATGGAATCGCGTCATCATGGATGCATGTTACCCTACTGTCATTGAAATTAGATGAAAAGGCAATTTCAACCATCTATGCGCGTTTGTCAGCGTTGAAATGAGATGACAGCAGATAAGGGACTGTTGTTTCGAGGGGTGACTCAAAGCAAACAGATGATGTGAACAAGTGGCACCGTTTTGTGACGAATTTAATGGCAGCCAAGATGACATGTAATGGCGGTGTTTACTATCAAAGATGGAAGCTAAGATTTGGATATTTCAAATGGAATTCGTTTATTAAGTTTAAATACATAGCTTTACTCTAAAATGAAATTGTTTTTGCCAGCAATAGTGACTTAAATTGCCCCGTGGCGCATGCCTGAAAGAATACATAGGTATCTACCTCTCGTTTAACATCAAAGTATCTAACGTCATTTTAACATATCTTTTTAAATTTATCTAAATAACTTAATATACCTTAGTTGGACGACTAAAAACTTATGAATATCATCATAAATCATCTCATCGTACATCAATTTTGATGTATTCACAATCTCTGGAATGAACACTTATCCTGATATATTATCAACTTAATCTTCAAGATCAGATCGAAATGCTTAATTTAAAGTGAAAACCGAAAGCTACTTTATCATTACCGATCATGCAAGATCATACAAGTTTTTATTTAAGCAATTTATCGTCTTCTCACACTTTATCATTACTGGTGATTTACGAAAATTCGTTGATGACTTCATCAAGTTGAAATTTAAATAATCCTTCGGGGTAAACGTTTAAACGTGTTAAACGGTCGTCGAAAGTTTTATATATGAGCTCGTTATTTCAAGATGGCTTCGTAATGGTTATTTTTGAGGATCAAGCTGCCAGTAGGTAAGTGGATTGTAGTAGTAGCTCACGTATGAGCGATAATAATATTTGCTATCAAAATGAAACACCTGTACGTTAAAGTTAATTAACAAGGGAATTGTGTATGCAGGTAGCTTAACTGTAATGTAATGTAAGCTAGGGTCTTAACTTAATTTAATAATTATCACGTAGCACTCTTCCATTACGATAAGGAGAATTTTATACGACTTTATTCACAAAAGGTGCTAAACTCAGTTGTTATTTTGAAAATTATCTCAACTAAGGGCGGTTTTAAAGACGGTTATTGGAAGGAAAAGTGATCAGGGCAAAATGATTACAACATGATCTGGTAAAAGTGTGAGCCTTGAATTTTGAAAGAAGGGTTGTAGGTTTTTTTTAAGCGACAAAGATTTACATTAATTTATATCATAGCGATACATTTACTTCATAATGAAATTACAATACAAACTAGAGTCAAACGAGTAAACACACATTTGTGGGCAGACATAATGAGCGATTCTCATCGACTGTTTCGCCTTCTCTGAAGAAAAGTGGCCCAATGATGGTATTGGCACAATCGCCGCCGGCTCAAACATTCACTTTTTAGTCATGCAATGGTGTTTCATGGATCTCGTGTGGATTCTCCGTTCCCCAAATGCGGCAGTTTTGCTTGTAAACGGCGCCAGAGAGTATGAAATGGACCTCGTCGGTCATCAAAATTTGCTTCCAAAAATGAGGTTCAGTGTTAACCATTCGAGTGACTGTTTGGCCGTATTCCAAGCCACGTGGACGGCTTTATATGGAAACAAATGCGAATTCTCCTTCAAAATGCGCCACAAGGTGGTTCCACTGATGCAAAATGCTGAGCGCAGTGACGATACGACACATGTGGGTTCTCGGCAACACTCTCTCTTACCGCTTCAACCAGTTCATTGGAATGTCTTGGACGTTGATGAACGGCATGTCGACGATCTCCCACTGACAAGTGCTCAACAAAATGCGACACCAAATGAAGAATAGTGTTGTCAGACGGTGCTTGTTGGCCACGATATTTTCGACGATATGCACGTTGAGTTAACACAACTGAACGACTATTTTCAATGTACAGCGTCACTATTTTGGCGCGTTGTTTTGGTTTAAAGCGATTCATGGTTAAAATTTGACTGAATTGACGTTTCAAAAACATATCTACTTAAGTCAATCGGTTGATAAATGTCAAAGCTATTCAATGTTTACATACCGACATAAAAAATGGCGTACCCTATACATAAGTTGACATCCTGATTCACCTGCCTCAATTTTTACTGAAAGTAAATGGTAACTAGTGCAAAACAATCTGTTAATGGTTAGGTACCTAAACTGAACACTGGATCACACCCTACCATTGGTCAACTTTGAAAGAAACTTTCACGTCACTATGCCTATGAGATCATGGTGGAATAATAGCATCATTTCCCAATAATGGGAAAGGGACTTTATCCTTGGGGTAGAAGGAAGTGCTTTCTTTTCCAAGCTGAATCATAGCCTCTCCTTTGGCCTGCCTAACTACTACAGCATGTTTCAAATGGAAAATAAAAGAAGCATCGCCTTGGCTAAAGTGAAAAGTTATATCCACTAAGGTTATTAGTATCATTACGGACAGCGAAACAGCCTCAAAATCTATAGAATTAATCTTTTCAACTTCAAAAGTAGCTTCAGATTACCGTTCAGAACATATACGTACGAGCTTCTAACTTGGCTGCTCTTAACTAGCAAGCACATTTGACCTAAACTAAATCTGGAAAACTACAAGAGCTTCAACTCGCTTGAGACTGCATATCAGCAGAGACTGGACACTGCTTTATAGGCAAGCACGCAACAAGGCTAGACCTTTGCTCAAATGATTTCAGAAAAAGCTGTTGTGGAAGATAGTTGTAATGCACTTGACCTACCCTCTTTCTACAAACGAAACCCTATTTGGGAGCATTCTTCAATCTCTGCGATCTGACATCTAAAAACGTTAATTATCTCCAACGCTTCATTTGAAACTCTAAGTGATTTGACCACCAGGTTGGTTGTTGAGTTTTTCCGGATCTCGGGTGAGTTGGTTTCCCTCCAAATTCAACGTTTCGTTTAATGACGATGCCTTAACCAAAATCCATTAAAAAAACATTTCTTCGAAGTATGCGGGCAGCAAATGGATGTTCAGCTCAATGCTTTTCCTACTGGAAACCCCTTACATTAGGAAGGCTCAAGTATTGCAGAAAAATTTTCATTTCCGTTCACTTACCTGCCTACTTTCCTTGGCTAAAAAAAAAACAACATTCTCAATCCAAAGCGTCTATACCTATTTGTAGGAATATAGTTTTAAAAATCGTTTATCACAGGAGAAGAAGGACTACAATGTCTCACCCAATCCAAGCCCATCATTCACGAAGCACTCCGGCAAGTTCCAAATGGCGAAGTCGTTCAATCAACTTCATCAGCTCGGCTCTCTGTTTCTTGTATTCGTTCACAATGTCCAATAAATGACGATAATTATTTTACATAGTGTTGCTGTTCGCTCGTCTTTCCCTCTCTTTCACTCTCATGCCCTTTTACATTACAATACTAAATTAATTGAGCTGTAAAATGAAACACCAATTTATAATTAACACAACGAAATAAAAGCTCAACAAGTGTATCCACATCCAATCGACGCTCTGCACTAACAATCCATTCAAGCAAGGATAAACCAAATCCAAATGTAAACTCTGCTCCATGTCTCTCATACGTCCCTCGTATGGAGGACCATCCCGCGCGCCAATGGAGACCCATCACTAGCGCCAATAATTGCAAGAAAGTCAATTCCCAGCAGCAAAACAAACAGCGTTACACAAATAACAAAAGAAGATACAAATCAAAACGCAACCAACTCCAACACTCCCCCTTAGGAGAGTTGTGTTATGTGCTGTGCTGGCCCTATCTTCCATCGTAGTCGTTGAAGTCCTCACTTGGCTAATGGCCGACAATTTATAAGACCCACTGAACACCGCCGCCGACTTTGATGATTCCATTTTAATGAAAATTTATTAATTTCGCTTAAACGTATCGGTTGGATGGCTGAATAGTTAGCGGCCGCCTGCTGAAATGGCGAACTATCCAGCCGGGATCTGCAAACATGCATGTAGAGAGTGCGCTACAAAAAACAGCGACAAGCCCCAGAGTCTTTTGGGATGACGATTCCCTTTTTTTTTTAGTTTATTCTGAGGTTGATGTCTTCAAGAGATTCCCTTCGGGAGATGAGATTCATACGAATTGCGATTAGTATTTCTTTCGCGATCAGTTCGCTAGAAACATGGATTTCGCAAGGGATACGAGAAATAGAAACGAAGAAAGGAGAAAAAAATGTTGACGGCCATGTTCACAGCGTTCCTTTTTGGTTTTTTTTTTTTCGAGCAAATTTGCAACGCTTGGTGTAGATGAGACAAAAATCATAAAAAAAAGAAAATCTGTCAAACATTCCCTGAAAAATGAGGGCGTTACGAGAACAGAACATAATGACATATTTGCGTATTCCACATTCTTAGGATGAGCAATGGCACTTGCAAATGAAGATGTGAAAAATGTGCTTTATTGTGGAAGACGAGTGTGATTGGTTGAACATTGATACAAAGAAAGCGTTGTACGTTGATAAGAAAGGAGACTGCCTCATCTAAGCCAATTACAGGGGCAGATAAGTCTTTTTAGTGTCGTCTACCACAGGCTGCAACCTACTGGCGGCCCACTTTAGAAGAATGCGTTTAAGTACAGACGAATTATAAGTAGGACTCTGCGACATACGCATATAGCACTGCGACCTAAAGTAAAGACGAGTAACAGAGGGTGTGGGAATACAGAAGCAGAAAAGAACACAACCCACTTCCTTTGAGAATTTCCCAGCCTACACAGAACAAGAAAGACGGCCCTCGGTGAATACGATCGGACGAGAGTCTAAGAGCCCACCAAAACCCATTCTAAAGATTACTACGAATTCAGGATGGTTTAGGAAGGCCGAACGATTGTAATTGCACTCACGCAAACCTTTCCCTCCATTTTGTCTTTTCAGACTGGATATTTCGCACCAGAGGAACACAATGGATCCGTTGGGATCCGAGTAAAGGCTGCATTATGCGATGCAGCCAACTCTTTAACTTACTTACCTAGTATCGTCAACGGAATTCCAGAAATGCCAGTTTATCGACCGCATAGCATAGTGCGAATCTGATTTTTCTGCAAAACGCATACGCTAGTGAAGGATGAGGATGGAGAACCTTCGCTGTTGCGCCAGGGTCGGAAAAGGCATCACCAAGACCTTCAATATCACTAGAAGCTTTAGGCAGCGCCACGCTTTTCAACCTGTCTCTGGGTCTCAAAGCATAGAATCATAGAAAACGAGGAGTTTTATGAACTAGATCTTTCATTGATAGCTATCTCTCGAAAAAAAAGTCTATACATCATTACGAGCTGTCAAGGAAGCCCTAAATAAAAGTAGAGCAAGCTAACTGGCAGTGTCATATCTAGATGTGCCCCATTGTGGATTTTTCTTTCTTTAGGAGAGGCGGAGGATGCATTATGCAACGTCAGGCGGTTGTTACGATCACCTGGTGTGTCATACTCCTACTGACGAAACTCCCTTTTTACCTGTGGTATCTTTGGCAACCCCTTTATGACCGCTGTTTGCATTACTTTAGAGGGGGTCTTCCTTATACCCAATAGGGTTCCGATATGGTTTTTTTTCCACTCTCTTCTGGGGGTATGTTTCCGTCTTCCTCTCTCATTTTCTTTTGGAGTATCTACTGACTCAATAAAGGAGCCTATTTGGTTCCATCTGTCGTTGCTCGAGATCATCATTTCTGGAGTGTTGTTCCCTGTCTCAAATTCTTACCTTGTTCTTTCTGCTCCCCATCTACTACAGGTGAACAAATTTTGGTTTTTGTCATCTACTGGAGAGTCGCCGTATCTTCAAGCTGGGCTTCCTACTTTTCCCATCTTAAAGAGAACGCATTGGTAGGAGTTTACTTCTTCATGTTTCCGTTCCTTCCATTCAGCAACGTCTCTAATCAGTCTCGCCTTCCACCTTCCTCTTGTTTTAGAAACCTATCGCCCTTGCCACCGAGCTGTTTCGCCCTCTGCCGTCGCCACTTCCACACCTATTTCAGCTTTATGTTCATGGATGAATCTCCTTTTGGCCGCTAGGAGGAAGTCTTTGAGGTAATCCTTTACCATCCGCAGGGGATATTGCAGTACCGGGATGTGCCCCAGACGTCACCGGGAACGAAAGAGTTTATGAACCATTCAGAATAGGACTAGGAGTGAAACTTTCACTTAGCTTAGCCTATTATACAGGGGACAGGTAGAATCCGTGAACTGAGCTAATAAACGATGGTATCAATTAAATAGGTACCTGTGCTGCACCTAGATCGATATGACCATTCCACGGTAGGAATCGTAAGGCTATTTGGGCAATCGTGCATCGCGGCGAGGTCTCTCCGACAATGAATACTTAGAAAGCTGTAAGAACAAAGAAGAAATATAATTTTTTCGCCACCTAGACGTCATTGGAATGCATTGTCCCTTAAAAGAAGCATTACTCTTTGCAGTTGCTTCTCTTCAAACAAACAAAAACGCTTGAATATAGAAATGTTATAGTTTCCTAGGGTTCCTACACAAATATATGTGATCTTACTTGATAAGGACACCAATTTACCTTAGCTTTGTTGATTAAAACTTGGTTGACATAGCAATTTTGATGGTGTGAGTACAATATCCTTGTTATGTGATTCATGCTTCAACTTTGAATCTAAAAACATTAGCTTAGCATGTCGTGAAATTGCTCGTCACTTTTAATAGCCAAATATATAGTTTATCGAATATATTGTGGGAGAAACCCTTTATTTTAAGAAGCCATTTTGAAAAAATAGACACGCGAAACCATTTGATAGATATTGATCTGTAATATTACACATAATTATAAGTAACACGTACACAAAGATAATAAAAATAAATAATTTAAACATATGGCCAGAGAATTTTCATTGGTTCTTGGAACGAGTAAAGTGCTAAATATTTGAAATATGCTGCGTAAATTACCCGCAGTTAAAAAAAAAATTAAAAAACAACGCCCCCCCTTAGACATGCAATGGCGCATTAATTAAATTTTTTTTTTTTATTTATTTCTTGCATGGCGGTTAATTGCATAAAATCATGTAAATTTAATTATATTTGTCTTACACGTACGTTTGACATCACAGCAACATATTTCAGTTGAAATTATGAGGCAAAATTATTGCTAGTACGTGCGACACCGTGACAGCGTCAAGCATTGTGGAAAGTCGACGATGTGCTCAGCATACTATCTAGTTGTTTCTTGATAGAGTATGCTCTTTTAGAAGCCTTGGAAATTACTTAGTGGGAAGCAGAAAAACATAGGTATGTGGGCAAGATCGCATCATCACCTCGAAGTGGTGACCGCAACAAAAATCGCAAGGTTTAAGGGATTACAACAAAGGCCCTGACCACCCTGTTTGGGGTTTTTGAAAGAGACACCCAAGCCCCCTAAGTTGTGGAATGTAGATTCTATATGTACTTCAGGTGCAGCTCATAAAATGGAATCTGTTCTATCGCAAATGTAACTGCGGTTCAGGAAATTGAAGCTGTGAGTTCCTGTACAACTTCCACAAAAGTCTGTAGCTTTACATAGGTACTTGGATGCGAATTCGTTGCGAGAAATCGGAGGCGATCCAAATTTACATGAAGAATGTCTGCCTGAGACACTACAGCCTTCCATCGTCTTTAATCCTGAGAGCGCCACTTACAATTCTCCAGACAAAGCTTTCTAACATTCGCGATCACTTGATCTTTGTAATGAAAGTTCGGTTTTCCTTGTGGTCTGGAACCAAAGGGTTATTTTTTCATTCGATATGGTCAACCCAATGTAGTCGACGCGGTTACCGAAGTTGCAGCAGTTTCCAAAGGTTATTCTTAGCCGAATCTTCATGAGGATAGTAAAGGTTTTCTCCGAGGTAGATAAACTCCTTAATTACTTCGAACTTACTGTTTTCGGTCCTACGGACTAGACTGATGCTGATTTGTTTGTTGACCACATAGGTATGTGCATACGAATATATGTACTCGTATGTACACTTGCTTTTGGCTTTATTCACTTCAAAACCAACTCGTTTTGCATGATCTTCAATTGACGTGAAACTCCCTATGATGACATCCTAGGAGCGTCTGATGAAATCGATACCACGTGCATATCCAAGCAGCAAAACCTGGATGTGAACCGCATCGAAAGTACACATCCCAACATCAGTCTAATATGTATATCTTCATGCATCAAACGAAGAAGTTGAAGAAGGAATTTTAAAACTCCTGGGTGGTGCCTTCGAACCCTGTTTCAAGGAAGACGCAGATTGGCTCGGACGATTTTTTTCTTATTGCCCTTTTTCAGAGCTCGGCTCTTTAACGAAAATAGTTTCTGCCTGTCTCAGCGCCACTTTCTATCTTCGTCGATCTCAAGCACGCAGCTACATACAGCTTTATGCCATCTTCGACCGCATGAGTTGAGTAGGTCAAGAATGAAGCTCGAATCTATACTAAGGGAACGTTTTATAGTCTGATCTTGTCAAAAAAATATCAAAACAGACCACGAGACGTTTCAATTAGAGGCAGCTGCTCTTTCTCTAGACACAGCCAGTGTACATCTCATCTTAGAGGACGCAATCTTCTTCAAATAGTTCCTTGCAGCGAATGGTAACAGAAATCCAGAGGTTGGTTACTAGCTCGTCAGATTGTTCCCTTTTTTGCTTTCTTCGATACCTACGTCTACGTGTTCTCTTACCCAAGAGAATGTCAAGTCATTTTAAAATGCACAGTCGGTGTTGTGCAGGCTCCATGCATCTGATCACTGCTTGGTTATGCAATGTCCTCGCATGTAGTAACGCTTGTACCAAATACAGTGTCAACATCTTGACATGGTTTACTGAGGATTGTAAGCTTTATCTCGATACAGCTGGAGATGAAAACGTGTTGCTGTAACTTGTTCCTAGATATCATACACCAGATTCCGATTGTCAACGCATGAAATGAGTTTGAAAACAAACACCAGCTAACATAAACTAACCCCCGCATTACTCCCAAGTTCATTGTATCGCCTTTGGTTAAAAATCAAGATTACCTATCTACCTACAAAAAATGTTACATTTTTCCGCATAGTTATTAGCGGTAAGTAATTTCCTTTCTTCATTAGTCTCCTCAAAGCAAACATTTTCATTTGATTGAAGCGTGAGGCTAATTCTCACATAATGAACTATTCTCGTGCACTGCACCGCCCTTCTCCCCACCCTCAACCAGAGGCTCCACCAATTTCCCCCCGTAATGAGCTTAAAATTCGTATTTTCTAATATTGCTGTTGATTCACCCAATCCATCCATCCATTCCCCCTCCCCCATCTAGTCAAACCGTTCACACAACAAAAAACCAAACAAAATTACTGCCGTTGTCCGAGCAAAAACCCCAAACAAGAAACAATGAAACAGAAAAATCATAAAAAAATAAGAAGATAGGAAAACAAAAAACCACCAAGAGGGGCGGGGGAAAACCGACAGCGAGGAGAAAGACTCAAGAAGAGAGAGAGAGAGAGGCGAATAAAAAGAAAAAAACAACAACTTGGGGGGAAAATAATAATAATAATCAACAAAAGGTATCAAGAAGGTGCGTGCTGGCATCAATCAAACTATTAAAACGCCATTAAGGCTCCACACAGCATTATGATCCCGAAACAAACGAAAGAATGGAAAAAAAAAAACAGAAATGGTTACAAACGCGCAGCGCAAAAACCCCAAACCCACAAATGGCAGCAAGCAGCAAACAACAAACAGCAAGCAGCAGCGCTTTCCAAGGAGCATATACACGAGCAGCCTTGGCAGCACAAAAAAGAGTATGATTGCTGCCTCTTGATTACAAATTTCCTCCTCGCCATTAATCGTGATGTGGTTTCGCCAGGCACAAGGTGGAAGCAACCAAAAGTCCATCATATGAGGAGGGGACGGAAAATCTAAGAGGAACCCTACTTGGTACTCGACAACGGTGTGTCTATGTCTACTCTACTACCGCTCGGTTTTCATCCGCCCAATGGTTATATGCATCAGCCTCCAAAGTTTACCAATCCTTTTCCCCTGTCTCTTTTGACTCACCTACAGGTCACCGCAGACCATTAGAACCTTGGAGGTACTTAGCGGTTAAGAAAACTCCATGTTTTCGATTTCAAGTTTTTGTTTTCTTTTTCTTTTTTTCCAAAGAAGTCTCATTAGGGCCAGTCGGTACGCCGGTATAATAGATCATCATAGCGCATCAGGAATCATCAATGACTACGAAACGAGCGGGATATCCCGGAAGACGTACTACCGACAACCCACAACTGTGGTGCGATAATCCACATCATTAGAAGGGCCACGTTTTTTTTTTCCACGTCCATCTTCTGACACCGGTCGCCGGGTGCTTACAAGACCTCTGCATTCTTTTAATCGTCAGACTTCATGGTTGTTACTGGTACTGGCGCCGTGTTACTCAGACCTTCGCTCGCTCCTTATGACGTTAATAATGTCAACGTGGGGTTGGGCTTCAAAAGTGGCGTTTCCCTCGGAAGTCTCCCATTCGCATCGTGGCGAAATGTATGTCGCCTTCATTGAAATATTGCGTGCGGATAATTGTTGGTTGCCTGCGTTTTGGTTCAAAGTTTGTTTCTCAGTTGCGGTTTTTATTTTTCGAACGCCATTTGTACGAAAGGAGATTTTATTGAGACGGGAACGGGACAGGGATGAACATTAAACTTGAATAACTTGAATGAAGATAAAAACTAGTAAAGTAATTAGTGTAATGTGTCATGACAACTGATATCCTTATGGCAAACTTCGAAAGTTGAATAAAATGGCCGTCGAATTCTTGGAGAAGCGGAAACGCAAATCGGAAGGTAAGCCAAATTATGAGACCTTCATGTATGTGTTCATTGATGGATAAAGTTCAGGGCTTACCGTCCAGCTTACACCTTTCATTATCTTCATTGACCGCCATTTTTCTGTCAGTCCGCATCCTAACAGTTTCTATTGACTGATCCTTATACGTGTCGTTCTTGAGGGTTGAAATTTGAGAACTTGTTCAGCTAGAGTGTTGTTTAAAATCCACTTGATTAAGCTTCCAGGACTATATCCCATCTTGATGTAGTTCATAAAATTCTTATCGTCCAGCACTCTATAGCAAACCTGATAGGGTGATTCTGTAGAGCATAACTCTTGTTTCTCAGGCTCAGAAGTTTTGAGTCCAGTTGTTTTGCCAAACTGAAGTTGCATCGGTCTTCTCGAAGGTGTCTATAGAGATGTTTTGTTGGTAACTTTCTTCAATTCTCATGAAAGCCTCTACGTTGGTTCGCCGGGAACGCGCTATAATGTCGATGGCGTCAGGGATTTTTAATGATTTTTATGCAGATCCCAGCTCTACACAGCGTACTCGTCTGCTGTAGCATGAGCAGCCCAACTGTTACGATCTACATTGACAACCAAGCGCTTATAAAAGCAAAAGCTGCTACGCAGATAACATCGAGGCTTTTAAAGTGTTGTCGGGAAGAGCTTAGGGTTGGCACGCAGCACATTGTAAAACTCTGCTGAGCTCCCAGGTTAGGTTATGAACTTGCTGATGAATTAGAATGTCTTAGACAAGTTTAGGGCTAAAGTCGCACAAAACTCCTTAACGGAAGCAAATAACAGGTGGAGATCATTAACGGCCTGTGAAGGATCAAGAAGGTTGTGGCCAGAGTTCACAGTCAATGTTACTAATTCGCTGCCTAGCATCCGTTTAATAATGTGAAAGAAAACAGAACATTCAGGATGAAACAAAAGTTTCACCATTCTCTAAAGCTGGACAGTGAGACTTCAGATGGGATTCGGAAATAACATGAGTCTGAAAATTATGGAGTTTTGATTCAACCCGTCAACATTTTTGATTTCTACAACAATCTGCTAGTCCCGCTTCTTGAAACACTTTCTTCGCACACAAAGTATCATATTGGTTGAATCCAATCGAAAAAAGGTACCGACAACATCAACAACAAGAAAATGATTTTTTTATAAAATGACTGACTACCGACTTTTGTTACAGTGTTTGAATTATAAGGAACCTACTAAAGGGTCTTCCAATAGGGACTTCCGAACTTTGACAATTGATAGCAGCCATATTGTTGAAGCTACATCTGTCAAATTGACTGTCATTTATTCAGTCTGTTTTGCCAAATTACCATGGATGGATATAGCATTCAACAACATGTCCAAATAATAAAATTGTTTTATCAAAATGGGTGTTCTGTTCGGGCAACTTCCGCACGCTTCGCCCATTTTACGGTCGCCATAATCGTCCTTCCGAGAGGACTATTCGCAGTGTGGTGGATAAATTTGAGTCCACTGTGAGCAGTTGGAAACTGACCCTAATTTTCATCGAAAAATCATCTTTAGCGATGAGGCCCATTTCTGGATGCATGGGTACGTCAACAAACAAAATTGTCGAATTTGGGACGATACCAATCCACATGAGATCCAAGAGCGTCCAATGCATCCCGAAAAAGTCACTGTTTGATGTGGATTTTGGACTGGCGGCGTCATCGGTCCATATTTCTTTGAGAACGACGTTGGCCAGGCCTATAGGTCGATGATTTCCAACATCTTTTGGCCTGAATTGGATGATATGGACACCAACGACATGTGGTTTCAACAGGACGGCCACACAGCTCGCGCCACATTGGAAATTCTGCACGAGCGATTCGAGGGCATGGTCATTTCACGTGGAGGTGATGTGAACTGGCCACCGAGATCGTGCGTTAGACTTTTTCTTGTGGGGTTTTCTGAAGTCGCAGATCTATGCGAATAAGCCACAAACCACAGCGGCCCATAAAGTCAACATTACCCATGCCATTGGTCAAATTCACCCTGATTTATGCGCCAGAGCCATGGAAAATTGGACATTTCGGATGCGCGCCAACCAGAAAAGCCGCGGCGCACATTTGAACGATGTTATATTCCATACAAAATGGCATCGATAGGCCTTTCAAGTGAATAAAAATTTCGATGATATCTCACACACACTTTGTTTTATTTAAATTTGAAGATAGGAAGCGCTTAATGAAAGACCCTTTACTTACAAAACTACACCCAACAATCACCCAAAACGAACACCATACATATCTCAACAAAAAACCATAACTATTTCTTGAACTAAAAAGGATATTCATTATTTGTGAGTGCAAACACCAGTTGAAACTACCAATTACCCTTTAATTCTTGGTTCAGTGAACAAGTCAGATTTCGAAGCAAAAAAAAAAAAAAACAAGTATACACTTTGCGGCTTTAGGAAAATCAAAATTTATTCATCAGGCTTTCAGAAGATTTATAAAACCTTTCATTACTGAAACGTAGACCTCAAGTGGTTGGGTGAAGTTATTGTGTTAACTAACGATGAAAATAAAGTGTTTAACGAAATGATGGAAACATTTATCCGAACAACGCCGTAAGGATCCTTTAGAGATGATTAGAGCTTAAGGTAAAGTTCAAAGTAATGGGTTAAATTATGCAGTGGCAAATATTGAAGTAATAAAATGGAGTATTTAATCGAAGATAAATAAAGAGTGGGTTGTGCTTAAATTTTTTGGGGTATGATGAGGCTTGATTGAAGTGAGACACACATTTTATAAGGACAAACTTAAGTGACGATGAACGAATTACGCCTTAGGAAGTATTGTTTCCCTTTCAAACGGTTTGAATATGCTTTCAGATTAGTTAACTAGTGTGGCATTCTACAAATTTGAAGACTAAGGCTCAATGCACACACGAGTGGCGTATGATGCTGGCGTGGTGCAGGCGTAGTGTGGACGTGTGTCACCTGCATGTTCCCTTATGGGCCAATACTGACATGGATGGCATGACGCGGGCATGATTACGCCCTCTCTGTCTGTATTGGCCCACAATAGAACATGCAGGTGGAACATGTCAGCACTTCGCCTACACTACGCCAGCACCATACGCCAGTTGTGTGTGAATGGGGCCGAAGATGGTTCAAATTCAAAACCTCTACCTTAATTGGTTTGCCTACCATTACGCAGCAAAAAAATTGTTTAAATGTCAATTAGAAACGGACGATGCAGTACCTACCTGCACTCAAAGCATTGGTCCTTGATATGTTTGGACGGTGGATTATTCTGCCAATCTTTGAAATCTCACTAAAGCTCTATCTGGAAGGTAAATCCGTGGATAGCAGACTTTAGACCATTCACAAGATCGTCTCAGTTATGGGACTCGATCATGTTAGGAGTCCTTAACCCCTCGTCGTTGATAAAACCCTTAGAATCCTTACAGAAAAACGAGTAAAAGTCATAAATTGTATGGACAACCTTGTTATCCCAATTTTAGGAAAATTCATATGCATTGTCAGTAAACTACTCCACATTTACTGGCGGACCTGTAAGATCACCCTAATGCTCTATAGGAAAAAAGTCAAGAAGACACAACGCAGATCCTTGATAACTTCTGCGAGATGATTGACAATACCTCTCAAGATCTCTTTAAAAAAAAACTGAGTAGACTTTAGCTTAATTAATGAATACGTTCTTCGCTGTAAGTAAGCATCACTACCAATTCACCTGCTCTGGACAGCTATACGCCAACATAGACTTCATCTGGCCAGATCAATAGAAAAAGGCTAAAATGGGCAATTTGCAACAGAACAACTTCAAAGGATCTTCCCGGATGTTAAACACATTCTGATATGTATCCTAAGAGGGTGCTATCTCATGGTATAACATGCCTGGATTGGGGTAAATGTAACCCACAGCAAATAATATCTCACACATACTTCCTGTGGGTCTCGGGCCGGTTAGCCTGTTCTTCTTTCGATGGGAAACATTTTTTAAAAAATGTTTGACCTAGGGCCTACAGCCGGAAATCATGCACTAGCTTACAGTAATCGTAAGAATGAGACCAAATTCGTTTAGCTTGCCAGGAGCGAAGGAGTTTTCCAGTTCTAGGCAAATTCATCATTCGTATAAGCTCCGCAAACTGGGTCCAGTGATATCTTCTGCTCTTGATCCAACATTAACTGCATCACTGCGCGATTCTACAAGAACAAATCCTTAGTGCACTAGGCTCCAGAATCTTTGAAAGCATAAAGCAAAGCCAGAAGATGCAAACTCATCTAAAATACTGAAATTCACAAGAAGCATTAACAAGTGTCAAGCAATGACCTGGCTCATTGCTCCTCATAAGTGATGTCCAAAGTTGTCATACAAACTTTTCCAAAATGTCGTTTCATTTTTTCCTCTGCACAGAATAACCACTTCACAGGAATAAACATTGTAGCTGCCACATGTATCTTTGATGTGCTGCTTTGAAACTATACACTAAATAAAAAAAGAAAACATTTAATTCATGCAACCCAACTTGTTGCTAGCATCTGTGGATACACGAAGAGAACTCAACGAATAACATACCAACACTGTATTATCTACACAGCAATACAAATACACTGGTTGGTGCCTAAACTAAATCAGAATGTGTGCAAAATCGTATTGCATTTTTCTTTTCATCCACATTCTGATTCCTACACTCATCTGTGAGTGTTTGTGGGCGTATGGCACATAAGGGGTGAAATAATAATTATTCTTGAGTTTCATTTGACACTAAAATAAAATCGTTTATTGAATTGTGCTAAATGTGCGTTCGAATAAGATTTACATTTAGTTGGACTGAGTGGGAACTCTTTGCAAAGGAAATGGACGTGCGAAACTTTAATGATTCGATTTCTCAAATGAAGATGTCGACACACACTTCCAGCGGAAGCTGGCAGAAAAATATTTCAACAAGGACATTTCCCGGTGGAAAATATTTGAAACGAGACATCTAGCAATGCAAACGATTTTTGTTTATAATATTTCCCTTACACGTAGGTTTAATCCTAAATGTAGAGCAGGAAATGGATTTATGAGAGCAATGAGGTTGCAAATGTTAGAATTTTCGACGAGCAGGCAAAATATGGTAGAAGTATTTACAGATGCGGGGTGTTAGGACCATCAAGGAATTGCATAGGTCGCTGAGTTAGGGCGTATATTCATTAATGCTGTTCAGTATCCAAAGCTTCGTAATTTCTAAATAAAATCACATCCTTGACACCGGCCACTTGGGACGCGATGATGAGGCTCAAGTATAGATTGAACAAAGTCTGTCACACAACTCTCAGACCTGTCTGGAAGGATTGTTGACGAAAAAATTGCGAAATGTGTCCTTATTACCCGGGTAATAAGCCTCGTATTCAGTCCTTATATCTGCGTCTCCTGCGCCGGGTTGCTCCGAACCATTTAAACCAGGTATCTGGTCTTCCATAAGCTTGTGCTGCACAAGGTACACTGCTCATGTTTTATTGGTACAAAAATTTCGAAATTTGTGACTCTGGGTAGTTTACTTCAGTTCGAAGGTATGACAGGATCTTCTAAAATGTTCTTTCTATTTTCTAAACTTATTCCTATTCAACATCAGGACAGCAAAGTCAAGAAAACTTGTGCACAACTCATTAGTGCTTCGGATCATTTCGATTTTCTTTTTGACAACATTAGTATCTTGTGCAGCAAGATGAAATCCTATGAATATTCTTCTTGAACCTGCAAAGTATCTATATAAACGCCTATCAGAACTATTTCTTCTTCTTCCACTTTGCTACATTTAAGCAGTTGTCCCTAGAGATAAAGGTTCACAACCAAATCGCCTTTTCGCGGCAGAGTGCAAGTAGTGGCTTATTGCTTAAGTTATGCCTCGGTTGTATGGTAGATGTGCAGCAATAAGCACTTCCGATTGATATTCTGTGAGTTTAGATGAAACGGTTAAAAAATGTTAATCCAGGAGTAGAATCTAAAAACCTCCATTTCGAAAATGTATTTAAACACTATCTATACCTTCTCAACGTATCTTCCTGCCTCAGTGACAGACGTTTAACAACTTGTAAACAATCATTCGATGATTCATTCTTTATTCAGCATACAATTCATAAGCTGCGCACACCTAGCTTAACATGAAACCCACAGAATCTAACGAATCATGATCTCTTGGCGTAATCATTTCAAAATTCATCCAACATCCAGTGGATTTATCGATGCTAGAACAATTTCATATTTTTGATTTATTTGCTTGACGTTTGATTTTATAAACGATCCATGTAATTTTAATTGCCACACCGTACTTCCTGTTGCCCCGGTCGACATCTTCTCTCCAACATATGGTTCTCACGGAACCGCACTCTCTTTCAGATCTATGACAACAAATCTTGTTATTTTAACTTTCCGCAATTTTTCTTAAAGTCTACATCTACCCCAAGTGAGTAACAGCCAACTCTTTGTCCGCGATACTCGTTTAACAAATTAGCTTGAAATGTGGCGACTCTTACGGGCCATTTAAATTTTATGGTCCATGCTAAATATAAATAAATTGATTCTGATGGAATTTGCTTTTTTTGTTTTGCAAAAGATACACATGGAATCCCCCCATTTGCACAGCTTACAACAGATCCTCAAAGAGAATCTTCCGCAAAAGATGAGACGATGCTCCCTATATGCAAAGAAAAACTCACATGTGCATAATGTACGGAACTACGCTGATCTCTGTGTGGTTTCATTCACAGAGCATCGCACACAGAAAATCTGCCAAACAAAGAAGAAGGATCTACAAGATGAATATGAATCTTGCACTTGAACGGCACATAAACACCAAATTAAGACACCTACTCTGGAAGAGTACACTCTTTGAAGCACACAACTGTTTGCTACTTCGTTTTTATTAATTTTCTTTTAATGAAATAAATTGTGTCTGCAATAATAGTGACATTTTCTAATTAAAAATATTTGCTACCAATTGCACACTTATCTGTACGGTTATCGGTTGCTATTACACACTGTCAATGCCGTGTAAAAAAAAAAGTTTGATTTATGCAAAAAAATTGTAGATATGTAGGTAGGAACCTAGATTTTATAGCCTGTCAGGTAAGCGACATTTATAATCAGCTTATATCATACTTTTAGATAATGTTATGCGTAATGGTTAAGACATGTAAAATTGTTGCTGCCAACACTAACTATTTGTCTCAGGCACTAAGTGATCTTTAGGTATCTCTATCTACTAAGCATATCGTTAGCACTTTCTGGCGATAAATCTCAGCTTCACACGAAGAATTGGATTTAGAATTATTTCTATTAAGTTTGCAATTGAGCCTTTTCTGTTTCAAGCTGCTGTAATGAATTATTGATAAAGCTTGCTAGATAAACTGGGAAGGCTTTCATGTTTTCAATAATGAGCAATCTAAAAGACTTGCGATCTAGCAACCACTGTAGAACGTAATTTTAAAGTTTCCCCACAGAAGGAAGCCAATTTGTTGAATAATCCCCAGTTCGTAGAAACAAGGAGCTGAACTAAATCAATCGCGGAGAGTAATGCGCACACCCGAGATAGGGGAATATCCAATACCTGCACCAATTTACTATGCTGCGTTACCGGTTGCTCTGCTAGATCGGATTCGGAATCAGGAAGATTGCTGTAGGGCTAAAACTGGAGAATTTGGTACGAAGAAATAGGGTGCTACACAATTTTTTGAAATCATTGTGACAGCTTTTGAATAACGAAAAAGCCATGATGGGGATCTATGTTCCTATACAGCAAACTGGCCTTGCCCACGTGGTCGAACAGTCAACTAAATCGAGCATGCGCTTCCTGATGCTCGGCGTGCATTAAACATTCTCGATCTGTGCATGTTTTTGGAGCTAAGGTCGACTTCGATAATTTCTTGGGTTGTTGCCTTGTTTAAAGTTCGACTGTCAAAGGAAGCTCCGGCCCACTTTTTGGACGTTCAAGCAGACCCATCACCAGCCCCGAACAGCACTACCTATTATGAAAAAAGTATCCGATATGACACTAGGTAGCAAAAAAAAAAAAAAACTCAGAACTAAAAAATGTGTCAGCCAAGCATTGCAGGGAAAAACCATAGCAGCGAGGAAAGACTATCGAGCCAAAAGACTGTATAAAAAGAAAATCTCGAAAGTAGAGAGAGTATGCAATCTTCCAGCTCAAGGAACTTCGCAGTATGAACAGGAAACCTAGTCACCGACTTGCAGAGAAAAGTAGAAGTAAGAATCCTCATAGGTTAGCATTCATCGCACGGAACTCTACAAGTCGATGACTGATTTCGGAATACCGAGAAAATTAATTCAGTTACAGCTCGTAAGGCTTGCGGTTTGCAAAAACTCTTCGAAACAATTCCAGACTTGCATTGGATGCGGAAGTGTAAAACGCTGTCTTCAGAATTTTCAGAATCTCGGTTTGGAGCCGACAGTGCGCAGCGCCTGCGCTGCCATAGCATGGAAGATCACTGGTTGGTGAGAACGTATAAAGCAACCGCAACGAGGAGAAAACCGCATTCATGTACCTATGTTTTCGAAAAACAAAGATCCATCTGTCCACACAAGACGTCACTATCGAATTCACCTACTTCAGAGGAAACGGAAATTAAATGGGACTTAGTGAAAATTCAGGGGATAATAACCCCAAGAAAGCGCAGTACCTTCATTTTAGGGACTGAACTACCACCAAATGTGCGCGGTGTAGAAGCCGAAGCAAACAAAGTGAGGCTAAAAATTGAAAGGGTCGAGACAAAATCATTCAGCATCAAAAATTCCGCAATTCAAATAGGTAAGTACTGTCGGATTTAGGAATGATCTTTTCAGCTGATAGTACCACGGAACTTGATATGAGCAAAAGTTCCCGAGAGACAAAACTGCATTCGCAATGCGGTAAAAAACTTGGAAAACCAATATTTTCAGCTTAAAGACTAAGCTGTGATGGTTCTGTCCCAATGTGGAGTCGACATTGCTGTATGGTGACAGTACTTGGAAAACGACTGCTACAGTCTGAGCTCAAAGTTGGAATCTTTCGTGAATAAATGTCTATTATACACATCTGGCGCGGAAGCACTTAGAGAGCCTGGTTTCTCGTAGTTATTCATTCTGTGCAAGTTGTATTCTTTCTACGAATGCTAGGGATATACGGTTTCCCTTGCCAACGCTAAACGGCGGCGTAGCAGATTGTGAAGGTTTGCATTACAAATTATACTTCCGGAAGTTCAGTCGAATCAACACATCCACTCTGATAAAGAGTGGCTCGCTCTAAGCGAACGAGGGCAGAATAGAAAAAAAAGAATCTTGACTAGTGAGAATAACTTGGACAGAGTTGAAACGTGTTGCAGAACTCTGAGCACAATGGAGCTAAGGCATTTTTGACTCCACATCCAAAACAGGTGTAAGATAAAACTAGTGCAAAGAAACAGGGTCAAGGGAAGTCGAACGGTGGAAACCTCTCATATCAAATTGATGAATTAAATTGGTTTCCGAAATTCATTAGATCCGTCATTCTAACTTTATTCCTGCAATAGTACAGCGTGCTTGACGAAGTGCTCTTACAAGTTCATTTCGCTCTTACTAATACTGACGAAGAGAAATAATATGTAAAAAGACTTTTATGCAGCCTTTGACTTCTTAACTTCAACCGCTTACAGCTTTATAGAAAACATGTCAAAGGCAGGGGTATTGAAGCTTTGAGGGATAGTCCATGATATGGAAAGGATTTCTCAGTTCAACCTCAACAGAAACGATTGCCATTATGTCAGATAGTCAATAATAACCGATTGAGATCGACTTTCTTTTATTTGACTGAAACATTTTTACAGGACTAAACAGGGGACATATCAATCGAGAGAATAGGAAATCAAGAAAGGTATCAGGAAAATTCTCGAAAAACAGGTCAGAAATACTCTACTTGAGAACTTTGTCCCTAATTATTGATCAAAGGTCTACATCAGCCTAAGCAAATTGGTATACGATGACCACAGTTCCGAGATCAAACAAAAAAGGACGAAATAATATTTATGGCTTAAGTTGACAGGACTTCATGTCCTGTAAATGGTCACTTCGTTTGGTCACTCAAAGATTACGTAAAAGTATGGTTTGTATATTTACATTTCCAAAGCAAATATTTGAAAAACGAGTATTCAACGAGTGAAAACTGTATGCGAGAGAACACGTCCCAGAATCCTCCGCTTTCAAAATTCAAAAGTAGTAAAAGCGCAATAAATTTTTATTTTTATAGTACTACCTGGCTGCCTGCTATACGTTCATAAAATTATATTATTACAGCCCGTAATAAACTAATAAATGCATAAAAATTTTGATCCTTCGGGTGAAACAAGGTATTCTCTCACTCTGCACACGCTTGTAGAACCAGCAAATCGTTGAATTTCACGGTGCATAAGTGACATGACTGCAGCACAATGAAACAAACAGGATAGTTCGCATTGTCGCGCAATGTCCTCCCAATTGTCAACTGAAATTCCAATAATTTGCCACTCTCTCTGTCTCCTTTGCGAGATCCAATGAGAGGATGCGTGTGGCTCTGCTTATTGCATTCGCGCGACGACTTCGTCTGAGACATGGATTCGAGGGCACAGACTAGCATCTCAAGGACACGAACATTTCTGATGTCATACTGTGAAGATAACTTGCGAACATTTACGAAATAATGAAATGACATTCGGGATTTCTGAAGACACTCAATTACTATCGAATGAAAACGTACACACGACTGCCAGGAGAGCGGAGAAAAAAAAGATCCTTGTTCCAAGGAAGGAGAAGTAAAATATGTGCTGCACGCGCAAATCCGGAACGCAATTCGAGGACATAGTTCGCATTAACAGTGTTGACCTTCGATAGAGTTCCAAGGACAAGATGCTTCTGCTTCCCTTTGAGACACAGACAGCATTCTCTGCTCTTGGCAGAGAGCACTCAAATTAGCGATGAAAGGTGAATGTTGTTATGGTTGTATTATTTCATCATTTGTTTGCCTAAACAGCAAACAGCAGGGTGCTCTTTCGGGGGTGGCGTACGCGTACGGTACGAACTGTAGTGTTAGACTTTGACAGAGTTAGTTTATTCTGTGCCTCTCATCGGTGTCGGTGTCGGCATCGGTATTACTTTAAAAGAAACAAGAATTCACAGTTTTTGTATAGAGATCTGGACATGGGGTGGTATTTCTAAGATCTGCCGCCCACTTGCTTTCGCTGGGGTATTTCGATGGATGTGCGAGTAATGTCCCCCACTGGGCTACGATCAATTTATGGTTTGTATCGGTGTTTTTTAAACAAATTGTGCATCTTAATCATTGTTTTTTTGTTTTTTTTTTTAATTTTTCCTCCTTCCTCCTTGATGAGTGGTGATTTTTAATCACCCCAGTTGGGGGTGTTTTTGTGGAAATGTGCGTACAATTCTGGCAGAAGCACTTGTCTTGGTGTTTTTCAATTGATTTTGAGAATATTTTGCAATTTGTATATGTGTGACGCAGTTAACTTAATGAATTTAAACAATTGTTATGGAGTGGCATGAATGTGGAGTGGCCTTGCAAAAAATATTTAAAAATTCCACTCAAAAACTACGATATATCTTTTGGCACATCGAAATGATAAATCGCGTAGCATCTTTCCATTCGATTTTTATATACAGAAAAGCAAAATGAATTTGTTTATCTATAAAAGTGGGTTAAATGCACTACGACCAGTAGTGAAGGCCAAGTCTGGAACTTTTTGTGGCGTCAAGCCTTCTTTAATCTAAACTTTCTTAATTAAACAACTTTTTGAAAGATGCTCAGGATAAATTGAACAGCTTTGCTACAAGTTGTGGACTTGGTGTCAATCTGAGACTAAGCTGATGCTTTTCACCACTAAAACCACACTATTCTCTAGCGCTGCGTATCTGGGCGGTCGACTCAAAATTCAACTGCAAGTCAAACGTAGAAAAGCGTGTCAAGAAAGCATCTGCCTGCTGTAAAACCTTCGGTAAGAAGTGGGAATTTCAACTAACAGTGACGATTTAAATACAGTAGAATCCGGATATAGCGACGAGTAAAGAAACCAACCTAACTGGTGGTTAGGTTCCACACTTTTTGCCACTTGACCTTCTCAGAAAATCTGGGTGCTGGATTGCAAAGCCCTACAACTACAGCAACTTCCAGAATTCGTTGCCTAATACTAACACTACCTAGGGTCATACTGCGCAATACATAGCGCATTTTTTAACAACCTCAAAGTGATCTCGAGGAAAACGGTCTGAGCTGCTCTAAAACTTTTGGAAAAAAGTGAAGACTTTAACCAAAGATGGTCTTGTGGATGTATGTACATTCCTGTGGTACATATTATTCTTTGAGTAGAGCCTTTAACATCCAAAAACTTTGCAGATTTTCTACCAAAATATCTGGTTGCACACGTGACGCACTGTACTACACGCAAGCCAAATTTTAGAAAAGACTTCATTTACAGCGCTCTTTACCGTGACGGTGTCTATAAATGTATATAAATCCTACCCAATCTAGCATTCTAGCAGGCAGAGTTGCTGGCAATTCAGGAGCCACGGTGGACCACTAGACTCAACAACATACGCTATCCTAACACTGAATATAGTTGTCAACAGTGAGATTTAGGTCGTTATCGAGGCCATAATTTCAGCCACCTTATCCTCCAAATGAGTAACACAGTACAGAAAGAACAGTCCAATGCAAATCACAGCCGGATTTCTAGTTCTAGCAACATAGAGGAATATGGTCTACCCTTGAGTGCTGTTAAAGCTAAAATGTTCACACACTTTCTATCAAATATTTGGTGATACAGTTCATACAACTGTGCCATATCCAGGAAGATGTGGCTCTTCTACAACCAGCCGAAATCAGTAGAACTCCAAAACTGGACACGTCCAGATATCACCGGGCCGTGGCGATCTGCATTGACCTATGTCAAGACAAGAACCAGCAGAAAACCATATTTCACTTCCAGTAGGGATGTTTAGAACTATCAAGAGCCAGACTTCGCACATTAGGAAAACTCTACAGTACAATGTACAAATTCTACAGTTTGAAATTGCAATTTGTTTTCTGGATTCCACATGTTGGGTTTGAAAATCAATGACGCCCTCTACAGCAGTATATAAAGCTACTGCAACAACAAGGTCACGTGAATCATGGTTTGCAAACGGCTCTGGTCAAGCAGCCTCTAGCACCAGTTCTACTTACCTAGCTCGTGGCATTTTAATTTTAATTTTTCTCAGGTGGTACTTAACTCAAGAAGCAATGAGTCGCCTGCGCCCACATACGACGTGATTGCGAATCGAATGCCAAATTTTGTCAACGTTTCGTAGCTTTATAAATTGTTAACTGACTAACAGGACTCTAAGCTTGATATTAGCTAAATCTAAAGTCACTATATTTCATACGATTGACACAATTACCATCTACTCACCATCAAAGTCGGCAAGGTATTTAAAAACGGTGGTATTGAGAACATAACCTACACTTTGCCACCAAATCTTCACATCATTTTGAAAAAATTAATTTTTAGGGCTTTTGATTACCAAACCATAACTTACATTGTTTTTCTATTTTTACAATTTCACGAGTACAGAAGAATTTTCAAAAAAAAAAAGTTAGCAAAAATCCGTACAAGTCTTTAAAGGCGTAAAATAGGTTTGTTCCACATTCACCACCCATTTTTGGTATTCATATCATTCGCACCCTATTTTCCGTTCCACTCTTGGGTTTCCTCCTCTTGCCTCAAATTCAATTTCCATGTCGGTTTTGAAAAATGATACCAAAATGATTTCAATACACGACTGCATATAATTAATGACTTTCCATCACACCGAAGATGTGAACTAAATTTTCCCCCTTGGAATGCCTGACAGGAGGGAGACTTTTCTATTCAATTTCGAAAAAAAAATAAAATTCCTACGCCAAGAATGAAACAAACAAAAAAGCATACTTGGTCGAACTAACAATTAATTTATAACAGCAAACCGCACACAAATGCCCAATTATCAGAATCAAGGATGAAACTCTAATTACATGGGGAAGCCACAAAATATCCTTGAGCTCACACAACCTGCCACACAGAGTGTTAAAAGCAAACATAATCTATCACGCGAAAGGTAAATAAAAATTGCACACTAAACAGTTTATAAATTAACGATTTATAGCGTGCGTGTACAATCTTGCCGTGATTCTCAGGGACGAATCTGTTTGCGAAGGCACTCATCCAGGATATAAACAAAACGACCTGAAGATGCATTGCTGCCGCCTTTATGTGCCTGTGCCCACCTCCGTGCTTGTTTGTATAGCAAATAATCTCAACTACTAATTTTGACATTTTCATTGACAATACCGAAGCAACAGTGGTAGCAACAGGAGTCGTACGCCTGGAAGAACTGGCCTACGGAGGTAAGAAGGTTGGTCCTCTAGCGATAGCCCGTCGTCCACTTTATGCTTTTATGACATGGCAATAATTTTTCTTCCTGGGTAGCAATTAAGCAATAAAATAAGAGAACTGTTCCGTATTGTCTCGCTCACATCTTTAGCGATAATTTTTATATACCTTTGCATTTCAAGGACATTTGTGCGTGCGTACGCGATATTTTTGCTGCCTGCAAGGTAAGTCGTATTGAGGAAGTTCTTGGGAAAAATGTCGCTAGTTTTTGAACTGAACAAAGTGAACATAGTACGTTCGTAGTCATTAGACTAATAAACTATCCCGAAGTAAATATGGGACGTAAAAGTCTTTGAGAATATTTTTTCAAAACATTTTACAAGGATACGCGGAATTTTCATTTTTTTTTTTCTTCCAAAAGAATGAAATTTTATTGAGGGTAAGGTACAAATTTTCTCGACTGAGTGCTAAAAATGTTTCACGGGGAAAATTTCATTTCAGTTTTTTATTATGCCTAGGAGAATTGTAAATGTCAAAGCTGTTGACGTAGAGAAAGGACAACTGCATATGGTTGTTATAGCTGAGTTTTGGTTATGCATAGGTACATCAACGATATAAGTAAGTTTCCTTCGGAGTTGACAGTCCTCAGTTAAATATATATTCCCCAGCCCGCTGGAGCTTCAGATGTAGCTCTTGTCACTGAAGTCTTTCAATTATACCTTATTCCTGGGCGATGAACCTTTGCAAGAACAAATCATTTAGTTCGTCGTTAAATCTCCTCCTTCAAAGGCCAACAACGAAAATAGGACCGAATGTCTTGCGAAGAATTTTTCGCTCGAAACGACCAAGTATATCTTCACCCGGGTTAAAAAGCATCTTATGACTATGGGAATAGCACAAGATAACACGTGTAGGATGTGCAACGAGGATGAAGAATCAGCAGAATACATACTATGTCACTGTAACTGCCTCATAAGAATGGGTCATCGTTTTCTAGGTAAACACTACCTCGTGGCGGAAGATATAACCACCAGCTCACCCAAAGACGTCGCCGGTTTCATCGCTGATATTGAAGTCATAGTCAAGCCACATAGACAAAGTCCTAGTCAAAGTACCTCGAAATTATAGCTGTCCACTAAGAAATTCTGTCCGATTCGTCGATGTTGGGTGTCCTTTCTTGTTGACAGAAGTGTACAGCGAGCATCCTCCATTGTCATCCTCCTACACTGAAAAAATTATTGTACATAATATTAATGAACGCCATTCATACAGCAAAATTCATTAATTTTTTAGACAAATTCATTGATTTTATGTACAAATTCATAAAAAAAATACTGATTTTATGACCGATTCATTAATCCTATGAATTCGCATTCATAAAAATATTTGTAGGGGATATTTCGTTTATGAACGCTGATTCTCATTTTAATGAATTTTTTCATAAACTTATGAACTATTCATACAACTGCCGATTACGATTTTTAAGAATAAATACATTGAATTAATGAAAATACTCATTAAATTAAAGAAAACGTTTCATCGATCACAGATTCAAGTACCGATTCATAAGGTGTATGTATTTGTTCATAAATAGTATGTATAGATACATCATCAAAGATTTCGAATGTAAATTTTCATACACTTAATGCATTGGTGTTTATTTTTATGAATCCATACTTAATTACAATGTACCTATTTATTCATAAAAAAATCTCAGACAAAGTAGGTACACTTTGTACACTCCAATGGGAAAGTATATCTTGAAGGATGGCCATGGTTGAATCATCGCTTGTCACGCTGAAGGTTCCAGGTTCAACTCCCGATGTCAAAAAAAAAGTCGATCAACTGCGAATAAAGCTGATGTGGACTCTACTGTATTAGGATTAGGCGCATAACACTGGAGTTTTAGGTTGGTATATGGTTTGAAAGTGTTACTGTGAGACATCGAGATGTTCGAAGAAATACTCTAAACTATATAAGCAATGAATCGATTCATTGAATTTAAAAACGTTTTCATACATCCCCAATAACTAAATACATAAAAAAAATACGAATTTCATTCATTAATTTTATGCACAGGTTCTCATAGGTGTATGAATGGATTCATAAGTTTATGAATGGGGATACATTAATTTCAAGAACGTGATGTTTAGCTCACTTTTAATGATTTTTTTCATTTAGAATAAGAATTTTTTCATTGATATTATACACGTTTTTGGTTCAGTGTAAACTAGACATGGATCTGTACAGCCTTAGGTAAACAAGTTGAAGGTGTGACTGCATTCCATATGACACAGTCTTCAGGTGGATATCTACGGATCGTTTGTGTGCCCTTAGTTTATATTGTCCAACCTGAAAGAAAAAAATTAGAAGAAGGGTCTGTGTTACTTGTTCGGTGGTCATGCGGACAGATGGGGAGTATCCTAAAACCGCACTGATAGGGGCCAATGAGATGAATGAGAAGTTTTAGGTATTTGCAGAATGTAGCGAATAAGATCTTGTACGCCATGCTGAGGAGACCGATGCCTCTTGGTTTGGCGCAGTTAAGGGAGTTCCCTTTCTTGTGGTTCAAAACAAGGCCAAGATGCCATTCCATTTTACATTCACTTGTCTAATCAAATCCTAGGAACTATCCGACGTATACTCTCTACCAAGTCTTACAGCAACCCTGTTGGATCCAAGTTTGGATATTGCTATCGTCACTTCATCAGTTTTAGTCTTCATCGCCGTTATACAGTCTGCAGAAGTAGTCTTTCAATATCCTCAGCATCGTCTGTGACTCTTCTACAAGGTTTCCTTATTCATCTCTACAGGTTTCTGTGCGGATTTTGTTCTATGGACGCACGTCCTATTTACTATCCTGGAGTATAGCATCTTCCAATATCGCCAGCTTCGCCAGCTCTGTTTTCTTTTTTTGAGAAGCCCATGTTTGTCCCGTCTTTTTTGGACGTATAACTTGGAACTTGTTTTGCTCCATGTGCCTGAAACATTCTTCGTCAAACTTGGGGTTTCATGATGGCAGTCGGATGAAACCCAGCACATAGACTGCCTCATTTCTGATAGTATGCTGGCAGGGTTTCCACGACACTTGATACTGGGGTCATAGAAATTGTTTAGACTTTTTTGGATACTTGTTTGGCGAAGGTTAGTGGATGTCTTGCGTAGTCTCTTCTTACAGTAGTTCTTCTTTGTCGTTCCTTGGCTGCAAAATGGAAACTATTCGAGTAAATGTTGAAAGGTTCTGGCATACGGAATACTAGAAGCGTTTCATGTTCAGAAGACTGCAGACTATTTGCAGACTTGGTGTCGCGTAGGTTATATTTACCAATTGTCCTGCAAACGATTGGTTTTAATGTTGCCTATTTCTTACGTCATATCTGGAATATTGCTCAAATTGTACAAAAATATCAGTCGTCTCCCCCTGTGTGGACATGCTGTGATAGAAGAAAAAACAAACCCTGAAAAATGATTATGCTCCCTTCCATCCCCAGCATTTGCACAAGAGGGAACTAGACAAATCAGTTACACATACCCGCACCAACACCATCAATTTGATTTCCTCCATCAACACTCAATTAACATTCACCAAAGGTGAAACTCTGTTTATGCCAACTAGCAGTGTTTGTTGGTCCAACCTGCCTATACACATAATTCAGCATAAAGCAATTACGGAACACATTAGTTACAGAGCAAACAAAATTCTTAAGGACAATCAATAGCAAACACAATGCAACATGGTCGTGTGGCAGTGACACTACGATGTCCTTCGCAACCTGTCAAACGAAAGAATATAACGTGTATCCATTGTCATCTTTATTCACATCAAGTTAAGGATATTTTTACTTTTTTATTGCCACATCAACAGGACACAGTGGCATCAAGGTCAACGAAGGCACAACACATTCGACTTCTGAAGTAAAAATGCCTATAGGCTCGGTAGGCAAAGTCAAAAAAGGGGAAATTGACGCGAGAAAATATTTTGAAGTTTCGTCCTTGTCCTTGAATTAGTTTAATTGTCTTTCGAAGATTTGTTTGTTTACGGTAACGAAGTGCAATTGGATGATTGTGATTGAGATGATAGCTTCTGTTACGCTTGGACTTTGTGTGCGGGCGAATTTCCACATGAGAATGGACTGACACAAATGTTTTGAATTTAAAGGACATCTGTTTGGATTTTTGTTCATTTTAATTGCTTAATTTAGAAGGACATGTTTTGGAGAAGAATTTAGGTGTGCAATCATACTTAACTCATCTCGTAATGCACGAGCAGAAGTTTTCTTTTTTTAATTGTTGAAACCTCAGCCTGATTTATGTATAAGGAATAATGAATCAATTATAAAGTAAGTTAAGGGTATAACTTTAATGAAGACTTAAGGTGGGCGTACCTTTGATGCGTTGTCCTTTGCATTATCTTCGAAAAGTTAAGCGCTAGTATTATTGAAGTTATAGCGATCCTTTTCCGATTAAGTTGGAGCACTAGATTAATGTTGTAAGTACGCCTCTGTTGAAGGTTTCTATCCCTAACTTGGCTCTGACGTTGTGGTCTTAGTAGGTTCTTCAAACCTTCTGAAAATAAAACTGTGAAAGTGGAACTCTATTTACAGTCATAGTATGTCACCATGCATTGCGTTTCACAGCAGGGGACATGTAATTGAGCCTTCTTGTAAACCAACGTATTACCGATGCCTTGTGCCACTAGGCCACAGAAATAATATAAGTAGTACAACGAACACCAAGTTTGACTTCCTCAATATTAACGAAGCCAGGTCATTTGCGAAGTTTGTGGAGCAAAGACTATAGCTTACCATTTTGCTTCAACTCGTAGTCTTCACTGGACTAAGGTAGGCTTGACTTCATGGGCCTGATCTAAAGAGCTGGTATTATCCGACCCAACTACCTCGTGATGATAATGAACAGTAGTATATCTGACGGAGAAAAGCACTGCGACTTAAAACAAAGTTCTCCTAATAATTACTGGATAAAGTTGTGATTTCAAACAAGACCGAGATCATGCAAGAAGTTCAGGACTACGCTTGCGAATGAATGATTGATTGTTGCTGGGAAGATGAATCCCTTGCCGAAGTGTTTTGGTCTGATTCGAGCCATGCCGGGAAATTCGTGAAAGATGTGTTCTTACTTACTTAGGTGGCGGTACAGTTCGGGGTAAACTTGGGCCTCAACCAACAAGCTTCTCCAGTTAACCCGGTCCTTAGCTGATCGCCTCCAGTTACTCACTCCGAGTTGGTTGAAGTCTCCTTCTATTTATGCGCCCCACCTTAAGTGAGGTCTTCCTCGCGTTGTCCCTCCGGGTTGGAGACTTTTCGGATCGGAACATTGGTGCCTATTCGCTCTGTATGTCCCAGCCATCTTAAACGACCAATTCGTAGTTTTTTTTAAACAGTTCGTGATGTGATCCACAGTTTCATAATCTTGTAATCAAAGCCGGCACATTAAGATCTCACTAACTCCCAAAAGTCAAGTTTATATTGAATAAACTCACGTCCCAGTTGACGGTATCTGAAATTGTAGCGGTGAATTCACCCGCGTCAGCTAGAAAACTCCATAACATCAAGCAATGTCCGGTGAGAAACTCCATTGGTAGCTTCGCATCGCGTTTGCTTAGTGAGTGAGACTTTCTTGACCTTTCTTATTGTTTTGAGGGATTAATGAACTTTTTAGATTGTCGAAGTCATCTACTTGATTTCCATTTTGAACGATTTTAGTGCTCCCGTGCGTTTAGCTGCTTCATAATGTATCCGGTGCATAGGCAACAGAAAGAAAGTTGGTTTATAAATGTTGTTGTGGAACTCATTTGGATCTATTCTCTTCAAGGTGTATAGGCAGCTTCAAGTAAAGCAGTAGGAGCTCGGAACTTTGATTGCTGCCGGGTCGGACCGGCTATTAGAAAAGATGAGGATCTCCTTTCTACTGAGGTTTCATCTAATGCATTTTTTGACGCATAGTATATCTGTATCTGTCAGTGCAACACATTAATGCGAATTATTGGTCATAAGACGACCGTTGTTCCATTCAGTGCGTTTCTTATCACTCCAACAGAGGAACAATTCTTGAAGTTGCATCAAAGTCACATCAACCTGAGTAACAAAACAAAATATTTGTCGTGAAAGTCAAATAATTTGTCGACACTCGATGTCCATGTGTTTACAAGCGCAGTTCATCTTCACTGATTGGGTCGAATCAACTGCTTTGCTTATGACATCATTACCAACAATAAATGCCACATTCTCGTCGATAATTGATTAACCAACGTCAAGGATATCAAATTCTGAACAGAAATCCATTAAACAAAACACTTATATTGAAAGATATCACCGATCGGTTACGTATCGAACATGTATCTTCTTCCTGCACCCTGCCCACAGTCGAATATTTTATTTCATTTTCTTGTAATGTCAGGTTGCTGGTGTATATCCAACATTCCCTTGGCATTCTTATCGGTTATCCTGAAGCGGTTTGTTAAGTTAAGCGCGCCCACAAAGAATTTGCAACAATTTTTTTATTTTCGAAATCGTCCTACAAAACAACACAATCAAACACACGACCGGTATGCGCCGTTCTAGGATTCAAGTATCTGACTGCTCACAGGGGGGAGAATAGCTTAGATAAACTACTCAGATTATGTGCCGAATAGAGCAGCAGGATAGTGCAACTGCACAACGGTCCCTCGGCCTGTCGCAACTACGTTTGCGTGAATGTGATTGCAACCAAGTCCGTCGCGAGCACCGATGGTCATTAATTATGAAGATTGCAGGAGGTCTTCAAATCACGTTCAACATGAGATAAACGTGACAGCGTGAAATGTTGGATTGTTGCCGTATGCGGATTGGAATTCAAGCTGCAATGCAGGCACTGGTCAGTGTCCGCGCAGCAGCACTGTAAAAACAGTGAATGACATTCCCCTCTGTAGTGGTCTGCAAAAAGGGACATCAATTAATTATCCAACATGGATATGGGCTACGGATGCAAGAAGAAGTTGCGAAAGGTCTCGGATCAGATGCAAAATTGTGGGTGAAGGTTTCTCATGCGCATCATTTGTTTTATTTAGATCACTACCGTGATCCAGTGATTAGGTAATTTTCCATTGAAGCACCATTTCTGACATGGACGCCATTACACTTGCTGTATCGACCCTCGACGGCGAACTCAATTAATAAACTTACCACCAGTTTGCCGCCTTAAAATCTATTAGCGGAAAAACAATCGTAATCTCGGGCGACTGATAAAATCATCATTAAGGAGCACTGCCGATACAGTAATTGATCCCTTTTTGTATCTGCATCTGTGGCAGCAAATGGACTGATGGACATACGAGTGCATGTAACATGCACTGGCACGTACCAAGCCAGATAATGGAATCAGTTTGTGTGAAGATCATGAATTAAGAACGGTGACGGGTGGGTCGTACCATCAATGTCAAGGTAATTTATTAATTTCTCTATTTCTGGAATCTAACAGCTCAATATACGGTTCATATGTAGCAATGTGTGTCGGAGAACTGTGTACGCGGACGGCAGCGTTCGTGGCATAGCTATATAACACAGGAAGAGGGCAGGAAGGGATGCATGCATGGGCCATGTGTTGAAAAGGGGGCCAAGTGTTTGTAGCATATAGGACTGATTTCGATATAAAAAGGGATGTGTTGCGAATGTACTCACAAAGAGACCGATTGTCCTCTAAGGGGAGTGCATTGACTTGAGATTTATGGTATTTTTGGCAGAATTTTCGGGGTGATGGGAGAGGGATTGACGATCGAGGAAAATAACTCACTTAGCAAAAGTTTTCTAAGAGTTTACTTACAGTTTTGTTGGGAAATGGGAAAGTGTACTCGTATGTGTAGCCTTTATGGTTTGAGATTTAAAGGTGCCGAAAAAATTGCAAGTAAAACGGGCTGTATATGGATCTCAACCTGTGCGTGTCTAGAAAAGAATTAAAGGGATATGAACTCTTATCTTGTCTGCTGTGCTGCACGTCGGAAACTTGTCCTCAACAATCTGATTTGTCATTGTTAGTTCCCGTAGCAGCAAATTTTAAAAATTTTGAAGAAAACGCAATCGTTTACAATCAATAGCCATCATCCCATTTTCAATCTCGAAGTCGTGTATAAGGAGCTCTATATGTACATAGAGCATATGAGTGTATGCAGCTCCATTCCGGTCTATGACTAGACGAAGTACGAATAGGTTCAGGGCCCGAGATGTTCTCCTCTGAAACTTGCCTAGCCAGCTCATCGAAGATCTCATTTCGAACAATGTCGCTGTATCTTGGGACCCAGACAAAACTTAGAAGTGCCAATATTCTAACTGAATTCAACGTAGACCTGCATTCTTGAACTATTTTGGATCTAGAAGGGGGACGCTGGCTATCGTGGAGACGTTAGCTCTACATTATTTTCGCAACCATATGAATGGCATAAATCTCCGTTTAGACTTCAGAATCAGTTCAGAGTCCGGCGATAAGCAGTCCTCTAAGTGGACCGTAAATGTACAAGTAAATCTTAGGTATATCAATTAGATACGTGCTTGTTGTATCAAAAACCACTTATTTTTAAATGTAAGTTGGCTTTGATAGTTTCGTCTATGGTAAGTGGAGAGGGAGGTACAATCATGACTTAAACGAGCAGCCAGATGTTGTGCATAAGTAAAAAGAGACTTCAGCTAGTGTATAAGCTGTAGTAGCTTGTTGGATCACTTCCACTTTAACAGCGATATCAGAGTAACTACACATCTATGGTGCTATTGGGTTGACGTGTAGACATGATATTTCCACCAGTCAGAAACTAGGTTAAGTGCCTTTTTGGAGGAGGGCCTGAAATTTGTTCTTCATCAACGTGTTTTGTCGGCAATTCATTATTTACGTTCAAGCATAGTAAAGGAGAGAGGATTCCGTCTTAAAGGCATCCATCCGCTGCTGTAGCACTGAGTTTATAGCTGCCTACTGATGTTTCAATTGCATATTTTCTTCTAACATAGATGGCTGATAGTCGAATTGATTTTTATGGAACGGATCCTTGAAAGCGCCCTTGATGTTTATGTATTGCAAACCATTTGATTCATCATTTTGGAAAGAAGGTCGATATGATCTCGGCACCTAACCAAATGTCAAGCTTATTCCAAACAAATTGATAAGTTTTGATGGGATCTTTTCACTGATCCTCAGTTTACTTTGATGGGTCAACAATTCCAATACGTTTAAGTACTGCAGTAGCTTGATTAAATAGTTAGAAAACCTGATATTCAAACGTGTTGACCCCTCCCATTGGGGACTCATTCCTTATTTGTTGGTTATTTTAAACAAATCCTCGGAATAGTTGCCTCACCTTTATACAAAAATCATTTGTATTGTAATATTTCCCTTTCGTTCCACATGGAATCCTCTCGACAAACGAAAACGACGATGAAGGGTGTCATGTATCAGAAGAGAAAAAAAATAATAAATTTGCTAATATTTCAATTTACCTCGTGTAGTAAAAAAAAAGGGTGAATCCAGAAAAAAAAGGCAAAAATCTACAAAATCTCACCCATAGTTTGTTTTGTGGTCCTTCATCCACCACCACGGCCGGCATATCGAACTCACGTGTTCATTTATTGGTTTCTATTTGCCAACGCATACCCATTTGCCAACTCGATACCCTCTCGATAAAATTCGCACCCATATGCTCGATTGGTGATAAATTGAGGGTGGGTTACTCAAAGTCAACTATCGACTGCTTAACAACCCAATACAAACAGGATAACCAGGATTTACTTTTTGACTTTTTCCTTCAAATTTCCATAGGAAAATTGAATATACATCAATTTGCCTAGTAGCAGATGTGATAATCCCTTCGTTGCTCTATTTACAGAGTACTTAGTATCCCCGATAAATAAAAAAAAATCCGATTAGGTTACCCATCCATATGTGGTTTCAAAGGACCAAAAATCCTTCATGTAAACACCAAATAGATTGACCTAAAAGGCTACCGGATCATATAAACTCGCGACAATGTTTTATGAAGGATAAATCCTACCTTGTTTCACTCGGCATCATCCTGACGGTTCCTTAGAATGAGCTCATAAAAATTACTTAAGGAGTGACGAGAGGGCTGGAAAAACACAACAAATTAAGGAGAAGATTTCGTTGTTTTTTTTTTCTGTAAAAAAACATAATTACTCGTAAGGACCTTCGCATTCGTTTCAGCATAATTCTGCATCCCCTCCCGTTCACATCGCGTGTTCTTTACAACTTTTATGTATTTATGATTAGGTGCAATTAGGGAGTCTCTAAGGTCTAAGAATTTGCTGCAGGATCATAATGCAAGAGGTCTTAATTACCCAAAACAGCAGCATCAGCAGGGATTCTCTCGCTGTACCTCACAGTCTTGGAGGAGAAGTTTGGATAAAACTGAAGTCTTCTTCAGGTAGTACTGGAAGAGGGGTAATTCCTAAATAAATGGATAAAAATCTCAACTCCGGATAAAATAACTTTTACAGGACATATTACCCCTCGCGACAGATACTTCCTTGTTGTACAGTAAATAACTATATTCACATTCTGACCTGCATTTGCTGGCTCGTTTTTTCTTCTGCCTCTCTGAATCTATCTGTTCTACCCTTGTGTGCGAAAATAAAGGCAACTATTAGGGGAAACAGGGTAACAGTCGTGCCGAGTCGAACTATATTGTCAGAAGGGAAATTTATTGTTTTTATGCAACAACAATACAATGTGAAAGGTCGTGTGCCAAAATTGTCATATCGACCGGGGAAGGGAGGACTACATTAGGAAGGATCACTGCCGTTTGAGAATCATTCGGCATCGCAGTCTCGTCGTGATCACATCGTCATCCTCGGAGATTTATTTTATAAATTCAAACTAAAATGACAACAGCAACAAATTTTTACTCAGAATACACACAAGACAGTTCATACAGTATGTATCATCATCACCAGCATCAGCATTTATTGCAACAACAACATACACAACAGGCAGCTCCTCAGTTTTATGATGGATATCAAGGCAATGCAGACCTCTACCAGACGAACTTTCACAATTGGAACCCAACAGCCTACAACAGTCAGTACTACCGTCCGGAACAGGCTAGTTATCCTGACTACAGCAGCTACACCAACGGACCAGAATACAACAGTGACAACCAGTACTCAACACCAGCGATAGCTTCTACAATTGGATCTCCAGAACTTGTGAAGGAAACATCCCATGCAGTTCCCACAGAAAAGGAGACTTTGAAGCGAAAGCAGTCTGAAGTTGAAGAGGAACAATCTGAAGAACCAAGTGCGCTAAGAGCTCTGCTCAGTAATCCAGCCAAGAAGGTCAAACATAACCCAGAAACATTCTACAGTCAATTCAAGAGCCAGAGACAGCGGAAGTTAAACAAAAAAGAGGCAAAGGCCGCTCCAGCTCGACCAGATTTTGATTCATCCTCCATCTTGTCGCCGAATCGCAGTGAAATCGACTACCATGATGTATTTTCGCCAAAACTGCTGAATCACTCGAGCAATGATGGATTCCCAACACCACCGCCATTGCCAAACGCCACTGCCACATCATCGACTACAACAACAACATCAAACAGTGATAGAGTTTCCAATGTGAGTTCACCAACGACGACGCTTGTCGAGGGCATTAGTACTCCACCCCTATCGCCGGGGGATGTGAACAGCACAGCAACGTCAGTAGTTTCACCTCAGTCCAGCTATTGTAATGAAATCAATCATCAAAGTTTGACAGCTGTCAGCGGAGGCAGTGAATTCAATTGGTCGCAGAACGATGAATCTTTAGCAGGTAATAATTCTCTCTCTCGCTCTCTTTTTCGTCCGATTCTTTGCTGCTTGTTTATGACGAGATCACTAACATTTGACTCTCAATTCTTTCAGATTGTAAGGATTCAAAAAGGACACGACAAACCTATACACGATATCAAACTTTGGAGCTAGAGAAGGAGTTCCATTTTAATCGTTACATCACCAGGCGTCGCCGCATCGACATTGCAAACGCTCTTAATCTGACGGAGCGGCAGATCAAGATTTGGTTTCAAAATCGTCGAATGAAGTCAAAAAAGGATCGTACTTCAGCTGCGAGTCCTGATTCAGTTAGCCAACTCGCATTCCCACCACACATTCCCTTGCCACAAGAACAACAGCAGCAGCAACAAAGCGTCATGTACCCATCAGCTTTGGGTATGCCAACAGTTCCAGCCACTACTGCGCAAAACTACATGAATCCATCAGTGAACTATCACCCGGCCTTCCCAACACTGTCAGCCACAACAACAACCTCCTACCATCATCAATACAATGCACCATCCGGATACGAGCCCACAGCTCACTCCATGCTTCCACCCACAAATCAGTCGGTGGTGGCGGTACAGTCTCATCTTAGCCATCACCAGGAACAACAGCAGCACCAGCACCACCACCTCCAACAACAATCACAATCTCCTCAACAACAACAACTGTACCATCACCACCAGCAGGAGCACCATCATTATACTCATCATCAGTATGCGCAGCAGCAGCTAGCCCAAATGCCAGCAGGATCCGAAATGTATCAGTTGGCATAGGACATAGGAGGCAACACGAAAAGGGATCTCGAAACTTTGTGCACAGCACAAATGAAAGTGAAAATTTTTAAAGAAAATTTGGAAGTGTGCGTTCATCATCGTCCCCTATCGACAGGACATGCTAGAGTGCACACGCCGAGGGTATAGAAGAGTCACCGTGAGCGAAAAACCACAGCACAGCACTGAGCTGAGGATACACACTCACATGATTGCATGAGCGCATAGGAGAGGATAGATGAATCCACTGTTCCATGGTTGCTTTGTGAAGGATAACCAATAAATTATGTCTTGTGACACGCACAGCGAGCTCCTGCTTGAACGGAGCATCGAGAGGGTGCGAAACGTTCACATTCGATTTGGCGAGCGGTAACGACAGCGCTGATAGTGATAGCATGGGGTTTCGATGATAATCGTTGTGCATCAGTTGGGAGCGTATGGTGATATTAGATTGTTGTTGGCGATTTTTTTTTTTAATTTTTTGACGAAAATTTATGAATTAAATTTTATTGTAAAAGGTACCAGCAATTAATTGCTAAAAGAATTTAAGACTGAAAATAGTATATTCATTGGAAAACTTAATTTTATTTTTAATTAAAACAAACGAATAAATTAAATCGATTATTTAAATGAAGAAATTTGTTTGACTTCGAAGGCAAAGAAAAGAATTATTTAGGACCAATCGTGAACAGTAAAGTCAAGATCGTCATCTGTGCGTTTCTATACGCAATTTGTCTAAAACAGGGGCCTCTAACATCGAAGAGTATTTGGCAGTTGTAAGACCGATTTGGTTTTATGAAATTGTTGCCTGGTGGACTACGTTAAAATGAAAAGTGCAACACCAATGCTATCGCCATAATGAGCTTTAGGTTAGGTTAGGTATGTGGGCCGGCGAAGAGGAGTTCCTCCGCACCACACTCCAGTCTCTAAGATTAAATGTGCTACCCAAAGGGGGAAAATCTTACCCTTAAACGCTATCCGCATAAAAAAGTGTACTTACTGCGTCAGTGATACAAACCATCCTGTGGATTTAATAAAGTTGTACAGGTCATTCACCTGTTTGCCAAATAGTTCCTCTAGAGTGTCGCCTGAAGAATGTGTATCTTAGATGGTAAAGGCCGTGGCAGTGACAGCGGAAGTGGGTTATATCCTAATAAACTTCCTCGTCTCCGCAACCTCTACATAGGTCTTCTTCCGTAACAAAGAGTTTCTTCATGTGGTAGGTACCGCAGAGTGTTATGACCCGTAATCACACCTATAAGGGAGGAGAGGGATTTTCTATCATTTTTTATAGGTCTGACTGTCCTAGCCTTATCAAACACAGGCCAAAACTTCCTTGTGATGACAAAAGTGTCTAGTGAGGACCATCTGTTTGCCTCTCTTAGAGGTTTGTTCCCTGCTTCGAGCTTCAATGAGCAAGGCGGGATATTCACCGCGAGGTCGGCTTTTTCTAGACTTAGTGCTGAGCCCTTTCTAGCCAATTCGTCAGCATTCTCACTCCCTGATATGCCCTCATGCCCAGGGACTCTTTTACTGCGTTCCAAGAGCAGATGCTCTTCTCAACAACACATCTCAAACCTCGATTTTATTTCCATAGCAGAAATTGCTTTTATTGCTGCCTGGCTCTCAGTGAAAAATGTGATATCGTTTCGCGGTATTGCCTTCATCGCAGTCTCACAGGCAGCTATTGTCACTGCTGAGACCGATCTCTGACATAAGGGTATAAAAGGAGGAGGCGGATGAGCTCGCCTGATCTAATAATGGCCGATCACTCAATCTTACCACCATTTGAAGTCAAAAGTCCAACATGAGAGCATTTACGACATGCCGCACGTCAAGGACGCTCTGGACAGGCAAAAAAAAAGAAAGAAGTCTTCTCACTCGCCAGAAATCACGTATCACTTCTCGTAGGCATTACCAGCTGGCGCCCCCCCAAAAGAGAATGCGCTTGAGTACAAAGGACCTATGCAGAGAATGTGGCGGCGTAGACGCTTAAGAGGACATATTCCATCTCTTAAGTCTAGCAGAAATGGAAAGTCGGCCCTTGAAGAACACTTCTTCTGACCAAATTGTCAAACAAGCCACCGAAAATCATCCTAATATTCCTTCGGAACTCGAATTGATACAGGGAGGCCAATCAGCAATAATAATCCTTGTTCTATTATTTCAGGTATCCCACGCCGGGGAACACACTGGATCCACAACCACTCCTACAACCTAACCTCATGCTATCGAATGTTTATAAGGGTCAGCTTGTATCTTCATCACGGGTGCCCTCAGATCTGTCTCAATAACGGCTTTTGAAACCGTACTATTGCTATGGATATCTTTGAGAATTAACTGGTCGCCGTGGTTAAGTGGTTAGTACTTTGAACTGCTAAGCGAATGGACACAAGTTCGAGCTTCTGCAAAACAATCAACATTTTTTTCGCAGCACCATCTCTCGGCAAGCAAAGGCAAGCCTCTGAGAGCATTATCTGTCATGAAAACTTTTCAATCCGCCTTTCGCAGTCAGCACTACAAACTGAAGGTCCCTTTCATTGCAAGAAAGCATGCCCTGGCCCTCTACAAACTTTCCCTATAAATATGTTTTAGTTTTTCTTACTTTTAGGAATTTATTAGCCTCGAAGGTAGCAGTACTGCTAATCTGTATGGTGGTTCCCTGGACGAACTATCTATATGCATAGCTAAACTGGGCTTTGACGATACCAAGCTGATGACAGAGAAGTCCAATACAAATGATAAAAGTCAGTCAGTTAATATGAAAGAATTCGCATGTAAGGCGGCATGCAAATGAACTTTGTTGTCAACCCTCAAACACTGTGTCAAGACATGATGCCTGTAGCAAGAAGACATCCTTCAAAAACTGTCCTTACCACTTTTATGGTACGCATGCAAACCCACGTAACCACTACACAATTTCGGACGCAAATAATTACAAGTAAAAATCAAACCTTTCCAAATTGCAATGCAATATGCAATCAATTGCATCTCTTTGCAATAGAATCCTTCCATAAAGCAACTCATACCCAAACCCAAAATCGCTAATAAAACTTCAAAACAAAACAAAATTTGCAAACATTTCTGAAAAAAAAGTAAATACAACACCCCTTTACACCGTAGAAGAGTTGTAATCCTTTACCGTAATTCTCTTTTAAAGACCCAAAATAAAACCCGCCTTTCAAAACAAACCGATCTTTCTCGACAAAATATCCTATTTTAAAGCAACAAAGTGAAAGTCATGTCTGTATTGCAAAAACAAAATATTTGCAAAACTGAGTCACATCTTCGAAACAGATTAACGAAGAAAAAGGAGTATCGACACCATAAAACTAAACGGGTATATCCTTGTTTGGTTTGATGAATACATTTCGCAGATCCTTGCAATTTACTTTTTGCAAAAGTGTCTTTATGGCTTTTCTTGCAAAACAGACTGGGAGTGAACAATTTTAGTCTGTTAACCCTTGGGCGTTTAATCCCTTTAACTGGAAAAGGATTAAATAGCATTATCCTGATATTTACGGTAAACAAACTAAGGGGTTGTACCGGCATTTATGGCATTTGAATATATATTTTGTGTTGTACACTGGCCGCCTTCTTCCAAAACAGAAGACAAAACATCTTTTTCCTTCTTATGCCTGCGTGAGGATGCAACAGGCAATTAAAAACTGTTTTTCATTTTAAGTTGATGGTGTGTGTACCTTTATATAATTCCTAATCCGTTCTAGTTTCTTGAAGATGTTTTCGAGCAGAATGCACATGCTCGAGGTATGTTTTGATAACAATGTGATGGTGACTTCTTCAACGCGGAAAAGAAAACAAAAGACTTGACATCAAAATCAACCCTTATATTGTGTCCTTGCATTAAGGGAAGAACATGTGCTAGAAGCATAAAATGAAAAATGACCAATCGACGGCGAATTATAATAATGGACGGTGGGTTCAATAGAATCGAATCAATACAAGTATTACGGATACGGATACGGGAACTTTGGGTTTAAAGGGAAGTTGTTCCCTTCGTGACAGTTCACATGGGGTGTATCAGTGACATCGGAGGCAAAGTGTTCTGGCGGAAAAGTGCAGCTGCCATTGAATATTTGACAAAAAAAAAGGTGTAGGGTGGAATGCTAGAGACTACTAACCGCTATGTCCATATTGAGCAAATAAACTACATTTATCTACTTTTGCACTACTTAATGTAAAGGGAGATGAGAAGACAGAGTGGTCTTTATTTTTTTTTTTTTGTAGACATTCGTGCGAAAAATATAACTCGCACAACATGAATGGCTGCAAGAAGCTATAGGCCAGAGCGTCAAGTGGTTGGTTTGAAGTGACTATTTCGACTAGCTGGACGCTGGACTTCCACACATTAAGTACAGACCCACGGGTATGAATTCGAAGGTTATTCGAAACCGAGCTCCGACAAGCGATGCTTTAAAAAACTGCTGATAATAGTTCTCTCTGTCTTACAAAAGTTAAACTAAATCAAAAGAAGTCAAACACTGTCGAAGGTATTTTCAAAATAACAGATGATGTGCCAATTTTTCAACACATACCTTTGGTAAATCGAAGTTCCTCTGCTGTGTTGCAGTTCTCTTCCGCCTTTTTTGAAGAACTGCCTCCCTTTCACAATGTATGAACAATCTATAGCTTTGTAGCTCTTAATGAAGATGAGATCGTGATGTAATCAAAGTAAACAAAGCGACATGTTTAATGACATATTTAACGTAATCAAGTCGGCAGGAATATATACTCTACACGCTGGTGGAGATTCGATATAGGATGACCTTCGGTCACATTGAGCAAATGGACGAGAATGCTCTAGCTCAGGGAGTCTTCAAATCCCTGCTAGCTGGTTCACGAAGGAAAGAGAGACCAAATTTAAGGTTTAAAGATTAGGCAATCGCGGATGTTAGAAACCTTTTTCTAGTAAACTGGAACCAACCTGCCTGCGACCGTGAAGGCTCAGACCGTCAAAGGGTCGCTGGTCTGATAAGTAAGTAAGTAAGCAACCTTAAATATCTTCACACAAAATGATAAACTTGCACCAAATTTTCACTGAATTTGTGGCAAAGACATAACCTCACTAACCAGCCCTCAACTTTATTCAATCTTTCGCTAACTTTTTGTGTGTGCTCTAATGAGTAAGGTTTCCTTATACTGCGACGTCCTGATGTTGTTTCGGAACCCTTATACATAGTTCACTGATTCTCTCGTTAGAGAACACACTTGTAACGCTTGATACACATCACATCGGTTCACTTCAACAGATTTTGAACAGCATTCCAGTTTTTGCTTTGGCAGATGCTAAAAGTAGGAAATTAAAGCCCGTGGAGTCCGTGATATTGCACAGGTCATCGAACCAACGGACAACCACGGAAAGAACTTCGTATTTCTTAAGCTTGAGAATCATTCTCCTCTTTCACTCCTCGAAAAGTTTTCCCTACCCCTAATTTTAAACAGGTCGATGCAAAAGGTCTGTTGATATTATCGACGGTGCTTGAAAAGTTCAACGAAAACCCCGTCAAGTCCTATCGTCTTCCTGCCTTGAGAGTTATTGATCGTAGTAGTAAGCTTACCATTAGGTACTCGTGAAATCAATACGTCAGACATCTCATTATGACATCGTTGCCAAATTCGTTCATCTGTGGGTTGACACAGGGATAAGTTTTTCCTAAACCCGTAGCACTTGGAACTATATTGATAGATCCAATGTTCGGTGCTTTATCGATAAACTTGGTTCTCATAGGAATTCAAAATGGAACCTTCTAGGCCTACCACATATTTTTGGTCAATCTCAGGACCGATTCATACACAACTGGGTTTTACTGTGCTGGCGTGGTTCATACATCGTGCGGACGTGTGCCACTTTCATTTTACCTTATGGCGCGGGCATGGTGAGGCCATCTCTATCTACCATGCCCCTGCAATACCATCTCTGTCTGTATTGGCCCGTACTAGAACATGCGGTTGGCACATTTCCGCACTACGACTGCACCACACCAGCCCCATACTCCACTTGTGTGTGTATTGGGCCTAAGATAGCACTTGCTGACTTTGTGAAAATCTTGCTACCCGAACTTCCTATGGCTTCTTCCTTATCTTCGTCGCCGATGTAATTGGCCTCATTGTTAACTACATTGTACCTGTTTCATTCTCAAGTGATACACATTCATAGAGTAGAGGTAGTTTCATTGAAAAGCTTCGTATCATTGAACTTATGGAACTTGACGACATCATATTAAATTAAACAAGATTATACCAGCAACAACAGAATATGGCACACGTTTTACCAAACATGAGAAAACATAAAACCATCAATCTGCAATCGGTTTCCTTTGAATTTTTTTCCAAAAATCCATGCTCATCATATATTCGCATTCTAACACACCACTCCACTGGCGGCCAAAAATAACCGACTATATGTGTAGTATCTGCGATAAGAATCACATTTCGGTTCAAATTTATTATACTTTAAAAACCAATTAATTCTGACCCTAATAGGAACACACTACTTGGTAGTGGCAGTATTCCCAAGATCCCAGAAGAAACACCTACAGATCAGCAGCTAGACGACCTCTTCTACTCATCGTTGCTCACCGTAGAGTCACATTAATATGATAATTTTGAATTTATGTGGTCGAGAAATGCTTTATTGTGTGTCCCTATGACTAATTTATAGAATACTTCGATGATCTTACGTAATTTATGGGCTATTTCCAGCTTCGGGGGGTAATCGGTCGTAACGGATACAAGCGCTTAATGTGTATCTCTACTACACCTATAAAAATGTGACCTCGTAAATTTGTTTTTAATATTTTGGGTTCTCTATTGTGTGGAATAAATTAGTGGGGCGGGACTTTTTGTTTTTGTTTATATCGAAAGGGTATTCACTTCGAAAATAACATATGTATATATATTTGAAAAAAATGTGTGAGTTGTGGGAGTTCAGGTTACATAAGTTAATAAGTGATGTGAAACATACTACTTATGTTACTGTATGCATTTTTTGTCATTTATCACATTGCTTCGAGGGCTTTCACAAGTTCGATATTTAAAACCGCTTTGTCTTGTATTTGGTAGAGAACGTCTTCAGATTGGCCTTTTGCCAGAGTGTGGGCAACAGAATTTATAATGTAATCCTACACATCTATTGAACGGAATTTGATATTTAATCTAGATGCCGTTTGCTTCAACATATTTGGATCGATAAAATCTATATGTAGTAGATATTTCCAAGCCACTTTGCTTCCTCAATATATTTTTCTTGATAATTACAGGTCACCAATTCGTAAAGCAGAAGAAGTCAATATGATTTTAAAAAAATAATGCAACGATAAATTATAGCTCGCTTCGACAAGTGCCTACAGAATTCACCTAACATCGTACATAATCCTCAGTAATGCATAAGTCCTGAATTCCAATGACAATAAAGTTAAGCCTTAAGTAAAGACCAAGCTCCATGAATTGTTCTACGATGATCCATAAGAAAAAAATACACGTAAAGAAAACATGTAGACTCAAAAGATTGATCCAATCAAATACCCTGGTGCATTCCATCCCTTCAACATTTTACCCGCAATATGAGTCAAGCTTCCATTGCTTATCAGTTCAACCATCCTTCGAACGTACTGTCAAATAAAAAGATTCTTTCCCCGTCGTGCTGCACAAATGTGGAATTTGTTTTCTCATCCCTACAAACTACAAGCACTTAAAACCAACCTGCATCGGTATCTTTTTTTTTTTTTTAGGATTGCATGTGAATGCGCTTTTATTTTATTTTTATTCAATAAATTCTTTAATATTACAATTACAAAAACAAAACAAAAAATAATAAGGAGTCGATCTGTAGCATTAAGTGCTAGAGGCGAACGACCCCCATCGAAATAACAATTATATTTTTGTTGTGGGGTAGAAACGAGAATATTAACAAAAAGCAAGAATATTATAATTAATTACAATATTACTATTTTATACAAAAGTTTATTTAACAATGTTTACGACAGATTTTTTAGCAGAGAGCAATCCACGGTGAAAAGCCATTTTTTTATTTCTTTCAAAAATAGGGGGGCTTTTTGCAGTCTTCGTATCTCATATGGCAACTGATTGAATAGCTTAGGTGCTGAAACGGTGTAAAAGTTCGAAAAAATTGTTTTCTTTGACGACGGAACATTTACTAGTGCCTGAGTATTAACTCTCAAATTAAAAATACTTGAGTTTCTATGAATAATTCTATATCCGCTTCGCAAAAAAAAACACTTTGCGCACTTTGTAGACATATAGGTGCTTTAAAGGCAAAATATGAAGTCTACAAAACAAAGGCCAGCTGCTAGCTAGCCTACTTTTTCTGCTAATGATTCTAACTATGTGTTTTTGACCTACCACTAAAAGTTCAAGAGTATTGGAGTAAGCCCCTCCCCAACTTGAGATACCATATTGCAGCTTTTACAAGCCCATAGTAAATCATTAACAGCACCTTTTCTGAGCAGTATGGTTTTAAACATAAATATGTTGCGAGTTATCGCCATCATGTATTTTTTCAACTCTGCTGCGTGTGCCTTCCAGTTTAAATTTTTATCTATTAAGACTCCTAGATACTTGAAGTTCTCAACAGTTTCAATTTTAAAGCAATTTGGAGTACAAGAAGCATTTTCATCAAAATTCACTTTACCACAAATGTGGTTAGAAAAACTATATTTAGCACACGCAGTTGAGTGAAAAAGCACATCGCAGTCAACCAGATTATCACCTTTTAAATTGCAGACCATAACCTTGGTTTTTTCGCTAATCAAGAGTTCATGTTTTGCGAACCATTGTCTTAAGATTTGCAAGTCATGATGCAGATTTATTACCGATTTGAATAAAGACCTATCTACAAATGTTAGTGCCATATCATCGGCAAAAGCTGTAATGCTGCTGTTAAAACTTTGTTTAAATATGGAATTCACATAGATAAGGAACAAGAATGGACCTAAAACAGAGCCCTGGGGTACTCCAATAGTTATTTCCATCTCTTCACCCCTTCGTCTCTCTTTCACCACAATCTCGTGCTTACGGCAGCTGTTAACAGAAGAAATCTGAGTAGCTTCTGGACTACGTACACGACTACTATTCTTTCAGGTGTTTCTTATAAGCTTTTTGAGGATATTTCAAGAAAACTAGTTAGCCAAAGACGTGCTTATTGAGACCGACACCGAAAAGCTGTAAGCCGCAGTTCAAAAAGTCAGTTGGGTACAAAACTGATGCTCTGCAAACCATACCAGTCTGTCAAGTCCTGAACGAAAGAACGAACGAAAATCTTCATCTATAGTCTGAAGATGCTCTAGACTCACTTTCAAGGGGATCTTCCTTCAATCCCCATTTGTGGAGACAAAGAACATTTCATTTTTTTATAGAAGGAGGTACGAGGCCGCCCGAATACTCTCATTTTTATTTTTATTTTTATGTCTCATGTACCAAATGAGTGTATCACGTGCACTCCTTTACTATAAGTGCTGGGGAATTCAAAATTCTCTATGTGGTCTCTGATAAGTTAACATATGCATATGTATAGTTCCCAATTCATAAGTTGTTTTAGAAAAACTTATAAAGATCCTGGAGCCATCCCAAAATGGAGCATCAAGAATCGCCACTGGTTCACATCCAATCGATCGAGACTCAACAAGTCCTATTTCCACATCTGATATTTAAACTTCGTTAAGTCATGCCTCACATGGGCATTGAAATCCTCATCATATTCCGGTGTCAGTGTCATCCAGTTGGCATTTCTTTCGTGATACCTAGATCTACGAGCACCTTCAGAAGACATTTCATAGCAAGGTAGTGTTTTGTTTCGTCAAATAGAACTCTCTCTCGTCGAATCACCGCTCTGGTCTCAGATATCGAACCAGAGCTCCTGAAAGAGTTGAAGGAATCTGTTGCCGACAGTGCAGAAAAGACAAAATAAAGCCACAGGTCGTCAACAAAGTATCCTCCATTCCCGAGACATTGTTTTTTACTAACTCTGTTATTCCTTGCTCCTTCGTCTCATTATATAACCTCATCAGCTGTCATTGTTCAAGTCATTTATTATTTACAATTCACTACAGTGTTGGTCAGCCCTTCCGCTATGTTTATAGACATCCTAATGTTATTGACCTTTCACGCTTTCTTCTGCCCAAACCCTGATGACACTCAAATTAGGGGTTTCCTCGAATTCAAACACAAAAAAAAAACTGAAAACAAACACTTAACCCCTTTCAGCCATTCCGACTGTTTAAAGATTTCACCAGACATGTCAGCAGGACTCTCTGTGCCCTTCCTCGCCGCTTTGAGTTTCCATCATTTATATCGATCACTTTAAATGAAATGAAGAACAATTCCAATTCGCTTCCTCAACATACGTACAATGCAGTGTAAAAGAATTTTTCAATTTATTTTCGAAATTGGTTCAAGGTTTTTCAAACGCAACCCCTGAAACACAAACAGTGTCAAGACTCACGCATATTTTAGGATTTAAGTGAGTTTTGAAACTGTATTTATGCCCAATGTATGCCGATGTTGGTGCTTTGTTGATGCTATTGCTGCGATTAACATCGCACCAAGGTCGCTCCTGAGCGTCGTCGTACCAAAGTGCGCCTTCTGGGATGGGTGTTAGCTCTCGTTTTGAAAAGGTCCTCCTTCTACACGCTTTCTCCAGAATCATTTGTCATTCTGTCTGCTGTGCGCTGTTCGTTGGTGAAAATATGTCGAACAAAAGTCATCACGCACATTTCAAGTACTGTTGCACGCAGAGGAGAACTACCCCCCGTCAAAGAAGAAAAAAAAAAAAAAAGTACACAGATGGAAAATTTGAAATGTTTTTCAAACATTTAAACGGTAAAGTTTCCTTTAACTGCAAAAGGCCATCCGTGGTCGGCCCATTTCAGAAATCACTAAGCCAAGTGTTGGAATCAAGGATTTCCCCATTAGCGAAAAAAAGTCGTTACAAAAGTTTTCTTTTTTGCTTGCATTTTACAAAGAGGCGGCTATAAGCAAGGCAACTGTTGGCAAATTCAATTTGGAACATGCAAACAAGGCGCCGCCGTCAATAGAAGGCAATGAATGGAAGCCTTTTGATTTCTGCGCCCTGCAACAGTGCAAAAAAGTAATTAAAACTCAAATAATGATGGTGTTTTGTCTTTCGTGCTCCGGGGTGGTAGCAACCCTTTAGGGGGGAGGCAGTGGTTGTGAAATTTTTAATTGCAAACGTTTTCGACGAAATGGTAAACAATTTGAAGTTTTCACAGAGCGCATTTGCATGAATTCTGCAGGATGTGGTGTAATTAAGAATTTTTTTATCATTTATGAAAATTTCCCTGATGGCTGTGCATTTAATTAGTTATGGGAGATCGGGAATTGAAATCTCAATTGAAATGTGTCTACGGACTAAGTTTTGTTTATTGAAACAATTTTCAATAAAACAATGGTGAAATTAAAATTGGAAGAAAAGGATTTTGAAAGTCAAAGGATGAAGTATACTTTGAGTTGTGTTAATCGAATAATACTAGCAAACTTATGGAGACTGCTTCTAACATAATTCTGGTGACAATAAAGGAAACAGCGTTCTGACTGTCGGGTGCCATATGATGAAGGCCAGCTACTAAAAAAAACAACGACTGTAATGGAAGCGGGACAAACTTACTCTGAGTTTCGTCGTGGGTCCTTATATCAGATTCATGCAACATACCATCTTTGACCTCACTTCTCTTTTCCAGTCTTTTTCGAGCCAAGCTCTTTACATGCCACAGCTTAAGAGTTTATACACGTCGACGCAGCTAGCTCTAACAAAAGCACCATGTATTGGGTTATCAGAAAGAAGGGTACTGAAAGCAGTTATAGATTGCCGTAAACCTCACCAGAACAAGATCTCAATCAACATTTATGTCAGCTTCACTTCTTTGGTTGATCCACTAGTCACATTGACCTGAAGCTCAACTCATGGAAACATCAAGAAAAGCTCTTAAAACAAAACACTTATACAGCATAATTATATCCCCAGCAAAAATTAACCGTTCAACATCAAATGCTTTTCTGATCTCCGTCAGATAGATAAAATTCCCCTCAGAACCTAATCCTGATACTACATCAAGGTGTGGCTTCTTACTACTCTATTCCTTTGCAATGTTCTTCGTATGTGAACCTCCTGCCTAAGCTTCAAGATTTTTAGTATTCATCGCGTTCCACAGTATCATCGCACTGTGCACAAGCGTCGTATGTAGTTGTGCCACTTAAGATTTACACGTCGAGATGTTCGGCAAAGGACTTCGGGAACTATGGGCTGCGAGCAGTCAGGAGAGCTCAAAACTCTACAGTGAATGGATGTTTTAACCAAAAATATGGGCAAGCAGTAAATTCAGGACTGGAAAACTCAGATTTAGTCTTGCAACCGAATTCAAAACAATCCCGAATTTTTGAACTCTACTGTATAGGCATAACACTGGCAGTAGGGTAGGCAATGGCTTGAAAGTGTTGATCGTACTAATGACATCGGGATATTCGAAAGAAATACTGCGAATAATAAGCAATGGCAATAATTCTCCCCAGTCATTCTGGAAAAACCACCCTCGGAGCAAAAAGACTGAAACCTAATACTACCTGAGTTTCAAAATGACTACACCAACACTAGCGCTGTGTTAATAGCATCATAAGGGTATTCATAACCCCTTACGCGCTAGTGAATTATAAAAAAAAAACAACCCGTCCCATCCACCTGCCGCCGATTGATAAATTTTTTTTTTTGACAAACATCGTAACATAGAATTTTCGAAAACTCATTTACCCCTCGAAATACAAGAAATAACAAAAGACAGCTACATATGTCGATAATTACTAAGCTCATTGTATCTCAATTATATCTTCCATGACTCAAGAGGGAGTTGGACTACTTAAATGTTGACTAGGCCAATCGAAATATAAGGAGCTACATATGAAGAACGTGCCTTCGAGTTCAGAATCTTCAAAAATACTTAAGGAAATATGAAAGGTATCGGAATTATGATATTGATAATTACCATCCACTTCGTATTGAAATATATGATTAGTTACTGTGATTTTTAATTTGATAACGGACACCTCAAGTATTTTAATTGAAGAAGCAACGAATTTCCAAGGCATTTTAACTGATTCAAAAAATAAGGAAGAAGCCTCGCATACAATGAAAACTTTATGGCTACTGTTTTAAATACATTGTATCCAATAAATGATTAAAAACAATTTTAGAACCCGTTCAGACACATTAACGCATTATTTTGATAAACATCTGGACAAGCCCTAAAAGCATAACATTTTGAAATATGCAGTAAAGCTACACTCCATTCGAAATGAATTGTTAGATACCCTATATTTCTTCCAAAAACAATTGAAGTTTTTAGTTTGAAGGACGACAATAATTGTTTTCAAAAATCAACGGTTATGAAGTTAGATTGCTTATCATTGACACAGTTTCCTTTTCTACACAAAGAACAAGTTGGACCGTGGTTGAGTATCACAATCCGAGGCAAGCAGTGGACTCTAGAAACACCAAAAATGTCCATTTGACTTCCAACTGTTCAAGAAGCATATCAAACCATTTCGGAGCACTGTTTCAGAATTTGAGAGAAGACTTAAGTTACCAGAGAGAGACCCCACATATATAAATTTTCAATACATCTTTGTGTTATAAACTATGAATCCAAAATTCCATACCCTATGTTGAAGAGTGTTTAAAGAAATTTGTTATGTAGGTACCTACTTTAACTTCTCCACCATCTTTCGCCATATTTTGCTGCGAACACATGCACCATGTAAATCCTATCATTTAGATACATCTTTAAGGTATGAAGAAGTAGAAGGCACGGCGCCGAATACTTATCGACATTCAGCAGGAGAACGCATCACGCATCAACATGACAAGGGTTAAAAAACGGTGAAAAATAAAATGTATACTCACAAGAACGTGTACTCACATGACAGCTTGAGGCTAAAATAAGTTATAAATCTTATGGGTAGAAGATACACACGGATGCAGTCATGAACGGACTTTTTAAAAGAGGATGCGGTAAAAGAAAAAAATACCGACACAGGTCCATGTCCAGGCATTAAAAAATTGAGGAATGTGTATGTATGTATCTACATATATTTTTTGTAACAATTTTATCTATAATTGTCGTTTCTTAAATTGAATAAAATTAAATTCGTATTTTCTGATAGAAAGATACATAGGTGGACACTAACAGGGAGATTGAAAGGAAACTATACTGTCTAAGGCGATTTAACCGTATGATATACGCACTTGATTCCATTCAATTGGTAGAACCACGTTTTATTATGCTGCCAAGGTCGGAATTTTCTTAAACACGAGTCGGGAAGGGACTATTAGAAACTAAGGACACTGTGATCAGCGAAGGAATAGGTTGGATCGGACATTAAAATGAGGGAGAGAGCTAAAAACAAAACAGAACCTTCGGACACACCAACATTTGTATGGTGTAGAGCGAATGGACACCAACGCTCCGGCACGAAGAGTCTTCGAATCCAACCCCTAGGGACAACTCAGTGGAGGAAGACCTAGCCTAAGGTGGTGCGCACAAGTAGAAGGGGACCTCAACCAACTTGGAGTGCGTGACTCGAGGCGGTTAGTGAAGGACCGGGCTAACTGGAGAAGCTTTTTGGTTGAGGCCTAGGTTCACCCCGAACTGTTGTGCCACCTAAGTAAGTTATATGGTGGATTGCAGACCTGAAACCATCCCGATCGACTTGAAGTGAATTAGTAGTAGTAGTAGCAGTTTTCCATCTACTCAGTAAGAGACAACAAGAGTAGAACAGATGATTTTGCCGGCGTGGAACAACACTACTTCGGAACAACCATTGGAATACTATCTACACTATTGGATTTCTGGATCTAAGTACTCCTGCACCTGTACGAGTGGAAGTGGAATGGTCCATTGCAAGCGGAGACGGAGCACAATCTATAAACGTTGATGTGGCTGCAAAGTGCGTACCAACTAGATTGGCCTTCCCTAAAGAGTGATATGGCTGTTGGAATACATCATCGTCTTAGAAAATGGTTACAGTCAAGACGAGACTTAAAGGCGAAAAGTTAGCACATTGATCCCGGATGCCACCGGAATTAATTGTACCTACGTTCTCTGTCACTACCTTCATATGTGCCCATGCGCCGTGCTACTACCGTAGAGGCTGAAAAATAAGCCTGGTTTCATCTGAAACCGGGTTTAAAATCGAAAAAAGAAAGTGCATCTCTACCCTGATTAAACTCAGTCGATTCCGTCCATTGTTATTCACGCGGATCAGTTCGAATAACTTTACAACTATGAAAGGAACGAAGAAGAACTGGAATCTGTTCGGCATCTGCTCTGCAAGTCATTAGTTATTCTTTTCTTCGTATTGCGCTGAGGAATCTTCTGAGATTCTACACTTCCGGGTAGAAATTTCCTCTTACAGCTTTCGAGGATAGCAATTAATGTCAACATCAACTACAGTCGCAAGGCAAAAACTCATTAAACCTTACCTAACACTATATTTTCTCATAAGTGAAGTTATACAGCCCCCTAGTTTCTTCTGTTGATTCTTCTGCTCTTCGGCTTTTTTTTGTGTTGACTGAGAACGAATCTCACAAAAAAAAATCAGGAATCCCACCAAAAAATGTCTAAAAAGTTCTAGAATCAGTGCCAGACCAATTAAACACTGCTTGTCTCATCAAAAAGGTGAAGCACAGTCGTAATTAATTTTGAGACAGTCGAAGTCAAAATTTCGAAAATGATCGTTTTTTTTTAAAGCATTTTTCATTCAAACAGGAACTACTAAGAGCCCTCTATATCTGAAAGTCAGAAATAAATTTCTATGCGCAAAAAATTGAGGGGGTGAAAATGAAAATCTCTAATCAGAAATCTAAGTTGGAAAATTGGCGAACTTAGGATACATGCCTACGCTTATAATTGCAAACATCTACCCTAATACATTTTGTTGCATATTGTCCTCGACAGGGGTGACAATTGAACGAAATCGATATGGGTAAGGTAGTGCAGGCAGAATTTAAGGTTGACGATTGCATTTGTTGCAATGCATCCGAGGGTGATTTATAGTTATGCACATTGTTGCAGAAACATGCATCCTTTGTGCAACATTGTTGTAAGTGAAAATCATTGCGAGGTCCTCGGAGATTCACATGCATTTGTTTTAGGACGTCGAATCGAGGCTTCTGAAGGAGACGTAAAATGCGTTTTTTGAGGGATTTGTCTATGTGAGTAGATAGTGGATAGTTGAAATCGGATGAACTTGAATAACAGAGAAGGATTATTCTTCCAAGCTGCCAGTGAACCCCTGCAATCCATTCTTATTGAAGCCCAGTTTTTACAAAATCTGCGTGAAAGAAAAACATCCAGCGTCCTAGCATATGAAAAACAATCGTTTTAAACGAGTATCGTATCTAGCTTATGAATTGTGTTTGGGATATCGTCGCATAGTTAAAAGTTGAACGTCAGCGAAAAACGACTACAGCTGCATATTTGAGAACAAAACTAATTATTCAATTAGCACACTGTGCCCGATACGAAATTGTGAGCATAACAGTGCAAATGACCGACTGTCTTGGACAGGAAGAAAATTCGCTTTAGTTTAAGAGCTGCGAACCAAAAAAATTACAAGCTTAGAGGTACAGCATAAAATACAATCTGCGAGAAATGACAGACTCAGCTAAAATGTTGAACCTTACTCTATACTTGAAGAAAAATCTCTGATTATCACAGGAAGCAGGAGTGAAAGCCACAAACAAATTGAAGTTAGAAACTATCACAGGAGCAGGGACTCTAAAATATATCATATTGGTGGAAGTTCAGTGGAAAACATAAAAGATTCTTGTTAGCACCAGATACTGATAAACGTTAACGTTGAAAAAGTCATTACATCCTTAAATTTTTTTGGACCGCACATCTGCAGAGTATCTGAAGAAACCTGTCTTCCAGCAACCTTGAGATCTTGTCGGCGGGATCAACGCAATCAAAGAAATAGAAGGTCGATCCACAGATGCCAGACTAACCCATTACAGTATTTTTTGTCAAGAAGTCAACCTTCCAATATAACGCAAACAATACCACAGCACTCAAGGACATACTCCTTTTCAATCACTTGTCAATCACTAAATGCAAATTTTTCACAAACAACAATACCCAACTCTACCCGAATTCTTGGCAAATCCAACACTAAAAACCAAATCAGGTACACAGTCAGGTGCTCTTGTTCCATTTATCCAAGTCTGCAAATCTCATTGTCCATTATCACATCCTTTCCCGCATTATGGCGAAAATAATTCACCAAAAGTGACCATACCACTCATTAACCGACATCATTTAGATAATGACTGCCAAAGTAACATTATCACCACCAGACAAGGTCATCGTCACAGTGAAAGGATACTAGAAGCACAACAGAACTAGGCCATCGAGTCACACATAAAATGCTGGCAAAAATTTTGCAAAATTGACGAAATCCCTTCACCAATTGTTTCACTTGTCTGGGAATTGCCTGCGTGTCCTTTAACCCACATTTTACCACCCGCAAACCCTGGAAACGCTTGGTTTGCAAATCAATTACAGAATTATTGACATCGAACTGAGGCAGATTATAGGTATCTTGTCGTCCTATGTACTCATTTCATTATATACACCCAAGAAAAGTGAAAAACTATATAATGCACACGTACACGAGTAAAAAAAAAGGATCCGTCCCGTAGGATAAACATGAGGAAAAGACGAAATGTCTTAGAGAAACAAGGAGCAGATGTCAAGGTACGAATCAATCAAATTGACATGAGAGACCTCTAACAAACAACAACGCGACGGCTGACAACGCCATATCGGTTGTTTGCCTTTCTTACCTACTGCCTACAGAGGACATGTTTCGTCCTTTTTCTGTTTTTTTTTTCCGTAATTCGTACGTGTGAATGGAATTTTCAACTTTAAAATCGGAGGGAGAAAATATTTCCAATTCATAGCACACATATGGCGAAAGGTGGAGCTATAGATACTAAGATACATAACAGCAGCATCCCACCACCCACAATATTATAATTTACGACCAGAAATCCACTGTGGTTGCTGTGACTTGCGTGGTAACACAATCTCCAAGTGGAAGCAGGAGGAATATAATACCATAGAAACGTTCAGATATGAAGATTTCCTTATACGGAGGCATAAGAAGCTTTTCCCCCCTGACACCCACCCCCTCCATCAACCGAACGTGCCGTAATTTAAAGCTTTAACAATTTAAATAAATTTTAACTTTAACTCAAGTGATTTCACATGAACACAAACTTTAATGTGTTCAACGATCTGAAGTAGGTATCTGTGTATCTGAGAGGAAAAAATGGAAAATTGAAATAGCTACGAAGAATATTAAAAACACTCAACCTCAGCTGGTGTATTGCTAAACAAATTCGCGTAATGGGTTATTATAGATAAACTTGGATGTAAGATGATCTAGAATTAGAAATTGCTTTTCAACGAGATGTGGAAAAATGTACTTTTAACGCGATTTTCCTTTGCGATAAAAATATTTTGCGTTACCAAATTGAATGTGAAATATATTTGCCATACGAGCTATAAATCAGAGTCAACTGTTGTCATCTGCTTGTAAGTTGTGTGTACATACTTGAGAATTTCTACATCGAGCCAGGAAGTCTAAGTAAAAATATGAAAATGTATTTAAAACGGTTAGGGGTAGCAATCTAATCTGGGGAAAATTAGTGAAATATCCACTAAATCCACTAAAATCTACTTTTGCACTCAATATTGTAATTCAAATTATGAAGCCTCCATCATAATTAGGTGAGTAGCTAAGTGGTCTGCTTCAAGGCTCACTATGACCAACATGAGCAAGACTGGTGAACCGCATTTACTTCTGGAACCATAAAACTGATGGTTTTATCCATGCAGTAGTTGTTCAGATCCTTCGAAGAAATATCCTCCAAAAGAAGCCCTCCTGGTGTAGGCCCATAATGGGCTTATATAGATGAAGATAAGCCCGATCAAAGCTCCATAGAAGTGAAGGGTAGGCAAATAAGAGTTTGACAACATGGTGATGACATTATGGTATGGTGGGAGAAGGATTAAAGAACACTTTCAACGAACCAAAATATCTCCTACGAATGATGAAAAGAAGGAGACCTTAGATACGGAGACCTAATTGATTAGACCTTTGACGGAACATGAACGAACATGAAAATTACCACTGGTGCTACGCAAGCCACAATTCTGGGACCCGATTTGTAAAGAATGTCCTGCGATGGAATCCTCTGTTACGCAGATGACATTGCGGCAGTGATCACCGCACGAGATGGCTTAACCATGTCCCATCTTGAATGCAAGACTAACAGCAGTGAAGACGGAGATAGTCCTGCTGACTAGGAGGCAGATCCTCACTATTTTTGTGATACAAGTAGGCCTGGAGTCATTAACCAATAAAGTACTTTGGAAGAGAGGTTGGACACAAAGCTTGCATATTGGCAGCAGATCAATTCTGGGTCTGAAAAGGCTGCAAAGATCAATACACCTTGAGCAGACTAATGGCAAACTTGAGAGGACTAGAGGCAAGCCGGCGAAAACTTCTTATGATAGTGATGTGAGATCTGAGCTGTTGCGCTCACCCAAGAAAAGCAAGTACAGCAAAGAGGAGCTCTCCAGGTGGCAATCTCCTACCGAACAATGTCAAAAATAATCATTATCGTGGATATGGGAGTAATCGCCATTGATCTTCTAGCGACAGGAAACGAACGATGTTCGAGCTTAAGGCAAAGACGATTGGAGCATGGAAACCAGTGGTAGAATGCAAGACTGAACAATGCAAGACCAAACAATTCCTTATCGGACACAGGTGCTTGAGTGATTATTTAAACAGAATAGGAAAAACAAAAAGCCCAGCATGTCAGTATGGCGTAGCGACTCCTCTCAGGACAATGCCAAATGCACCAGATAGCTTGCACAGAGACGAAGACTAGAGACTGAGGTTGGTGGAATCACACCAGACAATATCGTAAAGGTTATTCGCACAAATGAGGAAAATTGGATCCGAGCGTGATTTTACATTGAGTGCTGGAAGTCAAAGCTAAGTCAAGGTTGAGGCTAAAAAAAGTGGCACCATCATGAAGTAATGCAAGAAGCAGTTCTGGGGTTGATTTGCCGGAAGATGGAGAGGGGTTTAGTTGGTAGGAGTCCGACACAATGGGGGAAATTTGTCATCACTAACGGTGCTGAAGCATTCCCTCTTCAAAACAAAAACAAACAATGGTGTGAGCAGAATGACCTTCCCTTAGGTCTCAGTCGGCTCCATCGGAGCTGTAGAAATACTTCTTGTTCAAGACTTGGATGTATGTTCGGAAATATGTAAGGAAAGTGGATGCAGTTATGAAGTTGACACCAGTGTGCGCGTGATCGATAAGACTAAAAAAGTGTTTGATTTCCACCTTTTCGTCCAGCACTCAGCGCTATGTAGTGTAGAGACTACGTTCATAGAACATAGGAACTAGGAACTAGGAACTAGGAACTTCCCCAAGACACAAGATTCCAAAAAGGGAGCACTCAGCGCTATGTAGTGTAGAGACTACGTTCATAGAACATAGGAACTAGGAACTAGGAACTAGGAACTTCCCCAAGACACAAGATTCCAAAAAGGGAGCAACTCAGTACAAAGACATAGGCAGGCAATGCTAAACCTCCAAGAGTAATACCTATTATGAAAAATCCTCTCAAATCACCATTCGGAGTCAGCATACGAAATGTGCACCACTGCAGTCGTACGATATAGGTAGCTCCCTTCAAATCGGGACTTTACGAAGCGACGTCACTTTAAAAGCTCAAACTGTTTGTTTATTTTGAGCTAAGAGGATCCAGCGCAGACTTATTTTTGAAAAACTGACACCAGTAGCTACGCATTTGAAGCACTTCCAGTCCAGCGGAGTGGCCCAGGTTTACATCCATCAGAAGAAAACTTATCAAATTCTGACAAAGGAGTGTGAAACAGAATAATGACAGACAATGTCAGCTTCTTTATTTTCAAAGTTTATGCAAGAGAAATTGAGTCAAAGGTGTCTTCGAACGGCAGCTAGTCAAACGAAAGCAAAGGTAAATCATTTGTTGTAAAATCATAAAAATTACTACGATCTTGGATGAAGATAACTTGGCACAAACTTCTACAAAATGACAACATGTTTTGGTTTGACTACTATTAATATGTTTTTACGAATGGATCCTCATTAATTTGACGATATCATCGGGTAACCATTACAGACACTTCGTGTTGCTCCTCAAATTTGAATAAAACAAATGGCAACATTCATCCATCTACTGGCTCATCAATTCCCTAACCATCGGGTCATCCCACACCGACTACCTATTGCAACTAATCGACGTGCTAAACCTAGCAAAAAACAAAAACATTTTCAGTTAATTAACACTCATGTAAATACGGATATGCGTTAAATTAATCTTCTAGTTAAACATAAAAATAAAATAAAAAAATCAACGGAAGGAGTTGAAGAAGACGACGACGACGATAAAAAAAAAAGGAACCACACGAGATAAAAATAAAAATAAATTATACCCAAATGTAAAAAAAACAAAAAAAAAATCGTTTATCTAATTTATTTAATACACATCTGAACCAAGGGGGAGACTCAATCCGAAAATGCCGCCTGAATGTCGATTGTCGACGCCGAATGAATCTCGAAAACCCGGCAAATAGTGGTCAGCAGGGTAAACAAATGGGAAAAACACAAAAAAAAAATCCAAAAACACCAACGAAAACCAACAAAAACAAAACTGGTAGTCAAGTTAAGTAAATTAATTTAAATTGTCTTTTAATGTAAATTAATTTTTCATCCATTCAGCTCGACCGGCGTGTCGTTCTCCATATACGAGTATATATGTCTAGTATCTAGATACCTACTGTTTTTTTTTAGTCTTTTCCATTTCGTTTGTAAAACATTTAACCCAACTGGAAGGAGAATATCTCGTCTCTCGAGTTCTCTCATTTAAAATGGAGGACGATAGAAGGGGGGCGAGCGGCGGCGATAACAGTCACCAGCTTCCATTTGCCTGAGATGCAATCCTTCGCACATAAATTTAAATACACAACCAAAGAAGGCAAAAATAAAAATAAAAACAACCAAACGCCTAACAGTTTCGACTTTTTTTTTTTAAGTAAAAACGAATCTCAGATCAGATGGAAACACCATGTATCTCCAACTCGGAGTTTCGGTCTCTTGCCGGTTTTTTTGTAGTCGACCGCGCAGAGGCGCATCCATCTTTGTTAGATTGGAGCGACGCGAACTTTGCCGCAACAGTTTCGACGTTTGTCGACATTTTGCGGTTTTTGCATCATGTTAGCTGCAGATCGATGCAAAAAATGCCTGACGTTGGTGTACTGTGTCCAGTAAGCTGAGGGTTGGCATAGGGAGTCTCATATGCGGAAATTTATAATATCATCAGAGGCTCTGATTTAAATCAGTTGGCTTCTCTTTCCCCCCTCACATCTGCCGTATCCGTACATATTTCTTTAATTGAAAAGAGACGTTGTTCTTCTGGGGGCTTCCTTTGAGCATGTTTTGCGGGCCTTCGCTAAATCCTCCTATCTCCTGGAGTTTTTTTTTTTTTGTTTTTTTAATTTGTTTTTAATTCCACCACTGTATGTATCTCTCCGACTGAGCTACTCTCCATGCACTGGCGGAATCTGAGTCAAAGCCATGGCATTTGTCTGTTGCAACTGTGTGCAAAAGTGATGTAGAAAATTCACACAAAATAAATAAAAAAAAAATAAAAGTAAACTACGGGAACGATTGTGAAAAATGACTTGCAACATGCTGTGGCTACTATGACAGTATTTAATTTATAAATGGCTTGATGTGTTTTTATTTTCTGTTGCACTGTGTGACGCTCTTGGCTAAATGGTGAATATGCTTTTTTTTTCGCTGCCAGTTGTGTCGATGGGGTGTACACATTTTGTTCCCCGTCGCATGGATCTCGATTGAGTCATTTATTTTTCATCCACCAGGCTTATATGACAAAAAACATAAAAATTGGCAATATGTTTCTGTTGGCGTAAAATTGCGGGCTAAAGTGAATTGAATTGAAGGCAACTAACATTTAGGCTTAACAGTTGAAAAAAACGCTTAAAAAAAATAAATAGGGCGTCAAGCTTTTATCCTACAAAAGTGTCATGTCGCAGCAAATGACTCGGCCGTTAAGATAAGTAGTCAACGGAGCTGATACAGGATTTCTGATAAAAATTCACAACCCTTTTACTCTATTTCCATTATCTTTTCTAAGAAATACGAATAAAAGCTTCAGTGATAAGGAGCTTAGGCTACCACCACTCATCTGCCACCTGATAGGAGCAGGGACACGACAATCACATAGGAATTGTTCTACATTGCCTAACAAGCTCATAGCAGATCTCATTCGCAGTCCCTGTGGCAAGGGACCCAGACAAGACTTAGCAAATTCAGTTTTCCAATCGAAATCAAACTAGTTCAACATTTCTCCAACTATTTTGCATCAAGTAAGCGACTTGACTCCTTTTGTGCTGCTTCACTTGTTTTTCGCCAGATAGTTCGCAGCTGACCCATCGCTGGTGACTGTAATCTCGATATAGATTGTCTATATCTAGGGAAGCAAACCCTCTTAACTAGCTGTGGTTTGATCCTTATTCGAGTGGTTATATTTTTAGCGGAGGATCGTCCGTATCTACTTTCGAACGTCTGCCAAACTTGTCAGCTAATAGAAGACGAAAATTGCTAAAACATGCTGCTTCAGTTAGCCTTCTTTGTCGGGAAAAGAATGTTAACAAGGCATGCTGACAGCATTATACTGTCAGAGCATAAAATACTTGCGACCCGTGGAGGGTTTCTGCCTGAGAGATTGGAACCTTCCATCCTCTTTGATCCGCAAATAGCTTCATCCATAAAAAGCTGGATCGGTCTTCCTCGTCATTATGCCTGGGGACGATATCACAATAGGTCCACTTGGGTTGAGTCTTGAACCCAATTGGTTAGCCAAACCAAAGTAGCAGCCATTTTCTAGGGTAAGTCTTCGTCGAATCTCTACTAGGGTGTCGTTCGTGGAGTTGTCTTCATAACTACTTCCATATTACTGTTGTCAACACCCCCTTGGACGTTTTGTCCTAGCACTTGTTTTTGAAGCCATGTTAGGGGCAACCGATGATGTCAATGTCGTCTGGTTATCCCGGCAGCTAGACAGATTTGTTGAAGATAGAATGAGATTGAAGAAATCACATGAGAGCTCATCTCCCTGCCGAAAACCAGTGAATGTTTGAAAACTGTCTGGAGAACTGTTTTCATATTGTTCATTGCACTGCATATTTTCCAGCATCCACTGAGGTGAGTGCCATCATATGCGGCTCTGAAGTCGATTTGAAATTCGTCGTCCTTTTCCAGAATTCGCCTTAGTGGGAAGAATTGGTCTATCGTCGATCCGCCGGGCCGGAACCCACCTTGATACGTGCAGATGAGTGGGCTGCAAAAGGGCGTCACGCAGTAGCATACGTTGAATATGGTCTTATATGGGACATTTTAAAAAGGTGCAAGACATACCTTCTATATGATCATCTTCGGACATACTTTCGTCATACTTTCGACATACTTTCGTCCACTTATGCTTGATTGATGAATTGGTGCATGCACCCTACCAAAACATCACCTCCGTATTTGAAAAGCTCCCCTGGTAAACCATCTAAGCCGACGGTGGCCTTATTAGCATTGTCCTACAATTAATTCGGGGACTCACTACGAGCTCGGTGATGTGTAGGTATATCGTTTGAATTTAAGCTAGTGCCTTTCATTTTTAAAAACAAAAACACATGACAGCTCTTTACTTAGGTTCCCAAACGAGATTCTTCGTTAGAAATCTCCGGTAAAAAGATAGGGCGCCTCGACTTGAATATCAGTGGTCTTCTCCAGTGTCTTATTGTACAAATACTGTCTAATATCGATCTGCAACTTCAGACGTCCACATTATGGTCATTAAGCAGAGAAATGCCTCATAAGTCCGTAAAAACCACAAAATTGTCTTTTGGTAGATGGGACGATTTGGAACTCGGAGACAATGTTTTGTTTTTTGATCTGAATCGACTTTATATGTAGAAACATGGTTATTCTTCGATTGAGTGAAACTATATTTACCTACCTACCTACCTTACATAACATATCATCAATTTCGTTAACAAAAGAATATGCAAAATAGTTAAATTAACTTAAAGATACTAACGATGTTCAACCAATGAATGCATTGGTCTCGCTCACATTTTTCACAGCTAATGTTCAAAATACCAGACACCCATATAGATAATCTTTTATTCATTTAAAATTCAACATTTGAGAGATCATAGTTCCATCATTAAACGCAAATTTGTCAGAGATATTCCTCAGAATAAACACAAAATTAAATATCAATCACAATTAAATCAAAAAATTAATTCTCTCAATCAAAACCAAATGGACTTTTAATTGCAAACGTTTTTCATTTTCGCACTATCACTCTCGAAAGAATAAAAAGCCAACACAAACACACTCACATTTTTGTAGACTTTTCTATGTTCTATTTGAAAAATTAACTTCCAACTAAACGCATTGTCTCTACAATGAATCAAAACTGTGTGTGTGTGCTTTAAATCCAAACACAATCCATCTATTGTCATTTTAATCATCGCAAATTTATAACAAACATTTTGACAACTAAATTAAAAGAAACTCTACAAATTATTCAAATGAAATTAAAGAGAGAATAAAAAAATAAAAAAAAAGTCTAGACTCTGTCAGTTGTCAAACAAACAAATTACTAATGCAATCCCTCGTCCCTTTGGCATCCATTTCCATTCGCATTTTAACCTACTACCGTGAAATTTATTATTTTTAAAACACACATCATAAATTTTATTCTAGAAAACAACAATCAATCTCCGCTTTTCATGCAAGTAATTAAATGGAAATTAAACATTAAATTGCGACATCACCGATCTTAGGTTGGTATCTAAATGAGTATATAAATGTATCTATCCGTCTGTGGTTGTAAGAACGAAGCCACCACATAAAATATCTAACATCTTGATTATAATTTAAAATTTATAGTGGCTATGAATGCACTAGTACGAGTGGGTAGGCAGGAGGTACAAAATAAAAATGCCAAAATGGACATTTCAACAGGATAATCAAAAATTTCACACAATTGATATAGTGTGCGTGGTGTGGTCAAACTCTGAGGATTATAACAATCATCAGGCAAACAACTGAAGCAATAATGTTCAATAACAATCTGAACTTGGTACACCTTCAAATTTGGATGGTGCTACTGCTACCTGTTCGACAAAAACATAAATTTTCACTTTGTATCTCATTCATTCCACTGTGAGTATCTATGCATCTGTCGACTTTTATTTGGGAGGTGTGGCCTATGTGTGCTAGAAGTGGATAGCAACAACAATGTATCTCACTCGTTCAAATGATTTACAACCCTCAACTCTTCCGTTTTGGTTGGTTTTTCATTCAATCTTCCCTCTTCTCTTTCTATATACTAAGTCCAATTCGAATTCGAACTTCGGTATCTTTGATGGTGTGTGCGACTTGTGTAACCGGAATAAAGAAATGTAGATACGTTATTCATTCGACAGTGTCACATTGCATTGATATCCACTTCACTGCAGGCAGGGAGCACAGTCAGTGGGTAGTAACGAAATTTTGTATCTCACAGCCATTGCATTGCGTACGGACGACTATGGAGTAATCATCGAATTCGAGAAATAAAATTTCCCGGTCCCAGCCCATTCACACATCTATATACTGATTTCGAAAAAAAAAGTAAATAAAAAAGTGTATCTCTGTGTAGCTTTGTGTATGGTGGCGCGCAAATACAATCAAAAAAAAAGAAAAAACCAAACACGAACAAGAAAAAAAGCAAATTGGAATTTCGAAAAAATAAAAGAAATCCATTCGCGTGTACATAGGTGTACACAAGAGAAAGACGAATAAAAAAAAAAGTTTCGTGTTCGAGCTGTGAGTCGCTATACTCACTAGCGAGTACTGCGTTTGACTATTGTCGTCTCTTCATAGTTCGTCTTGGTCGTGGTCGTCGTCGAAGTCGTTGTCGTTGTCGCCGTTGCTCTGGTAGTAGCCGTCGTTTTGGTCGTGATCGTCATCCCAATCCCGATCCCAACCCAACCAACCCAAACATTGGTATATGTGTGTAAAATGAGAGGGAATAATAAACGAATAATAACGAATGAGGAATAAAAAAAAAAACGTATCTTGTAGATACAATTGTATTTTTATATCGCGTCATATATACTTGCCGTGTATCATTTTATTGATGCTCAGATATTTTTGATTTGAATTATGCCCAACTAGTCAAACTGAAACGTTGGCGCTTCGAGCACGTATTCGCGGAAAAACCATTTGTTTTAATTTTTTTTTTCTCTCTAACCTCTCATGATGAATTATTGTCCACATTATTGCGCGGCTTGGATTCTTTATGCGTTCAATTCACGTGAATGTCAAATAAACAATTAATTTTAGTGCAATAAAATAGTTTAAAAGTGATACGGAGATACCGAGAGAACATTTTTGGATACATATGCACCTGTCGGAAGAGTTCCGCTCTTATTGGACTGAAAGGACAATTAGATAGTGTTATTCTTTTTTTTTTTTTTTATTTTTTTTATTCAAACCGGTGACAGTCATAAATTTTATTATATCGGTGTACCTAGTGGGACAACAATAAGGATTCTGTTAACAACGCGTTATAATCGGAAAAAGATCATGTCCCATCGTCGGGATGGCTAAATGTCCGCTATAGCCTATGTGCAAGGACGAATGTGTTTTGTTTTGTGGAATCCTAATGCCGTTGGATTCAGTACTTTGGCCAATGATCGGGAATATCACTCGTATACGGTGTGTGTGTGTTTTGTAATTTCTATTCTCTCCGACTTGGAAGGAAGATTTATGTGATGATCCTGTTCAGTGTTTTGTTGGATGCTTGATTTATAGTCATTACTCGCTCCAGTTCGGCTTGGAGAGTTATCCCTTGGAATATAAATAATTTGTTTTTGTTTTGATTTTTTTTTTTTAATTTTTTTCGTCTACGATTTCGGGAAAGAGGAACAAGTGTTTTTTTTTTTTAGTTTTGGTGGAGAGTGTAGTAGATGTCATTCAGTGAGATTGTTGATTGATAAAAGGAAAAACATAATTTAAACAGAGGCAAAAGGAGAAGAAGACAATTCAAAGAAGTGACGATTGTGGATTTTGATACAGCAACTGAGAGACAGAGCTAAAAAGGAGCTTAGAAGAGGTAAGTTTTGGAAGAAAACACGTGTGGCATGGGAGGGTAAAGAGACATTTTAATTTTGCATGTGCGGATACAATGCGAACAGTTGTATTTTTAGCAGAAGAGCACTCTGAAACGTTGTTAATTAAGTGATCATTCTTCAAAGGCTATCGTATGTCAGAATAGACTAGATAAACTAACCTAAACGTGAGTGCTAATAAACAACCTTCAAGCAAATTCGAAGCAAGTTTAGTCATAGATAGGTGTAACTACTTGCCAACATTGCAAAGAACACAAATGTTCTAAAGTCGGAATACTCAATTGCTCTCAGCAGCTGTTAGAAGAGTCATTACATTCAATCTTTGCATATTTTTACAAGTGTAGAAGCTCAAAGCAGGTTAAGGAGTTTAGAACTGATGACGTATTCTGTTTCATTTATGATGAATAATTTGAAACGACCTCTGTTGTCAGTTTAGCAATGGTTTACAACTTGCTTGCAGAACAATAGTAGCTCACCACATTCTAAATGAAATGTCACCAAGCTGACAACTTCAGCAATCCGATTCGAAACGGTATAGGTACATATGAGTAATCTGCTTAAAAGCATTTACTTATTCCCTTAAAGGACTTCTAACCAACAATAGGTCAGAGGCTGCAATCTTGTGCAGATGGCTTTCACCACTTCTGTCACGAGTCCATGATTTTGAAGTTTATATCTCCGGCTTGCTAGTTCAAACTTAGATACTCGGTTACTTCCCATTCTAGATACTAACATCAACTTGCATAAAATAAATACCTCTAGTAGTTCTTTAAGACATCTGTCTTCGGTGGGTAGATAGGCAGCTTTCACTCAGATCTCTACATATCTATGGTGTTCCTCTTATTTGAAATGTCCAGTCTGTAAAAAAAGATAAAAAATAAACATCTGGGTTAGTTATTTGGTGATCGTTTGACCGCCCTGAACCATCCCGTAATGAATTTTAGAATAGACAGGTCGCCCAGGTATTGAAATAGTATTTACCAAGGGCCGTCTTTCTTGTTTTGTAAAGGCTGGAGCATTCGTATAGGAAATGAGCTCTGCTCTCTTCTACGCCTATATCGCCGCAGCCTCTACATAAGTCGTCTGTACGTAAACTCATTCTTCTAAGTTGATTTTAAAATAAATACGTTGCTGTGGCATAGTGGTTAGTGCATGGAATTGCTAGGTGAGAGGACACCAGTTCGAACCTCAGCAAAACAATCAAACGCTTTTCGTGGCACCACTTCTTGGCAGCCAATAAAAACCTCCAAGAGGATAATCTGTCTGCCATGCGGAGTCGGCAATAAAACTGTGAAAATTGACATGAGCTTAAGTCCGTTTAAGGCGAAAGGCAATTTTTACCAATCCATTTGTCACGGTTTTAGTTGTTAAATTGGTAGCTTTTAAGGAGTATACCGCAGTGATAGGATTTCTTCCTCTGATCGCAGTGGAAATGACCTCAAGAAGCCTAGTATTTTAATTCAGTGGTTTCAATGGTCAATGCGGACTGCTAAGCGACTAACACAGGTTCGAGTTCGCAGACAACCCAACCATTTTCGCACTTACACCTCGGAGCAGGCTATGAAAAAATTCCAAAAGTATTAATTATGGTGAAAACACTTTTCACATCCTCCTTGCGGAGGTAGCAATAAAAAATTGAAGGTCCCTTCCATTCGAGCGAAAAATGTAACACGCACAACACAAATGGTTACGAAAAACTAGACCTTGTTTCTATAAGATTAGCATATATAGGTATTTTTAAATCTAAGTCACTCTTTTCCTCTCCAAATATGACCTTCCCAAACATATGTACATAGGTAGGTACCTACCAAGAAATCCTATGATTGATGATGTTGCTTTCAAAGTACTGGATTCAATTACATCTAACATAAACGACGGCGATGTTTTAAGCTTGGTTTCATTAATTTATGACTTACGGGTATTTAATCGATACGGGTCTCGGTTTATCTTTCAAGTTCATATTTTCATATTTTTAAAAACTCGTGCTGACTTTCTTAGTGACGGGACATTACTACCAACTCGTTCAAGGTAAATAGATATTTTTGTTAAAACAGTTCAAGTTCCGATTGGTTTGTATTGTCCTTGATGCTATAACTACGTCAAACCTTCAAATGAATCAATGTCCTGCGAAAAGCAATTGATTCGAATAATCAAGTATTTCCCATAAAGTATTTCAGTTCCACGGAAAACTTAACTATGCTCATCTGAGAAAGCATAATTGCAATGCAATGTATCATAAGTTTTAAACTTTAGGCATAACCTAATACTTTATTTGAGGTTTGCCTAGAACTTGTCCAAGACGTTCACCTTATATGGGTGTCGGGGAACAGAGACATTCCAAGCAACTGTATGACTGATGCTACTTAATAGAAACGCGATCAACATCGCCAATCACAGATGGACAGTAGGTAACACCTGTCTCATCACCAAGCAGATTTGGCCAAGGCTGGATCTCAATCTTTCTCACTGTCTCATCAGACGGAAAAGATTGCTAATAAGCATCTTAGTAGGTGTCATAACAGGACACTACAACATCGGCAAGCACGCCTATAGGCTGGACCTCCTCAACAACAACTTTTGCAGAAACTGCATGAACGAGGAGGAGGAGAAAACGATTCTCCATCTTCTTTGTACATGTCCAGCCCTCTCAGCTCGAAGAAGAGCATACTTCGGAGCCAGCTTCTTTCACAACCTAAGTGAACTGGCTCACATCAGCTTCGTAGCAAGCTCTGCGGATAGTATTTCTAGTGAAGTACGGATCCATGTGGTAGCACAAAGGACCTTATCTGGTCTAAGGAGGTTGTATCTGCAGCCTGCCACTCTTACCCAACCTAACCAAACCTAGTCCAAGACGTTTCCTAAGATTGCCTTTGGTTTTACAAAGCTTTTTGAAGGTTTAGATACACAATTTCTTAAATACTCATCGGCATTTCTATACATGGTGGTGGTTTAAGCTCGCCACCTTAGTTTCGTAAAGATTTTTCCCTTCCATTCTTACTTAGGTGGTGCTGCAGTCTGAGGTAGACCTGATTCTCAATCTATCGATCCTTCTGTGTGGTTGGTGATGGCTTACAACACCGAATAAGCTATAAATGACTACACTTTCAGGTATCCAAACAAATTGATCCTTCCTAACTCCAGTAACTTGCCAGTATCGCTGACCATGCTTCTGAAATGTTGCTTTCTAGCTACGAATTCACATCTTAAAAGGAGACATAAAGGAAAACAGATCCCACACAGCAAGTTACATGGTAAATTACCAATTGTTCCTTTAGCCCTTGTGTTACAATTATCACCACAGGGGTTCCAACAAGTATTATGCAACATCTCTTCGACCAGTATGTGTCACTCCACCTTCCCTCTGCGTGTCGCTATTCTTCTTGCGCAAAAAAAAAAAACAAAAAAGGATCAATATCAAGTGGTGGCTAATTGTGGTACTCTATATACCATGTAAAGCAAGTTCACAACGCCATATGTTGGTCACTACTCTAGGTAGCGAACACATTCCAATGACAAAAGAGAAATGGGAAATTTTCACGTTCGAGTGACTGCGCGTCGGAGGCGGCGGGTTAGTCTACACGCCATTTCTTTTGTTTCAGACTAGGGCTGGCATATTAGAGTATAGAAATACTTCTTGACTTACCCAGTTGTTGCAAACGCGTGTATGACGTATGTTGATTTAGAACACCTCCTCCTTCATGACTGTCTTGGATTTATGACCTTTAAACGAAGTGAAAATTCTTAACTAGAACGAAAATAAATTTCTCGCGACGATAAGATACACGCAACCGCCTCCAATGGACAACAAACAAACAAACAAACGAATGAATGAATTAAAAGGACATTATTCGAAATTCGAAAATAATTTCACATATTTACTCCCCTGTCGATTCCCGGTGAACAATTGGTGTGTTGAAACCATAAATATTGCTATAACAACCCAAAAACAACCACTTACACTCACTCTCAGGAGAGAGAAAGGACGATAAATCATCTCAGATTTATGATGTATTTTTTTTTGTATCTTTTGAAGATATGAGTATGTCCTCAGCACCACCGGTGACCACAAGGCAATTAACACAACAAAACTAAACATTAAGGACAAAATGAACCGAGGACAACTACTGAATCCGAATGAGTGAACACTTACAGAAACACACAACAAAACACAAACAAAGCAACAACAGAGCGACCTCAACAAACTAAAAAATTATTTATGACTATTTTTATGAGGTGCTTACAAATTTTTATGAGCATTTAATGGGCCCATCTTTCACGCCGCCAGGCGTTTTAGGCGAAAGCAAAGCACTTTTTGTTTGTTTGTGTGTGGTTTTACGTTTTTTTTTTTTTTTTAATTTATGACGTTGCCACGAGTCCATGAGATCAGTTCCCAATCAGGGATGACATTTTCTCATGATCACCCGGTAAGGGATGAAATTCAACAATTCATTTGCCTCTACTTAAGGACGAATCAAGATGCAATCCTTTTAACCTTTGTTCGATTGATTTATGTGTGTGAATGTCATTAAACAAAAAAAAATCTACGTTTGGCATTTGATTTGGGTAAACCTTTGAATAAGTTGACAAAAAATTAAGCAAAATATATTTTTATGCATGATCTGCATGATCAAATATTCAAAGTCTAAGTCTAAGACTCAATCGAAGAACAACGGATAAATTATAAGCCTTTGACTGAACAAAAACTGACTCAACGAATGACAGAAAATAATTTATTGCATAGCTGCCTTGTCTTCAGTGACTTTTCCTTCGGGGATTTAATTAACACCAATTGATCTGTATGTCGCTCTTCAAAACAATTTCAAATAATTTATGGTAATTCCAATGGTGGTACTCTGTTGGTGCGGTGTATATATATGTATGAAATTTAAATACTAAATTGATTCGTTTTGCATTAATGGAGCAAACGAGAGAGGTTCACAGCCGCAAGGCATATTCAATAAATGGCGAGACTCCCATTTGTAGTTTTTATTTTGAGGTTTGGGGAGGAACTAATTGCTGAAAATTAGGAAGACACATTGAATCTTTTAAATAAAATTGTGAATCTTTAAAAGAAAAGCAAAAAATTTGTTAACGAGGGGGGAATATATTTATTTTTCTCTATCTATAAACGATTTCTTCTTCTTTTTTAAACAAATAAAGATGAGATAATTATTGAGGAGCTTTATTTTCCCCTGTCTGTCATATGAAATCGGATGTTGATTTGAAGCGGTTCAAGACCGTAGGTATATCCAGCAAAAAAAAGGAAAAAAACATCAAGGGTCACATCAACGAGGGGGTGATTGAAATTGGCATTAACGAACGATTGCAGAGATGATTGTATCATGTAACCTTCACTCGGATATCCAAGGATCCATTGCGTTTCCCTGACGTGGAATGACCAGTCTGAAAGAGGAGACAACTATGAGAGGTTTCGATCGACATCCCTACGATCGAATTCGTAATATATTTTAGAAATGTTTTTGGTGGCTTCTTAGACAAGCCGCCCAAGTTGTTGAAGGGCCCTCTTTCTGGTTCTGCATAGACAGGTTCATTCTGTGTTCTAGTTGTGCTCTCTTCTACGGCAGTGTCGTCTGTACGTAAACATATTTTTTCCAAGGTGTCCCGCTAGTAGGTTATGGCCTATGACAATCTCTATGCAGAGCGTTAAGTTTTATCTATTTAGCATAAGAACGTGCCTTGTTTTTATTTTGCTATTATTTATCTCGATCACTCGTCAGCTTGTCTTTGAAAGTCTAGTGCTATGTTGGATTCAACGAGTGCTCATAATGTCATTTCATTCCCGTACATACCAGTGGATTATATTGTGTCCCGGGACACATATCAGTATTACGTTGTGATGAACGAAGCTACATATGTTGTATCTTAAGCCGAAATCAGATTAAGCGTCTATTGCGACAAGAATTTGAAAAAAATCCGATGGAATCAAGCCTAGCAGTGAATGCATCATTTTAAAATTGAATTTAGAAATGTAAGTCAAATCTAACTCTATTACGTTTTTTGAATAAGCATACCTGTGTATATCATGGCCTTTACTTTTACTGAGTTCTCGTATTTCTAGACGCAAACCAGCTCTTAAAAGGGAAAATCATTTCAGTGACGATGACAAGTAGTTATAGATAAAACCTTTAGTTGGACTATGCATTCATAATTGCTATCGACGTTGGATAGTATGTGACATTGTTGGCCATTTAGTTACCGACTTTTTCAGTAGAATTACGGCATCATACAACGAATTTGGCAACCTGCTATCACGCAGATAAGATAAACAAAGTAAAGTCCCCGTGTTCATTACCAATACTCAAAAAAAAATTATTTTAATCTGTCAACAGAAAGTTTTTCCAAGCTATCTTGAAATAAAGCCGAACTTGCAGTTTACACAGTACAATGGTCAACAGTGCTGGATTTCTGGTCAAAAAAGCGAAATTTTTGAAGCTAGGCTGATGTGTCAATCAATTTGAAATGAAATTATCGAGGCAGACAACACACAGATAGAGTGCACTTACGTAGCCTCCCTAAGATACTTTTACAACTTAAAAATAATATTAGAACTCAAAGATTCTTACAAAAGAGTAGTAGCTGTCTTACTTATCGTGCAACATTTAGTAAAACGGGCAAGGTCAGAGTTTTGTAGAGCATGATTTTGGATCTTCGAGTTATCCTTCAACAAATGTCTACCTTATTGTCATATGTAGAGTTTATATTTACCCCTAGACAGAAGTCTTTCAATACCTCAAAAATTATAGCTGTCGATTGTCAAGCTCTGTCCAAGACGGTGTTGAACGGATCAGTTTTTATCTCATTCACTCGTTTGTCCAGTTCTTCAATCGTCATAAAAGCTTGAGTAATGGCACGCTGGGAACGGGCGATGATATCGATATCGTCTCTGTACCCCAGCAGCTGAATGGATTTGTTAAATATAGTGCTTTCTATGTTAACGCAGGCCTTTTGCACCATCTACTCCAGCACAAACAAATCACACCACAGCGCGTTTCCTTGCAGAAATCCGGTGCATGTTTGGAATAATTCGGAGGTTCTGTTTCCAGCTGCACTGTGCATTGCGAGTTCTCTAGCGTGGCATGACACATCCGGATCAGTTTTCTCGGGTTATGCTGTTGTATGTGGCTTTTAAGTCGATGAAGAGATGCTGAGTATCGACTTGGAACTCGCTAGATTCTTCCAGGATTTGCCGCAATGTGAAGATTTAGTTTATCGTCGATTTGCCGGTACGGATTTGCCAATGAATGTTTCAAAAAGGCTTTAGTCGTTCACACATTAAACTGGATAGGATCTTGTAGGCTACATTAGACAGTTGTATGCCCGGGCTGAGCTAATAGTCCAATCGTCCGATATGCATACTTATAACCAAATTCTGTAAAAGAAAAAGCAATCAGAGTCATTTTTTGGTTATCTTCCCCCAAACTACTGAAGGGACTCACAAGAAACCTTTAGGTCTCCAACTAGACGTAATGATTTTCTTATCGATCACTCAATCTCTTAACTTATCAAAACGTAAGATGACATTCTGACTTTTCTTAGTCAATGATATAATTCTCTGTCCGTCCACTACTAGACAAGATGCACGGGGTTGGGCAGGTACCTATCTTCTATTTTTTCGGAATTTCTTTGAAGTCAAAGTTTTTCTATAAGCTTATAGGCTTATACTAGATGAAATCAAAAACAAAACATGTCTGCAAATTTTTTATGTTTGCAAATTTTTAAAACAAAAAATTGGTCGTTAAAATTAAAATTAATAATTTATTTCAAAAAAATAATTTTTTTTCTACAGATATTGAATGTCGGCACCTATTGTAAAATTTTTCTATATATATTTCCATCGCACGGGTATACAAAAAAAAAACCAAACGCCATTGTATTCTGTTCGTTTCAAGTTTTTTTTCTTTTTCGAAAAGAGCTCGCGTGTATTTCGTGATTCCACCAACTAAACTTGGATATCATGACATTTGTTATGTTGATGAATTAGTTTCGAGACGACGCAAGAAAACGAAAAGAAAAAAAAAAGTTCTCTTTCCCATAGAAACAGAACCAACAAAAAAATAAACGAAAACATGTATGTACATAGGTACATTACATACAGACATACAAATATATGAATATATTGAGTATGACAAGGTAAAAATGGCATTTATCAAAATGTACCCCTTTTTTGGAGAAGAAAAAGGGTTGAAACGACAAAAATATAAATTTTAATAAAAATAACGCGTTGAAATGTGCTTGCATGCGACTAAGCATATTCCGCTCAATTTCTTTCTCTTCCTGTACGTCAGGGATGGTAGAACCTATTTACCTTCTGGGGTATGATTTTTGTAAATGAGTTACAATTAAGTGAAATTTCCAAAGTAATTTACAATTTTGATAAAATGAATTCAGTTTAGTAGGTTTCGTCTATAATGAGTAAATTGGAGCCTTATGCTGTTCCTGCATATATTATACGATAGATAGAACGTATGTGGTTAGACAATTTCATATGTAAAAAGGTTGTCAATTGTATGAACAAAAACTACGTGACATTTCATAAGAATAGGTAAACGTAAAACCTAAAAGAATTCAACATTGATGGCCTCATCGGAATTGCCCGATACGACACTGCAATATTGCAAAGCGTAACATCGCCAAAGTGTATCCCAACGTATTCCGACGCATTTCTCTTTCAAAGGGCGATATTCACATTGAAAATTACTTTGGGAACAGTCTCGCGGAACTTGACCTTGTTCCGATGAATCCTCTGAAAGCGTTGAGATCCAAGAGGAAACCAGCATAGTTTTTCTTCTTATTTCAAAGAAATAATCCCATTAAAGCAAGGTTTTCTTAAAAACCGTTAGAATAGCTTCACTGTGATGCATAAATTCAGAGCGAAATGACGAAAAGAAAACTGCTCCTTCCATTTCGGTTGAAAGCAATCCTTCCTTATCAGCCCGTCTAATATTGGGAAATTAGGATTGGATACTTTCTGAATTTTTAAAGGTTGGATAGCTGGAGATGTAATCAACGCCATCAGCCTACAGGATCCTTAGCGTTGCAATGAAAAAAAAATGTGAGAAGAGTGGTGGAAAAAGTGGTTTGAGTGGGTTGTTAAGCTATTGTGAGTTACCTTTCGAAGACTAATTTTCCCTGGAATGTCCTGCATTGTTTGATAGTTGAAGGGCCGTATCTTCTAGTAGCCTGAAATGACCGATATATGTATGCATACTTTAAACTTTTTTTATGTTTTCAATGAAATTTCGATAATATGGCAGTAGGACACTTTCTGTACGCCACAAGGTACATCATTTTGACACGCGACAGTTCTTAAGCCTATTTGTTTGCTAGTTTTAGTAGGTTACCATTCAAAACGAATTGTCAAAATAAGTCCTATTTTGGTTGCAGGATGATAAAACGATGACAGGCAATGGAGTACTAAGGTTTAACTTCTTGCGACTATTACTCTAGTTGCTATCGTCAGTGAATGTCACCGATCTCAACTTTTTTCATCGAAAACTGGAGTTAAAGGTCTCAAAAAATTGAACTCTGTTTCGTGTCCAAAAATCGAAAAGTTCATAGAAAGTAGATGCCTCAGACACAACCGTGGACAGATATTAATTTAAGGTAGTTAGGAGCATTGTCTACACAAGCTCCACTATTGGCTCAGCTTATGACACAAGGGCTGAGATCAAGAAGGGAATTGACTAGCAACGCCCTCTCAGGAAGGACTAAATTGACTCATGATATGCAGAGAGATTTATCGAAACAGATCACAAAAGTGGCTCCATGTATACAAGACCCTTACCATCCCAGTCATTTTCTGTGGTACAGACCCATGGACCTCGAGTTGGTTTTAAAGAAACATTTTTAGAGTGATGTACGGTTCCATCTGCATAGATGGTAAGTGAAGAAGGAGGTACAACGACGAATTTGTTAGCTAGAAAAGTCCAGATAAAGCAACTGAGATGAATGGGATATGTAGATCCAATTCACACTAGCGCTCCAGTGAGGAAAGTCTCCAAATGTCTCTTAGTACTTGCAAATTGATAGAGACCTTGGTGTGCGAAACTGGAGACAGCTAGCTAACGATCGGGCTGGCTGAAGACGATCCTTGGCCTAGGTTCACCCAAAATTGTAGCGCCATCATAAGTACGTTTCGTGTCCTTAAATCAAAGCGCAAAGGACAAAAGATTCGGTTAAATTTTGTGCTGATTGTGTTATAGATCTCCTTTATTTGGGCAGGAACGCTCATAACATACTTGAATTTACTTAACCTTATTAAATCTCGGCTGCGGCCAATCTGCTTACAAACAAATTGTTTAAAAAAAAACCAAGATATAGGACTTATTCCTCAGAGATGTAAAAGTACTTTGAGTCCAGTTTTTCTGTAAACTCAAAGTGACAATAGTTGCTCAGTACAATTTTCCTGGGGACCTCCTCAAAGATGACACATCAACTATCGTAGTTTCCTGAGAAAAAAGCAAAGTCGTATAGAAACGTGTATATTGTTTCATGAGAACTCAAATCTTTAATTGGCGGCCATTTTTATTTATGTATCTAAGTGTTCAATTACCTTCTAGAAAATTATGAGAAATTTTTAGAACAAAAAGCATACCAATCAAGGCAGCCCGCGGCTCAATTCGAATGGTGAAAGTCAGACTTTTAAATGAGCCAACTTACAGCCTGAATTTCCTTAAAAATGATTGGAGAATGTCATTGAAAGACTCTACAAAAAGATTGCCTTACATGCGATAGTAACTAATCACGAAGCAACTTTTATCGAAGGCCAATGCCTCAACAGCGTTATTTTCTGTCCGAACCATCATAACTGTATTGGTGTATAACTTCTGTGCTTTAGACATTATTCTCCAGTATGCTACATAGACTTAACAACCTTGTTTTAGCTTTAAGAAATTTAAATTTGATAATGCCTCGCCATTGCAACACTGAAAACAACTCGCCTTCTTTGTCTGTTGGCGCTAAGGATAAAGGGTAGTTAACATCTAGGCTTTTATCATATTCCCATGAATATTGTGTTCTCGGTTTACTTTGTTAAACAATTTGCTTCATTATCCCGCATACAAAGACACTAGACACCTTTTAATATCCAACTTCAGCAAAACTTAATTGTTTTTTTTTTTTTTTTTTTTGAATCTCGTATCTCGATTGAACCACAATATTTTTTTTTTTTAAGTTTAGGCATAATGAATCAATTATTATCCATAAAAGATGAGAAGAATGATAAAATTATATTTTAAAGCTTAATCACGGTAATAAGCTACACAGTATTGCAAAAGGTAAAAACACAAGTTTGCCTTCAACCTTTTTCCGCTTGATTACTGTGATTACAATGGAAAACAAAAATTGAACTAACAATTTCAATAAGCTGGTGTACGAGTACTTTTGCGGAGGAAAATTACAGTGTGACCATACGTTTGGCAAAGTGGACAAGAAGATATGCACTTAGGTCGGCATGTGCATGCCCCGAAGACCACTCGATATGTATTTAACTCTAGGCTTGAAGCAATTACTATCAGGAAATTGAAAATGTGTTCATATTTAAGGAAAATGTATTTATTTAAGCAATAATTTGCAGTTTAAAGGTTCTACTTGATACTAGAACGACATTTTTAATTAAAGCGAACAAAGTTTAGTGAACTTTTGTACAAGCAAATGTTAAAAGTCTTCAGTAGAAGAAGTTTAAACACATAAAATTTACAAAATGATACATCTCTGCTTATATGGTAGACAAGTGAACATTTCAAAGCATTAATGACTGCTATATCCTTAACCTTCTCGTTCCAGCTCCTTTCAAATGCATTTTACAAACTGTCGACTGAATTTGAATATCTTATCACAATAGGCAGTATTCGGATACGATATCTATTACTTTAATCAACTGAAACATACATACACAGTTTTAAAATCTCCCAAGTTTTTTTTTAGATCTAGCGCCTAGTCAAAGGATCTTATATATCTTGTGTCCTACTGTGTGAAACCGCACCTTTGTCTCGTTTTGGCACTTCTATTCTACATATTTCGTCGGCAAGTACCATTCTCCTCTAGCTCTGTCGTGGTACCTAGCTTAATCTAGCATGACTACGTTTTCGTGGACAGTCAAGCAGCAATAAAATCTCTGAAATCGATGTTCCTGGCGTCAAATTTTTTGGTACCCGGAACATAGGAACATTCCGGCAACTCCGCAGATAGGGTAGATCTCTTCGGAATATTGCGCATTTGGCAGGCACGCCAATCATCTAAGCCTCCTATATAATGATTCAAGTAGAAGCTGCATGGACCAAAAGAAGGAAAAGATGATTCTCCACCTTCTCTGTATGTATCCGTACGTATCTGTAGCCTCCAGTCCTTCACCGTAAGCTCCGGCTGGTTCTGCGGGAAATTTTTCTAAAAGAAATCACAGATGCATGTAGTATCACAAAGGACCTTCTCTGGTCTAAGTGTGGCTGTCAAATGGAGTCTGTTTCTCTAACCTTAACTAACCTAACGTCAAGTTCCGATCTTGATTGTCGCTCGTCTCTGAAGTAAATGTCAGGATGTAGTTGTGTTATACTTACACATATGAGCCTCTTGCTACATGTCAACTTATATTAGAGCAAGATGGCATCAAGAAACTGGCATGACATGTCAATTTTTCAGGCAGATCTGGTCAAGAATGATATCAAAGACCATCTGTGCGTCTCTTCTTTTGTGCTATGTAGGCTGTCCACAGATACCAGGCCGTTTCGCATGTATCTAGCTGATGGCTTCAACACTTGTGTGGTTTTTTAAGAAGCTTTTTGGAATCGTTACAAAGAGGAGTCCTTCTTCAAAGTTTATCTGACATTTAGTTATCTGGGACGTCCACAGGCCCTAGTACCCAGCATATCTCGTTTAGATACCTTTTGCAGACTCTTACAAGCTATGACCGAATTATTCAGAACTTTATTGGCTGTCTACACGTTTACTTTTAGGTCTTTGCATCGTCCATTTTAGAACCGTCAGTGTAGAAGGTCATTTCCTTTTTATTGATAACTTTTTGTTTCCTTCTTGTGGATCAGCTGTCAAATGTTTCTCCAAACCTGTTTACAGTCAGCCATCGAAATAATAAATAGGGTTGACTGTAAGGATCCTGATAACCACAATATTGTCCTAACCTACGCCTTGCAACCATTTAAGCTACTATCGTGCTGCAGTGCAGAGCAAGCGCAATGAAGCTTTAAATAGTTTCCATTGCCACCGTGGGTGTTGTTCTTATTCATCCTATGAATCCATTGTAGGCTGCCCTCTAGATCTTTGTTGAGGTTTGAAATTGCTTACCAAGAACCTTCCACCATACTGACCAATACACAAAAGCTGGTTTGAACGCATTTTTGCATGACTAGAAGGCTACACATACTTTTTTGATGTCCTCATCAATATCCTTCAAATAGGTTACAGCTTTCCTTGTGTCTATTAGTTCAAGTAAGAGAAACTTACTGTAACCTTAGAGCAGCGAAAAATTGGGGATATATTGAGGTTACTCCATCAAGAATCTGACCAAATTCCATTGGAAATCTTTGCCCTAAATATATGAATTTAAAAAAACAATTTAACTCGTTTCGAATGCACTATAATTTGAACTCAAGTCAAATATATATTTGGCCTAAAGAATTTAAATCGCACTCGCGGGCCTTAATTTTCTTTCTTTAATCGAAAATCCATAGTTGTTTGCACGCATCCACTAATGCACTGCACAAAAACTGACAGAAGTATCTACATATCTACTCACAAAGATACAATCCACCACAACGACCACCATCACCACCAACACCACCAAGACCGGCACCGTCCACGAAACCCATAATTTTGAACCAATGGGCAATTTAGCCCTTTAGCAAGTTAAACGAAACGAGAAACAAAACAAAAAAGTTCCAAAAAGAAAACCCAAGTCGAAAACAGGAAATCCACCGAAAGAGATAAGGAGTCCTGCTGAATCGCAAGTGGGTACTTGTACTCCATCAGAAGGATCAGGCATTAACCTCAGATAGAGAGAGCAAGAGAGAGGGAGAGTACCCCCTGTGCCGCACTTGGGCATTTTAAATTACTTTTCTCCTAAAGGTTACCCACTCGTCCTTGTTGCTGTTGGTGTTGTTGTTGTTGTTGGATTTGGCTCCTTCAATTGTTTAAGTAAAAGAACCCAAAGAGCACATGAAACCGGCCGGCACGCCGTCCCCGGCCAAGAGACAAGAATGAGAAAGTGGACGTGGTTGTGGATGTGGACGCTAACAACAAATATCGTTATTAAGCTTGCAACACGGCCTGCCGGCCGGCCGGCACTATGGAATGTTGTAAGCTATTTATCTCGATACGGGTTAGAGAGACACACAAACGCGAATGAGGTCCGGGTGAAGGGCCGCAGCAGAGCCAGCCAACGCATTTATCGATTAATTTAGCGAGAATGGCCGCAGAAATCAATATGAGAAGAGTAGGCTTCTTCGTTGCACTCACACACTGGCCTGGCACAGCCCAAAGTCACTGTAGCAAATGGCGGTGGTCGGTGGTCGGTGTTCGGTGACGAAGGAGGATTCCCTGTTAAATTGTTTTTAGTGCTGTCTTGCATTGGGGTTATTGCCTTTTTTTGGTTTGTTTTAGTTGTCAGCGGTCCTTGACCGAAGGAGGCGTTCTCCTTTTTCTTTTTCTATTTTTCCTCTCTTGCAATTGCATAACAAGTCATTTAGATTCAAGATTTGGTCTCATTCACTGATTTCGTTTTGTTTTTCTTTTGCAGGATACCACATACCACCAGACTGGATGCGTTGAGTGTTTTTACAACTTTTTGTCAGCCGGAAGAAAGTGCAAACCTCATCAAAATGGATCCCGACTGCTTTGCCATGTCCTCGTACCAGTTTGTCAACTCCCTGGCCTCGTGTTACCCGCAACAAATCAATCCGCAGCAGAGTCACCAACCTAATTCGGTCACGAATGCTGCGAACAGTCAAGCGGGCACCGGTGCCAGTGGACCCGGCAGTGGTGCAGGCGGTGGCGGTGGTATACCCAATCCCACGGGGGGTGGTGCGACGCAAACTCCTAGCGCAAATGACTATTTCCCAGCGACAGCAGCCTACACACCGAACCTCTATCCGAACACACCACAGGCGCACTATGCAAATCAGGCATATAGCTTAGGTGGCAGTTCAGGGGCGCAGCCAAATCCCGCCGATATGGTGGACTACACACAATTGCAGCCACAGCGTCTACTCCTACAGCAACAGCAACAACAGCAGCAGCAGCATACGCAACAGCAACAGCAACAGGCTAGCTGTAAGTATGCGAACGATCCGACAACACCGACTGGCAATAATAACCAATCGATAGCGAGTCCACAGGATCTATCGACACGCGATATCTCGCCGAAGTTATCGCCCAGCTCGGTGGTGGAGAGTGTTGCCAGATCGCTGAATGTGAAGAATGTCGTGGCCAGTGGAGTTGGTGGCGCAAGCGGCGTCGTCGGTGCCGGTAGCGGCAGTGGTGTTACATCGTCCAATGTTAATAATAATCACAGTAGCAATAGTCATACGACAAATGTTCCAATGCATAGTCCAAATGGTGGTGGCGATACGGATTCGGAGAGTGATAGTGGTAACGAGGCTGGCAGTAGTCAAAATAGTGGCAACGGAAAGAAAAATCCACCGCAGATATATCCATGGATGAAGCGTGTACATTTAGGACAAAGTGAGTACACGTATACCTACATAAACATTTTTATACATATTTTTCAATTTTTTGTAAAGTTCAAGACCAAAGGAGAGGTAGCTTGTATGCACTTTGGGACAATCTCAGATCTCCAATCTTTTGTCCATCTATCGCGTGCAGTAGTAAACTATAGCCGCGGTGGTCCAAGCTTACTACGTAACTTATTTGGTTTGCAACAATGTGACCTTGGCTTTCATTGCGACAATAGTGCGGCACCTTATCTACTGTTTAAGGGTTTTGAAAACCTGCGAAGGAGCTTGTTCTGGAGGATAAGTTCAATAATCACTTGAGTAGTCATCCAACTCCGGAGACCCTTTTTTTATTTAATAAGGGAAGCTGGTGGGCTATTGTCTCTACAGCTTCTGCGAAAATTGTTGAAGGGGACACCCATTCTAGTTGAGTACTTACCTAACAAGCAATGCTCCTTGAGGGCTTCTTCTATAGTGAGGCCCTTAATGGGCAGAAGTCATTTCATTCTCTTCAGATCCAGGTTAGGCCACATCTGTTTGGACAAAAGACAAGTGTTGATATTTACCCTTCTGCAGGCTTCAGTGTCGAGTCGAGATTTTATCAATTCTATAGAAGCAAGCGGTTCCTGTCTATCTTCTTTAAAGCGCATGACGAGCTGCTGAAAATAATTGGAATCTGCAGTCATAGTACCTTAACGTCCTCGGATAATGTATAAACTCAAAACGCTTTAACATACTTTAACAGCCATTCGTTTAAGTATTCTTAGTCGCATTTTGCCTAGGGGGTAATGGAAAATTAGCTAGCTTGGTTTCCAGTAGTTAAGACTTCCTTTCATCCTTTCTTACTGACCTTTAGCCCCTTTTTCATTTGATACTTCAGAATAGTATCGTTGTCTTTCCCCATTGCGGACCGGCATTTTCATATTTCTCTCCGGTTGCGGCTTTACTCTTTCTTTCCGGTAAGGCTTTCATCAGGCTTATGTAATCTCAAGAGGATAGGTTCTGGTTTCTTTTCTGTTTTGAGTATCTTTTCTATGAAGGTACATACTCGATTCCAATTCTGGTGGCTCGTTGACTTGACATTTGGTCTCGGAATGAATGAACGATTTTTGTTCAATTTTGGCTCTTAGATTGCAAAGTCGAGGTTTTGAAATACCAATGTCTGGTTACAAACTGGCTGACGTAGTAGTCAAATTGCTCCGTGTTCCCATCCCTTCAATTTAGCAACGTTTGGAATCAGCCTCTGCTTTCTGAGCTTAATCTCTCTTGCCACTGCTATGGTCAGCTTAGTTAATCCACTTAGCTTTTCAGTTCTTAATAGGTGTCATCACGGGACACTGCCTAATAGGCAAGCATGCGTACATTCAAATGATTTTTGTAGAAGCTGCATGGATGAAGTAGATTTTTTGTAGCTGCCCAGTTCTCTCCCACAAAAGAAGACTCCATTTAGGAAAATTGTACTTCAAGGACTTAGACGATCTGCTAAACACAGATGCCAGAAAGTTCTTTGGCTTCATCAGAAGCCAATTGGTTCAACGGGTACAACAGATCCATGTGGTATCAGAATGGACCTATCACTAAGTGTGCTGGCACCCAGTTCAACCTTACCTAATCAAAGCTGTTCAGTGCTCAATTTCGCTCATGGACGTGGACTAAGGAGTATGTCTCCCAAAAGGAGATTGTTCAAGTCACTCGCATCTTCGATTTACGCATCTATAATAACATGAGCTGACTTTTTTGTTTACACTAAGAAGCACCTTTCCCTAATGTTTTTTTTTTTTTTTCTATCTTTTGCTTTGAAAATTACCAAAATCTCTTTAGGTACTACAACGCGGCGTTGGTGGCGCATCTGCCATTTATCACATCTTCTTTAATTTTATTATTTATGATTAAAAAATCAACCCCTCAACATTTCAATACATCTTTTCACTTTAATATATCATAAAATTCTTTTAAAATTAAAAATTAAAAAATCCTCCTGTTTTGTATAACATTTCATTTACAATTAAAAAAAAGAAACAACCACCCACTCCCTGTCACTGCTCTAATCCAATCATATCACTTAAACGAAACAAATTTTCTCTTAAATAAAAAAATTTCAAGATCATCCTCTAACTCACTAATTTTCGAAAATTCATTCGAAAACAATTCGTGAAATATCTTGAATGGAAGTCAAGAGTTAATTTTTCAAATTTTTCACATTCACTTCCATGGTGCGACGTCATCTTTAACTCGGTCCGTCGCTCTATCTCGCTTGTTGTTTTGCATCGTCGACGAAATTTAGTAATCATCTGAGACTTCTTAAATGAGATTCGATGGAATATCAAGAACGCACTTTTCAAGCACCCTGTCAAAACACGTAAACATCGATGGGGGTTTTTTGGTCGAGAGAAATCCCAGCGTTTTTGAAAATCATCAGACAACACAGGCAGTGTATCTGTTGGGCTGCATATATAGTTGTATCTGAACGTGGAACATTGGAGTTTTTATTCTATTTTTGGAGGGAAAATCGATTTGTCTTGAGGAGTGTCGATGAAATAGTAGCTTATGAGGATCGTGACAGCGTCATTGATGGACAAATTCACGACCGATATGCGTGGAATAAACAAGTGTTATAAATTATAATTAGAAAATTTCTTAAGGCCCTGTTATGGATACGAAGATAAATTTTGTTGAAGAATGGTATCTGGTCTGTTGTATCTGAGATGCTAGTGGAACTGAACATGATTTTTAAAATACAAATAGAACTGCCATGTTTTTTAAGGTTTTTGCACAAAGATTTTGAATTCAGAAAAGTCTTTTTACTGTCTTTACTGTAGAGATCTCGGAATAGGACAAGGTAATCTTAAGGTCAGTTAGGCGTAGTTTTCTATTTCGTTTTTGAATATTTCAACTGGGGTTTTGAACAAAACAAAAGTGTTTTGGATGCATGTTGCCTTGGAAGTGATTAAGCAAAAGCATTTCCTAAAACAGAAGTGATTCGATGAACTTTGTTAACAGCATCTCCTCCCCAATTCCGGGTTTAATTATCAATAATCACAGACAGTTAGATAGCGGTAAGGTCTGGGGTGGATCTTCATTTACCTTGAGGTGAATTCGAAGACTCTCTCTCTTGCCCTAGGTCCCAGCTATCTCCCCGATTTGATTGTCCAGGTTGTTTTTGTATCTTTTCTCGGAAGTGGCAACCTATATACACCGAAACAGTACACTGAGATGCTTGCACATACATCCTAACTCTGTTTTGCTCTTGAAGGTTGAAAATGTTCTAACTTATTTATCAGGTCAGTGACCCTTGGAAGGTCTGAGCCTAATCTCATCCTTCACAGTCCTGGTCACGCTGCTTCCAGTTTAGATAATCGAAAAAGAGTTTGCTTAGCGCGCGAAGTCGGACATTCGCTGACCAAGTAAAATGTGTTTTCCTTCTCGGTCCAATCCAAAATTTTATTTTCTGGAGACTGGACATCACTGACTACATAATGCGATACGTAACCCTCGCAAGATTATTTTTAAGACTATTTAAGTAAAAAGAAATGGGAGAATGGAATAGTACCGACCGCATGACTCATTGCCACTTACACTAATGAGCTCAAGATTGACTCTGGTGTAGGGTCGGGTGTCATCTCTGATACTCTGGGCCTATACAAGTCAGTCAGACTTCCAAATTGCTATAACGTGTTCCAGGCAGTAGTTCTGACCGCCTATGAGACTGCATTGAGGTAAATTTCACGAGCTTACACCCTTCTCTTCGAGAGCCAGATAGCAGTAGAAGCAATACCTGAAGACGTGAAGCTGTTGAACAAACCGATAGCCCGTGTGGCCCGTGTAGGGCCAGTAAGTTAGAGTTACATAGTTAAGTTAATTAAGCTAGTTTTAAGCGTTTTTTGTCTAGCATGTAAGAGTTAATGAATTAAAAATAATAAAAATGCATTTAAAACGAAACGAAACGATAATGTGTAGCTAGGCAACTTGAGTGTGGCGTGAAGGAGTAGCCTTCCCTCTTACCAAAACCAGTTTTTGTTTGTGAACTTTACATAATCCTTTCAAAAACTACATATGTAGTTACTGTTTCATATTTTCGGATTAGGGCTCAATAAAAGGATGGCAATAGAAAGAACACGAGGCTCAACGTTAAGAAACAACTTTATTGGCACACGACCGAATAGAGAATGACACATGTCATGATGTCTATGTAGGTACAAACTATCTTCTGTTAAACTTCAGCTGGGACTTCCGGAGTGCGGTCAAAATGCATAATAGTACCTACATACCTACATGTATGTGGAACAATTTCGGCATCAAAGGTCTCAGATAAAGCCAAAATAGCTCAATACCTCAATTCTATAATATTGCAGCGCCGTCTATTCATGCTGCGTTTTAAGCTACATATATGTCAGTATGAATGCAAAATTTAATACATTCGCAATATCTTAGACTGTTGAAATGGGCATTTCTGGATGAACCACTTCTGCAACCCGTTTATGAACTATTCCTGCATTTCGACTTAAGAAACTTTCCACTCGTTTGCTAGGAAATGAAACTAGACAAGAGATTTTCCTTGTTACTACCCCCCAACAGTTTGGTCATTCATTGGTTGCTCATAATTATTTTGTAATTAAAGAAAACTTGATTGTGTATTTGTATATATTTCCCCTTCTAATTATAAATTGGCATAACTTTGACGTTATTGAGTATTCCTTGGGTCAACGCGTTCATCAACTAATTATCATTTGTATCCCCGCACATAGCTCAAACTTAGCCAATAGCTGCCTAACCTTTGACAGATTAGATCTATAAATTCCGATCTTATTTATTTTTGTTATATCAAATCGTGTAGAATGATTTTCTAACCATAAAATTGTAATTGTAATTATATCGCTTGATTATTTCACACTAGCGTGTATGGGTACACTTGATTGTCTTGACTTTTTTCTTTTCAAATTTACTTCTGCGGAACGATAATCTTTCGCTTCGATGATCTCTTTAAGAAAGAAAACAACCGACATCCATCGAAAGGTTGAGTGAAAAACAAATGAGTTTTTTCTTTAAGATAGATTGCTCGATGAGCTTTACGTCCACCATCATCAAAGAATGGAGATAAATCACACCCAACATGACCCTCTTACAAATCTTATCATATTTCAATTTCAAAAATATCCCCAAAACAATCTAGATATAATTTCGATTAATATACCGAATAGTTCTAGGAATGTACCCTAACATCAGATCCATTCTAAAAGACTCTCTGATTAATTCGACTTGGCCACTTGCCATCGAGTGCTGAAGGCACTCGCCGAATAAATTATGTACCTACAGTGAAGACTACTCCCACAAGTTATTTATAAAATTTGTCATAATTAGCATTTTACCTGTCCGAATAATTGATTACATAAGTTTTGATGTTGCTTTGAGTACGTATACTACATATACAATGTAACAAAAATATCCTTCTACGTGTCGCCCCACCCCGAACTTAATGTGTTTTTACGATTATCGCAAATAACTTTGCCGATCTTGTCGGGTAATTGCAAATCACCCAAAGGCAGTTTTTTGATCGAAACGATCACGCTAATTAGGCAGGTTTTGGTCTTGGAAAAAAAAAAAAACTTTTTCCTTCTTTTTACGAAAAAATATTCTCCACAGTGGTCGATAAATTAAACGCTCGCAGGCAATTTTATTAATTGAGCTTCAATTGGTGATAGTACGATGTACCTACACTTGTTTTATTCTCTTCTGGTTGTTGTGTTTGAGCATAACAAGTTCTAGGTTCTTTGCACTCGACTTTGATTTATTAGGTGGCCATTTGCAACGGTCATTAACGCGTGATATTATCAAATTTGCAAGCAGGTTAATTTTCCAAAATCATGCGGGCTGAGGGCGTCTGCTTCCTTCGTCGAGATTCATAAAAATCTGCCTTTACACTCACGACCCACCCATCATGATCATCATCATCACCTCATTTTATGATGCACAGACATTGAGTATCTCTATACACAGCATCGAGTATATTAATGCGAATTTATTTCACCCAACCAATCAATCGGAAGATCATTCAATCTTCAAGCGAATGATTGAGGTTGCCAAGCTTTACAGACACAGATACAGCTAGCCAGTGAGGTATATATGATAGTTATACCTTACAATGTGATCATCGCGCTTCTGTGTAGGGGCAGTAAGCCATTAAAGATTTTATCCATCTTCGTGTATCTATTTGTCTATGGTATCGGATGCGCGTAAACAAGCTCGAGACTCTGTGTCTATTGCCTTGTCTGGGTGATGGAACCTCTGGTTTTGACATGATGCCCTCCATTATACGAGCGGACCCAACTATGCCCAAAATGATTACAATGTGAGCGCTGTTTTGATGAACTGCTTGCTGCGTGCTTGGGTTTTTTTTTGGTAAATTAAACACAAACACACTCTGATGTGTTGCAGCATTAAAATTTAATTAAAAGGCAAAGGAACGATAGTTTTATTTTGGTTGCTTCCATGCATCAATGAAATTTAATTACAGATACACCAGCGTCTCTGGATTGCATGAAATTGTTGAATTTTGAATGTGTGTGGGATTTATTCGAATGCGAATGGAACAGCTGAGTGGAGGATTTAATTATTATTCGTGGCGTTTTCCAATGTTGCTAAACCATCTCAGGAGTTTTAGAATGCCCTTCGGCGGCATGCTTGACTTAAGAAGTAAAGAAGTTCTGCTGAAGCTTGGCCAGTCGCAGAGACATATAAGGCACACAAAAGTAAAAAAAAAAAAATGAACTCAACTAATTATTTTGTTTGAATAAAAAGTCGATGACTGCTTTATAAACTCTCACGATACAACCGGTACATAGCCGGTAGCCAACAATCTAGCATATACATAGTTAATAATGGCTGCTGGCCATCGACAGCTGTCAACCCACAGACACATACATATGTATGTACTTTGACCACCGAATTTCGAGAATGACTCATGGTCGACCTAAAGCCGATGAAGATGTTGAATAGAAGAAGAGAACAATGAACAATGGCAGCCTTTTAGAATATCTTGATGACTTTACAAAGCAAATGTATAAAACTGGGGAACGATCTATCTTAATCTTCTATGCCATCCGTATCAATGATCTCAGAAATGATCTCCTAAACGACCTTGCCGAAGCAGTTAGCATAGCTGTTGTACCACAGATAACAACCACATAGTTCGATGTACACTGAATATTACATGTGCTGACAACCAGACAAACGGGTCGGACTAGAGGCTAGTCCAATCGATTTTATCACAAATATTACTCAATGTTGCAAATCAAAGTATGACGTTGCCTGTGGCACGCGCACGCACGCACGCACACTGCTTGATTTCAATAAAATTCTGATCGATTGCACTCATCATAATTACCTAAAAGATCCAACATCTATGCAAATTGCAACAAAGGCTACTGCGTTGCGATTCCGTTCCGACCGACCATCGGAAACTTGTTGAGCGTCTTCTCGGAAACTAATTACGCGATATCTGCGAAACCAGATTGTTAGTCACATCGGAGGCGGCTTCTTAGGCGAAAAAAACTGGTCTGCATTCGGTTTAAAATGAATGGTTGGCACGATGACAGGCCCAGTAGGGGCAAGTCCTTTGTTATCTCTTGTGCGCCTTTTATTGGTGGCCAATCCCCCTTGTGCTAGTAGTTTAAGTGTTTGAATTTAAATAAAATTACTAACTATGTAAGGGGGTCTTCCTGCCTGACTACATCAGGTGTTGTATCCTTGCACTGTTCAACCAATCTTACATGCACGCATTAAAATCCATCTGAGCCACGACTGTATGTTTATGCATGTGTGTGCGTTTGTGCGCCTTGTGAATTACCGGCGGCCTACACGCTTGAAGGTTATAGAAAATTACTCTATTAGTACGGTTACGAGGCCGTGGTCTATCATACCTGACCGATAAGCAAGTAGCTACATATTTTGTAATTACGCAGAACATAATTTCATCGGTCATGTTTACTCAATCGTGTGAGTAGAGTCGAGTATGCAAAGTAGCCGACCGACGACGTGGCTAATCAAATTGGTAGTGTGCCTTCGCTGCCATGCTCTGACCAGACCATGATATTCTTCTGGTCTCACAGAAATGTAGGGTGCTCTTCGCATGCACCTTTGGATGCAAGGAAGTTGATTACATATAATAACTTCAAACATTTAAATAGTTATTAAGAAAGTTTAAAATGCATGAGCAGTAGGAGAAAGAGAGGAGACAACGACGGGGAAAGCCGGTTGGGAAAGCAACAAAGTAATTGCCAATTGTTATTATTTTACATTTTCATTTGTTGCTAATTGGCGTGTAGAGCTGTTGCCAGGAAGGTGTTGGTTGCATAATAATTCATAAAAAAAATGCAGTTTGCAGATGAACAAGGAATAAGTAATTCAGGAAACATATTACCCTACCTTTTCCTTGTTGATTGCAGAGATAGTTCAGGCTCAAGGTCTTTTGCAACTCATCCTTAACTAATTCGAATGGCGATGCATTGCAGTCAGACACCTTCAATAAAGGCATCTAATCGAGTTTTAATCAACAAACGCATGCGATTTTAAAACTTTTTGCAATGGGTATGCTTTAATTTATTCGCTTAAGCTGTGCATAGTTACTCATGGAGCCAGAATGTTTCCTTAAGTCAAAACCATTTAAAGCCAGTGAGTGTATGACATGCGTAAACGTCTTAAATAATCTTGCTCGCCGCGGTTTCGTATCTAACAAGAGTGGGGCTGATTTCGAAAAAGCTTACAATCACTGAGTAAGATACTGTCAGACTACAGGGCTCCATAGTGGGCCACGAGCTCCGGGACCTATTAGTTATAGACGCCCAAAAAATCAACAACTCAAAGCAACTGAACATAGGATAAGCACCGGAAAGCTTTGAAACATGTTTTCCGAAGTATGGTACAGAGTTTTGTCTGCAGACTCTTGAAAGGCATGCCAGCGTAGAGACAGTTAGACTTGAGTCTCAATACTGCATGAAAGGAAAAGAAGGGTGGAGTAGTGTTGAGATAAGATACACGAAATCGCATCAACGCAAGGCAAAAAAGCAGAATTTAGATATGAGGATAGTAGATACCATCTATAGAATCACCAATAAAAGGATAGAAGGTCAAACCTTTAAATAACATCCAGTGAGGAGCTAAGACCGGTTCTTATTGACAACGAATGAGGATCAGCTTAATGATTTGCGGGCATTTTTAACCAGAGCAGCAGACCGATCCTGGGAAGCTGAAAGTTTCCCTTTTTAAAATTTAGAACAAGAGGATGATTATTTAACCCCAAAGAAATGTATCTGAAGTGTGGTAATTAGTTAAGCAACTGCTTCCTATTATATCAAAGACCAGCTAGATTCCATTTGAGATGTTGAACGAGCTGGTTTTCTTCTAGGGCAGGTATTCCCAAAAGAAACGTGTTAATCTTATAAAGGCTGCCTACAAGTTGACAACTTTCCCTAGTTAGGAAGCAACATCTCGGTTAATGAAGCACCATCTCGGCTAATGAAGCATCATCTCGAAATAGAGATAGAAAACCTACATCAGATATGTGACTCTGCGTACAACATGAGCGCCGGATGGAGAAGGCAACAAAACCAAACCAAGCAACCAGGATCAAAATGCAGATATATGTAGTTCAACTATCAAGGACCTGGTAACAACTTTTGCTCGGATAGATTATTATTATTAAACGAATGTTCCACAGTCAAGAGATTTTTAAAATTCCAGTCCTCAAATTCAGAGACAAGAATAATGACCAAGACCAAGCAATCGGTTGGAAAAAACAAACTTGGTCTGGACCGCAAATTACGAAGTTGCATTAGGCAGGGATAAATGGAATGAATTATTGGTATTGCTTACGAATTCTGACAGCATTCAAAAACACCACCTCTCGGGAGGCAATGACAAACCTCCAAGGGTATCAGTTGTCATGAGAAGCTTCCCAATTCGCCGTTCGGCTTCGTCCAAACATCCCTTTAATTTGTGGTGTCATTGCCATCAAAACACTTGATTGCTCTGCAAACCTTGACGATATTTAAGTGGTCTATCGGTGAAACTGCCCTAGCCCTTATTGTCGCCCATCGATAATAAGCAATTTCTTTCGTTAAGTAAGTTGGGAGGACTCCACTGTATAATCTGGAAAAGGTAAGCTAGTCACTTATTCTTAAGACTGAGTACTTCTCATTGCCCAAATTCACTGAATACACTTTTAAACGGAAACAAAGGTTGTCTTGCCTTGGTGCGACTAGCAAGATAGTGAGAAACTTTCGACCTTATAGTCTCAGGACGTTTCAGTTTTTACAACCTTTAGCTATTCCTAGAGTGATATTTTGTAACCCTCTTAAGTCGTTCTAAAAATGGAAAAGACTCCGAGTCAACTTTTTCTGCATAACTGTTGACAAGTTGGCTACACATAAGCCGCTCGAATAAGTTTGTGGATTACATCTTAAGTCACTTCGTTTAGCCCTGCGAACAAAGGGCAAAAGGCGAAATCAAATTTCCAGCTATACAAAGAAGTAACATCATAGGTGTTCTTAACTCCAAATCAGCGTTTTTGGAACAGTCTCTTAGCATTTTGTCTGTTGAAGTAGTTTGTGTTGTAGGTATAATTGCAACAAAAAGAATCATATTTGATTCCACTCTAAATTAATCCATCTGCAAGTCCCCTCCTAGTTGTTCCCACAATGAACACTTCATCTATTCAACATTATCATCGTTTATTCTGTGCAGAATCCTACAGGTGCGTAAATCATTCCAGTTCAAAAGTGCACCCTCATCTTAGCCTCCTCCAAATACACTTACACATTCGAGTTAAGGCATGAATTCTATTTCACTTTTGCATAATGCTAACACTGAATGTTTTATTTATAGGGCGTCGGAATATGTACACACATAACTACCAGACGTGTGGGCCCATCCAATACACACATCACTTTTATATCGGACAAATTTGTTCCTTTTCAGTTGTGACCTCGTGATTTATGTCTCTGTATTGCAACACGAGAGGATACCATGCCTGTTTCCTTTTCACTTCGCTTTGACCACTCTTGGTGGTTGGCCAAGAAATCGACCAAACCAAACTGCTTCCACCCCTAACTGACAATCGTTGCTTTCAAAACTTGACAACCCGATTGCCTTGCTCTAGCCACATTCCAACTGTTCCCAGAGGTAGAACAAGACGTGTCAGCTGGTCAATAGCCGGCAGCGGGTGCCTTCGGTCACCTCTTGTTAGCCATACTCGTCGAAAGTATTAGAGAATTTTCAAAATAAAAACACACACACACACACACACAAAAATTCTCTTAAAAATTTTATTTTTAAATTTTTTCACAGAGTCAACTGAAACATTTAAAAAAAAACAAAAAAAATCGAAATATTCGCACGCCAGCATAAATATTTGTTTGTTTGAAAAAGTCTGTTAGTTTTTCTAGCTCCCGAGAGACGAGCTTGTCTGTTTATACTAGAAGTGTATCTTCTACTCGTGTATATTCTCATAACACACAAAGTGGCGGTAGGTAATCACGTAGTCTTGTTGACTTAATTCCCAGATTAACTTTGGTGAATCTATTTTCGTTGTTTGTTCTGAAAATATTTAGAAAAAAAAAACGAGATTTTTCGAATTTTCCTTTCCTCTCTCATAAGGCAGTCAATACGTATATCACATATACAATGCGTGGTAAAACAAATGCAAAAAAAAAAACGAAGGAAAATTCTCAAAACTAAAAGATGCATGGCGCTAAGTTTTATTTGAAATGATGATGTTTATTCAGCGGGCCAGTTGAAAGATGCATATTTTGAAACGCACCGTGAGAGAGAGATCCGTATAAATCGTTTATACTTACAGTTATTGTGTTAAAAGATGTGTTAGTGGGATTTCAGAAGCTTTTCATTTTGACTTTATTACAGTGCAGTTGCTGCGCTGCTACTTTGATGATGGATTAATGAAGAAGTTTCGTTTAGTCTACGAGACTAGGCTTTTTGTTATGTTGCATTGCAGTCACCTGTTGATGGGACTGTTTAAGAGCTGTACTATTCAAATTGACGCAAAGAGTGATCCTTTAATGGAGTCTGTCCTATCCTGACAGACAATGATCGCGTTATTAGTCACTTTTATTAAAAATTAGAAGCATGATATCAGCGATAGAATGACGGAGGCACTGCTTTACCCACTCCAATATAGTTGGTTAATGCAATAACTCTGTGAAATTATTCCCAAGATTAAATTTGTTGACTCATGTCTTGGTCCCAGATCAAACTGGAAACTCGAAAAATGAACACAATTGTATATGACATGCCTCTTCAGGATGCCGGTGGAATAGACGAATGCTCCTGAACGGCTGTAAGAAATCAGTCACTCAACAGATAACTCATTGGCCCACTTCATTTTTTACGATATTCCTGCCTTTCCACGTGTTAGTTGGTCGATTTTCCGTGCTGATTTGACAAATCCTCATGAAAGTGCCTAGTCGACAAAATGGGCAATAAAGGGCTTGTTTCTCTGCAGAGAGGAAGTTGCTTTAGTAAAGTGTTTCCTACCCAGACAGAAAATAAAAAAACAGACTATTGCGGGAGATCTAAGGAAGACAAGACCCAGAAACTATTAAACACTTGCCAGTATTGGTATCTCGTCGGAATTCAGAGAAAAAAAATAGGTTATCCTTTACGAAACAATACAGTAATCCCCGGATAAGTACTCCCTCGCTAAGCTGCATAACCCGCAAAAAAAGGCTTCAAAAATGTTCAGCAATGCAAATGGGTACTTCCCCTCTTAAGTGGCCAAATAAATCAGAAAAACTCTCAAGGCAGCTATCCAGGGAGCACTGTTTACGAACTAAAATCTGCACTATCTGCAGAAAGCCAATCCTATGCGGAAGTCTCACACTTCATTGTAAGACTTCCAGAGTCTTCTATCCAACATTGAACTTGTGATCCCGAACACGACCAAAATTCAAATTTGCCGTCGGGATTTAAGCTTTTACATCTTGTTACCAAACTCCACAGACCAGAGTTGAATAAACTTATGTAGCTAGACTAGCTAGACATTTATTAATCGAATTTTTCAACTTGTTTCAGCAAAAATGCAAACAAAGATCGAACAAGTCCAATGCACTCTTCAATGCATGATCAGCCTGTTCTCGGATTGGTTTAAATTCTGACAAATGTCTTTCCAATGAATAATTATAACACTGCAATCGACATCACATCACAAAGTAAATAATGACAGATAAGTTTATGACGAGTAACAATCTGAAAAGCTGATTGACCACTACGCCTCCTTGCACAGACACATTTATCTCAGTTGGGGCTCGGTTGCATATTCAGATTCACAGTTCATTCATTCTGTGCAAACGACGCACATCAATTTCACTGCATTTACATGGATTCATCGATGAAAAATCGATTGGCATCGTAAATTGATTCGATTGATTGATTGTTTCGAATTGGCGTGCCATCACCGACAACGCGCTACCGGCCGTCACTACCGCTGCCGCCGCCGCCGTTCGTTTGTTTATGGACTTCAGTCCAATCGACTACTAAACAAAACACCTTGCGAGTGCGACGTGTGCGCCTGCAGATTCCTCATTCATTTCCCGTAGTCGAGTGGACTCCTTTCCACTGTGTGATGTGGTCGCGGTGATATTTAAGGAAACGTCTTTTAAACAGGTTGTCTGAGTGCACTCCGAATGGGGCTTAAAATGAAACGGTCCTTGGAGAAGCCCTATAATTACGGGGCCATTCCATCAATTACCGTCGCGATATCTTTTTCTCTATTCATTCGGTTGGGTTTTGCTTACCTTTTGTGTGTTTTCAAAATTAAAATATCATTAATTATTTTCTCTGATGCGATTCATTAAATTTTCTCGAACTGTTGACAACTACACCCCTTTTGGCAACCGGGCAACAGAAGTTTTCCGATGCTGTAATAATCGTAATTACTTGACTTCTGTTCTCGAAAGACTACCTTTCTACCCTCTGGAAGGATTCGATTCGTTTCGTGGGCTTCTGTTTGGGGGATGTACGAGTACAAGGTTGTTCACCATTTATTTCCTTATGTACAACTCGTACAGCCCTGTGAAAGGGAATCCCTTGGAGAGATGTGCGAGGCATTTATTTACTGAGGGTGTGGATTGTAGGCAGAGACAAATAATCTTCGTGTTAATTATTTGATTTGTTTTTATTTAATTGGAGTTCTGGGAGCGACAACTGTGCACTGGGATTTCGTTGAGCCAATGACAAGATAATGGAATTTATCATGCAGTTTTGGGGGTACGATTGATTTTCTACTACGGAGTTTTCGAAATGTTGCCTTTGCAGGTGGTCATGGTTTCTTTAGATGAAAAATAAACCGGATGTTATGTGTCAGTATGTGTATACGTATTTAAGAGCGAGTTTAATTCCACTGCTTTGTTGGTTTTAAACAACATACCAGACATAGACCTTGCGATTCAGCTGTACAAATTAAGTTCTAAATTTTCAACGAGATACTGGAAATGTTGACCTCTTTAGGCGTGTCGAAAAGCAATGCAATGTTTTGAAAAATAGCAAAGATTCTACAGCAAGAACTTTGATGGAAGCACAGACATACCGTCATAGGAGCGCCGGTGACGTGTAGAATAAAATATTGCATGCAACTGAACTGTTTGTCGTTCATTTTAGATGCTTGGCACTCAGGAGATTCATTCTGAAATCTAAAGCCTACATATACTCAAGCTTCGGACGAATGTAGCCAAGTGTGTAGAAATGAGACACCACTTATGTAGGTACATCTTATAATGAAACTTTTTAAAGAGGATAAGGCTTTACCAAGGAGTTTTCGTTTTGCAGTGTAAGTCTTTAGGGAAGACAGGATAACTTACCTTCCCAAAGCAAAAAATAAAAAAAAAAATGCCGCAACAGCTCATAGGGAACCAAGGCGTAGCTTCTCACAACCATTCATGTAGTGCATGTTACATTTTTCACACGAATGAAAGGGACCTACACTTTTTATTACCGACTCCGAAAGACGGATAGAAAATCTCTTCCATGGCAGATTAGACTCTCGGAGGCTTATCATTACCTGCTGAGAGGTGGTGCATCTTAGGCTCGAATCTGTACACGCTCGCACCACTCACCAGAACAGCAAGCATTTAAAATCAGTTACTCTGTAGTAGAGCATCAACAAAGTCAAAACAATTAAATCAAGATTTCACGGCTTTCGATGGGCAAAATACATCCATAAGCGGGAGACAAATCTGGTGACAATTCTTAGCCTTGTTAAGCTCCTAGTCAAAGATTAACTCCATTGAAAAGGTGATTTTGTCGAAATTAGTTCTGTGGCACTTTAAAATCTTCGCCAGACTTTAAGCCGGATACTTTAACTTTGGTCTTCATGTGTCTACTTTCCAAACAGATATTTATGCAACACTTATCGCTGCAAACCACATTTCGACCGATAAGTGGAGAAGACGGAGACCGCTTCGCTTAGTGTTTAAGGGAAGTTACTCTGATAGCCCTCGTTTGCTGAATAATAGGTCTAAGACCTATTCTCTTTAAAATGAAAATGAAATCTCGGACAAAGTCAAAGTCCTTTAACAAAATATTGCTTTAACGCAATAGCTTTTCCATTTGTTGGAATCGCAGTGGAGAAAGTGGAGTGAAAAGGAATCTAACACTGTTGTCTCTTTCGATATTTCTCTGGCCACGTATCCTATCCTATTAACTCTTTTCAGGAGTTAATAATCAATTCATCCTCGGCCTCCTAAGTCCTCTTCATATGTGAATGCAAAAGAAGTTTATCGAGCTCTGCTACAGCGGAAACGAGTATCCAAAAATAAACTCAAAAAATGTCGTTGCACCTTCGTCACCGGCAACTTATTTAAAACTTGAAAGGTGCACTTCATACTATTCCTGGTGTTGTCTGAGGCAGTGCTCCTAATGACTGTAAATATAGCAGTTTTACCCGATGGCATTTAAGGGATAAAAAGTCTTTGGCGGAGCTAGTACATTACATACTTTGATGCGTTTTTATGTTCTTTTTTTTCAATTCAAACTTGATTCAGCACGCTCAAGAGAATCGATCGAATAATAGACGCAATTTAAGAATCGTACACATTATCCTTTAACTGACATTTTTAAAAAAGAAACCGACACTACTCGGTTCCAAGTGCATACACTTTACAATTCTTTAAAATTATCTGACAACATTAACCCAAAAGGACACTACTTTTTCTATTCTTAAACCTCACAAAACCCATAAGGCATGTTTCCAAAAGACACATTTTCTCAGCAGGATACAACTGTTTCGAATCGCATCCACATCCTTTTACAGAATACCCTCTGCCAATTTGAAATAAAGAAATAAATTCTACTTTAAGTCAAAATATCTGCTCACAGATATTTATCAACTGTCTTCATCGTCGACAGTTCATAGAAAACGTAAAGGATACACACAGTCCTTCATGCAATTTCAAAAATGGACTCTCGCGCAGTCCTAGGTAATAGATGCCAACCACCACCAACATACACAGTACGGGTATACTATACTCGACATCAGTGTTCATTACACAAATCGAATTTCTATGCAACGTTGGTACACTGGCACACTACTCGTTCCAAATCCCCCAACCGACTCAAATTGGACACAATTCGAAATGGGATTGTGAATTATTAATGAACCAACAACAACAACTACAGCACATACGTGCCAACCATCCAGATCAGCTACAACAGCAGCAGCCGCAACCTGGCCTACACCCAAAGCATTGAAACGAAATTAACGCAACCTAACCTGGAGAGGATTGGAACTGGCTAAAACGACGAGAACCACCTCCCCCGGGTCTCCGGCACTCGTTAATTTGTAAATGTTCCACATGGGGAGGAATTATTGTGTGGTGGTGAAGGTGGTGGCTGGTGGCTGGTGGCTGTGCCATGGCTATGGTGTCTCGTGTAAGCTGCGCGAGCGCGCGCGCGCACTCCAAGACAGATAAATTCTGCGCCATCGAAAAGCAAATTACTTTCGAGGCCGCGAACAATGCCGGCCAACAATTGCAATTTGTTCGCACACTCCCGGTCTCAATATGTTATAATAATATTTTCCATACAAAGTACTGCAGCGAATAGGTATATACCAGGCCTTATATCACAATCACAATATCCTTAAGCACAAATGAGAGTTTTAGAAAATAAAAATGGAAGACTATGAGTACGAGCAGAATACGAAGATGAAGCAAAAAAAGAAGATACACCTCCGAGACATGGGAATAATAGGCATACTCGTACAAGTCGAGCAGACATCGTGATCTTTTTGAGAGGATTCTTCAGAACACCTCGTCCTCTGTGCCGCCCGCCCGTTGATGTCGTGTAACTCATTTGGAAGCTTATGGGCGATAACTTTGATTCACTTCGCGGTTCATTAAAGGCGGGAAGCCTTGTGTGCGAATTAAATGCTGTTGTTGTTGTTGTTGTTAGTGTGGATGATGCACTCCATAAAAAAAAAGGTAGATGAGGATGGATGGAGCATAGAGCAACACTGAAGAACCTTTTAATTTCGTTGAAAGGATTCTTTTTTATTTATTTACTTTGAAACAAGTTGGATGGTTTTAGTTGTTGTTTTTCTTTTTTGCGTGTGTGTTTGTGGGCATGAGTCTGATATAGGAGCCATATTGAATTTAACAGTTTTCTCCTTCTTTTTATTTATTTTTTTTTGCGGTTCTTGAAACCGGAAACCCACACGCAACCGCATTCGCTTAATGGGGTATTAAATGAAATCAGCTTCTTCAAGGAGATTCTCTTTTTTTTTTTGACGAAACTTTATTTTTAATTTTATCCGTATGCAATGTATCTTATTTTACAATTTAAATTATCCTGATGTGATTCATGCGGTCACAGAAATCGTATTTGCTGTCATCTGAGTTTAAAACTGTTTAAACTGCTTAAAAACTAAATTTACAACATTTTTGAGATTTTTTCAAACTTTTTACTCCGTAGGATTTCTCCATTTGGAATTTTAAAAAACCAAGGGTCATGCATTTACCTAGTATAAGACGATTGTTTCTGACTTTTAGAAGAATTCTCAATTACAAAGTCCTCCTGAAAGTTATTATATTCCTTTGCCTTTCCACTTTATAAGTGAACAGTTACTGCAACAAATTCGGTATAGTTTCGAGCAAGGACATTGAAAGAGTTAGATTTGGGTGACATTCTGCACTTGGATGCGAATACACTGACACCCAGAAGAGGGTCATTGTGATACCACAGGATCTATAACAAATCCATAAACTAAGTTGCGTTCATAGAAAAGCTGCTTAAAATAGAAAAAAGTTTGAAAACATAGTTTCACCAACAAATATGTAGCAACACTGTAAATAGTGACTCCATTGTCACAAGATACATTTTTTAATCAGAAACAAATGTGTTTTTGAGTCTCTATCGACGTTTGAAACGAGCTAAAATCGATTACCTTGCAGTGATTTAAGTAGTGAATGGCCACTTGGTTTGAAGTTCATTTTGTCTCTGCAACAGCTTTGAAGACTATTTACTTTTGGATAATTAAGTTTAATAGTTTAAGTCACCGCATGTAGAAAAAATCCAAAAATACATGACAAGAACTTGCGGACATATCAGGTTATGATGCGTAGGTTTGTTTCTGTTTTAACTACTTGACAACGTTCAGCTTCAGCATTTCTCACAAAAAGATATTCTGTTATTAAATTTAAGGGCATTTTGTAGATCGTCCTTCCCGGGTTTTTTTTTCCCCACACTTAGTGCAACTTTATGATCACAGTACGAAGGAAATGCATTTACATTTAATCAAAGAAAGAAGGACTTCCTGTTCTTTGAGAGTGTAAAAACAATCTCTTTTCAGCATCCTTTCTCACTCAGCCCAGAGCTTATAATATGTCGAAGTAACCGATACAAGATATCTTTCAGCCTGACTGTCGATTTCGGCATTATTTCGGTGAAGAAAGCGTCTAAACTAATTGTGTTGGACTTCTTACATAGCACCCTTTAGTCAATTAGGTTCGCAGGAGAAGCCTCGTCTCGTTTAGTGCCTATTTATATGCTCAGATCGGAATGTCCAAGTCCATTCATATAATCAGTCCCAGCAGAAGCTCAGGATTTTGTTTTGGCTTTGCCAGGACGACAATATGAATAACGTAATTGGTGATCTTACATCTAACTAACTCGTTTAATTTTGTGTCAATTTTCATTGCCGACTCCGAATGATGGATTAAGAAGATTTATCATGAAATACGCTTCTCAAGGATTGAAAATAGGACGAAGAAACTTATACTCTTGAAAGTTTGTCATTATGCTTGCCGAAAGATTGTGGCATAAAAAACATGTTGCTTGTTTTTGCTGGGGCTCGACGTCGACCCCATGTCCGCCAATATAACAGTCCAATACATGTGCATCTTTTGTAAATCTTCTTTCCTTCTATATCAATATTACACCCCTTCACCCTTCTAATCAGTATTTTCAATACGTCGTAAGAAAAGGTAGGTATATTCCTTGAATTCGACATAAATTGAAACGACTTTAACTAAGACACAGTTAATCAAGGTATTAATGCAGCAATATTCATCCTTGCTGTTAGATCCGAGTAATTTATTTTCCGGAAAGTTACTTTAGAACCTCTTTTTGTATAATTTCCATTCCGTGTTAAGGTTAAATGTTTTAAAAATCAATACATATTTATAAATGAAAAATGCTAGTTAATTCACTTCAAAAGCTTACCTAAGCTAATTACTATTCTTTTTTTTTTTTGCATTTTGATAAAAATAGAATTTCTATAGTTTAATTAATTATTATAATGACAATATAACACGCCCCAAAAAATAATCCCGAAAAATGTTCACCGTCAATTTAAAGTTTAAATTTGCATAAATGATGAAAAAAAAAGGAAAAATTTTAAAATTTATTGAATGAGTTCCCTCGATTGGTGATTTCTTTGCAATACAAAAGTTTAAATCCTTCTTAAACAAACAAAACAATAATACTTATGTAAAATAAATCAAAAACAAAAACTTCTTAAGATCTCAAAATAAGTTGTTTCTTTAGTGACAACTTTCCCTTATTGGTTGACTGTGACTTCTTCATTTGAATCTGTCTGCTTTAAAAAAAATTTTTTTTTTTGTTAACAAATAAATGTGTTTGCTTACGACATGCCGGGATAAAAAAGAATCAACGGGAGGGCATAGCCTGAATGACATGTAATTAATTAGATGTAATTAAGCGGGATTAAATTCAAACGAACAGAAGATGCGGTTATATTCGAGGAATTACCCTCTGCTTCACTTTGAATATAAAGAAAGAAAAATGAGCGAAAAAGAATACGTCTCCTCAAATGTACTCGTACCTACATAACTCTATAAGAACTTATTTCTTTTCTTCCATAACGAATTTCTACAGTTCTTAATGAAATGAAATGGAAAAATCAAAATATAAAAGATTTTCTATTTAAATTCATACACTACCGCTATTCGGTGTTCGCCTATATAAATATGATTAATCGATTATTGACATTTGAAAAATCTTTCAACGTATTTAACTTAATCAAAATGCTATCGCGATGTAAATTAAGAAAAATATTTTAAACTTTATTAAAGATCACCGGCCGACAGTGAAAGAAACCGTTGATATTTTCGAATTGAACTCACAATTAACAAAAAAAAAAAAGTCAAAAACATAAACGAAGATTAAGAAGAAGAAGAAGAAGAAGAAACACTCGGGGTGCCGAGCGATGAACCACACTGAACGCGTACACTGATCTATACAAATGGCAAGTGATCGAGCGCAAGAGATCCCTCACGCTTTTGCTCCCTTGCTGTCCTCGAACTGGCTGAGCGTGTCTCGCTCGGTAAGAAGAAAATTGCATGAAAGAAGAAAATCTAGTGCAAGAAAATGCATCCACCATGCGGTTACAGATAGCTATGCACATAGCTAAGCAGTTGTTACTCAATTACAATTTCATTAACTTTGAACACGATTTTCTAAATGGTTGCCCACAAATCATAGCGATTGCTTGCTGTTCCATTCCACCCTGGACACCACTACTCAAGGTGGAAGTTGAACTTAATCTGCAAGAATGGGAGGGGGTATTGCTGCCGCGCTGATACCATTTTATTTGGAAAATGATTAATGGTCAGTGTTAAATGAAAATTTAGTTATTCTTAAGGAAATATCTATTAAATGAGTTTTAATATAAAATCGGTTATAGGTGGTGCTGATAGGGCATGGGCTATTATTTGATAAACTACAGTGTTGGTCGAGGTTTGACATAAAGTGAATTAGAGGAGTTTAATACTTGGGTCGACAGGATCACCATATAATTTATTAAACAGTTTTGCTAATTTTTTTGTGGTTAGGATCATAAAAATATACTTTTTCCTACTATTCAGATTTGAGTGATAATTTTAATGGTGCAGGATGAAAAAGTTGAGAACTTTAACAACCGCTGAAGGATTTTACTGATCCTTCATAATATACTTGAAGACTGAATCATTCCTATACATGGCACTTCACAAAACGTACGAATTGACGGAGTGTCAAGCTTTAGTATTTGAAATCAAGAGAGTAATATTCGACCGTATTACTGTTGAACACCATTGCCCTTAAAAAAAAACGCAATTAGGTATAAGCTTGGAACAAGGGTGCTAATTTCTACTCTCAGTGATACTTTAAATAAAACTCCATCCAAAGCCTTTTCATGGCACAAGTCGTTAAGTTTTGATCCGGCAAATTCACAATTCAGACATGGCATAAAGTGTCTGTCACGATACCGCATTAAAGGATGCGTTCACCAGTAGAAGAAATCACTGAAATGGACGCGTTCATTGCACAGACTCCAATTGTATAATTTCAAATGCAGCCCGGCTTTGTAACTGAACTCAGTCTCACTAAATGGAAGATACTTCAGTCGTCTTTAATCAGAAATGTGAGTTCAAGATCACCAAAGTGAAATTTGAATAGTTAGACTTGAACTGAAACCAAAGACTGCTTTAAATAAGATCCATATGAGCAGCTGATACTTAAATTATTTAAAGAAGGTTAAGATAATACATTTCACATTGGAAAAATCCACAAGTACGCCCATCTATTTTTAACTAGCTTTTGCCCGCGGCTTCGCCCATCTATAATCTGCGAAGTTACACTTTAATAACCAAATGTAGCCTATACTGTGACCCGAGGTACAGCCACTCTGTGTGCAAAATTTGAAGTTGATTGACTTCGTAGTTTTCGTGTAACAGAAGAACAAACAAACAAACGGACAACGTTTCACTTTTATAAAATTAGTAGGATAGTTCGATGTCTCCCCTACCAACATGTTAAGGTACAAGTATAAGTAAAGTCTTCTTTCGGTCTCCTCATTTATAACAAGTATTTGAGTTCGCACTGAGTTTTCGCAGATCTATTTAAACCTTTGGAATAATGGCAAGAACTGACCAACTATGTTTGTCCATGCTGTTCAGCGCCATCGACCTAGGATGGATGAGGTGTGGAGAGCGGATACAGAACAGCGCTAGAACTGTTTAGATTCGAATTCACCCTGGAAGGACGGCAGAACCGGGAAAGACCACGACTTATATGGCGAGCGCAACCTAGTACTAAAGTAGATGCAGATAGCTGAAGCTCGAGCTTGGGGCCCAAGTCCACCCCAGGCTGTAGCGCCATCATAAGTGATTGAAGTAGCAGTACGATGACTCCCAGGTGCTGTTTGATTGATTCACCACAGAGCCAGTTGTTTGGAATTTTTCAACGATATTTTTCAGCGGATAGAGACTTCAGTTGGACAATCATAATGACCGAAAATTTCACATAAGCCACAAAACTTTTGTCGAATATAAAACGAATTATATGCGTTGTTGGACTACGTATGACGATTTGCCAAACCTTACTGATAACGTTTGTCAAGAAATTATAGCCAATGGCTATACCTATTCAAAGATACATCGCACCTTTGAAAAATCTGAAATGTTTTGCAGAGCTTCGAACACCATGACATTAAACGGTCTAACTAGCCACAACGGCTAAAGGAATCCTAAAAAGATGCAAACAACAAAAATTGATATTTACATGTCTTCCCCTCACCTTTACAGATCAAATAAAGCTTTTTGAATAACCCCTTCTCACAATAAAAGGGTTCATCTCCTCTTTTTCCAGTGCTTCTTGACCTATACTAATTTTTATTTGCAACTTGATCATTGCACATCCTTCGTCAACAGATAGATCCCTCACTCAGATATTTGCATCGAAAATCGACTTCCATATGCTAATCGCACGTCCGTATTATGCCTCATATGTGACTTTGTCTGCCCTGCTCTAGAGCGACTCAACCTGTCCACCATGGAATCTCTCACCGATCAACAGACTTCTTCGACATTCCAACGAGACGACTCCAATCTCCTGCTTGTCATCAATGGAACGTACGAAAACAAAATATGTACATCTCAGCACAATTTGAATTGCGAATTTCATGTCACTGTCATACAGCACGGCACATCTACTATCTTTTGCCATTTTAAAAATCACTGCTCACCCATTGTCCGTTACAGAATAAGATATTCAAATTTCCCTATACACATGTGTAAGTTTATAAATCCTTATGCCAGCCAGGAAAGGAGTTTTGCATATATGTAACTCCTCCAATATGGAACAAAAGGCACCAACATCACTCGAACAAGTTTGACATTCAAAATTTTCTGTTCCTTGGCTTGTGAGAGTACGAAAGTATCATCATCCTCGTCATCATCGTTGTTCAGGGCCCAACAACACAGCAACAACACAAAAGCGACAATGAAAATGAGGACAAAGTTGTAAAATGCTTTAAATGGACATTGACGCTGTCAAACACACAGTTCAAACACAAGTGACATAAAACGTCAGGTGGTTTTGTTCGGGATCTTGCTCGTCGTCGCAGTATGTTCCCAGAACGAGAGATGAAAAAAAAAAGAAATAAATGTCAAAGAAAAAGAATGTTCCGTACTCCTCGTACGTTCTGACATAGAAAGATACTTTGCATAGTTTTCAGACTGTCCACGATCTGCCTCCGCCCGTCGTCGTCGTCGGCAACCTCTCCGGCCAAGTTTTGTGTCACATGGTGGTGTGCACATAATCATCACTTGATCTTTCGATGATTTTGACAGAGTGGTGGGTCCCCCTTCTCAAATAAATCCATTGAATGTGGATGCTGGGCTAGAGATAGTGACAAAATCTTCGAGCGTGTAAGTTGTCTGTTCCGTTCGCTGACGGGGAACATTGCACGATCGTCGAATTCTTTGGCCTATTGAACGAGCGGCGACGAAGAATTGTCATATTGTGCACGCCAACAAGAAGGCCCATTCGCAGGATCCCTTCTTTCCCCCACGAGGAAAATTATTAATTCGTATGGCATCGGAGAAAGCCGAGATGAATTGGGAACATGACGCTTGGCGGCGGTGGCGTAACTTGTAGTCCTTTTTTTGTGCATTCTCTTGTAGTCCGCTAAGTAATATAATGTGATGCCTTGGACAGTTCTCGATTATTTTTCACCGTCACCGGCAACCAACTTTAAGGTTGAACAGGAAATCGATTTCTTCATCTGGTAAAAAAAAAATAAAAAATAAAGCAAGGTCAAGTGAATTCAGGATACAAACACAAAAGGATGCTCCGTTGTGGCAGCTTAATGGAAAATAAGAAATATTAGTTTTTGGTTTTCTGCGAGAGATGGACAAGTTTCATCTTAAATTGTTTTTCACTCAATTTGACATTTCCAACTAGACACTCGCTTCATCCCTACAAGGACATAGAGGAGAGTTCTTAACAAAAATATCAAATCCAACAGACAAACGAAAATTACATCACACACTTTCCTCCTTTTTGTTTTTTGTTGGACTCAAAGTGAAGTTGTATCGTTCGCGCTGCCAGCCATAACCTGTCCAAGAGAAGGACCTGAAGGAGAGAATTTTCATTCCCATTATATGGTCACTGGTCTGTCAGATGTTTGCATCGGATGAATGATGAATGTACCACCGTAACCTGATGGGCTATCGTCCTTCTAATGCAAACCCCATGGAGGTGCATACTTTGAAAACTTCATGTCATTTATATTCTTCTTCGATTTGTTAAGAACTATGTGTGACAATTGTGTGACACTTACACTCATGGTTATTTCAGGGGAGAAAAGGGTTGGTCATTGGTGGTTTTGTTTTTTTTTTTTTGTCCAATAGACTCCTTTCAAACTAGTTTGCGTTTTGAAATTTCCGTTGGAATAAGCTTTAGAACATGTTTTAAGTGTCGCAATAGTCGTCAACTCATAGGCGTATGTAGGTGCTCTTTCGAAAATTCTACATATGCTGGGATAAAAAAAAATTCGTCCCCACATACACAAATTCTATGAATTTTGAACTTTCAGACATTTTTTTTCCTAATATAGACTACACTGAGAGCTATACAACTTGTTTAAGGAGTTTCCAACTTTGCCATCCCGTATCAAAGGCTTCAAAAATACTCGTTGACTGATGTGATGGCACACTTATTCGACGCAAAATTTCTGTTCGACGAGTCAAATATGGGAAAAGGAAAAAGGGCTCAGTCAGGCTCAGAACTCCGTGGATACTGAGTAAAATTGAAGCTGGATTTGTGCAGAACGGCTTTAGATTTTTGGAACTACTTCTTTAAGTCTGTCCCTTCTTTAAGTTTACCTGTTTCAAGTATCGACCTTGATGATGTTTGGAAGTCCCAAAGTGGCAACACCTATCCACACGATGAAAGGATCTTCACATTCTTCGTACACTTTCGCCATTCATTAAACATGGTTTTCACTGTTTCTTCGAATCAGGGGTGTTGTGGTGGATTCATGTTTCACCCACAGTCACAAATCGATGCAAAGGTCATGTTGGTTGCAATCTTTTCATCTTTTATGCTACAATGCTCGTTGCAGATGTGTATACAACTTGAAAAATGCATTGCTTCGGGCTGATATTTGACTCAAGCTTTTTTGAAGAGTTACGCACTTGGAAGCCTTGATATCACCAATGGATTGCGGCCACAAATCGTAGAAATTTACACAAACTAATGAACGATCTTAGTTTGCCTGAAGAGACCATCATCCGATACGTAGAGTTTTGAAATCAAACACGAACATTTGTTCCATTTATCATTTTGTTAACAGACGTGAACTAAGTAGGCAAACTTGTCCAATAACGACATCGTTTGCCATATTTGAAGGGCGTTAGGATGAAGTCAAATCTTAATTTTAGTTTCCATTTAAGAGGTAAAGAGAGCAGTCGGTTACAATACCTAATAGAGTCACTAAAAGGCTTCATACACGACGTATCCATGAATGTGCAATAAGGCGATTGTATGCGACCGGGTATGGGCTTGCATGGGTGATTGTACAAGCCTCTTGTGCAATATCAACAATTTTTTTTAAATCACACATTTCATTTTGTGATCTTTGTATGCTTGATTTTGATGATAAAATTGGAGCCAATATGAGCAAATTTTGCCCCCAGGCATTCATGAGCTCCTTTCTGCTATTGTGAGGTACTTTAAGGGCAAGGTCTACATCAACATGTCAAAGACATGCCATTCAACCAACAAAGAAGTAACATAAATGACCTTGGAAACATGCTGAAATATGATGGAAAATATGACACTTGCACCGTGACTAGAGGTGGCCATTCATTGCATGCATAATGTCAAAAGATAAATTCATCTTAAAGACTTAAAAAATGATCTTAAATCATACAATTTAGCCTACTTGCGTGCTATGACAATCAACATCAACGCCATCTATTTGATCACAAATAATTTCATTTTAGAGCAAAGTCAATTTTTTCTAAAACGTTCAAACAGATAGTTTTGTGAAACCAAAATCGATCAAAACCCGTCGAAAGATGGTATTTTCCATCGTGAAAATCATCTTCCATCCATACTTCTACCAAGTATCCCCAAAATTTAAAAATGTTCTTCTATAAAAAAAAAACTAACTTCACCTTACTGACCTACCTACGTATATCTACCCTCATGAACTTTCTCATCCATTGTAGTAGGTTAGTAAACCCTTCAAACTCTACCCAACAAACGAAATATTGATTTTCAATCCCAGCGTCTATCCATCAACTCGAATTCCAATCACCCGAAAACTTCCTCAAACCAAATAAAGGACACTGTACTCCTCATAAATGGGCCAAAAGTTAAGAATTAACTCTTCTTTTCTAGAGACACAATAACAACAAACCTCATACACTCCCACTTCACCGAAAAGTGATCCTTTAACTCCGATAACATTCGCTGAGACGTTGACTGTGATGTTCACTTAACAAACCATGGTTAACTGTTACGCCCAGTATACAATAGAATTACCATGGAGGGCGACCCCAAGTGCACAACCTCTGCAAGAAGTATTTTTGACGTTTCGAAAAGTAATTTGTGTTGAGCAACCTTCCTAGCATAAGAGGGTGTTCTTCGTCATCGTTGAATGAAAAACCCACACAACAGACTTGGAAGGAATTGTTCATTTTTCATAAGGAAAATGAAAGAAAAAAAAAAACCGTTTTCTAGAGCACTGACAACAGACAATAGCAACGTCGAGCTGCCATTCAACAATGATGAGAAAATTGACAAATGTTTTCCGCGGAAGGCACCACCATTCCATCAACAGAATCATCTCTCTCTCGGCCCTAAACGACTTTATGGGTCACAGTCGATGGTTGAAGAGAACGAATTTTTCGCCACCCAAAGGGAAAGCCATTTAAATTCACATAACACTAACACAGATGGAGATAGTATCGCACTAAACCGTGCAGTGAAACACATGTGATGTCCTCCCATTGCATACGTTGTCAGCAAAGCAGGAATCTTTCACAGAAATATTAATGATCCGTTGTGATAATCTTTAATAAAACATGATTCTTCCATATGAAGTGGTGTGTTGTGTACATCGCGGTATCGCTGGTGTATGTCTCGGCGCAAATGAGCCAAGTCACCGACTTTATTTTTAATTAAACAGACAATAGTTGTTTATTGTACGGACAATGAGCTTTCCCTGTGATCTCAGTGCAGCACTCAAATCGCATATGTTTAATAGAATCTGCATTAGACTTCGAAACAGCAGCAGCAAGAGGCGAACCGGCCAGGGAGAGAGAAAATTGATGCGAACGTGATCATGATAAAGATGACATATGAAGCGTCTGACAAATGATCAGAACATCCGATTGTGACAAGTTACCTGTTGTTATGAAAAATGCTTCTACAGTCAATTTGTCAGATATTTAAATAAAGTAATTTACAATCGTCAATGTGCACGAAACGACGACATGACACTTTCGCAATGAGCCAACCGTTGCTGGCTGGGTGGGCTATGTGTGCATATGAGCACATCTGGAATTGTCTTCGATTTTGTTTAAAATAAGGTCAAGGATTTTATTTTTTTCTTTTACTTCCATAGTCAAACGGTGTAAGTACAGATTTTTAAAATAATTCCTACTCAGTTGAGGTCATGGTCCTGGTATTGGCTAGATGACAGAGCAACTTTAATCAATGCAACCTTAGCGAACGCTGCTAATGACTATTGATAATCGTTTTCAAAGTGCTTGCAGTACACTACAGCCTTCCATTCTCTTCTATCAAGCCTATCACTTGATCTTTATAATAGAAGTTTGGATTTGTGAAATACAGTGACTCTCGTATTAACATCTGCCCAACTCAGTATCTGCTCGGGAACGAGATTAAAGAAGTCACATGACTGCGCATCTCTTTGCCGAAATCAGTGGCATGTTTGGAAAAGTTCACATGAACCGGTTCCGTTTTGACGGGATGCTGAAGTCAGCTATCGTTGTATAGGATTCAAGACAATGAATGCTATGTTATATACATTTAAAGTCAATAAAAGGGTGTTGCGTTTCGACTTGAAATCCTCTGGTCATTTCCAGGATTTGCCTCATTTTACTCGATGGCTGATCAACAGATTAGTGTACCGCAGAAAGAGATGCTCACACAATACTCTGGATAAGATTTTATATACGACACTTAGGCAGCTTTTACAAGTCAAAGCATCGACAGACAATGAAAAATCTCCTAGATCATAATACGGAGTCGGTAATAGAAACTGCAAGTCCCTTCCATTTGTGCAAAAATATAACACGCACCACATGAATGTTTGCCTTTGTTCTTTACGAACTGTCATACACCAAATTAGATGACAATTTCAAAATTGATTGAGAAATTTGAACAAACTACGCCGATCATGGACCAAGGAACTCATGTACTTGTTCATCCTGTCCAGTGAATGGGGAAAATCGCACCAAAAATGCAAGTGTATATGAGAGCCCGAGAACTTCGTTTTGACACAGTTCACTGGAACTCACAAAATGCATGCTCACAAAATTCAGTTAATGCAGGAACTGAACCAACCCGAGTTCCGAAGAAATTGTACGATAGTTTTCGGTGGCTTGCTTGACAGTTCGCCCAGATCACTGAAGAAGTGTTCTCCGAAGGTTGTCTTTCTTTTTCTGGTAATGCTTGGGTATTCGCATAAGAGGTGGAATATGTATGTCCTCCTCAGCGTCTGTGTCACCACATCCTCTGCATAATTCTGTTGTGCTCAAACGCATTCTCTTTAGGTGGACCGCTAGCAGGTTGTGTTCCCTGTCATAGTACCGATAAGAAGTGATAGTTGACTTCTGTTGAGTGCGATGATTTCCTTTGTTTTTTTCTTATTTAGTTCTGTCCAGAGTAGTCTTGAGGTGCGGCATGTTGTGAGTGAAGTCCATCTCTCGTTCGCGAGTTTTATAGATTTCGTGGTGATGCTGGACTTTTGAAGTTCTAATGGGGGTAGTCATCGGCCATTATCAGATCCATCTTAGAACCTATTCTTGCAATTTCGGCCGCCTTTTCATTCCCCTGGATGCCCTTATGACCCGGGACCCAGATGAGTGTGACGCCATGGTTAGCGCTGAGTGCCTTAAGCTCGAGCATTTTTAGCACTGGCAGTTTGTCTGTTGGGCTCTGAATAACCAAGAGCAGGACGACCATTTTGCGTTCCAAGATGTTACGATTCAGTTATGAGGTGCAATTTTAACTGGACAGCTTCGTGAACAGTGATTTGATGCAATGAATTTAGATTTGGACTCTTTCGTGGCGTAGAAAGACGTTTTTTCCGCCATCATTTAAGTTTTACCTGAAAGTGACATTTTGGTCAATCTCTGCATTGATTGCAAGTTCTCAGCGTGTTTTCTTTAGCTTTGTTGAATATTCTGAAACTTAACAATAATATTTCTACAATAAATCCTCTTCGCCTTGAGATCATCAACTCACTATGTCAACCTTCTCTATACCTATGTATGTGTGTACAATTTTCTTGCACTTATTGTTTACAATCTAAAACAATTCGAAATATTCAATTTTCTCTCGAAAATTAATTGTTTCTTCTCACGAAGTCACCGCCTTTAATTCACCATAAACCGATGTGTATAGTGTTCCATAGTGTATCTAAAATATTCTACTTGCCGTGTCAAGAAGAAAAGGCATTCAACTGTGTAGTCAAATCGAATTTTCCAATTTTCTTCAAATTTAAATTCTTCGAAACCGTCTGCTGGCCTATTTATTTTTTTTTCGACAAATTGAAATTCCCCATACACCGAGGGTGCGACGAGGTTTCTTTATTCCGATTGCCCTTCTTTATTTTATTCCGATTAAGTGTATACAACTGTCACTAAAGTCCTTTATGAATTGATTGATGGATTTTTCATATTCCTCCACTCTTCTAAACTGGTTGATGAAAAAGTTAAAAATATCTAATAACACGGTATAGAACTTGTGTGTTTTGCTATAAACTTGCTTATCCTATTTAAATGAACTAAAAATAAATAAATAAAAAAAAAAGAAAACAATCTCATCCTCTCTTCGAAGAAACACCTGTTTTATCCATGTGAATGTTATACTACCGCAACGTTTCCCCCCCATTTAGTAGTAGCACCATCATTTATCACTTGTGAGCGATTTGATTAATCTCCTGGGATATTGCTCCTTTAGATCCCACTAAGTACCACAAGAGTCCAGACCTTTAGCACCCAAGAGTTGAGAGCGGTTTATTTATGGACTTTCGAATGCAAATTGAACGATGTTACCACAATGAACGGCAACGAAGCCACTGGAAATCAAGTATAAACAAATATTTGATATTTATTTAAGGGGAACAGAAGAAAACAAATAAATGCCGCAGATACGCGTTCAGGCGATGTTCACGTAGCCTTAATGACTCTTAGATCACGACTGTGTCAACCAAATGAAGATCTATGGCGGTGTTCCGTTGGGAATTTTGTAAACATTTTCTAGATTTGTGTTATAAAAGTGTGTGACCTTTTGACTTTTTTTGTTTTTTTTTTTTTTTCTTGTGGTGTAAGCTTTTAATCCTTTTATTTGGAGAAATAATATGAAAATGAATGCGCCTAGGGGAGAAGAGTTGAACAAGATTTTGTTGGCGCCTATGTGGGTGGAAATTAAATGGGAGAAGGATTTGGGCGATTTCTGGAATTAGGTTTGGTGACTTAAAAAAAGAAACTACTACTGCCCACAGAAGAGTAGAAAATAGATACAAGACAAGAAGACTTTATTAGACAACTTAAAGCCACGTAAACTCTGAAACCATTTTTATGGCTCATATTAATCAATAAAGCCCAGGCAGTCTAAGTCGAATTCCTTCAACAGAGGTCTTACTCTCTTACTCAGACAGAACCACAATTCGCGATGGATCACTGCCTCAATCTGCAAGCCTCTTCGGCTAGATCAATCGTAAGAGAAGTCTCAGAAAAGGACATCTTTCCTGTGTCGCATTTACATCATTGTATGTAGATCCTTTGTACCTAATGCTTATAGGGGGTGCAATTCCAATTCAAGGAGAATTTACGAATGTGTAGAGATATGGGGTACCAAATCAATTCGATGCGTTGATAAACTAACTTAATGCATTTGAGAGTTCTTCCAGATCTTAAAATATGGCTTAGTTAGCAGGTTTTTGGGTAGTGGCAGTACGCAGTGTCCTCATATTTGCATTTAATTTTAGTTTCTTTGTATGACACGTTAGCATGTTGTGTCCGATGTTGTACCTACTAGAGCAGATAAACATTTTTTAATCGTATTAGTATTCACTTTGCCCAACCCTAGTGGGACTGTAGAGTGTAGACACCATCGTTGACTAAGGAGCCGCTAAGAGAAAAAACACTCTTCTCCTTTCGTCTCCCGCTGCTTCAATTAAGACATCGGCTGGTAGAATATCAACTTCAACCACCTTTTCTTATTTAAATTTTGATATTGCTACCCATGTATCGTGATGGTCAGGTGGACGACTGTTATTTTCAGTTCTGCCCGTTCGTCAAAGGGAAATTGTGTTTGTGAAGGCCCTCGCAATCTCTTGCAAACATAAGCTCGGATATGCTTTTAATTTTTGTATGATTCTGTACTCTAAGGCTGTATTTAACACAAAGAACTTAGCACAACCACACAATATCGTAAGACTTTTGTTGTTTTCACTTCTCATTTATTTATTCATTATCTGCAGAGACTTTAATTTCTTTGTTTTTCTATTTGCAGGTACTGTAAATGCCAACGGTGAAACAAAACGCCAACGGACCTCATACACCCGCTATCAAACGCTAGAATTAGAAAAGGAATTTCACTTCAATCGTTACCTGACCCGTCGGAGACGCATCGAAATCGCCCACGCTCTCTGTCTAACCGAGCGACAAATAAAAATTTGGTTCCAAAATCGTCGCATGAAATGGAAAAAGGAACACAAAATGGCGTCCATGAATATTGTACCTTATCACATGGGACCCTACGGACATCCATATCATCAATTCGATATCCATCCGTCACAGTTTGCTCATCTGAGCGCATAGGACGCGTGGCACTTTTCGGGTACTGGTTAGAGGCTCAATCAGTTGTATCAAGAACCATATCAGGGATACCAGAACAATCAGGATAGCAGCGGGGGTGGCGGTGCCAGTGGACCTGTCACCGGTACCAATTCGCTGTTTACCAATTCTGAGTGTTCCAAGTATCCCCAAGAGTTCTGATCTCAAATTATGTAAAATTGAACACGTCTTCGTAGAACAACAAGAAAATGCATTATGGAATTACAAAGCCATTGTGCCGACATCCCGACGTAATGGTTTCGTAGTTTCGACACACAATCAAATCAACTAACATCGTGCTTAATGCAACGTACAACACTAAATAACAACAATTTTACAACTGATTCGTGCTAACACGAAACAAACAAAACATATGCTGTGATGATGTCATCATGTGTTTGAAAGATCGTGTTGGTTTATGATACTGGTCACCATCTGCGATTTGTCTATCTGAGGTTTGTTTGTGGTTTGAATTTTTCAAATCAAAATCAAATGCAAAAAAAATGTTATGTTTGTTGGGTTTTTTATTTTATTTTATGGCAAATAGTTTGCGAATGAAAAAAAAAAAAATGATTGCAAATCAAAGATAAATCAAGCATATCGCAGATGTAATACAACTTAAACTGTAAATAAATAAAAATAATAACTTTTGAGCTATTAAAACCGTCCAGTATAATAAACCGAAATCTCTAAGCAGTATTCGAAAAGCCATTAGGTTTAAGTTTAGAATAATTATCGAATTTAAGTAGGTTTATGTATTTACTCTGGTGTTGAACTAGTGGTTTTGATTTTTGCTAAGAAAAGCAATGCTTTAAAGTTTGAGAATCACAAGTGATGAGTAAAATCTTTGGGAAGCTACAATTTGAAGTATGTGCCAGAACCATTTGGAGTGTGTCTAAGAAAAAAATTGATTGAACTGCATTATCGAGGAAATTGTAGTTTTCTCCATTGAGTGGAATTTGCCGGTTAAAATTCGAAATTATGTGAATATTTGAGAAAGAAAATTTGCTTAAGTCTTCATCGGAATCCTTATCTTTCGTCGATAGAGGCTGACAACGATCTTAAAATAAAATAATTGCAATCAAGTAGTTATCACACACAAATTCTATGTCACAAACACAGCTTTATTTGATAGATTTCTGTCGGACGTATAGAAAAAAATCTTGGACCGACGCAACAAATGTTGTTATTCACACTCGAATTGTTTTCTGACTAGTCTAGGTGTCGATATATAACAGCCCGGAATCAAGCAAAGAAGTAGCAGAACAAGTGTATCATATAAATTGATTGCATTGTCATTTAAAATTTTTTAAAACCGAAAGCAAACATTTCTGACACAATTACTTTATAGAAGCCTCCCACTGCTTTAAGCTTTGCTTTTGTTTTAGCTTCATTTTCTCTTACTTTACCCAGTCTGGCCGGTTATATGTTATCCTTGTACTGTTCCAAAGGCCTTTAAAAAACTGTGTGCTCCAATATTCAAAAACTTGTAACAAGCATGTTAGCACTTTTCAATTGTAACATTTATTATCTTTAGTAGGTTCTTGTGCACCACTTCTAATGACGAGAGTAAACTTTAACTTATGGCAGCCCTCCTAAAAGGAATGGTAACTTTTCCTTGTGGACACCTTGAAGAATTAACCTTGTAGAAAGCGGTTAAGTGGTTGATGCGTTGGACGAACTTCAACAAAAAGTTGATAGAGGCACCACCTCTTAGTTGGCAATGACAAACATACGAGAGAATAATCCGCCATCAAAAATTTTCTTAATCCGCCGTTCGGGGTCGGCAAAAAAGCTATAGATCTCATCCATTCGGGCAAAAAATTCAACACGCACAACATGAATAGCTGCAAGAAGCTAAAGCCGGGGTGTGTCACACCAAATATTTTGCATTTTTTAAATTAACTGACATGTCCTTAAGGCATGCCATCTGACACTGGCATGTCATGTGTTAGGCATTGACTCCTAAATTCGCATTAGTTGTCATGAAGCTGTAATCTTGGTTAAATTCTCAAAATTATCGCCATTATCGCTCTTTAAAGCCCTTCAGTTGCATTTACATGTACTTTAATGCAGTATTATTCATAACAACATGCGCATGTACAAAGATTTTAATTAAGGCTTCAGCACAATAACCAACTTTGCTCGAATCCAAAGATGACAGGAACCTACTTCAATTCATCAGAAGCTCCAATTGGTTCAACGAATAGGTAAGGGGATGTCTCGAGATCTATGTGGTATCACAATGAAATTATCACTAGTCTAAGGGTGCTGGCAACCACTTCAACCTTACCTAACGTAACCTAACTAAAATGCCCAGTTCTGGCACAGATTCTTATACACCTTCCGAATAATCAACATCCCCCCTACGCAAAGAATCTTGTGAATACCATCTGTTATACTTTCTTCGCGTTCTTTAATAGGCAACGAATGTGTGGCTTAAATCCTTTTTTTTTCTTCATATTAGGGGTATGAAAAAACTTTTGTTTTTTCTGAGTAAGCGATTTATTTATTATTGGCACACATGCTTTTCTTACATAAACTAGGTTTGGAAACAAAATTTCAAATTAAATTTTCATTCAAATGCACATTAGCCATGACTGAACGACTAGTATTCAGCAGATATTTGTAAACAGTTTACTAAAAAATTAAAAAGTTATTGAAATTACAATTGTTTTTGCGGTACAGCCTACTTAAAAACTTAATAAAATGAAAACATTTACATAAAAAAGACTCAATAAAAATGAACAAATGTAAATAAAGCAAATAAATAATTTTCTTTTTTCAAATTTTAGAAATAAACTCTTTGCAACGTTTTATACTCATTAATTTACTTATTGAACAAATTGTTTTGCATTTTCTTTTTTTAAATCCCGTATTACACATAAGCACACACAAAAGTTAGCTAACAAATTCGGATTACACAGGGCTTTTGTTATAATTATTACAAATAAGAATTAAATTTATCACTTTAAAAAAAAGAAGAAAATTGATTTTTCTTACAAACGTTTTTTGCAATAAATAAAAGATTTAATTAGTGTTTAATTGTTTTAGTTTTTGTTTTCTTTCTTTTTTCTTAACACATTATAATTAACTTTAATTTCGTTTAACGAATTTTCCTAAAGGCAAATGAAAAACAATACTTTTAAAAGAATATTATGATTATTTAAATGAAAAATGTAAATTTGAAGTAAAATACATTTAAGTAAATTAATTAATAATAATATTATACTATAATGTATACGTATTTTAGTTTTAAGTTATTACTGCAACCACACATTAAGTATACAATAAAATATAAACGAGTATTTATATATATATATATATGAGAAATAATAAAACAATATTATAAAGAAATATTTATAAGGTTAGTGCATTCTTTACTATACATAGTAAAATACATATAAAATATATAAATTAAGTTTAGTGAAAGAAAATTTAGCAAAAATGTAATAAATACAAATCTCACGTTCATCCATCAAATACACCCACTCACTCTTATAATTGACAGCGATAAGTGAATATAAATTTAAGAAAAAAACAGTTTCAAAATGTATACAACAAATGCTGTGTAACACACTCAACTGTTTTAATTGATAAAGATTTTGTAAAATTTTAAATTGTAATCAAATTTTGTTATCTTTTTAATTTTTTCTGTTTTAGTAGAAGAACGTGCACAGTTTAAGAAAGGTGTGTGTTTGAAATATAAATAAATAAAATAAAATTAAAAATAAAAAAAAACTGCATTCCATGTAAAAATTCAAAAATATAAAATATTTATAATGCTAACTATAAATGGTATTATGAAGACTAATCGAAGGAGGATTAGGAGATGAATATTATAAATTATTATTATGTATGAATGGTAGGTTCAAGATACGTTATTAACATAAACAAATAAAATAAAAATAAAATAAAAAACAAAACATATTTTGATGAAATGTATAATTATGGTTTTATTTTGACACTTATTTTAAAAATTGGAGGAGTTTTCAACCACTTACCGGTGCTTTCGGCTGGTTCCAGGTTGCGGAAACGGCTGGGATTGGCAATATGTAGGCACCTATATCAAAAGAGTTGGTTCCGCTGAGTGTAGGGTCTAGCCAATAGAACCATTTTCTTTGGGTGTTTGCCAATAAAGTGACATTGCTTAGAAAACTGTATTTAGATATGCCACGTGTATGTGCCCGGGTAGCTCAGTCGGTAGAGCGTTGGACTTTTAATCCAACGGTCCAGGGTTCAAGTCCCTGCTCGGGCGAACACATTTTTTATTTTTTTTATTTTAAACATAGACGATGTGTTTTGCTTTCCAAAAAAGGAAAGATATTATATGAAAGTGACAAGTCCAGACGTCTAGCTTATATAGATGCCTTGATCATAGCTTGACTAGCTACGTCAATGAATATGTCTAGTAGTTCTGTTCTTTGAGCTATAATTTCGGGTTTCGGCTCTTATCAAAAAAGATATGCTGATAGGTACATATGTGTGACAATTCCTTTCAAACAGAATACTTAACCATCTGTCATCTTTAGCTTGGCGTTAGACGCCAATTTTTCTTTACAGTGCTCCCTACACGAATAATTTCGATACATGAGTCGCTTATAACATAATGCATAACGAATCAATGTATGTACTATGTAGATATTGGTCACACCAAAAATTCTCTATCGAGCTTTCCTACGTTTCCGGATAGTGCATAAGCCATTTTAATCGATGGATTCATGATAGATGGTGGAGCGGGAGCAGGACTTTGTCTGGGGACATAAACCTCAATATACCAAGTGGAATGTTGGCACTGCTACACGCGCTGCATTCCTTGCGTAAGGGTTATGAGAAAGGTAGACATATCTTAACAACCTGTTTGTTCTAAAAAGTCACAAAAAAATGCTTGTAATTACAAATTTGTAAGTTGGTGAAATAGGCCACTGGTGAAGCAGGGACCAGCCTCTGAGCTTCAGAACTATTCGTTGCCCTAGATAGAGGACATTGTCAATGAATGGGAAACGGATAAATATCTGAGAATGTGGGAAAGAGTGGCAAAATGCAGATACGCCAGATAGAAACATTTTGTCAGCAACCTTATTGGTCTACATCAAAGTGGCTTTCAGACCAAGAAAGTTCACAACAACTCAAAAATTCATACTACGGCAGATCTTGGAAAAATTCCAGGAATTTCAAATCGCTACCCAGTGGGTACTATCCACCATCCACCTTTTTATCAATTGTAAGCCTGCATATGACAGTATTTAGAGGTGAGCTAAACAGAGCTTAACGCCCGTCCGTCCGTGCAGGATGACGATAAAGAATACACGCTGCTCCATCAAGGTCAGTAGAGACAACCCCGAGAATTTCGATGTAGAAAATAGATCGCAACGCTATGTCTTCCGTTTTCTTCAACATCGTTCTTGCATTGTTCAGAACTTAAACGTCAAAAACACAAGCCATAAACTTTCAAAAATACATCCAACTACTCGCATACACCGCGTTTATGAGTATTGAGATGGATGCGGCAAAGATGGGTTTAAAGGGCAACGAAGTAGGTGCATGCTGTTAACAGAAAATGACATCCAAGATCGACGTCTCGGACAGAAGGTCACCCTAGACATATATAACTTTGAGGAAGTTAGAAACTTTGTCTACCCAGGATCCGCTATTAACTTAGGCAACAACACCAGCACTGAGATCAAACGCAGAATAACTCTTGCCAATTATCTTGCTGTTACTTGAAGACAATAGTTGAGTAGCAAAGCCCTCTCTTGAACAACCAAAGTGACTCCATACAATACCCCGATCATCTTAGTCTCGCTTTATGGTGCTGATCTATGGAACTTGTCAGGAATGAATGAAGTGGCCTCGTTCCGGTGATTTACGATTTCGTCAGCATAACCGGCGAGGAGGAGGAGAAGAGGAAGTCATAAAACTGGCTGGCCTTGTCAGAAGAGTCCAGATGCAATGACTAAAATAAACAAAAGACTAAAGCGGTTGGGACATACTCGTATAAAGTGAGTGGACACACCCGCGCTTCAGTCTTCGAATCCATCCCGGTGGGTCGGCGCAATGGGGGAAGAGAAGATAGCTAGCTAAAGATTAAACTGACTGGAGGCACTTGTTCTTAGATCCATCCCGAACTATAGCGCCATAGTAAGTAAGTAACTACGTAAATGGATTCAAAACCAGAACCCAGATAAGTTGATTTGAATATCGGCTGACAGTAAACAAATTCTAGAATTTACCTTTGTAACACTACGTTGTTGTATAAAACAAAAATCGTTTTCACTCTCCAAAATTGTAATAGATCAGTAAAAGTATAACTCGACTTCGAAACGGTTGGTTGCAACATTGGCTAACCTGAATTCCATTTTCGAATTGGAGAGAATAACATACCCCAATTATTCCTACGAAGTGTCTACATACATACTTACATGCAAACCATTTGATTATTATTTTTAAATTAAGATAAATGCGTTAATTTTTCTTCTATTTTACTGTTTAAGATTAAAAGGTTCAAATTTAAAAATGCACCGCTTTGAGTTTTAATTATAAAATTCCATTTGCAAAAGTTGAGTAGTTGGGTTGATTACAAAACAAATTTGTGGATATTAATTTATTAACTGCCCGGGTAGCTCAGTCGGTAGAGCGTTGGACTTTTAATCCAACGGTCCAGGGTTCAAGTCCCTGCTCGGGCGATCTAATTTTTTATTTTATTTTTTCTATTACGATTCTAAAATTTTACAAACCATGATAACTAAGAGGCTGTAGAAGGAATGCGTAATGAAACTGGAATCAAAGTGAGGCATAACCAGGTCAGAATAGGAAATAATTACTAACTAATTTCTAGCTCAGATTGTCTGCAGATTTTGTTAGAAAATGAGTCAAGCGATTGACTGCCTCAATATGTTGATGAATTCTTACAAAATGATTAACAGGTATTTAATTGTTCATCCATGTAAATTATGTGAGTGTCTCTTGTCAGAGAAGCTTAAAATGCTATAAGTACAGTAAATATCAGGTTCATCTTGATACTTTTCGTGAAATAAAATCATTTGCTAGCTTCCCATGGATATGAGACATACATTTGAAGACATGCTTATTGCTTAGTGTTTCAAGATTGATTTTTGAAAGAACTTCCTGTTGCAGTTGAATGAAAAGAAAGAAAGGCACCATACCTTCGATAGAGGAGCAAGAATGGCGCTTTCAATTCTTGTTAAACAGTTTAAACCCTTTTTTTTTAATAAGAGTTCGCTTAAGAGGTCATGACTACCATTTAATTAGAGAAGAAGGAGATATCGATGCACGTTGGTTTTAAACGCATGTATTGACAAAAGAGCTTTTCGTATTGATGCCAGTCGTCGGCCCTATGTATCCTAAGAATTGAAGCAATCACTTTGATTATTCTAGAGTGGGCTTTGCTACTCAATTTACTTCTAAGTCCGAGGAAACAGCCATTAACATGAGTTATTCTGCGTTTGATTTCAGCGCTGGTGTCGTTCCCTGAGTTAATAGTGGAGCCTAAGTAGACGAAGTCCCTAACGACGTCAAAATTATATCTGTCAAGGGTGACGTTGTGTCCGAGACGTCTTTTTTTTTGTGTCCTTTTTTGTTGACAGAATGTATTTTGTTTTGCTCTCGTTGATCGTTAAACCAATCTTTCTTCACCACTTCCGTCTCAATACTGACGAAGTCGCTTTTGGCATCACGCTGGGTTCTCCCGGTTCAATATTGTCGGCGTATGCGAATAATTGCACGGACTTTTGGAAGATTGTGTCTCTGGTGTTGGCGTTTCAGTTCTGAATAATTGTTTCAAGAACAATATAAAAGAAATCACATTGACAGCGTGGATCTTCTCTAAATCCTGAGGTCTTCACCGACCGTGATGGAGCAGCGCTCATTTTCCATCATCATCCTGCATAGATGGACGAGTTCGGCAGTGATGCCAAAACTGGATATTGCTCGTCTCTAAAAATGTTCCAAGATTTGCCGCAGTGAGGATGTTTGGTTGATGGTGGACTGATGTGGACAAAAGGGTTTTATTAATTTACACAATATAGCAATAATGCACTATAGTTGGCGTATAGTAGCATATTTCACAATGCGCTTAGGTTTGTATGCAGTCTATCTACTGAGCTACAAGTTTCAATATACCATCCATGTTTATTTTTGTTGGCAAAGTTAATTAGTCTGCTTCTGCTTCCCATTGTATTCAGTTGGTTGATTGGCATTAGCTCAGGACATTCAAATTTGTCCTGAGAGTCATTAGGATTTTAATCAATTGTCAAGTTGTTGCTTTGATCGCTGAACTTTTCAACTTTCTTCAGCTAGAACATCGTGTAGGGTATAGCTTATGTTTTTTCTACCCTTCTAAGACCATCAATTTAATAAAATAACCTCAAATATGTACATACATTGAGTACTTCTTCAAATTCCAACAAATCTTATTGGAAAAGGCAAGCAGAATAAAATTGTTTTTTTTTTGTTTTTTTTCTTCTCCAAAAAATAAACACTGCCAAAGACTATCAATCAATTCCACGCAATGTATCACGGATTCTATGTAGCGTGCGCCACCATTCGAAAGGATAGATACCTTTACTGAAATACCCCCATGGGATCAGTGACTTTTATTTCTACCTCCGGAAGTTGCTGTACATCTTCCCATTGCATGACCAAAGGCAATTGGACGAATGTGTTCCACCAATTGCCACTTAATTAAGAAACAGATTTACCGAGAGTTGTTATTCGAGATAAAATATTCATTTGGCACATGTCAAAGTAACTTTATGTCTCCTTATGTGCCTTTGCACGAAGCCTCCAACAATGCCGATATTTCTTTCGGGTATCTACCGAATTCTTACAATAAATGTCGATTTATTTTTCATTTCCCTTAGAATACCTATGTGCGTACATAAAGCATTTATGACTTTTAACATTGCAACAATGGATAAGACAGTTGTTTTTTTTTTTTGGCAATAATTTTTTTTATTTTATCTTTTTCACACAAAGGTTAAATTCTGCAGAAGGCCTTTCGGTACAAAAGCGAAAAAATGTCATATTTCAGAGATTTTATGGCGGTTGGTCTTCCTATTTCTTGGTCGACTACCTGGTTATTACATATAGGAATCCATTTCGTTCTGTGTGTGACTTCTTACGTCATGTCTGTACCTAATTCGGCCTCCCGATTCCGATTCCGTCAGGTATGTGCTAAACGTATTAATGTTATAAAAATACAATATATCTCGGTGAGTCGACCGGTTGCTTTTCGAAGGAAACGGTGTTGTTTTTTTCTCTTTTTAACTGTCAGGTCATAATGGTGGTACAATTTACCCAAATAATTAGCACAGATTTCACCGTGCTACTGAAGCGGCACATGCAACTGGAATATTTGTCTATACCGAGGGGCTGTTATGGTGCTCAGCTTCACAGAGCAGCAAGGTTGGAAGAGATGCATCACGATTTTGGATACATTTCGGATGGAATGCTACTGTAAGCCTGCAGTTATTAGGCTAACGCATGATGTAATCAGGCAGTGAGGCCAGCATTTTTTTTTATTGTACTTGTCAACGCAATTAGATTGTCCGAGATTTTAAAGCTTATTGGGTTTACGTCACGCATTTGTTTAGTTAAGTTGAAACGAATGTGTTACTATCATGACTTTTCAATTAGACTTGATTGTGAAATCAGACCGAATAGTCATCATCAATTTTCACCATAAAGTTGTGGTGAAATTTAAAAACAAAAATCTTTCTATAGTTCGACTCAGAAGCAGAGATTTTTTAGATAAGGTCAATTAGGTAGCATGACTCTTGCTGCTTGTCTGCGAGCAGACAAAGATGCTGAATTTCCTTGACTGAAAATAATCTAAAAAAAAAACAAGAATACAGAACAGATACGGAGTTCGTCACTTTTGACAACTACAGTTAGGTATGGTCGAAGTAAATATAATCCTCACAACACAATTATGCCGTAATGAAGCTTCGACGATCATAAGAAAGCGCTACTACTTCGGTTTGACAAAATTCCTAACCCAGAAGATGGAAATCGTTTTCTGCAGAGTAAACAAAGCGTGGTTAAGTGCTCAACAGCAATCAGAAAGCAAAACACATACAAGGCACTTTTGGACGAAAATTCTTCATAGGATACAGGATGGAAGAGAGGGCATAACATGAACTCTATGAGCTGTACCAAGATGTGGATGTTATTATTTGAAAAGCTAAATCGCGTGCCCAGCTAAGAAAATTTTTGAATCCCAGCATGGCAGGCAGTGTCTAAGGCAGATACCTTTTATGGACCGGAAGCTCGTTTAGATATATGTACCCACATAAGTGGTTTAAAAGTCGCTTAAAAAATAAGGTGGAGTAAATCTGAATCCTTAAAACTCCTCCCATTAAACTTAAGCTTTGGAACAGTCTACCCGGTGCTATGAGCCTGGGTTGAAGTGTTTTTGGAAGGTAGGTAGGTTGAAGGGGTGACTCTGTCTTATGCGATGCCAGCGTTCACTCAGATCTTTGAAAATCCAAAGTGTTCTCCTGGCTTGGAGAAAGTGTCGCATTTTGCCTGTGTACTGTCCGGTGCAAAAGTCCCCGAAATGGCGCCTCTGATAATGAAAAAAAAAAAAAAAAAAATGCGGCCCGTCACCCTCAGAATCTTAAAAATGATGCCCGACAAACGTATACCTTACACAGACAGAGCAGCTCTATGTACCGCCCAGTCAGCTGTATGCCGCTATGTGGCCATCACTTCAAACAAATCCTACTAATATTATAAAAGTGAAACGTTGTCCGTTTGTTTGTTTGTTCCTCTGTAACACGAAAACTATGGAACCAATCAACTTCAAATTTTGCACACAGAGTGGCTGTGCCACGGGTCACAGTATAGGCTACTTTTTTAAAGTGTAACTTCGCAAATTATAGGTGGGCGAAGCCGCGGGTATCTTCCTGGTTCTACACAATCTGGGGCATTCACGTAGGAAGTGGACTGTACTTAAAGCGTTCGTCTAAGATGGGTGGGCATTAGGTTGTGTATGATCTGTTTACAAGAATGAGCCTTGTTTTCGTTTTTCTGTTATTTATCTAGATTTCACTGGAGACACGGATGAAGCACACTCTCATCTCCCATCAGCTTCAAAGGTCCTTTTGTAATTACTTCCTTGCTAGTTCATCAGCCATTTCATTTCTGTGCATATTGTTTATTGCGGGACTCACAAGAGTATTACCAAAGATCATAATATGATACATTGCAATTCGCGATGATTTTTGTCTGATCTTTGTGGCAACGTTTCACAAGTTTGCATTTTCTCACTTCGTATGCAATGGTTTTAGTAGCAGCTTGACTGTCTACGTAATTGTCAATGACTTTCCTAGAAGCCTGTTTTACAGATAATTTTCAACAAGTTCTAGCTGTGATTGCTAGGACTCTCGCTTGTAAAAACTGCAGTTATTCGGAAGTCTTGTTAACCGGCAATGTGGGGTTCCAACAAGTAGATCCCGGAGCCCACTCCTTCTTAGGTTTTTGACCCATCTATAACAGTCTAAGTATAATTTGGATGCTGGATGTTTTAACGCTCAGGCTGAAGTTAGGAGGTGATGTTGGATAGTCCGTGTCCATTTCTAGTTTCGTCTATACTCAGAAAAATTATCTTAAAACAAAGTAACCTAAAAGCTACTAAAATTGTAGTAAAGGTGGCCTCTTCTCAAAAATACTGATCCTTTGATGACAAATTAAAAGTAAGACCTTCTTCTCTATTTTATTACATGATTCTTTTAAGACCGATCTATAAATTAGATTTAAGCTATTTTATATCTTTAGATTTCAAGTAACAGATGTTTGTTTTCTATGTTAATTGAACTGGTTTCACAAGGCCAGCCAGGACCTTACAACTCTATCAATTATCGAATAATTAAAAATCATTTAAGATGACTACATTATCACACTGTCATCTGATATCAATACCAAAACACGTAAGCCAGACACGAAATTAGAAACTGAAATAAACTGCCATAAATCGGTTGACATGGAAGCGGGTCATATAACCTAATAAATGTCTAAAATTGCTCCAATTTAACCCTAAACCATATATAAAAACAAACAGAAGCTATTCACCTTAAAAATAAATCGATCTTCAAAATTTGTAACACATCAAAATAACAGATAAATTCAAAATATATTATCACGAAATAGTTTTCGATACAATAAACAAATTCATTATTGGTTGCTATGTATGACGACAACATTCATGACACCGATATATGTACACATTTCACATATTAGATATAATTAGGAAAATTAATTGACACTCGTGCTGTTCGGTGTTCTCAAACAGAAAAATAAGTCATTTAAAATACGATTTTTAATTTAATTTCCTCTAGGTGATAATGGACTAAGTAAATTGAGTTCCTCATTCCAACTTATAATAAATCACATGCAATCGAAGGCTTTCTTATGGCGTTGAAAATTATTTATTGTTTATAACTCACATGAGCCAATTCTTTGTTTTTCTTGAGTAATATTTAATTTATTAAAATTTATTTTTTTAGTGAAGGCCTTTAATACTAAAAGAAAAACTTTACATTGTGTGCATTGTTAAGAGATTTGCATGTCAAAAATGAAATTGTAATGTAATTTAGATATTACGGTCACAGTATCTTGTTTGCATATTGTGCTGTTTAATGATAGTTTATGCAGACGACATTGAGCCCACTCTAATGCTCTTTATAAAGAAAAATAAAATTAACCTATACATAAGACATTGATTAGATTGCATGGAAAACAGAACGAGAAAACTCAGAGCTAATAATCCCTTAAGCTCGCTTCAGACGAGGAAGTGATCGGTCAACTGGTTGACAAAATGGTTGTGATCTTTTCGTTACAGATGCAAAGACCAGTCTTTTCAATTTCAGTTGAACGCCCTTCTACATTGTGATAGAGGAAAAATATAGAAGAGTGTTTAGAAAAAGATGAAGTTTAAAATGAAGTTAACAAGAAAAAGGAAATAGTTTGGGTAAAAGATAAGTTTGATGCAAGACTAGAATTTACTCATCCGCGATTGTTCACGAAAACTGAAAAGAACTGTTCCCATGGACTTCAAACACTTTTTAAGAATTGACTTGTATGCTGGACTATGGAAAATGGTTTCCACTCCATAAGGCATTGCTTAATTTCGTTTGTCACGAGTCAGAAGAGTTGTCGAAAATCCTATCATCATCATTGCATACACATGGGATATTTACTACCAGTTACTTATCTTTAGCGGGCTTAAAGGCTAGCAAGAACAAAAAACCAATTCATAGTGGTCTAGCAAGCCGCTTTGGGATTACAAAAATAAATACAAATATTTGACGTGACAGCTCATTGGGAGCCAGGGATCCAGGGAGCCACGGTCATGATCGAGTGCTCATTGGGAAAGGTCTCGACGAGTTCTTTCGAAATATTAACAATTTGTTGTGAGTTAGTAAGATTGAAATACCACTGTCCTCGTATATGAAAATGTACTGTAAAATGGCAAAAAACGTATACTGAAAGAAATGCCACTTCAAAACCAATCCAGCAAGCCTAAAAAGTCATCTCTAGAGCTAGTACAAGAGTTTCGAGTCCGGGCCCGAAATCAATAGGTCCAAGCAAATCATCCTCCTCACTAGCATTACTTGAAGTAACCTTGAGCAACTTAGTTGATCGCTGACTACGCTGGGCCATACTAACATCGATATGACATTCCCTAGAAATAAACAAATAAAACAACATTTATGTAGTAATACAAGCAGTCCACCCGCAGCTTCGCACGCGTTGAAAATCTTTAAATGACGGTAACTTTTTTTCCGATTTTAATAAAATAAAGTCTATATGCTGCTCTAAATTATGCCCTACCACCTGTGAAAAGTACATGAAAATCCGTTAAGTAGTTTCGGAGATGTGCGCGAACAAACAAACAGACAGACAGAAAAGAATTCTAAAAATCGCTAATTTGTGTTCTATTACTCTTCTTTAGTCACCCCCTTTCTTTTTTATTACTTTTTCTTCAATGTACAGACACACCGGGTTCTACTGTTTTATTATATGTATTGATGATGGTATTATGTTAACTTAAATTGTCTTTAATTTCAAACATAATCTTGCCATCGTTTAACAAGGACAGTATCGGGCAAAAGTCCGCGGGCACGATCCCCCGATTGTGACCCGACTCTTTTTGTTTAGGTATATTGACGGATACAAAAATATTACGACGAGCTAAGGGCTGTATAACGGCGTTAATCTGTTTAGGAAAGTGTGAATTTACCTCCTAAAATGGCTACTATCGATGCCGTTGGACTACTTTTGTCAACATTTTCCATACTTTCTGCCTGCCGTGCCAATAGGGTACGTATTTGCAGTAATTACATAAACTCTCGTAGGTACTTCTGAAGTTGAAAATCAGGAAGAAGGAAAATGCAAGATGGCGTCGTAGCCAGGATGATTAAAATGACACTAATCCCGCGAAGGATCGTCCCACAAGTGAGGCAAATGATTGCAAAACAATTGGGCTCAACATTTTTAAGATGTTCCTGAAAGCCGAATAGCATGCTGACACTAATACAGACAGCTGATGTCAACTAAAAGCGTTTTCTAGTGAAGACATATCGGCTAAGAGATTAAATAAGTTTGCAGAATTCTGTCATACATTTTGTCAAACCATATGAAAATGGTGATTAAAAGAGGTGCCACAAAACACGACTCAATTTTCATACTTCAAAAGACCATAAAACCTACTATTTACTATATTTTATCACACTAATTACCCGAATAACTTTCTCAACATCTCATTAATCATCCAATCAAATAGTTCAAGCCAAGAGTAAAGTTATTTCTCTTTTAAACTAATTACAGCATCATGTATGTACCACCTTAAGTTCACGTCCTTAAATCCCTAACCACTTAGTCAAGTCGCGACAAAGTGAAAAAGGAAAAGCCGGAAAATCTGAAAATGTTTGTCCCACATAGCGAGAGTACATACAAAGATCGGAAATTTCACAAAAAAAGAAACGAACAAATTCATTTTTTCTGCCAAAAAAAAGAAACCCTAAACGTCTTCAGGCAACTCACCACCACCACCACAGAAGCAACAACAACAACATCTTAAAAAAAGAAATGCCGGATGTTACCCGGAGTGGAAAATGTCATAATGGACGACGAAGAACTTCAGTTGCTGTATGTACAAGAATTTTCCCAAAACGATTAAGGAGATCTATATGCGCGGTATCTGCAAACAAAGGGGGCATACAAACACTATCAAAGGAATTGCTAGAGGGTTGGAGAGCCACAGTTTTGTGTGTTTGACTTTCAACTCGCGGAGTGGTCAGCAGCGAATGTCGAAATCCAGTCAGCTTCAATGTCGAACTGCTGCCAATCGGAATTCGATGCTGGCAACGGCGCTTCGAAACATCGTTCAACCGACGAAAAAAACACGCAAAAAATAGTATGCCAACTAGTACCTTTTCCTAGTACCGTTTTCCGACAATCGAAACTGCGAAACTGTACTCTGAAAACACTACTCATTTCGACAAAGACGCATTTCAGTAGCGGAGCGAAGGATGCATTCCAGTTCGATTGTGGTTTTTAGTCGTTCGTTATAATAATGGGCGATGACAAAACCTCAGTTGCTCTGTACAAGTATTTTCCCAAAAGGAGAAAGTATCTAATATCTATGTATCCGGATTCCAAAATACATAAAATTGACCGCTCCATCCACAATTTCCCTCATATTTCCTTCCACCACCCATCATCAGCAGATACGCGGATACAATCCACAATTTTCCCAAGAAGCGTGCGAGTATATACGAAATGAATTGTCGCGTATCTGTAGTATCGTCATATGCGCGGTATCTGCAAACACACACCACATCAAAAGAATTCAGCTACGTGTTTGCTCAGCTGAATCTGGGACTCGTACCCTCGTCCGAAAGCCATTGGAAACGTTGAACTGTTTAGAGGTCTTGTGCGCTTGATGGCACTCAGTTTGTTATTTGACGCCTAGGCATTAAGTTGTGTAGTGATCTCACGCACCTGAGAGAGAGAACTAGGTCGTTTGCGGTGTTAAAATTTATGGCATTTTTGTGCGTGAAAGCAATTTGATTTGATTTGTTTCCATTTATCTCCGGGTGTAGATGCAGTATCTATCTAATTCAAGATTTTCCCGGTGACTAATAAACGTGTAAACTGAAAATTTATCTGGTGAGTACTACATGAAACTGGAAAAAAAAACATCGTCGTATATTGATTTATGCAAATGTAGTGTAGGCAACGTATACCACCACCTACTGCCAGCTCGATTCTGGGATAAAGCCCAGCAGCCTTTCCTTTCCTTTGCAGAAATAGTCTACAGACTGAAGATTCTCGCGCAAGCTCCCAGCAACCCCTAAATAGAATATTTTCGCTCGGTTTACCCAATATATAAAGCTTGTGGTGAACGGGTGGCGCCCCCTCTTCCTGTATGTGTGGATGGAATTTTAAGGACTTCGATGATTCTTTCTCTGGGAAAGGTCATTTTAGAAAACCCAAAAACAAGAAGCCTGGGCATCGCTTCGCAGACCTGTGAAATGGTCGCAAAGAAAGAAGGCCGCACCCTTTTGCCTCTTGACGGGGGAAGTTTAAGTGCTTTGTGCTGTGTATATGTATGTGTCTGTTTAAAAACTCTAATCATGAAGTGGTGATTTATAAAAATTCTGTTAACAAAAATTATGTACATGCCTTCATTTTTACTGAAATTGCTTTTCCCCAAAATGAGAGTAAGAGAAAAAAAAAAAAGGCAAACTTACCCATCCCCCGGAGGATGATTATGAGCAGAGATGATGGGATCATGGGGGATGTAAGAAGTTATTATTGTTTTCAACACTCTCTCTCAAGGATACAAGAAATGAAGTTCTCTTGTTGTGTGCGCGTATCCCCCCATTTTAATCTGCCTACTTGTCGTCGTCGTCGTCGTCACCCAGAAGGATATGGCAGAGTTTTACTCCTCCTTTTTCAACCCCGCCGAGCCGATTGAGGATAAAAACCCGGGATTTATACTACATGTATACTTAGATTGTGTATGTACACGTACCTACATATCTATGCAAATTAAATCTCATAATTAATTTTTTTTTTCGTTTCTTTTCCTTTTACACCTAGCAAGTGGCAATTTCTTAATTATGTCCTTTAAGTTTTTTTTTTGTTTGTTTTAAACATTTTTTTTAAGGGGCAATATTTATTTATTTAATACTTAGTTTTGAATTGAATTTACTTACAGGGTATGTGATAACGAGAGGGATATTCTGTTAAATATAGCGAGATAGTAGTGTGCAGTAGTGTGTACTTTACTTGACAGGGTGGCTCTAAAGAGGACGATTTGTGTTTAATGGTGCTGATTTTATATTTCTATAGTTTTTCAATCAAGCGATGTTCGAATTTGGGACGAATTTGAAATATCAAACAACTACGAGTATGTACAGCCTTGACATTCAATCTTTATGACATTTCGCGTCTCTGCCCTTGGGTTGTACGAGTATATTTAAAAGCGTGTTTTCGATGGTATAGCCATAAATCAAGCCAGGCATGTGCAGTATCACATTCGATAACAGGGTCAATATCAAAAGTTTCAACACACACATTGGACAGTTGTGATTAGTCGAAACTCCAATTACAGATCTATCAGAAGAGGGACACATTTGAAATTTAAGACTAGCTTCTCGCAAACATTTTAATGAAGTCTAACTTTTCAAATAACAACAACTGATTAGGAATGTAGTCAATGTCAGAAATGATAGACATACAATATGTTAGTATGTATGATACATCATTTTTTACAGCTTAAACATAGCACCTTCGTTAGTTATGTACTTCAAGATCTACTTTGATCTAAATATGAAGGAATCTTGATTGGTTGAGTAAGACATTTCTTCAACTGACTAAGATTTTAATATTTTCTAAGTCATTCTGTAGTCAAATCCACTAGAATTCGAGCCTAGAATGTGCCCAATGGTAACTCACTGGCTTGTGACTTACAACCTCCATTGGTTAGTTAAGAAAACATTAAAACAAAATGCGTGTGCCAACATCATGAAACTACGGAATAGTTCTAGATTTACCATTTTATTCTAAACTCAAAAGCTCTTCTTGTAGGTTGGGAAGTTTTTTTACTGCAATTTATGTAAAATATCATAACAAAGGTCTTCCCTTACCCCGCTACTCTTTTGTAAATAACAATAGTTATTTAGGTAAATGGAAAATCAATGACTTCACTTTATGAACTTTACTTTAGTGACTAACAATCAATCAATAGAATGGTGATGATCTAATGCTATACTCAAGTAGTCACTAAAGTCAGTAAAATCTTAGAAAACAGTTGATAAGCTTGGTAATTGCTCGCTGTGGCTCAGGGTTCAGTGTGTTTTACTTGATTTGTTGCCTTGCAAAATAACCAATAATTGTTTTGTGTGACACTAGCAGGCAACGTAAACATAATTTGTCATAAGAAGACGAAATATTGCGTTGGCCCTCTATGGGTTACCATGCAGAGTTAGTATTGACTATGGTTTGCGTCCATGAAAAATTAAATTTATACGAAATTTTCTCAGTTCTTTACTCTCAATTCCAGTTGTACATACATAGGTGTATACATAATTATTGGTGTAAGCATACTTTAAATGAAAATACATAAAAAAATCATCATATTTGTCGAGAATTAAGGCACAGGTTGACCTAATTCTTGTCATTCGACAAATTTGACACAACCGATACAAAGTTTTTATGCAAAAAGTTGGCCCCATTGGAACATTTAACTTTAGAGTTCAAACCAAATTAATTCTCATCTCTTGCTTGTAGTATACCTATTCTCTATAAACTTTGAGTAAACAAATGTTTATTCTGGATAAACAAATAATATGACACATTTAATTGGAGATAGTGTCAATTCATTCAAAGCGTTATGAAGGAAAGTAGACAAAACTGAAATAGACCACACCTTTCTTATGAACCTGCACATCCATATCACTGTTCAATCAACGTGGCTGAGTTCACTGTCACCTAAAGTTAATATCTTAACACATTTCCAGTGTAAAACAACATCCAATCGTAAACAACTGTGTAAAGTAACCAAAAATGCATGATTAACTATTTTTACTTGAACTTCACAGTTTATTACCAATAGAATGTTTTTTCTTCACCAACAACCAGCATTAATCAACCGAAAAAAAAACGATTTCTTCTTTATGTACAATTAAGAAAATATATTATTATTTTTGACCTACACAGATAAATATTACACAACCTTGTGAAATATTTCAAAATGAAGAAATAAAAAAACGGGTTTTCGCAAGTCAGTCAACCAAATGTCAATAAATGACATAAAAATTGTAAAATCTTAACCCCACTCTTCATAAACAATAGATCGTGTGCATAAATTTTCGTTATAATTTAAGCAGTCTGTGGCAATAACAAAAAAGAAAAAAACACTACAAAACGATTAAGACTTACGTGTTACTGTAAAAAAAAGAGCTTTCAACTAATTGCATTTTTTGTTTGTATGCGTTCAGTATGCATCTTCATTAAGTCATTCCGTTTGCTGGCTTACGAGTCATGTAGATAGAAAATAACGTAACTGCGGCAGTAAATAAAATTATGATTCAACTTTGTGCATGTTAATTAACATGAAATTGAGACGATAAAACAAAAAAGCTACAACAACAATAACAACTAAAAAACAATGACAACAACAAAGTCAAAACGTGTGTCGTGTCAGTGACCTAGCTATATTATAAAAAAAATTAAAAAAATAAGTATTTGAGTTAAATAAAAAAAATTAATTTAGACAGAAACAGGGTGGTATGAGTTTGTTCACACTGTTGATTATATCCGGGAACAGTCGAAGACATTACACAAATCTTGTTGAACACACTATTGCATATTAATGTCTACGTCTGTTCTACGACTTAATGAGTTTTTTTTGCACTAATGTCAGGTTGTGGTGCATGCATAGTTGGGACTAAAAATTGACTTTTGACAAATGTTCCGTGTGTGTATCCGAGGCTTGACATCTTGTTTAAAGTTTGAAAGAAAGTCTAGAATATTTTCGGAATTCCAAACTTTGTAGCGAGAGCTGTCGTTGAAGGGTGAGTTGGATATCGTACTGGAAAAATGTGTGAAGGTTAAATACAGGATAAAAAAATAATTCGACTTTTCGCTTTTAAAATCCAAAAAAAAACCCGCCTTTTTACTTCAGTCACTGCTGAATAAGATACGATGAACCCTAACTGAATGTCGATTCTGACTTGAGAAGGGTAAGACAGCAGAACATATATGTAGGTACCTATATATAGATTTTGTAAGTCTGTAATGAATCGGTCTAACTTTTATGAAGAAGATAGAAACCATAGACAGGTCTCTGTTAAGTGTCCAGTTCAGACCCCTATCGTTTACTATCCTTTTCGACTATGTTAGATCTTCACGTGGAGCTGATGCTTTGACCATATTTTTGCCTAAATGTCGCTCATTGTGTCTAGAAGTAATTCCGTATACTACTCTAAAAAAACGTTTGTTAACCATGTTTGATACCAAGTGAAACCTCTACAACTTCAGCCGTTTACAAAATACGGTAGATCCTTTACAGAAAAAGAGGGTTACCGCTGGTAATTAACTTATTTTAGCTCTATATGTAGATATCTTTTTAAAATCAAATTAGAATCCTCACTTACTGTTAAGGCGTTTTTAAAGGTTTGTACTAGCACCTACGGATGAACACTGCATACCAACAAGAAGACCAAAAAGGCACTTGGGTCCGTAATATGTTCCTGCATTTTCAATCCGCAAAAAAGTTTTATCCAAATGCAGTTTCGAAAAGTTTTAAAAAAGAAAATGCAATTTCCTGATCTTTGATCTACCACCGAATTTTCATGCAATCGTAACGTACCTTAAAACTTCTTAAACTTCAATAAAATAAAACACATTTATTCGTAGAACAGAAATAAAAGTCCAACTTCACCCCCTTTTCATTCTTATTTTTCCATATGACACACTGATGGTGAATATTATAATTCGCAGGCAAACACACAACCATGTACTTGTACCCATTTAAGCAATGTGGTAGCAATACCTACAAACATTAGCATATCTCAACAGATCTACCTGGGTAGCTACATGACATCTTTATGTGAAATTCATGCAAATTTTGAGTTTATTCTACAATTTCATATACAGTCACATGCGAGAAATGCATATATTGACTGATGTTATCTGGAAACTTCCCCTTTTCATATCTGGGTTAACAGCGAAAAGGGAAATAAACTAACTGGAAATTATATGTAAATAATAATTAAATTTCTATTGTAAATTTTACATGAAAAAATTGTGCAATCAATTAATTTGTTTGTAATTAAACTCGAAACAAATTGGAGAATTAGTCTTTACCAGACTGTAATTATGAAAAGATCAAAACAAGGTGCAAAACCAGCATTTACAACAATTTAGATTAAGCCTTTCTGTCTGTAAGTCTTTGTGACTAGCTCTCGAGTTCAACATTATTTCTTAAACAATTAAGTACATTACTTATTTAGATTGCGTTGCACGGTTAACCTGGGCGTCAACCAAAAAGACTCCAGTCATACCGGTCTTTAGCTAACCGCCCCCTATTACACACTCTAAGTTGGTTGAAGTCCCCTTCTACTTGTGCGCGCAACCTTAGTCTTCCTCTATTGCGTTGTCCCTCTGCGTTAGATTCGAAGACTCTCCGGGCCGGAGTATTGCTGTGGATTCACTCTGCATGCCCCAACCATCTCAAACGACTGGGTCGATGTCGCTGTACAGCTTGTATAGTTTATTTCTTGAATCTCTTCCTCCGACTGAATGTTTTACAAAGAATTTTCGCCAAAAGCGATGTAGTCCATATTTTAGCGCCATAGTATAGGACTGCGGTGATTAAGGTCTTATAGTGAGTCTCCTTAGTTTTTCGGAATGGGGCCTTACTATTTACATGCCTTTTCATCCAAACAATGATTGGCCAGAGTAATTCTTCGTTTGATTTTGAATGAAATATTGTTTCCAGAAGGGATTGCAGAGGCAAGGTAGATAAAGTCCCTTACTGCCTCAAAGTTATAGCTGTCTACTTTGACATTCTGTCCGATTCGATGATGTTGAGCGTTCCTTTTTGTTGACAGCAAATTCTTATTTTAGTCCCTTTTGTTTCAATACTCGTGAATTCACTGGTGACAGCTCGCCAATTAGTTCTGCCAATTATATGAATATCGTCAGCATTAACGAGTAGTTTCATAGGCGTTCAATTCGCTCAAGTGTGATGTTGGAGAAGTCGCATTCACCTTGTCGAAATTCTTTTTTGACATCACAGGTCTCGGTGAGATCATAACCGACCTTTATAGAGCAGCGAGCCTTCTCTATCGTCATCATGTTGAATCGGACGAGTTTGGCAGGAATGACAAATGGCTTTGTATAGCTCGTTCCTATAAACGCTATCATAGGCGGCATTAAAATCGATAAAGAGATAGCGTATATCAATTTGGACTTTTTGAGTTTTCTCTAGGATCTGTCGAAGACTGAACATTTGATCGTTTGTGCGCTTTCTTGGCCTAAAACCACACTGATAGAGTTAGCCGTTTACATTTCGACTAAGTACATCTGATTCGATACTCATTTGATTTGACAATTCTTCTTTGACAAATGTTATATCTTTTTCGTTTTGACAGCTAAATGAATTTTTTTACTTCTTATTTTGGATGTAATTTTGTCGTAATGAGATAAATAATTTAGGAAATTCCCCGAAAAAAATTGGCTAAAGTAAAACCATACGTTATACTTTATTTATGTGTACGACTGCTTTCTTTAGATCTGAAGCCGTGACTCACATTGCATTTCAATTAAAAGTAGAGCACTTCTCTAGATTAGATTAGATAGATTAATGATGTGGGATTTAGTTACTTATCACTGCGGCTCCTCTTCTTAACAGCTCATCTATGAAGCCGGAGTGAATGATGAATCTGGGGATGTCCTTGGGTGATCTGGTGGCTGTGTCTACCGCCTTAAGGTAATAATTTCCCAGAAAATGATGACGTGTTCTTATAAGGCAGTTACAGTGACACAGTATAGTTCAGCTGATTCTTGGTCTTCGTTGCACATTCTGCATGTGTTATCCTGTGCTATTCCCATTGTCATGAGATGTTTTTTCTTAATCCAGCAGTGTCCGGTTAGGAAGAGTGTGACTATTCGAATTTGACTTCAAGTTAATTGTAGAAGTTGTTTTGATTGTTTCTGAGAAGAGATTGGTAAAAAATCTTTTAGCTTGTCCTGTAATGGCTGGAGGATTTCCTCGCTTCATCGTATTTCGAATGAATCTCCAAGTGGAATAAAATTCAACGTTTGGTTGTTCCTTTGTCTGTTTAAAAAATGTAAACTGTGGGAATCTTCTTATCTACAATTCATATCCTTTTTTTTATAATAAGTGCTCGCTAAAGGTTTTATGACCCTTAAACTAGAGCACAGGCATTAGGGAAATTAGAGGAAAGACGAAGGAGGTATCGATGCACGTTGGTTTTAAATTCTTATGAGTTATAGTGATGAAGAAACACAGAGCTGTATAGATTTTTACAGGGTGATTAAAATACAATTTACAAGTGGCAACATAAATGAGTTTGGTACTACGTCCAACTTGAAATGTTGGCGAAGCTGTGGGTAGAGTCAGTCATTTTATGCAAGAATGACATAAGATGTGGTGCCTACACTCCATCACAACGAAAAAGGCCCTAAATGGAGAAAGTCGCTTTTAAAAAATGTTTAAAAGCAAATTAATAAAATGTCCCATATGCTAAATTGAAAAACCTTCTTTTTATTAAATTTCTGCTCAAGCAGAGTTTGTTTTAGGTTTGATTCTATACCTACACTTGCAAAAAAGGGACATCAAATTGTCATAGTGATTAACGATTGAAAAGCCTTCAGAATTAAGTTAAAAAGAAAAGTGTGGCTGTTTGGGGACTTCCTAAAAATATTTTGTTCTTCAGTTTTTCTTCAAGATTTTCCTGACTCTGTTTGTACCTATATTTACGTTTTAAATCTTTAAATACATTAATTGTTATACAACCCTATAATAGATTTACTTATCATTTACTTTCAGAAAAATAAACATCACTTCTGGAGCACATGCAATCTCAATTTAGAACAGTTCTTGTGGATCGCTGGTAAGACTTAGTATGTACTTATTTTGGAAAATATTCTTTTTCTATGTATTCATTTTATCCTTTCTTGACCAATTGTCTTATGTGTGTATGTAGGTATATCTCCATTAGAGTATCCTAATTTATTTGTTTTCTTCATATGCATCCTCGGGCGTATTCTCTATCATAATCCCTGCCTTCCTTTCGATTTGGTATATAAACCGTGTCGTCCGTATCGTACTCCTTCATTTATTCGAATATATTAACATGGTATTTCAAAAGGTCGTTGATGTAATTTCTCTCTTTGCTCTTCTTACTTTCGTTAGAGGTTCGATGATTTCTTTCTACGGTATTATACAGTTTGTCGTCTTTTTTCTTTTTTCTTTTTATTATATTTCCCTCCAGGTAGAGGGATAGATATTTCGAAGGGCAAAATAATTTATGGGATACCCTTGCTAGGGCATATAATTTTCATGTTTAGAAGAACCTCAGCTGCTGCCAGAAAAAAAAAGAGAAAAAAATAAATAAATAAATATTTTTTGGCTACGATTCCAAAAAAATGAGGAGAATATGCACACATACACATGCGAAGAAAGGAATATCCCATGTAATACACTCAGCATAGAGCATACAAATTAATACTTCTCGCAATCGGATTTTGCTGTCCAATAAATTTCGGATTTTTTACGGATCTAAAACCGAAATTTAGATGAAAAGGATATGCGAACACACACACAGCGAGGGTGAACATTAAATGTAGGGCAAAAAGGTCAGCGCCTGGATATATGTATGTGTCGATGGCAGATGCCCGATAAGAGGAGAGACCTTATTTTATGTATTTGAGGATATATTTAAATTTATTTTATAAAAAGCATTCTAACATAAATTTAAGATAACGTATGTGTGTATCAATTGCATATTAGATTTGTTTTGAATTTAAAATTTAAAAGCTTTACAAGGATTTGCTAACATCGATTCCTACCTTTTTGACAGAAGACACCTTACGTCTACGGCCTCATCAAAGTAATGTGTTACGGAAAATGTTTTCACCTCGTCTTCCAAAGTGTTTTTTTTTTTTTTTTACACTTCTGGGTCAACATGTGTAAAATTTTACAGGTTCATGGTCACATGCACACACATCGTCTGCTACACTTTTACGACGAAAATATGGGCTGCAATAAAATGATTTATATTATACCACCAAACAACCTTCCATAAACCCACGTAGACGGTGAACGATTAAAAGACTTAAAAAAAAAATTCTAAACGCGTTGAGGTGTGGTTAAGTGAAGATGTTGATTGTTGCATTTGCATTGTATTTGTTGTTCCAATGGAAAAGACGTCATCCAAGGACAATTTTTACGACAGAAATCAGCTTTGGGCTGGAGTTCTCCCAGTTTATTTTTGCATTCCACTTCAGAGAGAGAAGGCAGAAGAGCTTGGGACTTTTGTGTTGGAGATGATAAAAAATAACGACCTAGACTTGTTTTATTCTACTCAATGTAGAGGCTAACGATTAGGTTTGGCCACGATTAGGTCTGTCCTAATTTATAAGTGACCGATTAATCACAAATTAAAAGACACTTACAAAAATCTCTCGCTTATGTAGCTTAATCTATATTTAACAAATAAAAATGACAAGAAAGAGCTTATACACCTCCAAGCACCCAAATGCAAAAAGAATGACCAAGCAGGACACAACTTTAGCACTATTTGGACGAGGGCACGGCATGGCTTTATCATCAAGAGGAAGATGAACCGAAAGAATGGTCATCAGACTACATACAATAATACATCTACAGTAGAATCCGGATATAGCGACGATCAAGAGACCGACGTTCTAAGCACACGACGCACAAAACAAACTTAAAATCTTAACTTTCCTATTGTATGCATACTTAACATGTTGTTGTGTCAAGTCGTCAAAAGCGGTTAGTCGTTATAAGCGAAGTCATAGTAAACGGATTCCACTGTTTTTTTCAAAGACGGCTCAAACATGAATAAGCCTGTAGGGTCCAGATTTCATAGCTATAGTTCGGCCTAAGAACTATCTTCATATTTAGCGCGACCGCTCATAGGGCGCCAGGTCCTTAGCTTCTCGAAACCATTGATGTTGTGTGTGTTATATTTTTCGCACGAATGGAAGGGACCTTCAGTTTTATTGCCTACTTTGAACGGTGGATTGAAAAGCTTTTTCATGACAGATTACACTTTTCCAGGTATACGTTCCTGCGAGGTGGATGTTGTTTAAAAATATTGAAAATGTTTGTCGTTAGCTAAGGTCCAATTGGAGTCATCCCATCCATAGGGCTGAAATCAGATACTTAAGAGCTGCAATGCCTGGTTAAAGGGGCGTAGAGGCGTTCATAGCTACGTAAATGAAAAAGCAGCCCACAATCTATTGGCGGCAGAAAAGGACTGTTTCTCTGTAACTCCCAAGCCTCAGCAGATTCAGAAAACTAACCCGAATTGTCTACCAGACCGTCAGAGCCGATTCTAAAATTCATAATTGACTTGGTTAAGGAAGGATGAAGCAAAATGTAAACAATGTCAATACTGAAGTCTACATAAAATCCACAATGGATCCATGGTGGTCGTCCGAGTGAAGCCATTCAATTCACTTCTCAGCCACTCCCTTAATCCAACCTAACCTAAGAGAAAGAAAGTTATTGATTGATAGACCATGGGAGAGATAAATGAGCTCACGGTATCCCATTTTGCCTAAGACTTGGAAGTTTTGAGTTATCAGAAAACATGATTGGAAAAACTGAAGCCTAAGTTGGGATATAGGACATATAACGACTCAAGCTATTAAAGGAACTCGGAGAAACATTTGCACTTAAGAGAATTGAGCTCGGTTTAAGATAGTAGTGGTTATCGAAAAGTGATGGAACGGGCATTAAGGCACATATTTTGTCGCACTTGGAAACATTTAGCTTCCTTTTTCTGTTTTCTCTGAAGGTCCTTCAACCTCGTTCTCCATCTTCCCTCATTGATATCTGTTTAACTTTCTCAGTACTCTTGCAATGAGTCAATGCATCCAACAACTCCCTATGATTATTGGTTTCAAAATTCCTCAGCATCACCTCGACAGAATTTCTGATTGGATTTTCCCTTAGCTCAAGTTTATAGCTTTCATTAAATGCATACGCTAAACCGCAAATGATACCAAGGAAACATGTTCGAATGTGTGTGTGAACGTGAAGTCCATTCACCGAATTTATCGTTTGGTGTATCTAAATATTGCCCATGGAATATCGCGAAATAAAAAAAAGATACTTCTCAGAGATGAGCACAACAAGGTACCTACGGCTTATGCGGTACCACAGGTCTAAAAGGAATATCTTCGGGTAAACAACTCCCAGTCTCAATCCGCCAAAACTGGGGGGAAAGAAGAAAAGATCGAATTTTTGTCTCCCTCCAGTCTTCTCGTTCCGTTGCTTTTTATTACTTGTTGTTGTTGTTATTATTATTATAATTTTGTTTTTGTTTTTGTTTTCGCGAAATCGCGGCCTCTTATGTGTGCGCTCCTGAATCTTTTAGATCTCAGCTCAGGTAAACGATCTACGATCTACCATAACTTACGATTTCCTTGTTTGTAAACAACAGTGTTGCATTCTGTTCTACTCTTCCTTACTCCCCTTCTTTACGTATTCGCTTTTAGTTCATTATTTCTTTTTTTGTCTTCATTTTTCCTTCTGTCTGGCGTCCTTAAGTTCAATGTGACCACTCTGACGCTGGGAACTCTGAATTAAAACCGTAAAGACGCGGGAGGAAGTTGTTTTGATTTTACAAAAACTCTTTATGCCAACCAACACTATGACAAAAGAATAACGAGTATTTACCGACAGACAAACCATATCGTGAGTAGATTTTGCCGCCAAAATAAAGATCACTGAACGTTTGGTCAGTGCAGCGAACTGCAACAAGGTTACAAGGGAATTTTGTTTTGGATGGAATGGATTTTTTTTTTTATTTTCTTAATAATTTATTCACCTTGAAGGATGTCACTGAATTTTGCAAAGAAGGGGAAGATTTCATTGATAGAAAGTCTTTAGGATTGAGAGCATGACACCTTGTTACTTAAAAAGTTTACTTTCTATCGTTCATACTTGACTTTCTGTTGAGATTATGACCTTTTTTCTGTCGGAAATAACCTCGACGAACGTATGTAACCAGACTCAATAAAACTTTAAAATAAAAATTTAAAACAACAATTGAAATGCTTTCGTTTACTTAAGAGTCAAGTGTTGGCACATTATACAATACAAAACAATATGTTTTGTGTAAGCACATGAAAATATATTTTTACTAGACAGCAAACAGGGTCGTGCTTTTACGAGCAATGTCATTGTCTGCCATTGGTAGTGATTGTGGTCACGTCACAGCTCATAAATAAAGTTCAAAATTACATGCAAGTTATTTAAAAGTTTTAATATTGTACGTACATAAATTATGAAAAGAAACCACAAGTTATTTTTAATTTAAACTGTCAACACAGTGCTGACAAACTGTTATTAAACGCGCTAATTGCATACAAATGTTAAAGTCCATGGTTATTGTATTATACTGGCAATAAAAGTGCTACCAATCTAACGCAATAGAATGACAGTTTTTATGGTTTTAAATTGTATAGAAACCCACACCCACTTGACAGCAATGACGATTAAGGGGTTGAAAATTCAGTTGATATATACTTACTTACGAAAGAAATTTCAGTTCGTTCAGTTGCATGCATGTCAGAGGTCCAATTACCCGTGGAGGATTTCTGCCTCAAACACTGTTACTGTTTCTGCTGTTTCAAGTTCCACAGAATAATGACTTTGGCATCCCTAATAGCTTGGTCCGCTCTTCCTAGCTGTCTTGAACCTGGGAGCTGTGATTTGAAGATCTTCTCGGCTGGAGAATTATTGTCTATTCGCTCGATGTATCCGTGCCAGTGGAGTCGAAGGATTTTGGCTTTTTGGAGTACATCCCTTCCTAATAGAGCTCATAGAGTTCACGATTGCATCTTCTCCTCTTTATCCACCCTCCTCGCTCGGGGGACCGAATATTCGACGAAGATTTTGTTCGCTCGAAAGTGCTGCTTATCGTCCAGCACTCGGCACCATACGGCAGAACTAACATGATCAGTGCTTTGTAATGCATGCATTTCGTCTTGCAAGTTACGTGTTTTGTATCGATTTCTTCGCCAAACCGAAGTAGCTGCGGTTTCTTCGGTTAAGTCTTCGTCGTAGGTAAACTCGTTAACTACTTCGAAATTACTGTTGTGACGTTTTGTTTAAGGCGGTGGATAGATGCTGCTTAGTTTGTTGACATGTACTTGGTTGTGTCTTCAACTTGTTCGCCTGTTCTTCGATAACCATAAAAGCCTATATGACGGCACGATGGGAGCTACTGATGTCGATGTCGTCTACGATACCAGCAGCTGGACAGATTTGTTGAACGTCCTAGGGCGCGGGTGCATTATTCTATTGTGCTCCACTGACTCGAGCTTTGGTTGACAGCTAGACAGATTTGTTGAACATCCTAGGGGTGTAGGTGCATTACTCTATTGTGCTCCCCTGACTCAAGCTTTGGTTGATGACTTGATTAGAGAACTGTCGTCAGTCCAACTGCGATGATGAAACCGTGTACCTGCAGTGGATCAGACCAACTTCTGATGGAGCCTGGTATAGCTTTGTACAATAAAATAATTCAATGCCAAGTTTTAATGATTTCTTTATACGCACTTGTGAAGTTAGAGTCTAATTCTTGAATTCACCGAAAAGTCGGCCTTGAACGTAGAGGCAGTGGAAATGGTTTCCTGTCCTTTTGATCAAACAACCGTGGAGTTCTCTTCTACGAATTTCCACCCATTGTTCGTTGCATATTCAATCGCTTTACCAAGGGCTACTCTACTATTTTATTCACTTTATGTCTAGCCTAAGACTTACCTGCTACGATGATAGCTTATCTATATAAATCCACGAGCAACGCATAAATATATACATAACTACATAAAATTCAATGTCAATTGCATAACATTTCATTTATACGTAAGTGCAGAATGTGTGTTAAGGTTTAATAAACGATTAAACACTTCTTGACAACACTGTGTCATTCATGCCGGCAAAATAAAAACATTAATCAATCAAAAAGTGAAAATCTCTATCGTTCACCTTCTAACAACCCTTATTCGAAATATTTTGAAATAAATATATCCATCATCAAATGACTAACTAGTACTTTTTTTTTTTATTAATTTATATAAAAGAAATCTAATTTAAAAAAAAAAAAAAAACAATTTACTTAAATCAATTTCCTTGAAATTTGGTTATACCTAGCAATTTCACAACTCATATCGTTTAGCAGTAAACCATTTTAAAAAAAGAAAATTAGTCAACCAAGTAAATAGTATCTAAATACATATGTATCTAATGTGGTATTGCTGCTCTGCTAAGTCAATTAGCACATTTGCAAAAAAAAAACCCTCATATTTACTTTTCTGTTTAGGAAGTCAAAAAAGAAAATAACTTCCATATGTTATATGTATGTGTGTTATAACTTATCGAATCACGAAGTGTTTATCACATAACAATGATAATTGAAATCGCTAGCAAACTCAAGGTTTTTGAGTTTCTTAATTCTCCACCTAGGTTATTAAAAAAAAATTTACGAACAAAATGCAGTTGATTTAATTTTTTTTTTTTTTTTTTGATTTCGTAAATTAACTTGAAACCACAAAAAGTTTTTTAGAAAATTTAAAAACAATTAAAATAGTTGAATTAAAAATTATTTAGATACTAATTGATTGAAGAAATGATGCAGCAATGAATCCGTCGTCACAATATTTGAATAATTTTTTAGATACCTAAGTTTTTGAATTCAAATTGAAAGCAAATTTGAATTAGTAGAAAAATATTTTGATATTCGAAATTAACCTTACTCTCTGCATACAAAATTTTTCGTAAATAAAATATGTTTACAAAACAAATTGATTTGTTCCACGAAATTGTTGCATGAAAGGCAAAAATTAAATTATCCTTTCATTCAAATTTCGGCCCCGTCTGCATAGACGGTGAGTGGAGGAGGAGATACAACGACGAACTGTACGGGCTGTACAGCGACATCGACTTACCCAGAAGAGTGAAGGTTCAACGACTGAGGTGGCTGGGTCATGTAGAGCGGATGGTCACCTATGCTCCGGTCCGAAAAAGAGGAAGACCGCGACTCAGGTGGCGCACGCAAGTTGAAGGGGACCTCAACCAATTTAGCGTGCGAGACTGGAGACAACTAGCTAAAGATCGAGCTGGCTGGAGACGCTTGTTGGTTGACACCCATGTCCACCCCGGACTATAGCGCCATCTTAAGTAAGTAAGTAAGTTTCATTCCAATTATATTTCGGAGATCTCTCTAATTTTTAACCGAGGAAGTTAATTTTTGTATCATATCTGGGTTTCCACATGGCAGCCATTTTGGACCTCTTCCCTTTTTGACACTTTTCTTATACGCATTCTTTCTTGGATAAGGTTAGGAAGATAAGTGTTCCGTTTGGTACTCATTTAGGTTCAAAGCCCATTGTGATGCCTATAGAATTCCTTATGAGGGAGAATTTTGTCCGTTTAGAGTTGTTAATGAAGGCTGAGAGCTTACGTATGGGCTTATAGTCATTGAAGTCTTCTTCTGATTTGAATTAGCTTTTAACAGTGGCAAAGGAGCTGTAGGTTTATCTACCTTTTCGTCTCTATAGCTTCTGCAAAAATCATTGAACAGAGTCCCTAGTTTCTGAACGTCCAGTCCTAATAAGCAGTGACCTCAAAAGACACCAGTGATGGTGCAAATTTGTGTTTTGTTGAATGTAATAAGCTCTCTTGACTTTTGGTGTTCTTTTTCAGGCCAGATAAGTCTGAAGTTAATTTCTTAAGATTCTCCAGATCGCCTTTGCAGTTACCAAAGCTGTCAATGTGTCCCCGAACCCAACAAAGATGAATTGATCAGTCATTTAGAGGCAATCGAACCCTGTTAGACTATGCGAACAGTGATGCGATGCGAGAAGCATTTGCTTGCAACAAAACTGTTTACATGTATTCTTAGGCTTCTCGCATCAGCTAGGTGCATCGCTTTACGAATACATGTGAACAGTTTTGTCGTAAGCAAACGCTTTTCGCATCGCATCGCTTTGTCGCATTACTATGTGCGGTACAATAAGTAATAGTTAGTGACATTTAATAATTTAATTCAAAGCTGCTTCGCTGTCGATGAAGAGCCAATATTTGGGCTTGGAAAATGCTACAGTGATGAGGTAGGCGGAACGCCCTGTTTAAATTAAGTTTGTATGAATGTACTCGGCAGCTCACACCCTCATTCATTTTACAGTCGTCGGTATATGTAAATCTGTTTGTCGACGGATTTTTTGAAGTTTAAATCCATTTTAAATCAGTTGATCAGGAGGATTCGACAAAATTTGGTAGTAGGTCATAGGATCTGTATAAGAAACCTGCGTGAGTGACCACATGGAGTGAAGATGCCTTTAAACGGGCTGCAGGATTTGCTGCAACCTGTTTGGTTAGGAAATCCAGAGGTATGAGGGGTTGATCTCAATGTCCCAGTTATGTAGAGAAAGATTATTATTTGAAACTTGATCATACTGTTAAGACACGAGCTTTTTTTTAATGCAGTGCACCATATAAACAAGTATGGGCTCGACTATGGACATGTAGAGCCAGTAAGTAACTTTGTGCTTATAACCCCATTTATGACTAGTAATTCTCTTGCAGGTGTAAATGGCTACCATAGTTTTTTGTCTCGGTCTATAATGCTGTCCTTACTCTTTCTGCCTTTAAACTCATTTTTCATTTAGCAGAGTTAAGAAATAAATTCTCGATTAAATCATCGAAATTCTGGGACATAAAACTTAAACAAGGCCATAGTATTTCCTCTTGAAAAATTGTCAATTTGGGTAAAAAACAAGTAGAATGACAAAATTGAACAGCGTCCAAAAAAATAAGCCATCACAGCTAAATGTCTTTATATCACCACACATAGAGACATATCTAGGACCTACACCAACTCCTCACAAGGTTTATTTATAAAGAAATATTCAAAAACTTAATAATGAGCAAAGCATACAGAAAACAAAAAAATAAAAAAATTCTTCTCATTGTATACATATCCATTTAAAAATCCTGGCACATAAAATCATCATACCATACCCGGTGGGTATGCCATGCCGCCTCCCTTAAATACCAACGATAAATTCCCACTTGAAATTACTAGACAACAAAAAACGAACTTCCCCTGCGTACACGCGGCGACGATGACTAGAAAAGTTTTTCGCCCCAGCCTAGCTAGCAACCCGTTTTTCTGGTGCCTGGTGCGAAAGTCAACAACAGTGAGAGAGGAAAAAACAGAAAAAAAAAGATTTGAATATCCTTTTTTTGTCCTTGCCAATTTGAGAGTGAAAAAGCAGCAGCATGGCGGATGGTTTTCAATGGGAGAATCCTAGCATACACAGTCTCACCCCGGGAATTGGATATGCGAATGCCGCCGCTTAATCCTGCAGCATCACTAACACCTCTTCAAAGTTCAGTGTGTGAGTCTTCCATTTTAAAATCTCATCCTTCAACATACTATTAACGTGGTGTGGGGAATTCTATTCTGGGTTGCCTGAAATGTTGACTAGAAAAATGAGAGATAGAGAGAGATAGTCCGGGAGCAAGGAAGAAAGATAGAGTGAAAATCCTGCGTGCGTGAATCCGCAACCATCCCTTCGGTGTTCTGGAAGCGATTGAAATAAAATGAGGGATGCTGGGATGTATGCTGTGTGTGTGCGTGTGTATTTGTGTGTATATGTTGCGCACAGTGCGATACATCGCACATAATTTTCTCCTCCGTCATCGGTTTAATTCGGAAGTCGTGGCTGGAGGAATTGTCATTTGTATATTTTTTTGCTGGGTCCCCATCTTCATTGTTTGTTCGTCCTTTTTGGATATCATCTAAAAAAAAAAAGAAGGAAAAACCTTGTTACTTACTGTCTCTTTAATCTATCGATCGATTTTTATTATACTAGAACTGCTAGTGTGTGGGTGCGTGTGTGTGAATTTTATTTGACTTCCATACGTGAATTGAAATGACATTTGGAACCCTCTGTGATGGAGTGAAGAAAGGATATAAAAATACGATGAAACATCTCTTTTGGGAGTTCACTTCAAATCCTGTATCCATCAGCCCGCCCCCTCCCCGGCATGATGGATACTAGATTCCGTTGTTATTTTCGTGAAATGTCGGAGATATTGGATAGATACACACATGTGGGTGGTTTCATTTGCACCCCTGCCAACAGAAAAGGATTAACATTAAAGCAAAGCAAGACGACTAAACTACTAATCGTTAGGTTCAAGTACGGGCATGTGACATTAGGAGCTATACACACGCATATAATGTTATTTGCTTAAAGTACATAATACTTTATCCTATCGAATCTACCATACATACGCACATATGTATGTAAATAGGTATGTGTCCCTGATTAAGTTAACAATAATTGTCCTTCCGAGGCGAAAATGTAATGTAACGCGCACCGACGGTGTATTTACCCTGTTTGACTTTCTCAGTCAGCTCTCAGAGAGTTGTTTGTTTATTTTGAAAGTGGGTGTGATAAGGACACTTTTATCTCAAAGATTACATACAAGGGATAATCCTAGAATTTAAACAATTCTTAAGGAGTCATATCATACGCACGTACATACACTCAACTCATATATGTAGGTATAGGTATAAATAACTTCACGCACAAGCAGCCATTTAGAAAAGGGTCCCCTTAATTGTGTAAAGGATGTAAAGCAATTAATAAATTACCTAGGATTAAGTGATGTCCCTTGCTGGGATGGGTTTTTTTGTTTAAAATATGTTTATCGAGCATCTTCTCTTTTCGGTTGTTGTCTTTTCAGGTATCAGATCTTCTGATTTATGACTAAGTTATGGAAGACCAAAAAGAGATGGGTGCCCAAAGTGTCCTGCTGTTGTGACCTGGTGATTCTTGGTAAATTGGATTCCCATTGACTTTTGGAAAATCCCATTTGTTCGTATTTTTCAATAGGCGCTTGTCTCTTTTAAAGTGATAAAGATGCCAGAAAAGGTTTTTGAAAGTTATAACCCAAGGAAACTTATCGACCGACACTGAAAGATTTAGTACTTTTGAGTAAATTAAATGAAAACTGTTATGTGGTAAGAAATTAATTTTGGTGTTTGGTTATTTACTTCAATTTTAATCGAGTACCTACCTAGATGGAATATGTATCTATGGTTTTATTTCATTTCAGAGTTGTTTAGGATCTCTTTAAAGGAGCCTTTTAAACATCAATGACAATGTCAATCTTTTTGAAAAGTCATCTCTCGACGTGAACGAGGATGTGTTTCTGGAAGTGGATGTAATTTGAGAACAAAAATGTATATTTCTTTAAAAAAAAATGTGGAAATTCAAGAAGTCCTTGTTGGATAAAACCACACGTTGGGTGGACATGGTGTAGTGGTTGCATCATCGCTTGTCACGCTAAAGGTTCCAGGTTCGTATCCCGATGTCAAAAAAAAAAAACCAAAAAGTCGATCAACTGCGAAAAAAGCTGACGTCAACTCTACTGCATAAGCATAACACTGGCAGTAGGGTGATCATATGACTTGAAAGTGTTGATTGTACTAATAACATCGGGATATTCGAAAGAAATACTGTGAATCATAAGAAATGGCAACAGTACCAATAATTCTCCCCAGTCATTCTGGACACCACCCAAAGCAAAAAGACTGAAACGTAATTCTATCTGAGTTTCAAAATCACTGCACCAACACTAGCGCTGTGTGAATAGCATCATAAGGGTATTCATAACCCCTTTAGCGCTAGTGAATTATATAAATAAAAAAAACGTAAGTAATGAGAAGTAGAGCCTCTCCGGGAGATTGCACTGCGATCAATTTACCTTTTGGAACTAAAATTTAGCTTTATCTAAACGTCAAGTCAATCATTATGCGATTTTTTTTTGATTTCACGTCGTTAACTTGCTTAAAATGTTTATACCACAGGCATCGCTTTTAGAGTATATTTCGAAAGCATTTGGCCATTCTTTCAGTGTAAAGTCAAGTTTAAGTTAGGCTGTTTGAAGTTTGTTGCAGAATTCCGGAACAATGGCGTGTTTTTTTTTTTTGCCTTTTTTGTGGCTTATCCACCATCTTTATGAAGTTGCAACTTGACTCCTTAGATTTCCAGCAAAAGCTCGCAATATGGAACTCAGAGGAAGTTCTATATGGAGCCGATAAATTGATTAATTTTTGATATAAAAAAGAAGCGAAGAACTTTCCCTCGCTGAGCAGGGGTGACAGACTTTGTCAACGGACATTAGCTCACACTTTGCTATGAAGACCAAAAGTGTCTTGTTGCTAAGTGTCACTTGTTCACTCGAAATCAATGAGATCCATACTATAATTCCTATTCCTGTAGTGACCTAGCAAAACCATGGCTAAGTTAAGTTCAAGCGATTCTACGTCATTATGACATTGTAGAGAAATGTGCGACTGATGAAGGCTCTCTCTGTACTGCTAAAGGCTAATCATCGATAGCAACATCTTGTAACAACGACAGGCTTATTTGGCCTACTCTCGCTCTTAAATTAAAAACGTTGATTTGACTTAAAAGAGACAACCTGTCGAAACTAAGTAGACATATTTACCGATTGGACATTGTCTGTAATGGTTTCAACTGGATGAGCAAGAGAAGACCTCGCCAAAATTAGAAAATACGATTTCAACGATCTAAATAATCTGATCTTGACTGTAATGTTAGGATTTCTAAATGGTTTCCAGGTTTCCAACCCTTGCACTCACAATGATGGATCTATTTTTGGTCCAAGTGTACCTTTTTTCTAGAGAACAACTACTCCAAACCAACTATAAGGTTCAAGTATGAAATCTTCATTGGTTACGTCCAGCTTGGATCTACATAGACAGTCTTCCAAGTGATATCTAAACTCTGGCTCGATTCTAGCGGCAACAATGGATACTTGATCTCGTACCAAAATGCCTTTCAACACGGCTTCAGTTGGGCTTATAACGATTATCTCATGAAATATACTTTAGCTGGCTACCGCTTTTCAAGATGGAGAAACGAGTATGTTCAGCGGTTTCCCTCTTAACATGTCACACGTTCTTTCTTTAACCAAGAATGTTCAATGTTGTTTTAGCCTGGTAGCTTCTAAGAGAGTTATTGAATGATAGCTTTTGTACCCGTGTCCTTTTTTAACAACGAAGTTCCATTTAAGGTTTATTAAGAACGTTGTCAAACTTTCACTTTGGCCAGAGTTGATAGAATGCCGCAAATTTGTTTGGGTCCTGTGAATGTTGTGTCAAACTCCTAGTTAGTCCTGAAATTCGTCACACTTATGTTGTTCCATTCCATTCAGAAGGTTGTTGTTCTTAAATTCTTAAACAAATTTACAAATTTACTTCAAAATTACATCCGCAAATTCGTTAAAATTCCATCCCATTCAAATAATTTCCGCAAAAACTAAACCAAACTGACTCCATTAAAACCACCCACACAAAAAGGCGCCAATCACTTGAATGCCAAGTCTAGACAACACACCTAAGCAAGATCAATGCCTCTGTGCGTGGCCTGAGTTTATCCCCACACTTGATTAATGTGTAATTAATGAGCAACGACAATTAATAAATTAAGGTTCGGTCATTGGGGTTACAAAGTTTAGTCATGTAGGGTAATACCCGACGATTGATTGATACGCCGCACCACCTCCAACCGAGGATTTTCTTATCATTTCTTGTGCTGGAGGGTGCCCCACAAAGCAACACCGACCTGTCGGTTTTTTTAAAATCCATTTCCGATTTGACACCGAATGCCTCTTATCGTGGTGGAATTTTGGATTCGAATTTCACGATAATAACGTCATTTACCCTCCGTTTTGGGAGTTTTTGGCATTTGTCTTCCCGGCTACAGTACTGTCGATGATGGGAATAAGCTTTTTTTGAATTATTTTCAAATTTAATTGAATGAAATAATTTGTTATCGCAAACTTATGGCTGAGCTGCGTGCTGGCTTTCCATCCAATTCAGGGCAGTCACGTTTATATAACACACTAGTCGAAGGCATGCAATTAGTTTTGCATAATTACGCATAAAGTAAATCATAACTTAAGCCCTGAGTTGTCGGAGAATGACCCAATAACAGTCAGTGTACGCGACAAGCGACTTTATTAGTGGCACGTTACCTGAACGCCATAGAATCCTACCTCCGTTCTGGTGGCCATTTATCCTAGTGTTGCTGCTATGATTTTCTTAATTTTCACAATGATTTGGGGCCTACACAACAGTGCATAGGTCCTTAAATACCCCGTCAACGTAGCAGTCTCACTTGGGTAGTTTTCTGTGCGATAAAACAAACCGAAGGTGAACATGCCATATCGTGAGTTTTGCCGAAAGCGAAAATGAAAGAACACACGGTGTTGGTGTTGGTGTTCTCCTCCTGACTTCATGGTAAGGAACACGTTTTATGCTGCTTGAAACGTGTGGCACGACATTATTATGGATGATGATGATTACTATTAGTATAGTCCTTTGCACTATGACCATGCTGAGAGTGTGTGTAAGTTATTTCAGGATTAATTGGTCGTGTGAGGTAATATGGTAAAAGGACCCATTGCTTTATTTTGCACACCTTTGGGTAAAAGTTTTTGTGAGCTTTAATGTTTTTTTCTTTTTTCCTTTTTAACGCGCTGCTTAATGCAGCAAATATTGATTTATAATTTCATTCAATGTCTTGTTTAATAATTGATTGTTGTTTTTTTTTTCCAGGATCTTAAAGGACTTCGGATTTAAGACAAATAATCCGTCTTGTATGTCTGTTCTACATCCACCCTGTAGATCCGAATTTGTTTGATATTTGAACGACAAATTCGGTTCTAGAGAGGTTTGTGTGGTTCAAAATTCAACAGTTTAAGTGTGTGTGTTTTAAAAATTGAATTGGAAATATATCACAGGTGCAATTGGTGTAATGTAAGGAGTCATTGAGGCCTACATTTTTATAGGAATGAGGAGTATTTCTGGCTTTAATAATGCTATGGTCGATAGAGGAATTGGATTCTTAACGCGAGCTCCTACAGCCAGCTTGTTGGTATTCACGACGTGCACAGAATGAAATCTATGACTGGTAAGGGCCCTTGTGGGTCCGACTGACCCAACGATTTAGAATTGGTTTCTCCTTCTGATTCTCTTATTATCTTACTCTCAGATATGTCGTTCGCCAAATGCCTCACTCACCCTGAATTGTTTAACGAGGACTCTAGTTTGGATTATTGAAACACTGAAAGTATAATGTATCAGAAAAGGTTCAATGGATTATTGCTGTACAGACTTACTTAAATCGAATACCTTCTGCATCTTAGACAGATATGTTCAATATGTTTCTCCCCAATGGCTCTTGATAAAGTTGCAGAAAGAAGTGAAAGCAGAAAAGACTATATTCGCTTCCTTTTGCACTTAATCTACTTTTGCTTTTATCTAAAATGCCACTGTTCGCTGGTCAGAACTTCTTTTGCGATCCCAATGGTCGCTAAGTAACACAGTGAAGAACAAATAGGTTAAGGAGTTTTCGAAGGTGCCACTACGTCATGATTAAAAAATCTTTCTAGACCTTAAACCTCAATTGGGGTGCAGAAAGCCGAGCTGAGATTTGCATGTCAAAAACCCGGTGCTGTGTCCTTTCTCTTAAACGGCACACCAACATAGCCAAACTTAATATGAATCAAGGTGATGTTGAGGAAACGGATAGTTTGTCAATGTATGGCAAGCATGTTGGCACAGACCTTCGTTGGAGCCAGCAAATTACAGATGCTGCTTAAGGTTTCATCAAGGTTTCATTAAATGTAAGCAATTTTTTACTCCCCACTTGACTTCAATCATTCTTCCTCTGAAACTTGAATACAATTCGCTTGTGTAGGCGAAAGCTCCCGTAAGATCCTTGAATTTACCCGACTGTGTTCTGTTTTTTTTTTTAAGGAAATTTGAAATTTCCAAATCCCAGGAGCACTCAAACTTCTTTCGGTCCATTGTACTACCAGGAAGAAACCCCTTTTTGGTGTAGTGGTTCGATAAACTCAGATTTTGTTCCTTTTTCTCTTCATTTTCAGTGGCTGTTGCTATTTTCCGATCAGGTTTGAACCTGCTAAGGTCAGGTCACAAGCGAACACACTACCCACTACACTATCGCCACCGCACCCGACCGTGTTAAGCGACAATCGTTTAGACTTATCAGAGAACATTTGCAGTCGAATTTCTTCCTTTGAACACCGCTGGATCTACAAATGTTTAGCACTCTTTTACCAATGTTTTCATCACAACTGTTTGAACGAATCGTGTATGTAAGTATAGAGTTGCGATTAGCCTATCCATCTTTTAAGTTGCAGTTCACAAGCAGCATCGTCCTTCCATCTATATTAGTCTGAAGTCTGAAATCTGCTTTCAGGCGTACAGTGAAGATGGCGTATAGAGCATTGTTGTTCAAATAAGAAACAATTGGCCGTCCTCAATATCCCCTGAAACTTACAAGCAAAAATTCAAAATTAACGCGCATCGTCACCTTACCATCTCTCCTTTTATCTCGAATCCCTTACTCTTTCCATTACTGACTGTAAATAAGCTCTAAAGAACGTAGTCCTACAGAATTTTTGATTTAGGATTTTGGGCAGATTCCCTTCGACAAGAATCAAAAGAAAGTATATTTTAAGCAAAGACTTTGGTCTTGTTTTCTATTATTCCCAATGATGTAGTGCTTAATATTTGTGAGACACATACATAGAGGACTATAATAGCGGAACAAAATAAAAATCCAAATTGTTTCTTTGAATATACTGTTCTTACGCGCCATTTAAGTAGGCTTAACTGATTACAGCTTGTGACCAAAGATATAACATAGCCATTTAAAACAGACCACATTATATTGAGATTTATTACCTACTCTTCCTAAATTACTATGTAATCCTAAGGATTCATCTATTTAACGTCACTTAAATGTATTTATTATCTATTAAAATTTTATTATCCAAAACTGATTTAGGTCTTCCTTAACGGGAAGTCCTCACTCTCTGCACTAAGTGCAAAAATTAAACAATGCATTTTCAAAGCATTCACTTTAATAAACACTTTTTTTTCTTAGCTATATCCGATTGTATCCTCGTATACGCATTCAATTAAAATCAGTGTTCAATTACAATTATAGTAACAATGGACTTCTTCTCATATTAGGGTGTATTCAGATACAGTCAACCACCCTTCCCTACTGAAACTGATGAAAAATTACAAATTTCGAAAGGTTTTGCAGAGTTTTTGAAGATCAAAGATCTGGGTTCAATGCGTACTTTCTCCATCATGTTGTCATTAAGTCGTGTATCGCTAGTTAGGCCAAACTTAAGGCGCTTAAATCGAGTAACATCAAATCTGAATTGGTCATGAACTGCTGGGCAATGCTTAAGGGAATTATGTACACAAAATGAACGTCGAATGAAACCACCTTCATTTGGCGATTCTGAATGAAAGACTTACCAAATTGTAGGATCAACGCTAGTCCACCATTAGTAACATGGCCTGCTTTTGATATAAAAAGAACCACGATAATCCTAATCATGAATAAAAATCAGATGAGGACAATGTCATCTACGGAAAAATGCTAAAAGGCTAGGACTTGTAAAAACTTTGCCTCCTGCGTCTATCCCAGATCATATTTGCAAGGTGAGGATTTCAATTCTCATCTTCTTCATTCTCCAGGATGTATAATAAAAACCAAGCGAATGATCCGAAACCGATGGATTTTTTGTGGTCTTTGCAGGTAGGACACCTCAATATGTTAAGCAAAAATGAATCCTCTAACACTGTAAAGGATGATCTACATATATATGGAAGTGGTTTAAATGCTCCTGATAAGTAGAGTGCCAGCAGTGCTAACAACTTCCACTAGACTTGACATGTTTTTTTTTTTTTGTTTTTTCATTTAGAGGTGATCGTTTGGTTATTGACACTTTGAACATACAAGTCATAGTACCTATCGTGGGGGATAGGGTGTCACCAATGCCAAAGCGCCATCGTGTTAGGAGTTCAGCTCCCTCCAACTCATCCCCAATGTCCTCAGTTTATCTTCAATGGTTCTGCGTCTCGTTTGGCTTCGGCGACAGTCTCTTCTGCCTGACTGGGTGAGTAGATTCCATTGCAAGGTATCTTTCGTAACAGAATTGTCTGCGCCATTAGGTGTGACCGATCTAATGCGAATGCCACTTCCTTCATTGTATTGTGGTGCTTATTGTTGGCAATGAGTTTTTCGAATCACGATTTGGTCAGAAACTCCTCTGTATGATACGTAGTCACCTGTTTAGAAAGGTTTGCTGACGAGTGACTGGGGAGGTGATTTTCGAAGTTATAAATCCTTGGAGAAGCAGTTTGGTTTTAGTGCTTAAGATAGCTTCCCGAAAGTAGTTTTTCCTTTCGCTTCGCTTACCATACCATACTTGATAAATGAAGTTGTCGACTTTCCAGCAAAGTTCAGTTGAGCTTTAGTTTTGGTCGCATTTATTTTCAGCCTCATTTTTAGATTATGAGCCATTTGATGTAGGTCCATAACCCTTTGGGAAAGCAGACAAATATTGTCAGACTAATTTAGATGTTTGAAATTAGATTTCATTGAGCGTTGTACTCCGCTCATCGCTGATGACTATTAGAAATAGCAGTGGTGGAAGTATATAGTCCTGTCAATGTCAAAATCTTTCAACACCTTAGACACCATTTGTAGAATGCGACACATAGCACCTTCATACGTAAACTCCACTTTGCAAGACCAACCAAATGAAATCAATATTTACCCTGCCTTCTCGGAGCCAACGAACATCAGATGTAGTGGAGACCTGTAGGAAGAAGACACATTGCGCTATACTTCAAGGTGTTAATGTGGTCGATACAGGAAGATCAAGAGTTGAATCGAAAAAAGTCTTTAAATATTCACAAATGTGACCACAACCCTTCCAATGTTCACTAGGTTACCCTTCTTTGAAAGCATGATGTTTAGCCCTTCTTCTGAGAAACTTCCACATTCCATATAGGTGGAAAGAGCATCTCATGTGATTGGCTTGGCTCGGCTTGAAACAGCCCTTAAGGAATGCTATCAACGCCTACCGCTTTATGCCTCTTGAGGGCTCTGATCACGATTGCAATCTTTAGTTACTGGAAAACTCGTTGGGGATTCAGAAATTCGTTGTTCTAAACGCTCATTTGAGTTTGAGACAATTGTGTTGTAGCCTAGATGGATTGAGATAGTCGCCCCTAATATAACTCTGAACTTCATCCCTTTTCACACAGCATGTCACGGCGCGCGACCAGGGCATGACTCACTGTAGTGAATGTATATACTCGTACGTAACGTATAAGAGAACGATGTAACATATTTCTAAATCTAAAAAAAAAAAAATTGTTTTGTGAATAAAATTTTGATTCATGTTTATATCTATCTGTCATCCACATAGAAAATATGTAAACCACTTCAAAACAAGAGCATTTAATCTAAATGAAAGCAATATTTCCATTTTATGATCGAAACAAGGAGTAAGGACTTCACTCCCATCATGCATCAATTTTAATGTCAAAATAAAATTGTAATTTATCACGGAGAAAACCAATTTAAAATCAACCTCAATGCTTCAACATCCTTCATTCGGTGAAGTTTTTCAAAAAAAAAAAAGGAAAACATATCTACATCTATACACACATGTACACAAGTTTTAAAAAAAAACTTTGAAGGCATACCATCAAAATAAAGTACTCCTCCTTCAGTGTACACAACAACCAATATTAATGCCAACATGCATTGCCCATTGCCAATGTTTTATGGACAAATGGGGTAAGACCAAGGCAACTGGTATCCTGCAGTTGAATAAATCCAAAACCACACATGACACATGGAAATGTCACCTGCTGTCTTCGTAAATGCAAATAGGCCTAGTGTATCGCTCCTGGTGTGTGTCTTCTGTAGATCCGTCCGGTGTATACAAACCCCATAACCACCCCATTCCATCCTGTTTTGCCAAGGAGAAACATTTGGGTCAATATTGCGACGACGACGACGACAACGACATGAGGACGTAGACAATTGATAGACCATCGAGGTCCTACCATATGCAAATAAAAACCTAGAATTTACTTAATCACCCAGAACTGCAGGCTGTATCTAGTGGGAGATGACCATTCCAACTTGCTGCAGGACGATGGACAGAAATTCAACAATCAACTGACTGAATTAATACCAAGATACACTTCAGAGGCAGCATATAGATACATATTTACCATGACGAGAGAAGACGCAGTGTTTTATTTGCATTGTCCTTACAAGTGTGTATATTTGTTTCATGTGCCGACGAAACTCTCTCCTCCTACCATGAAACAGGAGGTATGTAACATGTATGCAATGCACATGCATATACACAGGACCTACAGCTGGCAGGGGGTAGGATATGCAATTCGTGCGCTTTGTTAGTTTTCGAAATTATTTTCCAGAAGCAAATAGGACGAACAAAAAAAGGAGAGATGTGCACAAACAATTTATCGCCATAAAGTTAAAAGTTATGCATTCAAAGTTCCGGCTTTTTAATCGGGGGTTTTTTTTTTACTAATATTAGCCATAGAAAATGTTGCGAGTGGACATATTACAAAAGGACTTGTGTTTAAGGCTGTACCGGGGATTTGTATTTTCAAAACAAAATCGATTTCAGATTTGGTGTGTCGCACATACTAACATACTTCGTGGGATGTAATGAGGTGCTTACACATATTTCTCTGTATCTAGATGTAAGTTTTGGTATATTTCATGATTTGATTGTGCAACATTAAGTCGTTCTTACAAAGAGATTTCCTTTTCCAGATATACTCTCACAACGATACATTTTTAGGAAGACCAATCGGAACTCAACCTTGACGAGCTAACCAAACGTGGATGAGGTAGTAAGTTTTGTGACAAAGTCGACTCACGCTAAAAGTTTCAAGTTCAACTTCTGATGTCAAAAAAGTCTATCGACTGCGGAAAAGTGGATGCATAACACTAGTAGTAGGGTTGTCATAGATAGATAGATTGAAACCTAAGGTGGACCTTAGTCCCTTACCACCCTTGCTGCCCCAAGTGGGCCTATTGTGATGTCCTCATCTTTAGAGCTCCTCCATGATGCCGGAGTGGGCGATGAAACGGGCGATGTCTTTGGGTGAGCTGCTGGTTACGTCTACCGCCTTGACATAATAATAACCGAGAAAACAATGGCGTGTCCTTATAGGGCAGTTACAGTGACACAATATGGATTCTGGTCTGGATCTGGTGTAGGTTAGGTGGTCATATGGCTTGAAAAGTTGATCGTACTGTGTTATGATGATGACATCAAGAAGTTGGAAAGAAATACTGCGCAATGGCAACAACACCAAAATTCTCCCCAGTTATTCTGAACACCATCCTCGGAGACAAGACTTTTATCCTGTCACCTTAGTTTTAAAACCACAACTGCATTAGGATATTTGTAACACCTTCAGTGGAAGTGAATTTAAAAAAAAATTAAGCCAAATCTAAAGTAAGAAAAGATCGAATGAAAAATACTACATCGAATATCCTGTCCTGTCTGCGAGGAGGGCGTATAGAAGAGAAGACATAACCGCAAACTCTACGAAGCTGTATAAAAATGTGGATGTAATCGATGGCTCGGCCACATCGAGCGAAGGAACGAGAATGCTCCAGCTAAGAGGGTCTTCGGATCCCAGCCATCTGGTTCACGAAGAAAAGGGAGACCGAACCACCAATTTCCTCCTCCAGATCAGGCAATCGTGGACGCTTAAAAACGTTGCCTAGTAAACTGAAAGCAGCTTGCTCTGGACCATGAAGAACGGATAGGGGCATTAGTTCAGGCTCAGATTAGGCCTAATAAGTAAGTATAATAAGAAACACCATAAAGCCTACCTTCTTGATGTGGTTAACCCTAAATGGATCTAGTTGCAGAATAACACCCAAGTATACATTTGTCGAAGTCTATTGAAATTTTGAATATATATCGACTGATCAAAATATTGACAATTCCTATCGAAGGACATCTTGAAGGCCACAGAACATTGACGAGTATGAAGTGGACATCATAAAACGATGGAAGCACGAGCTAATAGAAATTAAAGAAGTCTCTAGACTTCTAGACTGAAGCTTGAAGCCCAAATTGTATTTTTAGAATCAAAATTGTAAAACAAATTTATTAGCATTATATGCAACACTTCTACTAACAAATTAGTAATTTTAATGCAATACATGTTTTCTGTCGGATATGCCTTCTTGTAACTATCGGACTTGAAAATGTTCAAATGTTTAAAACTGGTAAATAAGAAAATGATTACTTAGATGGAAAAGTATAAAGGTTTAAGCTTAAAAGAACAATATATGTATGTACATAGATACCTATGTGAAGTAGGTATATGGATAATAAAATTGTAAATAATTATAATGAGAGGTTGCCTTTTGATTTTTTAACCATCATCACTGAAACCACAGGACTTTCCACGCTCTTTCCAACTTTCAGTGGACCACATATTCGAAGTTGTCAAACATGCCGCGAAATGTCTAAGTGTCCTCAAACTATGCCTCTGCATAACTCGTCTGTACTTAAATGCATTCTTCTAAGATGGGCCGCCAGTAGCTTGTGACCTGTGAGGATCCCTGTGAAAGATATCTTGTTAATATTTGTCCAAAGTTTTCTGAAGATGTGCCATGATGAGAATGCGTTCCATCTGTCATCAGCTTGTCTTTGGAAGTCTAGTGCAATGCTAGATTGGACGAGAGCTAGGGGGAGCAGAACTGAGTGCTCGGCCCGTGGTAGGTCCTATTCCGAGCCTTTTCCGTCTAATTCATCCGCCATTTCATTCCCGCGGATACCTTTGTGTCCCGGGATCCATCTCTATTGATTTGAATTCATTCTATCAGGCGTTCATTCACCCAAAGCTCGCGCATCACACTCACATCTGAAGTAATGCTCTTATTCCGTAACGGACTTTATGGCATCGGTTATTTGACAGCACGGCCGAAAGCAAACTTAGGTAAGTGCAAACCAATGAGTACCTATTCAAAGCATGACGCATCTTGCTGTTGAAATATTAAAGGTGTTTCGCTGAAGCAATGTTTGTGAAAGTGAAGATACAGCAGTGGGAGACTAGATCACATTTCGTGGCACCTAGCTATATACAAGTTTTTGAAAAGTATCTAGAATGTACCAGAACATCATCTCCGTTCTCGATGGATTGACCGACAACAGTTGCTCACGGCACTAGCTACCGTCACTGACGATGATACGCTCATCTTCATAGCAGGCTATCCTTCTCTATAAAGCCTCCACAGTAGGGAGTCGATTAGTAGATTTCACAAGATGGTAGAAAGTACACCATCCTTTGGCAGCTTGCATACCTTCAGGACCATGGCGAGCGCGGTGAAGCTAACTAAATAAGACTCAACAAGCTCGTTAAATAGTAAAAAGTATCCAAAATAGTTTGACGCTGTTCTGCTCGCTTAATACACCATGCATGTGCCACTGTTCTTCACCGCTTCTTACTTTGTGAGGTGGAGATCTTGATACCAAAGATTTTGGCCACGCCTCCATTTTGAACAAACTCAAAATCTTCCCTGGAAACATAGACTACACCACACCCAAGATAAATTTCAATAAAAATGTCTTCCCTCCACTCTGTCACAGGACAACTCGATCCACTTTTACACCGATGGATCAAAACCAATGAGGGTATAGATGGTGGTGTTTTCTCTGATAGGCTTAATCTCAGCCGCTCTATCCGTTTTCCAAATTGTTGTAGCGGTAATATTGGCGATTAAAGAAGTCTTATCTTGTCTAAAGTGATATCTTTCACAGATATACGTATCTTTTCAGACAGTCAAGCCGCGACCAGGTCCCTGGAATCATTCTTGCCAAATTCGTTGGTAGCAAGACTGACGATCAACTTTTATAGAGATGGCGGAGCAGTTCGATGTTCACCTTTCTTGGGTGCCAGGGCATACAGATATTCCAGGGAACTGTAAGGCAGACGAACTCGCCAGATTTGGAGCAACAATATCCGTGATTTCTGAAAAGAGCACCCGGGTATACCAATCGCTGCATGTAAACTCAAACTCTAGGTGGACTCTAGAGACAAAGCCGATTTGGCCACGGATCGATCTAAAACGCCCTAAGAATTTAATTTCTCTCAACAGATCGCATATCAAATTCGTAATAGGTGTCATCATGGGACACTGTCTAATAGGCAAGCATGCAACAAGGATTGGCGTTCATTCAAACGATTTTTGTAGAAGCTGCATGAACGAAAAGGAGGGAGAAACTATTCCTCACCTTCTTGTAGCTGCCCAGCTCTCTCTCCCGCAAAAGATGACTCCATTTAGGGGTATTCTACTTCAACGACTTAGGCGATCTGATAAACACAGATGTCAGAAACCTACTTCGCTTCATCAAAAGCTCCAATTGGTTCAACGAGTCCACAGATCCATGTGGTATCAGAATGGTCCTATCACTGGTCTAAGTGTGCTGACAACAGCCGGCAGCCATTTCAATCTAACTTAAGATGGAGATTGTTGTCAAAGCGGGTTAAAGCTAAAGCTGTTTTCATTTGACACCTTGATACCTAATAATAATTCATCGTAGATCTCACATTGTTTGCACAAGTGGAAGGGAATTACAGTTTTTATTGCCGACGGGGGACTGAGAAGCTTCACAAGCTACTTTAACCCACTCGCGGAGGTTCGTCTTTACCTGAAGAGAAATGGTAACACAAAAGGACTTATTTTTATTAAATCATTTCAAATTTTTCATTTCGTCCCAAAGTTATGGAAACCACTGTGAATTATTTATTCATCTTAGACACGAACCATGCAACATGAAACTCGTTTGAATATGAACTATGATGGTGTTGTATTCGTTATTTCCGCAACTATCCATTGACAGATGGCGCAAAAATCGATAGAAAGTGAAAAAACTCAAAAATTAAATTCAAAAATCATCCCAACGATTTTTTAAGTTTAAATTTAGTATATTACTGCTATCGAAATTCCAACATAATACTCGAATCTATTTAAATTTATGATTAAATTACAATAATTTGTGTTGAATTGTGTAATATTTGAACAATCTAATCATGCATACGTCCTCGTACACACGTTGACAGGATAATTAATGAGAATTGCATAATTCCAATTTCCTTCTTCTTTTTTTTTTCTCGACAACCTATCGCATGTTTACACTCGAATTGAATTATTATTTATAAATTTGTTTGATTGACAATATCTTTAACCAAACATCTCTTTTGTCCCGCGATATGTGTGTTGTAAATGCACAGAAGGCTGACAATCGCAAGAACTCATAATAAAGTTTTCTCTTTATCAGGAAGCAGTAATCTTGGCTTCTGTTAAGCAACACAGGATATACACATACACATGTCATTCCCCGTTGGGTTTAATTAGCAACCGGGTCCTCTGTGTTCAGTGACAAACCGGGCTAGACTATATTAATGGCTGTGTGTAAACATTGCAGGATGAAGGAACATGCGGAGTAGAACATGACCAATGTGATAATGTATCTCTTGAGTAATGGACGAATGCGTGCACCTTCATATAAATTATTATTAATTTATAAAAAACTGAAATAAAAATAACAAGCAACGCAAAAGGACATGATTAACTGTGCGTTAAGTAAACAAAGTGTGAGTTTTTGTGTTGAGTTCTAAAAAAATGGTTGTTAAGTTTAAAAGTGGGATGGAACAGGAAATAGAGAAAGGATTGTAATACAGAAACTATCGATAGGCGACTTCTGACATAAGTCTTGTTTAAATATTAGTGCCGCTGCTGATATTTATCACAATCTTGTGGAACAGTCCGTGGAAGCAACATGAATGGCATGATACGAATGTGATTTCTCTAAAGAAGGACTAGAGCTGCTTTGAAGCTCTACGACCAGAAGAGAAAGGACGAACGCAGGCACCTCAGAAGAAGAAGAAGAAGATGAACAAGAAGAAGAAAAGAAGCATAAGCCGTGAAATAAAGACATGCTACTGCAAGAATGAGGTTTTCAAAGTTTTGCCAGTCAGACCCAAGGGTATGAAGCGACCATTTCTACACATACAACGGCGACGTATCAGGTGTAATGAACTATTCAATATAGACGATGGGAGTTAACAATTCTGTCCATCTGACCTGGATAAATAAAGACATGATTTTGTAAGGACCATGCAACAACTCATTGACTTATAAAATGTGGTCCGATATAAGCATGTCCGACGGTCCAAACTATGCCAACTTTAGAGTCGTAACTCATAAGTCTTCTCAAAATCCCTCATAAAATCATATCTGCTGTATTGTGTGAGCGCCTAAAGCCTTTGCCAATAACTTGATTACTCCATATCAGTGTGGCTTCAGGTTAGGAAAGTCCACTACCGACCAATGATCTTGGAATAAATCCCAGGAATTTCAAGTCGATACCCACCACCATTTTATCACAAAGAGCACAGAGCAATGCCTACTCTTGCCATTCCCTGTCCAGCTCATCTGTCTGCGCAGAATGATGACAAAGAATGAACATTGTAGCATCAAGACCGGTAAAGATCTCACCGAGACCTTCGACAAGACAAAAGGTGCAATCTTTCAAAAGTCGGAGAATGGAAGGGGATGTCAATAGCGCGTTCTTGAGTATTGAGACGAAAGCAGTTAAGATCTGTCTAACAAGACAAAACAAAGTGCATCCTGTCAATACCCAATACCGACGTTTCAAATAAATCGTCATTGACAGATATAACTTTGAGTTAGTTACGGACTTTGTCTACCTTGGCGTCGTCTCTATTACTCTTGCCAATAGCTTTTTCATTGGGCTAAGAAGGCAATTGAGAAGCAAAGACCTCTTTTGAACAACTAAAGCGAATCTATACAAGATCCTTAGTATCCCAGTTCTGCTGCATAATGTAGAAGCGTGGATTTTGTCACGAATTGATGCCCTCGGTAGTTTTGAGAAAAAAAAATCCTGCAGGAGATGTTTGGTCCCGTCTGTGAATGGAGGAGAAGATGCAGTGACAAACTCTAGAATTTGGATCTCAAATCCACTTGTGTGACTTGGATTGGACTCTGGCAGTTGAAATCTTATCTAGATTCCTTAACACTCAATGCACAGCACTGTAGGATGATTAGGTAAGGTATCGAGACTCTGTCACAATGGCCATTGCCATGCAACCGATTGCCATAATGGCAGCCTTAACACATTGAGTGTCAAGCCATTTTTACGGTTTGGTCGTGCCAGGCCAAGCATTTTTTTTTTTCAATTATAGGTGTCGCCCGAAAATATGGGGCATGGCATTCAATGTGTTAAAGAAATGTGGCCTTTCGCAGAGTGTCATAGAGCCATATTTTGAAATGTGACCTTATGTCGTGGCACCGTCTTTAAGTGCTCCAGCTTGGCAGAATGTATACAACTGGGATCAGTACTTCAAACTTATGTAGATATGCAAGGAAGTGCCAGTTGCAGGGTATCGAAAAAGGACGATTACCAACCGTAAGTAGCCTTAACTAAACGCATGCAGAGTAGGCTCTAGATTGCTGAAGCAGATATCACCGTCGAGCAAGAAGTTTGATGGGACAAGGCCGACGAGAGGAAGATACCAAATTGAGATTTCTAATTTGGCGAAACAGCATCTACTTAGATACGGATTAGGGATTAGAGGACTTAGACTGTATCTGAAGATTCTGGCATGCTTTTTTTTTGTGAGGAAGGTGGCAAGCATCGAAAGGCAGAGTGTAGGACTTTAACCCAAACTTAAACCACCTCTGCGTCTAACCCATGCTCCCCCATGGTACCGCCATCCTGGCATTTCATCCTGGGGGGGGGGGGTTTCAACCGTAGCTGCCTCCTGTCGACAGATTTGTGTGAGTCTGTACGTCTGGGCATATTTGTGCATTGCACGAAAGGTCTTTTTAAGTCTATAAAGTCTATAAGTCTGCGTGCTGCTGTGTACGCATGTATGTTCGTATATCTGTCTGTCCGTGCGTCTCTGTAAGTCTTTGCGTTATTGAAGGGATGCGTGTTTCTGCAAGTATGTGTCTGCTCCTGTTCTCTACGCTGTTTCTTATGTTTTCTTCGCTCTCTCTTCTTTTTTGTTCAAGTCATCTCAACTCTTGGCATATATCATTGGCGTAGGAACTCACTGTGCTCCACTTATTCTTCGAATCTAGCATGTGCTGCACAATGTTCTCATGAGTTGGTGTTTCTTCCAATACAATTCGTAGTGCTTCTCTTTGTGACTAGAATCTTGGGCAGTGAATGAATACATCCTTCACGTCCTCGAGAGTATCACTGCAAGATGGACAAGTAAGACGGGAAACAACCATAGCAGTTGTGTAATGTAAAAGTTTACTTCGCCGTGTCTGCGGTTTATCCAGGTCTCGATGTCCGGAATAAGTCGGTATGTCCGTCGGCCCTTAGACGAAGGATTCTGGTAAGTACCTTCGGCCTAATGCTAGATTCACCAACATTAGCCTCATAACGTATATGAGGCGTCTCCCCAAAAAAGAAAGAAAACGGAACCAAATGCATTTTTACACGAGTTGGTCGATTGTAATTGTCAGACACATACGTAATCCTATTTCCATGTACACATCGTAGTATTTATTATTAAATTTATCAATTATATGAATTCTTAATATTTCTTCGTTTAATTTGTTTTTATTATTGTTTCTGTGCTCCTTTTTGTTATTTTTTCGTTTTTATTTTATTATTCCTTTATTTTTGCGGCCTCAATACAATTTCCAAGTCCATAGGCTCTCTTTTCCTCTCCCTGGTATTTTATGTCCCACGGAAAACATCATTAATCAAATTGAAGCTCTATACCGTTCGAGTGTATCTAACAGCAGCCTCGTAATTTTTTATTTTTTTTTTTCCTTCTTCGTCTTCGGTTCGGATGGATGGAGTATAAATGTATCTAGATGGTTGTATATATTTTGTTATTGTTTTAGTTTTCCTGGTCGGTTTTGTTGTTGTTGTTGTTGCTCAAGCGGTGTCGGCGGCAGTCAGGCTTTGCATAATGTCTACGAAGGACGTACGTATGATTATATAGGGTGGTGTGTTGTTCTATTGCAATAGCAATCAACTCCACAGGATAACATTCGCAGTATACGGAGATGGGTTGGTTTAATAGGCTCTATGCTTACAGCACGTACTGTGTGAGCTCTCAGTCGGCATTGAGCGAAGAAAAAAAAAACAGAAAAAAATGTTAAAAAACCAGGGCTGACAGTTTCATCCCATCATTGGGGAGGTTTTCGTTTCGTTCCTTTTTTTTTCTTTTCAACCATTTGGACTCAGTTTAATACGACTGTCAATCAAATGCTCTTTGCACAGCCTTCATCGTGTATTCGGTTAAATAATTTGCTGATTGATCTGATATAGCCTTTCGGCGAATTTTCTTGCAGTACTGGTACAGTGGATGGGATTTAGGTATATACTTTAAGAGGAAGGGGATTTATGTATAGTTTCGAAGAAATAGGACTGAATGTGTGACTGTGGAACTGTGTGAACTCAGTGGAAATGCATGATTTCTAGCTTTGATGAGTTGATGAAAGTTTAGATCCTTGTGGTGCTCCAACAGCAAAGGGGTAAGAAGTGAGCACAACTTCAAGTGATCTGTCGTGAAGAAAACTTTGGTGAGCAGTCCAAGCCGCGACGGCCATAAAAGGTTAGTTTGCTTACTAGGGCTCTGTGCTACAATCGATCGAAAGCATGAAATGCATGTATCCAGGGCAATGGCTGATGGCTGACGTCCACATGTTTATGACACATAAGATGCACCGTTCGACGCTGTTCCATAAGTACGGACTTCGCTAAGACCTTCTGTTCCAAAAAAAAACTGCTAAAACAAGGCGACGGGTTCCATAAAGGTCGTTCTTAAAGGATTGTTCCCAATTCAAGTCAAAATAAGAGATAGGCTTTCAAAAGTCTGTTCAATTATTGACATGTGAAGTGGGGAGTCTCTCTCAACGTCAACCCACGAACCGAACCTAACCTAACTTTCTGACATAAGCCGCTTACATTTATAGAATCAAACAAATCGGGATTCCTACTGTTAATAGCTGCTTCAAACAGAAGCAACTTAAATGGGTCCAACTGTGAACAAAGGTAAAACTTAGCAATGCTGTCATATGCGTCGATAACTTGGACAGAACGTCATGATAGATAGTTAGTGTAGTGAGTGACGAGATGCAATATCGAACAAGCGTCTTAGCGACAGTGACCTTATCTGAAGAGATATGAACTTACTTATTAGGCCAGTGACCTGAACAAATGCCGCTTTCCATCCTATTAGGTCCCGGGCACGCTGCTTCAAGTTCAATAGACCAATATTTCCAGCGATCGCCCCTGCCAGAGGTTCTGTCTTCCTTATCTTCGTGAACCAGGTGACTTGGACTCAAAGACCCTTTTAGCTGGAGCATTCTCGTCCATTCGCTAGATGGGGCCGAGTCATTGACATTCACATCTTTATTTAGCTCGTTATTGAGTTCGCAGTTATATCTTCTTCCTCCATTCGCCTTCCTCGCAGATAGGACCAAATATTCGACGTAGAATTGTTCCCTCGAATGATCCCAAGATCTCCTCCGCTGTCTTATTTGTCGTCCCGCATTCAGTTCCATGAAGGAAGACTGGCAAGATCAGAGTTTTGTAGATCATGATTGTAGACCTTCGAGTTAGTAGCTTGGATAGACCTAGCTGTTTCGGTAAACCGAAGTGGCAAAAATTGCCTAAGGCTATCCTTAATCGATTCTGCGACAGGATGTCATTTGTGGAATTTTGTCTGAAAAGATAGAATACAACAACTTTCTATTCCACCACAGCGACCAAGCTGAATAGCAATGCTCATTGGTTAGGGACCAGGTCCACTCAGAACTGAAATACATAAATTTAAAAAATGTCCGACGGATGTGTTGAACTACCAATATGACCCCTAGAGGGCGGTTTCAAATAAAATGAAACAGAACGAAGACGAACCATAACAAGTCTTACTGCTGCCCAAAGTCCACTAAGATGAAAATTGTTAAGTATTAAGGACGAGGTGTATTTCTATGGATCTGGATACGTCAACAAGTGAAATAGCATTTTTAGGAAACTTAAAAGTTTCAAAACCAATGATAGCCCTTCCATCGCCTATCGGCGCTTATTTTAGAAAGTTAGGCATTTCTTTTTCGAAAATGCACCAACGATGAAGCAAGTTCTTAAGACGTTCGTTATAGAATCATACCACGTGATTGTTTCATACACGAATTGGACGACTTTGAGCTGGAATAAGCACACGTGGTTCTACCACAGCTCGTATTGTGTATGAGACAACCAGCTAATTGAAGGATACTTTCGCAGGTTGCTTCATCTTCAGATTTTGCTATTTCTTGTTGTCAGATGGCTTCAGCCTTTTTCCTCTGACACTATTCAAAGACATTAGTGTACGCAAAATAATCAAGAAGCCTTTAAGAAGAATATTCAACGACATAAAACCAAAAGTCTTGAGAAATGTGATGGAAAAATGTGAAAGAAAGGGCTAACCGCTGGAGTTGGACTTCCTTTCATAAGGTGGCGCTACAGACCTTAACCTCAAACATCAAGCATCTCCGGTGGACATTTGTTAAAAATATTTGCTATCAGGCAATGACATGTCTTATACGGCTAAATTTCCAGATTAACTACCATTTAGTTGTCCTTACTTTCAATTTCTCCTAATGCCACATGCGCCTGCGGTGAGTTAGCTTCCAATTAACAGCTTCATCCTTTGACATTTAAATTTGACAACTAATTTCCTTTCTAATTAATATCCAATTAAAATTTTAGGCCACACAGAAAACTAATCTCAGTAGCGAAAAAGTTATGCAAATTTTTTTCAAAACCTCTCGTACCCTTCTCTTCGCCTACAAGTCCATCCCCCTTTCGTTTGTTTTCTATTTGGCAAAATGATTGACGTTAACACAACGATGGATAGCGATTAATTTAAAAGTCTTTAGCATTTGACAGAAATTAATAGATGATGCGAATAAAAAGACGCCAATGACATTGGAATTTTATAGAGAAAAATTGGATTTCCAAGGACTTTTAAACAAGCGGAAGAAGGATTCTTTTAATTTTTTTTTATTTAATTAGATATTGACATGTGTTGATTGGTTTGAAGTGAAATATGAATGCGTTTCATCAATCTACAGATAAAAGCTGTCAAACAGAATCATCGAAAGAGGATATCCTTAGAGCGTAAAGGTGTAAACAAGCGCTAAATGTCACGTATTGCATCATGGGAAGATGTCGGAGAACTTTGAGCTTCGACAGGGCTGTAAAGATGATACCACTTTATTTTTGGTGATGAGCAACGATGTTCTTCTTGTACCCTCATTTAGGGAAGACGGTATTTGCTTGCTGTTGTACAGTACAATGAACCTTCATTAAAGCCGGAGAAATAGGACTGCGAATAATTGTTAGCTCGTCAAAATATTCATCTTAAATTGATACTTAACAGTTTTTTACTGTAGAGGGGAACACTTAGTCCTATATTCGTCCATTGTACTACTAACTTACACTGTCATCTTCACTTCTTCAGTAATAAAGAACCCTTTCAATTCTGGTTCTCAGCAAATACATAGTTTTTCCCTTGCATGCCTCTACTCGCGACACCCAACATTGGACAGAATACATCAGTGGACAGCTATAACTTTGAGGTAGTACCTTGGCTCTGCTATGCTTTCACGTCTAACAATGACATCTCCTTAGAAATGGAAAGAATAACTATTGTCAATCGCTGTTTTCTTAGGCTGACTCCTTACAAGACGTTTATCACTCAAATCCCATTCTATGGCGCTGAAGCATGGACTTTATCAAAGGCGAATGAAAATATCTTTTGTCCTTTCGAAGGAGAATTTCTTCGCAGGACGTTCGGTCCCATTTTAATTGACGGGATCCGGAGAAAGAGATTTGAAGACGAATCAAACGTCGCAGTCGCATTGACTTAATCCAAAGAAAACAACCTGCCTAATGGACTTTTGAGAGAGAACAGATACTAGCGCTTTGCCTCGCAGAGTCTTCGAATCTTACTCAAAGTGGCAACGTAGTAAAGAAAAACCTGGCCTTAGGTAGCGCGCACAAGGTGAAGGGGACATCAACTGAAAGTGCACATTTGGAGGCAGTAAACTCGAAATAAGGTTAACTGGAGTGCCTTCTTGGCTAAAACCCAGTTTCACTCCGAACTATAGCGTTGCCTACTTACCATGTCAACGCCAAAGACCAACAGTATATTTAAAGTATGAGCTGAACAGTTGTAAAGGAAGTGTATCATAGTATTGTCGTCATCCTTTCAAAAAGGATTTCAGATGCTGGTGTCACTTGTTGTGTATACGTAGAGACGTAATGACCCAATAGTGGACTTTCTGCGTGGCCTAAGACACACTTGAAATTTTTGTGGGTCCATTGTATCCCCCTATAGAGGGATGGTTAATTGAGAAACCATCAAGAAAGGGATCGGAATTTTATGTGTTTTCAAAAACCCGCAAAATGAAGATCCTCCCTTCCAATCTTCTGGTGGATAGTGTGGTACACATCAGGTGTCATACGGATTCCGTTTCCCCTTCTTCCCTGCAGCTTCTTCAATAGTCCTTGTAAGGTAGCCCAAATCGGTGTGCGTGAGTTTCGCGCAGTGTCCTCTAAGGACTCGTGTCACTTATTAAAGGCTGTCCATACTGACGCGGCTATTGGAAAAGTGTCTAGTAATAAACCTGATTATGGTTCTGGTATGCAACAGAGAGTTATCCTGTTGACTTTTGATAGGTATATCGTCCAGGGTTCATATAGACAGTTCACTCTTTACAGAAGCAGACTAGACTCTTATTCGAGTTGCTTCTGCTTGGTATTTTATTATTAAACCTCACAACGAATTCTTTCTCCCATAGTAGGCCATCGGTCCAGAATTAAGCCGTGAATGAAGCCATGCACTGTCCATAGATGTACTTCTGCTAGCCTTGGTATTGTGACTGACAACTCCGGTAAGTAATCTCAAATTCATTGCGAATTCGGGATGGTTCAGGGATGCCGAATGATCACCAACAAACTAACACAGACCTTTCTCTGTCTTTCCTGTCAAACTGGACACAATGGTTCCATAGAGATTCGACTGAAGGCTGCATCATATGAGGTACAGTCACCTCTTCAACCTACCTACCTAAGTAGTCCGTAGTCTTTCCTGCTGAAAGCCAGCAAAAATTCTTCAGTTAATTTTAAAGGCTGTCGGAGAGCATTCTGCGATGGTGGTTCTTAGAAAATTAATTGTCGGTTTAGGCCCAGACAAGACGGTTATAAGTTGAAATACGCTTTTGAAAGACCTAACGCATTTCCTTCCTTTCCCACAATTATTTCTGTTGTAGCTAAGCACGCCTTAAAAAAATATTTAATATTTTTAAATATACACTCATCCCTGTCCTGTGGGAATTAAACACCACAGTTGTTGGCTTTCCCCTACTGTGTACTCACTCCTTGTGTGGTGTACGCATAGCTTGACGTTCATTTTTTTTTTTTTTTTGTATATTTCCCAACGGATATAATATGGCGGCTCTATGTCAAACAACAAAAATACTCGCAACAGAGCAAATGTAACCCCAAGCGGTAAACAGCCCTTGCGCCCATTTCCCATTTTCCATTTCCGACTTTCATGCAAATTTGACAAGTGACATGTTGACAAGTGTGATGGAGTAGAACCTGCCACACAACTCGCACACGATAAAGGCCCATTTCACATCTCTGCACAGTAATTGGAAAACTTTTCAGGGGTGGATTAGAGCGGACTCTTAAATAAAAATTACAAAACCGAAACCAAAAGACTCGTGGGGATGAAGGCGGGAAAAAAAAACCGAAAAAAATATCGAAAAGATGTCAAATCGAAATCACAAAAATATAAACAATTTCCAACTCCCAAAGAAAGAGCCAATCAAATTCAACTTCATACCTAATCCTGCGATCAAATGATCCAACGCTGGAGGACCCACATTGATTGAGTGATTGATGGTCACGCAAGGACATTCTTATCCCGTAGCAGGCAACTTAACAATGTCCTCCCCATTTTTGTTTTCGTTGATTTTTGCATATTTACAACGCAATATTGCACTTTGTTTAGTTATTTCATCAAATATTATGTACATGTACCGTTATGATTGGCCATAGTGAACGAACATACCCATTACAAGCGGTTGAATTGTGTCAAAACAATATTATTAATAGCTTAACGCTTGAACCGGGCCCAGTGACTGGCGGGGGGTTTCAATTTTCCACGCTCCACAAATTCAATTAAAGAAAGAAGAAGAAGAAGAGCAACTGTAGCGGTACGAGTAAGGTGTTCGTTCCATCCACCTTTGTGTATGCATTTCGACCGCCATGATTGTCGAGGACATGCAATCCCATTGTAGAATTGTAAGTGCGTTCACAAGTATGTTGGTACCGTATCTACACATGTGAAGCCACTAGCCAGCAGGTTTTGAAAAAGCCCACCACGACGATGACGACGACGACGACGACGGACACTGACCACCATTAATCATTGCAATCGTGAAATTTTTATAAATTTTTCATTTTGATTTTTTGAATAATTGCGATCTGTCGATGGGGCCTCATTAAGATTGATAAGTTTTTCGAAAATTTTCAATTTAATTAGCCACAATCATAACAGGCCGCTGGCAAAAGCGTTTCTGTGTGGTTCGCTTTGGTTTGCTGCTGTGATGTGGTGTGGTGATGTGGGAAAACAGAGGAGACTTTGTGTAGCCTCCTCTCTATACCTACTGTTGTTGGCGATGTGTGTTTTGATTTTGAAGGATGTGGTGTTTCTTTTTTGGAAGACCCACATTCTTGGTCTGTGAGAAAAAAATATCGGATGCGTTCGTTTTTAGATATTTTAGTTGGAAGCGTTAAATTCATAATTCCATGGTACTAATTGGAAGATTTAGAGTGAAACATGCATTAGCGTGAGGATGGCCTTTGGCGTTTTGAAGAGTAACATGGGAAAAAATTTGGTCGCATCTGTATGAGATTTTTGAGAGAAGAATGATGATGTATGACATACAAGAGTCAAATAAGTTTATGTTGCTTTCGTAAGTTGTGTACCTATATGACTTAGAAGCATGTGACAAAGGAAACACTAGGAAATCTATTTGGGAGGGTGACTACCTACTATAAGTGGTAAGGGTAACGGTGGTGGACTATTTTTCTTATGCGATCATGCGGACGACGAAAACATGCAAGTATTACCTGTGGGGTCATATGTTGCAGTCTTTTTTATGGAACCGAGGAATAATGCATTATGATTTCACTTCTACAGGAGGGATATGTCCTTCGGAGAAGTGGATCAACAGACAGCCTTGGGCTAGAATGAGTCCACTGGCATTCGTTGCTCTTATCCTCAAAATGACCAACGCAACGTTCTAGGTCTGTTCTTTTCAACGTGCTTCCAAGTGAATATTCTTTCAAAATAAGAAGGCCGATCAAGTACAAAGTGGATAAATAGATGTCTCCTTCTTCTCGTCCCTTCAGCTCCTTCGAATAAGAAAAGTCCAAGTCTTGGGTGCTTATCAATGAAACTGTGTTCTTCGTCGACAAATGCTGTTGTGCTGAGTTGCGTTCTTCCTTGCGATATAAAACTGCTAGGGGATTTCGAATTTAGAAATAAAATATGCCTGCCGGTCTTATAAGTCATGTAAGGCAACAAAACCCCATAGAGAAACCTTTTTTTTTTCAAAATTTTGTGAGAACAAGTCAAGCTGAGGATTAGTTTTTACATCGAATCTGGAACTCGGTAGGTATGTTCGGACATTTAACCGAACAACTGCGGATAGCAGATCAGATTCGCTTTTATGAGCCCAGGATAGGAAGTTGTTGACATTTGTCAAAGATGGCAGAATCTAATCTTAGCTAGCAATTCTTTTCAGCACCGAATTGTTCAAAAAAGAAGCTGGCGGCATATCGAAATCCACAATTCAGAACTACGGATGTTTGAAGGTTTCCAGTTGACTGTATTATATGAAACGAAGAAGGGATACAACATTCTGCAACACTCAGCTACAAAGACTGGTACAAGGTAAATAATTGCTTTAAATTTGTGCTTCTAAAATGAAACGCTTACTACATTAGCACCGAAGATCCGCTACCTCGATTCGGGCAAAGGGAGGGCAATTACATAAGAAGTGTTCTGCACAGTCATCGCTCTCTATACAGGCATCGCAGATGGTAACGTCGCTTAACACCAGTAAGTTGTTTGCAATCTTTTCTGTTAAGGCACAGCAAGAATGCCATACAGGCATTGGGACGTATTTGTTCGGTTTTTTCCTTTGATTGTGTCCATTAGAAATCTAATCGTCAATGAACGAGGACCTTGGAAAACCCACTGAACATGAGAAATCTTCTTTTAAACCTTTTTTGAGCAAATACCAAAAAGCTCGTACATTCTTATCTTTCTGTGTCCTGAGACCCAAACAAGATTCAGCGAGTTCAGTTTTCCGATTGAATTCAGGGAGGTCTTGCATTCCCGAAGCTATTTTGAAAGTGGTTTAAGGATGGAGCAAGGCTTTTATCGTAGTCTGCCTGTCCAATTCCATTTGGTCTTCATAATATTCTCCGCCACCATAGTCAACTCGGAAAACAGATGCATGTTTACTCAAAGAGAAGTAAAGCCTAATGTTGTCGCATTCAACTAATAGGTATACTAGCTCGTGACCTCTGACCAATTTTAGAGTTATCCGTAAGAATAGAACTTCACTCCTTTCTAGGTTGAGACTCTGAAAACGAGGAAAGTTGACTTAAAATTTTCCAGACAGCATATCCATGAGACCGTGCATTGTAGGATAATCGTCACGTAGGGTTCTCAAAACTCTACAGCGATTCTTTCAAACGGAAGATAGCTAGTGTACACTAAGCACGACAGGTGCAGCCGAGGAAGTTATATAAATACCCCGCCGTAGCACGAATTCAAGAAAAATCCTGTGAAGCTACAACAAAGTCGTTGATAATAAATAAAAGATTTTTATAAGCGGCTCTACGTAGAAGGACTGCTCGTGAGCTCTAGAACCAAAAGAGTAAGGTAGACCACCGGAGTCTTAAAAGTAAACAGAAAATGTGAGAAGCATGCCACCATATTTATGAAGAGAGGCCACTGCAGGACTAAGATTTCAAAGTTAAAGTTCAACTTGAAAAAAATATGTCAAGACTATAAAGGAATCTTTATTGACAGCCAGGCTGCTATCAAAGCGCTCCACTCTCACACTTCGTCCTTCAAATTAGTGGAACAGTGTAAGAAAACTCTTATGCAGGCAATCGCTCGATTTTACATCACTCTCCTCTGAGTTCCCGGCCAAAGTAACAAAGAGGGGAATGAGAGAGCCGACGCGTTAGCCAGATGTGGTTCTACCCTGAATTTTTCCCTTGCGGGGTCAGTCTACTCCCTGATGGGACTCATCAAGGGCAACATTTCCCAACACTTTCTCCCTATTGCCAACTCTAGGTGGAAAAGTCTAGCAACCTGTGCCTGACAGACAGGAACAATAAAAAATACCTAATCAATAGGAACCGCATCGAGACAGCTAGAATCACAGCAATTAGCACGGACCTCTTGCCAATTGGTCCACACGCTGCCAAACTAGTCATTCCGTTCAACCTCCACTGCCGTAGTTGCGACAATTCACAAGAAAAGAAAACCCTATTCCACTTTCTCTGTGACTGCCCGGCACTTGCCAGAGCTAGGCAGCCCACACTCGGAAACCCCCTTTTTAAGGAACTATCAGAGATCTTTAACATAAAATTCTGCAACACTAATTTTCCCACCTTACCATCGTTAAATGGACTCTTGCTAACCTAACCAAGAATGTTAGAATTTACAATCCAAAATATCTCTAACATATACGGATGAATGGATACAGCTAATCCGGCTCCAAAAAATACTTAAATCCATCTTTGAAAAACGACGCATAGGAACATAGAGGGGTTCCTTCTCTTGTGTGTTGACGAAACTACGGCAGTACCTTGGTTGGCAGTATGTGAGCCGATTGACCAATACTTGCTGTCACAGCAAAGGTTCGGTTGACTTAGTCATGTGTCCTATTTTCTATGTAGGTGGGCCATGTATTTCTGGATATGACACAGTTTTGTAGGCGATTTCACTTAGAGTTGCTGGATGATTTTACGCTTAACAAGTCCCATTAGAGAGTATACTACATCAGCGGCTGAACTAAGTATAGCTAGGTCATCGTCCGCTCTCCCATTATGCTGTTAGCTATGTTTCAAGTTGGCTGTAGAAGTAGTAACGCATATGCAAAGTCATATATTGTTTACCAACGGCATTTCAAGACCCAAGCTAAGGTATAGACTGATTGGATAGTACAGTGAGTAGATTCATGACAATTTTTCCCTTTTGTAGCTTTGATGACCATGTCCCATCCATAGCAATCTACTGCAATGACCATCAACCTTCCGAAGTCCGGTAGACAAGAACTCCGTCAGCAATTCGATATTTTCAAAGACCAAACTGAAATCACATCAATCACCGAAAACCTGCATTTTTTTTCCCCCGGCTATCGACATGTATTATGTTTTAAATCGCCTCAATCACAACCAATACCATATTGTTCAACAAACCATACATCATCCACCATAATAGCCGGGGTTTCAACATGAAATTATCCCCAAATGAGCACCTGTCTTCACAGCGCAACAAGCCGAAATTAATTAATTATCTAAAAAATGCACGAAACCGAACTCTTTAATTTTCCAATATTTTAACAATTTAAAGAGTCATTAACGTTAATTGCATGTTTTCGAGTGTAAGGAAACGATTTCAAGTGCCCACGGCTAGAGAGAATATACACCTCCTTAATGCCTAATGGTGGGGCTAATAGAAAACGAAACCCTAAAGTTGCTGTAGCCGAAGGCAAATGGCACAAACTTCAAAACTACAATCATCGATGGATGCGTTAAATAGGATCCAATTAGAAGGAGGATCATTTGCCGCATAAATAGTTTAACAGTTTTAACAAATTTTGAAAACTGCCAACAAACTTTCAGATTCAAAATACGTGTATATATCTTTTTTCACTTTATATTCTGGCGTGGGCGAGGGACGCATAACCAAAGAGGGTTCGTTTCTTTAAACTCAAAGGTGAGGTCCTTTTTTTTGTATTTTTTGAGAATGAAAAATTGAATGAAAGTCTGTAAGTCTTTCGTCGGTAACTCAGCCAGGCAGCCGCCTGACAAGTGTGGCATTGGGTCGTCACTAATGTTGACCACCAACACTCGTGTAGGTGATGACGTTCTCAGATTTTGTTGTGTCATGTTAAGGGTCATATACTTTTTGGGGGGGTTTTCCTTCTTTCAATTTTTTATTTTTTATTTTTTTTTTTTGTGAAAGGAAGAATCGAGTTCCGGAAGTGTATCGTAGGTGGAAATCCACTATGGATACGTTGTGTGGATTGTGTGTTCAACATATTTGTCGTGAGTTTGCACTATTTTTTTGTGTTGAAAGGAGGCTTCATGACGGTCTGCAAAGTGTTTTCTGTCATCGTTGTCGGATTGTTAATTGATTCAATTGAATAGAAATGGTATTTAGTCAATTTTACGAGTTAAGAGAGAAGAAGAGTACTAACGGGATGCTGCAGGGGATAGAACATCAAAAAATTAGCCTTTAGAACTTTTATGACCTTCAGACACCGAAGAAATCCCAGGAACGAAGTTCCAATTCAAGGCGTATCTCCATTTAAACATCGTATCTATCCAGACTCTTTTAGTGTATTCCAAATAGAAGTTCATGCGATTGGAGAAGGCTGTGAGATACTAAGTCTCAATTTCACTACCGAGCATAATATTTTTTTTTTTTTTATCCCAGTTTCTCCATCTCTGCACGGGTCCGCACGTACCAGTGATAACACATCCCAGGTGGCGATACCTAGGGATTATGCTCGGCTGGTGCGGACCATGTCTTCGAAATAAGTGGAACATTGTAAAGATGTAGGCACTCTTCTAAGTATCAGTCTGCCCTCTGGGTTCCAAGGCATAATAACACAGAGGAGAATGGGAGGGCCGACGATGACCTATCTATACATGGTTCAGCCGCGGATGTAGTCTACTACCTAATAGGACTCGTTAAGCGTAATATCCTCCAGCAACTCTAGGTGGAATAGCCTAGAAAACTGTGTCATATCGAGAAGTACATGGCTCACCTACATAGAAAATAGGACACATGACTTAGTCAACAGAACCTTTGCTGAGACAGCATGTATTGTAGGAATCAGCACAAGCCACTGGTCAATCGGCTCACATGCAACCAACCAAGGTACTGTCGTAGTTGCAACAACAGACAAGAGAAGAAAACCCCTCTTTACTGCCCGGCACTAGCTACAGGCCAGGTCACGTGATTTGTGATATAAAGACAAACCAAATTGCCTCCTCTTCCTACCTTCTCCGAGATTACATTCTGAGAGTTACTGCGACATCATCATTCAACACCACTTTGAGTTACCAGTCAACCTTGAGAAGCAAACCCATGATGTGATGATGAGAGCAACAAGGGAAGAGTATCGAGTTAGAAGATTGAAAGTAAAAACAAAAAATTATTTAGAAAAATAAAGGCCTTTGGTATTTCCCAACACTAGCACATCGAAGAGTCTCGTCTATGAATTTTTGTAAGAAAGCTACTGACTTCAATCTCTGATTGTAGGCTTCTCGAAAAGTACCGGCGGTGACTAGCTAACCAAAACAAAGACAAATAGGCTTATCTCAGTAAGTACGAAAAGAATAAGTTCTACAATTGGATGGATCGCCCATGGACTAATATCTGATAGGCAAACTTTCAAGAAAATAGGAAGTATCCTCGTAGAAATGAGAAGAAAGAGGATATGATTGCTCCTTCTCACAGCGATTTCCCATCCATAAAAAGGAATCGAATCGATATTGCACTTTTTCACAAACGCGATGAATCTGTCTGAAAACTTTGACAGGTGTCGTTAAGGGATACTTCCGAGTGCAGAGCTTTCACGCTTTCATCACAATCGCATGCAATGCTCGCTACACGTTAGTTTTCAAGTATGCTACTTACTTACCAACGAGCGTCTCCAACCGGCTTGATCTTTAGCTAGCTGCCGCTAGTTTTGCACATAAGGTTGGTTGAGGTCCCCTTTTACTTACGTGCGCCACCTGAGTCGCGTTCTTCCTCTACTGCGCCGTCCTTCGGGGATGGATTCGAAGATTTTCCGGGCCGAAACATTGGTGTCCATCCACTCTACAAGACCCAACCACCTTAGTTGTTGAACCTCCTAAGTCAATGCCGCTGTACAGCTTGCACAGTTCGTTATTTTATCTCCTCTTCGACTCACTGTCTATGCGCCTGTCTGGGGGTGATTATCGAGGATGTGGCTATTACTATTGTTTCGGGAGAGCTGTTCATTGGGACTGCAGTTTCCACAAATCCTAGTGTGCCTTCCCTAGTGTTTCTGAATAAATTGTTTCACTACAGAAGATGTCAGGAAGTTAAGTAACTTCTCTGGGTAGATGGCAGCAAGCTGTTCCGTTGAGACAAATTCACCGCCTAAGATTCTATTTCTGAGTTGAAAGAGAGCTGGGCATTCCGTTATATGTGTAGGAATCCAGTGAAGGATGACCATATTGTTCCTAGCTATGTGTTCGATTACATTGCGACATTGCGACTGTCTGAGAAGATAAATATGTTTTTCTCCATGATGTGAGAGGATTGATTGAGCCTCACACACAGATTGATGGCACAAACCTCGGCTTGGAATATGGACGAGACTTCACCAAGGCTGACTGAGATTCCCCAAGAATTCCGAAACCAGTTCCTGTTTTCATTTTAGACTCATCCGTATACCAGACGAGGTCGGAAGGTGATGGTTGGGCTTTGTCTATCTTCCAGTCCTCCTTTGACGGGATAACTATTGAGAAATGCTTGTTGAAGCAGTATTCGTGTTTCCAGTGAGGATGTGACAGCCCTCGTACAATTTTTTTAAGCTTGGTTCGAAAACAAACTATGTTTTCTTTTTCGATTGCACTTTTCCAAAGTACTGAGTTTCCATTACTGTAACTCAAAGACCGTTTTAGGCTGCTTCAATACTCTCCAGGACCTCTAAAAGGGGAATAAAGTCAAGCACTGGGGGGTACCAGGGCACAGAGGAATTTAAGGCAAAGAAATTGTAGACCAACTTGCCAGGAAAGGTTCTTCTGTAAGATACGTAGGTGTTGAGCCCTTCCGCGTTCAGAACGAGTCTGGACAGCTGGGAAAAACGGATTTTTTTTATCCTATTGGAACAAAATGCAAGGACTAAGACAACGCTTTCTTCACAAGGAATTCCTAACACCGGAGGACATTCGTAATGTCTCGACTGGAGATATCCTCAACTTCATTAGGAAGATCCAGGATCTTCTGATCTAACTGGCTTCAGGCACAATAGATCTTTTAGGAAACTGAATTGAAAAAGAAGTGCATAAGTTTTCACTTACGGATTAGTGCAAGGGTGTGCACTTACGGATAAGTGCACAAAACGGATAAGTGCATACAAAATCGAGCCCGATGGGTTGTGCACTTATCCGTTTCCGACTGTATTTTTAATTTCATGACTTCATCACGATTCTATGGAATACTTGCTACGCTGTACTTAATCGTGTTAATGCAGAAATTGCATGTAAATTTAACCTTTTTTTTGCAATTAAATGCAAATTCATCATTTTTTTCTTCTATTAATCAAAAGTTATCACATTATCAATGCAGACGGACTCCATTAAAATTATAATTACCGCTGTTTGTGTTTGTGTTTACGCTTTACATAAATCGCACGAATTATTTTTACATTAACAGTTTTAATAAATTATAATTTTTTTTTATTTTTAATCTATATAATCGTCAGACTATTATTGACAACTCAATCAGAAGCAAATTAATCGTTAAGAACTATCAATAATCATATTCGAACATAAATTCCAACAGAGATCATAAATTTATCGCACGTGTGTATGTATCTACAGCCAGATCTACCTGATGAAAAACTAATTAGAATGTAATTACTGTTTGCAGTAACGACTCACTGAATGTAGGTGGTGTTGAACCCCATCCGATGTATGGGTGTCTACTCCAAATGCTGCACCAGCTTGTGGCCAAATTTCAACCACACGCATCCCAAATTCAGAGAGTTGTCCACAGGACCGCGCGTTACTCAATTAATTAGCGATATGTGATCCACATCGCCCGGGTGATGATTGAATTCAATTTAATTGCCCGGCAATTAGGCCGTCATCAAATACCACTTATTGCTCTCTATGACGAGATTGAGGGACGACATCGCATAGTCGCCATCACCAGACCAACGCCACCGCACCCATTCGTCATTGAGTGCGACCACCACTCAGAAGTTGTTATACTCCCTCTGCCCGGTGGTGTCTGCTAATAAAGAATTAATTGCAAGCCAAAGTTGGAAAATGTGTGCCAATGCGGAAGGATAACCAAGACGGGGTCTGTCTTGCCTGCCTGCCTGCCTGGTTGCCGCCATTAATGTCTGCAATGGCGGAGAAGGGTGATCAAAGAGTTTTGCAAGTCAGCTTGGCCGCTCGATAACACAAATAGAGGGTCGGTGAAGGACGTTTCTTGTTTTCGATCGATACGCTGTCGGACGTTGTTTTATTCTTGTGGGGTCCGTCTCATCAGTTGCATTGCATCGGGAACGGGGTAAAATGAAAGCCATTGACACGGTGCAATGGAAGTGTCAATACGGGCAAGTGTGGTCTTTTAAAACTTTTTTTTTTCCCCGAAGGAGGAGTCAATTTTGTTTTGCTTTTACTCTTTTTTTTTCTACCACTGAGGAGATCCTGCGCTGTTAGGTCTAAAAGTGTTCCATAAGTGTGAGTGAGATGGAGAGATGGTGTATAAATCAACTTTTGTTTGGGACTATAATTCTATTTGGATGTGTTGGTTTTGAGATTTCATTTGTTCCAATCTAGTACATTGACGGTACAGTGTGGCACAAAAAATGCTACCAAGTTGTAAATTATTGGAATTGCATTGGAGAGGCTATATGAATACTGTGATAAGTAGAAAGTCTATAACTTAGGCTTATCGGACCCCAAACGTTTTAGTTAAACTTTCGAGTATTTGAGTGTGCAAGTCCGTATGTTAGGAAATAGCAGCATAACGAAAAGTGAAACACTTTTCAAGACAGTATGGACGGAGTGCAATGGGTAGAGTAAGAACTGAAGTAGGACGAACAAAGTTATAATGCTGTGAGTGTCGCAAACTGCCATGTTACGTGTCAAAGCTGGAAAAGTTTGATTCCTGAGACGTTAACTTTGCTGCACGCATAACTTTTCAAGTGTGGAGTCAATTATCAGCAGCAAAATTGTAAACCTACAACAACTTCTAATCCGATTCTCAGAATATCATTAGAAAGACTATGAACCACAGTAATTAAAGTTAAATTGCAACACATGCAAAGCATGAATAACGCCTTTTACTGAAACCTGATAAGCGATTATGGAATTGAAATCTTTATTAGCTCTCGGCAAAAGATTGTTAGGAACAAGTATTACAATATGTTGTTCGTATGCAAATCACTTCTAAACAGCTGCTGGAACTGAACTTTTGCTATTCATAGTCATAGGTCAGAGCCTAAACTAACGTCACTTTCCAACCTTCAGGGTCCCAGGCATGTTACTTCCAGTTTACTAGACCAAAATTTCTAGCGTCCGTGATTATTTGATCTTTAAACCGGAGGTTCGGTCTTCCTTTTCTTCGTTGACCAGGTGACTGGGATTCGAAGGCAAATTTTTTATACAGCTCGTAGAGTTCAAGATTGTACTTTCTCCTCTAGGACCAAATATTCGACGGAGAATTTTTCTTTCGAATGATCCCAACATCAAGTCTACAAAGCAAGACTGGCAAGATCAGAGTTTTCTAGATCATAATTGTAGACCTTCGGGTTAGGAGTTCAGACCCTAGCTATTTGGACAAGCCACAGTAGCAAGGATTGCCTAAGATTACGACTCATTGAAGCTCCACCAGGGTGTCATTTGTGTAGAGGAACTCTTCACTCGCATTAAACTATAGCGTTCTGTCCTAGATGTTGTTCCACGGATGGGTTTTTGGCCGAAAGCATGTAAGTACTTTATCCTCTACTCACTCACCATAGGACCAAATCGTTTGGCTTATTATTCAGACGCCTTAAAAATTTGAATAATGGCACACTGGAAACGGTCAATGACTGAATGTGATTTTTTGAAGAATTAATTCTTTTCTTTAATCTTTAGGTTAGATTAGGAGGTGTCTGCACCTTATGTATAGCTTCATTCGGATTCCAAAGGATCCATTATGTTCCCCTGTGTGGGATACCTAAAATATTGGAAGAAGGATTATAATAATTGATTGGCCTCCGTGAAGCAACCTGAGTTCTGAAGGAATTTTAAGACGCTTTTCGGTGGTGTGTTTGACAATTCGCCCATAGGGCTGAGTTTCAATTTCTGCTAAGGCTAGGGCATTCACATAGGAGTTGAAATGTGTCCTCCTTGGCGTCTCGTTAGTTCTGTCCAAAGCGTTCTTGAGGAGCGGCATGTCGGCATGATTGCACTCGATCTTTCAATCGCGAGTTTTTAAAATTTCACGGTAGTGCTGGACTTTGGAAGTTCTAGTGGTAGTAGGATTGAGTCACTCTGGCGAGCACATCTACCTTCTCGTTCTCATTGATGTTCTTACGTCCCGGGTAGCGTTATGCATTTCACAATCTTAGATTTGATTATTGGGGATGTGATGGCTTTGATAACTAATTGACTATCTATGTAAATGTCGATGTATCTTCTTTGGCGGTGTCTGCTGTAATAGTTCTCGCGAGACCTCGGCGATTGTTAGAACTTCCGCCTGGAACATGCTGCTGTGGTTTGAACGTCTTATCGACCATGTGATGTTTGGTTCTGATTACCTGTCCGTTAAAATTGATATATGGTTCCAATAACTCCTTTTTTTTGCTCAAAGAGGACATTGCAATGCTGTTACATAACAGGTGAATAGGTGTTTCCTCCTCCTTTTTGGCCTTTTCTAAACATTTTCTGTAAACATTTTGTCAACAGAATACAGATTCATCATTGCGTATTTTGTGAACGTCAGTGTAATAGAACGTACTAGATTCTATTGAATTTCTCATCTCACTCCATCGAGGCGGAGTCTTCTTTATTCCTTGTATCTCTTTCATACACATTCAGATACTTTTTTCACAACTACCTCCACCATACTGTATGACAGAGAAAAATGGCGTGCTATGCCACCTTCATTGTTTTCCTCACACAAAGAACCAAATCCATAAGGGTGGGTTGGCTCTTACTCGCACACAACAGCACATTATTTGCCTCAATCCAAACCTGATAATCCAGTTTTGCAATGAAAAAAGGGGGCAGATACTTTATCCGTTCGTTGCCTGTGTGTTGGAATGATTGGCTTAGCTCGTACAACTGACAGGTAAACCTATACCAGGGGGTTCGCAGCAAAACAGCACCAACAACTTCCATTCGCACGCCACAACAACACAACAATAGAACGGCTCGTCATGAACGGACGTATCTAACGCTTAACTCCGTGTATCTTTTGCGGTTTAATTACACACATTTCAATTCGTTAAAGACGACGGCTAGATCGTCGCGTTCGACGCGCTTTTTCGCTGTTTATTTTCGGTTAATTATTCTTTATTTTCTTCGTTTTTTTCGATTTTTTTCTTTCTAATTGTGTTTTTGAGCGGCTTATCTGTATGGCAGTGGTCATCTTGAAATCTAGTGGCAAGTTGTTCATTTGTCCCGCTCATGGCCTTCACAGTGAATCAACGTGAATTATAAATCCCATTTTATTGTATCTAAGATATTTTTCGTTCGCTACTATTGACGACTTATGTATTGCGCCATCGCGCGCGCGCCATCTTATTCGCGTCGTTTTTTTTTTTTTTTTGTTTCTATCCTATTGTTCAACTTGAAGCTTCAAGCTGAATGGCATTGTGTGGCGGCGAGATTCTTTGTAGAGTGACTTTGCGATTCTTTCGGATTTAATATCTAATTTCGATTTCAGTTCTTAGCGCACTCGATACAATTGATGAAGTGTATTGTGCTTAATGTTGTGATTGTGTACACACTCTGAAGGTCACCCCTTGTTAGTGAGAGTTTACGTTTATTTTTTTTTTGTCTTCTTAAAATACGGGTCCAATAAAGAAGACAGAAGGAGGAGAGTAGTCAAAAGGGAAAATAAACTTAAATTTTGCCTGGAAAAATACAAACAATGAGCTCATTTCTGATGGGTTACCCGCATGCGCCGCACGTTCAAAACCCGATGGGCACCGGGCTTGAACCGAAATTCCCCCCAGTCGATGACTATCATCATTACAATGGATATACAATGACGACGGGTCCAATTGGACACCATCAGACACATATTGGCAGTGATTACATGTCGAATGCCCATGGCGGTGGAGCTGGTGTTGGCGGCCTACACCATCAGAATTCAAATAATTTCAATTATTCACCGCACCATCATCACCATCAGAGTATAGGTACCGCCGCCAGTTATTACCATCATCCGCATCCACATTCACATCCGCATGGTGGTTATTCGGTGCATTCATCGGCGGTGGCGGCGGCGGCAGCGACGGGAACGGAAGCAGCAATAGCGAATAATGGATACGCGAACTCCAATTCGAATGGTTACTACGGCGGATACTATGGTGCGAGTAATGGTCATCATCAGATGCTTGATCTGCCAATTCAGTGTCCAAACACAGAACCAACGAACACCGTCCTAGGATTGCAAGAATTAGGTAAGTCTATGGGAAATGTGTCTGCTGTCGTGTAGCATTGTGTGGGACTTCCTTAGAATTAAGTTATTGTCTGATGAAAATTGGTTAAGAGACTTGTGTGGCATGAATCGAGGCGTTTAGGACGTTTTATGACTCAAAGTTTTAGCTTTAGAATGTTCTAATTTGAATGTTGCAAACTAGAACTCTGAGCTGATGAATGAAGTAAAGTCGTTTTCACCTTAGATTTGCATTCATTCCTAACAATGCTAGCCTTGTTTAACTATCCCTTGCCTGAATTGCACTACAAGAGTCTTTGCCTGCGTTGGTGCAGCAAACTCGCCCTGGATCGCGACTGAACTTTTAGTAAATCCCTTCGGTCTAACAGCCTATCGCTCTCAGTGTCTGTGATTTTATAGTACAGAGTTTCAGAAGAATTTGGGGTGTGAAATGTTCCTACGGTATAGATACAAAGAAAGGACCTACAGTTTTGTTGCCGACTCCGAACGGCGGATTTAGAAGTTTTTCATGAAAGATTATACACTTGCAGGTTTTTCATACCTGCGAAGAGGTGGTACCGAGAAAAAACGTTGGTGGTTTTGAGCATCGAACCTGTGTCCTCTCTCTTAGCAGTCCTACGCACTAGCCACTAAGCCATGGCGACCACTTTAAGGTTAAGAGCAAACAAATCGGTTGCTTATAAGATGATTCTTGAGAAGAGTTTTCTTTTCTTTCATTGCGTTCCCTTGTTCCATTCGATTCCCTAACGTAGAAAGTCAGAAAAGACTGTTGTTGAAAGAACTGTTTTCTGCCTTGTACAACCAAGACCAAGCTTCTCGCTAACTTTGTGGTAGTTTTTCTGACTCCATAAGACGGATTGAGAAGCTTTTTATTGACAAATTGTACTCTTGAAGGTTTGTCATTGCAAGCTGACTCGAACCTGGGTCAGCTCGTTTAGTGGTCCAACGCACAACTAAGCAGCAACCACAACTTTTCTTCTTTTCAACCTTGTAGAGCAAATTTTTGCACTGCCCTGTCGGTGTTAATAGGTTTAAAGCCATGTGGTTACAGCCTGAAGACAGTCAAGTATACACGCTATGACAGCAGTCTGCAATTGAAACTGTAAGGCTGTTAATTTTAGGGTCAAATAAACCTTTATTTGATGCTTTTAGCTTGATCGAATTCGTTTTTATTCCTGAATAAGACTCACAGCCTTCGTTAACTACGTTTTGATTTAGTTGTCAAAGCCTGGTTTAAGGACAATTCATATGTGTCAATTTATAACAACGATTCGACTTGAAAAACTCAATTAGCAAATCACTGGATTGGAACTGTGAGTTTTTTGTTTATAATTCACTCGTGCTCTAGGGGCTTTGAATACTCGTACTTTCATGGTGTTATTAACACAGACTTAGTTTTGGTGTTGAGATTTTTGAAACTAAGGTGGTATTAGGCTGCAGTCTTGTCTTCGACGTTGGTGTCCAGAATAACTAGGGAGAATCTTTTGGTGTTGTTGTCATTACTTTATAACAACAGCCTAGTGCCATCATCTTTACTTAGTACGATCAACTCTTCAAGCCATATGACCACCCTTATGCCAGTGATATGCCTATGCAGTAGAGTTGACATCAGTTGACATGATCGATATCTTGACATCAGGAGTTAAACTTGATTGGAAACTTCAGCATTACAAGCGATGATGCTAACCACGCTCTTTTGGTAAGCGGAGATGACAGTTAATGTTGGCCGAACGATATTTTGGTTTCGATTTGACATATTACTTGACATCTGTTTCGGCACAAGTTCAGAGACCGGGCTCATTCCCATAGTAGATAACTGATAATGTCTATACAGATATTGTATAATTGCTTAGGATACTCTGAAGGTCTTTTGCCATCACATCAATTTGAAGACGATGCATCAACTTACTAATTTTACTATGCAAGATGTTGTGTCATCAAATTTGTCTTCTACTTGTCTTGAAATGGAACCAAACAACTTTCACGAACGGATCTAGACGTATTTATACAGGCGGTTAGGGAAGGATTGAAGACAATGACAATTGATAACGTGGTAGAGGTCGGTTATACAATTTCTTTGCGATCGGTTCTTTATTGACTTTTGAATATTTCCTTAACCTCCCACTAGACTGCCTTAGTCAGGTTTGTCTTCTTATACTCTTTGCCTACATTTTAAAAGATGTAACACTCAATCTAATCCCGAAAGATCAGGCTTTCAATGAATCAAGTTCATGGAGCAAACGTTTATGTTTGATAACTAGCGCCATCTATCCTGGAATTACTGAGTGGATGGACTTCAATAAGTTTAGTATCTACCTATTGAGTTTTTAAAATTTTCAATGACTCGGGATTCGCATTGAACTCAGTTTCAGGAAAAAAGTGGATTAAGTCAAATTGGTTTTGAATGCCTCACATGTAGCCTATGCCTTCATTAATTTCCATCAGCTTGGTTCAAAGTGTGATATTATTCTCCTGGTTGTCCTGACTCAATACACTGAACCAAAAACGTGTATAATATCAATGAAAAAATTATTATTCTAAATGAAAAAATTCATTAAAAGTGAGCTAAACATCACGTTCTTAAAATTAACGTATCCCAATTCATAAGTTTATGAATATATTCATACACCTATGAATTGTTCATACAAAGTAAGAACCTGTACATAAAATTAATGAATGAAATTCATAAATCTTTTTATGTATTTAGTTATTGGATGTATAAAAACGTTCTTAAATTCATTATTATCATGCCGTTGCTCATATAATTCACAGTATTTCTTTCGAACATCCCCGATGTCGGAGTAAGACCCAACACTTTCAAACCATATACCACCCTAAAACTCCAGTGTTATCCGCCTGATACAGTAGAGTTCACGTCAGCTTTATTCGCAGTTGATCGACTATTTTTTTGGCATCGGGAGTTGAACCTGGAACCTTCAGCGTGACAAGCGATGATTCAACCACTACACCATGGCCATCCTTCAATCCTTTCTCATTGGAGTGTTCAAAGTGTACCTACTTTATCTGATATTTTTATGAACAAATGCATTAACTAAGTATGGATTCATAAAAATAAACACCAATGCATTAAGTGTATCAATATTTACATTCGAAATCTTTGATTATGTATCTATACATACTGTTTATGAACAAATACATACACCTTATGAATCGGTACATGAATCTGTGGTCGATGAAACGTTTTCTTTAATTGAATGAGTATTTTCATAAATTCAATGTATTAATTCTAAAAATCGTAATCGGCAGTTGTATGAATAGTTCATAAGTTTATGAAAAAATTCATTAAAATGAGAATCAGCGTTCATAAACGAAATATCCCCTATAAATATTTTTATGAATGCAAATTCATAGGATTAATGAATTGGTCATAAAATCTGTATTTTTTTTTTATGAATTTGTTCATAAAATCAATGAATTTGTCTAAAAAATTAATGAATTTTGCTGTATGAATGACGTTCATTAATATTATGTACAATAATTTTTTCAGTGTAGTAAGAGTGTTGGACTACAATCTGAGAATCGAATTCACCAAAAATCAATTAAAAAGTTTGTTCACAGTACCTAATCTAGAGTTACCAGAAGAGTATACTTTGTCATAAAAAGCTTCTTAAATCGTCCTTTAAAGTCGGTAATAACCTTACCGCATTAAATATTTATTTGGTTTCAGTACCTACAAACAAGAGCAGTCTAAGTAACTTTCAGATACCAAAAGGGTTGTGGTTTCTTTCCACTTTCTGCCACTTATGTAGGTAGGTAGAGGTGGCGGTTTAACAGAACCCAAATAGCACCAGGATGTGCCTTTTTGTTACCATGACTCGTGTGACCTAGTTGATGCTCGGTGTTGTTGAAAATGTGAGAAAATCGGTGCCAAGATCAAGCCTGTGGAGTTTAATATCCCTTTACCTGAGATGTCGTTAATTTCTTTGAAGAATGGTTGGTTAAGTGTACGTTGTCTGGCTCTTGCTGGTGGCGGACATATTCAGAGGAAATAGGAAAGTTTCCATCTCATTTTCGTTCCAGCAAATGGGTTCTGCCACCTAAAGTTTAATTTTTCTTAAATGACCCGTTTCTGTCGCTTAAGTTCAAAAAAAATTCGGTGCCAATTCACTCTACTTATTCGCTTAGACAATAAATTCGAATCGTGTTGACAAGGTTTCTACTAAGCCTTCGACATCTCTGAATTTACATCATGTAGCACCAATCAGCCTAAGAGAATCTCGATACTGGTCTGTTAAACCCCTTAGACATGTCAACATCACGGGAATCTGGCAACGTCTACGACAGAGTACATCCCACCCAAACTCAAGTATTGAAATAGCTTGACACAGTAAAGTTTACCGACGGCTTACAAAAGGACTGTGGGTCGATGCGGGTGTTTTTTTTTTAAGTTATTCAGCAGTTTATGTAGTGCCCTCCAGGAAGAGATGCAAAACTCTCTACCAAATCCCCGAATTCCACTGATTTTAAAAACATACAATACGGATTCAGTTGTCGAATTGTGTTGTAGCCCTGACTCGTGGTGTTATGTGCTACTTGGAGTTCGGGCTTGATCATCAAGAACCACCACGTCTATCAATTATGTACGACTAAATTCCCTGCACCTGCTTTTGTCCCGTGAAGAAGGACTGGAATGACATTGTTCTGAGACATAATTTTGCCTACTAAACTGCCTAATTGGGTGCCGTCGGCATATGTGGACTTCAAAAACTTCAAGTAACTTGGACCCTTGATTTTTAATCTCGCAGCTTCCATCCAAGCAATCAAATAGCTTCGGCATCTTATCCGGCAGAAGGTGGGCTATATGTTCTGTCCGAGGTGTCGGTATTGTGCGTCCTTTTTGTTGACATTATTTACCTTGTTTTGGTCTCGTTGACCGTTGAACCTGTACTCGTCGCTTCCAATGTGCTACTGACGCTTTTGATATCGAAGGTCTCGATGAAGTCTTTACCATTTTTCTCTGTCACAGATGGACCAGCTTGGTTGGAATGCCAAATCTTTACATTGCTTTAAGTAGCTGGTCTTTTTAACTGCTGTCATAAGCGGCATTAAAATGGATGGAGAGGCTACGGGTATCTATCTGAAATTCCTGAGTTTTCTCCAAGATCTGTCGTAGTGTGAACAAGTATTTGGGCAGTGATGAGCTTTACTGGCCTAAAGCAACACTAATATGGACCAATCAGATTTTTTAACAAAAGATTTTAGGCGCTCATACAATACAATGCATTTATTTATTTATTTATTTTTTATAATCCACTAGTGCTAAAGGGGTTATGAATACCTTTAGGATGTTATTCACGCAGCACTAGTGTTGGTGTAGTAATTTTGAAACTAAGGTGGTATTAGGTTTCAGTCTTTTGTTCCTTCGGGGGTTGGTGTCCAGAATGACTGGGGAGAATTATTGGTACTGTTGCCATTGCTTATAATTCACGGTATTTCTTTCAAACATCCCGACGATCAACACTTTCAAGCCATATGCCGACCCTATTTCCAGTGTTATGCTTGTGCAGTAGAGTTGACGTCAACTTTTTTCGCACATGATCGAGGGTGTCATTTCTTGAGTTCAAAAATGGGGTGTTTTATATAAAAACAAAGGGGCTATCTGAGACTATTACCATGAGACTGTGTTGCAAAGCATGAGTTTGTTTCCATTAGGGTATTTCTATGTTTTTACTCGGGTAAAGTTGGAAATATCATCCACAACAATGGAATCCTACTAATATTATAAAAGTGAAACATTGTCCGTTTGTTTGTTTGTTCCTCTGTAACGCGAAAACTACAAAACCACTCAATTTCGAATTTTGCTCACAGAGTGACTGTACCTCGGGTCACAGTATAGGCTATTAAAGTGTAATTTCGCAAATTATAGGTGGAAATTTCCCGACCTCATTCTCTAATTCATCAACTTAGGTCAGATATTTTTCTTTAACTCATCCATTCTCGAGCTTGTACCCTGATCCAAGCTTGAACTATTAACAAGTTACAAAACTTGAAACAATCTTAACGTGTAGCAAATGCTCAAACCACACAAATTGCCCCTTCTACACCGTTAAATTGAAATTAAAATAAAAAATAAAAACATTTTTGTTTTTTTCTTAACCAATATAAATTATTTTTTGCTTACAGATGCATACATACGTAAAAGTGAATAAATTCAATTTTAATTGAAAATATTATCATAACTTTTAATCGACCCCAATTTCCTCCACCCACAGGCCTAAAACTGGAGAAACGCATCGAAGAAGCCGTTCCTGCGGGTCAACAACTTCAAGAATTGGGAATGCGATTGCGATGTGATGACACCAGTTCGGAGCATGTAAGTATTGTATACACACGTACATATTTAATTTTTTTTTGATATTAAGCCGAACTGATATATTGCATGAGCGCACACTGTCATGTATGAATTTATATCTAGATACATAATGCATAAAGCGCCACAATCTATCTTGTGTAGATATAATTTATGCGCAGAATTTAATACCCTAGGAGTGGATTATACTCGTGCATATGGAGGAGGCTAGCGTAAGAGACAAAATGCGGAAGCAGAATTGCATGTTCAGTCCAATTTGTAAAGCATACGAGTATGTGTGCTGAGAATGCGTGCAAATGTGTGCGCTCATAACATATATGTGTGTGGGAGTTATTGAATAAATTTATGATTTTTGATTGTGTGCGTTGTTGCAGGACGATATGCTGGAGGAGGATCGTTTGATGTTAGACAGATCACCCGATGAGATGGGATCACATGGGAATGACGACGATTTGGGTGAAACCGATTCGGAAGATGATCTCAATTGTGAAACAACAGACGGTGAAAGAATAATCTATCCGTGGATGAAAAAGATTCATGTAGCTGGTGTTGGTAAGTAATAACAATTGTTTTCTTATTTTGGGGAGGTATCCTTTGTTGAGCTCAATTGTACCACAGGTTTCTTCTGTTTACCCACTATGAGACGAAGAAGTCACCATGCTCGAATCGAATCGAATGCACCCTTGCCATGTTAATAGCTGACTTAAGTATGTATGTAGGTAGAAGACAACTTCGTCATGGCACTGGTTCGTTCACGTTTTTATGTCGCACTCCCTTCGAGGAATCTTTCTCCGAATTACAACCTTCTTACTTAAAATTTATGGCGCTTCAGTCAACCAACAAGCGCCTCCAACCACTTTGATAGTAAGCTAGCTGCCTTCAATTTCCCACGCCAAGCTAATTGAGACGTCTTCTTATCTACAGCCTCCATTTGAGTCGAAGTCTCCCTATTGCTTGAACCCTCTGAGCTGTATTTAAATACTTTCTGGACTTGGTTTGCATCCAACACTTTAGTCATTGCATTTGGACTCTCCAGACTAGGTCGATGACTAACTTTATCAGTTTACAGGTCTCTGGCTTTACAAAATCTCTTTTGTTCGTTCGAATGTCCACTGGAAACAGTCTGTCGTATCTTCTGACACTGTTTCGAAAGCCCAACACACATTTAGCCGCCATTGACGGCATTTATGTGCAACCTTTTTCGCACACGATTTGCTTCTGTTTGTAGGGTTCCTGTCCATACTGATGAGACTACTTAAGACCCTTCTGCTGGATGTTGGCCCTATGCAGTTGATCTTCATCCATGATAATGCTGGTTTACTTGAGTGGCCTTGTTCTACTTGACTGGGTTCAAGACTCGAATATCAATGGTCACCTCCTAACCTGAAAGTATTGCTATCGTCTTATTTTCGTTAGAATCAACCAGATATTTTCGTTTTACAGCGTTCTTCTCTCGAAGTAAGACTTCACACCCCCAGTCTAATAAGGTGGTAGTGGTACCATGGCATCATCCAAGATCTGACTTACTTATATTGTTATCCCCTAGGGAGTAAACCAATCCAATGCCTTCAGTTCTCCAATGCCTTTCAGTTTTCTCCATCAAATCTTCAATTCAACTGTCCAGAGCCAAGATTGTTTCAGCAACCTCCACTCTTTTACCAGATTTGGTTAGTGGATTCGAAATTTACATCCGTGACCTATCCAATGCCACTTTTCTCGTCTCTTCTCACATCAAGTAGTTTGTTCGAGATCCGATTCGGCCAGAAAATGCTGTGAATGTTACGAAGACATCTGATGACGAAGAACTGCATCTTTAGTGACAATGATAGTCACTTTCCAAGTACTGACTCCATAGGGCACTACCTATTCGACATCAGAGCGAAACAGTAGCAGCTTTATTCAAGCGGCATATTTCGGACAGCATTCCGAATGCGGTCTTTACTTAATCCGATTCGACAGCATGCATCCAGCATGTATCCTTAGTGATCCAACTTCCATTTTATTCTGCGGTTACCCTCTGCACCTAGACAGTATGCAACCTTAAGCATACCTTTTCGGACTTCAAAGTCTTTTTACGTCTTTCTTTTATGTATTTTGGAAGGAATAAGTACCCTTGTAGGTAGTTTCTGTGCAAAGTTTGTCGGATAGACGCTCGGTTTACGTCGGCAAAAGTTTTTTCAAAATCGATAAAGAACAGTTTCATCGGAGACCTTGCTTTATGTATTTATGTGGTCTATACAGAACGAATCTAAGCCAAGGTCTGCTTGTTCAACGTGGAAGCTGTTTCTTTTTGATTTGGCACGTCACAGAAGCCTCTTCAACTATTACACCCCATCAAGGTACCCTTCTCTTAGTTATCATTCGCTTCTTCCATTCTTTTGGGAAACTTTCACCCTCCCACGTCTTTGTGATCAGAAGCATCAGCTGTGCTGCTTGGTAAAGTTTAGTAGGGACTCCATCAAGCCCAATCGGCTTGTGTTTTGGTGTCGATTACGATCGAAGAGATTCTAGAGAGCACGGTTCGTACTGAGTAGGAACTTGGTTGTCTCGAATTATCTTTTCAAGTTGAGAACCGTTTTCCTCATCTAAGGGACTCTGTGGTGTGTCCCAAATAAGATGGGTGCTGAGGCATTTTTAATGTTTGGTGTCACGACTGCACGACTTTTTTTTACCGCCGTTCCATCTCCTTCCTTGGAAAGCTACCTCCATGGTCTTCAAACCCATATTGCTGTTCTTGTGTTGTTAACCTTCTTTTTTGGTCGCTTCTTTAGAAGATTGCATAAAAGTCTTAGGGTATTCTGGTCTTAGCATTCAGATTGGGTGATGACTCTTCTGGTGGCTCATTGCAGAGATCTGGTGATGAACTATGGTTTAGCGTATCAGACACACAGATGTCCATTGGTTCAGCTGCTTCTCTTTTTTTTTAAATTCAAAATTCAACTTCAAATCAAATTGAAAACCTTCCGACGACACGTCCATCACCTTTGTAATTGGCAACAAATTGACAACTTCTGGTCATGTAAGTACATTATTGTCGCGCTTGTTCTTCAATTCATCAGAGAGGAGATCCCATGATCACACGCACTTCACGTTCACACACACCAAAAGTAACATTTCAAAATAGATTCGAAACAAATTGATGGCAATTCATCACGACACCGTGATAGTACTTATCGAACCCTGGCCCGTGTGTTCTCCGACACGGAGAACCAATAGCGATATCATCAATGAGACGAGAATAGATGGGAAGACCGCACAAAAACTGTGGAAAAAGACAACAGACAACAAGCAACCGGTACAGAGAGAGTAACATGATAAATGTCAAAACATTAACTTTAGATGACATGGCTCATCCGTCACCGGAGGCAATCGCCCAGGAGGCATTATTCAAAATTCGTCTCTTCGACATTATCCCAGTGGGACTTGAGCCGCTTCAAAAACACCCGAAACTTAACACAAAGTGTGACCTTACACACAACAGGCGAAGGCGAACAGGCGAAGGATTATTGCAAGGATAACACTTCAATCGAAATTGTCTCCGGTCGTACAAGGACACCACATTCCATCAAAGTCAAGGTTGTTGTTTTGAATCGTAATTGCAACTGACGATGATGCATCATGCCCGGCGGCAGTGACTCTTCGACACACTTTAGAGCCCATAAGTACGCCTGTAATGAGGAGGCTATTTATACTCAATGCGCACTCCATTCGTTTGTTATTAATTAGGCCTCTTCAGGGGGACAATGCAATGTTTATGTCCTGTCAATCAGTGTGGTTTTATGCTTTAGTAGGTCGATGTGTGTTGGAAGATCTGATGATTCTTGGGAAACCTCAAGGGCACAATCGAATGGAAAGGAATATTCGGCATTTCAAAGTGCCATACCGATCGATGTGATTGATTTGATGTGATTTGTTTGTTGTCGTTTTGATTGGAAGCCTCTCAGCGGTGAGAATCGGAATCGCATTTTATTTTTTATTTTTAGTTACAATGTACAAGTTTTTATCGATTTTGATAGATGGGACAAGTTTTGTAGTGTCAATGTCGATAGGTTATTGATGTATACATGCGGCGATTATGCAAGCATTTTCTTGCTGTCATTCATGTTTCATGTTCACGTACTCGTTTGAGGAAAAATCAATTAAAAGTCGTTTTAAGAAAAATATTGGACAGCAGTTATTTGAAGACATATTCTAAGGCTTTCAAGTGTCTCGTGTTTAGAATAAGGAAAGGTGTATGGTATAAGCTTTGAGACCAGTTTGTACGCTGTCCAATATCTTCATTAATTTTAAATTCTCCACGACGTTTATGGTTTAGGAGCAGCTTTCTTGTAATGGTCGACCTTAGTAGCTGTAAGTACAAGTTAGTATAGTAGCCACAGAAAAAAAGCTACTCAACGTCCACAACTGATATTCTCTATATTCACGCAGATTGAAAGTTCGATGCTATTTAGTCTGATGGAGGTCATATACTCCGAAGACATGGCTAGACAAGGTGTAGCTGATGCTGTCGATACATGATTCGTGAAGAAGTCGGTTTGTCCAACATTTGATGACTAGAAAACGAAGCTACATCTCCTAAAGGGACCCCTCTCTATTGAGCAAAACCAAAGCCCCTATATTCCGGAACCAATAAGAGCACTTGATAGAATAAAGCTAAGCTCTAACTTTGTGAAAGCAATTGAAGGAAACATGCTTCCAAGTCAAACCCTTTATCCACTGAAAAGAGCTGGTCACAAAAAAAGGATAGTGTAGGATAGTTCCTCCTTCGGCCTCGATTCTACAACTCCTATCTTTTAGGCCAAAGGCAGTGTTTAGCAAAATGTATCCCTGCAATACACGACGACGTATATACATAAGTTAATCCGTGTACGGTGACAAGTTGTAGTTATTGGTCCCGAGTAAGTCGCATATAGCAAATCACTTGAGTAGGACCGACCATACTTGCCTTGTTTACTCGAAAAGAGGCCTAACGAGTCTGACGTACAGTAGAGCGTCGATAATCCGAACGTCAATTAACCGAAACGTCAGTTATCCGAACGCAACATCGGAAGCAAATGGACGTCAGCTATCCGAACTTCAATCAGCCGCAAACACAATTATCCGAACTAAACCTTAAAATGAGAAAACAAAAACTAACGGAGTGTTCCTGAGTTAATGGTCCACTTTAACACATGCATACGTGCGTACTCGTATGTGCCTAGTATCCACGTGAACATTGTTAATTTTATTCGTGTATTGTGGTTCAGTTAAGAAAGTCAATTTTTAAGATGTCGCCAATAAGAAAAAAATGAAACATAAAGTGCGGACATGAAAATCCTTTTAATTTTTTTCATATGTTTGCTGTCGATGGATGAACGAAAATGATTTTCAGCAGCGCAATTGACACCCAAATGACGTGCTTTCATGAGTCATTTGGTCCTAATAAAGGAGAACCTGTAAGTTCAGATGGAAAACAAAATCAAGTTGTCCTACAGCACGCGAGAATCATACAACGATAGACCAGAGCTGGCATCATTGACGAATTTCATCATTAGGCTCTACAACCGAGATTCGGTTCTGGCCGCCTTCAACAATTCGTTTCACCGATATCAAGCCAATCTCATCTCCTTTGGCATTGGCATGGTCTGCTTCCCTATCATGTCTTATAGATTCAGTTAAAAAGGACTTTTGCTTCTCTTCGCTTGCTACCCAGCCCACCAGAGTCTACCGAGCTTGATTTTATTTACTACGTCTTTCTCTTGGAAACACTGATATAATTCACTACTGCACATCGTTCTTCCTCGCATTAGGGATCAACCATTCTATCGAACGCGGCTAAGAGGTTGCTGTGCTTTTTACTTAGCAACCAAGTCTCGGATCTATACATGAGTACCAGCTGTTAAGACCATTGTGCCTTGCAGCAGTAACGCTCCTCATCCTAAACAGACTGCTAGTCGCCTTTCTGGGTCAATTTTTGCGCAACTGTACAGCCTTTCACAGTTGAATACTAAACTGCTTCGTTGTCTCGACTGTATAAAACTTTTTTCAGTGTAAGAGAAGACTTTTACGGAGGTTAATGTGCCTCCTTGCTGTCTATGGTAATGAAAATATCCGCGGTGGTCTGGGAACTTCAGCTTTTGGAACCTTTATTTCTGATGGCATCAGTTTTCTCATCATTAAGCACAGGAATCGTTGCCCAAAGGTTGTAATCGGATTTCAGTCAAGGAACTTCTTTTCTGTCGAAGTCTAATGCTGCCAAAAATGTAATCCTTCGTGTACTGCTACAAGTAGGTCTCTGCAACTTTCCCAGACAAGACTATAACAAATGACGACAATTTTTTGACTTTATCTTAAGCCTTTGCACAATAATTTTCTGACAGCTGTTAATGTTTTAAGTTACGTACAGTTCTATCCACGACTAGATGCTCACAATATTGTGGAAAATAAGTTTAAGTCTATCAAACGACGTTAAAAATTGTCAATGATGGTGGATGGTACCAAACTTGAAGTGGCAAGCAGAATTGGAAGAGCAAAACTTTAATTATTCGGTCGTCTTCCCGGCGCAAACTAAGTACAAATGGTATCAACATCCTTACGATTGAGTTAGAAAGAGAGAAAGACCGCCTTGCAAGACTCTAAATTTCACAAAGTTTTGGCACTCTTCTTTTGATCTTTTGTGATCAATGAGTGGTGGCAATACTGAAAGTTGAAACCAGAAGATTCAATAACCCACACAGTTTGATATTCTTTGGAGACTTGAGTATATGACAACAGCTTACTTTAGCTTTCTAAGAAGTTATCTAAAGGTTACCCTAGTGCAGTATTTCTATAAAGACCTCAGTGACCTAGCCAAGTTTTATATTTACAAACCACAGTGCTTTGTCTGTGGGTTTAAATGGTTTCTCACATACCTAGTATGATACAAGGAGGGATCTGTACAACTTCTTCCTTGAAAACAAGGAAAACCATCATGGGCAATGGACCTTCATTCTGGTCTAAGTGTGCTCGTGACTTTGTTTTTTTTTTATAATTCATTAGCGCTTAGGGGGTTATGAATATCCTTATGATGCTATTCACACAGCGCTAGTGTTGGTGTAGTGATTTTGAAACTCAGGTGGTATTAGGTTTCAGTCTTTTGTTCCTTCGGGGGTTGGTGTCCAGAATGACTGGGGAGAGTTATTGGTACTGTTGCCATTGCTTATAATTCACAGTATTTCTTTCGAACATCTCGATGTCATTAGTACGATCAACACTTTCAAGCCATTTGACCACCCTACTGCCAGTGTCATGCCTATGCAGTAGAGTTGACGCAGCTTTTTTCGCCGTTGATCGACTTTTTTATTTTTGACATCGGGACTCGAACCTGGCGACTAAGCAGGAGCACCCACCTAACTTTACCTATCCAATGACTTCCCTGATTCGAAGCAGAACAGCCGCCTTCGTTGTCTATATTGAACTTGGCAATGAAGTTTCCACTTCCAGCATAGAAGTGGTACTAATATTCCCCTTAACTCTCGTGCTCTTCACCGGTAGACACATCGATCCTATTTAGAACCTTGTTAATGGTGGAATTTTGAAGAAGCGACCATTTAAGAAAAGTTTCCCTACAAAAATCGATTCTTTTAAATATCTCACTGTGGGAACTCATCTCATGCGTCCCTTAATCTCAAGTGGCCGACTTCAGTCCATCTCGTGTCTCTATTTTACGTGACAAACTTTAAAACATGTCCGCCTGACAGACTATGACTGTTCAGACATTCTCATAACGTGTGGTGGAAAATGTGAAAAGATAAATGCACTTCTATCCCCACACAGAGATGAGTGCATTCCAAGAGGAGTGAAAGAACTCCAGAGAGACATGCGATTATGTGCTTTCTGATTTTCCCGTTCCCCCTTGAGATAAGGATTTTCTTTAAAAGCTCCTTGTATTTCTTTTCGGTTGCAGAGAGATGCTTGGTATCCATCCGTTTGCAAAATATTTGCATGTTATTGTGCCAAAGATACAATTTACATGCAGGCGGATACTTTTCCAGATATAGTCAAGCCTGTTGTTGAATGAATTGAATTCACCCCACGCAGATGAGTGATCTCCCTTATCGAACACTCGACGGAGTATTAATCCCATGTCTTTACCTGTCAGCCGAGCCCCAGTTATACGACAACTCCTGCCCAGTTCTCCGACAACAATGAGCAGAAGTGGATTCCACATCTTTTTTTTTTTTGTGACACCACACCTTTCTTTTGCGCGCCTCAACCGTGGACAGATACATGCGACAAACAGATAACATCACTTTTATTTTTAACTTCCAACTTCAAGTGGATTTGAATTTTTGTATATGTTTACCGGAGAGGGAGGGTCACAACTCACAACACAACGCACACTAAGTAGGTGCACATGTATACATCTGAGCACAGTAGCTCGAGTTGTTTGTTTGTTTGGTTAGAGCCGGTGGTCTATGTGTGGTAGTTGGTAGCTACAATTGCGATGGAGATACTGTTATCGCATTTTGCTACTAACGGTGTTAAGTGGACAGTTTCGAACGATCCATTTCATCGTTGTAATTAATTAGAAATTAACCAGAAAGCCTTGTCGAGGTGGAGAAAGTGAATATCTTGAGTCAATCGATCAGGCGGTTGGTAATTATGTCAAATTGTGAGGACTTGTATGCAAAGTGGTCGAACTAAACTGGAATTCAAGGTTTCTATATTCATTTCCGTTGTAAAAGACATGGGAAAACCGAAAAGCACTAGTTGTTTGCAATCATAATGACTGGGTTCCTATGAGAGATCCTTATGCACTCGTTCTTGAAAATCTTCATAATGATTGGGTTGAGTTAAGGCAGTGATATAGGAAATGGGTTGCACTTCTTCATCACTTAATTGGTGAATACCAACAAGGACAGCGATTTCCTGTCTTGTGGCAGTTGGCTTTCTCTAGATTCTAGCTAGAGAGTCTTTGATGTTTCGCTGGTGGCCAGCGATGTCCACTTGTTGCATTAAAAACGAAACAAAACGAACCATTAGGATATTTTTTACCACTTTTTCCCTATTTAGTCCACTTCTCGGTGTCTCTTCAAGTCTCTATGATACGAAACTCAGCTGAATTTGACCTCAAATTCTTCGTCACTACTCTTGACAAGCTTGAGCAGTGATACCACTGTAAGCATACTGGCAGTGTTCAGATCATGTAGATCGTTGAAGAGGTATGCTGCCAAAGTGGCTTTTCTGATGTTGGAAAAAGCGGGACATATGCAGAGGAAGTGTATAACAGATTGTTCCTCTTCTTCGCCTCGCCTCTGAAGTCGTCGAAGAATATAGTGCTTTGTTGTGACATTACTAAGTTTGGTGAGCTGCTCTCTATTTAGTCGAATTAACGCTTTCAATCCATACGGATCGAGCCAGATAGGCCAGATAGGCTTGTTGCAATAGTCAAGATGTTGCTTTCTACAGAGCATCGGTGTGAATCATGTTTTCACCAAACTCGTGACCTACTGTCTGTACCTAGAGAGCCTTGTCTGGCTCAGCTGCACAGTTCTCTGGAATATCAAAGTAATCTAGGACCCAACAGAGTGTTATCTTGTGTTCTGCACGCGGCAGTCTTTCACTGCCCTATGTGTTGTACCGGTGGCGATTGTGTAATGTGTTCGCTTGTGAACCGACCTGTGCGGGCTCGAGCCCGGTCAGGGAACAGCAACAGTCACCGAAAATAAAGAGAGAAACGAACAATATCTGAGTTTCTCAGCCCACTACACCAAAAAGGGGTGTCTGCCTGGGAGTACAATCGACCGGAACAAGTTTGAGTGCTTCTGGGATTTGAAAATTTCCTTTTATAAAAAACAACAGATCTGCGTGTGATCCTGAGTTAATCTTCATGCGGCAGCAAGACAGATGGCTGTCACTTAAGCTTGATATACGCTGCAGTAATTAGGGAGACTGACGTAGTGGTGAATATCAAGGTCTTCCGAAAATACGCTTATTCCTTCGTCTGCTTCAGAGCCGTCCTTAAAGATCAGAGGACATGGCACTGACTCCAGACGCTTTTATCATGATTGTAGCTCATGTTGAAGTTCTTTCCAGTGGGCACCTCTAACGGAGCATGAATATTGGAATTTGAGTTGTGGTCCCTGTCGTGCCAACTAAGCAGCTCTTTCATTCCTTTTGCCTCCATGGTGTCTTGTTACTCAAGTTTATTAACAGACAGTGACTGATGATTTTCAATTTCCCGAGACTGTGCTAACTCCTTGGATTCAATGATCGGTGCTGCCTGGTCTATGTCATAGATCTCTGCCTGAAGTACACTAAAAGGATTTGGGAGTCTAACTGATTGAATGATCTTTAGGGTATGACGGTATAGAACACGGTTTCTCGTTTGCATTACCAACGCTGTCAGATTCTTCAATCTTCTCTTAATGGGTAACAATTTGAGTTCATCTTTTTAAAGCCGAATTGTTCGAGTTAGTTGAAGCTTAAAGACTTGTTGAATGTGGTTGAAGGGTTTAAGTATAGATTTCTGTAGGAGTTTTTCGTAGTAGAAGACGAGGAGGAATATAGATGGTTTACGGAAGAGAGATTTCAGCCCATTTCACAGCTGATTCTATGACTGTTGTTTCAGAATCTCATATAGAATAGGGGATTCCCCACTTTTGACGATCCCACAATAATTTACCAACACTGGCTCAGGATTAGGCTATTAACGTGAAGTACATTCCTGTTTACACATCATTTTGGAGATTGAAACGCAAGACTTGAAAGTATACCTATCATTTTAGCTGGTAAACTCTATGACCCCATCAACGTTTAACAGTCGACCATTACTACGAGGTTGCTTTTTTTCGTGTCGTAAGTGTTTTCGTTTGGTCTTCATAGGTTGTAGCCCGTTGGATGTATTTTTCGCTTCCGTGCTGCCGTACCTTGTAACTCATTTTAGCTCGAAGAGGAAAATATTCATTCCCCTTCTTCGTTCCTTACCGCTGATTTACTATACAAAACTCCACTCGAATCTGAATGGCGAGAGTGTATCTTCAGCCGTCAAATATCATGAGAACGCGTTAGTGCACACGAAGTCCTTGTCAACGAAAGTGAAATCGTTTACATATATATATACTCGGATGTAGGTTCAATATATTGAGATGTCAAATGTGGTTGCGTCACGGCGAAAATTGTTCATACCATCCAGAGTAACAGGCAGAGCTCTAAGATCAATTTCCTTGAGGCAAGGCAGCTTGTCAGACTTGTCAGATTTTTGAAAAATTTATTTGATTTTCGTGGTTACCATACATATTTTTTAGACCTTGGACTACTTTCTTTTTAAGGAAACCACACAATATATCGACTTTGTGAGATGGTTTGCTTATATCGCAGCTCCTTGGTTGCAATGGAAAACCGCAATAAAATTGGTTTGCAATCTCAGCAACAGCTACGCGGAGAAAGTTTTCTCATAATTTAAACCCGTTTATCCTTCCTCGAACCGCAGTAGTTTCAACTTCAACTCCAAAAGTGTATAAGTAAGACCCGATTAATTTTTTTTTCCCACGACAAAGCAAATATATTCAAAACAAGCCGAGCCACCTTACATGCTGCTAAGCTATGGTAATCAGTGTCTAAAGTCATAAAATTTTAAAATTCAAATATGATATTTCAATCGGTCGACACGCAACCAATACCTTTATTGCACCTGCGGGCCAACCGATGGTATGCTAAGGTGTTTTCTGTTTTTTTTTTGTGCCGCGTCAGAGGATGAGAGTGTTTGTTTTTAACAGAAGACTGTTTAAAGCCGGCTCGTGAGACAAGGAAACTCTTGTAACCGGCTTTTGGAGACTTAATTTGTTTGTCTACGAGAAACTGACAGTAAGCGGCCCAAGCAATGAAGTAGATCTTAATCCAGCGACAAGGCTTTAAATTAGAAACATTCAGGAGACACAACTTTGAATTTTCAAAATTCCTCCCTTACTTTGTACCACGATACAGAAGAGCTTCTTTATTGTTATAGCTTCCTGTCCATGTTCCTGGAAAGCCAGCTGAATCACCTGCAACGATGAAAAACGTTCAGGATTAGTTCAAAGCTTGATTGGTCACCATTTTGTAAATTTGCTGGTGTGCATCCGCTCTACCCTTTCGTGTCCCAACCGATAGCGTAAACAGCCAACGACGGAACGAGAGTTCACTCGAAGGATCTTTCTGTCAAAATCTCTCTACTCTCGATAGGGTTCATGCTTCTGCACCATAGAGCTGGGTCTTCTATAGACTAGCTCTAGAGAGTCCTTTAAGTTGCTTGATAGAGCGATTTTGCAAGAGTTATTCTGCGTTTCATCTCAGTGCTGGCGTGGCAATAGCGGACCCTAGACAAACAAAGACCCTAACTATATCTGTCCGGGACCGTTTAACTATCTTAATGGAGCAGCGCGCATTTTCCATCACCCTGCTGGAGGATTTTGGAAACCGCTCAATTCATGTCTACGTAAAGGGTCTCATAAAGGGTTTTTCAATAAGGACATAACAATTTTGTATATAAATTGAACACAGAATAATTGAGATATCGGGCTGAAATTTATTCCAGGTGTAGGACACGTGTTAAGTTTTAGTATGGAATTCGATCTCGTTCATATGACCACCGCGAGCACGTTTACAGCGATCGAATCTTTGGAGGCAATTTTTCACCACTCTTCCACTCATATCGGCCGGAACGTTGGCAATTTTGCATTCGATATTGTACCTGAGCTCCTCTTACGTTGTTCGTTTGATGGCAGAAAACAACGACTTAAGAAACCCCACAAAAAGAAATCGAAAGGCGTTACATCGCATAAGGGAGGTGGCCATTCGACCGGACCATTTCTTGAGATTACACGATTACCGAACTTCTCCTTCAATAGATCATCAGTTTGACCAGCTGTGTTGCATGTTGCACCATCTTGTTGGAACCACATAACTGATGTTAAGTCCTTCTAATTCTGGCCAAAAATAGTCTTTCAACATGGCACGATAGGGAAATCCATTGACCGTAGTAACATGGCGACTGATTTGGCTCATTTTGAACTGAAGCACTTACGGCAGCGATGTTTTCGGTACTTCGATTGGTGCGTTGTCTCACTGGCACAGGAACATTAATTAATAGTGAATATGTTGACTCAAATCAATCCACGATAGCACTCTGTCTGGTGGGACGACTATTACGACAGAAAGTTGGAGTGAGCGCTCTTAAAGTTACGACCACCGACTCAGAATTTCGGAAGAAATTTTTAATAATTTTCCAAACGTTGCTCGTCCATGAACTTCACCATGATAAAAATGCAAATCTTAACTGACGTTTTGTTTTTAACAGATAATAAAAAAAAATCAAGGATGCGTTTGTATAAAAATACAAAATTGTAATGTCCTTATTGAAAAACGCTGCCATTGCCTTCTTAGTCCACAAAAGGTGGCAATAGGATTCTTATTCTTCAATTTTCTTTCCTTTTTCGCTTCATTTTTCGCAGACCCGTATAGATATATAAAGACCTTAATGTTGTAGGTGTCTATGGCGTCTTTCTATTCGAATGATCGATGTTGGGAGTCCATTTTGGGTCAACAACGTAGTTTTTGGTATCAACATGTCCACAGACAGTTATTGGTTCAAAAGGATAATGTCTAAGTAGAAGCAGGCCACTCAGTAGTTGCATCCGAAGATCTTCAAACTCGATCTATATTAGTTGTGAGCACTAATCACTTGTGGTGTAGTTACTGCTATAGGAATAGGAGTGCTAGTTGGTCACTATGGCTCAGTGGTTAGTGCGTTAGACAACCATAAAAACTGATCAAAGTTCGAATCTCAGTCAAGAGTTTCTTATATGCGCCATCTGGCGGGAGAAAACGACAAACGTCTGAAAGTATAATTTGCCATCAAAGCTTCTCAATTCACCATTCGGTGTCGACAGTAAAAACTGTAAGTCCCATCCATTCGTGCGAAAAATATAGCACGCACAGCACAGTAAATGCTTTTGGTAAAGTACCTAACAAGACGACTTTAGGTTAAGCTTGGAGAGAGTACCCTAAAAGCCAGCTTTCACAGTGATTTGTTAGACTGAGTTCTTAAAGCTTTTTCTACACCGTTCATCCTTGCTCAACCCTAACAGTTTGCACAACGAACTGTTCCGATTCTCGAAGACGACTGACTTTGCAAATTTGGGCATTCGCAAAAGTAAAGTCTTCATGGGTCCCCTCTTCACCCATTGGTTTTGCGTTTTCTGTAAATGTTAGGCGAACTATAGCTTAGCTGGCAGCCCCTGCTCCTCTATAATGCCTCACTCGAGCACCTGTTGGAGTATAAGTTTAGTTCTTCTCCAGTTAGACTGAGCATTTGACTCGTTGACTGCTGAATCTTAAGGAGCTTGTGCTGCGTTCTCGTACCTCAGGTGGCTGGCGGTTTAAAGTAGAAGTGGCAGGGTGCGCCGTTTTGAAACCCAAATTCATGTAACCTAGTTGTTAGTGGGTGTTTTTGCGGGTTGATAGATGGATTAAGTTAAACCCAACCTATGGAGTTCAGAAAAAAATTAGTTCTCCCATCCCCTTTTTGGATATCTCTTGGAAGTAATCGCAGAAGAGTTTGCCTGGAGTGCGTTGTCTGTCCCTCGCCACGACTAGACATCTGAACAGAGAGTGGAACAGAGATTCCTTTTCGCTGTTATCCTTGCAGTTACGGCAGAAGTTATTATGAGGGACTCCCATCTTGTGCCAGTGGTCGGCACTTTCGAGCACGATTTTTGCAATATCTGGTCTTGATCTGTTTAGTTGTTCATTTGCTTAAGTTTTGTTGTAATCGAGCCAAATCTCTCTTGATATGACGCAGTTGTCAAGCCTTTTCCAGACTTGGTTGACCAATTTTCAATCCCTCAGCTTTCGATCGATGAGTATGTAAAGAGTGTCATATAGTGTTCCTTTCGTGGCACATTAGTCTGCTTTTCACTCTGAAACAGGGATTGGCTCTTGAGCCTATGCTTTCAACGACCATTGAAACTGATCTTTATTAGTTCTGCAAACTATTTCTTAACAAACCTTATGCAAGTATCTCATGGTCCAGTACCGTCTTTAATTGAACCACAACTTAAGTACTCATCCTTCCACTTGGCCTCATTTGAAACTATGACATGTTGATTGCATTTGATGGAATACCCGACCTCAAATGACTTTTTAGCATGTTTCCAGTTTTTCTCTTTTGTTGTTGTTGTAGTTGAATCCTTCATCAGATACCAAGAACCGCAATTACATCAATGGCGGTGACTTTAATTAGCATTTCCAATAAATCGCCGTTGATGTTGGCCAGTTGCTGCTGCTAATTACTTTAGCTGCGGGGGTAATCCGCTTCAACTTCGATTGCAGTAGACTTACATGACTGACACTGACCATGATGCATCGTGCTTGCTAACTTTTTTGTTCCCCCCTTGTTCCTTTATCTTATATATATATTCGCAACCTTTTTTTACGATTCCATAAAGATGTGTGATTTTTCGCAAGTCATCCAATTGTCGTACACAACGTATGAATTAAAGCGTCGGCAAATGCGTCTCAGAGTTATGAATGCTTATGGCAACGGTTTTGTGATGGATATTATGCACGCGTATCTATATAGCTTGCGAATCGTCAAACGTAAATGCATGCGCATTATACGAGAGTAAGTTGTGTAAAAATTTATTTGAATTTACTTCAATTAACAAAAGCGAGAGTGTACTTCAGTTCGCAAGTTCGCAAGACCTTGAAAGTGTTTATGACTTTGGCATTTCAATGCAATTTAACAAAAAAAAAAATCAGAAGTTGAAAATCTTTTAGTCAATTGCAGCTTTTAAGACGGATACATGCATGAAGTTAAGTGCACTTTTTGCTGCCCACTTTATTTACTTTCGACAGACAACTGAAGTGTTGTCAAGACTAACTTGAACGAACACCTTCCAGTTCTTTGAGTAGTCGATAGTGGTATTGAATATTCTTTTTAACGTCTATGATCTTTTGTCACCAGCTTTTGGAGTTTTTAGATCTTTCAGGGATGTTTTCAGTTCGGTGGACAAGGCTTCAGTGGAGGTTAAGTTGTGTTTAAGGAATGAAATCGGAGCGGTCATAGTCAGAGACTGACTTCTCATGAACATAGTCTTTCAATCATTCTGTTTTAGGTACATAGTTTTCATTGTAAGACAGCGAAGCAGGTCCTGGGATCCTTCAAAAGAAAAATTCTAAGTTGCAAGGAGGCCGAATGGAAGAGAAGATATAACCGCGAACTCTATGAGCTGTATCGATGTTGTCGATGCTTCGGTCACATCGAGCGAATGGACTACCTGATCTACGAAGAAAAGGAAGACCGAACCTTCGATTTAAGGATCAGGCTAGAAACCTTGATCTAGTAAACTGAAGTCAGCGTGCCCAGGACGGTGAAAGATAGAAAATGGGATTAATTCAGGCTCAGACCCTCCAAGGGTCGTCGGCTTATAAGAAAGTAAGTGAGTTTCATTCTAAGCTGAATCATCTCAACGGAAAACTGAGCCATATCCTTTGGGCGAAATCATGGAGGTTTACCCACTAGAATATCCAACACCCGCAAACCAATTCCGTTCTACGCTATCCTACTTCAATCACTTGAACTATGTTGGTTTCTCTGCAGATTTTGCTATAAAAAGGGGTTTCGATTCTTTGGTTATGTGTCAAACTCACCTCAACTTAAAAATATCGTATAGAGTCACAAATAAGAAGTCAGATCCGATGCGTTGAATAGGCCAAACCCGAGTTCTGAAGCAAATTTTTTTGACAGAATCATTACAACTACTTAAAAGCTACGAAAAGTTAGTAACTCTCTGATCATTTAGCGAACAAAGCTGAGTAAGTCTGAATTGAATGCGTCAAGTGTGTTCAAAAATTAGAAACTATGCAAATGATGGAAATGTCTTGCAACAGGCTTTCAACGGATACTTTTGAAGATTCGACAAACAAATAAGAGACTCTGATGGAAAATTAACCAATGGATGAGGGATTTTAAGGGCGTCCAGGCAGAAGAGTAATATGGAACAAAACTCGCTCTGAATGAAGACCACTTAGACCAGAAGTAGGTACATTTTGATGCCACTGTCAGTGCTACTCCGTATAGCTCCTGCAAACATCGTCACCGACAATTCCCAATCGCTCAGCATATCCACCTTGGACGCATTGCCCCGTTGATGGTCTCAGTCAAGATACCAATCATCAATGAATAGGTTGCGACATCATCGGTGTAGATCTCATGATTGACAAATGACATAGGTGCTTTGTCGTGGTCAAGATTTCCATTTTTTGTAACTGAAGAGCCGCACTGTTCCTGAAAGTTTGTAATCAGCCAACACCCAATAGAACGTGACGTTGTGCTGCTTAGCGATTTTGCTAAGAGGCAGCCCTTTTTCATTGCCAAAGAGTTTTCTGTGCCAGATGCAAGGAATCAGATCACAGTCTGGTTGTCGATATGAATCACAAAATCCGTGTTCGGTATTCGGGTTATCTTCAACCATGTGGCGCAGCTGTTGGAGAAGCTCTCAGCGCATCCGTGATGCTCAGGACAAGACACCAAACCAATATGCCATAAGTGAATATCGACGCCGAAGTGCTGTAAGTCTAATCTATTTCATCATGAGTAACCACCCAGAGCCAAGACTTTTGCCGTCACTAGCTCGTGGTCGCCGTGGCTTAGTGGTTAGTGCGTTAAACTGCTAAGCGAAAGACACAGGTTCGATTCTTAAAACCACTTCTTCGCATGACAAACCTGCAGGAGTATAATCTGTCATGAAAAAACTTCGCAATTCGCCGTTCGGAGTCGGCATTAAAATTGTAGGTCCCTTCCATTCGTGCCAAGGATATACATACACAACATGAATGATTGTGAGAAGCTGGGACCTTGGTTCTTTATGAGCTGTCGCGCCAAGTATTTTTATTTTTATTTTTTTAGCTTGGAAAGCTAGGCTCAGCAAGGCTCAGCTAGGTCAACCAGAATTGAGATTGTAGCTTGAGTTCTAAGGTTCAAAGAAGGGCGGCAAGCTCATGGTCACCAAGCTCAATTGGTCATTCATAGGTGATCCCTAGCGAGCTTTACACTAAAATTTGTAGAAATGAAGCTACTCAGACCTCGAATGGACTTGAAAATATAAAATAGAGGTCGGAAAGAAAACTAAACCACCTACAGCAGCACCTAAGAGAAAATATGAAGAACTTGACGAATAAAAGGAGCCAACCTGACTAGTTCTAAAGTCTTTCAGTCGCAATGTTCGGAATGTTCAGTCGAAAAGGAAGTGCTGCCAACGTACAGAAGGACATTCCACTCTACGAATTTAATTTCCGACTTCAAAGGAAAGCATAAAATCATTCGATTCGTCATTGAAAATGGCAACGTCTCACATCCATGGGATAAAGCTTATAAAACTCCACGAAGCAAGTCTTCGAAAACCTTTCAACATTCGACTTATTTCTTCTTTCGTCAAAAACTTTTGTTTTTAAATATTCTTTTCCAAAAGAAAGGCACCCCTTTAAGAACCAGAAAAAAAAAAAAAAACCTCAAGTCATGAAATGAATGTCATCCCATTTCCTTCCAATCCACCCCCAACCATCGATTCTCTAACGCGGCAAAAATAAAAGAAAAGCTGGGCAATGACTTGTAACTTGTGTCGCCCTAACCTAATCCATTCGATATTTGAAAATCAAGGAGAAGCAACATATTGCTGACAGTGTAACAACACGAGAAAAAAAAACTCCCTAGTCATCCAACAATACACACTGCGTCGAGTAGGTATATGATCTCATGTTCCAGCTTCAGCTTTGGACTTTTTGTGCAAGTCATTGGGCACAGTAAGCTGCAGCAGCTGGGCCACTACGGCACTACAAAAGATATAGATTTGCTTGCGCCAATACCGCCGCCTACCCAGTGTTATACACTGTTCGACCCCTTTGTGTCCAACACATACACATGGAAGGTGTAGGGTATTCAATTGAAATTTACACTTTCCGGTTCATAAAATGTGCCAAGGTGAACCGTGATCACGAGAGGAAAGGCAATGATATCTTTTGAAGGGTGTTCCGCATAGCCCCACACTTGTTCTGACTTCGTGAGCTACTTCCCGGTGTGGTGATGATGAATTTCTTTTGTCACCACTGTTATCTTATCAACGTAACCAATCGCAGGTTACAAAAATTGTTACTTAGAGAGGACCTCCGTGTTCAATGCTCAATTGAATGTCTACGCGCCGCCGCCGACGCCGCGCCGCACAATGGGATGACAACAAACATCGGAAAGGTCTTTTCGGTGAGGTCTGAGCAGCTCCATGGCTGGTTGCACTGACAGTTCCACTCATTCAATGCGGTCCTATCAGCGGATGGATTTCTGGTGCGGTGAGCACATGTCCCATTCGGCCAGCAAAATGATTTATAATTTATTTGTGACTTTTAGTTTTTTACTGTCGCGGTGTAGGTAAGGTACTCACCGCCACGATTAAGCCCGAAATGTCGGTCGGTCGGTCGGTTGATGGACATCAGATTAAGATTTTTTGTGTTGAAGATCTTCTGTGCTTACTGCCCTTGATTGGTGGGCACTCGTTGGAAAAGCGCGTGCGCAACCTACTAAATCGGTCCAATTGTTGTGGTGCGTGTAAACAGCTTAAACCGATCGACTTCCGGGCTTTTAGCAGTCCGACTTTCTGGTGATTAATTAGCATCATTATCATTTAAGTGCTGGTAATTGATATGGAGTGGTAGCATTCATTTGTTTCTCCTGATTTTTTCGGCGGGAAGGGCTGATTTTTTGAAGATTGATCACAGCTTTGGAGGTGTGAACATTTGAGTGCAAGAAAATGGAAAGGAATTTGGGCGAAAGGTGCTTATGTAGGACTGTAGTTCGTTTTAAGTGGGGGCTGATGCGTGAGGGCTATAGGCGTATTTGAATGACTGTCCAAACGATATTGAGATTATGGTAGAGTGAGAAATATTGTGCTAAGAAGTCCTTAAGGAGATTTTCATTGTTATTGGTCGTAGTATGGTAGTTGAATTCAATTTTAAGAGATTTTTTCGAATCGTCTATGAGTTGATTTCTATCGTTATGTAACATGGTTGATAAGCCGCATAAGTCGACCTCCCTCGCCTGGTGAGCTCTTTGGCATAATCATTGCCTTCAATGCCCTAATGTCCGAAAGCCCATTGAACAGTGGTTTTCTTGCAGGAAGCTACCTGCCTTTGGGCAATCTATTTTTTGGAGACGTAACATCTAATGCAGTGTATGGTGTTCACTACAATAGCGCAGATCTCCACCTGAAATACTGATGTACATATGTAGGTATATCAGCCAAGTGAGACTGCTGTATAAACAATTTGCTTGCGTATGAGACTTGCCATATGATTTGTTAGTCAACCAATCAGACTTTACCTGCTTGGTGATCATATAGAATGCTTAAGTGTACGTCAGTCTGTAACCATCGCCTCAGCTGATCGGAATATATCAGCCTTCGAGTGCTTGAACAGGAACGGGGACTCGTAATGTAGTTGAAAGTGCTGTAGACATGACACGATTCTATAAAAGTTGATATTTTCATCTTCCTTAGCGGAAGACGCAATTGTTTGAATTGCAGCACTATTTGAGTCCGTTCTTTCCGAGGCAATGAATTCCCTCATAACATTATTTTGTTTACGTGGTAGAGTTGCATGCAATACTTAATTATTCAGCAAATGCTGAGATAGCTTTTCAGGGGAGTCACGTGGAGGCTGTATGTCAATTCAAATTGTACAGTGACAGGGATCGTACCTGGCATCTCGCCTGGTTGAGTGGCTATCAAAACTTTACCCTGCGTGTGCATTTCCATGCCCTTGAAGGAATTTAATCGTACCCACCCCTATTTGAATTTCTCCTAGGACTGTATAAGGTTGGTGGACCTGTTTTCTGTTTCACATAGGCAAGGTGCTAACCACGTCTTGTAAACACCGTCGGAAAAATAAGTATTAAACGCTCCTTAGTTGACATCTCTACAATTTTTTTTCTAGAGTCACTGACTGTCTGCTTTATAATAATACAAGAGGAAGTCTTCTTTAGGACACACAGTCGAATTCGGAAGATCCCTCCTTAGCTAACCGGAACTTAAAACGAGTATAGAATAAGTTGCCTTCTTCATCTCAATCTCACAGTCATTGAGTGGTTCAGTGAAGAGGTTTCCCACGCCTCTTCTCTGCTTCACCTTCAAAATCAAATCAAATATTTGGAGCAGCAGCTCAAAGAAAGTCAAGGCTTAGCTTCTCACAACCATTCACGTCGTGCGTGTTATATTTTTCACACAAATGGATTCCGAACGGCAGATTGAGAAGCTCTTTCATAAAAGATTATACTCTTGCAGGTTTGTCATGCCTGCCAACGTTTGGTTGTTTTGAGACTCATTCTTTCTTGCTTAGCAGGCCAACGCACTAACTATTAAGCCACGGTGACCACTACACCATACCAAGACCAAATATTAACAAAAACTTCCAAGTTTTCATCCCTTCAAGGTCGTTCTGGGAGCAAGATAGATTTCTAGAAAATATGTCGATTCACTTCTACGAAGAGGGGTGTTTTCTCTGATAGGCCTACTCTCAGTAGACTTTTCGCCTTTGCTGTCTTATAAATCATTGTAGAATGTAGCGTGTTCCAGGCGGAAATAATGGCGGTTTAAGAAATCTTGTCTTGGCTAAAGAAAAACTAGATATCCGCCATAGATATCCAAATCTTTTGTGACAGCTAAGTAGGAATCAAGTTCTCAAAATCATTTTGCTGGATCTGAAACACTCTAAGATTGCATGTCAGCGCTACTATAAGTGTCATTACTGGACACTGTCTACTATATTCACATGATTTCTGTAGAAGCTGCATGGACGGAGAAAAGGAGGAAACCATTCTCCACCTTATTTGTACCTCACTAGCTCTCTTCCGTAAAATAAAACTTCACTCAGGAGTCTTCTATAGCAATAATGTAGGTGATCTGATGAATAGGGATGTCCAGAAGCTTTGTATGCTTCATCAGAAGCTTCAGCCGGTTCAACGAGTAGGTAAGGAATATTTCTCCAATGGACCTATCATTGATCTGTGTGCTAACTTTAGCTGGCAGTTAATTCAACCGAACCCGTCCTAGTGATACGCAAACCTGATTTTCGAACACCCGACGGCTTTTAATCCTTCCGTACACATGAGTGTTCGTTGACTAATTCGTTGACCCTTAATTTAAGAAACTCAACTCTAAGGAAAATTTAACCCGGACGTATTCATTTAAATTTAATAAATTGACAGCATCCCCCCGAAGGCAAATAAACAACAAACCATCTCGACTCCATTTGAATGCCATTTAAATGAGAGTCCAAACTTCATTAAGATAAAATGGAAAAGTTTTCCTTGAAATATGATGTCCTGTCTGTTTTTCCAGGAAAAATTAACTCAACCTCCGTTGGCATCCCTCCGACTCAGTGGCATCCGCGACTATGAATATTATTAATCGCTTTCTGACAATATCCTAAGAATTCTAAGCTTCTTGCTCAACTCCTTGCTTACACAGTTCAACTAAAAGCGAAAAAAAAAACATTTACAATTAAAAGGAGAAATTGTAATCGCATCGCAATGTCAGACCGTCAATGTCAGTGAGGAATACAGACGGGACGTTGTAGCCCGCAGATGTTACTTTTGGAATTGTTTTTTTATTTTCGTCCTTTGACTCAGAGTAGGAAAGTTAAAGCCATTCTGTTTCAACAACAAAAAAAAAAGGGTTCTTAAAATCGATTGAAATTTCGTCGGCGCATTTAATACATGTAGCAGGGGTGACTACAAATACAAACTGCTCAAAGGATAATTAATCAAAATCAAAATGAAAAAGTAGATAACTGGATGGGAGTTTGTTTGGCCGACGGCAGTACCTACTTCCAGAAGTAAATCAAATCAAAAAGTGTTTTCAGTCACACCTGGTTTTCGGGGAAATATTTCACAAGTTTTTTTCTTTTTGTTGCAAAAACTAACAAATATCCTTTCGCAAGTACCTAACTGCCCACCATCTCTGCCTCTGTTGTGTCCAGTAAATCAAATTAATGGACTTCTCAAACTGATGACAGTTCATTCAAGCCGAACGACAGTGTTTCGTTGATTGTGTCAATGAAATTGAATCTATATCCCCATACACACATCCAACATCCAATCTTTCAATCAATGTAGAAAATTCAATCGATTTTTATGTCGAAAACAGGACGAATATTCGTATATAACATTGGACATGTTTTTTTTTTTTTTTTTTAGAAATTAATGATGTGTTGTGTTGTTTCTATTTTCAGCAAATGGATCGTATCAGCCCGGCATGGAGCCAAAACGTCAACGCACCGCCTACACACGCCACCAGATCCTTGAATTGGAAAAAGAATTCCATTACAATCGGTATTTGACACGTCGAAGGCGAATAGAAATCGCGCATACTTTAGTCCTGTCCGAGAGACAAATCAAAATCTGGTTCCAGAATCGACGAATGAAGTGGAAAAAGGATAATAAATTGCCCAACACAAAGAATGTGCGAAAGAAAAACACAACCGATGCAAATGGCCAACCGGCAGTAAAGAAACCAAAAAGGACGAGTAATGTTAAGAAGCAGCAAGCAGTACAGAATGAGGTGAGCATAATGATGGTGGAATGCATTTGTTTTTTGGAATAGTTGAGTTGAGTTCAAGGAAAGTTTTCAAAAACGGGTTTTCATTTGAAATAAAGTGAATCTTTCCTTGAGCGAGGGATGACATTTTTATTTCGAATTGCAAAGTAGATAAGCTGCGATTTATTCCTAAACAAAATGTCCGCTACATGACCTCTACTACTACAACGTGTTCTCTTGATGAAATTTGAGAGGGATGCGATATAAGCTCATTAATCATGCATTGGATGTCGTCCTTGAGCTTTATCACCGTTTATGTGGTTTCCTGAACCTGAAAAATCATAAAACTCCACAAAAAAATGTCACATGGCGTCAAATTGCACGAACTTGAGCTCTTTGTGAGCTGAGACTGCCTGGACATTTTTACCGCAAGTGTTTGTCGCGCAGCGTCAGTTGAAGATACGAAAACCCGGTAATCATGGTGTGGTAGCGAATGCCCATTTCCTTTGAAGCAGTAAGACGCAGTCCCTTCGTTTGGCCAAGAACTACACAAAACACTGGCAAGTTGAGGATGCACTGCCCTTTCATGGATCACAAGAGGGCTCTTATTTACTTGCTTAGGAGGCAGTTTATTTAGGTTCACCCTGGACCTAATCTAACAATCTTTTCTAATTAGCCGGGTCCTTAGCTAACTGCCACCAGCTGCACACAATCAAAGATATCTTCATCTGCCTTTGATAGAGCCCATGCTTCAATACCATTGAACAGGACTAGAATGATAAAGGTCCTATAGAGTGTGTCTTTAGTTGTGTTCGATATAGGGCTTACATTCCAGCATTACTGTTTAGTTGCCTTCATAGCTCAATGAAACAGCGATTAACAGGAGCTTTTTTTATTTTGATTCCTGATTAGTTGCCGCTGTTTACTCTGACTCTTTGTTCGTTTCGTCCATTTTTGGCATCCCATCTTGCTGACAATAAATGCTTTGTTCACAGCTAAAAACATTTGACCCACTCGAGGATTCCACTGCGCCCTCCTCTGCATGTTGCATAGGTCATTTAATTGAAAGTCTACCTCAACACTGAATCGTTGCATCTTCAAATCTTCGTCAAACCGTCATTCTCTTCTCTTAGTTTTCCACAATCTAGTCGATGAGCTTTCAACGCTGCTTTAACTGAATTCTAAAAACATGCAGTAAAAGGTGTTTTGTGAGGATTGACTGCGAAAAGCTTCTCAAAATGTTAAGCTGTTGTAAATGATGCCGAACCGATGTTTCCGGACTCTCAGCGAAACTTGTAAAGTGACTATAGAGGTGCAAGTGCACGGCAGACTTTATAGATCTATTGTGCTTCACCGATTTAGAGCTCTTAGTCGTTGAGATATATGACTTAGAACACCTCCTCCAGACCTATTGTCTTGATGAACAGGAGTGTCTGGAGTGAATCCAACAATGGTAGATCATCTTTTGATAGTTGATAGACTATGTACATCTTTTGATGTTAATGTATATAGTTACCTTCACAGTCTATAGTCCCCGATAAGTTTTTTGGACTGTCTCAGCCTTGAAAGCTTCTCTTAAACTCTTATGAAATTCCCTTCAATTTCGTTTACTAGCGGTTATGCTTTCCACTTGAGTTCCTTGATCTTTAAGCGACTGAATTGCTTTGAGACAAAAATTGGATAAACTTTTCGAAATGTCTTCGTAGCATTCCATAACTAATAATGGCAGCCATGCCCTTAATATTAAAAAAAGGCTCCCAACTTAAATTGTACGCTTCTGTTGGGACACCCTTTAGATATAGGTTTAGTAGATTCAAGCCTAAAGAGGCAAGTTTTGGGGCCGTCTATGTTTGGCCATACTCATAAGTCACCAAATTAAATTAATTCTAAGCTCGTCTTAAATTTCAAGTGAATATTCTGCCTTTCAATTTGAATATTCAATCACAATGCGGCATAGGTTCTATAGCCTAAGGCATTCCTGGATGTAGCTACTGAAAAGCTACTACATAATATTTATGATTAATTTTTATGTTTAGCATAATGTTGACGTTTGGTAAATAAGAAAACGGGTTTAGTCTTTGCTTGAACACTCGTGGGAAACTCGAGCTGTCTCTTGTTAATTTTGAAGATAAATTAATTTTTAATTGCTATGCTTACTGTAGAAATGTAGTTGAGACTTGTTATTTTGAAGATACCACCGAAAACATTGTAGCTGTTAGTAAGGAGCGTCGAAATAGTTGGAGCGTCTTCATCCACTTTCAAACAATTCCATGGCTTTACGTCGTAGATAAAGACTGTGAAGTTCGTCGAAAATTCGGTACCTCATATTTGGAAGAGGAGATACAACCGAGAAATTTATAAGATCCCCCAAGATGTGCATGTAATTTTCAGACAGACATAGAATTTTACTGGTTCCTGGAACTGATAATCTTGTACTGTACGTGGTATTACAATGGACTTTTTTTTCTGGTCTGGTCGAAACGCATGGAAAGCGGCAGTGTCTGATTCAGAAACTCTTAACAGGTAGAAACCCCGCAAGGGAGTGGATCCTTATCATTGAGCCGAAACGGAGGGCAGCTTCCCATGAAATGGTTGCAACAAGTTCTCTGCAAATCTCACTGAAAATAAACTTCAAATCAAGCTCTTCAAGACAAAATAACTGCAAGACTTTGTTGATGTAAAGAAAAGTGCAGCTATACAAAGCAGAAGCCCTGAATCTTTTGAAGGGAACTTTCAGTTCCTTTTGTAAACATCACTTTTCGTCTGAAAAAATATTCACTGTCCAAACCATGTTCGAATGTTTTTACATGTTAAAGGAGAAGTCCAACGATAGCTTTGAGCAACGAGTTTTCTGTCAGACCACCATGATCCATACTTCGATCATCAAGGCCATCAAGATGGTTGTAGACCCATTAGGTCATAAGAAAAAACAAGTTGATACCATGGATATGTAAACAATTCAACGTCGGGTTGTGGACATTCCAGAAGGATTTGACGGAGCTTCACATAATTTTTTAAAGTTCGATCTTGGCGTGGTGCTCAGCTTCCCTAATGGAACAGCGCTCATTCTCCATCGTCATCCTGCACAATCAGACAGGTTTGGAAGTGATGCCAAATCAGACATTGCTCTATATAGCTCGTCGTTACGAAAATCATAAACCCTCTTGAAATCTTTAAAAGCCATCTTTTCCAGACGCTAGTCCTTTTGAATTTTTTTTTTAAATTTAAGGCATTTCGGTAACGAGGATGAGGACGTTTTTCGCACGTCTCCGCCAACAATGGAAGACGTAAAGATAGTTACGTACACAATGCAATGTGCTCAACGTCAGCCTCAATGACTCAACCAAAATCACTTTGTCTTAGTTGAGGTCCTTTCCAGTACCTAATGCCCGATATCATTCTGCCGTAGTGGACTTATAGGAAAAATGTAAGTGTGGTATAGAAAATCTTAATTTGAAACGATTTTTCTATATACTCATCGAATGACCTTCCCTGATGCACTAGCCTGCGACTTATCAATACAAAGGCAATTCCCTTAGAATATAAGAAACCATGTATAATTTTATTTACACACACAAAATAATAAAATGAATTCAAAATCAGAATTTAGATTCTCCATAGGGAATCAATATCGATCCTGAAATTCCTTAAAATTCTCTAGACAATTTCAAAATTCAAAAAACGTTTTTTTTTTCTTTTTCAATTTCAGTGCATACGTTCGGATAGTTTGGAAAGTATAGGCGACGTCAGTTCATCTCTAGGGAATCCACCATACATACCGGCTGCTGGTGATGCTGCCAATTTAATTGCACAGCAGCAACTCCCCTATCCAGGATCTCAACATCAAACAAATCATCCAAACAACAATAATAACAACAATAGCAGTACGGCCAATAATAACAACAATGTTGGACTGCATAATCAAATGCACACGGGTATGCACCAACATCCTGTGATGACCAATCTCAATCACATAAAACAGGACTACGATCTGACGTCTCTGTAGGACGATGTGTGAAACTCATTTAGGAGAAGTTTAATTGTAATTTTTTAGCATTGTATACCGAAGGATGTTTCTTGACGTGTCGTTTCCTTTATTTTTTTTTTTTAATACCGTAACTCTGTTGTAAATTTATTCGGAGATATAAGTTTATTGTGTATGATGGCTGTTTAGAGAGAAGGTAAGAAGGATTCAGAGGAAGATTAATTATTTAATTTTTTACTTTTATTTTTTAATGTAAAATGTAAGTAGTAAGATATATAATTTTGATAGTTGTATAATTTTGTCCGAATTAAACGTAGTGAATAACTGTAATTTAAGGCAACCAAGTGATTTTCAGTGTAGGGGTGTTATAAGGATAATTTTTAAGTTTAACTCTTTTTTTTCTTTCATTTACACACTTATGTTAAGTGCCATACCAAATAATTAGTTTTCTTTTTTTATTTTTAATTTTTTATTTGTACATTAAAATGAAATCGACATTTTAAATAAAAATTTTATTTGTTTTTAAATACATATTTACTTAATTTGTTTTTTTTTTTTTTTATTTGATGAAAGAAGGGACTTAAGCTAGGTTAGCTGAGTTATTGTGTATGAAATTTCGCACCTCTCTGAACTTTGGTAATTTATGTGCAAGGAGAAGAACATACATCGCGTGCCTGGGATATATACAACCTTGATCAAAAAGTTTCGGGAATTTATTCAGAAAATTTAAAATACAAGTTTATTCTTGATAATCGATATTGTCCCCTTGAAAGTACTATCCATTGACTTAAACGCACTAATGCCAGAGCTTGATCCAATCCTTGAACAATTTTTTTATAATTGGATTTGGGTATAGCCATCAGGGCCGTCTTCGATTTTGCTTGCATCTCCTCTCGACTGCTAAAACGCGTTCCCCGGAGCGGTTTCTTGAGTCGATCGAACAGGAAGAGTTCACAGGGAGCCAAATCAGCCGATTTCGGTGGCTGGTTGATGGTATTCGTTCTGTTCTTCGTTAAAAACTCACGAATAACGAATTTTTTGACGAACTGTTGCACGCAAATGTCTCACAAAGCCCAATTAATAAACCTTTTTGGCTGTCTGATCCTGCGGCAAGAATTCAATGATGCACAACACCGTTGTAATCCATGAAAACCGTGAGCATCGCCTTCTTTTTCGACTTAAAACAATCTGATTTTTTCGACGGACTCACGACCACTCTTGAAGTGTTTATATCACACACAAACGCTTGTTTTCGATAGAGTATCGATGCCAAAACACTGCTCCAACATTTCCAAAGTCATTGCCATTGAATCAGTTTTTAACATAAGATTCGATGCAAAATCGTTGTTGATCCCATTTTAAGAATCGTAGAAAATCGAAAACACACACAGTGGCAGATGTACACTCGACAGCTAAGCTTTTACAAATGTCAAGCTATGATGCTAAATTTTGGAGGGAATGTTAATCACAAACGTCTAATCAGATGACTGAAAGTGCCACACGGTCGTCATTCCTGAAACTTTTTGATCGAGGTAGTCAAGGCTGCATCTCAGTCTTTATTCTGATCCCCAAAGATTCATTGTGTTCCCCTAATGTGGAATGTCCAATCTGAAAGAGAAAACAAAGAAAGAATTTCTGTGTTCTCTGAACCATCCCAAATTCGTTATGATTTTTAGAATGGTTTTTGGTGGCTGCTTAGGTATCTCGCCCAGGTTGTTAAAATGGTGTTCACCAAGGGCCATCTTTCTTGTTCTGGCTGGGGCATTCCGGTTGTGTTCTCTTCTACGTCAGTATCAAAACTTCTGCATAAATCCCCTGTACTGAAATGTATTCTTCTAACGTGAGCCGTCAGTAGATTGTGGCCTGTAATAATCCCTATGAAGAGCGTTAAGTTTGATGTGTTCAGCGCAAGAATGTGTCCTGATTTTTATTTTAGGAATGTTTGTCCAGATTTCCAGAAATGCGGCATGATGAGACATTTCATTCCTGTAGATATCATTGTGTCCCGGGATCCATCAGACTAGAGTGTTATGTTATGGTTCCTGGCCAGAGTTTTGAGCTGGTAACGACAACAGCTTGTCTGTGCTCTGCCGTGTCTGTCATCACAGCACCTGCAAAAGTCAGTCGTACTAAGGCGAAGGCCCTTATATATACATATAGGAAAGCCGCTAGTACGGTGAGTACTATCTTTAATTTTAATCACTTTCTATGCCGCATAATGGAAGCACTCGACATTTGTCAGTCCTTTGCAAACTTCCAAAAATGTATGCCGATACCAGATTCTAGGAGCTCTAGGTATAGGATCAAGAACTGATTGATGGTTCATTGTTTGGATCAGTTCTGTCTGATCTTGTTCCTGCTAGTTCTGTAAGTCTTTCCATTGATATCGATGCTATCGATGTGTTTTTAGATCGAACATAGCGAAAGCTGAGTTGAGTACGACACTGTGGTGTGATCAGAAGAGCCCATGAATATAGTTCTCGTGAAATCCCGGCTGTCGCGGACCTTCTCTTTAGATACACTACCATGGTAAGACCGGAAAAGTAGATCCGTCTGCGAAATCATGTTGACTGCCTGGTTTGATGACCTTTTGTTCGGCTTATCTTTCTCTTGAAAGAAAGAGTGTGCAAGGGGTTGCTGTCAAGGTACGGGATCAGGTTTAATCTATTTAAGTTCCCATTTTTGTTCATATAGCGATCGTGCTGTTACCTACTCGTATTTGTCCCTTTTCCCGTAGGGCTGTTTTGAGATCGGGATCGTTCTTTTCTGCCATATCTTGTGTGTCAATCGATAGAAGTGTGTGGGATGGTTCTCACTTCGGGCTTCGATATGAAATGATCAAAACTTTTCTTTAATTGAACCGCCTTGGCTTAACCACTTGCCGTATACATTCAGATTCAGATCTAAACTCTTGATCTAAGATCTAAGCTCGCCCATGTATTCATTTAATTCTAAGAAAATATACATTTTTCACTACAAACAAGCTCTTAACAGACACGCAACTACTGCCTCAAAAGAATTCATACGTCTTAGCTCATTAAAGACTAAAATATTTCGGTATGGCTTCTTTTCTGTAACCCAAAATGATCTGCACCTTCTTAAGGACCATCGTCAGATTTCTACACAGACTTTATGTACCTTGTGCAGGTTGCATCCTAACTCCTACATCCACATTTTCCAATAACGAGACGCGACGGTTCAATAAAGTTGCTTGTCAGTTCCTTGACAACAATTTAGATGCACACTAAGGAATCTTTTTGTTTGAGATCTAGTTCAGGCCATAAACAGAGGTCTGCCGGACATCTGCAAAGAAAGTGAACAAGAGTGTATAATTCCTTTTCGGCTTCAATTGGCGACTAGTCTCCGCTAAGCCTATGTGTATCCATTTTCTTGAATTGGCAGCAGCAAGGTGGCATTTTGAGAATCGGGCGACATACATCTGGTAAGCGGCACACAGAGTTACTCGATTAGTGTGAAGGGTGCATTTTCTGATATTCTCAGTGAAACGGGCGGGACTACGGGCCGAATTTTTATTTTTTCATTAGAAGAGGCACTACTTTCAGAAATTTTGCACCGGACCTCGTAGGCAAAACGCGACGCTAACTAGTTTATACCAACTAACCGCTGCAGCCCCTTGTATCTTTTCAAGACTCTAAGACCTTTGGTAGATAGTGGTAAACAATGAAATTTGAGCTCTAGGAGTGGATCTCTTCATAGATAGTACTTCAGCTCTCTCGTTTCAAATTATCTCACAGTGCCCTGAGCAAACGAAGTTGAAGCATATATATGGTATTGGAGTCCTAAGTACTGACGGCGATATTCCACGGCATTTATAACGCAAGGACTAACAGCTAAAGTTTCATTTGGTTTTATCGGCTCATTTTGTATTCGGTGGAATAAATGAGGTTAGGCAAGGTAAGGTTGAGTGGCTGCCCCCTTTAAACAGGGAGACACTTAGGCCAAGACAAGGTCCATTGTGATACCACGTAGAGAAACTGGCTAACCAGCATCCGAGACCTCACATGCGAATTTGAGGAAAAGGAAGAAGGAGTCAAAAAGCTCTGGGTAACCATAACGGCGTGAACCTTATCCTGCGCCACTCTAAGTGCGGAACCAATTAGACCCACACACAAAACTTTTGATTTTAAGATGTCAACCCTGGTCATTGGAAAATTACGCTCCTAGATTTCTCCTCCTTAGCTTTGATAGGGCAGTGTAGGTGCAAAGAAAGTATAAGACCATTTCTTCCTCATCGTCTCTGCAGCTTCTACAGAAATCGTTAGAGGGGACACCCATGCCAATTAGACAGTGCCCTGTAAGGGCTCCTATTAAATTTCATACATGTTTCCTATTTACTGACAGAAGTGAAATAACTAAGACGGGTACATTTTACTATAGAGTCTGGGGATAACCTCACAAGCTAAGACTTCTTCATATTCAAACGATTAAAGAGCTAGCTTTTAGTAAACTTTTTTGTTTTTAATTTTATTGTGTAAATTATTCATTTTAACCCTAATAACACTTTTAAAACGAGGTTAGTCTCATTTTCGGGAAAAGCAGTGAATTAGTTGTAAGTCATTATATGTATCCGATCAGGTTGTACAGATCATCCTTTCTGTACTGTAAATAGTTTAAAAAATAATTACTAAACAAGAAAAAAACTTAATTTTATGTAAAATTCACATTTTGACAATATGCTGGATTGTAGCCAACCGAAAAAAAAATTCAATTGTACAAACTTGACACCGATATTCCTTGTAAATATACGAATGTAAGATCGAACCGATCGATCTGTCAAAGAGTAACAAAATATTATTTAATGAACAACACTTTAGCATAAGTGCGTAGGTACCTAACGAATATATTGTATAAAAACAAACATATTAATTTAATTAAGTCAAATAAAACCAACAAATTCGAATGTCGGTGGAAGTATTTTATTTTCCATTTGAGAATATTTTTGTTTGGCCACTGTGATCCGTCATGGGTCATGATAAATGGCTGGCTAAGCGCGTTTTCGTGTTCACAATCTGCCTTGGGAGATTGATTGTAACTTCTATCTGCGAATGTGTCGTGGAAGTTTCGTTCATACCTGAGTTGTCAGCAGGGTGACATGCATCGTCGTCGTCGTTATCAGTTCGCACATGCATTTGCGATGCGCAGTGGCTGGAGAGACATTTTGCCAGTTAAATTGTAAATCGCTGAGACCCACACCTTGTTGCTCCTGGGTCCCGGTGACAATTTTTTTTTTCTGTTACCTCCACCACTGTCAGTGTCACGAATGGTTATGGTTATGGTTATGGCATCGAGTGACACTTTTTTCGTGGTGGTTGAGGTGGGTAATATAGACTGGAGTTTCTGGGAAGCAAGCGATGACGAATGCTCGCGTCGTGTAATTTGCATTGAGTGGGTTCAGTGGAGTTTTGATGTTTAACATGTATCCAGGAGCCAACAGGTGCCAGCGCTGTGGCGCGATCAATCATCGGAAATCGATTTTTAATTAAGAACTCTTGTTGGTCGCGCTGACTGCAAATGAATGGGTTAGTGTTCAGGTACGAGATTGGTCCTTTATTCTGGGTGCTTAAATTTGTCCTAATTAGTTTGACAGAGAACGATGACTATGCTGAAAGTTTGGTGGGTCATAGTTTGGATGTTGGTGTTTTTTTTTTTTTTTTAAACTTCGTCTGGGTATTTGAAATGGCATGTTTGGAGAAATTCTCTTGAAATGATTGATAATGAACAGTGAGTGAGGGGTTTGACAGCGAGACAAAGGTAATTGTGGGAAAGGATTTCAAAGATTTAGTGAAATTTCATATTGTTCGCATGGAGAGTTCAAAATTCCATACGGCTCTTGGTAATTTGAATCATTCCCCTGAAGCCTGCTGAGTTTAAGTTCATTTAACTTTGTTGTCGACGTCAATTGATGAACATTTTTTGAGGAAGAGAGCAGTGCGCCATCTTCATAAGTAAGCTGATCCTTTGCATGATTTTCTATAGTACGAATTTGCATTGCTGTTAAACGCTGGAAATATCCGAAAATGGACTGTACTTCCAGATGGATATAAGGACGCCTTTCCATTCTCATACCTCAACCCTTTAACGATTTTTGTCCTGAAACCTGGCAATTGAGTTCATTTTTAGGTCAGCGGCGTAAGAGTTCCCTTGTTTTTAAGACCGATAAAGCAGTGCTACTGCACAATGCTAACCAACATTTGTTTATGTAAATTGGACGCGATGGACATGGACGATAATAATTGACAACAGGATAAAGATTCGAGCTACAGAAGACGTCAAACAAATTCATCATGGTGTGAACATTTAATCGCCTAGATGGTGCGACTTTAGTTGCACTATTCCAACGTTGCATCAACTTGTGAAGTTCAAGCTAGATGAACATAGTAACTGATTGCAAGTTATACTTGTTGACGTTTACTCTGTCTGTGCCGGTCTTTTGGTTTAAGGGCGCTTTTTCAACTTTTACTTAACACAACTTACTCAGTGGACATTTCATACATTTGTAGCACAGGCTATCGAAATAGACTTAAGTAACTAAAAAATGAGTTAAATGGGTAAATTGCGATCAACTCGTGGTGCATCATGGACTTTGCCACACTTAACAAGCGTCTACAGACTATTCGATTTGAAAACGCTGGCCCTTGCAGGATCTATACTGAAGTTGAAAGAAACACCTTTTCCTGAAACTAGTGGAGACTTAGAAGACCATGATACCTTTTTACGGTTGAATTTTCTGTAAAACATGCGGAATAAGTCCAAAAATTATGCTGCAGATGCAGGTACACCGCTACCGTGAGTCATATACCTACTAACCTGTGGTAGCCTAGTACGGTGGTAAGCCGCCAGCAGGTTACCAGGGAGGTAGAACTGCACCAACAGTAAGATTCGATTTTACCCTGAACCAACGTTAACAATGTAGCAATCACTGACTGCAATATTCGTTACTTGGACTTCGTAAGACCTTTCTTAAGCCATTATTCGAGTAGAGAAAATTGGGATGCACCCGAACCGAGGCCATTTACACTGGTAGGTCCAAGATGAACAGTATTATGTAGGATGCATGTTTCTTATCTGTTTCGATAGGCATATATCTAAGTCAGTCAGACCTCCAACGATGACGATCCTAGCAATGACAACTGTAACCGCTAAGACTGCGATGAGGGTAATATTACAAGAAAATATCACCTTCTCCCTCGACAGAGAAGCAGCGATATTCACTTAAATCAAAGCTTGTTTATTGCAGATACTAGAGCTTAGGATTCTTAGTGCACAGCATAAGGTAAGATGGTTGGGTCGCTGGACTTATGGGCTTTGCAAGAGTAAGAACTCGCTCTGAACCCGGAGCAAGTTGACCATTCGGAAAACCTCCCGCCTTCCATACTTAGGCATGAAAGAGGGGAACAGACTTTAAAACCTTCAGCCAAAAGAAAGGGAGAACAGACTCATACAAAAGGACAGGAGATCTCTATCTATCCATAAAGGTGGAAGTACCGCTTGAAAAAATTACCTAGCTATTGAAGATAGTTGTTGAGTTTGCAATGGCGAAGACGCACTTATAAGGAAACCGATAAACCCAACTTGTTTACCAGTATTCAAGCGGCCACCTCTAAAGACATAATCCCATTGGAAGGAACTACCGGACAAACCCGTAATTGACTTCGGCACAGTTACATAAAATCCTCAGGATTTTCTAGTAAAGCTCCACCTCGACGGGATACCTTATTCCCCCATTGAGTTGCACAATGGATCTTTCTTGTCCAGACTTTGGTAGGAAGGAGTACATCTTTTACTTCACCAGACTCATCTACCTTACATGACTTACAATGAAGTGCGCTACGGATGATGGCTGTCTAGTCTATACGTACTTTCATATGTCGATCTTCAACAAAATCAATTTGATGGGCTCCAATCTTTCTGAATTGAGTTCATCTGCGAAGTACCAATTAGCTGACCAAGATGACCATCAAGTAGAAGTCTAAAGACTGAACTTGTTTCCAAATTAGACTTTTCTTCCAAATTTTTTTCATCGAATCTATCGTAGGTCAGTCTTGATTGGATACAAATCGCCTACTCAATTAAGACAAAGGCAACTGGCAAACTTCATTCATTCAAACCACGTTTCTCCGGAGGACCTTAACAACAACAAAATCCTTAAAGTCAAATTTTTAAACCAACAAAATAGCCGACAATCCCAAGATCATCTTACAGTAGCCGGCTTAGTAAATTAGTTGCGGCAATTATGAAAGGATTGAAGGGGTTTATTTATTTCCTTTTGCTCGCCGGGCGATAGTTCTTTGCTCAGAAAATAAACGGTAAATTTACCTGCATAACGGTGTGGGTACCTAGAACAATTCGCAAACAATTAAAGAGCTATTGCCCCCTGAGACTACTTAATGTATGCATTTGCATTCAATACGCATTGTAAGGATTTCTTTCTACGGTCACCGCTAACCATTGTAGTCTTTGGGGGTGTGGCACAAGTCGTCTTGCGAAAATTCCATTTTGCATACCCAAAGGTATTATTTGTTTGTGCAAAAACACGTAGGACAACCCGATGCAAAGTCATAAAACACACGCCGCCATCCGTAGACATCCTTGCCGTCGTGCGCTCTATGGGATCGTAGTTCCTATAATTGGATTAGCAAGTGAAGGGTTGAACGTTTTCCAAGATTTTCTAAATATTATCTAGGATCATACGAATGTTGATCCTTTGTTTGTTTCGTGGGAGGCCCCGGGACGTGCACAGTAGGGATAAAATGCGATCAGAAAGGCTAAGAGGAGTTGTATTTGTTTGTTTTATTTCAAAAGGAAAACTAGTGGCAAAGAGAAAGGAGATGCGAATAAAAAGGCTCATTGGTCGACAGGATACGGTAGATAAGTGTTATTTTTAAAAACAGCTGACTAGTCGTCAATTGATTTTGCGAAATTATAATTTATTCTTTGACTAAAGGACTAGTACTGACTTTATAGAAGCGAGAGTTTCCTTCTACGGCAGTGTGTGTTGAACAATTCATCTACAGCAGCATTGGATATATTTTGCCGCAGCAGAGCTGCGAAGACTACTCATTTTGAGCGGGAAGCGAGGTTATGGCAACAACGGCAACTAAAAGCCTTTCATCCCGTTGCAGTGGAGGGTGCTGGACTGCTTGAGAGCAACTAACTGTCTATCGGAGGAACTAGAATTTGATGTCTGGCTTTAGAGTCTGGGGTTAGAGTCTTTTTTGAACTTCTAGGGCTAAACTGCTCATAAGGAGTTAGCAATGGCAGCCAATAGACTTCAAAATAGAACTCCCCTCAAGGCAGTCTTGAGTTCAAACTAAAGAAACAAAAAACCAAGACGGTTTACGAAAGAACATCGCAGACAACTCGGATTTGCGATTCACCTAGAACCTTTCGTAACAATCTTTCAAGCTGAAGTCTTAGAAATTTCATGGGAAGACGGAGTTATTCCAAAACACCTTGTACCCAAGACAGGAAAATATAAATCTGATCGGTCAGTAAGCAGAACTTAATGCCACCACAAAGGAGCCAACCCCTAGATTGGTCAGAGAATGGGAAACAAAATCTCAACCTGATTGCCATTCACAACGACGTCGTCCTTATTTGGATACGGGGTAATGAAGGGGATACGATGAACGAGAAAGTCAACGAACTGGGAAAAAAGGAGCCCAGAGGAAAGAGCACTGATGACAATAAAAACAACAACCAACGAGAGGATGCAAAGCAAGATCATTGGCAAGCTCCCACTAAAAGGATTCTATGTTTAAGCAGAGAAGAACTTAGGCTGATAGTGGGACTCATCGCGGGACATATGCAGCGATTTCTAAGAACTGCTAAGAAAAAGAAAAGGACATCGAACACTTCTTATATCACTGCCAAGTTGAAGCTGGAATACGACATAAGATCCTGAACTCTATGAGGATACCGCACTTGAAGCATTTCATGCATAAATGAAGCGGTGACGTTTTAGTTTTCACCAAGGGCACACTCTTTTAACGCAGCCACTTTCTGACCTTATCCTACAGTTGCAGAAAAAGCGGATCCTTTATTGGCCCATCCCTGTCAGCCGGTACACTTACGCCAAACTAACCTTTTGGCCACTCTTCGATAGTTAGAATGTCCTTTCTCTCAGTCAAAGAGATAAACGAGTCATTTCAGACGTTCTAACTGGGCACTGTGTCATTGTTTTGACCTTGATTAGCCTACACACATAAGAATCAAATCCCTCATTCTTCCTAGTTCTCTCAGTGACCACTGAAAATAATCAAGCCTTTTCTGCTTTGATGGTATTTCTGTCCCAAGCGGCGCCATGTACATCAGCAGTCATTAGGAAAGTTATGGAAAGGACCGAGAGTTGATCAAATATTTTCGGAATCACAGCTTGAGTCCACGTTATATGCCGAGAAAGTAGGTTCCTTCACCTCTTGAATTTTTACAGAGCAAGACTTAGAGTATACAGACCTTCTCTTCATCGATGTTAAGGGGGTGTTCTATAGATAAAACCATTTCCTGATCCGCCAAGGATCTTAAGTCCTAATTGGAATCTGACCAGGCTGCTCTCGGTAGTAATTAGTGAAGTTTTATATGCAACTCTGACGAGAGAAAGTCTCTTCACAATGTGGACTAGCTGTTGCAGAGACTCCAATTGGTGTCTAAAATCGTTTAAAGCTGTTCTAACCTTGCCGTGGCCGCTTAAATTGACAATGTACAACACCAGCCCAAGAAAGTTGACACGTGTTGAGTTGATCAGCAGTGTTACTGAGCTCGAAATTAAGAGCTGAATGGGAAAATCGTAAACTTTCTGCAGTGTGCCTGTATTCTGAGAAATATTTACTGACTCTGTCCAAAGGCACCTTCTAAGCAATTTGAAGGTAAAGACCGAGAAAATGGCAATGAATAGGGTGAAAGTCACATCATTTCTTATTTTTAAAAGGATATTTCCAAAAGCCCGAGCAGTCAGACTGGACTTGGATCCATTAAAATACCAGGCAGAGACCCGTTTTTAGTGTTGGGGTTGGATAAACTTCGATTTGGTTTGTTTCCCTTTATTTTCAGTGGCTGTTGGTTTGATGTTCCCCAAACGGTCACAAGCAAACGCACTAACCCCTGCATCGACGCAACTATTTTTTATTTTTTATTTTTTTTATAAAGGGGTTATGAATACCCTTATGATACTATTCACACAGCACTAGTGTTGGTGTAGTGATTTTGAAACTCAGGTGATATCAGTCTTTTTTTGCTCCGACGGTGGTGTCCAGAATGACTGGGGAGAATAATTGGTTCTGTTGCCATTGCTTATAATTCACAGTATTTCTTTCGAACATCCCGATGGCATTAGTACGACAATCAACACTTTTAAGCCATTGCCTACCCTACTGCCAGTGTTATGCCTATACAGTAGAGTTGACGTCAGCTTTTTTTGCAATTGACCGACTTTTTTTTTGTGACATCGGGATTCGAACCTGGAACCTTCAGCGTGACAAGCGATGATGCAACCACTACACCATGGCCACCCCAAACGTAACTATTTGCAAAACGAAGACCTTAGTGCAAAGTGAACTGCGTTGCAGAATATGCTTTGAACAGAAATTCCATCTTCAAATTCGGTACTACCGCAGAGAGGCTTGAGAAAGATCCATGGGAATGAGCGACAGAGAATAAGAACTTACAATAACGGAAAGTAGGCGTAACGATTCTAGTTTTTCATATCTTTTATCTTAAAGATACAAATAAAATCAGTGAATGGAACATAATTGCAAGGCAGTACTAACCACAAACGTACCCAATTAAAATGTTACCCCCCACAAAGTTACAGTTGCCACCCTTACTTCACGGAACTCTTCACGTGTTAAACTAAATTGATTTTTAATCAATCACCGGTCCAAAGCGAACTGTTGGACACATTTCTCGTAAAGCTGCTTGGAAATACCATTCAAGGCAGTTCTCGTTTTTTTCTTTTGTAAACGCAGCCTTATTCATATTTATCACGGTGTAGAAATCCCCGACTACCCAAAGAGTCTTTGCTGCATGTATTGTCAGAGCTGGGACGACATGCCAACTTTCAGGGCCGCAAAATTTATCATTCTTACCACCTACATAGCGGCGGACGTGCTGAGGGAGTGAGAGCTTCAAAGTTACTTTGTTTTCAAATTTAACTTTTGTTCTCTTGTACATTTATGTATGTGTGTGTGTGTATCTGTTTCGTATTTTTTTTTGAAAAATCGATTTTCAATTCAATTGCACAGGTCAGCACGACGACGACGACGACGAAGGTGATGATGGTGTTGGTGGCGACGTTGCTGGTTGTAGATACACTTAAAAAGGTGGTAGATGTTGCTTACGTTGGTGGTGAATGCCATGACGTCTTAAGACCCAAAAAGGAAAAGATGATTGGGTGTTCCGTGTTTCAGTAATCAAAGGTATGCTGCCATTCTTTTTTCGATTTCATGTTTTTGTTTATACCTGTCATTGCAGCAGGAGTTCTTTACTCACAATCGAACATCTGTCAAAATTTCTATGATAGTATCCATCACTTGGAAGCGAACGAGTGTAATCATTTCAAAATCACATTTTTCGTCTACTGTCCGACTTGTGTTGTGTAACCTTTCACCTTCGACATCGATAATTAATGTGTAGCCATTAGTTAACTGCTCTGGATGGTCAATTTGTTATCATTAAGGGCCGGGAGTGTGGAGATTTTCGTATTAAAAAACGTTTAAGTGCATATCGATTTGTGTTTTTTAGAGACCTCGGACTCGTACACTCGAATGTATCTGCAGTGATTTATTGGATTGCTCTCTGGTTTGTGTGGTGAAAAATTGGATGGATGGACACCTCCGGGGGCTAATACTAATGTTTTAAGTAGGCCTGCAATCTAAGGGCTTCGAAAAAACAACCTGTAGGTCTTTTAGCTTCTCACAGATACTTATGTATAGGAACTCATATCCGTCAAATGAAAATGGATTTAGCTTATTAATTGATTGATGTCATTTAAAGGTATTTAATAGTTTGGACGTGTCATGTAATTATAATGAAAAATTATGTAAAATTGTCAGTGATTACGGTTTGAGGTTGAAGTAACTCTAAGCGACTAATAGAGTGTACGGCACTAAAACGTGCGACTAATTACTGGAGGAGTTCATTCGGTTAAAGGTTTTATTTTATTTTTTGGAATTCCAGTGCTCAACGTTGTAATTAAATTCATTTTTCTATGATGAACGTTGGCATTAAGTGTACTAATTGAGGAACACTTGAAGAAGGATGTAATTAACGTTAGTTTTCAGAGTTTTGACAATGGAAATGTGTATGTGAATTACATGATCATTGGTTTCGTAACTGTAAATTGTTAATTATTGTAATTTATTCATCAATTTAACGTTCTTAGCTGATCATGATGACTTTGTGTAAAGGCTTTTCCAATTACCCAAAGGATGAAACATAAAACCAGGCTTTGAACTTTTGTTTTGAGATGGCAGTAGCTTCCGCCTTATATTCTTACCTTCTTTTTACCCACGTACCTAGGAGGTAGAGTATCCTTTTGTAGAGTGTGGAATATTTAAAGCACTTGCACCTACTCCCTTAAAAAAAAACTGAAGACTTATAGAGAAAGAAAATTTGTATCTTATACTGAATTCCGAGATGGCTGAGTCATGTAGAGCGAATGGACCCCAATCTTCGAGTCCACCATTAAGGACGGCGCAGTAGAATAAGACTGCGAATCAGCTGGAGGACGCAAATGAAAGGGGACCTCAACTAACTAGGCGTGTGAAACTGGAGATTGTTAGCTAAAAATCGAGCTGGCTGAAGACCCTTGTTAAATGAGGCACATGGCTACAGCTGTAAGTATACCTACTGAATTCTTAAAATCTTGAACTAAGACTCTGGGGAATTTTGCTTGGCACATGCAATTGCGAGTTTGTCAATATAGCATGTGGTAACCCTGCATTTGATATCAATGGTACATCCTTATACTCTCAGTCGAATTTAGCATAGTTACGAACCAATCCCCAAGGATTCCGTGAGACGGTTCTCAAAATTTACAAATCTGCTTATTTAGATGGCATTCCGCTTATAGTTGTCAAAGGAAAAGGGTGTTCTTTTGCACTGGCCACTCTTTAGGTAGATGAAGAACTACATTAAGTGTCGGTAGTGCAGCTACGTTAGTGTCTCTTCTTTACAAGGTCATGCACATGCTGACACAAAGTTTCTTACTTGTGATGACGCTACAGTCCGGGGTAAGCTTATGAAAATTCTCGAATTCGTAGCCAGAAGCCTAAGACTCATGGCCTATCTTAACGAAAAGAAGAATCAATCACGCCACCTCTCGATAATACTTCACTGGGTTTGGCATTAAGCTCTTTTACAGATCCGTTCCGATTCATAATTTATCAAATAATTAGCGCTGCTCCCAAGGCACGACTTCGTCGCTTATTCACCTTCATGAAAGAGTCTAAACCAGTCCATTTCATCGCTGAAACATGCATGCTCTACAATTTGACAACAATGCTTACATTTGGTCAAATGCTTCCAAAAACCCCTGAGTAGGATCAAAAAACTTGCGGAAGGAGATACAGCCATAAAAGAGTTCATAGACTTCCTCCAATACTATCCTACAGTTTATTTTATCTTCGTTTTGCTAGCGAAACAGCCAATGCTTTTTCACATCTTTTAGATTTATTTCTCAATACTAGCTACGCAATGAAGCATCTTTTCGGTTGTGTTGCGAAACACAGCAATTCTTTTCGAAGTCAACAAAACACAAGAATGCTTTATGCCATTCGACCTTTCTTCCTCAATACAACCCACAAGCATTCAAAACCAATGTACTCGAAAGCCTCCTTGTCTTCGAAATGACTATACTGATGGTAGATAGCATTTACATACAGAAGCTGACTCCTAAGCTCCAACTCGTGCTTAAATGTCGATGTAAACAGTAATGACTCTTACAGATCTAGGTATTGATATTCCCAATCAATTCAGAAGCCTGAATAAGGGCTTGGAGTACACCTGGAGTAATGCTAGATATAGTCTTCACCTTGGAATCTAATGAGAGACTCAAAGGTATCTCATAATTGTCTGAAGGTTTAAATACGATAATTGCCTTCCTTCCTTCCTTAAGGTGGCGCTACAGTCAGGGGTGGACATTGGCCTCAACTAACAAGCGTATTCAGCGAATACGATCTTTAGCTAGTTGCCTCCAGTTTCGCACGCCTAGTTGGGAGAGGTCCCCTTCCACTTGTGTGCTCCATCTAAGTCGCGGTCTTCTTCTACTGCGCCGTCCCTCATGGGTGGATTCGAACATCTATTGGGAATTGATGTTTTCCTAATCTGGTCCCTTGTGCTCAGATCATAACCAACTCCACTGCATTTCTTCACTGATCCGCCTGTGGGGTTCGCCTGCTTGACCTAAGAAGATATCGGCAGCCTTCCCGATTTTGGATCACTTCGTTACTGAGGCAAACCAAATGCGTGCGGTATTCCAGGAACTTTATATCTACCTCTCCTTCAATTTTGACTTCTTCCTAAAAAAGGATTAAAATGTCAGTTTTCAAAGGATTGACACCCTAACTTCGGCCACAAGACCAATTATTGAGCGAATAGTCAATTGCTTTTGATTTAAAGCTCTTTCTGTGATAGGCAGTCTTCACGATATTCTATGACTATCATCACCCTCACATCCTTGTATCGAAGTGATGTGTGATTTTCGCCATTTTCATTTCACACCCCGAGACCTATTCAATTTCAATGGCTTCCAATTATGAGTGCAATTGAAATGGCTACCTATTCTTTCTTTTTTTTTAGGTATATACCCTTGCACATGTTTCAGCAGCCCCTCTTACTATCTCAAGAAATAACAATATCCTTCCAAGTGGAAGGAGAAACAAACTTTTCCTTTAATAACCTTCATTCACAGTCGACAGAGTTCTCCTTTATAGAAATGTCACTTCAAATCCAAATCCTCTGAGAAAAATTATCCCACTCATGGTGTGGATGGATGAAAAAATGACAAATAATTCTGAGAGAGAGTGAAGGAAATTCACGCACAAAAATATCAGCAGCAGGAGCCATCGTCAGTGGGAAACAAGGAAAAAAAAAATAAAAATCCTGAAGAAACGAGGGATATACACAGAAAATCCACAATGGCCTGAGAAAAGAAGGGAAATGTGCTATAAAAAGATGCGGGAAGCATAGTACAGCTACGAGGGGGATGACGAGTGTATGGCCAATTGTACACACATGAAAAGGGTGTGTTTGTCGAAACGAACGAACGTCAACGAAAGAGCTAACTATGCACGTTCTAACAGTTGTCGTTTGCCAAACGGAGGGTGAAGGCAGCCTAGCGTAGAAATCTCCTCCTTATATCCTTAGACAAAGTTGTTTCTTTCTTTCCCCACGTTAACAATGAAAAAACAAAAAAAAAAAAAACAAAATTCAACTTTCGATTACACTCCATTGAAGCGGGGAAGTGATGATGGCTGGACGGCGTTCCAGGGGGTTCAATGTTGCACATTACAGCTTTTGTTGGCATTAAAGAGTTTTGATGTGAACTACTTCTAAAAGACTCAAAAAAAGCTCTCCACTCTGAAATTTATGTGCCAATTTGGCTGAGACGGAGATTAAAAAGTGAAGAAAACTGAAGAAATGAAAGCATCCTTTTTGTCTGTTTCTTTTGGTACGCAGAATGTGGTGAAATTCCTATCACGAGTAATATGTAGCATTTATGCCCGGCTTCCCACTTATTTCTTTTCCCTGTTCGTCCCCTGCGATAGCGCCATCAAGGAATTTATTCGCAGAGTCAGGTTTGACATTCCGTCACTTCTTTTTCTCAGCTTCCACAGTTCGCAGATTTCTCATTTCTCACCGCTCGCTCTTCTTGAAGTAGTTACTGCATCGTCCTTGTGATGACTACATTTCCAGTTCCCAAAACTTAGCTCGTCGTCAACATGTATTGTATTGGTTCTCTCTGTGTCACTTGGGCACCAATTTCCCTTTCAAGGATTTTTCTGGCCTCTGCCATTACATCAGAGGGTTTACAGTGAAAGCAATATGGGCCATCCACGTGCTTGTCTCTTCTACTATTTCCGATCCATCACTGGTGCTCATATAGAAGACGCATACATAAGGATTGACTTGCTCACCGATGCTACCATATTTCTGTTTAGCTGCCTGGGTCATTCAATGTTTAGCATTTTTCTGGACACTATCACTCCTGCCTTAGAGGCTTGCTTACGTATATCAATCTCTTTGACGTTGAGCCTGTGGTCCAGCAATATTCTCAAATATGTAATGAGTAGTCTCTACTCGGTAGTGTGCTCACCGATCTGTGATCTTTTCGTACTGCTTATTAGAACTGGTTCCTTGGTTAGTCAGTTCCAGGCTTGATGCAAGTAGCCACAGTTTTGTATCGCTGATCATCTGACTGCAGTTTCCGGACATTTGTTTTAACATTTTTGCTACAACGACCACCTCAATGTCGTCAGCATATCCGATAATATTCACTCCGCTCGGCCTTCTCAAGACCGACTGTTGAGGAACTTCTCCTGTGATTTTGTATATGCTAGGACTTTTTTTTCCATGCCGTAGTGAAGGGCGTTGTCATTAGAGTAACTGACTATTATTCTCATGCAACTCCGGCTGACTGAGTTGAACGCGTCTAAACGTACATTATGTTTGCCACCTCGTTGAAAAGTTGATGTCTACTGGCAACCGTAATCTATGCGTAATCGACTGCTTGTAGTGCATCTCCACTTGGCGAATTCTCGGAATCGGTTTTACAGGAGAGCTCAAGTCGAACAACCATTGCGTTCAGAAAAAGTTACTGTTGGTGCGGATTCTGGGTTGGAGACGTCTTCGGACCCTACTTCTTCGAGAACGATGAAGATCAAGCATTTACAGATGAATAGTGATTTGTTGGTGGCTTCGTTTGCGTGGTAAGGATCTCCAGGATAAGTTTTATCGTTGAGATGGCAGGTGTAGCACAAGAAGCGGAACAATCACTCTATTCCATAAAACATTTTTGGAACGCGCTTGTCATCCCTAACCAACTTGTTCGATTGCACAGAATGAAGATGGACAATGCGCGCTGCTCCATCAAGGTCGGTTAAGATCTCACCGAGACTTCTGGTGTCAAAAAAATTATTTAAGCAAGGCGACGTTCCGTCGTGCGATTTTCGCATGAGTCTTTCAAGAGTTCGTGCAACTACTCGCATATGATGACGACAGACGCAAGCACAACGCTTTCCAATCGCTGCTTCTTGTCACAATTGAGCAGCGAAACTCTCTCTTGAACAACCAAAGTGACTCCATACAAGACAGTGACCTGCAAAGGAGGCATGGACTTGCCAAGAATGGATGAGGTTGCCCTTCGTTGTTTTGAGAGGCTAATCTACGGTCTTATCTGCATAAACGATGAGTGAAGGACGAGTAGAGGACGACTACGAATAAAGTGACGCCAGCAATTAGAAAAGGACCTTAACCAATTTGGCGTGCGAAACTGGAGGCAGCTAGCTGAAGATCGAATTGCCTCGAGATGCTTGTTAGATGATGAAAAAGTCCAAGCTGGACCGTAGCATCATCGTTAGTAGGTAGGTCGAAGAAGTGACTGCATCTCGTTACTGCCTTCACTTAGATCTCAAGGTGGAATGTCCAGTTTGAAAGAGAAGATAAAGAAGAAAGGTCTGTGATAGTTTGTTGGTGTTCATTTGTCCTCCCTGAACCATCCCGGATTCGTAATGAATTTTAGAATGCTTTTTTGTGGCTTCTTAATATTCACCAAGGGCCTTCTTTTTTGTTCTGTATAGGCTGGAGCATTCGCTTAGAATTTGAGCTGTACTCCCTTCTATGTCTGCGGTGGCCTTTGATAATAACAATGAAAAGCATTAAGTTTGCTGCGTTTAGAGCAAATCATCGTTAGTAAATTAGTATGTCACCTTACTCGTCTATGCCAACGAGCCTAAAAAACTTCAAAAGCTAAACAACAACATAAAATGCATAATTGCCGCTGTGGAGCCTCATTTATGATGAATTCGTCCTCTCGAATGCACGCAATTCAGCAAAGTCTTTTGTAACAAAACAACAACATTTTGGAACTCACTTTCAGGAGACATATCCCCAAACAGAATCCACACGCAGTTTCACAGTGTTATAGGATCACCTCTACCGACAGAAGTTTTAAAAAAAAAGCAAGCGAGGGATCCTTCAAAAGAATTTATGTTTAAGGACCTTTTAATTGGTCAACAATTACCCAACAAGCTAACCTATAAAATGTGCTCTTTGTAAAGCACATTTTCCATCTCCTTGTCGACGAAAGAAAGAAAAAAAGTGAAAACTCTTATCAACTACACCGATTCACGCGAGGATTTTCGCTCCTTTAACATTTGCAGTGTCCCTCGCTCCATAGTCAGTGGTTTAGATTTGATACAGTATTCGTAATAACGCTTGTGTATACGTATGTATATGCACGTGTGTGTCCCTGTGTTTGTATGTCACTAAAAGGATATACGCTTGTTGGCAAAGTGAATTGAAGAACTACTACGCCACAGAGCAGAGAGCGGCACACTGAAAAGTCTGCATTCTGCAATTTGATTAATGATCGCACGTCAATTCCTCGAGATACGTACGGATGTGTGTTTTTTTTTTATTCTGTTTCTTTCTTTAGTTCTTTTTTTTTCATTATTTCTCTCTGAATAAGTACACATTATACGTTTCTATTTATTTACACAGCTTCGTATATAGTTTTGTATGTACATAGGGGGTTTTCAACAGCGCACAGTGAAAATGGGATAAAAAAAAAAAAAACGGAAAGGAACCTTCAAAGACAGTTCCCTCAGTTGTTAACCGCGCTCTCTCTAAAGAAGGAATCATATCGCATAATTCCACTACGATGTAGCTTAGTCAGTGTTGCGGGAAACGGGACCGGGGGAGTTTCCATGACATGCTTGCTGGATTCGTGTAAATCTGCTTGGATCCCACCCAAATCTGAAATGCAAAGTTCTTTTCTTTCTTGTTGGGGTGGTAACATAACGTACGAAGGGAAGAGCAGTGAAATGCAAATGCACGGTTGCTATCAAATCCTCATCACTTTGACGAGTGTAATGAAGACATTTGCATTATTCACTGATATCATTTTACCTCAATATTTTACGTTAGACTTGCTCTTAACCAGGAGTGCTTCTGCTTCGTTGAACAGATGAGGATTTGATGGAGGTACATTAAGCAAATCATTTCGTTTTTTTCTTTTTTTGAGTCCCTACTTTGGTAAGTTTGGTTTGATTTGCAAGCTGTATAGGGAGATCGATGTGCGTAGAGGACTTAGATCAGAACATTAGTTTCAAGATTGTCACTTAGTCCACTTATTGGCTGCGACTACCCTCTAACGAAACGACTGAAATTAAGTATTCTACTGCGTTCTGCCATTTAGGAGGACTGCTGTTCCTTTCAGGCACTTAAACGACGGGGATAGTGCTTTGAATTTTGATAAGGCCTTAGACTTCCCAGATTAGAAGAGTTTATTATCGTCTTAGTCTTAGAAAAAAGTTGATTAAATGGAATCTAGTTCAATTTCCCGGATGAATCAGCTAGTATGATCCTTTCCGAGCTGTGTTCACCTAGGTAATTCGGGTCTTCTTCTACTTGCATACGCAATTTAAGTCCCTCAGGGGAACTTTGTGTCGAAACACCTCTTTATATGCCCCGAGCACTCAGTTTAAGGCGCTGTGCATGCCTTATACATAGTTCTTGGTTGAATCATTAGTTTTCCGAAGACCCCAAGGACACTCTTATTCAAATTCAAAAATCAGCGGAACTGGGGTAATAGGTAGATAGGTGTCATGTGGGACTCACTTAGGCTCAAAGTCCCTAGTTCTTCTTAAGAGTTGGCTAGGTAGGTAGATAGGTAGAAGTGGTTGAAACTGGTAAGCCTGCCAGAGACACAAGTAGCGCGGATGCGCCGTTTTGATACCACAACTCACGTGACCTGGACATTGATGGGCGTAGCTGAGAGTATAGTCTTCAGATCCATCCTGTGGAATTAAGAAAGTTGATGATGATGAAGCTTTGGCTAGAGTCTTATGCAAATTGATCTTTGGATTCTACAATTTTGTTGGCTGCAGTGAAGTTGTAGCTATAGGTACTCAAGTTTGAGTCCGTGCGTGGATGGTTCTGGGCCCCTTCTGATTCAACATAAGCGAAGACGCTTAATACTACTAGACGTAACCTTACAATTCAGTGAGCATGTTTTGAGTATCGATTTAGTGTTCTTGGGTCTCCTCCAAGATTTGGTACGCAGTGGAAGAATTATTTCACTATCAGTCGCGGAAAGAGGGCTATTAGGGGCTCACACATTACATCAGACAGGAATCTTTCAGACGATGTTCAGGAGACTAAGGCCTCTGTAGTTAGCGGACGTGAGGTTTCTTATTTCTTTCTTGCTCATCGGGCATACTCTCGTTCAAACCACCAGTCAACCGGTTCCAAAGCAGTACCGAGCCTCCCATTATCATTGATTTCTTATCCTTGACGTATTCTGGGTACACGGTTGAGTTAAGTTTTGTAGCATTGTTCAGCTTAGTGACTTGTTGACTAACATGAAGAGTATAAAGCTTGGCTTAGCCTTCTCTTATCAGCTTTTGAAAACATTGCTCACTTTTATTTTCGGAAGCCCGAACCCATGTAGCACAGGATCCTGCTTAAAGTTATGTAGTTGCGTCAAGCTCCCTGGTATACGTGGATCGCCTGGTCTTTGAAATGTATATAGGTTTGATCTCCCTTTGCATCTTGAGCCAGCCGGCTAAAAGTCAAGAAACTGAAGCTGTTGCTCATTCACTCGTCTGTTCTTGGTATTTTGGACTACATCCTTGTATGTACATCAAATATAGTTCACGATTACAATCTTATCGTCCATTTGAGTTCTTCGCATGCAGAACCGACGAAGTATCTGCTCGACTTTACTGCTTATTGTGGAACATTCGGTATAATATAACATAGTACGACCGGTCCTGTTCGGATTTGGACCGATTTTTTCTTCGGATCCCAAGATTAAAAGAACTGAAGCTAATGAACATGTCATACGCAGTTTAAAAGTCGATGAATGTATTGAATTTCGTGCTGAAATTCGTTGGTCTTTTCCAGGATTGATACTAGTATCCACGTTTCTAATATTGCGGTGCAAAAGAGCTTAATAAGACATTAATCTTGGCATACTTTACGCGACTTTTAGTGAGTCTACAAGTTACACATCCTGCAGAGCGAAAGGTGTCAGATGACTTTGAAGTCTGAAGCGGAGTGCGGCAAGACTGTTTCTGATGTTCATCAGCACTGTCCGGCATCCAATAGGTAATGACATATGTATGTAAACTACACTGCTTGTTGTCACACAGAATACTGCCATCTTTCCGATCTTTACCGCCCAAGTACGTCTTGCAAAAGTAAATTCACAAGTTAAAACAGTCTTTTAGTCTTGAAAAGCTTTGCTCTACTGACAGTTTCACCAAAATCTAAGTGAGCAGCTAAATAGTTGAAGCCAAACCAACACGTCGTGGAACATAATGTAGCACGGATGTCGCTGACATCTTTTACTCTGCAAAGGGTAGCAGGATCTAACTTTGTAATACGTGAGACACTGGAAAGCTGATCGTTCTACCATATGCCTGGCCCCAGCCCCAGTTATGGTCATGAAAACCATTTGGATTATCCAAAATGTTTTCTAGAAAAAAGCTACACTTGGACCAAAGGTAGATCATTTGAATCGTTGAAGAGGTTTACCCCTAAGCAGGCCTTGCTGAGATTAGCATGAGCAGGACACGTGCAAAAGAGTGTACTGTACAATGGATTCTACCTCTTCTGCATTTCTGTAGCTCCCAAAAAAGCCTTAAATACTATGTCCAAACTTTGAGCATATCTGCCTAGTATGCAGTACCCTATCATGTTTGAAGAGGTGGTCTCTGTTTAGTCAATTTCCGTGTCTTAGGGTCGAGAACAGGCTTGGCGTTGTTGCAATAGTCTAGATTCTAGATATATCCATTTGTGATTGGCTTTCGATAGGTAATCGGTGTAGATCACACGCTTGGTCCATGTCCTTTACCTAGGCACTTTGACATAGTTAAGATACCTACTTTTTGTACCTAAAGCCTTATTTAGCTAGTTCTTCAATCATATAGCTCACTGGTATGTCGCAATAACCTGGGACCCCCCAGAGCTGATCGTTGTCTTGTTCAGTGATCTGCATTTCACGTTGGCTCCAGGCGCTTCTAGCTGGTACAATGTCCTTATAGCCCTCGTTGAGGATTATTTCAGGGTGCAGCATACATATTACAGCTTCAGTGAAGCAATTGAATCCTGGTGTGTATGAATCAATGGACACTGCTATTCCAGAAACTTGGTTCCCAAAGCAGCATGAGGAAGCACTTTTCAGAAGAGGTAGTTCTTCGTTGCCCAAGATCTCATTGTTTAAACGATGGTCGGTCTACAGGTCGGTCTTGGTCTTCTTTGGAAGAAAATGTCCGCAGAATAGCTGGTAGGTAACATATTCAAAGATACCACTCCAAATTCTAGATTTTGTAAGCTTTCAATAGCGTTCTAGTACAATTTCAAAAACTCGTGGCCTTGTTTGCCTGTCATAGGCATTTCTAGTTCTTCCTTTCTCATACATCATTGAAGTAATAGCCTTTCACTTTAATTCTCATTTTTTATTCGTAAATAAGTGGGTCGCACCAAACACCTTAAGGGCTATCTTCCACTCCATTAATAACCCAACTTTACAAATAAAATTCAAATTATCATGAATAATTTAAAAAAAAGATGAAACATAACCTAGCACTTAAAGATCTTCTAATTAACACCACATTACGTCTTGAATCCCATATAATTATCGTAGCCCTTAAACACGTCCTATTAATTAGTCATTCACTAAAAGCATTCATCAACACTTCGACGGTCGGCAATTGATTCGGACTCTCGTCCCCTAGGGGGAGAATGCACACAGAACACGTCCGAAATTTATATATCCCCACTCGAACCACGAAAAGGGCAGAACTTGTGACAAAGTGCTGATGTCTAGAGTAATTAAAAGGATCTCAGCTAATCCATCTAGCCCCTTCAACTTGACCAAAGTCCATTTATAACAGAGAGGACACGAAATGAATCCGAATGCACTGCTAATGGCAAACACTCCTCTGCTTCAACCCCTCACATGATTTTTGATGAATGAATGGGGTTGAGTTTATGTGTTCTCTCCCCTTTGAGCACATTCCATTGTTCGTCTAGCTCTAGAGCAAACCTTGTCGCATTCGCATCGTCTCGGTCGCTATGGCATTCGAAGAGCGTAATCCCTTTTGTTATGTTTTCATTGCAACAGCCATTTTGTCTGGATTTGTTTGAATTAGAAGGTACTGCCAGCCAGTGTGCGTGTACATGTGCGTGTATTCGGAGGTATATTTTAAATTTCCAGGCACACACTCGGTGGTGGTAGGTGTCGGCTTTAAAAAACCTTCATCAAAAATGCTGACAGGTTTTCAAGATGTTCTCACCCGAAATCTTGTGTCCTTTTTGCTCGTTTTTGGTTGGTTTCGTTTCATCGGCCTCTTTTGTGTGAAACAAAGGCAAAATAGTCGACCTGCTTTGTGAGACGTTTGGTTGCTTTTTGTTTCGGTCTCCATCCACATACATATGCGTGCATTTGACATGGTTTAGCCGAAGACCTTGGCCATAGCGAAAGACAATGATGGTGCTCTTCAAAATGGTTGGTAAGTCGGATGAGTTGAGTGTGGAATGGTTGATGCTCTTTTTGTTCGGATTGTATTCGCTTCTTTTCGATTCGTAACGCAATCAATTTAGTCGATAGGGAGATTAATCTTTGAACATCGGTTGGTACACATCGATTGTAACTAATTAGACTGTCTAATGTGGAATGAGTCTCGCTTTTGGGAGCTAATGGCAAATGGCATTCAAATTCAAAATTAATTCCTCAGTAAAAAAAAATGTAAAGACTTGCTTTAATGTAGTATGACAACGTTTTAGGTAAAGCTTAGAACTTCATTGAGACTTACAAGCACCCTTTCGCCTTTGTTTTGTCAGATTTTAACAAACCTAACTTGTGTCAATCTCTAGAGGAGACGATTGAATGGTTTAATTTTCGAATACCGAGGGTTGTGATTCAGAGTGCCGAGATCAAACGAAGAATTACTCTTGCCAATCGCTACTTCTTTGGGCTAAGAAAGCAGTTAACTAGCAAAGCCCTCCCGATCAACAAAAGTGACCCTATATAAGACCTTAATAATCCCAATCCTGCTCGATGGCGCAAAGGCATGGACTTTTTCAAAAATGGATGAGGGTGCTATTGACTACTTTGAGAGGAAAATTCTTCGGGTGATTTTCGGTTAAAGTGGAGGAGGAGATACAACGACGAACTGTATACGGGCTGTATAGCGACATCGACTTAGCCAGAAGAAGAAAGTCATGTAGAGCGGATGGACACCAATGTTCCGGTCTGAAAAATCTTCGAACCCACCCCCAAGGGACAGCGCAGTAGAGGAAAGTGGCGCACACACGTTGAAGGAGACCTCTTAGCTTGCGAAACTGGAGGCGGCTAGCTAAAGATCGAGCTAACTTGAGACGCTTGTTGGTTGAGGTCCAGGTCCACCCCGGATTGTAGCGCCCCTTTAAGTAAGTAAGTAAGGATGAGGTTGTCATCTGTTGTTTTGAGGTTGTCATCTGTTGTTCCGTCTGCATAGACAGTGGGTAGAGCAGAAGACACAATGTCGAACTATGTGGGCTGTTTAACAACATCGTCCTTGTCAGAACAGCTCAGATACAGTGACATGTAGAAAGGATGCACATCTGAACATTTACTCGGATAGACCTTGAAACTTGGTCGGAGAAACGGCGTAATAGATAGATGAATAGAGGAATCTTCTAAAAGTTTGAACCGTTCCATTCCCAGTATTAGTTTTTCTAAGGTAACATACCCTATGTTGTATGTACAAAGCCACAAGGTGAATTTTATTATTTCACACCCCATTTGTTGGCCGCCATTTTAGTTTGGTGAGTGTCTGTCAATATACATGAACTACTGTCAGTCGTGAAGAGCCTCTTGTGCCTCATGTGGTTCCAACATAAGGAACGTAGCTGGCATGACAGCACTCAGATTAAGAGATAACAATACCTAACCCAGGCCCATTTACTGGACATCTTCAATTAAGCTTTGACTACGAGAAACCCCAGTACGACTTGAATAAGTCTTCATACTATAGACAGACAGGACTAGATTTTGTCAAACGGTTTTATGAAAACTTGATATGGAGATGAAGAAAGGGACCGCAAACGGAATCTTTCAGAAGCACTGTACCTCGACCGGTCGCACCGACTGACAAACTACTTCGCTCACTTGTAAGCTGAGATTCATGTCATTATGAGATCGACATAGAAGGTCGAGCAAGGAAATCACTATAAGTGTGAGTGTAGTGAAGCAGCATTCAATGCACTAGACTCCAATCTTAAAAAGTCGAAATGTATGAATCAATGCCTCATGGCAATAAAACATAACACAGTTTAGCTCTGCTAGGTTCCTGGTAGAAATGGGAAAAGTAGATGAACTGGCCAAACAGGAAAAAACCTCGGACATGGATGTAGTACTAACTGATTTGCATCCAATACAAGTACTCGTAAGTTCTTCGTAAGCTAAGTCACTGCAAAACTCTTTGAGAAACAATGTCAGCACTTCAGTAGTTGCGTCGAAACCTAGCCAGTGATTGATGCAAAAAAAAAACTACTCCACTATCTGGCGAAACATGGCGAAACAAACGATTCCTACAAAAGCCGTAGAGACGAAAAAAGAATTAGACCATTTGGAAGACCTCCTTTGCCACTAAATAGGAGCAGCGACTAAACTGAATGACAAAGATACCACCAACAGACCTAAAACGATTTATCCAGATTAGGTAGATTCAAGTCCTACCATGTATCCGTACCTTCTAATGAAATTGTTCTTTACTACAGGCAGCCCTCCTAACCTAACCTATCCTTACTTTGGTCTTTTTTGATGAACCATAGGCAGCCTTCTGACGTTGACGTTGCACATTATAAGACAATTTTGATTAAGTTTGTTTGCACGGAGCCAGGATAGCAGAACGAATCCTTCACCCTCCCTGTTAACTAGAGTGTGGACCCAATTATTTCGTAAAGCAACAAATTTCCCTGACGAGTTTGATCAGTTTTGTCTAATCTATGTTACCTCCATAGCTCCTCTAGTTTTCTGTAAAAGGACTTGGAACAGAAATGTCGTCAGCCTTTAATCTCAAGTCCTAACACAAGTCCTATTATATAACGAGTCTTTACAGAAGGGTGTTGGTCCTTGACATGGCGGTATCATCACATACCTACAATACATTATACATTTTTTTAAATGATTTTTGTTGCATTGAAAGTGTTGTAATACTTCTAATCCGTTTGGAGATTCTGCTCCTAATAAAGGCGCCCATCACTCACCAGCATTTCGACCAAATATCACATTATGACGACTCAGCAAAGTTCATCTCTACCAACTTGACATGCGAAACTGGAAGCAACAAGTTGCAGATCTAGTTAGTTGAAAAGACTTGTTAACTCGGGGTCAAGTTCAAGTTTTACTGTTTAAACATTTAATAAGCAAATTAAGTGCTTGTAAGTATGTAAGACTTCTTGTCCACCAAGTTGCCACCTCTTACCGAACACTATCTATCTGCTTCCTTCGATAAAAGTTTCACAACACATGCGTCATTCTCAAAACCGGATATCATTCCATTGACGTTTGCCTCAATCGAAAAATTGTCTATCATTTGTCCTAATTATCGAACGCAAATACTTGTAACACTACGAGCGACAGCGACGGATAACAAGATGGTCATCAACTTCTTCTGCCAGTAGACCACCTGATCTGAACCATTGATAACTCACAACCTGTTTGGAAGCACTTTTTTTGATGAATCATCTTTTGCCGGTTGTGGTGTAATACTTCACTGTGTCGACCTCTGTGCCCTGGTATATGATGCGCCGCCGCCGCCGCCGTGTGCGATGTTCCTTAAGATCAAAGCGGATTTATTAACAACCATTCTGAGGATTTTATAATTTGTAAGATACATCATCGACATGACTGTGTCGGAAAAATAAAAATAAATTATTTTTTTGAATAATAAAAGTGAAATTGAAGTGTGTTATTGGAACATGTTCGCGGCTAGTTGTCGGCAAAGATAAAACGCTGCGCGGAGTTTTGTTTTAGTTTTCAATTGAAGTTTTTTGTAATTAGTTCCGCGAAAAAGATTAAATTGAATTTAATTGAACAAAGATATTCAATTAATACTGCTGATTGAACTGCAAGACAGTGTGGAAGAAAGAGAAGAAAGAGCTTTGTCAAGTTGCAACTGTCAATACAATAGCAAATTGCTCTATGGTCTTGCGGGCTATTTTCAGAGAATTATTTAACTCATAGGGGGTTTCGCAACCCAACCCCTATAAACCATTTCCTGCTCTCACTTCCATGTGGTGAGCCTCGGGTACCTACCATCTCGACTGGAGAATCGGTTTCAACCCCTCTAACAAGATAGAGGGGGGATACTGTTTCCCCTAACGCAGCGTAAGAACTTCCAAAATGGAATCAATGATGGCGTCTACAGTTCCACTTAGGCTGAACTACTTAGTGAAAATCTTAAAATTGGGCTACTCTGACGTTTTTGGAGATTAGTTCGGTAAAAACCAGTTTATCTGGCTCCTCATCCTAGAAGTTTTATCAAGCATCTGTCCCTTCAGGCTAGGTGTTGTGCCCCACTACTTAAAATAAATCCTTTTAACTTATCAGCCATAAGCTGGACAAGGATGATTTTGCAGTTGACGACAAATTAGCAGAGGTCCTAGACCGCTATAAGGTAGATATACCTGCCATTCAGAGGTAAGATGGAATAGGAGCGGAAAAAAGGAGAATCAGAACTGTGCGGCTTTGTCATACGTGGCAGACTCAGACCAGAAGTCTTTAACTTCTGAGTGAATGTCTTATGAAAATTCGCATAACACAGGACTAAATTCACCAACATCAACTTAATATGCGCTCATGTCCCTACAGAGGATCAGAACGATGCCATCAAACTATGTTTTTGCTAGCTCCTCGACAATTGGTTAGCAAAGCCTACATAACAAAATGTCTGACTTTGCTGCAATGTAGATCGTCCCTTTAGCAAATCCAGTTCACTATGGCAAGACCACTTGAACTTGAAAATGGATATTCGACTTGGTTGAAGCCAAGATTTGAGATTTGAGGTTTGAGGACTGCGTCAACATCTCGTCACAGATTGATGATGGATGATTAAATTTTTACCTACATTCTTGACCATATACCTACCTCTACATGTAGTAGCTGAAGAAACTCCTAAGGAAGCAGTTGTATAGATCTCAAAAGAGCAAATAGAGAAAGACCGAAAACATGTCTCTAAAATAGTACCTCTGCTTGAAATAATTAGGATATGTGTTGCTGGAGTAACGAATAGACCAACAAATCTACCATCGAACTGGAACAGGAGCTAGAAACAAGAACCAAGTTCTGCGTGAAAGTTTAAGGGATCGGAAGCTATACGTTAACCTAGCATCGATTAGCTATCACTTCTGCAAAATAGGTTATAAAATTATGTGAAAATGGCTAAGCAAAGTCAACAATCTCCCGATGGAAAGTAACAAGAAAGTCGATAGGCTTACAAAAGACGAATGAAAAGGCACATCATATTCTAAACTCTGAAAAAAGCGTCCAAAGCTAGGACAATTGATGGCATTTTAAAGGAAATTTAACCAAACAATGTTCAAAGCCTACACTAGGTTACACAAACTTAAGATAGATGGCTCAAGCTACGTATGATCAACCCAACTAGAAGCGATGTCGGTCATAGGCGTGGTGTCCATAAAGATGCCACCATTATAGCTCCATGTCAACGAGGTGGTTGTAAGACTGGTTTTCAGAGGGTTGGGTACTTCTCAAAGACTGTTGTAGAAGTTGCAGGGACGAAGAAGATATGGAATCTGTTTCACAATTGCATTGTGTTTATCCTGCTCTCTGGCTAAAATAAAAATGGTGTGCTCTTAGTTGAAAGACCTACCTAAATCCTTCTGAGAGACCTTTTGAGAACCTTATCTCTTTTCATTCAGTTCTAGCGCTTTCTTTTTATAGCTTTTCAAGGATAGCAACACTCAGGTTTTGCACGATGCGAACGAAACTTCAGATGAAATTCTTAAAAGTTTGGAGCACTGATTTGCGATTGAATTAACTCTCTGTGGATCTATCAAACAGACGACAAAGGCCTCATCTCTCATGATTCCGAAGAAAACTAGGCAAGGAGATGTACTCTAGATCGAGATCAACTTCGGGTAACTAGGAGGAGATACAACCCATCAATGTTGAAGCTGAACATTATGTCCTAAGCTGTGTACTACAAATCCGTTTTTATTTGTAGAAAGCATGGACATTGTTTCGATGTCATTTGCATAATTCATCAGCTCGACAGATTGCTTGAGGATAGTGCTTTTCGTATTAGAAACTGCCCCAAGTCCTATTTGCTTCAACAAGTGATTGGAGAAGTCACATACCCTTACAAAAATCACACCGATATTATCCATGAATAGTCTAAGGTGACTTGAAGGAAGAATTTCCTCTTGTTTTCCAGTCTTTATCAGCACAACTGTGCTAAGAGTCAGTGGATATTACATTCAGTAAAGCTCTAGCAATCAGTTCTGTCACATGAGACTGTAAGTTCGATGTAGAACTATGTATTGATGGTGAAGACTGAGTCTACAATCCCTTTCAATGCCCGAAAGCTACAGATTCCACATGTTTGCTTGCTCTATCAGCCCTTCTACGTTCTCCCTTCATCTGGCGTCTCGATTTCAGTCAAGATACCCAAAGCCCACTCCCTTTTTATTTAAAAAAAATGTGTTCCACTATGTCAGGAACCCATGCCTCGTCATATGTCCCTATCTCGGTCCTTTCACCATCTTAAGTCGAATGAAGTCATCTTCCCCACTTGAAACGAATTGACATTCATCTTAGATAAATGCCTTTGCTCAGCCATCTCTAACGTCTCAATTCAGACAGCAACTGGACATGGGCACATTGTTACATTTTTCAATTGAAGTTTTAAACCAAGGATATACACACATTTTCATCCTGGACTGGACACACATCACTCAAAAGGGAAAATTAATGAAATCTAGTACACAGAAAGGCGAAAGAAAAAACGATTAGTGTGTCCTTTGTCAGTGCATTAAGTGGATAATCCGGAAAACAGCGTAAAAGGCGACATTATTTAGGAAACCCTGTGCGTTCTTTCATTTTTTTTTTTAAGGGAAAACTTCGCCTTTTTTGTCATCTTTTATGCCTCACGCTCCACATGTGATCTCACATATGAATAGTTACAGGAAAATGGAACGCATCGAATATAGGGACCAGAACACACGTCCATGTCTGAGAGATTCTGGATAATTAATGATCTGCTCCACATTGGTGTAGGTCTCCGACGTGCAATGTCAGTCAAACATATGCGGATTCAAAAGGAAAAAATACGACTCAACATCTGCCTGCGCGCACAATCGATATACATCTATGAAACGCGGAGCACACACATCTATGAGGATATCCTTCCCACTTTGATTTGGTTTAAGTGGTATATTTCTTAATGGAACTTTATAAATCCCGTTCGTTGAATATACCGCTGAAGACTACTGCGCTCGAGAGTGCGAGAAGTATTGTGGTGGTGGGTGGTTGCCATTCAGGTTCCTGTGGCGATGAATAATCTGCCATGACAGTGAAGTCATCTTATCACAAAAGAGGATGAAAAATAAGGCAAAGTGAAATCTGAAATCCCAAATCCTGTCGCCATTTTCTTTTTTTCCTGCTTCTTCGTCTCTCGACTGTATATGTTTTATTTGCAAGCATACATATACGAGATATAGTTGCTCGTGTATGTAGCTCATTTCCTTCCAAAGAAAGCAGGAGAAGATAGAAAGAAGCAAGGGACACGCACTGTCACATCACAAGAATGAGCTGATTAATGGATTGTGGAATTGTATTGCGTCTAAATTCTTTGTCGTAAATGACAAAAGGCAGTAAACAGTGGAAGATGTCAAAGTCTAAAACTTTGCGGTTCAACTTACTTTGACGAAAATAACCGACAAAATGTGAATGTTCAAATTGTGCTCTATAGTGTATATGGTGATACCTGCTGGAGGATAGAAGAAGTTACATTGGTTTGAGTATTCGCTCGGTTGTTGGCAAAAATGATTATTCAAATCGGAGACACATGTATTTCAGAAACGGGTTTAAAGCCGAATAAGAACACATTCTTGGGACAAGTAATGGCAGTTCACAATTGAAAAATTGACAAATAAATGCAAAAAAAATATGATGGTCGCGGTTTAGGTCAACCTTTCCTTCCCCATTTCATCGAAAGGAGTCCCTCCGATGGACACAGGACAGATGTAGGAATGGATCCACCAATCTTAGGTCCATTCACTCTTAGAATGGTGTTTGAGAAGTCCTGGGAGTGTGTCACACCCGTCTTTAGCTGTTTTGTGGATTTGGAGAACTCATTGGATGGGATTAGTGGTCGTTAGTGATCAGTGTGTTGGACTGCTAAGCGAGAGACACAGGTTCGATTCTCAAAACTACCAAACGTTGGATGAGATTTCATGGTTTCTTATTAGTGGCAATTCAGTCCTCATATACGAACTGTTTAGGTAAACGGCGTTAAATCGATGTTTGGTATTGGACTCCACCTCTCCTTTTCATCATGTTTGCACATGGAATGGCTGTTATATCGCAGCCGTGGAGCAGAATGTCTTGTACCGCGACACTTGCAGACCAGTCATCTACTTTTCGCACTTAATCTGTTTGTCCTTGAGTTTTTCCGGACCGGACTCCAGAGCGCACTGATTGTTGTTGTTTCTTGGGTGCACACTAAATCCACAACGTGAAACCTATGAGCGGATGGACACCAATGCTCCGGTCCGAAAAATCTTCGAATCCGCGCCCGAGGGACAGCGCAGTAGAGGAAGACCGCGACTCAGGTGGCGCACGCAAGTTGAAGGGGACCTAAACCAACTTAGCGTGCGAAACTGGAGGCAGCTAGCTAAAGATCGAGCTGGTTGGAGACGCTTGTTGGTTGAGGCCCAGGTCCACCCCGGACTGTAGCGCCACCGTAAGTAAGTGAAACCTATGAGCTTACTTCAACAGCGTTAACCGTCAACCCGATCTGTCGATCAGTGGTAATAAAATCTTGTTCATGACTTTTAGCTATAGTTCCTTCCAGGGAGAAATGGAAGGTAGGACCCATTCATATACTCGAATCGGACTACGGGTTCGGTGGGGGTATTTACATTATCACATGAGTTAGATATGAGCCTCTGTAAAAATCCTTGCAATCCCAGAGGTACAAGCGATTCGAGAGGGTCGGGTGGTAATCAATCATCGGACAGATTAAAATAACCTGACGATGTTCACATAAAGCCAAACGGACATTCAAGCTTTATGAGCAGCAATCACAACCCGATATGAGTCCACCATCTCCACTTACTCTAATATGGATTCCGGATAAAAGAAACATTTAAAACAATGACAAGAGCTGACGAACTAGAGAGGGATGACTCCACCCTTGTAGAATCTGTGCTCATTCCATTGGAGGGGATTAGAGGTGGTGTCTCTGCACACTTTTTATCAAAGACTAACCTTAGGTGGTGCAGATCATACTTTGACAGATTTGGCCCTGCTAACGGCAACAGAATTAATGTGTACGGATAAACTTACACTCGCAGCAGTCAGTATGTACCTCTGGCTAGAAGGAGAATTGGAGATCCCATTCAACATTCACTTCTGTAGGTGCCAGGAGACAAGATAGAAATAAGAGGTAACTCGAGACCGGGGCATAAATATTAACAAATAAGGCATATAACACCACCTTGGGGTGTAGGTTCGGTTCTTGTTGCGGGAGCTTCTGCATCATATTTGGTTTTACTTGAACGTGTTTAGCGACAAGCATTTAGAGTAATCGTCGATCAATCTTTTGGCAGCCAAATTCATTCACTTGTCTCCCGACTTAGGGCCGATTATTGCTTAACATTCCTTTACCAATACTTCCATCAATTTGTATTTGAATCAGTTTACCTTTACCTTTTCGAATCCCGACAGCAAATTTTAGCAAGCATACCCAGGCTTGCGTGAAACCTTAGTGCTGAAGAGAAACCCAAGAAAAAAGAGAGTGAAAGATAAAATTAAAAGACCAGTAGCTGGGAGACGAAGCGTCTCAATCTTCGATTTTGCTGTTGCTCCTGCATATCTCTTAATTATCAGTAAATTCCCAGCATTCTCGTCCAATGAGTTCCTTCTGGAAGGTGCAATGTAAACTCCAGTTATGGCTAATGTGATTCCTATCTGAAAGTCGATTTTAAACCCAGATTAGTGGCTCCTATCCCCGAAGCTGTGCTACTCGTTTTGGAATCTAATGATTAGGTTAGGTTAGGTAAGCGGGCTGATAAGAATAGTTATATCCTCATCACACTTAGGTCCATGTGAACCCATTGCGATGCCAATGGTTTATTTCCTGCAGGGGTATTAGCGTCTTGGTTCTAACCATCCGGACGCCCTGTCGAATTTGAACAGGTTTGACGAAGAAGAATTTTCCCAGGATTCTATTTCTTGGCAGAGGTTTGGACAGTGACAGAGGAAATGGGCCGTGTCCTCATGTCCTCTCTTCATCACAGCATCCCCTGCAGATGTCATCATCGTTCAGGCGTAATTTTTTCATGTGATATGTTAACATGTTGCGGCCAATTAACACTCCTATCAGCATGGACAGAGATTTCCTGTCTTTTTGCAGGAGTTTCCTGGTTTTTGTTTTGTCGTATTCTGGTCACAGCCTTCTTGATATTTCACAGGTGGTTCGTGGTTTCTTCTTGGTTATGTCCTTCAACCAAGTTTTGAAATGTGTGTCGAGTTACTAAGATTAGTTTTGCGTTCTTTTTTCCGGCTTGTTCCTAAGGCACATGTCCTTTGACATTTATTTTTTTCGATATCCTGTCATTGGATAAGGAAATCAAGTCAAGACTGAACCGAACAAGTGAGGACATTTCACAGTTCTCCTTATCTGCAAAGGAGCTGCATTCATGGTCCTACCCATACTCCCAACAGTCGACTATTTGGATCATTGACATACCGTGCTCTCAATGGGGACATTTTATAAAAATTTCAAGAAAAGTACAACCGACTTTAGCTTCACAATGTTGTAAGTCCATATCGAGAGAATGAATCGAAAAGCAATAGCCATTCCAAACGACCACTCCACATCAAATTTCCAACACACATTTCGAGACAAGAAGCCATTGTAAGGAATTTTCCTAATTTGTGTTTCAATCTTCATATCTGTAACCGTTTCATTGACAATATTGCAACCAAAAAAAAAAAAAAACATACATCCTCGTCAGGAAGAAATGATAAACATTTTATTCGCACATTTATTTCCGTCATATTTTACATTTCGAAGACGAAACAACCTTCACACATGATACCCAATGTCAAAATAAAATCATTCACATTGAGCGTATAAAATTGATGTTGTAAAATATTAACGACATCCCTCTCGAAGTCTCGCAATAAAATGTCCTTGTAGGTGATGAATGCATTCGGAATTGGTTTGGTGTTGCGCTTGTATGCCAACGCCCACTCTAGTAATGTCAAATGGAATATTTTTTTTTCTCGTTCCACCCCACGGTAGTGTGTGTCACACAATAAAAGAAATGGAAATCAAAAGACTATCAATATGAGAAAAAATCGTATTGCGATCCTTCTGGCACCAGCGCACACAATTGTAGATATTCCCAAAGGACGAGTTCGAGTCACGGCATCTGCATCCCTTCCTTCGGTCTCCCCTCCAACCGAGAGGGTATCCTGCAGAAGAAAGAAAATTGAGAAAAAATCACCCAACTGCTACCACCCCATTCCAACTGACTTACCCAATCTGTGCTGCTTCTGCAGATGATGTCCTTATAACTTCTTCGTCACAGTTCTTCCAATCGTGAGGTTTATTTTTTTTTTTGCTTCCGCATGCCCTGTGCGGAGGTGGTGGTGTCGGTGTTTTGTATTACCCAGGACACCCTGTATACACATGAGCCTTGTTAGATTGGTTCCTGTTGTGTACGCAGTGTTGTTTTTGTAATTGGAAGTCTGCAGCGTATCGTTTTTGGTGGTGGCGATGAAAACCTCTGAAATGCGATGAATTATTAATGTACGAAACGAAAAACACTTTTAGATACTTTTGTACATTAACAGGACGACAACGACAGCAACGGCAAAGTCGACGACAACCACGATGACATCCCGCAGCATACCTGTGGAAAGAACCAAGTATGTAGTTGTAAAGTCAGGTGTGACACGGCGGGGATTTCTTCTATTTTTTAAATTTATTTCCTGCTTTTGCGGTTACGTCAAGCAGTCGGGGGGAGTCTCGGGAGAAATCGTTCCGCTCCCAGAGCTTGTTACATGCTCCCCCAGTAGTGATGGGTTGTGGTGGTGAAACGTTAAATGTCACCGTTCGTTGTTATGTAGCTATTTTTGGTATTTTAGTTAAATGGTACAAAATGTGTTCCTCGAGAGAAGTTGCAGACCCGGGGCAGGGATGTCCTTAAGTGGAAAAGTTCTCTCCTCTTGATCCTGATGTTTATGGCCATGGATGGGGTTTGAATTTTCTTCAGATTCTCAGGTTGCAAGGGAAGAAAAAAATAAAAAAAAAGATTGAATAAATTAATGGTGACACTTTTACATGGTGGTAGAGAGGTGGGAATGTCTGCTTTCTGGACTTTTTCCCGATTCCTGTCGAGTAAACAGAAAGGAATCTACCTAACTTTTCGTATTGAACCGAAATTGAGTTGTGTTCGCTGAAGTGTGCTATAATTTATTGACGTATATATTTATTCTCCAATCAGATTGTTTAATTTGATTTTTTAATTTATTGCAAACGTGCTTTAGCTTTTGGGGGTTCAAGGAGTGGACTGGTGAGTTAGTTACGAGAGTCGACTATGTTGCAGCGCGTGTAATTCTTTAACAGAAATGAATCTTATATACACACATTGTTGCATCCTCGTGATCCTTAAAAACAGATTTACAAACACTTAGGTGCATCAGAAAACAGAAATGTATTACCAGTCACATTGTGGAACTTATTGGTCGATTGACTGATTTGTTGATTCTGGTCGATCCAGGGCTATGGCTACATATCGCTATTCTAAGATGCAAGTTATCACCTGCTATTCGTCAATCATTCTTAGACCGAGATCATGCATTTTACATCCAAAAGGAAGCTTGTTCAAGTGACCTGAGCCGGTGGTTATTGTGCGTTTTACTAGTTTAAGTTTAGATATTTCGTTCCACATCTACATCCCTTCGTAGTAAAGGAAGCTGCATATGTTGAAAACCTACATGTATTGTGCAGAGGCAGTTGTTGTACTCTAAGCACTGAAAGGTATAAGGAAGCAGTGTGTAAGCCAAAGACGAACAACTGAGCAAAGGATTGGATATCAAGTAGATTGTAAAAAAGAAGAACGAGTATCGGAGATAACACTGAACTCGAGAGACCTCCTATGCAAGTTGTGGTTTATACCAAAAACCAGTTCATGAAACATTTAACTTTAACAATATAGGTTTTTCGACTAGACAATGATGTGTCAAGCAGCCACTCATCTGTAAAATATGATCCGACGAAAGAATGCCCGAAGAATGGAATCTGAGCATTGTTCGCTCAATCTTGACGAAGAGGTTCTCCCTCTAAACTGCGACAACCATAGTCTCCGTAAAACCGCTTACAAAATCTTATCTTCTTTGAGAGCCTTTGGGCTTTTGTCTACAACCTGATTAACTCATATCAGTGTTGCTTTAGGGCAGACATTTACACCATCGACCATTTATAGAGACGTCACTTTGTCTATGGCTAGTGAAGTTCTCTCTTGAACAGCCAAAGTGACTCTATACAAGACCCCCATCATAGCAATCCTGCTTAATGTCGTGGAAGCATGGACTATGTCCTGAATAAATGAGGTTGTGCTCGGTTGCTTTGAGAGAAAATCCTTTTGGTGATTGACAGTGGAAGAAAAAATTCAACGACATCAACGAAGAGTCCAGATACAAAAGATGACTGACACCAGTAGAGAGAATAATCAAATCCACGCGCCAGAGAAAGACCGCGACTCAGGTAGCGCAAACAAGTGAAAAGGGGCCTCAACCTACTTCTTGTGTGAAACAATAGGCAACTAGTTGAAGATCGAGAGCTCTAGGGACACTTGGTGGTTAAGACCCAACTCCACCCACACTCATAAGTCAGTCTACAAATATAAATACAAATATTGGGCAGCACAGCCCGTAAAAAGTCAAGATAGAGGGCAAAGGCTTTGGTTTTCGCAACTATTCATGTTGCACGTGTTATATTTTTCGCTCGAAAAGATGGTATGAATCTATAAAATAAAAGCGATATATACACTCACGCCTTGCATACTCGCGAGCAAGTGCATGTTTGGCTTGGTATGGCATGGCTTGGCACGAGATCTATCTGCCGATGCTGGATTTTTTGAGCAAGTTCAAAGAAAAGTCCGCGAATTGGGATGAATTTTCGTGCCGTGCTTCAAAGGCAAATCTATTAATTTGGATGAAGAAAAAACCAACGACCTTGCTCGCAGACGTGCACACGAGTGTGTAAAATGTCTAAATTCGCATGCATCTACTCCATTTAAAAGAACAAACTGATCCCTTCGCATACTTCCCCACCTCCGTGTGTCTATCACCAGCCCCAACAATTGATGAGTCGTTAAACATTGTTTAGTACAAATAACCCATCATCCTAAGTGCTTCCCATTTATCTGAAAATAAAACAGCTTCTAATTATAAATAAGAGAATTTTTCCAAAGGATATACATTATCCCCGTGTTAAGCAAACCCTTTCTTCCGTTATATTAATAAAATTTGTTAAACGAAAATAATAATTTTCTTTATGCTTCACCACCTTTATCTTCAATGTACACTCGGTCCATTATACATACCAGCAAGACGTACCACATTAATTGTATGCGTATATCCTTTATTATTATGTACAAAGAAAAAATAAAAATAAAAATAAAAGGACCAATATCACGTACACACACACACCCCCACAAAATATTCAACTTTAATTATAATAAACATTTGGGATTTGTCCAAATTGAGGTATGCATTTTAAACGAACATCATACTCACCTAATTATTATATATATCTATGGGAGGTGTCCTTGGTGGTATAACATGGAAATCCTTTTGCTTCTTCATTTATGTACGTATGTACACACAGAATCTTTTGAATATCTCCTTGTATGCCTCATGATTGTGTGTACGAATCAGTGTGTTTGTGTAGCAAAAAAATAATTAAATTTCTTCTTATTTACTTAAGTTGTATCCTGTTTACTTATTTGGAATTATTGTTTTATGTAGAAAATGTTGATTACTTCTACCCTGTGAGATACCTGTAGAGACGAGCTTCTGATAAGCGATAAATTCATCTGCGAATGCAAAATAAACAAAAGCCCGGAACTACAGGGTAGGTCACGGGAGCGCTTTATACGTTGCGAAGATTTAAGTTTACCTTCAGCTTTCTACAATACTTCCAAAGGGGATACACTTAAATATAAACTATTTTCTCATTCACCGTCTTAAAAAAAATTGCTTTTCCAGAGTCGTCAACGTCTATAAGTCCTGTAAGCAACTGGTGAATCTGACAGGAGGATGGATCCATTACAAATCTTTAAGAAATTAATTTCAATCAATCAATAGAAAAACTTACACAACTTTAATGAATAAATTTAGATTTAATGTTTTTTTCAACCCTTTTAAGACTGACATTGATTAATGTGATCTGTTTAAATTAATTTTGAAAACTTATAATATTCAAAATTGTAAATAAATTGATTTTACTAAGGAAATTCGTGAAGCCTTGAATGTGGCAGATGTAATTTATAAAAATTGTAAAAGTCCGGAATGGAGAATAAAATCCTTCAAGTGTTATTTTTATACAGTAGTCAGTGTCGAACACTGAACTAACCAAAATGCCATAAGCTGAGATAATCTAAGCAAGGTCCAACTATCAAATTGTTTGTGCATAAGCGGAAGACTTCGCATGATACCCTCTCGAGGGGTGGACATTCTGTTTCATCTGACATCCGTCGACATCCTTGGAACGCAATCGGTAGCTAGATCGCAGTGATTTTGACGGTGCCTTCATTCTTGACAATTTCATAATCTCCCCAGGAAATACAGACTACAACACACTCAAGCTAACTTTTAACAAAAACTACCTAGTAGCCCAGTCCTTCCAAGTCATTCTGAGAGGAATCTATTTTTACACCGATGAATCAAAAACAAATGATAGGTAGTTGGAGGTTTTTTTTCTTTAATCTGAGTCTGTCCTTGCGTCTTTCAAAACAAATCTTATCTTGACTAAAGAAAATCGTGACACATGCATCTTTTCAGACAGTCCAGCAGCAATCAAATCCTTGAAATAATTTTCTGTAATCTGAATAGCAGCTCGAGATTGCCTATCGTCTCTCACAGAGATGACGGAGTCAAATAGGTTCTGCATGGCGCTATAATTCGATGTGAACAGGGATCTCAACAAGCCTATCCAGCTAGCACGATGCTTAGCCAGCTGTATTTAGTTGTGAATGACGAGTTCTCCCTCCACTTTTACGAGGTCGTTCTCTTCTGGTGGACACGCAAGGGCGCATTCTCATATTTCTTGTCAGTTTAGCTTTAAGACGCAGAAAGAGGGTCACAAGTGGTTTTCACATTGGATACAGGGTTGCTAGTTTGGCCGTGCAATTGAAGAGCTATTGCATACTGTGCGAGGCATTCCTGCAGTCCATTCTACATGCACCAGATGTGCCAGGTAGCTGTTAAGCAAACGAAACCAGCCTGAGTATCATTAGCCTGGGACTACGCATCTGTTTGCTTTCCAAGTTAGCAATGGAAGTTGAGCAACTACCGAACCGATTTTAAAAAAGTTCATACTTCAGCACCATACATGTGTGTTCGCTTGTGACCCGACCTGTGCAGGTTCGAGCCCGGTCAGGGAACAGCAACAGCCACCGAAAACAAAGAAAGAAACGAACAAAATCTGAGTTTCTCAATCCAATACACCAAAAAGTGGTTTCTGAATGGGAGTACAATAGACCGAAACGAGTTTGAGTGCTCCTGGGATCTGGAATTTTCCTTAAAAGAAAAAAAAAACCATAAATGCGGGACGGTAATGATAAGGGTCTTATGCAACGTTATATTTGACTGAGTCTTGCTAAATAATTGTCTCCCAAGATTGGATCTCTGTACGGATGTTGTTGGCAGAACCAAGGTAGACGAAATCCTTTGAAACCTCACAGTTTTGGGTAGTTGGTGCTGCTACTCCTCGGTATTGGTAGATAGCGTGTATTCTGCTGGGCTATGTAAGAGGGTAAGAGGTTGGTTTATGTTAAGAGACCAATTTTAAGCAGCCTCTCATTTAGGTATTCTTCCTGCCATTCACACATGATTGATCATTTCCCACATCATCTACTACCATTGAAAAGGTCCACAGGTACGGTCCAGCGAAACCAGGAGCCGCTTTGGCACCCTTTTCTACTGTCAAAAATGGGCTAGCATTTAGAAGACGGTGTGACACTACAACTACTAGTCGTTGGAAGTTGTAAAAAGTAGCTGACGTTATCTGAAGTCTAATGCTATCCCAACTACATATGTTCAGGCATCATACGTTGAAATGAGCAGCTCTTTACGTTTAACAGTCGAGCTTCAAATGGTCAGAGCCGAAGTTTGTCCTTTAAAAAGTTCGCACAATATCGTGGCTATAATTGACTGCTCAACCATATCTAGGTAGTTGCTATGTGAATTAGATTATAAAGGCTCCTACTTTGAGGCACAGTAAATCGGTTAATCTCAAGCATTGTCTGCTGTTACATATATCGTTGAGGTTGAAGGTTTTTTTTGTCCAGATTTTGGCATTGAACAGTCTTCATCCTGAAGATCATAAGAACGATTTTGATAGAGCCTCGGAGTTTGTCGAGACACGTATGCATATTTGGCTAAAGCTGTTGAAAAAATGGCTTCAATGCTAAATCCTGGTCACTGTCGACGTTGTAAGTAGTTCTTTCTGCATATCCATTGTATATCCTGTATAGAGTGGTAGTAAAGACTGCCTATACTGCCCAAAGACAAGCTTCACTTTTTGATTCTCAAGACATTCCGGATAATGGTCCAAGACTTTCGAATTCTCCAACTATCTCTACATTGAGGCTGATACCATCAATTCGAAATACCACTTGACTTGTTTATAGGTACATACTCACAGTTTAAGGATCAGGCCGTCCAATGTCAGTAACCATCAAAAGCCAGATCTCACTTTTAAAAGACATTCAGCTTTGCATACCCTAACTGCTGCAGCAAAGTTAAAATTCTAGACACTCCCTCGCTGGTCTCATCTCATTTTATCTCTTGCCATGCCGCCTATAGTTAAGAGAAGTTCCCTCTGCCACTAACGATAGTCTAAACTAGATGGAGACCAACTTCTAATCGAAGTACTACGCCTTTGGTAGACAGACATACGTAGACTCAGATGCCGCCTTGAATACTGAAAACCGATAAAAGAAAACCTGTGTAAGGAGCTTTTAAAGATCTTCCTTGAAGTGTGTTTGTTCCAAAAGAACACTCATGAGTCTTGCACATTTCATTCAAGAAAATCATTTGCTGACAAGGAAAATCAATTATCCTGCAAGAGCACTCAAAAATATTTTACATTTTGTCCATAAAAACAGTTCCCTGTTCCCTGCAAGATTGATGGAAAACGCAAACTTTTCTTTTAGTGCACAAGACTACATTTTATGTGTTGCAGATAATCAAATTTTACCACACGAAACACCCGCTGCAGCTGTACAGGAACATATATGCGAGCGTTCCACCGTTAACCATTAAAAGGATTTACGAGCTCTCCAAAGAAAATTTCCAGTAAAATTGTACACATTTCCTATTTTGTAACAGTTGTTTGGGTCTTGTTAATCCGCTTGTTCCGACCACAAATTTACCACTGCCAAATGCACACAAATGCATGCTTCGCGAATTTCCAAAAGGACGAACATAGCTGTTTAGCTGAATTTATGTTTGTTTTTGGGTTGTTTTTGGCAGGAAATTGTGTCCTTCCTTCAAACAATGCCCCAAAATGCTTGTTTGCTTGTTACCATTGCTGTTGGACTTTTGGTTAAAATTGAAACATTGCTTTCGGCTAAATTGGTGTTTGGCTGGCTATGCCGCAGCGTGTACTTAACTATCCAATAGTGTCACGTTCTGGTCTATGTAGGTGTATAGGTACAAAACGAATACAACCAAAACAATCTAGGTAAAGTGGTTGTCACTCCTGCTAATCGACAATGATTTACTTTTGACAGCGAGAAGAGAGGGTGTTTTCTGAATAAAATCTTTAATCCGATTTTTATGGAATAAAATGGGGGTTGAAGTATTTGATGTGTATATGTGTGCGCCTTTGTGAATGAAGAAAAATTAGTTGCGAACAAGTAAAGAGAGGGGAAATAGGTAGATAAGTACCTACAGTTCCAGGGCAAATAAGAAAACAAGTAGGTACCCGTATCTTAGTTTGCTTGGAAGTAATGGTGAAGGAATATAGAGTTTTCTTGTTATTTTTGTGTACCACAGGATATAAGATGGAGACAAGCGACGACATGACATCCTGTCAATTAAGAGTCAAAGTTTCCGTTCAGCTTTTGAATTCATTGTTCTGGTTTGGTCGCCGTAGCTTAGTAGTTAGTGCATTGAACTGCTAAGCGAGAGAATACAGGTTCGATCCCCAAAACCACCGCTGCACCACCTCTTCGCCGGCATGATAATTTGTCATGAAAAATGTCAATCTGCCGTTCGGAGTCGGCAATAAAATTGTTCGTGTGAGAAATATAACACACCCAACATGAATGGTTTTGAGAAGCTAGGCCTTGGTTCACTATGAGCTGTCACACCAAATATTTGTATTTGTATGGGTGAATGCTTCTCCTTTTTGGTTAAATCGTCGACTTTTTTATCATTTCGCAAAGGAAACGGCTTGGACTTAGACTTTACCGTGGTCAGTGCGTAGGACTACTAAGTAAGTTCACTAACTTCAAGTCAACAAAACAGCCAGTCGTTGGGTCCCTCAGATAGTTCGGGGTATTATTCTACGAAACAGGGTAAATGCGACTTCAAGGCTAAGGAAGAGAAAAAGTATCATAAAGCTAGCAAAGATGGGTACACGAGATCCCAGGATGTTTTACATAGTTTCGTAGTTTGGTGATTACGTCAAAAAAAGCTTGGGAAATAGCTCAATTCCTGCAATCATTCTTTTTTTTTTTGACTTTAAGAACACATTCCACTAAAACTTTGTCTAACATGCCTAAAGACTGTCGTGCCTGCGATTGTGTAGAGTCAAATTAAACAAACGTAGATTGTGCCTAGAAATGGTTTTCAACAAAGTTTCGTGGTCATCCAACTGAAGCCACTACTCAGCCTTTTTTAAAAAAAAAGAATTTGATCAACTACCAGCTACTAACGTTCGGTCCAAAGAAAACATTACCGCCGTTCATGAAAGTGTGCATGAAAGCCCACACATCCTTACCTAGAGAATTTAGCCTCCAATGCAGAAGCTGAAAGGAGAAGACGACCGATCCTTCGTGCTGAATTTGAAAGGGAAACTAATCCACTCAAAATCTTAGCAGGTCCATTAGATTGAGAAAAACTGACTCTTTGGTGAATATTTTGGTTTAAAGGCGTAATCGGTTCCTTCATCTTCGAGGATAAATAAGGAAAAGCATCAACCATCAACGACGAAAGTTACCGCAGGATTAGATAAGGTTAGGTTAGGTTAGAGTGGCAGGCTGCAGCTTGTAGTCTTACCAGCCGGAGCTTGCTATGAAGCGCTGGAGGCTGTCTATGCTGATATCAGCCAGTTCACTTAGGTTGTGAAAGAAGCTGACTCCTAAATGTGCTCTTCTTTGAGCTAAAAAGACCGGACATGTACAAAGAAGGTGAAGAATTGTCTCTTTCCTCATCCATGCAGCTTCTGCAAAAGTCATTGTAGAAGAGACCCAGCCTATTGGCGTGCTTGCCGTGTCCCGTTATGACACCTACTAAGGAGCTTATGAACAATCTATTCTATCTGATGAGACAGTGAGTGCATTTAAGATCCAGCTTTGGCCCAATCTGCTAAGTGATAAGGCAATTGTTACCTTCTGTCCATTTGTGATTGGCGATGTCGATAGCGTTTCTTTTTAGTAGCAATTTGCAAGTGGCGAGAGGCATGCTTAGATTCCCCTTTGCCAGAAGAATTAGTAGAGTTGTCCCTTCATCAGCCATGCAGTTGCTGTCCCTATGTCCCGGCACCTATATAAGGTGTACCGCTTAATGATTTGAAATCTATTTTGACTTCATTTGCTTGGACCTAACCAGCATATTCATCCAACAAGATGACGCTACATGCTACAGAGAAAACTTCAAAGGTGTCATAATTGGTCTCAAAAAATAAGTCATTTGACTCTGTCAGACTTCTTCTTATGACGAAATGTCAAATGGTTTGTCTTGATACACTTATGAACAAAGAATAATTAAGTGGAGAGCTCAAGGATAATATGAGATTAGTTTAGCCCTTGGCTGTGTATACCTGCGAGATCTTAGATTTGACTTCTGACCGATACTGATCTACTGATCTGTTTACATGAAAGTATTGCAAAGGCCTTTAGAAAATCAAATCAATTTTCTTAAAGGAATGTTAAGAATGTGCTTGAATATCACCGAAGAAGAGCGTCAGAATGACCAAAGCTAACTATTTAGACTATTAAAGGATCAAGAGAATAATTGTTGTTCACTGAAGCCTCAATTTACGTTTCAAATAGCTTGAAATTGCACTGACACCACACCGCACCACACTTTAGAAAGTTGGCAAAGCAGCTTGGGCTGCAGAGTTAGTACTGAATGCTGTAAAGGATGACATTGATAATCTAGGTACATTCACATAGTTCTGAAAGCCTGGAAAAAGGCTTACAAAAAACTGAATTACTCTGTGAAACTGTGTAGCAATTCTATTCAAAACAGGGTCACATTGTTATTTTCAAACAAATTTTTGACAAAAAACTTAAGCAACTTGTCAACCCATTTTTAAATTCGACTTGTATGGCAAAAAGTCACCTTACACCGTGTTTTGTGTGAAAGAAGGGTTGATTCTAACAAGTTCAAGTTTTAAGAGTTAACAAATTGACATTAGTTCTTCTCCTAATGCCGACTAAAAAGTGCACATAAATTATCGAATAGAAACTCCATATTTCAAAAACCATCGATTTGACACAGTCCTGACAGTCACTAAGTCACTTGAATCATATAAGCCTCAACAGGACAGGTGGTGTAGTGTTTAGAATTTATTTTTAAGTACCATACTTGAAAGTATGTGCAATTATTTCCATCATGCAAATTTGAATCTCTTCGGAACCTATAAGTAACTTGTTATCAAACGTAGATAACATTTAATTTACCCCGACAGCTTATTACTATACGTACTAGCTCTTATTGATTGTTCCAAAAATCAAAGATTAACATTGCCGTTTGAGGTCATTAATTTTAATGGTGAATTCAGATCGCGTACGAACGCGAAACGCGGACATTATAGTTATTGTCCTGTCCTCGTGGCAGTAGTTATAAATGAAATCATAATTAATTGTACCCACAGGAGGCGGACATTCCGATAAACACACTCACAAATGATGTCCTTTGAATTTATGGCTAATTATAGAGAATTAATATTCAAATAATAATTCATTTGCTTTTGTGTATAAATATGATGTATGTAAATTACTAATTATTTAAGTAATATATCTGTAGATATATGTATATGATATTTGATGTTTTCCATTTCGACTTGAGCAATCAATTAGTCTTAAATATGTGGAGGACATTTTTTTAAATTGACTCTGCCACTGGCTTTTGAGGCACTGCGATCTTTAAGATCTATTGTCCCGGAAGCCTGTTAGACAAGGAAATCCTCGATCTTCCTAATAAAGTTGAGGATGTCTCCAGTCGAGACGATTTTTATGTCTTAATATCCTTACAGGAAACGCTAATCCTGATGTAGCAGAGAGACACGCACTCATACAGTTCGTCTTCTGTTGATTCATCTTCCTCTAGACAAAGTTTACATTTTTTTTCCTGAACTAGTCCTAGAAACATGCAATGTGGTCTTGGATCTAACAAAAAACAACATGGTCATCCTTCACTGGACTCCTGCACATAGTGGATTTACGGGGAATGAAAAAGCCGACTCACTGGCAAAAGACGGTGCGTCAACAACATTCCACGGACCTGAACTCTTCTGTGGAGTAAGCAAATCAAATTCTCGGCATGCAAGAATTCACAGAAGATTGGCTCAACACACCAGGACAAGCAGCTTTTTCCAATTCCGTCACAATTGTGAATCTTGATAGGAGCAGCCTTTAGAGCACTTACTGGATTCCTCAGTCGACACTGAGGTATGAACCTTATAACAGATTCTAGCTGTAGACTCTGTCTTAAGAGTGAAGAGACTTCTCCAACTTCAGTGCCTCTGTGTCCTGATACTCATCAGAGTTGAACTTTGTTTCGATTTGATAGATTTTTAAGGGTTTTGAAGCAAGCAGTAACAGCTTTTGAGTTGCAATAATGAGAACTCAGTACTTTAACCGCTATAAGGCGCTGGAGCCTGTCTATGCTGACTAGAGTCCTTATTTGATCCATCAGTGTTCCACACGAATCTTTTCATATTCAACAACGGACCGCCAGTTTTACAAAAAGTGCGATTCGGGATCTAGACCTCGAAGTTTCTACCAAAGAAGAGCGTTTTGGAAATTAAGTCGGATAACCTGCTGATCATTTGTAGCTTGGGAAAGTCAGAAAGAATAGCCAGGTGAGCCATTAGTCTGATTTTGACTAAATTCTTGTAGAACGTTGGAGATTAACTGCACTACGCATTGCGTACCTAATGGAGTAAGACAAATAAATGATTTTTAAATAATTTGTGTGCAAAAAATAAATTTAAACTCTATAGTTCACGAATATTTCCTTTTCTCCTTTTGAATCCCTTCTGAGGATTCAATTTTAATGTCCCGAAGGAGGCACTCAAATGTCTTTTGCGAACATTACTAACATCTGTATACCCGGTCCATTATTTTTCAAATACGACTGGGAACACCTAAAGTGTTTTGACTTAAGAGTAGTGTGCTGACGGTTCAGGAACATGAAGACATTATAAGGCAGCTGTTTCCAGAATTTTAATCCATTTCTGACCCTTTCTCACTCCTTAGTTGGTTACAGGATGTATTTTAGCACATCCATTGATTTTTAATAAATATTTCAAATGCATTTCTTTAGTTGTTGACCAACAAAATAGATTTAAATTATTTTAGACATTTTTAATTGCAACTTAAATTTATTTCAACATAAATGTTTTAATGATGATTTTAAAGCAAAAAAGACATTAACTATTGTATTAAATAATTTCGGTGAGAAAGAGAAAGAGACTATTTGGACATATGTACAAGTACAACTGTTTTCACATCGTAAAATGGACGCAATAAAAGAAGGAAAGTGGATGCCATGGAAGAGTGAAATTTAATTTCATTCTTCTAGTTGAATTTCAACGTTCCTAAAATAAATGTTATTCCATGGAACTACTACTATTGCATCTGCAAATGTAATAGAAAAAGTATAATGCAGTTGTCAAGTGTATGAATTTATGTGAAATAAAATGAAAATCAATTTAGATTAAAGTTGTAGAACATGAAAATGGTGTGTTATCGTTTTGCATTAAAAAGTGTTGCCACTTTGTTGATAACACATTGTAGTGAATGCGAAACGGTCCTATTGTAAAAGAAATTTAAATAACAAAGTCCCTAGACTACTGGAAACCAAGTCTGAAACTGGTTAAGAACCATAAGAGAATTGATCGGCATAAAAAGTAGTATAAGTCCTGAAAATTGCTATAAACTTCTAAAAATCTGATCGCCCTCAGTTAATTTTAAATACGTACTCGCTTCAAGGAATCGACTTGTATGTGAGGCAGGACAATGAGTCCTTCTTAGCTCTATTTCACTAGGATAGATCAATTCAAAGCTTGTAGGTAATACAAATTTTATTTTTCCAAACCAGGTCTAAGATTACGTTGATGCGTAAAGTCTCATGAGCATTACTTATCAACTTTTAAGAACTCCAGCGATGGTTTTTTCTCAAAAATTTGGCAGTGAATTGCATTAGAGTAAAATAGGACGCATTCTACAAAAATCGTGTCCTACTTATGGAAATTGCCTGAGAAATCTACAAATCCATCCGTTAAAGAACGACTTTGTCTGGTACACTCACGGTTTCAAGATGGAGATAGGATTTGTGTGAATAAAACTGCATACGTTTCTCTATCGACCTGGGTGAATGGAAACCTCCGCAAAAACCTGGTCATTCTACATTGAATTGCAGCCCTCAATCCCTGTACTGGTATATTTGACTGCATGTGCCTTAAGATTCACTATGAGGGAAATTAGTAATGATTGCCTCTTAAAGAAGCATCTGCATACTTAATCTGTCACATCAACGAATTCATTTTCTGGAGTTAGTAAGATCTTGTAGAAATACAAATGAGAGGACATAATGGGCTTCGTTAGTTTTAACCAACTATTGAAAGGAACGCAATGGATCCTTGAAGATCCGAGTGAAGGCTGTATCATCTGGCATGCAAGTGCCCCTGCAACTCGCCGACTTTTCTTGTCCATGTTTCCTTTTCATCGAAAAAACGTGGGCATTCGAAGAACAGGTGCTCAACGTTTTCAATAAATTCAATGCAGTTTGTGCTTTCGTAAGGATGATCGAAAATACAAATGTCCCAAAGAAACAGTGTTAAATAGTCGTCCATGTCGTCTTTCGATTCGATCCAGGGAATGATTTTTGGTAAGCGTTTGTTTTCGCTATCAAATCTTCTTCTATAGCTGCTTTTCCTAAAATCCTAAAAGGTTTGCCATCTCAGGTATTGGGAACTGTGATACATCATTATACATCACATTGTACAGGAATAGTCCCAGCTAGATCTTGTAACAACGTTTGTATTGATAACTAAGAATTAACTAGTCTTTCCCACTAGTTTCCTTCCATGCAATGTTATCAAAGCTCTCTGTACAGCCAATTACCATTCCATTCAACTCTTTTTACAAGGTTGGCCCCTTTCCCAAAAAACTAAGAAGATTCTTTGCCTAACTGAATCAAAGTGCAAAAACTTATCTCGTTTTGAATGAAGACTTATGCTTTTCGTATAACTTTGAGTACATCTTTAATGGCTGAATGCTTTAGATGCTTTTCTATTGTTTTAGCAGCTCTATAAAGCCATGAAATTAGAACTAAAACTCTTCAATTAACTAGCGTCCGGCATACCAGTTTTACGATGGTAGTTTGATGGTGATGATATTATTCTAACTCGGTCTCTGTCTCATCTTGAATTTTACCCATTGCCAACAACACAATATAATTTTTATTGTTAAAACATTTAAAAACACTAAAGTGGCAACATTTTCATCTCATTTTACACGGAAAAAAAAAAAGAAATTAATTTATCTTTTCCATTCTTCGACTTTGACTGTATAGAAAAAAATAAAGTAACCAGAACTATGAAACGTAGATACCATTTATATCCGTAAGATAAATTGTTGTTTCGAACAACCGAAGCGCCATCTATCTAGCTACTATATATCTTTCCACTGTTTGTCCTCCACAATTGAACGAGATAAGCAGCACAGTAAAACAACTCTGCTGCTGTTGTTATGATGCGATTCAGAAGCAAACATCGGAAACAAGAGCGCAGGAGAAGAAGAACAACAACAAAAAATAGAAGGATGCCAATCCTGAGTTTTTGCAGTAAATGCTTTATCAGTGGAGAGTTAGAAATACAACAGTAAAACCAAAATCAAATTGGTCTATGGTGGGTGTGACGGGTGGTGGTAGTAGTGGATATTTTATTTTTTATCCTTGTCGGTCCAACTCTACATAACCGGGGCAAGGGTCGATGCTGGTACAAGAATGTGACGCAGACATCTACCATAGCACGCATCCGCCCTCCATCCGTCGCATCCTATAATGGAAGAGCAAATAAAACAAAAATAACGCAAATTATATGCAAATTTTATACTTCTTAAGGGTATTCTACGAAGGATGTGAGACGGAATGCCTCGAAGGACATGGTAAAATAATTCTAACCGCAGAAGGGTGAGATGTAGATGACTTGCATATACGTGGGGATGATGCCTAGTGGACATTCTCAAACACAACCGATTTTTACTGTCACACACACAATGAAAGGCGTATCTGTTCATCGGTAGTTTCATAATGAAAATAAATTCTAGAATCATGTTAACCCGTGTTTGTTTTTCCAGGGTGTACTCACAGATGTGTATGCATCAGACAGAAAGTGCAGCAGGGCGTGTGGTGGAGGTAAAGTGAGATTTTAATTAAAAGTTCCTTAATGTAGCAGTTAATACGGCGATTAATCCAGTATGGGCGCAAAGTTCCGCAAACCATTTAACTTTCACAGCGATAAAGAGCATAGTTTATGCTTTAAAAATGGCGGCGAGGGAAACTTTTTTCCAAATTAATACACGAACACATGGATTTTGTGAAATTAAGCTGCCAATTGAAATTAACGCCAGCGACACGTATGTTGTCATCTGGCGCATGCCTGTCACATTGGCATCGAGTCTTTGAAACAATTAATCTCTAAAGATAATCCTAGAAAATCCCATCCAATGCGCATATGCACAATTTACAAATTTTTATGCACACGAATGCATTTTTTAAAAAAAATTATCCGGCATCAAGCTCAAGCTCAGGTTTATGTAAAAGTTGGTACAATGCCAACGAATTGTCACGATATTATGAAAGCGAAGGGAAACGGACTGCGGTTGGTTGGTCATATTTCATGTTCGAAGTGTTACAATAGAAATGTCAGTAGCAAACTTATGGGTTACAGTGATGGGTGGCATGAGATTACCTACATGATCTGCTAATGGAAGCAAAAATTGGCAAGGAACCAGGGAAGATGGATGTTATTGAATCTTTTGGCAATAAAACTGAACTAGTTGGCTGATTATAAAGATAAAGTGGTCGGCATAGGCATAGACTGATGCAGCATCTAATTTTGCTGGCTAATTCAACAAAAAAAAAGGAGGCAGAAGCCAGACACTTTAAGGGAAAAAAGTGTCCTTTGTGATCTGATTTAAAGGAGCAGTGATATAGCTGCAGTGCATTATGGAAGCTATTGATCCCTTATAAATGCCTAATTGACTAAATGTAAAACAAAATCTTAAATTTAAGAATAACTCTTTTGGAAGGACTTTCGTACTAAATGTTGCTCCCCACAAGTTGTCGAATTGTTAACGTTCCACAGACGACATTGACATCATAGGCAGAACGAAGCGACAAGTCACTGGCGCCTTCGCAAACATCAAATCAGGATCTGGTTGTAAACGAGGAGAAGATAAAATGTATACTGCCCACGAACACACATCGAGTTGCAACAACCAGATGTTGTTGACTAGAACCTAACGATGAACAACTATAACTTTGAGGTAGTGAAGGTTTATCGAGCAAGGCCAACAAAATCAGCACAGATATCCAACATTGGATATTGGACTCATCAATTGCTGTAACTTTGACCTTAGGAGGCAATTATGCACATAGCCCCTTTCAAAAAGAACGAAGGAGATACTGTGCCAGACCCATCTTGGTGTATGGTGTAGAAACATGGACTTTGTCCAAAGCAGATGAAACTGCACTCGGAATCTTTGAGAGAAATGTTCGTAAGTTCCATTTAAACCTATTTGTATCTGCAATGACGGTGTATTGGTATAGGAAGATTCAACCAGATTCATATAGTTCGAACAACGTGTACAACAATTAAGGTGGGGCTCAAGTAGAGAAGATGATACTGGAACATCGAAGAGTCTTCGACTGAACCCCTGACGTAACATGCAGAAGGGGACGGCCTCATCTTCAGTGCAGAAGTAGAGGGTGCGCTCAAAAAAACTCAGCATATGCAACTGCAGAGAGCTAGCTAAGGGTCATGCTGGCGGGAAGTGGTTGTTGGTTGAGGTCTTGGTTCACCTCAAGCTGCAGAGTCACCTAAGTAAGTAAGGAAGTAAGCAACGCCGGATGCGTTATGTACAATTATATGCAATGTAGGCTTCATCCATTCGATTCTGCTGTAAGGAATTTGTACAACATTCAAGGAGTAAAGCGAAAGGTTCTGCAACATTTGACACTGACCCCGGTTCAAGTCAGCGAAGCAACTAAACGTTCTTTGTAGCACCACCTCTCGACAGGCGATGATTTATCTCCGAGAGTATGATATAGCATTTCAATCCGCCGTCCGAAATGAGCAATAAAACTGTAGGTCCCTTCCATTCGTGCGAAAAATATAACACGCACCACATGAATGGTTGCAAGGAGCCAGGCCTGGGCTCTCGAATTTGAACTAGAAACAACTTTTTCCCACGCCAGTTAGTACTTGCTGAAATAGAAATGCGCATTTTCTATCAGAATTGATGAGCTGGTCCTAATGCATTCTACTGCGGAGTATTGGTCCCGGTATGGAGTAGAGGCACACTTAAAAACAAAAGCCTTAAACCTACACAAACACATTGTCTGATCATATTTTCCAATACTGTTCCTCCCAATCTTATACTCCTACCCTGAAACATATGCACTATCAATGAACTGGATGTGAGCAGCAAAATCGGAAAAGCAACAGCTGCGGTCAGGATGCTATCCAAAATCTGGAAAAGAATCTTTTACACCGCTAGAACCAAGTTGCTACAGTTCCGTTCCAATGTGGAGTCAGTATATACTTAGAAAATAAGCCTCAAACATTCCCAAATCGGTGTCTAGGTCTACGTATCATGCTAAGGATTTTATGGCCAAATCGTATCTCGAACGAGAATGGATCAGAAACCAAAATGCATCACTCTAAGCAAAAGAAATCGCAGTGGATCGGTCACATCTAATGCAAGATCGAGTATAGGAAAGCTTTAAACATTCTTTTTGCGTAGTTAAAAACCAAACTTCCAAATTAAAGTTTTCGGCAGCAAGAAAGCTTTAAGATATAAAGGTCAATGATGTCATCCATCTAATGCGAACAAACACACGAAATCTTTGCCACATGAACACGATCGAGTAAGCTTAAGAATGTTATAAGCACTTCTGATCAAACATGCGTTTTATATTCAAGTTTTGGACGAATGTATGCCTTAAGGGTCGTAGCTAACTCTGGGGGATTGAGGAAATCAAGGCATCTAGCACCACCACCTTTAGCAGCATCCATAAAAAAAGGCCTGGACGATATCAGTATAAGTTGAGAAAGCGGTAGAAATACATCTAGGGACCTTCAGTTTTATTGCTGACTCCAAACGCACTCTATCGAAAGCTTTGAAGATGTGTAATACCACTATTCTGGTTCAACTTGTCAGACAAGAAGATCTTTAGGTGCCGTGTAGAACGTTGTTGGCCTAGTAGCTGGTTAGTTTCGAGATAACTCGGAAGAGGCTAAGACCTTAGAAAAGACTGACGTCAAAGCTATGATCCGAAAATGTGCCTATAGAATAAGAAAAATGGAAGAACTTTCGCACAAATTTGGCCAAGGTAGATGAACACCTCTTCAAAACAGGGGAAGGGAAGCAATTCCACCTGGATCTGACGATTGTTTGCAATGAAGATCTTTGAACAGTCCAGCTATTGAATGAGTTCTGAAAAATCAAGTTCATGAAAGGGAAGACTTAAGGTTTCCAAACCTGAAACAATGTTGAAAATTAAGACCTATTTCCTGACGATCGAAGTTATAAAAAAAAAAACTGTCAAGGCGCGCGAAAAACTATAAGACTCCAGAAAGCTATTACAACACGAAACCACTTTATTTTTCTAATATTTCTGATTCGCAACATTTTTGCCTCTAAAAGTTGCAAAATCTTCATTTTTGTCACAAAATTCCAAAAATTTAAGAAACATAATACAAAAACCGAATACGACTTCAGGTCATATACAACTAGATAAAATAATTCTTTTATTACAAGATAAGACCGAAGACGGGACCCTTTACCCATTTAACAGATACAAAACCGTCGCACAATTTCAAATGTAATTTTAGCTGACATTCATTTTATGATCCCATTTAGGAAATCGCATTTTCTAAATTTTATTACTTTACGTTATGCTTTACGTACGCATCCTTGAACATCGATTTCTATATAATTTTTGACAGCGACAAATGCATTTATTACTTTTTAAGGGAAAAACACCTTTATAAACACGGATTATATTAGATTTTTATTACTTTTTATGGTCGGGATATAAACACAATAGAAAAGGATATTTCCTACACCATCACATATTGAAAAAATTAATTTTTTAAATCAAAAATATATCTTACCAACAATTAACCGTCTCAAATTAAATCACTTCACTGTATAGAAATATCCAAAAGAATTGCAATTGCAATTGCATTAGCAATATTAAATATTTATAAAGCCCAGTCTCACTGGCCATTTTCTTAATTTGGAAACCTCTCTCACACTTACTCAGAGTTAAAAGTGAAAACGATGAACAGCAACGGTGGCGGCTACTATCGACGATGACAACAATGACGAACTTCTCTTAACCAGACACTGAGATTCATTTTAGATCCAAAGCCGTCCACATCCCAGCTCCAGCGGAAAAAGTTCACACACCAACAGGGAGAATTGAAAAGGCAGCAAGAAGCATTCGCTTTGAATGGATTAGGCATTTAGGTCCATCATGAACAAAAGGGGAAATTCACTCACAAAACCCCAAGCGAAATTTATCCCCTTAAAGGATTCCTGCGCACGCATCGTTTACATAAGAAGACACATCTAGTCGTTGCTGTCGTAGCTCAGAGATACATTTGGATTCTGCGGATGACGAGAAGCAAAAGTAACAAGGGGTAACAAAAATGCAACCCACACCATTGCATTATGCAAATTATGGACAATAGGGTGTCGACCGGAATTGTACAACTATTGTAATACACCGGCGGCATCACTCTCTAGATGGAATCTGAAGCTGAATCTGAATCTGAATCTGAATTTCAGTGTTCAGGCAGAATGAAAATTTATTGTCCGGATGATTCTTGAACGAAAAGTGCAGACAACTCTTAACGCAACCAGGAAGGGTGGCATAGACATTAACTGTGTAAACGAAAACACGTGTAAACGAGCGGCCATTTTGAACCAACACACTCAAACTGGCTTTTCGATTTGGTGTTTGTAGCAAGGATAATGGCAAAGTGGCTACTACGCGTATATGCACACAGGAATCACACTTCTGTGGTGTTGAAATTTTAACAAGCAAGGGATGAAACCACCCCTAGTGGCAATGGCAGTGGCAGTCAGTGGATTATGCACTTCCAGCTTGTGACAGGGGAAAATTTAATCAATATAAACTCCGTTAGTCCTCTTGCCTCGAGTGTAAGGATGTATGAGTGAATATGACAAGGAGGTGGTTCGTACTAGTACACTACCGAACCTTATTGCTGTTCCCTTATTATTTTGCTTTGTTACAAAGGTATGTTTTTACCGCTTGTGTCTTTTTTTTTTTTTTTTTGTTTTTTTGGCGGAAAGTTGCAGACAGAATATATTCTACCGAAAATAAAAAGGACAACGATGATGATGCGATGAGTACACAATAAAATGAAAATGGGAGAATACCTACGGAAACACTTCGTCCTTGTGTGTTGTGCTGATACTGCGTTTGGGTCGTTATTTCGTGCAACACAACACACGTCACAACACAACACCATATGGAAGTAGTTTTGACCTCTTTCAGTTCAATTTGGCTGCTGGTACATCACCTCAGCGTAAACGGATGTCTGAAGGAATGGGCAAATGTGTTAACCTTCATCGCATCCTTGCGTAGAAAACTACACAAACATGACCTTTTTTCCTATTTTTCTCAAAAACCACTAATTGCACACTACCGGAATTCTCTGACTTTTTCACAATCTTAATTTTACGAAAAAAAAAGAAAGGAAATCCCCATAATAAAAATGTTTATAACGGTTGTTATTGAGAAAATTACGTTGTCTACCCTCTTGTATAGATTTCTACGCATATGAATAATTAGTGCATTTCATATTAAAAGTCATTTGCATTTAGTCTTTTCGCAAGTGAACTTCGTGGGTACATACATATTTGTGAACTAAAAAAAACTATGTCGAAACCAAGATATCTGACAGATGAAGAAACGGACGCATTTGTGAATGAAAGTGATGGTGATGATTGTGATGATAGTGATATTTCTGGAGACAGTGATGACGATGACTTATGTTCAGACGATAGTGATTCTGACATTGAAGAGGAAGCGAGTGAATCAAATGAAGCAAACGAATCAGTTGTTGAAGGTGAAAATATGGGTCCATTGCTTGTTTCGAAAGACGGTATTGTGTGGCAACCACAACCATTTCAACATCAAAGTGGCAAATTGCGGAATGAAAATGTGATTTCTCTTCATCCTGGAATAACAAGATATGCAAAAGCTCGTGTTGCTGATATCAAAGATGCTTTTTTACTTTTCTTCCCACCACAAATTGAAAGTATTATTTTGAAACATTCGAATGCGTACTCACAAGTTATATACGGTAAGGACCACAAACAAATCGATTCGAATATGTTGCAAGCATATATTGGTGTTTTGATTTTAGCTGGTGTTTATAGGTAAGTCCTTATTGTATTCTATTTAATTTCAAATGATTTTTGACATACTTGCTTTAGGAGCGAAAAACGAAACTACAATTGATTTATTTGATGGTGAAAGAGGCCGTCCCGTGTTCAAAGCAATAATGTCGAAGAAAACATTTGAATATATGAACCGAGTTATTCGTTTTGATGACGTTATAAGTAGAAGACAGCAACGATCTTCAGATAAATTTGCTCCCATTCGTGATATATTTTATAAATGGTCCAACTTACTAACAGATTATTACAATCCACGTGAATATCTTACAGTTGATGAGCAATTACTTGGTTTTCGTGGACGATGTAAATTTCGTCAATACATGCCATCGAAACCAGTAAAATATGGATTAAAATTTTGGTTGATGGTATGTTCTTATACATGTTATGTTTGGAAGATTCAACCATATTTGGGAAAAGCAGTTGGTGCCAGCTTATGTGAAAAAAGACAAGGCGAACGTGTTGTTTTAAATCTCGTTGATGGTTTGAAAGGTCACAACATTACAATGGATAACTTCTTTTCTTCTTATGAGCTTGGTCAAAAATTGTTGTCAAAAGGCATTACAATGGTTGGTACTATGAGAAAAAATAAAAGAAGCATTCCACCAAAGCTTCTTGAATGCAAAAAAAAACCGTTGTATCAATCTACATTTGCATTTACCGACAACACAGCACTTGTTTCGTACATCGGAAGGAGAAATAAATGTACTGTATTGCAAAGCACAATGCATAACTCTATTGAAATTGAATCTGGCGAAAAAAAGATACCATCGATTATAGAGTATTACAATAAAACGAAAGGTTGGCTTATATACATTGCACCTTTAAATTTCAAGTCCTCTAATGATTTTTGTTTTCATTCAATGTAGGCGGTGTGGATACTGTTGACAAAATGCTATCTTGCTACAGCTGTAACAGAAAGACCAAAAGATGGCCAATGACTGTATTTGCAAACATGATTGACATTTCTGCTTTGAATTTATTAATTATTTTCAAAGAAGTGAATCCGAATTGGCAAGTTACACAAAAAAAAAACAATACGAAGGAATTTTCTACGTGAACTTGGATTTTTACTTGCAAAACCATATATGAGAGCTAGAAGTGGTAAACCAAGATCGGAATCATCAGCATCTTTGCTTGCAACTGTTTCAGGAGAAAGTTCACCAGCACAATCTTTAGAGGATTTATCTACATCATCTTCATCAAATCTACCAAAGCGATCAAGAAGCGTTCCACCACAAATAAAAGGCAGAGCAAGATGTCACGTTTGCTATGAAGAAAAGTCCGTCATCAAAAATCATATGTATGAGACGATTTGTTGTATTTGCACAAAAGGTGCCTGTAAATACCAACATAATCGAAACGTTTGTGTAAGATGCGTTCAAGAAAAACTTATTTGAACTTATTTACTCTTGTTTTCTTAGAATAAAATTATAAATGCAATTTTTTGGTTTAATTTAATGGAAAAAAAAAAACTAAAAAAACATCGAAAACGTAGAAATCTACGCACAAGGGTAGAAAACCCCATGGTAATTTCGAGAAGGAGTATGGTCACACGTGTGGAGGAGAATTCAAGCCATACGAACTTTATCTAAACGACACACATTTTTCTCAATTCGAGCCTATTGAAGAGACGGTACTTTATTATTAAACGGATGAGCGGAATGAAATAAGAGTTTATTTGTGAACACTTTGTGCCATTTAAAGACTGGAAGGATGTAGTTTGCAATTTCCTTAATTCTCTTTTAACCGGTGGAGCATTTCTTGGCCATGTTCCAATTCTGTTTGACTTTTCCGTAATTAAACTCGTAAAATAACATTTAGGACAAAACGAATTTAAAGGATCCATTCACTTCATTAACAGTGTCAGCCAACAGTTTACTGTTTTCCAAATCCTTAATTACGAATACAAAAACGGGTGCATAGGTGCATTCATATAGAAGGCTAGGGGCGAAGGACTTGTCTGTTTAACTTCGTGTTGTTATAAGAAAATCCCTTGTATGAAACTTTACTCCTTTGTCTATGATTTAATGTTCTTAATCAGCTAGATGCCGTGAAAGGACATATGGATGTTGTATGGATGTGTATGAGAGCAAATTGTCGTCTGAAACAACTGGCCGAGCCAATGATAGTTGGTTGGGATTGTACGCCCCTGCCCTTGGATATTTTTTTTTGTACTTTCAATATACAGACAGAATATATCATTCCTAAAGTAGATGCTCACTGATGTATTAAACAGCAAGGATATCATTGAATCGAATCCCTGAAGCATTTATAAGCATTAGTGAGCAGAAATGAGCCTTAGTTTTGAGAGGTTGTTCGAAAGTTGTTTAAGAATGTTAAGGAGTTAACCAGTTAAAATGATTCATAACGAGTTCATAAGGTGTGCTCATTGACTTTGGTTAGGGAGTTGGGCTGGTGCGAATATTGACAAACGCTGGAGCACTCAGATTGAAAAACTGGCCCATTACACCTACTACCAGTATGCGCAACCATTTTACTATGTTTCTTCGTCTTTCCGAAAAAAAAGTAGTAGGAGCTTCAGAGACAAGAAGCTTAGGTAACTAGCCGTTACCACATCAACCCTATAAATCTGCCACCTATAGTGCCATAAGTTACTTACAGTGTTTCTTGTTAAGAGACGAAAAGACTTCTTACAGATGTCGAGCTGGATCCGCATGGTCACCTCCTACAATTATGTTCACTAGAAACCCAACCGGCAATCTAAGTCTTAATCGAAGCTGTAGATAAAAAAAAACTCGACGTTGGAACCTAGCAGTAATCCTGCTGTCTCTTGGGACCCAAGCAACATTTAGCAAATTCAGTCTTTCAACTAAGAACCACTTTGGATCTATTATGGGAATTGAGCAAGGCCATAAGCCGTACCTGGCTACCGTTGTAAATGCAGATATGTCATTCCCTCCACTTTTTTTGTTTGCAATATCAAGCCGTTGCCAGCCAAAAGTATTTCATAAATCTCCTCTTGAAAACCAGACGCATGCATTCTTAAGTTGTCGCTTTCTACAAAGAATCCAGCACCAGAGACATCACTGAATTTTGAGCGATTGGTAAAAATTCTGGAGTTTGATGAAAATCAGACGTGTGAGCAGGGAAAGTCGACCGCAAATGAAGGAAGTAGTCTTTTAAGACTGGGGATACCCGCGACGGTGTAGCCGAGACAATTCGTTCTTTACAGTCTAGTGAGAAGACCAGACGATTGACGAACATGGGTTTTTATTCAAATTCCAAGCTCGATTCTAAGCTATTTATAGACTTGTCGAACACTGCTTACTCAATTGACTTCTCAAAAAGCTGGGCCTAAGGCCGACGAATGGCTTAAAAATTGACACAAGCATAGTAGTAGGACTTTCATCTAAAGAACTAGAACTGCCCAGCTCGATCAGACTCCCCGGTTACAGCAGAGATTTCCAAGCGGAGGTTTTGCCAGTAACAAGGGCTTTCCAATAAGCCTAAATGGCAACAATACCCACCAAGGGAGGGCTATAAATAACATCAAAACTTGTAAAATTCTATCGCAAAGAGGTGAGTATTCTTGGGGCGTAGAACAACGGTATTTTCTGTTGGGTTTCAGGACACGGTGGCATATCAGGCAGTGAGAAAGCTAACTAGGAGGAATCTGCTCTTGATTGAGAATAAGTCTACAAAAGCCGAGGCGAAGTTTAAAAATATCCTTTATGACAGCAAATGCATGGTGGGAATCTCCAACCACCTGGGTGACATCAACACGAGAGAAAGTAAAAACTAACTCCCTCTTGCAGAAAGAATGAAAAACCCTGTCAATGTTGGTAGACCTACTTACGGATCATAATGTGTTGAGATACCATACAAAGAAATTTAATTTAAATGATGGTGATCAAGGAGGACAGAGCCCATTTTCTTTGTGATACAAGAAATGATATCCTAGACCAATATTTCTTTAATGACACCAAAGAACTGTCTAATAAGTTGGATAGAATCAAAAAATTCAACCATACTGAGGCGGATTTTGGGCATAATAATGAGTTTACATAGAACCTAGGGAGATCAATCCGCAAACAAAGCCAAACCTGCGACGGGTAATCTCAATTTTTCGATTAAAAGAAAATGATACCTACTACGATCATAAGTAAGCTGAGTTTGAGCATGAACTTAAACCTTGTAACAGATTCAAGCTGTAGACTCTGCCTTGAAAGTGAAGAGACCTCTCTACATATCCTAACAGAATGCCCAGCTCTCTTTCAACTCAGAAAGAGAATCCTCGGCGGAGAAGTTGTCCCCTAAGTTCAACAAAAAAAGAGGTATGATTCCAAATCACTTATCTATAGACGCGGTAACTGACAACAAGCTACATTAGGCGGGACGGTGATACTGGTAATAAACCTAGTCTCTGAGCTAATTACTCACGGAAGAAATAACCGAGGATTCGAAACGCTAATAAAGCGTTGACAGGATGTGAAGTTTCTAAAAATCGCAGTACAAGACAAAAATGAACCGAGGTGTACTATGTATAGGTTGTCTTCTATCGCTAGAAAAAAAAGGGCGTATGTGATGTCAACGAGTATGAAAGGCTACGACACTCATGAAATATTGTCGTATAGCCTTTAATTCTGTTCGCAAGGAGCAAACTCTTTGATTGTATTCCAACACTCTAACAACTAAGCAACGACAATCATAATAATTCAATCTATCGCCCAAAAGCGGTTATGTACCTACATGCCACGTGAATGATTGTCCAATGAAATTGAAATGCTCGAGACTTTATCATTCCCTTTAGCAGAACTGAATACCCCTAGCACGGTGTTGAACTATGTAAATGGGGGTCCAACGGTTAGTCGTAAAAGAGTCCCTGTACTCACGTATAGCCACGACAATTCCAATTACCTACGCAAAGAACTCTGAAGGGGCCTGTTGCAGTACCTACTCGTAGTCTTAAATAAAAGACCCACAGGACCGAACTTTATGTTTCGATTAACACTCCACAGGCAGAATAATCATAAACAGACGCGAGTATAGTAGTTGCATATCCTTAAAGACAAGACCTTAGTCAAGCTTAAAGAGCCATCCTCAGCGTCAAAATTGAAAAAATTCGAAGCACTGTCGCCCTAATGACTGTAATTCAGGCTTAAGGAGACTTAAATCTTCTCAGCAAAGTGTTTGTGCTTCAAAATATTCTTTCAAAGGAGTGAAGTACTCCATGGTACACTGCCACATTGCTTCATTGGTCACCAATGAAGTCATTTACATCCGTTGAATGTTTGGAAACTTGAATCGCACAACAATCCAAACAAAACGAATCAAATTACCCACAAGAAGCTATCCATGACACAATGGAAGCAAAATTCTTCCAATGTATCGGCTGTATCCTTGAAAATGAAAAAAAAAAAAAAAACACAACACTTTCCAAATGTCAAATACAAAAAAAAAAACAAAAAATCTTTATTCTAGAAAATCGTTCGTCACTCCTCTCTCGTCCCTCTCCTCTTATAAATTTAACTCATTAAAAAATCGCACATTTAGCAAGCAGTAAATTTCAGTAAAAAAAATAAAAAAAATCTTAAACTGTCGGCACTGGAATCACCGGCTGGAACAAATTCAACCTCGCATCCGCTTGTCCTAATTTATTGGTGGCGTTACAGAAATAATCTCCATAGTCTCGCTCGGCAATGGACAGAATGCGCAGGACCGAGTTTGTTGTCTCGTGAGCGGAAGCCATGTTTGTTATACGATAATTTCCACCCGACTGTAGCTGGGCACCGTTTTTGAACCAGAAGACAGCAGGTGGTGGATATCCCTGGACACTGCATTCCATTTCGGCAGCGTGTTGGCTCATCTGGGCGACTTTGGGACGGACCACAGATATTTGCGGACGGAACTCAACTTCGACACGAATGATTCTCTCGTCCGGAAGGCCCACTCCATTGTCGGCTATACAGTAGTAACCACCCCGATCCAAACGATGGGCTTTCCTGATGTGTAGTGTTGCACCATGATGGAGATGGCCACCTGCCGGCATTATTGAATTATCCTCACGTTTCCACGATATCCTTGGCTTTGGGTATCCATCGGCATAACAATTCGCCTCGATATTCTCTCCCTCGGAGACTGTCACACTTTTTGGCGTCTTCTCCTCGGATATGATGGGCGGATGTCTCACGGAGAGCTTTAAACTCTTTGACAATTTGTCGGTAGTGGATATAAGCACTTGACACTCGTACGAGCCCATGTCGGATGCATCGATATTGGTGATTTTGAATGTGTACGTGGAGCTGGCTTTGGCTTTTGTCTCCGTGATGGTGTACCTTGGATCGACCAGAGTTAGGATGTGACGCACGGAGAGTGCCGTACCACCTGACGCCTGATCATAGGTATTCTTGTTCCAACCGACTGAATATGATTCCACATTCTCGACGGTGCAATTGAATTCCACCTCTTCGCCAACGCTGGCCTCCAGGTCTTTGGTGATGTTTGAAATAACCGGTGACTGGGTGGACACTTGGAGCACTGCCACCAAGAGCAATATAATTTTCACGAACATCGTCGGGGTAATTAGCTAAACAAAGCCTCCTTCTCACACTGGCTAACCTCGACAAACTGACGCGTTCTCAATGAGAAAAACGATTCAAAAAACTTGTTCGGTTTATCTCGTTGTGGGGCTGCTATCTCCGCTCGGTTGTTGTTTTTGTTGCAATCAAATTGATCGGAAACTGGGAGAGTGGACTTGAATCTAAAATTCTGAGGTCACTCCGTGACCGCACGAAAAATGCTGCGCTTCTCTCTCGTTCGACCGGGCGGCGTATGCTAATCTCTGCTCCGATAGACTTGTAAACAATCTGTCTTGGGAATGTGATGAGCGTTTGTCGGTGATGATTGTCGCTATCAAATGTATATAGTCCCGCTATATGCGCGGAGGGATGATAAGACACTTCTGCTTGGAAGCACAACGATGGGACTGATGATGATTTTTTATTGAAATGAAATTGAATGCGTCATGTGGCGATGGCGACTACAGCGGAAGCCGGACTGGATGGAATCAAAGTTTTGGGAGCCCGAAAAAATGTTCCCACAGTTCCCTTTGTTTGTTTATTTATTTTATTCCGAGGGTATGCGGGTGCAAACAGGAGGAATAATATAACCGATCACCAGAAACGCACACGAACCGAACCACGACAGAACTGAGAACGATGAACGCACACTGAACGACTGATAAACGATTTCGATACCAACGGCTGTTTTGCTGTTGCTTTTGCCACTACACAGTGAAGTCCTACATGCGAACGTGGAAACAGGAGAATATATGGATAGTGTGGCACATTAGCTCGCTCACCTATCCACAGGGAATTGTATGGATGTACATATGTACTGAATGTGCGGTGGGTATCCTTGGATGATTGATGACCTCTAAGTGTAGAACAAATGGTTGAATAGGTGAGAGGTAGTTTGAATGATGTGTATCCTGGTTGGCCTTGGCCTTAACTTTTCTTATTTTTGCCCAGTCACAGCAGAAGCCATAAATGCGTGTGCAGGATGTACGAGTGCGAGATTTATGTGGGATTTTATGGAGGTATGAATGAAAGTCGGCATTCTTCTTTGTTTGCATTCACACAATTTTGAATAAGACCTTGACTTTGAGTGATGACATGGGTTGTAGGGTTGCCAGGTCGAAAGGGAAGTTGAAGTTGACTAGGTATGTATAAATGAAATGGGATCCTTAATTCAAATTGTATGCTAGGAATTCCAATGTCTCATTTCAGATGATTGGTTGTTGATTTTAAAGACAGTCTTCCAATGGCTCTTTAAGGACATTTTAACTGGAAGAGACGACATGGGTCTGGTTCAGATTAAGAGGTATTTACTCTAGAATCGGAAAAATACCACCTTAACCCGATTATTTTATAGCCACTGGTCAATTCAAAGCATTTAATGCGACAAATCTGTGTCTGGCTCATACTTTGTATGATGTCCTGCAACATCAAGGGGAAGAAGACTACTACATCAAGGTGGGTAGAGACTTCCCTGAGACGAGGACAATCACATGTCCATAAAATCAGATTTTAGGTCCAGGAGCAGAAAATGGGCTGCATCAATGGGATGTGTCCAGATTACGCTGGAAGACAGATTTGTAGGCTTTGTTGGACAGTTATAGGGATGTTCAGTGTTCTGGGGCTGTTTCTTTGAACAGTCGTGACATCCTCCCTCTATAGTCGGATTTGAGCGAACGAGATAGTGTTTAAAAAGGCGGTACCATTCGGAATGGAGCTGGGCCAATGATAGTCTGTGTTACTCGGTGCTAGTGGTCGGTAGTCGTCTACCCAGCACAATGTTGGGGTGGTGGTTCAGAATGGCGATGTTCACTGCGGTGTGGTGTATTTCTTCTTCGATGTCGACATGGTCACGTATGGAGGTAGTGTTTATGTTAATGTGTGATTTGGGAGCTCTGAAAGATAACATGACGATTGATTCTGTGCACCGGAAACGTATCCCACCTTCAGCAAGGAACATAATTCCTCAGCCACTTACTTGCTTATGATGGCGCTACAGTTCAGGGTTAACCAGGCTCTTAACCAAAAATCTGCTCCAGCTAGCTGCCAATCGTTGCATACGCCGAGTTGATTGAAGTCACCCTCCACTTACGTATGCTATCATCTTCTGCGTAGACCCTCAGAGGTGGAGTCGAAGATTTTTCGGGTTGGAGCATTGGAACTCATTTGTAATTGAACAGTCCATACCGGGTTACGTTCTTACTTATCAGGCCAGCGACCCTTGGAGGGTCTGAGTCTGAACTAATGCTACTTTCCATCTTTCACGGTCTCGGGCAAGCTGCTTCCAGTTTACTAGACCAAGGTCCATACCGGCTAGTCTGCTCAAACTAAGGAGACGAGGTCTTCCCCTACTCCGTCATCACTTTGTAGTGGATTCGAAGCCCATCCATGCTGAAGTGCCTTCTGAGTCGTTGTGTTATATTTGGACTCTTCGGACTAGTTATGTGTCTATATCACTAAAATACTCACAACCAAGAGCTGGTTGTATGGCTTTGTCCACTCAACGTTTGTCCAGACGAGGCCATTCCTTTGATAATGCAGTTCAGAGTTTCCACTTTTCATCCCGAAAAAACGTATGACATCTCGGTTTCGTTGTTCTTCATTTTATTCAAAGCTTCAAAAGGCTGATAATGGTCATGAAATCTTCTAACTCGGCAACACTTCCAATTCAATGTTACCCAAGAATTTTCATTCCAACCAAGTGAACAAGATTGAGTACTACATTCGTAAGCACTCATACACATAGCCTACCCGTACATCCTGAGTCGTTATAAACGTTTATTTCGATTTCACTTACTTCCACAGCACACAAGAACAGGAAAAATATCCAAACCATAGAGAAATCCTTTTCGTCCCTTTTTACACGTTTTGATGAACAAAACGAATTGAAACGAACCGCTCTACTGTTCGGCTTAAAATGTCAAATTTTGTAATTTATTACCCGATTTTTGTTTCTGCAGGGTTGGATGGTTTGACCGGCTGATTGAATGCAATTGTAGGGTTGTTTAGCTCTCAAATTCTGTTCATTTGTCCTTATGTGTACGTATGTGAACAGTCACGTATGATGGAAAAGAAATTGAACCGACATAGTTAACCCCATTTACACAGAACGTTTCATGGACAGAAATAATAATAATTTATTGATGAATCGATAGTCATGCTATGCTGTGGGGATTATGTTCATTTTAATTCAAAAGGTGAATTTAGATAGCCATAGATGGATAAAAGGGAGCACTTTCACATTGACAAGCGAAATATGTAGGACAAACAACATGTAGCAGGAGCACTTGCAGGATAGATCACATTCTGATTAGTTATTTATCGGTTGCATAAAAGCCTTAAGACGTCTTAAGATCCATAAGAGGATGAAGGACGTTTCCATTTCAAAATTTAACTAGCAAAGGAAACTGGATTTTCTTGAAAGGAATTCAGCAAAAAAAATACCACAACATCTTTGGCGAATTAGTTGGAGAGTGCAACCTACACGATACAACAACAGACTTCAGCTTCCAACTAATAGACTTTGCAGGAACTGTAGTAAAACGGTGATAAACAGCACCAAGTTCCTAAAACTTTAAATCCGATCCGCACAGCAACCTGGCTATCTACAGATGGACAAACCGCCAACTGACTCGAAGCACTCATCTAACATTCTGAACGTGCATACATTCAGGGTAGCAAACGTCGATTCTGACCATTTATTCATCGCAGCATAGTTCAGGACTCGATTGTCAAACGAGAAGAAGCGTAAATGGCTCACAAAAAAGAAGTGCAGGCAGAGACTTTAAAAAGCAACTCAGTGAGAGACTTTCTGGATTCCAAATGGATATTCTATAGAAGACAATTTGAAACCATCTATAGACTAAGGATACAGCCTTTCTTGTTGCCGGCATGATACCAGTGGATATACTTGTGTTTCAGGTACAAGTAAAGATATCTACTCCAGTACTAGATTGAAGGCATCACATCATAGCACGTCTCTTTGCTGAAATCCATTTAAAAAATTTCGGAAAAGCTGCTTACAATGAATGCTATCATAGGCGGCTTTGAAGTCGATGAAAATGTGGTGAGTATCGACTTAAAATTCGATTTGGTCTATAGTCGAACTGACGGAAGCCACATTAGTGTATTGCAGAAAGGCTTCAGAGGTTTGCACAATAAATTAAATAGGATCTTTCATCCCTCTGATAGTTGGTGCGAGACAAACGATATCGTCTTTCTCGTAGATGGGTCAAATGGAGCTGATATTTCAGTCATCAGGCATACTTTCGTCCACCCATACTTAGTCGATGATTGGGTGCATTCACGTCATCAAGACATGAAAAACTAGCTGATAAGTCATCAGGGCCGAGGTATTGTTTTCCAGTTGATAAATTTTTCATTGACTAGAATACTTCCCCGGCAGCGTCGCCCTGTTAGTTACGGAAGTATACTGAGGATGCTCAGAAATCCAACACCAATAGGAATCGGTTCTCTGCTTTCCTTAATCCATTTGCTCACTTATTCTTCGCAGTCCTTATTTTGTTGTTCACAGGAAGGATGTACGCCATTGCTGTGAGCGCATCGGAACAAACTTATGTACTCTGTCTAGGATAAGTTGAATATTCACCTCAAGGTTTAAATCTTAACTAAGAACTCCACCACTGTTATAATGCGGTCCACACCGGTTTGTGTATTAGGCACATTGACAACAGAAGTTTTTATTTCGCATGTTGGTGGCGCGCCATTTAATTTTCTTGCAACATGCTGCCAGCGATAGGGTTTTCAGAATTTGTTTAGATTCCTCTTAATGAATACAGTTGCAGCCTTTTCCAATGCAACTTGGTACTTCAAGATTCATTCGCTCTAGAACCGCGGCTCTAATCTCCAGTTCTCGGAATCGAAAATATTGTTGGCGACGCTGGGAACAGTAACCAACTAATCTTGAAAGCTTTCATCCCTGAAATGATCTCGTCTTTGCCGGGTGCAGCAGTCCATATAAGAGGCATCTTAATCTGATTAGGATGTCCATCGTCGGCTTATACGTGGCATAAAATACATGTAGCAAACCCCTCCTTCCATCTTTTAAGTATGAAAAGTATGAAAACGTCTTAACCCATCCTGCTCTTGAATCTATACGCTGTTTCTGTAGACACCACATTGATTTGGTTTTGCTGGTCTTGTGGCGTATGTTAGCTTTACGTAGTGATGTCTAAATTCTTGGCACATTGAGCCATTCTTATAACAAGCATTCTGACGACACATTCCGGGAGCTATTCATCAACTATGGTTCAATCTCTACTTGAACCCTATCACAAGTGGTCGTGTTCCGTGGAATATATTCAACGATTACGAATATAGTCGTGCTTTATTGAAGTGTCTTTTATTTTCCGCCACCATCACGAAAAGATCAAACGAAAAGGAAAAGGATATGGACACATTTAAACGTCAACCAAAAAACCTTTTAAGAATGTTATCAGAAGCAGGAAAGATGCTTCAAATCTTTTTATCCTTTTGAAATCAAAGACGCAATCATTCGTTTGCCTTTGATTTCTTATGTTACAACGACAGTTAACCGGATATTTAAACGAAAACCGAATTGTGATTGTGAGAGGCATACCTAACAATTGCCTTTTTGACAGAATTCTGAGGGTGGTGTCTTCTTAGCCTTGCAGGGTATATCTTTGTGGCCTGGGATCCGTCATTGGTGAATGTTCAATTGCTCTTCTATCTCTATAAGAGACGAGTGACTTTTGAAGGAAGTGAGTATGATACCTTGGCTGTCCTTAAAAATGCTAATATCCTGAACAGATGACACTTCAGCCATCATCAGACTTTCTTAATCGCCATTATTAGTACTCTGCAGTGATCTAGGAGGTACCGTCTGTGTAGAAGTAAACTGAACCGCCATAGCTAACGACATTTTCTCACTCATTACGGGTGAAAATTGATGCCCGGAAGTGCGTGTATTCTTAGTGGTAATTGTTGCCAATCTATCCCTCTTTAAAACAATTTTGAAGCAAAGAAAAACCAAGGGACACATAACAAAATAAATTGTTTGTTTGGCTTTAACTGTTTTTTTCCTTGCGTAAGTTTGTCACAAGTTACAGCTGTACCCCAACGTAAATTATAAATTATTACACCATTATATAGGGACTTGGATTTTTACGTTTACACATATACATAATGCGATTCTATAAATATTCGTTAAAAACTGTCACATGCCATAAGACGTCGATGGCAAGAGTATCAGTGTGGTTAAACTTTTGAAGTATCCTGGCTGATACTGACACATTTTGTAAAAGGATTTGCTATTGAAGTTTCAATATTCGTATTTTCTCCTGCTTCCCTCCTTTCCTTTTTTTTTTGACGGTGTTAGATTAGAAAAAGAAAAAAATACAAAGCACTTCAATAAAACAAGGACCAAGATATAAGAGTGTTTACACGCTTGCATTGTGCGGATCTAATGCTACATGAAAGGGGGAACCATTATTATATTTTTGTTCGATGTAATAAGGAAAATAACTTTGTTGACATTTCTTTCTTATATTCAAGGATTTTATTTTCTTCACTCAACATTAGTCCTTCATTAATTTGTTGACCATAAAATGTTTTCAACGAGTATTCCATTCCATGGGACAAATTTCACACAGCAGCTGTTAACGTCAATCAGATTGTTAAGATTTGAATTTTCAGGATTCCGAAAAACATTGTTCATTTTATTGTTTTGAAATTGATGGATAAGGCTGTAAAGATTGAAATGACTCTGTATGCTGAAGTCATGAAAACTTTATTGAGCTTAGTTGAGTAAACTCTTGTTTAGCCTATTGGACTTTATTGATGGAGACGTATAAATGTATATTCTTACGCCTTCACTTAAATTTGATATGGGTTTTAGGTCATAGGAAAATGAAAAGCAATGCAAAAATTGGCTTCAATTTTGACAACAAATTTTAAGCGACTTTTCCCTCTAGAGAGTCATACACCAACGGTTCCAATATCGTTAACGAATCTGACGAGAGTTTATTGCTCACAACAGCTTATGTCAGAGTCTTTCAGGCAAAAGTCTTAACGATCCAGAGGTGGAGATCCACACAAGGAAAATGCAGAGATATCTCCTCCTATAGTAAAGTGGACATTTAAAGCATTACCAAACCCTGTACCTAAATCTCTTCTCGTAAGAGAATGCAAGAATTAGCTAAATCTCCTCGACAGTCGAAGGAATGTACACATCTCATGGATACTGGAGAGAAAAGGAGCCGAAACAATGGTGCATACAAACGAGAAGATAGGAGTCGCATCAAATATCATCAAGACAGCAATCGATAACAGGATCAGCTGGGATTTTTGTAAATACTTGATACACCTGACGACATGTAGATTGGCAAGATCCCTGATCACAAAACCAAATAATATTCGTCAAAGAAAAGCGATGATTTGCAACAGAGCATAACTGAGATCTTACAGAGCATATATACCTCAATTAGCATGCACACAGAATTGGATTAGTTAATACTACAATCGGCAAAAACTACGAGGAGGAAGAGCAGGACCTGGAACACTTCCACTATCACTGTCCAGTCACTGCAAGCCTACGCCAACCAGTACTGGATACCAGATCTAAATCAAAGAAGAGAGCTAAGTGATCGGTGAGATCCTGGAGTTTGCCAACAAAATACTGAACGAGTTAACTGACCCCACACAGAAGCATTTGTTACTCCATAGTTCCCCTACATGACTACACAACTCGCCGTGGTGTAGGGCCCAAGTAAAAGTCAAAGACTCTCGGGAACTCACCCCAGATGAGACATAAAGTCGAGCTACCTACCCCCCCATACCACCTTCTTTTATTCCTCCATCACCCTTCTTTCTTTTCCCAGTGGGCTGGATCAAGGTGTTGGACCCGTGCCGACAATCAACCTGGCTAAATGCCCATAACGTCGCGAACGAAGTATCCGGATTACTTGGCGACCTCCGGATTAGCCAGCCTTAACTGTGTAATGCGGATCTCTGCACAGATAGACATTTATTTCTCCACTACTGGCGGGATTCAATATTGACAAACTTACAAAAACAGCAATTTCTAAGCCCGGTACTCATAAAATACCGGGTATAAGTACTGTCTTCGTGCCCACTTACGGTAAAACCCTCCTGAAGTACTGGATCTGGACACCAAACCTGGATAAGCCAAAGGCCACGTTGAGCACCCCCTCACCCCACGGGGACACGTCCCAACTCTACCCTCTCGATCCAGTTTAGATCGACAAGTGATACCGCACTCGGCATATCAGACAGTCCAAGCACTGTTACCAATAGCGTCGTATAGCTTCCAGACTCCTCGAACAATATGGCAGCACTTCGGTTAAAGAACTTACGGAGGAGAGAAAGAAAGAGGAAGGGAGGAGAAAAGGAGAGAAGAGAAGAGGCTTATCGTCCCCTGTTGACTCCCGTCTTCTGCCAGAAAGAAGAGTTAAACAGGTTCTCCATCTAGTTTCAAACAAATTTCTTAGAGTTTAACGTCACCAAAAGTCAATCTTTTACCTCCCCTAAGCGCCTTCCACCACCTCTCGGGGATAACTTCATAAGCAACGAGCTTGTACAACTTCAGGCCGTGATTTGGGAGTTATCTACGATAGTGAACTCAACAAGGGCCAACTCTGCATTTCGCTTTGTTAAAAGGTGGTCAAACGAATTATCGGACCCAAATCTCTCTCTGTTAGGCTTCTCCTCGAATTTACTAGTACAATCGCTTTGCTTTAGGCAGTTTACCTTGGACTGACAACCTCAACTAACCCTCATACCTGGATCACCTTAAACTGATTAACTGTCCTGATATTGCAGACATAAATTTGTTCAAATCAAGCTTATTTCATAAAGACTAGGGTTTTTTTCAAATTTTATCACCACCACAAAAGTCAAATACTCGTTTGTTTATAGAGGATAATACCATCTACCCATAATGACCACACTGTAAATGATTGGGTATAAAGATACCATTTTAATTTCATTTTTAGTACCAGGTTGACATTAATATGCTACTGACCCCAAATTGGACTTTGGCAAGCCATAAAAACAACAAGTTAAATGCTGTAGTATTGTTAATACCCCAGAGGATTTGTCTGTGAGTTTATTTCGAACACACCGATGGTGAGCGTTTCCTTGATACGCATTTTGTATGACCAAATGTATTCCTTGCAGATGTCCATATCCATATGCTGTGTGAGTAAAACTTTTGATTTCATTTAATTCGAAACAATGTTTCTTCGAGCGGATGGAAAGTGTTTGAATTCCACTTAAAAGTAAAGAGGTAATGAACGCTTGAACAAGTTTTCGAGACCCATGTGGCAGAGTCCTGTTCAAATAACTTTTTACAGAATAGTGTTTTGTAAAGCAAAAGGAAAAAAAATCTTAAGGAGTAAATAAAGGAAATCAGAAAGGACCTTACAATTTCTATAAAGGTCACAGTGAGATTCTCCGGCATACAAGGATAAGACAGTTGAACTGAAATGAATAGTGCCTGGACGGAGTCTCAAGAGGAAATGTTGGAAGCTCGGCTTAAGATCAACCCTAGAAAGAAAGTGAATGGCATGGAAGCAGAAACTGTCGCCAAGATCACGGACAATAAAATCCTTCGCCACATTCAAGGCCCATTCCAAAGATCGTAACCTTCTAATCATTCTGCAGAAGTCCAAAGCTGAAGCTCATATTTAGGTGATGCCTTTTGCAGTGGTACGTGTTCAAATCTTGGCGAGAAGTGACTATAATATTCAACCCCTACAGCAGAGAATGATATCCACACAGCCAAGGACTCCAGATCTATCAGCTTTTCCTCATATATTTCTGAACACCCTTGAAGAGATGCGATTGTGGATAACTACGTTTTCACTTCACGCAATGTGTACAGAAAAAATAAGATGGCAGAGGCAGCCCTGCAGAAAATGGTTTTCAGGATGACTCCATATCTAAGATTCCACACTCTTGGGGCTTTCCTTGACATTGAAGTACGTAGCTTTTAATAATGGGAGCAATGAATCAATCCTAAACAGCCTGCAAATGCCTCGACTCATGACAGGACCCTGCAGCAAAAAAAAACGTTACTCGATGAGCACCCAAAGGTGGAGTTCTTTCCCCTCTGATTCGACTAGTAGTCGTAGACGAGATTGTGAAAACCCTTTAACATAATGGCTTGAGTCCGACGGTATGTGCTAATGACGTCGTCATTCTTGAAACTGGTTACCTCCTCCCTGTAGTGAAAGACTCAACCATGCACTGTCACTAGTGAATGCCTGGGCCAAAGAAAGAGTCCTGAGAGTCAACACTTGCAAAACTATGATTGTGCTCTTTACAAAAAGAAGATCGATCCCTACCTTCGAGAATCTTTGTAAGGACGGTACAGATTGGACTCCTCGGCGAAATTGTGGACTCAAAACTGATTTGAAAAAAAAAAACGTTGAAAGCCACGTCAAGAAAGTATCTTTGTATATCGTCTTCTCTGTGTTCAAAAAGACGTTCGGTATTATTTAGATGGGACTTCAAACTGGCTGGTGGGTAATGGGAAGCGCTTGAGAAAAAAGTCATCTTCCAAGTGTGTGTCAAGAAGAATTTCAACAATCTTAGAAGTCAGAAGGAAATACGAATCTTCACGCGAATCGAATTGGACTACCCTACAACGACTACTGTAGGAGCTGCAAGGATGAAGGTCCGGATGACATTTAAATCGTTGACTTTAGGAAAGCCCTCAGATTTCTATCACATTTTAGGTGACCCTCTTCTTATGATCTCTAATGGCCATTTTGCATGGGAACAATCGACCCTGCAAAGGTTTAAAAGTCCCCCAAAAACCAACCAACCAACTGAAACGAAGCCTAAAAAAAAATTCCCTGCATTTCCTTTTTCTTTTTTCTTTGTAAAGCGTAATGGAAATAAGCCTTGTATTGGTTGTGGTTGTCGAGAAAACACACAAGGACACGTGGTTTACATATATTCCACAAGCAATATGTGTGTAACTTGAGCGAACATGCTTGGAATACTTTTTTCGAGTGAAAAGTCACTTTTTAGCTTTTTTTTTTGGGATTCTCGTGCCTAACAAACGTGGAAAATGAGTGTCAAATTCGTTTCCGGAAAAGTACAATGTAAGACTCCCTCTCACCCTTACTGCGACTTACTTTTTTCTTCTCCATTTAACCATAAATTGGTCGTAAGAAGAATAAGGAGTGAGAGCTTTAATGAGGTTGATGATGTTCATTTGCATTTAAAGGACACATTTCCTGGTTTGGAACACACAATTTGAAAATGAATTAAAAAGCAAATTTTCGAAGCATGGTTTGGGTCTGTCTTTCAGTTGTGTTTAGTCAACCGTAGACGTTTGAGGGTTTTTTAATGTTTAATTCTTGGGTCCTTGGAGAGGAACATAGAAATACGTATGACATAGAAGTGTTTTACTAATATGCAAAGTCCTTTTCGTTCAATCAAGCGTTGCAAAAGCAAATAGGCTTATGTGGATTTTCTCATTTATGTATGTCGGCTTGCTGTGCTCCACTCGACTCTAAGGAACATGCTGACTTCTGTATCTATTGCCACTGTAGATGGTTGTCGCATGAATAAATTTCATCGTTCTTCTGGTATATCTTCCCAGCCACATTCTACAAATGTTCTACAAAGTCGGACGACAATTTTAAGACAGATTGAGAAAGTTGAAGAAATACTAGGTTTGGACCGGAAGGAACCTCGAACATCTCCGCAATGAATGTCGGTTCAGTAACCTAAATTCGGCATCATTCACAACAATTAATCCTTTCGAGAAATTTTTTGCAACGAATTCTTACAAAAGACTTCCGAATTCATGTTAACAAACTTCAGTTGACGCAGACGCATTTTGAACTGGATGACGCAAATAATCCTAAAGTTATTCACGAGAAAATCGATACATTCTTGCCGAGTCACTGTTTGTTGAGGTTTTTGGGTAGGCGGAGCGATTTGGCCTTAATTGTTTAAATACGGTTGATACATCCAGCAGAGTGATTTGGTCGCATTTAGACCGCACTATAATAGCTAATTTAGTCTTAAACCATAACTGACCAATATGGACCATTTCACCAAAATCCAATATCAATTGGCAACGAGATCGTGCGATTTGGCGCGGTACGACTTCCTTGCGTAGAATTTTCTGAACTTGATTTCCGAGCTTAAGACCGAAATCCAAAGCGGTTGTATGCATATGCCACTTAAGAGAAGAAGAAGAAGTATTGTGTGGTTGGTTAAGAAGAGGTTGGCACAGCTATCAAGAAGCTAAAACAATGCCTCAGTCAGCTAACCATCAGAGCTTATCAAATGCGAAGGTAGAGTCGTGCACCAAGTCATCAACTAACAAGACCCACCGGGGCACATCCCTGCAAAATGCCGCAAATAAAATCCTACTCAATGTACGTATATATTGTCGGAACGTTTCAAGCCTTTTTGCAGCACGTACCAGTGTGACTTCCGACTGTCGAAGAATGGCCATATTTCCTCACTGAACAAATCTTGGAAAGACAACCGAACTTCAAATCGAAGATCACCACCTATTCATTGACTTTAAAGCCCTTGAGCTCTGCATGGCGATGACTGAATTCGGGATCCCGGCAAAACTGATTCAGCTATGTCGCGTAACGCTGGAGGACACGCAATGCAGCGTGCAGTTTGAAGCAGCTCTTTCAAGCTTTTTCGAACATGTACCCGATTTTGGCAAGGAGACGTCCCATCGTGTGACTTCCTTATTCTTGTGCGGTAGCGGATAGTGCGAAGGGTAAGTGTTTACATGGAAAGCCAGCATCTTTCACAAAGTCGTCCAGCTGCTGGGATCTGGGAACAGATTATAATGAAGCTCCCAACGTGCCGTCATAAAGGCTTTCGCAGCAATTGAAACAAGTTAGTCTTTAAGGGAATAAGGACGTAGTACACACATGTTGCCAACAAAGTAATAGACAGACCGTCACTGTTGACAACTACAACTACAACTTCGAAGTAGTTATACAGATTTCACTTACCTCGGAATTAAAGTCAACCGTGAGCTGTCTCAAGATGTGGATGTGCCAAAGTGCACAACGAATGGACAACTGTGCTCCAGCCAAGAGGATCTTTGAATATAAGCTGCAGTATCGCAGGCAGCGACTCTTCTAACGACAAATTCTACTGTCAGATGTTTGTCATTGTCTGCCATGATGGAGTTGTGGAAAATTCGAAAACACCTTTTTTTTGCTGGTGTTCCACAACAAGCGCGTGAATATTTCAGTTAATTGTAGGTAAATTGAAGTTAAATATCTGTAGTACCACCAAAAAATCAAAAATTAAAACAGTTATTCGTTCTCCAATACTAAATTCCATTAGAATATTCTTTCGCGAATTCATATGTACGGTGTATAGACAGCAAAACAATTTCATTCCAAAACGATAGATACTTTTGTTTCGTATCTACGCTTTATGCCAAACACGTTCAAATTTCAACATTGCGCGAATTTTGTAAATTCGAAAAAGAAATATTTTTCAATTGAATACATAACCTAGAACGAATGGTGAAAAGCAAATAATGGCATTCCCGGAAAAGTTATAGAAATCAATGCTTTGATGTTGGGCTTTGTTGGTATTGGTACACGTACCTTTCCTGTTCCAGAAGTACTGCAAACTGATCGAATAGCCCATTAGCTCTAGACAGTCATTCAGATTCGATGAGTATAATTTTATTAAACAATAACCTGAAGTTATGGGGCAGATTACAAAGCACGTATCACAATCGAACACCCTAAGGAACTGGTAAATAATTCTTGTTTACTTCGAAAACTTTGGCAAGAATTCAAAACTTTCTCCTGCCACGCGAAGAATCATTGCATCAAGATAATTGAATTCAAAAGTTTCCTCAATAGCATGTGTTAACTATGTAGCCACGTGCGAGTAACACATTTTGAGGTTTGGAATTCGTATCTAGGGAATGGCAACGGTTTTCATGACGAAAGCCATCGATACTGTAGACATAGACTTCTCAGATCAAATACCAACAAAGTTTGTTTTTTTTGTTGTTTACAAAGTCCATAATGGGGTCATTACTGACGTAAGTCGTTAGAGTATTAAATTTATTTAAAATTCATCCGTTGAGGGTTGTACATTGTGTACTCTGTACACAACTGTTCAATACCTACGATAATGTTGATGGAAATTTAACTTTGAGACGAGAAGTGATTAAGTTAATTGGTGTTGTGGTGCCTTGGATGTGAGTTATACCAGACAGACTTGATACATTTTCCTTTAACTGACTCTCAACCACCAGTCGAGACTGTGCATTTGGGCATTCTAAGAAGAAAACTCCTCTAACCTTTGGCAATGTTTCTATAAAGGGTTGCAACTGGCAGCTTGTGGCTGAATTCGAGCTTTCTATGGTTAGTTTGCCATCTTGGTTCGTGGTTTTAAGGTTCACAAGGATCAGAGGACAGAGTCATCTCAAAGTGCCACTTTCCCTGAAACCAGACTTAATGTTTGAGAAACTGGCGTCAGGTCAACAGAGCCTGAGAAAGCTCACTATTTTAAGCAGGTAACGTTTTCATGCATGTTACCACAGCAATCGGTGTTCATCTTGTATAATTCTTAAAACCAGCTGGAGTTTCTTACGCGATAGACGTTTCTCTATAGTTGACTCCAAGAAAAGTTACTGCACGTCTGACTTAATAACCAGCTCTACACGTCCATGAGATATCTTTATACCCTGGCAGTAAGAATGGGATAAATAGTCTACAGCTACGTTCGTTAAACTTACGAGTTATGGTTAATCTCCGACTGGAGGCCATTCATCTACTACTTTTTAGATTCCATAGCCGCCAGGGTTACAGAATCGGATATGTGGTCTTGTATCAGACGATTCTTACATTATTAGACAGCCAGGCAGCCTCCGAATCTTTTAAATCCAAACTCGTACAGAACCAAGAAAGCACGAATGTAAGGGACCTGACTCCGAAAGATGTTTTGAGAAGCTTTTTCATGACAGATTATATTTTTGTAGGTTTTTTATGCCTGCAAAGAGGTGGTGCTGCGAAAAAATGTGATGGTTTTGAAGCTCAAACCTATGTCCTCTTAGCAGTCCAATGCACTATCCACTAAGCCACAGTGACCATTTCTACAATTTCTCATCTAACCAATTCGTTTGCTGACGAATGTACCCTCAGTTTCTCATAATCGTTTCCTATTTCACGTCCATGCTGTTTGAACATAGAAAAAGAACGGCAACGTTCTTAATTCCGACCTTGGCTGCATTAGAAAATGGAGTTCAACTAATAAAGTGAAATTTAATGCTTTAATCAGCTAAATCCTACAATATTTACAATATAAAGTATAGACCAAATAGCTAGCCATCATAACCCTTAAAATCATCAGGAATGAATGTATATGTATTAATAGCACTCTAAAAGGAATCACTAAAATGCTATACGCGTGTAAAAATACACTAGTACCTGGGATCTCTCCAAGTCGTGTTTCAGCCGTGCGTTCTCCAATTCAAGGCGAGCGATTCGCTGTTTAGTTACTTCCCAATCGGCACAACTGCGAACCACTTCACTGGGTGCCTTCTCAAGTTCGACCTTCGACTTGCCTAATTCCAATTTGATTTCGAGGCGTCCTTTTTCAGCAATTGTTCTGTCCTGACGGGTATTCAATTTTTCGACTTTATTTTCGGTGGCACGCAGTTTTATCTTATAGTCTGCAACTTCACGTTCATGCAGCGCACGGTTGTTAGCTTCGGCACGGTCTCTTTCTTCCCAAAGTAGAGGACACCACCCTCGGAGCAAAAAGACTGAAACCTAATACAACCTGAGTTTCCAAATCACTACACCAACACTAGCGCTGTGTGAATAGCATTTTAAGGGTATTCATAACCCCTTTAGCGCTAGTGAATTATAAAAAAATAAAAAATAAAAAATTAGCTTCTCCTTATCACCGATGGCTTCTTCAAGGCTTGTGAGAGCACCTTTGGAGCTACTGTGATGTGCTTGCAACCCTGCTAGACGGGCTCTATTTATATTCACTTGTTTGTCCTGTCTAAGTTTCCTTAAATGATGCAAAAAAATACTTTACCCCTTCTTATCTGGCAAAAATCCACAAGGCCTTCATTGCCCCACAGCTCCGGCGCATCACTCATATGTATCGAGTTTGGTGCACCAAAAACTATCCTTCCAATGCTCATCACTTAACCCTTAAGCATGCTTTTGGACAAAGCCATCAAAGCTGTACAACATGAGCATTTAATCAAGCATTTAAAATCAATATGCATTGGTATCTCCTTCGTCTCACCTCTAATTTCCCCTAACGGTCACGCTCTGGCTTCAGAGTAGTTATAAACGCTTATCGCGAGCTAATTATAAAAATAAAATATGAACAGCTACGATTTGAATACCAATTTTGCATAAAAATATCAGCCTTCAGGATTACATAAGCCCTCTCAGTATTGAAAGTCCTAAAACTTAAAAAATTTCATAAGTGGCAAGTTACAAAACTTTATCCATCATTCCTTTTTCTGCTTCCAGGCTTTAGTCTACGCATATTGTTCATCCTAATACACGTTAGTCTACTTCCTATATCCTGTAACGTCCCATTTACATTGAAAGCATCGTACAAGTCCCAAGAGATAGAAAAGAAAAAAAAGATTTATTCTCAAATAACTCAATTGAAGTTTGGAATAAAATGTTCATTCCTCATTGGGGACACACTTCTCGTTGATGGATTAGCGTGTGATGTACCTTCAAGAGTGATTGCAGAAAAATTCAATTTGAAATGTAAAGTGGGCTACCTATGTATAGTCAAAGGCAAACATAATTTTCTCGCTGAGTATCTGTCAACAATAACAGGTAAGCATCGAGTAATATCTCAAGTTGGTATGTTTCATCGATTTTCTGGAAATCTTTTAGCTTCAATCGAACATTTTCTACAAACGAGGATAAACACGATTGTAAACACTATAGGGAAATTGTAAATTAGGTATTCATTATATTTACATCGTCAATAACCTATGTCACTGTGAGAACGATGACGTTAGATCAGAATGAGCTAAAACTAAACACGTGCGAAAAACTCTTAACCTATAGGTACTTCAACTTTTTTTTTTGCAATCTGTACCGGAAACATATAAGAGGGTGTCTATTCAAACTTGTTATATAAACATTATGAATTCAGTAGGGGAAACAAGGGTAATTGAGTCTACAATCGTATTGAATTTCGATTTCCTTTTGTTATATTCGGTTTGGAACATCACATGTCATAGGCACACAGTATCTCAACAATTGACCTTTCGAAAATTTTAAAGTTCAACCGAACTTTTGCTTGGCACGTGGGTTTAGAACAATCCGAACAGTCACAGATAGGGTAGCACTTGGACTTAGGAGTGTACAATCAACTAGATAATATCCTCAAAAAAATATTCTCACACACTACAACAAGAACTCCCTTTATTGTATACCTAATCCCACTCGTTGCCATTCGGGTGGTTAGGCATCACGGTTGACCCTTTGACATTAATGTGTTCCCATTAATCATACTTATGGTCTACAAAAATTGTACGTACAGTACAGAGATGTTGTATAAGCAAGAAGGACTGCATGCACTTTCATTTTATGGCCGAAATGGTACATGGCAGTATTTCAAAACTACAAACTCTGACATTGGACCTAATTACATTTTTGAACATGACAAGTATTAATGTCGTATCCAGTAACTATAGTGAAATGCCACGTTTCCAGTTGAAAAATTAAAAACTGAAAACATCTACTCCCTAATAGGGGAATCGAAAACCAAGTATCAAATGGAATCAAGTCAATAAACTTTTAAAGGAATTAAAGCAGGCTTACGACATATTTTCAACTTTGTTCCATGACTACATTGAAAATTCACTAGTACCAATTGATATTGAAAGTAACCTGTGATGACTGGAGTAAGCAGAAGCCCTTAGCAAGTCAGCTTTTATCTCCAGTGCTAGTGAGATTCTCGACTTGCTGCGACTACACTTAGGCTTTCGCGAAGGAACTTGCCATGACCGGCATATTATACCTAGCTGCTGTCTGCTTTAAGACGTCGATAATACTAGACTTGATGGACGAGTTGTGTAGTGGAAATCAGCTTTCAGTTTACCCTATCAACACTGAGAATACTCTGTCGATCAGTACTTAAAGGCGCCAAGATACATGCTAGCCTTTGGAGTGCCCGACCATTGTCAGTTTCGTGTTAAAAAAGTTTTGAACAGGATAAAGGCTTATTCCCGACAAGAGTAATTGGGGCCTACAAGATGGCTCTAAAACAGAATTGGGAGTGGGTGGAGATGCCTTCTTCAAGAATGTGAATATAAGCATTTTCTTCTATTCACCTTAGCACTGTAGTATCTTCTAGGCCGAGATAATGGCAAACAAAGAGGCTCTGTCGTGGGTGGGGTACAATGTACGGTATATCACCATTTTGACTGATAGTCAAGCCGCAGTCAAATTCCTGTAATCCGCCATCTTCAACTTGAAAACAGCTCTTGATTTCACCTTATCAGTGCGCCGCCAGAGTATAGAGGCATTCCAGGTAACTGCATAATCGACGAGCTTAACAGGCAGCATTAAACTCTATCGAGTGCCTCTCCCCACTCGCAAGTTGTTACCCAAAAGAAACGCTATCGGCATCATTAACCACAGGTTGACAAATGGTTCCACCTGTCTCATCACCAAAAAGCTTTGTCATATCCTTGGTCGAAAAAGCGCACACTTTCTAATTAAAGAGAAAAAGCTGCTCGAAAGAGATCCTACTTAGGGGGCAGATTCTTTCCTAATCTCATTCAACTGGCTGACATTGGCATAGGCAGTCTCCTCCAGCGCTTCATAGTAAGCTCCGAATGGTCCTGCGAGTAGTTTTTCTGAAGGATATCACAGATCCTAATTGTATCACAAGGTCTAAGTGTGGTCGCATCAACTGCAGCCTGCCACTCTAACCTAACCTAATCTACGCGAGAGTAAAATAGATTTAAGTATAATCGTGTTACCACTGCTTCCACTTAACTTTAAATATTGGTCTGGAAGGGAACTTTCTATAACAATTCTTTCGAAGAATAGATGGAAAGGCAGAATATGATTGAGGAATGCAAGACGTTGTTAAATGCGGTCACCCGGCGGTCACCAGGCTGACATAATGGAATGAGACCTTCAATGAACTTGCTTAACCAGATTCGGTGGAGAGTTTCTCAGCACTTGAACTTAGGTGAGGACTTTTTGCGTTTTCGGTTTGTTGGAGTTTTCGTGAACTCAACTATATAAGGTATGAATGTGAAGAATATCGACAAGCCCCAACGTTTTTAAGGACATTTTTCAAAATAATTGCTGTCTTTCTGTACCGACGACATACTGTCTTTCCTTTAAACCACAACGCTTTTGCAGAGCATGCTTGGCACACGTAAATGACTTGCTCATAATAAACTGCAGATTTTTGTCGTAGGCACTTTGTTTCTTAAGCTATTACCTTGTCTTTCTACGATGAATGGAGAAATTTCAGTAATATGAAACTTGACCGGCAGAACAGTGAACTCTGAGTGCACTCTTTTCCGTAAAAAATCTCCCAAAATCAACATGACTTAAAGTCGTTGCGTAACTTGCTAACTTTATTAAAAAGCAATTTGTGCATTGCCGGTATCATCTCGAAAAAAAAGAATCCTTCCTAGTCCAAAGTCAAAGTCCTATACCCACAGTATCAGTTCAAACATCGTCCTGTTGCAAAGAGTGGAAAACTCTTTGCACATATTGAGACAAATTCAATTTGATTTTGAAAATGCTCACTCACAGCCTTACTACTATGGACGGAGTGAAACATGCGCAGCAAACACCACTCAAAAACCCCTTAAACACAATATAAAAGCCTCTCAAGATATCCGTTGTTTCGATTCATTCAATTTCGGTGATTCGCACCGTTCAGTGAAGGCAACAAACTTTATATTCAAGTCATGTTAACGATTTTATTACTAGTGCATTGTACGGGACCGATACGTCGTTACTTAATACATAAACTCGACATATAAGTTCACATAAACGAGTAGTGACCACATGATACTTTTATCATTTTAATCACAACACATAAACGAACTGATTTTGTCCCCATTTCAATGTTATTGTTCTCGAAATCCTTATTGTGGCCACATTGTCCTTTTGTTCCGTTTCAACGCCAATAAAAGTAGAAATCTATACGAAGTGAATTGCCATTGGGACAGCTGAGTAGGGTTCCTTTCCGTTTCGAAATACAAAAATTGGTTCATTGTGGTTTTATCTTTACATACCATCTATATTTGTATGTTAAACCTAAGGATATCGAAACGTGTATTATATAAAGATTTTACATAAATATGAAGGCTTTATAGTTCTTACATGACTAAATCCTTGGAGACAATTTAAGAGATTGTTTTCGATTTTTCCTTCTTTAGGGGATTTTATTGTTAAATTCACATGTATGCGTTGCGTATATGTTCCTTTCATAAAGACTCCTTTCGATTGAATGGTTATTGGAACAGTAGGACTTAAGAATGCTATTATATTTCTAAAGGATTGAATTTTTACCTTTTGTTGTGTTGAATATGAAAAGGCATAGAAAGGATTTCAATTGTATGTGAAAATGAAACATAAAGAAAAGCTACAGTGTATGAAGGAAAAAGGACACTGTTTAGCATCATTTCCATTTCTTTTTAAGGCCCATTACTTAGGAATGTTTCCACAATTGTCAATTAATGTAAATCGGAGACTTGGTCCTTTTACTGAATTGAAAAAGACAAGTTTACGTGAAGACAATTGTTTAGAAGCAGAATAAAAAGAATCAGTTCCATTTAACTGCCTTGAGGAACCTTCAAATTGGAAGTGATAGTTTTTTATATTTTTATGTTCTTTAAACATTTCTTATACAAACAAAAGTTTTATTGAAGACGCAGTCCAGTGGGAAATTTCAAACAGACAAACCTTTCCTAGGAAATATGATTAATGATTGTAACCCTTTACAAGCCACAGAAGTATACCCTGGGTGAAGTTGCCGTATCTTTAATCGAAATGAATAGGGTATTATCACACACGTTAGGTCACGTCCCAAGGTAGAAATGTCTTGGTACATATCTAATCAGATCGGAGTTTGTAATAAGAATCATGAAGGCATGTGTGCACATGAAATTTTTATCATTAGTTATTACTACAATTGTCTGCCTGAATAGGTATTTTATTATTCATTTTGGTTAAATTGCTAAAGGTTGTCCGTTCTTTTCGTTTGATTACGCACATCAACCAGAGATGGATGCAACTTTATTAAGTAGGATGTGGTATCTGTCCATGAATACTTAAAATTAGTACTTTTCGAGTCGCAGATTCTAGTCCATAACTCAGGAAATAAAGTGTGGTGTTTCTTTGTCCTTTGGTTGAGGTACCGGTTAACTCCAAACTCTCAGTAGGGAAATAAGTCTTTCCCATTTAAATAAATAATTTCTTGTTCATTACTTTTAAACCAATCGACTCCTTCCATAGTGGCAGCATGTCTACTCAGTTTTTAAACACATTTTTTAATTCCTTTTCGACAAAGGATCAAAGGGGCAGATCGTAGAAGGAGAGAACGGTCTTGTTGGGATAAAATATTGTAACAGCCCACGTTGGAATAACCAAGGAAGCATCTGATGTTGGTTTCGGACTCTTTCGGACTAAAGGGATTATGACTACCCTTAAACTATAGCACGGGCATTAGGGAAATTAGAGGAGAGAAGAAGGAGATACCAATGCACGTTGGCTTTAGATGCTTGTGGATTGTAGTGATGAGGAATCACAAAGCTATGTGCTCTGCAATTGTTCTTGTCGTACCAGAACAATTAATGCCATAATTTCGAGAAGTTATACCATCTCTGGTCGCCGTGGCTTTTCATTTCTTTGGCGTTTTGTGTAGAGCTTAGCGGCATCTCGTTGATATATACATATGTGGGTAAAGTCTATATCGCACGATACGTTTTGTTGTTTATGCTTAATACGCCCTTTCATATTCTTGACGCCATAACACCAAAATACCTAACGAACAGGGACTTGTTCCGAATTCAGTGGACACATAAGTATCGCGCGCGAATTGGTTTCCGACTGAATATGCCAATTTTGTTTATTGACGAAGCCATCGGGATCGGTTTCCAAATATTCGAGACACAAACGTCAGCATAGAAGATGGTCATTCGGTTTGGGCTCTTGTATTAACTGGATCCGTGATAATGTGCTCAACCTTACTGATATCCGGCACTAGAAGGAGCCAGACTGCACACACTAAACCAACCATTCTTTGATGACCTTAATGACATCTCGGGTAAAGGGATACGAGATGTAATCCGATTTCTTAACTCCACCGGCTGGATCTAAGCATCGACTGTCTCACATCCTTAACAAGACAAATCATCAACCAGGTCACACGAGTCGTGGTAACAAAAATGTTCATCTAGTGCTACTTGGGTTCATGTTGACTCGCCACCTCTACCTGCCTACCTACTGATGACATTTGTCAAGTATAAATTGTGAAAGTCGATTTTTAAGTCGCATAGCGTCTGTTGAAAAGGATCAAAAAGTGTACCTTCGAGCTATGTTAAGAAAGCACACTAGGTTAGGTTAGGTTAGGTTGAAGGGCCTGCCAGTTGCAGCCAGTACAGTCAGACCAATGATAGGCTCTTTGTGCTGCCACATGAATCTAGAGAAATCTCCTCACCTACTCATTGAACCAATTGGAGCTTCTGATGAAGCGAAGTAGGTACTTAAAATCTGTGTTTATCAGATCGCCTAAGTCGTTGAAGTAGAATTTTCCTAGGTGGAGACTTCTTTTGCGGGAGAGAGCTGGGGAGCTACAGAGAAGGTGGGGGTACAAAGTTAGCCCCTAATCCTGTCTAGTGTTTTACTTCTTCCTCGGTTTTGAAAAACATTAACGCAGAGAGCATTTAAACAGTATGCATGGCAACGCCTTTTTAAAATGTCCTTTGTGCCAGCATTATAAAGGTAACAATGAGCATTGAACGTATGTTAACCACACTGTCTTATTAGCACTTTGGCTTTAAATGAGGTGAAATCATACCATGTCATTCCACCCTACGCATTCTTGGTATGGGAATATGTATCCATATCCCTTAGTTGTGCACCTTCCAAAATCTTTCTGTGATATCCCTATAAAAGTCACGAACAAAGTTTGTCACTACGCCAATCACAAAACACGCCTACAACTTACTACTCTTTCTCACAGGAAATCGAAATGTCAAGTGAATCTCAACATAAACAATGTCAAAACCTTGACTGGAGTAGCCATCGGTCACTGGAAAATTATCTGGTCGAATGGTTGCGGTAAGTAACACAAACAAAATCAGCCATCGAAAAACAAAGTAATAATAGGTACAGCACTCGAACATGTATCTATGTATGAATGTAGATATATGTATGTACAAACTTACACAACCTTTGACAACCTTTTTGGTATACTTGTGATAAAAAAGTAAATACTTCTCAAGGGTAAAGGATAAACGTATTAGACCGATTATGAATCAAATGAGGGTCGACGTTGCAAACCGCACACGCATTAAACCCTTAAAAAGTCATCATCAGGGTTACACAACTTGACAGGGTTTCAAACGGGTACAAATAACGGCGATGCAAGTAACAATTTTCCTAGAAATGATGGAAGAAAATGGATTTCGGATGAAATAAGGCCCAGAATTGCAAACCGCACGCAGAATTTAATTTTACAGAGCTTCATTTGAGGTTATGCAACTTTCTCAGAAATGATAGAAGAAAATAGATTCCTCTGGTCTGGATTTACATTTTCAACGTTTCATTTAGGAAAGAGTGGAAGGAATTCCAAAAACCAAAAGATTCAAAAAACATGTTTACTACACCTGCTACAAATATTTGTTTCCTGTTCCAGGAATTGTATGCCAAAGTAAAGCAGACTTTCTGTGAATTCTGATGGAACTTTGTTAAGTTATTAGGGTCACTTTTCGGTATTTTACTGAAATCATTTTTCAAACAAAAGCGAAGCTTGGGCATCTACTTCTACATTCATATGATTTTGCCAAGAATGTTCAAAATGTGCTTCAAGAGGACACAAGCGTCTATTAGTTTTCTTAAACCAACTTCTGTTTACCAACTCCTAATCTCATCTCGAGATGGTATCAACGGTGGTGTCAGCAGTTCCAGTGAGGTGAACCACTTAGTGAACACTCTAAATAGGTCTAAAGGGACCCGTTTATCTGGCTTATCGTCCTAGGAGTAGATGCAAGGATCTGGCCCTCCAGGTTAGTGATCGTGCCGGGGTTACTTCCCTAACACATAAAAAAACTAAAAGCTACGAACACGGATGGAAGGTTGACGACACCTCCAAACAAAACAAGAACCAGGAATGTTAATTCCCTTTATAGACCGCGCACAGCCGAACAACTAGCAGAGGCCCTAGAGTACTACGATGGAAAAGTATGATGGGGTAGGTTGGGCAAAAAATCTGAGTCATGCATATGTGTGTACGTTTACTACGGCGATTGACACCGACAACAGAAACAGCGTTTATCTGGATGCGAATTTTTCAATTTAAGCAGACTTGGGTAAGAAGTTTTCAGTTTTAGACATGTTAACAAGGTTTCATGAAATTTCGTAAAAAGGCTAAATTCAATAACATAAACCTGATATATGCGAACGATCGATCAAAAATGAGAAGGATGACGACACTACAGATAGCTTCTATGAGCTCTAAGACAAGACTTACGAACAGTGCCCTAGTTTACTTAAGGTGGCGCTACAGTTCGAGGTGGACCTAGGCCTCAACCAATGGGCGTCTTCAGCCAGCTCGATCTTTAGCTGGCTGTCTCCAGTTTCGCACGCTACATTGATTGAAGTCCCCTTTCACTTGCGTGCGCCACTTGAGTCACCGTCTTAATAATATTGTCCTAGACGATTTTAATGTAAAACTAGGAAGAGAAGGTATCTTTCGTGGAACGACCGGAAAGTATAGCCTGCATGATACCACTTCCAGGGACGAAACATTGTCGTAGCTAGCACACGGCTCCTGCATATCAATATTGACATGTGGACATGGGAGTCTTCTGATGAATCCTTCGTTTGTTCGACCAACTGTCCACAAAGCAATTAATTATTTTCAAAATTTCAAGTCCCTAAATCACATTTTCATTCGTTGGTTGTATAATATATAAATGTATTTCCCTGTTCAAACATTGACTTTTGTATTAATTAACCATTTATTTATTTATTTATGTATTAATTTACCATTAAGATAAAATAAACGAGAAAATTTCAATAAATTGTTTAATAATAGGCTTTTCCGTTTCATTGAAGAACGCTTTTTGTTTACTTTACTAAAGTCAACTATAAAATTGGAATTTAATTAATCAATATAAATTGTCAGTGTTTTATTTAAATTAATAAAACCACATTTGTTTTTCGAAAAAAAAAATATATATATATATATTTTTATTCAACACCATTTAATTTGGAAAACATAAATGTTTACATAGATAGGGATATTGAAGTTAAATGTGGACAAAGCTTAGGTTTAATGAGGTTTTCTAATTGAAATTGCGTACATGAATGAACACATACATTGAAATTAAATGGTTGCAATTGATTATTTAAGTAGTTTCCATTGAATTTTGGTGGAAAATTGACACCCAAAAACAGCTGGATGAACACTCTAGTCTTACGGCTTTTGAAGTGAGCACGACTGGAACAGATTCAATTTCAGGTTCAAGGATTTCAAAAGAGACATAAAGGAAATCTGTGAAGCTATCGTTGTGTAAAATGTAATTGGGGCAGTAATCGCTATGCAAGGACACAATTGTTCCTTGGTCTGAGGCAGATAACCTCTATACAAAGTGCGTACTTAAGTGTATGTAGGATGTAGCTTCACTAGAACTGTCAGCAACGATGAACCGTTTTTCTGTTGCTAGGGTTACCAAGTCCTTCATTAAGCTATAGAAATCTATATATGAAAACCATAACATCATGGTTAACAAAGTTATTGAACGGCGGCTTATCTATACTAGGTCTCAGGTGCACATTCGGAAAACCCTTCTTCAAAGATCTATCTGAGATCTCTAACATCAAACTCTGCAATATTATTAATTTTCTTAACTCCACAGGATGGATTTGAAAACCACAATCCTAGTTACACCCACCAACATCCAGGTCACGTGAGTTGTGGTATCAAAACGGCACATCCGCGCTATTTGTGTCTCTGGCAGGTTCACCAGATTCAACCACTTCTACCTACCTACCTTTCTAGGTCTCAGGTCCTGATAAATTGGCCTCTCAAAGATTTTAATAGGAACCTACTTAACAAGCCCCTTACCTGTGTATAGTCTTCGTCTGAGACACGACAGGCTTCTCCTTCCCCTTCCCCTTCGATCGCGGACACTTTACTTCCATTATCTCATCCGAAATCGCATGGTCTTTGAACCGGAGGTTTGATCCAGGCTGGAGTATTGTTGTCCATTCGCTCGATGTGGCCCAGCCAATGCAGTCATCGTATCTTGACCTTATGGACGACATACACATCTTGGCACAGCTCATCGAGGTCGATGCATTCGCTCGGACACAAGACCGAATACATATTCGACGAAGAATTTTTCGTTCGAAAGTCCTTTCTCTACTCTCAGTTTCACCGTCCAACACTCGGCTCCATTAGCAAAACAGGTCTATTGGGGCAAATATTTAAGGAGTTTTGACGGAATTAGTTTCGCCAAGTCGACATAGCAGCGATTTCTAAGGATGAGTCTTGGTCAAATCTCTACTATGGCATCGTTCGTGGACTTTATATTGATTCTGAGTGAAATGAACTTCTAAGCTACCTCGAAGCTGTTACTATCAAGAGTGACATTTTCTCCCAGAAGGTAGAAAATATGGTGCGCCCAGTGTTTGGGTGGATTTGTTAAAAACACTGCCTTCCGTGTTCACAAATACTCTCTGTTCCAGCACGAGATTAAACATGCCACATGATAGCACGTTTCCTTTCCGAATTATAATTAGGGACTAGTTTGGAGTAGGTAGGTAGATAGAAGTGGCTATCTGGTAAGCCCAGCCAGAAACAAAAGTAGCGCCGATGCGCCTTTTTGATACCACAACTCACGTGACCTGGATGCTGATGGGTGTAACTGAGAGGGTGTTGCAAAAATTGTATGTCAGAGATCTCTGATAATACCTTGAAAAAGGCTTTGCCAAGTGTGAGATGTCTGCTTCTGGCCAGATTGGAGTGATTTCTTAAATAAAAATATTTTGAGTTTAACCATAAGGACGATAAACGCGAATTTTCCAGAGGTCTCATTACTTCATTGCAATCATAAATAATTGAATGTCACGCCAATACACCACAAGAAAGAATATGTCCTTTATTTATCGTAAACATTTTTCTTACGTTCACGTACCTTTGAAGCTTTAAAAAAAGGAAATTATTCACGTTTTAGAAAATTATTTCACCGAAACTGTACCCGTATGTGTGCCTATATTACTTGCACAGCAGATGTCATGATGGTTTTACTTTTGAATTATGCATCATAAAAATGAGACCCACAACAAACTCCTTTTAGTGTTATAATATTTTCTTGACTGTAATTCCCTACACGCATAACAATTTATCATATGACAGCTGTGGTAGCATGTAAAAAGATGGGAGTATCTTATAAATTCACACATTAGGTATTAGGTATCTTTTATTTTTAACGAACGTAATAATTTATTCGTTGTAACGTATGAATAACAAAAGAGCTCAAATTGTCTTTTTTTTAAATTTCATATTCCAGTTAGGAATGACAAATGCACACAAAATGTTGCTTAAGGGCTCAAGAACAAGTCCAAACAGAAGTATAAAAGGATAAGATGCCTTCTGTGCGGTTAAAATTGTATCACTTTCTTTCCTCAGATGGCGACAGATATAGTCTGGCATGGGCCTCAAATTTCACATGTCAGCAGTCCCCAGTTTCTCACACAGGCAAAATTCTTAATCACTTCAAACTTTTTATCCAAATGTTGTGTTGATAGGGTTGCCTTCATTCACAGGCAATCACAGCTTTTTCCATCGCAATACTAGTCAAAGTCTCATTGACAGCCTACTCTATTTTTCCCACCATGTCAATACCATCGAAATTTGCGAGCAGCTGGACAGACCTTTGAAGTTTGAGGCTTGTACCACACTGGTGTAAGATGACAAGTTTTATACAATCCGAAAGGAAAGGTGCCGAAGGATAATGTAGGATAACGCATCGCTTTGTCTTACGTGGTTTCTGACAACAAATAGTTCGGTTACATTTTTGTCAATCTTGATGGAGCAGCATGTGTTCTTCGTCAGCCCCTTACCGAGTTTATCAGAGATGCTTAAATTTGACAAGACTGTGTATATCTCGTCTCTATTATGTACTTTCACAGGCGATAAAATGCTGGTGGTTATCCAACTAAACTTTCTGCGTTTTCCTTCTAGGCCTGAAACCATTTTGCTAACGAAAAGTTTTGATACCAAGCAAAGTACTGTAGTCAGGTAACAAAAAGGCACATCTAGTGCTACTTGGGTTCATGCTGAACTGCCACCTCTACCTACTGTAGACAGGATCTTATATGCGACGTTTGTGACTTCGCCATTAGCTAAAGCAGTATTTTTGAATTTGAGCTCAGATTTTGCTATCCGCCGTTTGCATTTTTTTTTTTGTGCGTGTGCTTAATCTAGATTAGATTTGATTAGGTTTAAAGGGTGAGAACGTATTTTATTGTATAGTCCCACTGAGATCTTCATAAATCCATTGTGTTCCTCGTTGTGGGATTCCCATTAGTACCTCTTGTAGTAGTGTTACTGCAACTCCTTTGTAAAAGTGTGCATTTACATCACAGCTAATCAGCAAATCCCATTTCTTACCATATCTCTGACGAGGGCCTGGAAGACTTCAATACGTGGAGATCGACCGAACAAATTATAAGTGACAACGCCTCCGGTCACTCAAATCGCGTTTATGTTTTCATTTAGGTCCCCTTCGAAGAATAGGCTGTGAAACGACGCTGGTCGTGGTATAGTGCTTAAAAAATATCGCTTGTCACGTTTTAGTGTCAGGAAGTTAAAAAGAAATAAGTTTTTCAAAAATAAATATTTTTTTCATGACACCATCTCTCGACAGACAACGACTAGGTCTTAAGGGAATTATTTGTTACAAGAAGCTTCGAAAGTCTTCGTTCTCATTCCACAATCTGTAAAGCCTGTAGATTTTTAAAAAAATATAGCACGCTAGGTCTTGGCCTTCTATAGGTTGCCTCTGCGCGCTCAAAATTTAGAATGGATTATTTATCATAACCGACTTAAAGAGGTTTTCATCTTTAATTCACCATACTCAAACTTTTCAAGATAATTAGGATGCTTTCCTTAATTTTTTTTTTGTTTCTTCACACCATGTACACATATTCTTTACAAAAAAAAAAATCAGCAAATACCAAAAGTGGGCTTAAAAATGCTAAGACACTCCTGGGTAATAAGTCACGAAAGAACATACGAGTATGTACATATCTTCTCTTCTTTTTTTCAACATACATTTTGCCTTTACGGTACTTTAGATTGTAGTATGTTTATATATTCAACAGGGTGGCATTGTGAATTACTTTTATGTTCTCCTTTAAGATACCAATCTTAATGAGTTCCCAGATCCTTTGAAATTGAAAACATCTCCAGTTTTCAAGTATCCCCGTCTACAGGGAGGAAAAAACGAAGTGAAATATGTATTCGCAAAAAAAAGTGTTCTGGGTACACTTTGAGGGGAGAAATACAATTGATTTATTGGCACTTGGAGCGGATGGAGAACTGAAGGAAGATACAAATACAATGATAGAAGGGAAGAGTAACAGAATTTGTAAGAAATCATTCCCTCTAAGTTGGATGAGGCTTCTTTTTTTTTCATAAGGAAATCATGTGAGAATCAACCATGTACATACTTACTCCCCATTATTCTTGACTCATTCGTTCTTTGTGCCCTAAAAATTCGGTTCAAGAAGCATATAAGAACAGAAACAAGAAAGTGTGTTGTGTTAGAAACCCCATTATGACAAATGGGTTAAGAATGAAAAGATGAAGTTACAGGAACCCATTAACAAATGTCGAAAGACCGGAAAGGCTTGATTTCAATCTCAGTCATTGAACCTTCTCTCTTCTGGCTAAGCTGATGTCGCTGTACAGCCCGAATCACCGTCTATGCAGATAGGACTGAAAATCACACGAAGACAATTTTTCTTTCAAAAACAGATAAGAGCAACCTCATCCACTTTTAGCATAGCCTTTGCCTCTGCGCCGTAGGGCAGGACTGTGATGATTAAGGTCTTATGAAGGGTAATTTTAATTGTCTTCTTAGCCCAAAGAAGCAGCAATTGACAAGAGTTGCTCTTCGTTTGATCTCAGTGCTGGTATCGTTGTCTGAATTAGTAGCGCGGAGCCTAGGTGGACAAAGTCCCTGACTACCTTAAAGTTATTTCTGTCTACGGTGACGTTCTGTCGAGACTTCGATGTTGGGTGTTCTTTCTTGTTGACAGCATATACTTGGTCTTGCCCTCATTGACCCCATTAAACCCATCTTCGCCGCTTCCATCTCAATACCCACGAATCACTATCTTTATGATACAATAAAAAAACCTGTAGCCATCTTATGAAATTAGGATAGTCTTCATTCATTTTTAGGATCCAACCCTGTCCAGCAGTCTCGATACTGCTGATTATATGCCAGTTATATGGAGGGTAACAAATGTTGTGTTCCTTTCGAGATCGGCGAAGAGGGATTACATGGAAGGGAGATCCTTCCGATGAATAAGCTGTACACATTATTTTTATTAAAACTATCTTCATGGAAAGCACAGCGCCGAAAATATATCCTCTCTAAGATGCTTATAGATCTGGTATGTCAATGGAAATAGCTCTACATCAATTCAAAACTCGCCACACTGAAGGAAATGAAAAAGCGGACAACTTGGCGAAGAATGCCTCTGAGTTTTTGGGTTCAACTGGGCCACGAATAAACATCTGGGAATCCAAAGTGAAGACAAACTAAATGGCCCCAAGAACGAAGTTCCAGGTGGCTCTGTCCATAGGACATGGAAGTTTCAGTTAGTATCTGACGAAAATGGGTATTCTGAATGATGATACCTATAGGCTCTGTCTATAGGATGAGCAGATAGCTCCGGATAGCAGCAGAAATTATATAGTCGGCTGTCAATGGATTCAAATCCAGATAATTAGTGAAGTATGTTTCAGACAAATGTTAGCGTTGACCCGAGGAATCGTGGTCTGACTGAAATGACTCGTGGAAGAGAGATTAGAAGGCACCCCATGCGTTAGTTTGTTCCGATACATTTACAAATTGGCTCAGTAAAACCAGAGACATTCTACACGAATTATTTCCTAGTCAAATAATGTCATAATCTGGTGGAAAACCTCTCACATTCAACAACACATCCATGGAGCTACTAAAAAGGAAAATAACAATCAAATTCTCTCTAGGGGTAATCATTCTATGGATTGAGGAACGTGGCTTCATTTCCCGGACACACTTCGAAAAGATGAAATTGCAAAACAAATTCCATACATTCATAACTCTCTTATCAATTTCCCGGAACTCAATTCGTTTTACATTGTGATGATGTCATAGTATCCAATCCAGCTATCATGAGGGAGTATCACTGTTGTTGAATCAATCAACTCAGTATGACAGAAGATTTTCTGGTGACTCGTCTATTCCAGGAAACATGGATAGTAGAATGAAGAAAGGATACGCATGGTTTTCCTTCTATAGACAAGGATTACGATGAAGTATAGTCAATGGTACATGGTAGATGGATTTTACAACATTACAAATTGGCGATGATTTTCAGATGCATTTCCTGTCTCCTTTGTTACTTTGTATTTGCTGTACTTCATTTTAGACGTCATTACAATGGAGGTCTGGTACGATGTTTCAATGTAGTTGTTTGTTAAACTACGAACTTAATTATGTGATACACATTGCAGTACATGTTGTAGTTTGTGTTGCAATGGTTCATGCATTTATTGATTAAAGTTTATTTTATTAGTTTTGGTTGTGGCACTTCGAATCATGTTTTTACAGACAATCGACTTACGGAGCCAATATTAATCACAAGTAAACTTTGTTTCAACACCTTCATCTCCTATCAGAATGATTACAATGAGCCAGCTTGGCTTCACACTAATATAGTTCAGAAAAACCACTAACGACATCACCGGTATAATATGATTCCAAGGCTATCATTGTGTGAGGCTTTCATCATTTTAAGTTACATAGAAAATTAAAGGCTGATTAGAGTCAAATTCAATCAATTACTTTTTTTTTCGTCGGTCGAGATGGGTAGAAGCACAGTGTGAGCCCGTGCTCATCAGTATGCGATATTTTTACTCACTTAAATCACCTCCTTCGCACTGTTTCACTTAATTCCATGAAATCGCCTCTTGTTCAAAACTAATCTATATGTATCTGTCTTTCTGGATGATGAAGTAGCAAAATACTAAACAGTATCTGATTATACCGCCCATAGACAGAACTTCCTCGCCTACCGTATGTAGGGAGACCCTAACCTGAATAAGTTCAAACTCAACCTGACTTTGAAAATTAGAAGGTTAAACGTCCCGTCATCAGTTTAAAAAACAGAAGGGAATAAGGGAGAGCTGGGGCTAAGCCAAATACGTTGCAGAACTGGAAACGCGACGAATGGAGTTCCAAAACCTGAAATTCACTCAGTCTCGCACCTCCTTTTATATAAAAACTAAAAATAACAAAAAATTTGTTTGCTGTTGTTGTTTTACGTCAATTTTCGTTTTTTTTTTTTGTCAATTTTAGCTTTTGTTTTCTTATTTTTTCAACTATTCTCGCTTCCGTTTTCCGAAGTTTCCTAGCTTTGTTTTCAAAAATGCCTATTCTTCCAATACATTCATTTCTGAACCGAGTTTTTTAATAAACAAAATTTAAACTCCTTTTGACTAAATTGCCTTACCCCATCTTCAGATTCTATGGGTATGGGTATCAAAAACTAGTCGACAATTTGTATGACGATAGCATACAACGAGCCTACATATGTTATCTTTAGGACTAACAATTTGTGGCACGAATTTTGAGCCCAGCTGATTCGTCAAGCTCAAGTATCAAGTCTCTTAGTGTCAGCCCCAATTGGTGATATCTAGTTTTGTACTTGTTTTCGTCCAACCCTAACCACAAACCTGTGAAACCTTTTTCATTGCGAACGCCTGGCCCAGCAGCTGGACAGATTTCCTCTGCGAACAGCTGTCCTGGGCATGAGACTTTACAGAGCTTGTGAATATGAGAAGGCGGAAACCATGTGCCACCTACGACAATGTTCCACCCCACCGCAAATTCGATTACCCTGAATCTAAAATAACATTAATGTCATAGCTAGGGAACCGCTCATAAGTCTTGAGCAAGAGCTCGTAGAAGCTAAGATTTCCGCTAGTTGTTAAGCCGCACGCGCTCTGTAAACGAACCTTACATTCTTCGTGAAGATCCGAAGATCGTTGGTCCTTGTTTCTTTCGCAGAAGTTGCCAACAGGAAATCTGTCCGTATCCGATACTTGATGTTCCTTCGTTACCTTTGTTTTTTATGGAGGGGCACAACCTGGAGAGCCAGATCCTCAACATCTTGTAACAGAGCCCGAATATGCCAAAGTAACCCGTACAAGTTGTCACCACTGCTTCCACCTACAGAAGGAAGAGTACCACTCCCACCCTCTCGTTAGCTGCCATGTCCGCTGTCATGCTTTCATCTTCATCTTGTCATTGTGCCCAAGACCGGGTGGGTAACGTTTGGCTGATACCTTCATTGATGCACACGTTGCACCCTATATCAGCCGAAATCCATTATGAAATTATAAAACCCGCATCAAAGCTAGCTATTGGCAGGCCCAGTTGAACATTTTTTCCACCAGTCTTTACTGTGCGGCTATATATTGTGCAAAGCTACCATAACTGGATTTGAAAATAGCTCTGCATCACTTTTTGTAAATGATAAGCTCCCAATTTAATCTTTTCCACTGTGTTTGAAAAGTCCAACGCTCTCACCAGTCCTTTAAAATCAATATAAAATCATGTATTCAATTCCGCATCCTTTTTGGGAACCCACATCTGCACGTATAAATCACATTTACCCAACTCATGCCTGCCACTAAGGATAATTAACACACGTATCCGCTGTCACTGTCACGTATCATCGCTTCATTAATTTTAAATTTGCTATCTTCTCAATTAATCAGGAACCCAGCGCTGAGCTTAAATTAACAGGACGATTATATTACAGAGCTTTGGACAACTGACCGATTATATCTTCAAATGGGTGGCATGCGCATGTGGGACAAAGCACGAGATATTTTTAATGAATTTTAAATTATAAAAATCCTTTAACATGTGTGTAAGAAGGCTTAACGTACATAGCAGGCAAAGATACAAAGTCTCTGCTGTGTGCTTATGTTGCAAAAGGAGTCATTTTTTTGACGTGCTTCGTTGTAGAGTTAAGAACGTCTTAATGGCTTCTGCATAAAATTACGAGTACATGAGAGTTTGCATGGTGGTGCACAAAATTTTCAAAAATTACAAGAGAACGTTATAATTTATTAATATTCTCATTAGTGCCAAAAGGGGTGGGGTTTTTGTTATTTTACAAAATGAGAAAATGCATAAACTATCACATGTGTTGGTTACGTAGAGGGAGTTCAAAGGTGTTTCCATTATGATGGCTGGCTGTGGTAAAATAATTGCGTACGTTATAAATTGCAATTAGCCTATAAGATTGCCTTTTCCGTGCTCAGATGTCTAGCAAGTGCTACGTGGTGCGGAACATAAGAATATCTCATTAAAAACCGAATATCTAGTACGACTCCCCTTATAGCACTCCCGTTAACGACAAGCAACTCGCATATTATTTTGATTTGTTCTGACAGACATCAATTCATCAAGTCATTTCTCACCCCTATGCTTTACATCTTCTCCTAGAGACACCGCCATCTTCCATACACATCAGCCTCGACAAATTGGTTTTAGTTCCATTGACCAAGGTTTTCATCATCGGCAATAGCTTGGTCTTCAGAATGGGAGTTCAGCTAAAATTCGCAATCAGCCTTACAACCCTGTAGGCTTCATTAGTTAGGATTTGATTCTTCTTAGAGGACCTGACCAGTTACTGTTCCTTCGAGAGGTTTTTAACGAGCTGAAACTTTCGTTGCTCAGCTTAAGAATCAGTGAAACGCCTAGAAATGGAAAATCAAAATATGCCCTAGCACGCTTAAAGTAGCCAGAGTCCATGGAGAGCACCTAAGTGAGAAACTCTCCACAGTGAATTCTTACTAAGGTAGTGACGCTACAGTTCATAAACGCCAACAACCAGTGCATTCGCCATAGCACTGTCATCAAGGAAGTGACTGAAACCACTTTGGGCTACCAAACGCCACCGAAAAAGAGGGCATGGTACAATGTTGAGTGCGTTCAGCGGAAGAAAATGAAAAAAGATGTACACAGACAATCACTGTAGGAATAGGAAAAGAATAAGGAAAGAAGAGGGCCTTAGGGATCTCCCAGATCAGACTGAGACATTTTGCAAGAGTTTCTGCAACAAAGCCAAGCAACTGGCAACTGGATTTAAATCCGGAACGCAAGCTCTTTGACTTAGCGAAAGAATTTTAGTCACCGACACATCAGAAATCGCAGATATGGTTTAGAAGCATGCTCAAAGACATTAAATAGAGCGAGAATAACCAGCTCTGACAGCTTGCCAGCATGCACCAAGTTATCAACCCACTATTGATCGACGAAAACATGCCTGATAACTGAACTAACAGCTCTTTATTCCTTATCCTTAAGATAGGCGATGCTATGACTTGCAAGAACTAACCGACTTTTCATTGACTCGCCAATATCCGTAAAAGACTCCCGATCATGTCGTAATCTTAATAGAGCAAGCTGGAAAAGGATAAGTGGGTTTGTCAGCGTGGAAGACCACGTCTTCAGAGGTAAAGGTGGAATAGTAGATCAATGGATTTGTATCTGTGAATTCGACGCTGTCGAGTATTGACGGAAGCAGAGGAGGAAGCAATTCGAATATACGCTTCGCAGTCATTTCCGGCTTTTTAAAACTTTCGTTGGTTTTCCTTCGATGGATTGACTTGATAAGACCAAAAGCTTACCTCTTGCTGAACCACACTTTTTCCTTCATAGAAAAGTGTCAGTAATCAACGACGGCATCTATGTCGCTATAGAGAAAGCATAGCGACCAGCCAAAACTTACAACTACTAAGGCTGCCTTAGTTGGCTTTCTCGCATCGCTTTTGGGAGTTGATTTTTTAACTGAATTACCTAACCTAACCTAGGCCATAGCTCGAAGCAAAAATGCCTCGGCAAAGGATTTATTTGCCAGCAACAGTCACTAAGTCATCTTCAAGCACGATCGTGAGGTTCTTGTTTGGAATCACAACATTCTCCGGTTGCACATCAAGTTTGAATGCCAAAAAAAAAAAATTGTTACTGACCGCAGTGCTTTTCCAGATAGGTAGCAGGCACTAACACCGTCTAAGTCTAGTCTTTCAAACCCTTATGATGTTATTTATACAGCGCGAGTGTTAATGGTGTCCAGAATAACTGAGGAGAATTTGTTGGTTGTTGCTTGTCATTGCTTAAAATTCACAGTAGGTATGTCTTTCCAACTTTCTGATATCATCATCATTACCCATATGACATGCCTACTCAACTGTCAGTGTAAGTACAGTGCAGTAGAGTTGACATCAGCCTTTTCGCAATTGATCGACTTGGGTGACATCAGGAGTTGAAATTGGAAACTTCAGCGTAACCAGAAATGATACTTACCACCCTTTAGACTTATTCCGAGAAGACACCAAAAATGTTTAAAGCCACTTTTTTGCCAGGTTTTGAAAATAGAACAACCTAAACCCTCACTACACTTCAACTCGATTGATTTCTGTCCTCCTTCCTGAGACGCAATGCACCAACAACCTCTGCGTGTATTTATATTCGGTGTTTTGCAACACTTTTCCGCTTTCTCCAACTCATTCCACAAGTTAGTCTTTCTATCTCAACTGTTCTTTGCCACGTTTCCTTAAAGCAACCCACTGGTCTGCCAGATTGAGTGGGGCCTTCTATCGAAGGAAATATAATTAATCGAAAATGTGCGCACAGGGTAACCCCCCTTCTTCTTCATTTCATGAAAATAAAACCGTACAAACTTTAATTACTACTAATTATATTTTTATATAAAAATAAATGTATATATTTCTTAATTAAAGGGAAAATAACCCACTTCCGCTTTAACTTCGTATCCCGTGGTAACACCACTTAAGGGATTAATAAATAAAAAATTGCTGTCTTGAAATTTAAGAAGAACTTGATGAACTCAAAATAAAAACTTTTGGGTCCCTACCGCTTTTTAATTTCACCCTTAAGAGGAAAAATAAAAGAACAATATAAAAACAACAGATGGCCAGACTTTTTATTGCTAATCGTAGAGGGTGTCACCAAAGGGAGAAAAAAATAAAAACCATAAGCCTTCCAATGGTTAAATTTATTTCTTTTAAATTTTATTATAACACAATTGAGTTTGTTACCTTTAAACTCATCAATGGTAATGAATTTAAATTTAAGTATACAACCCCCTAAAAACAGAACGATGACGTTTTCATCAATGACCTTTCATATAAATAGGAAGCAGACATAACATCCGACATCCACATCCTCCCCCCCTTGCCACATTTTGTGCTTCAAGATGAAAATAATTCGATAAAAAGTTAATGAGCGTGAAAAAGGATAGGAAAACGATTTCCAAGGGAAACATTAAAATTTCAGAAAATTTAAGAATAATTCGATCGGTCAGCGTACTGTAGACATTGGCTTTGTGAGTTTTGGGGTTTGGTGAAAATGGTTTTATGCCGGGAACGCTTCAAGTTCAAGTAGGTAAACATATAGAGAGTGCTTGTTGAAAATAGAAAAGAGATTTCTTAGAATTTAAGACACGAAAGGAAACCGTATGAAAGGAAAACATTGACGGATGAAAGGAGCTTTAAAGGCGTACAGTTTTTTTTTAACAATAGATAGCGCAAGCAAGGATGGCAGGGTAGCTTTCTATCGATATACAAAAATTGTACGTATGTAAATAGTAGAAGAAAGAAATAAAAAAATGGAAGAATTTTCTTACGCATTAACTATTGATTCATTCTTTTTAAATTGGTTTCAGGATGGTCTTGAGGAATTTAAATTTTTATTATTCGTCCTTTTGAACTACATACATACATACTTATGAAGTTCTTTCTTAGGAAAGAAAAGAAAAGTGGAGTTGAGATGGAAGCGACGAAAGCATGTTTAGTAACAAGTGCAAAACAAAATTTGTACAAGCGTTCACTGTCGTTAGAGGACTTTATATTCAGGACTAAAAATAGCTTCGTAGAAGAAGCATCTCGTAATACACATTGGCTGAATAAATGATAAGTAAGGGGCACTTTCTGTCATGCGAATATTGAGCTCTATTAGAGAGTCCTACATTTAGCGCACCTTCCCGTGATCCTTTTTGGGCAGTTTTTTGAAATTGCGAACGTGAAAGTCCGAGTAGTCATATACAGAGTTTGGGGGTTTGTCATTGACTGTACAGAGGAAATGCCGCAAACAACTTTTGAATTGTTTTGATGAGGCTCAATCCAATGAATGACCGCTTGCTTGAATGTTGGCATTGTAAACTTGGTTGTGCGCCAGCAACTAGAGGAGTGCCTACTAGGTAAAGGAATCCAATATGATCCTTCTACAGTTTTCAAGAAGTGTCTTGTCAGTTTCTCCAATTCCATTTAAAGTTGCTTTGTTTTGCCGTCCTCCTGGTTTATGAACTTTTCACATAAGTGCTAAACAAGGAGTTGGTAGCAAGCGTGAAATTGGATGTTTCTTGTCACTGTGCCAAGTGTTTGAAACTTCTAATGAAAAAGCTTCTCAATCCGCCGTTCTGGATCGAGAATAAAAACTGTAGGTCCCCTCTATTCTTGTGAAAAATAAAGCTTGTGCATGTTGAATGGTTGCGACTTGGTCCTCTAAAAGTACTGTCAAACCAAAGTTTTAAATAAACACAGATCCCATTCCACTTGCATCAGTAGTGCATTATGAACCACCCACCTGGCAGCAGTGGTGGAGCTGGGCCTCAACTAACAAGGGTCTCCAGCCAACTCGAGCGTTTGCTAGTTGCCACTAGTTTTGCACGCCAAAAATGTTTCTCAGATTCCCTTTCCACTCAACTGCGCAGTCCATCGAAGATTCGAAGACTCTCTATCGAAGCTTCAGCACTGATGTGCTTTGCATGTCGCAGCCCATATATTTCGTAATTATATCTTCTCCTGCACTAATTGTTTATGCTCACGGAAACGGACATCACCCAAAGAATGACCTAAATCTGTTTTTAACATCAAAACACTTGGTACCCCCCGCTTACAGTTCAGTCAGAACCATACTTGTCAAACTTTTAATGATTGCATACCGTGTCAAGTTTCAAAGACCTACAAAGGTCAGAGATGCTTCAAACGTACAATGGTATCCTTGCAAGACACTTTTCGATAGGGCAATATGCCACAAGGGATAGTAATTGCTTCTACCTTTACATCTACACAAACCTGCAAAATCGAAAAAAAAAATTAATGTAAGTTGCGGGCTGTTTTCTGACGTGTTCTTTCTGTGTCTTCGTTGCGGTAGTCCCTTCAGAGGTCAGACAGTTGCATTCTTTTGATGAGGTGCCAGCAACTACTGAGTTTTAGTACCTTACACAGCGAGGTGTTTTGCTTTAAGGTAAGGAATTTAAGTTCAATGCGACAACTCTACTTTGTTCGGTTTCCGAGGATGAGACGGCTTTTAAGAAGTTAATTCTCGTAAGACATCGGCTATAGCTGATACTTTCGCTTGGAATATACTAGCTTGGTTTGGGATAGGGTGAAATTATTTGAAAAGATTCCGGGGCCTACACCCTCAATCGTTTGTTAGATGTCTGTAGAAATAGAAGTACTTAGATTAGATTAGATTATTAGGTGAGGTGGGCACTAGTCCCTTATCACTGCGGCCACGGTGGGCCTATTGTGATATCCTCTGTTTAGAGCTCCTCCATGATTCCGGAGTGAGTGATAAAACCGGCGATGTCTTTGAGTGAGCTGGTGGTGATAAGGTAGTGATTACCTAGAAAACGATGACGTGTTTTTGTGAGACAATTACAGTGACACAGTATGTGTTCTGCTGATTCTTCGTCTTCGTTGCACATTCTACATGTGTTATCTTGTGCAATTCCCATGGTCATAAGATGTTTTTTTATCCCGACAATGTCCGGTTAGGAAGCCTGTGACTATTCGAATCTGACTTCTCGTTAATCGTAGAAGTTGTTTCGTTCTTTTTTGGGAGGTGGTTGGTATAAAGGCTTTAGCTTGTCTGTTACCTTCCATTTCTGACCGGTAATGTTGTGCTTTGTCTTTTAACCAATTTCTTATACAATCTTTGGCTGTACTAATTGGGAGCCCACAGAATGGTCTTGGCAACATTAATGTTGATGCAGATCGTTTTCTGGGCAGTTCATCTGCCTTTTAATTGCCTTAATAGAAGTACTTAGGTGTACCTGGTTTCTTCGATGGATGGATGGAAACTGTACTCGTTATTGATAATTCCGTGACATGAAAGAATGGCCAAAAATGTGGAACCGTTCGCAAGGATCTTGTTGTTTGAATGCGTATTTCGTTATTTGCTGACTTAAGACTGAATATGGATTCTTCTTTAGAGTCCGTTTTAAATCACTTTTCACTTGGAAAAGCCTCGCAGATAGGTATAGGTAGGTAGGTAGAAGTAATTATCAAGTAAGGTCCTACTAAAAACACAAGTAGTTCATTTTGATACCACAACTCACGTGATCTGAATGTGGATGGGTATGTCTCAGAGTATAGTTTTTCAAATCCATCCTGTGGAGTTCAGAAAGTTAACAACGTCGCAGAAGTTTATATCAGAAATCTCTGATAATTCCTTAAAAAGGCGTTTGCCAAATGTGCGATGCCTGACCTTTGCTAGTGCCGGGCAGTCACAAAGAAACTGAAATAGGGTCTCCTTTTCGGGTGAATTGTTGCAACTGCTGCAGTGGGGGTTGAACGGAATGCCTAACTTGACAGCGTGTGAACCAATTAGCCGATGGCCCGTGCTAATTGTTGTGATTCTTGCTGTCTCGGTGCCGGTTCTATTGATAAATTCATTCGTCCTGTTTTTATTGTAGGCGAACCAGATCTGTCTGCTACCGTTTATCAATTCCATAGCTCCAGAAAGTCGTATTTAAGCATTTCGCATTGCTTGTCTATTTAAAATACTTTAAGAGTATAATTGTACTATTTCCAATGAAGATATTAACTTCTTCTTCCCTGTTTGTCTTGATAAACTTTCTCCTTCATTTGGTTATCTTAATAATTTATTGATACTATTTAGCCAGAAGTTGTTAGCTGCTCACGTGTTCGTGTGCTTAATTGAATCAAGCAGTAAAAGAAACTCATTAGGAATAATTCGAGAAAATAACAGCAAAAAGAGCCTTAAGCATGCTTATACTCGTGCAATATGTAATTAAGTGCTAATGATACGATACACCATACGTAGTTTGTTAAGATCCTTAGATGAATACATGCATAACTCAATCGTATCATTATGGTATGGATTCGGATAAGGATAACTTTCGGAACAGATACTCTTTTATTAAATTTTCAATGCATGTATTACTTTTCACCCTTTAAAGAGATCTCCGTTCCTTTTGTTACGTTCAAAGTGTAAACATTTTCCTGAGAACCCACATATGGCCAAAGTATAATGGGTTCATTAAATTCTCCTTTTGCTTCAAATAAATGTCAGACACTCTTGTAAGCTCTTCGAACTTCAGTGAATAATGACTGCACACAAATGACTACAGAATAGAGATGTGGGTGTATAGATAAGGTTGCCATTGTAGTCGCAGAACTTTTGAGTTGCATATAGTCTTCTTGAAGGTACTACTCCGGATGAACATCAGATTGCTTCCATCAAATGCACAAGCACATTTGCCATGAATAAATCATCGAGTATGTGTATAGTTTCATTTGTTATTGCTCTTAAGGAGTTCCTTGTTTCTGTTCTTAAAGATCCTGAATTTTTTATAGTTTTTCTATGCAAGACCAAGAATAATAAAACTGCACTTTGTTCATAAAATTTTGAAGAGAGTTTGCAATTAGTTTCGGAAATGAAGTTTCCCATTGTTTAGCAAGTTGTTGAAATTTTAAAGAGCACCTTCTTCGATTTTAGACCGATGTAGTTCAACATTGAGGAAAAAGCTTTTAGAAAGGAAGGTTCGTACCACCTTTTCATGTAACTAAACATTGTCAGTAACTCTTTAGTCACATTGATTTTGATTCTGAAAGGAATGTTTAAGGAAAGTGAGAAGTTTGAAATCTGAGTTATTCTTTTGATTGGAGGAGACTTTGGACGTGGTTAGTCTACCTTTTCCGGTTCAGCTTCCACCAAAGCAGTCTCTCATTCTTGTGACAGTACAGATTACTTTCACAAAACCAAGTTTAATAACAACCTAAATTCGGTGTTTCAGGTGCACGCACATTCATTGGTATTAGATTGAGTCAGAGAAACAACTTAATCCAAAAAATCCCCAAAAACTACCCGCAGAAACTGTTGGAACTTTGTATAAAGAATAAGAGACACTCTCTATTTGTTAAAACCGTAAGATTGTCGAAAAATTATGCTCAGAGGTGAATGTTCCTTCTAATAGAGAGCACTGGAAAGTACAGAGAAGATGCAGAGTCTTCCTGATCCCTCTTCCTGATCTGCTACCGAAATTATTTTCAAGACACCAGAACTTTTGACGTGCTTTCGAATCAGGCAGTTTTATTAGGTGTATGGCTAAGTTGGTCTCCGCGGCCTAGTGATTAGTGCATTGGACTGCTAAGCGCGAACATACAGACTCAAGCCTCAAAACCACTTACTTTTTTTTGCGGCACCATCTCTTCGCAGGCAATGACAAACCTAAAAGAGTATAATCGGTCATGAAAATGCTTCTTAAATCGGCGTTCGGAGTCGGCGATAAAATTGTAGGTCCCCTTCATCAGTGCAGGACTATCCACATTTGAAAAGTGTCCCGACACACCTACCGTGATCAATTGTCCGCAATCGGTTAAGACTGACACATGGATATTGAGTTCTCTCTCCGAATCATATCGTTTACAGAGGAAGAGATCCATTAGCTTCCAATAAATTTGTTGGAATTCGCTCAAGTTTTAGTGAAGGGTGAATATTACTGTGGATTGATTTGATACGCTACATACACTTGTGATATAAAGACTGTCTTACAATCTCAAATGTATTAGAACAACTATTGTTAGACAGCCTTCCATCCCTTATTCTTGAGAAGTTCAAAGGAAGTTGAACAAAGCCCGTGTCTAACTTCTCTAAATGAAAAATAAAAATCTTCCTTCCAACCATCGGCCCATGCAGTGTTTTCTAGTCCAGCATTACTCGAACTACACGCAGGATCTTCACAAGACGTGGGTGTGGTATTGGTTATACCTTTTTACAGACCACTACTTCAAGCACAAGTATATAGGTAGAAACATTCCCTCTTTTGGTTCAAACCTTGTCTGGCACACAAGACTCTGGCTTTGATCCTTTCTTCAATAACCAATCCCTTGCTGACTTGCCAAGAAACCTTTTCCAAAAACTCCTTCAGAAGACAGCTAAATCGATTTAATGAACAAAAGAAATAAATCCGCGATTCATTAGCATCAGTAACCATCTTAGAACACTTGAGTTGATGGATTCACTGAAAGTGTGTTGTTGAGGTTGAATTATCCTTTTTGATTGCGTTCATCGAAATCAAGTGACCAAAAGTAGTTTCTAGCTTAATTAATGCAGCATGAAGTGTACTCCATTAATATTACGAAAGGCTCTTCATTTTGGGTATTGTACTTGAATTCCTATTCGTAGTTGATTGCTTATCTTGAGGATTGACTTAATTAATGAAATTTGGATTCTCATACTGGAATGGCAGTGCATTTGTGGATCTTAAATGGAGTTAATTTGGGCATTTATAGCATACTGATAATCCTGTTTTAGTTATTTGCTCGATTAAGGATTTCTAGAGGGAGGTTTTTGATCTAATTGCATCACTTAATTGCTTATTAATCCATTTTAATCCATATACACTTAATTTAATCAAATTCCGGCATCTGCCGAGCTTTCGATAGTAGCAGAGAATGATAAAGTAAAAGCCTGCGAATTTCATCTATTAAACAGGAGGCACGCGACGGCGAAGAACTACAGTTCTATCAGCCTTTTATCTTTCCTTCTGAAGACCCTTGATAACTACCTATTCAAATCACATGAGGCATACATGAAAGGTTAATCGGAAGACATGGTTCTGCACAGAGTGGTTCACACGTTTGAAATACAACTTTGAAAGAGCTTTCAATAGCATGAGCATTGCCTGCAAAGATTCCACCCAAATATAGAACTCGGCAGCTCACATTCTCAAACCATGCGCTATTAACTCGACGCTAGGAAGCGAACGTTAGCAGCAGGAAAAGTGTCACCCGAAGAATCTTCTAAATTAAAGTTCTTTCTCCTAGAAGTGGACGAAATTGGCATACTACTTAGTACCCGTTAAGACTGCAATAAGTTGTCTACAGTCTTTTCTGCTGAGCGATCGTAAGAATGCCGCTGACTTCTTACAGATGTCCGAGATTACCCTTTTATCCTGAAGAGTCGTACCGCACACAATTGTATTCGTTAAACAGGCAATCATCAATGAAAGGCCTAGCCGAGGACAAAACAGGTTCCGGTCCTAAGAAGTCTTCCTCTGAGCCATATCAATCCGATTTCCTGAAATCTCAATACTTCTTGGAAACTAAGTTTCCTCTTTAAAGACAATTTGCATGTTTTCTACGAGGACATCCGTGTAAATGCAATGTGTAAATGCGAGGAGAGTGGCGGCTGAAACAACTTTTGAAATCATTTGAAGGCAGTGACTACGTACGTATAAATTTACTTGTACAGGCAGAGACAACCTTGTTGGGTCCCTTTTCGTCTCCCTTGGCAGAGTGGAGCCGCAAAGAAGTTGTTGGTTTTTCAACCTAAGTCAACTTATTTGGAATACTCTTACCATTAGGCCACAGCGACCACTGAAGAAGCAAACAGAAAGTAACATCCTTGCATCCAAAATAATGTGAGGTACATAGCAGAGTCACCTCGTCATCATTATTTCACAAGGAACGACTTAGGTTATCATGGTGCAGAGCGTTGACTAAACTTAATTATTTCTCTTGTAGAAACTTTGTAAACAAAAAAATAAATACACCCATTGTGACAATATTGAAAATTAAAACTAGTTTCCAGCGCTAACGATTATTACATTTCAGTAGAGAGTCTTGTGTGAGAACAATTTAATCTTCTCTGCAGCACGTGGGATTAAGTTTTAGCGTATCTGATTAACGCCCTTTTGCATCTTTTGTTTACTACGTGAAGTTCGTTAGAAGATGAAAGGAAAAAGTTTTTGATTATCCTAGAAACTTAATGCATTCTCTTCGTAATTGTATAATCACAGCGTCTTGTTCACAGATTCTCTTTCGGAACGTATGGAAGATTCTGACTCTGTGACGAATTATGCGGTATTCCACACCATCCCTTGAGAACCACAACTAAAACTTTATTTATAATGAATTCTTTACTCTTTATTTACCAAGTCAACAGACTTTTATTTTTTTAAATTCTAGTAAATTCTTTTGATTGATGATAGTAAGTTGTTCGGACATTTCTAACTTGAAGTTGAAAACATTCTTAAAGACTTTGCTTTGTATATTGATTTCGAAAAGAAAAGATTAAAATGGGTTCAGACTTTATTAATAACAATTTAATTTAAGAATTGAAAAAGCAATTTATCTCCAACGAGATTCATTGGATCGAAAGAAGAAAAAAGGTCTCATGAAATTATATAGTCTTGTCAAAAGCAATAAAGAACAATGCGAATCCTTTTAAGGGTTTCTTTAATTTCACAGAATTCTTGCTCATTTCTTATTGTTTTCTTGGACATTGGATGTAATTACGTTTTTACGAACAAAACTGGAAGTAACCTCAAAACTTTCCATTCAATGTAAATCCTTGTTCTTTTCTGTATTTAACGCAAACATAATGGAACAATACAGATAAGATTACTAAGTCCTTTTACGACTTAATGAACCAATTCAATGGCTATTTGATGAAAAGACTGGGGTGAGATTGAAAACAGACAATCTATAGTTCTGTTGATGGATTTGGATTGATGGAAATTAGTGTTCCTGACTATACTGTAAGTGACCAGATAGGACATTGTACAAAGTCACATATTGTTAGATATGGAAAGTTTCCAACTAAAATCAACACCCATCTGCGAGCACAAGGGGTGATGTCTTAGGGTCTAAAAGAGTTCTGTCAAAAAAAGCGGAATTCTTATATTTTGGAACTCCGAGACCCAGGACTGCCACTAGGACTGCTAAATAAATCAAAACAGGACCGAGTCTCGACCATCTTTAAACAGGCAATGACAAACCTGTTTGAGTACATTTTAAGTGGCGACGAAGAAAGTTCAAAAAATGTATGAAGGCATAGGTTCAGGAATCTACTCAGAGGAATCCGCCGTTGTCAACTCGGTGAAACTTACTTCCAAACCACGCCACTGTGTTCCAAGCTGGAATTCCAACGATAACCGAGGTCTCAGAGAAACTCAGCTAGCCTTGACCTTCTACGAGTTGTCGCTTCCTCACCAAACTTGGAGCACTTGAAGAATGAAGGAAAAAATTGGTGTTAATAAGTGTCAGCTCGTAGGGAGTGTTGAAGAAGAGCCGCATTGGGCATACCTGGACTCCGCATGTCTGCTGAAGTCCACATTGTTCACATCCAGTCTGGTGCACCAAGAACTGTCAAAAAACACCATAGAATATATCCTGCCAGTTGCATTTCACCTCTTCACCATTTTACCTTTGTTATCCTTTGAGAGCTCATCAGTTTACCCGTAAGCCTACCGTCGGAAGTACTGTCAAATATAGGCACGCTTTCGGAAGTCATACAACGCAAATGTTTATGATCTACATAGCTCTATGGTCTCTCCAAAGTCTCCCCTTAAAATTTCCTAATGATGCCCGTGACCATGTTAAAGGGTAGGTATAACGCGTTCTAATTTTAAAACCAATCACCAAAGTGGTCTAACCTGAGGGTAGGATGCGGACAAGGTTATGATGTTATTCACGCAGCGCTAGTGTTAGGCCTATGCAGTAGAGCTGACGTCAGCTTTCCGCAGTTGATCGACTTTCTTGACACCAAGAGTTGAAAATGGCACAATTACAATTACAAGTGATGATGCACAACACATCAAACTCAATTCGACTAAGAGGAATTTATCGTCATCATTTGAGACTAGGGACATATTTAAGACTTTTCGTATAGAACCCCTTACATTGACCCCTTTATTGATTCTCTAATTAATCAGAACTGAAATGTGCATTTCTAAGAATCGCATCAAAGTCTTTCAAGTCCCTGTATACACCAGTTAAATAGTTACGTAAGGTATTACGTCAATCAACTTCATGCCCTTACAAATCCGGTATCCTGGCACTTATCCTTCAATTGGAACACAAATTAGTTTATATGGCTTGTTTCATTGTAATTAATTAACAGATTTCAAAGAGCCGTCCTAAACACACACACATGTATGTATTCACCCCTTCTTCAATGGAAACCAATTTCAATAGAGATGCCTCTAGGTTATGTACATTTAAAAAAAAATTCTTTCGAAAGGAACAACGAAATACCGATATATTTTATGCAGAATACCTATGCTCCACTCTGTGAATGTAAAATCGAAATTCATGATGGGGTCACAGTGTACCATATAAGGCCTGCAAACAATGGTAATCCAATTATTGGCTATTCGATTTTCATCTACTAGGACTATTGATTGTTTTCCGATAAAACACTCAAATATCTTAACTTCATTTCCGCAAATGTATAACACTTTGAAGCCTAAAACTGTGCTCTGGATGCTGCGCCCCGGGGGAATTGTGTGCTGCCAAAAATGCTTCGGTTTTCAATTCAATGATTTCATTGCCTTTGGCCATAGATTTTGGCCAAATATGAGTAGTTTTGCCTGAGTACTTCACCGAAACAAATATTCATATGTGTGTGTGTGTGTGTGTGTGTAATAGATTGCATGGGATTCAAACCATAAGAGCTTTTGTTTCCCCATGGTTATTGAAGTAGATAGATGAAGTTCAATTGAAACGTTGTTTTAGGATGTGACACAGAAGCATTATGGGATGGAGTGATGACTTTTAAAAAGCAATATCGAAGTCTTGACATGTTATGGACGTTTCTATAGAACGAAACAAGATTATTATTTTACTATGCTTCAGTTTGCGTTACAGATGAAGGAGAGGAACTCCTTTCAGTTATTTTTTGTCCACATCTTCACAAACTTGTTTAATAAAATAACATTAACCATTCTCCTAGTACTACGATGCGAGTATAATGAAATATTCACACCACGAGATCCGAGAAAACACACACGCTTTAGTAAAAGCAGAGTCGAACACACACACGCGCTCCTTATATCCTCGTGAAATCACTGCTTAAGTTGTGTTCAAATAAATTAATAAACGAATTCAATTACTGCTACTAGAAGGTATCTTCTTCTGTTTACCAAATAATTGACCTTAGCTAATGCTTGTATATCAATTCATTCAAGTTCCTCTGTGCGTCTCACACAAAATCAACAAAAGCTCGACGGAAATGTTGGCTTTGCACTTAAGGATGTTGAGGCAAACTAATGTTTTGACCACTTTCAATTTCTTAGGTATAAGTTGAGTTGATGTTAAGTAGTGAATCAACACTGTACAGAAAATTACCATTAAATAGGTTAATCAGTCTAGACTTGTGAGTCTACGAGAGCCCTTAACGATATCCTAAAAAAAGAGGAATATATGAGGTGTGTGGAATGACTTTCCGCCACTGAAATGACTATTCCATCTCGAGGTAGTTATAAAAGTTGAAGTTCCCTTCACAAAGGATATTCCAACGACTGCAGACATTCACATCTCGAATGTGACAAGTACCTTTCACTATTTCCTCAGCATCTTGAGGTGCAGTCATTTGTTATAAGTGGTTACCTTACAGACATATTGACGTTTATTTTTACTTTACTTAAAGTGTGGTAAGTGGCTCTATCCTATTGGAACCATGTCCAAAGGACGAAGTCGTAAATTTCCCATGTAATGTGAGATAGAAACCATATTTTTTCAACGTATCCTGCAGAGTTTACTGTTGAGATCAATAATTCTTGACATAAAGTCACTCTTTAAAACTGCAACCGAGAGAATGCATTTTTTTTTTTTTTTTTTTTTTGGTTTTGAGGGAGTAAGCGTGTCCTTCTAGAAATTCACACAATATATGCTCCGTGGTTTTACTCCTTTTTCCTTTTTTCCACACATAATCTTGGTTCTGTTTCAACCTTAAGGTGTCGAGGTTCTATCCCTAGATTCTGTCTTACTCTTTTAAAATATACATTTCGAATTTTTTTGTGGTTTCTATCTCTTGTGCTTATCAGCCGAACACGTACTATGTGAGTGCGTGGCAGTCTGTGCTCTTGTGCTTTTTTCGAGCTCCAGATTTTCTCAGCTGTTCTTATCCAGGTTGTTCTGGATCTTCCTCCCTCATTTGTTTATCTTTTCTGTTCTCTTCCATCCGTACCAAGTATCCAAACTATTTGAGCTCTTTTATCGCCCTTACCTAACCCTCATTTACACCTTTATTACTTAGGCTTGTTTAAATTATATTTCTTCCAGCCTTGTAGAATGCCTTCTTCATGTCTATGAAGCACTCGTATACTTCTTTACTTTTGGACCGTTTTTTTTTTCCTAGAATCTGCTGTAACATGGATGTTCTTCCACCGCCATTTTAGCTCACTCTCTAATCTAGATAAGGTTAGGTAAATAGGTGTTCCGAGGGACTCACTTAGACTCAAAGTTGAATATGATACCTATAGAATTACTTTGAGGGAGAATTCTACCCATAAAAACATTCTCATCTTCCCTTCTCACCACTACAGCTTTTGAAAAGTTCATTAAACATAGCCCCTAGTCTCCTGGCATGTTGTCCTAATAGGCAGTGGTCAGTGATAACACCAGTGATGCTGGGAATTTATGTGATGTCGATCCCTTGACTTATGGTCATCTATATCAAGCCACAGAAGTCTGGTACGTACGCCTTTCAAGCTGGATTTAGTGTCTCTAGTTATGAGTTTCACTGTACTGTTTGGAATACCCATGCGCCCCTAGTATAAAATGGATATTCTAGGGTGGTTCCAGATTTGACAAGTTTGTCGGCTTTGTCGGCATTTTCCAGTGATGTCACTACGGCAATATCGTCTAGTAAACTTTAAGAGTCACACACATTTTTGTGTGTCTCCTTTCATGAATATAGGCAAAATAACTCAATAATTCCAGTTCTCTGGGAACTCCCATCTGGTCGACAACATTTTTAGGTCCCCAAGCATTGCTTCCTCTTCTCTCAAGAACATTCGAACATAAAACATAGAAATCAACTCGTTTCGGTTTCACTCAAACTAAATGATCTACCAATTCAATCAAGTGGAATTATAGCATGAACAACATCACAAGGACTCACACATCCTTACGAATAAAATCAATTAAAAGCAATTCCCCTTGTTAAAGTTCACTTCACGTGTCTTCAAAAGTAAAAACACTTCCCAAAAACACATCCATAGGTAAGCTTGTGAAATGTTTTTCTCACACAAAAACTTTAGGAAGATAATAACAAAGTTAAACACTAAGTGGAAAGTTTTTTGGAAGAAATTTTCACGTGTAAGGATTATGTATAAGATGGGGAAACCATTGTAAGAACTCCATACAACAGATTAAAAAGGATTTCATTATTTACTAATGGATAAACGTGTATACTTTTCGATACAAGCTTAGTTTTGGTTTGTGATTAATAACTGTTATTTTCATCTCTACGAGTGTGTATGTAATTTTCTTCCATGAAAACATAAAGCTTATGTTATTAGTTTATAGAATGTGTCATCATACATCTCAATCTGGCAAATTAAATTGTAGCGTGCGTGTATATTTTCTGAGAAAAAAATTCATCGTCCTCATCTTTAATATAAATTAACAATGAAAGAAGAAATTCCATTCTAAATATAGGGTTCAAGGTTGACATGAATTGCTAGAAATCCATCATACTCAAGTCAGCAGATTCCACCACAGAGAGAGAGAGAGAGAGTGGAGCCTTCTTTACTTTATTACACAACCACGTCAGCAGTTTTCTAACATTTTCAATCATCCACATATTTACTTAGAATTTATCGGGACACTGCCATTAAAGAAATTATGAAACATGCGCATTAAGTCATAAAATTTATCAGTTTTTTTTTTAAGATGAAGGGTTGCAGGATAACAAGGGGTGCCTTCGAAGAGCTCATTCATTTGCACTGGAGGCTGTGGATTGTTATTACCATAAATGACATTAGTTGTGCCATTATTTCTGTTCTGTCAAAGTGAGACTGAAATTCTTAACTGGCTACCCTGTGACATGTGTCCTAAGCTCACGTAGAGAACTTGTTGGGTCCATAGAAAATTTCCTGTAAGAACATTGAAAAACGTTGAATTATAGCAACCCAAATCGTCGAAGCACCGAAATCTGAACTGAGCAGATGAAGGACAGATTAAACTTCTTCTTCATCCCTTCAGCTTCTGTAGTTATCTTTGTCCCTCCGCATAGGTGTCAATGGCAAAGTGATATGTTTGGATGCCTGAAATAACTCGTGCTTTATTATAAGGAGGACTAATCTTCTTTTGTCAATCAAGGGCCAAAGGGTTCTGACAGTTGTGTATATGTTCGTTTAGATTCACCGAATATTTGCCTTACTTATCGCCTCATTTTCTAATCCTTTGTAAGCATATCAAAGTTGGTATTGAAGTTACAACATCACACAACAACACACCCTAAACTTGCTAAACCACTTATGGCTACACTCTATAAAGTTGATGAAAGGGTGTAGTCGATATGAAAGGAAATATTGTAGAATGAGGTGACAAATTAAAGGTTTCGGAAAGAACTCAAAAAGGTAAGGTGTTCCGTACCTATTCGCTCGAAAACAAGCTTATAGATATTGCATTTGTACTGCGATTGAATAGAATTGTTTTCAAGTTATATCTAAGTCTCGGCCCAATAATGCTTAGTCGCTTAGCTAGATAAAGATAAAGAACCACAACTGGGCCCTGTTGCGGTATGAATCATACCATCAATGCATCATTGAAGCTCATCAGTGGGATCAAGACAAAAGAGAAGGACATACCTTAGATTGCGTGGATAAGTCTTAAGGGATATCATGTGAAGGACAGTAGAACAGTCGATGTTACCAGCCACCCCAACGGCGGCTCTGAACATTCTATTGCAACTGATATAAATATTTACAGCAAATAAGTCAGCCATATCGATCCACTCCACTCCACTATTCTCAACGATTTAGAATCTCTACCGTAAGACACCGACTATACCCTACAACGACTCCAATTTCGAAACCACTATTCTTTCCAGATTTGACTGGAAAGGTGTTCATATGCTTTCACACAGATGGCTCTAAGACAGAATCGGAAGTGGGTGGAGGTGTCTTCACAATATTTTAGCGTCTTTCAAGCCGAGGTACTGTGGAAATCAAAGAGGCCGTATCCGAGATATCACCATTTTCACTGTTAGTCAAGCCCTTCAACTCAAATACGATCCCAAATTGATTTTTGTTGGGTGCCGGCGCATAGGGACATTAAGGGACCTACGGATCAACTCATTGTCTAATCATATAGAAAAGACTGTTCATTAGGACCATAGCGCGTGTTATCACGCGACACTGCGTCATTGGGAGGCACGCCAATAGGCTGGACCTCCTCTATAATGATTGTTGTAGGAGCTGTATGGACGGGAAGGAGGAAGCACGAGGAGGATTCTCGATCTTCTCTGTACGTGTCCAGCTCTCTCAGTTCGAATAAGAGCCTGCTTATTTCACAATCTCAACGAACTGGCTGGCACCAGCAGAAGTAGCTTCAAGTGCTTCAGGTGATTCTGTGGGCAGTTTCTGGAGGAAATTCCAGATCCAAAGGACCTACTCTGCACCAACTTAACCAATAAATACTTTAAAGATCGTAGCCAAGTCTGTCGAAGTTAAAACCATTTACATCGTTTAAGAAAACCGAGACAGATAGTGCAACCTTCAGCAGCGTCTGTGATTTACTCGGCCGAAGAAAGATCGGGCCTGCATGCATGCCAAAACGTTGGCCAACCAATTGTTTCACAATATAGGTTAGGTTGTAGGGATATCTGCACATTTATTGTTCAACCTCACTCGGATCTCAATGGATATATTGTGTTTCCTGGTGTGGGATACCTACAAATAAAGAACAAGAGGAGGTTTATTAATTTTTATGGGCTTCTCTGAACTATACTTAGTTCGGAAGTAATTTTAGAATGGTTTTCGGTGGGTTTTTTGATAATTCGCCCAAACCATTGAATAAGTATGCTCCTAGAGCTGTCTATCTATTTCCGCTTAGGTTTTGTTACTCACAAAGAAGGTGGAATGTTTCTTCCTCTACATTAACGTTGCCACATTCTCATTATACTGAAATGCTTTTCTTTTAAGTGGGTCCTCAGCAAATGCCTATAAGCAGTGATAGGTGACTTCTGTAAAGTACATTGAGCTCTGTTGAGTTTTCCTTCTAACTTGTTCTATACATAGCATCCGTGAGGTGCGGCAGGTCTTGAGTGTTCCCCATCTCTCATTTTCGAATTATTGGAAGTATAGGGTTATACTGGACTTTCGAAGTTATAGTGATGGCAAGATTGATTCCAATTTGCAATATGAACTTCGATTATATTTAGTTTAGAGAGATAGGATACTACGCTGTGGTTATAGCACAAAATATTATGGATTGGATCAATCTCAGAGTTAAGTTTGGTTAAAATTCACCGTCAATAAGCAAAGTCAAGAGAGTATGACATTTACAACCACCATCTATCTATACGATTTTTCGCTAACTAAACCCCTCTTTCACACCACAGTGGAATCAAATTAGAAAGAATGAAGGCTCAATCAGAGTGCGACGTCGTAGAAAAACGTTCCCGAATGCGGATGAAGCATACACATGAGCTGGTAAAACATTTATATAAGACAAGACCTAAATTTGAAAAAATCTTCATTACCTACACGCTTTATTTATAACCAAAGAAACGAAACGTAAACCAATTACGTAAATGCAGTAAATCAGAGGTTTAATGCTGCAGATATGCACGAAGCAATATATCAAAAGTACAAAAGGACAGCAGACAACTTATTAACCTCTCGTATATTTCATTTATATAAATTTTTTTATTTTATTTCAATTTCTCTGAAATCAGTTAATAAGTAATGAAGGCAAAAATCCTGTGTGTTTTTATCCTCGTTGGTTCATAAATTTACATGTCATTGTATTATTCTGTCATGTTTTCGCCGGTACATAATACATATACGGTGTCATGCCCCCGGATGATACGTGTACATATAACGGACGTATAACAAGGAAACGCAATTATTTTAACGAAACGTATAAGTATATTATACTCGAAGATTTATTCTGCTTCAGTGGTAACATTTCGAATGAGATAATTAAAAGTAATGAGAAGGGTTGAAAGCATAAAGCGAGTAGGTTATGTGCAAGATAAATCAGATAAACGATTAGAATTCTATAGAAACTGAATTTTGAGATCCTTAAATTGGCCCGGAAGCTTAGGCTGGGACTGACATTTACCTTCTTTTCAAGATAATGGAAACGCTGATAAATCGCCAGCTTATTAAATACCGCGATTTACGGTTTTTCCAGTACAGTTTTTTCAGTACGTTTTTACCAGCACGGATGTTGGCATACATATATCATCGAAAAGTGAAACGAATCCCTCCATTGCCTTGATAAAAGCAGAATTGTTGCTTTAAATATTTTTAAGCGTTAGTAGAGTTTGGCAACAAGGGCTTTCTTTGGAAATGCGTACATCGATATTTGGATCAGAAACTACCGTCTGGGTCTTACAATTTCGGTTGTTTTAGCTCCTTTAAGCCTCCAATTCACCATACAATTCCTTGTGTTTTCCAATGCTCCATTTTAGCTCGAACTTCATTCCTAATTTGTTGATAAATGATCTCGTGTGCACAATACCAAATATAATCCATTCCTTTGCTGATGAAAATTCCCTAAGTTTCTGATAATCGCTCTCTGACTCACGTCTTTGTTCTTCAGATCTAGTAAAAGAGCGGCGAAGTATGCTTAAAAGTGGGGTTCCACTAAAAAAGTTGAATTAAAACCATCCAAACAGCAAAGTATCTTCTGTCACTCAAGTGAAACCCAAACCTCAAACTATTATTCATGACTTGTACTTCCATCGCCCACACGAAAAGTGTATAAGTCGCTACAAATGCTGTGAAATATCTAGGTATGCTTCAAAGATGCAAAAATACTTAACCCTTTCTAATTTGGCTTCAATCTACAATGCGCCCTTAGCTCGAGTATTACGCTCATATTCGGTCTGGGGTATCAAAAACGGTCCTTCGCATTCTGGATAAAATTCAAAAAACGCGACTTTAAATTTATAGGCAACAGAGACATAGTGTGTCTCCCACTCTTTTACCGATTCTTCCATAAACAGTGCTCTAGCAAAAAAATCAATTGCATTTCCGCTCTTCCACCATTACACCCGCAATACGCGTCATACTTCGAATGCCCATCCTTGTACCCTTCGTACTGTCAAATAAAGTGAACTGAATACAACTCACAAGCATATAAAACCAGTCTACATCGGTATCTCCTTCAAATTTCCCTAATGAACGTGGTCTACTTAAAGGGTAATCATCACCCCTCTAGCGCGTGCTAATTATAAAAAAGAAAAAATGAACCATGCCAATAGCGCTTTGATAATAATATGCAGCACTATCATGGAGCCAGTTTTCGTATGAATAATTACCCCGAGGATATACGGACATACACCCTAATACTGACCACACAGATTAATAGCTCTTCCGTTCAAGCAAAGCAAAACTAATCAGAACATTTCAGAATTCCCAACATTGTTGTTATACGAACACATTTTCAAGGACTATTACCTTGAACCAGCAACAAGGATTCGTGAAACTACTCGTACGTCGGCCCTCCCAGCAGTTAAAATCCCCTATTTTCTAATAATTGACCTGGATACACGTATGTATGCCCTAATCAGCCTTTCTCCACTGGGATTTGGTATCTCGTGCCTTTTAGCAAAATAAATTTAACTTCATCATACGGGAAAATGTAAATTGAACGTAGAAGATGGTTCGAGGGTATGTACATATGTAAATGCGTGTAATTCGATTGACTTGCGAGAGCGAACGATTTTATTTATGCAAATGTGTATTATGAAAGGCATTTTAGCTTATTGAAATTTTTTAAGATAAGATTTAAGCTTGCTTTAAAGGGAATATGTTGAAGGACATACGAGACAGTAGAGCAACTAAGCAGCTGTTTAATGTACACCAGGAATGAAGAATGATAGGTCAAACGAAAACCTAGCTCCAGGAGAGAAGTGCTATTAAAAATGTATGCAGACGCCAATTTGTCCTTTCGCATTTGGATGGATAATAGTCCAAGACTTTTTTAAGACAAATACTGAAAAGATTAGTGAACATCGTCACGAGGTATATTGTGTAACTTGACAATGATCCTCTCACGAAGTCTCTTAAACAGCAGCTGTGCAATCTGCGAATTGTGAAACGTCACAGAAACGTTTCCATCATTGCCTTCAATACCTTTGAAGCATTCGATCGTTAGAGAATTCGTTTCATCTTCACCTTTGTTAGGTGCCGGGGCATAGAGATATTCCAGGGAACTGTAACACAGACGAACTCGCCAGATATGGAACTATACCCATACTTCCAGAGGAACTTCTGTTGGCTACGGTCCATGGTTATAAAAAGGGATGCAAGTACCGAAGTCACCGTCAATTTTTGAAGCATATCGACGCCTTAAACGACTGATTAAGGATCAAATACCAATCTCAAGCACAAGAGCGACTTGTGCATATCCAGCTCTGGAAAGTCATGAAGATCATGATTTTGAGGAATATGAGGGTATATCCTCATGTGTGTCCCCGTAACTGCAAAGGTTATCCTCCAGAGATGTCTATAGTCCTTTAAAAAATGTTGACTTTACCAACGATAGAAGCTTTTTTGATCGTGCAAAAATGTCTTAGACAGATTTGATCACAATTGAAGGCGCTTCTCAACAGTAGTACCAAAGTAAAAAAGACGATTATGGTAACCAAGTCGTGATTTTCAAGGAAATGGGCACATAGAGTAACACCCAAACGGAACCTTCAATCATACTGGAACAGTATTCAGGGATTTAGACGGGCTAAAAGAGCCATCCAACCCCTGAACAAAACCACAAAAAATATCCTCAATAATGAAAGGGACGATATCAGAAGACTTGCCGGCTTCCTTACCGGTCACTGCAGCCTCAGATATCACTTACACAAACTTAATATAGTTCAGGAATTTGAATGCAGACTTTGCTTAGAGAAGACGAATCAGCAGAACACGTACTATACGAGTGCGTGGCGGTCTGCTGAGTCAGGAAGCGCTTTCTCCATAAGGAATTCCTAACACCGGAGGATCTTCGTAACGCTACGACTGGAGATATTCTCAACTTCATTAGGAAGATAGAGGCTCTCATTGTCTAACTGGCTCCAGGCACAAAAGATCTTTTAGGTCGCAGTGCCTTATGCATCAGTAGCAGAGCCTTAATAATAAACACCCAATATGTACTGAAGTTATATACGTGATAAGCTTAAGACTTAAAACGAATCCCGCAAGATTCAGGAAATTTCTGACGCTAGCCAGTGCCTCTCGGTTGTTAAGGAATCGGTTTCCTATCATGCGTTGTCTGGTTTTAGCCTTAACTGCACATTTGTGGGAGAATTTCTTTCTGGTCTAAGTCTTGGCAGCTACGGCAGTGGGTTAAAAGTTCTCTCCTATTCCCTTGCATGCTCCTTATTGTATACTGAATGCTGTGGAGCTACCTATATTCTTGGAATATTATAGGTGAGCCATTTCTTTTGGCTGATCAAACTGCATCACGTATGGTTGGCTTTTTATAGAAAGTGTGAGAAGATATCACTCTTAAACACTCTCAGTGAAATGACCACCGACTTTGAAAGAGATTCAGTAAAGGTGAACCATTTTTCGCAAGTTCGTTAGTTCTTTCATTGCCTTCAATGTCTAATGGAAGCTTATACCTCTCGAATCGCACGTACTTCTGCCTTCAATGTCCGATAGAGGCTTATACCTCTTGAATCGCAAGTACTCCTGCTACCTGATGAATCGGGTTAGATGGAAGGATTTAGATATAAACATCAGCAACGACCCCATAGTCCAATTGGAATGCGTCAGTGTAGATAGTTGTGGTTGTACAGATTTTTCTTGTGTGGGTCTCTTTTGAGGATATCTTTCCCAACGCTCAGTTACGAGTTGACATTCATAGTCGGTTGTGGTTATGACCAAATTTGTTGGTATCGTATGACATATACGCTTCCGTGAGACGTAATTGAATGACTCCCATTGTATCGATACAGACAGTTCTTTGCAGTCTTCATTTCATTTCTGAATTAAGCTGAATTTTGTCAAACCCTAAAATAACACCACCCTGTAGAGTACAAGCTTGTTAAGACGACATTTACTAACGTTTACCACTTCAGTTACTCCTTCTAACATTTTGTACGCATTACGTATCTACCTGTGTACATCAACCTTTATTCTAAAATTATTTTTACCTCTGACCACCCTTTTGGCATTTCCAATAGGGAAAATACATAAAAAACCGTGTGGACGAAAAAAAGGAAGAAATCAACAGATGTACTTGCCTTTGATATCCTCGTTGAGTATCAATTATAATCCATTATAAAAAGATATCAATTTGCAAATTGAGGACCCGCTGGGAGGATGATAGATTTGAGGAAGAAAAAAAAATTTCATGAAAATCGCGCCTTTGGGGCAGACATTGATTTTTTTTTTTTTTATAAGATGACACATTTTTGCTTTTAGTCACAATCAGTATAGATCAAGGACACTAACGCACTTAAGGGGTGTTTTAAATTGTCGCAAAATAAGTACATATACCCTGGAGAGTATTTGATTGAAAGCAAGTTGGCGCCTTGTCAGCACGATGTTCATCCTTGTTGCTATCTTGTTTGTATTTACATTCCATTACATACACACACACTAATAACTCTGAGACTGCCTTTAATTTATCAAGGAAACGTTAGACAATTTCCTATGAAAACTTACCTCATTTAACAATTTGACTTAAAGGATAAGCAGCCATTGTGGATGGGTGGCAACAAGTAGATTTTAAAAAAAAGTCCCAAGTGAATATTCATTCATGGATGAAGGATCAACATGAATCTAATTAACAATAGGTACGAAGAAGTAGTTTTGAGTGTGAGGGGATCCTTGAAATTTGAATAAGTACCTTAAAGCTTTATGCAATTGAATCGACATTTTGACAATTGGTGTGTTCGGTGTAGAATCAGAATCTGTGACAAGAGGTAAATGAATGCAAAGTTTATTCGGCCTTGCAATAGGAAGTTTTTATGAATTTTAGGTAATTAGCTGATGGAAATGGTTCACCTGTTACAACAAAATTTGTTGATACAAATAACTTTGCCTTACGTTCATCCTTGTTGCCTTGTGCCATCCTTCTTTTTTTTAATTATACAAGTCATTCAGCTCCTTTTTACGAATTTTTTAATACGTATAAAAAAACATCATCTGTATCCCGAATAAAGTAGGGTTTAAGGTCCAAGATGATTTTACGTGCCTCACTTTGCGAAGAAGTACTTGATACTTCTTCACAACCTGTTTTCATGTACTGAACGATTTCTTAAAAAGATCGCGGTCCAATTTGAGAAAAAGCTTAAGAAAATCGAGAGTTACGCGACAAAAAAAAACATCCGGCAGTTTTATAAGAAAATCTACTGGCAGCTGGCTTCAAGGCCGGAACGTAGTCCACTCGAAATAGTGAAAGCGATTCTGGATTTGTTTGAGCAGCACTTTTAGTTGTTCCTGAATGGGAATAATGTTGATTGAGGGATAGGGCAAGAAAAGCGCCCACCTGAACGAAGAAGCCATCACCCCTCTCTCAGAAGCTGAAGAATAGCAAAAAGGCCTCCGATTCTGATGACTTACCGGCTTTTCAAATACGGAGGTGATGTCTTGGTGGAGTGCATATGAGTGGACGAAGGTATGGAATATCAGCTCCATATACTCCATCTACAAGTCTATCGAGGCATATCCCTGCGAATTGTCGCATGTAAAATTCTATCCAACGTACTTGCTGTGTGAACGTTTGAACCCCTTTTTCACCTAAATCATTGGCACGTACCAGTGTGGCTTGCAAATCCTGGAAAAGACCAATGAATTTCAAGTCGGGACTCACCACTTTTTCATTGACTTTAAAGCCGCATATGATAGCATTCTTCATCTCGAGCTCTACAGAACGATGGCTAAATTCAATGCAACCTACTTGCCTCGGATGCACTTGGAAACTCCCACCACATATCATTTGTATTTAATTTTTGCCAACAAGCAAAATTGACTTGTAACGTAAGGCTTGTGTTGGTTCACCTGAGAATTCAATGCTCTTATCTATTCATCTTATCATAACACCTGTGTATCAATGAGCTTTCTTCATCGACAATAGCATTTGACTCTACTAAGAGGACCGCAATTTTATCGACTCAGCTTCGTCTAGAAAACTTCATTTTGTTTTGGAATCCTCGTTAAAAGTCTACACGTCAAAAATGTAATACTGTCTTCTGTCTCTGCAATTAGATACTCAAATAGAGGAAAACCATCCAAAAATATGTCAAGGCTTGGTATGTTTGTTAGCTCATAGCTTCGTTGGAGTATGCAGCTATTCAATAAAAATTTAGAACTATCTGGTGTCTTCAATATTTCATGAAATCCGACCCCGTACTGAAACAAATCGTGCCCCAAAGACCAAAAACCAAAGCATTTGTGGATGATAAATGTATTTAATAAAAATAATCGAAATATTTTTTATACAATACATTTTGTTTGCATATAAATCGAATTTAATCCGCATGATATTGGGATTTGATTTACCCATAAATTATTATGATCATTATTGCCAGAATGGATATCATTATGTCTCTTTAGAAACATATTTTATTCCCTTTTTTGAAACCGCACCAAACATGTTATAGCGTTTAATGGGCTGCGTAACGATGCAATAACTTTTGGTTTGTTAACAGACAATCCGTATTTTCCACAGAATGATACTTTTGATGTTACAATAAATATTTAATGGTTGTGTGAAGGTATCGATATTCTGTCAATAAACGAGAAGCCTTGTTAGTGGTTGAATTTATATACTGGAGGTCCTTTGGCTTGTGATTGATGAGTTCATATACTTCTTTTACAATTCCCTGTCAATAAAGTTTTATCCACCAAAAGTCATTTTATACAACCGCATATCCTTTAAAGTTTAATAAAATTCTATGATGGCAAGAAGGATAGATCAACACGTATGCAGCATTGAAACAGAGGATTTACATAGGAGGACATATAATAGATCTAGCAGAATTGGAGCAACATACTGTTTTTCTATTGTGAATTTTTGAAAGGGAGCGAAAACGCATAGTCACTTCCACGCAGTTCCTCCTGGATAAACCAGAAGGTGAACTAATGACGAGCGTTTGGCTCATGTGGCAACTTTACCGTGCTACTTGAGAAAGCGACTAAGCAAAGAGCGCTCACGAAGAACCGATTAAGGATCCAAATCACGTCGTACATCGGTAGAGGCCACGATAGGGATATTTTCTATAGTGATGGAACAAAACCAAGCGTCGGAATCCTGATGCCTGGGAATGACGAATTCCGCAAACGTACAAAGGAAAACGATTTAAGTAGCTATCTGTACGTGGAATGTTCGTGCCCTGAACAAACTGCATGCAGTTAAAGAACTAGCAGAGATCTTCGAACGCCACAAAGTGGGAGTGCGTTGGAATGAACCAGGAGTCCGGAAAACTAAAATTGCCTCATCTACTAAGGTGACTGCTACCACGAGCGAAGGTAGTCTTAGGCTTCCGGCATATATTTGGGCGAGTGATGACAATCCACATCAAAGCTCAATTTCGAAACATTAGTTTCAGTTATGCTCTCACCCCCGCAGAGGAGAAAGATGATCCCACCAAAGATTGTTTCTACGAGCTGATCGTGAAAACCTACAAGTAATGCCCGGAATATGACGTTAAAATCTCGTTAGCATTATCGATTAAGCTCAGGGAACAACGTTGTCTTGAAATGAACAACTTTGAATGAATTTATCCGTTCTCTCTTGGCTTTACTGCCTTTATGGCCATCCATTGCTAAGACTAGGTAGTTGGCCATGTTAGCAAGCTCAATGAAAAGCTTATTCATTATCTCACGAGCTCTATCGATTTCTACGGGCATGAAGTTTGTCGGCGTTATATATCTTGTAATACGAAAATTTAACGTAAAATTTTTGGCGCTGTACTATATACCTCATGCAGCCAAGACCGAAAATCTTAAGAAGAATTTTTCACTCGTAACAATGACGACAATCGATATCTTCTTCCGCCTTCGATAGAATCCATTCTTCAGCGCTCTAAAATGGGACTAATATGATTAGGGTCTTCTTATTTGTTCGGAATAAGGCCTTACTACTTAGCTTACTTCTCAGCCCAAACAAACAGCGATTTCTGATGAGATACCATTTTCAGAAGTGATTGCAGTACCAAGGTAGACAAAGTCCCTTACTACCTCGTTATAGCTGTCTATGTCTACTCTGACATTCTGTCTACTTCACGTAAATGAGCCAGTGACACTGAATTCTGCCAATGGCGTCAATTTCGTTCGCAAACGCAAGTAGTTGTACAGACTTTTGAAGGATTGTACCTACTTGTGATATTGACTTGTAAGTTTCTCACAATCCGTTCAAGTATGATGCTAAAGAAGTCACACGACAGCACCTCACCTTGTCTAAGTCTCTTTTTGACATCAAATGTCTAAGTGAGGTCGTTATAGATCTTGATGAAACTACAAGCATTGGGCAAAGGCTAAACTCATTTGGTGAGAAAGCCAAGGCCTGACATGGCTGTGTATTGCTAGTCTCTATGTCGATGGTAAGTTTTGATATGAACATCTTGGATTACCTCCTTTATCCGCCTGGCCTAAAGCTGCACAAATAGGGGCTTATCATGTTGTTGACGAAAGTCTTCAAGCTTTTACACAATATGACTGAAACCTCTCTTGTTGTCGCAGTAACAAAAGGTCTCCTATCTGTGTGACGAAGTAAATTAAGTAGAAAATAATTTCCAAAATTGTGAGTTTGCATTCGTAAATGTGACAGAAAAACAATTTCATTACACAAACGTTAGATACCCAGTAAGGCTAATGGACACACACACAATCATTTCTTACACAGTCGCCCTAATTCGAAACCACAACTAAATTTTCTAGCACTCATTCAACGGTCTATTCAGGCAGAAAAACGAAATTGGAAATGAAATCCTCTTCGATTGAGTTTTCCTACTTTTCTGTTTGTACAAACGTATACATATTTCCAAATAGGAAATTGACATGAACATATCACACGAACATACATCTTGCATGCCCCTTGAGATGATTTGACTTAAACTAAACCACATTCGAACTGTTAAAATTGATCAAAACTATACTCGGGATTTGGAAAATTGAATTTAGGATAAATGATGCTCGAAACACGCTCGATTGGTTCGAAAATTTGATGCACTCAGCTAATTACATTTAGGGAATCAGTTACTTATTTTCAATTTAATTACTCAGTTCAACGATTTGATTGGTTATTCTAAAGGATTTTGTTGTGAACTCTGCAAGCCACAAATGAAATACAAAATTCTCCCACTTTCAATGTCCTTCCTTTCGTTTTTTCCAGACTTCATACGCATACGCATGTATGTATGTGCTTGGAATGTACGAGTTATTGTTGATAGAAAGACTATTTAAAATTCTACGCCCACGTAATGCCTTTCGGATCAAATGATATCCTTAGATGTTGTGATATGTAAAGCGAAAACCCTTAATTGGATCAACAAGATATTAACAACATTAAAAGGTTAAAGATTCCAATCTATGCAGTAGACTACCACAATTCATCTACTTTGTGGTCCTCTTTGGGTGTCCAAAAGAGATTCACATGGTTTTTGCGAACACCAAACTTGTGGTTTATTCTCAGGATATTCAACTTGTAGAGAAAGAGTTGAAAGTTTTGCAATCGATAACAAAAAAAAAAAAATAGGAAAGTGCCACGAGTGTGTGTGTACATATGTGGGTGTGTAAGATCGGGCAATGTGTGTCCCTTTTCAAAGAATCTTAAAAAATTATTTGTATGGGAATCATGTCTGTCTGGCACTTTATAAAATGCTTACTTGCAAATTGATTGATATCCTTTCATGCGTGTTTGTACATCGGTATGTTCGATTTTGAGAATCCAATTATTATTTTTTTTTTATAGATGTACCTTGGGAGACATTTATGGGTGGCAGATTGTGTCACTCAGACGAACAAGTCTATGCCGAAAGAAAACTTAAAAAATTAAGTAAAATGTGTTGCTGCAGTATTTAACGTCCTTTTGAATGATACTCCATGGTATGGAGATGGAGACTGCTACCTCTAGATCAAGAAAGTTTAGATGCCCTTCAATGCGAAGCCCTATATGGTTATTCAGTTGTCTTCAGTAGAAAATCTAGGTGCAGTAACACCATTTTATTCTCTTCTGTGCCACTTGAAGGTGTGATGGGTCTCATTGGGTGAATCGTTTCATTACTTGATAGACCTTCGTTTAAGATCAAGCCCACTGTTTACCAGTTCAAAAAATTTGAAAGCTAGCTTGTGAAAGTGTTGATTTTGTAGAGCGGGGTATTGACATAAAGGATGATGGGTAGATTCTGTATTTTCCTGGTCAAAGTAGGTACTGTAGATGTAGGTACATATACGTTGATGAAGATTGTTCTCTTGAGTCTTCGGTTTTCGCTAAAACTTCTGCTTGAAACAAGCTTCCGTGGTTAAGAAATTTTAGTGACTGGGCAATAGTGAGTTCCCTTGAATATATTTCAGAGCTATCCCCTCTTTAGAAGCCAGAGGCTGCGGCGATGTAGACGCAAAAGGCAGCACAGCCCACTTCCGAATGCGAATCTGACAGCTTATGCCAACATGGGTGACACTTTTTGTTTGTCTTCTCTTTCAGACTGGACAAACTGAACTTCACACTGGGGGAACACAGTGCATCCTTAGAGATCCGAGTGGAGACTGCACTTGGCCCATGGCCCTGGTTGGCCTGGTACTGATGTCGTTTGGAAAAGAAATAGAGTTTGGCCAAAAGTAAGTCCTATATGATATGAATGACTACCCCTTCTAAGCTCTGTTCTGAACTCAGCATGTCTTATTCTGAAAGACTCACCAAAAAGTAGATATCAGCTGCGATGGAGGATTTTTTCTGTCTAGACGCACCCATTCCACTCATGAAAAATTGCCGCAAATATCTTCCCACTGTTCGGTTAAGTTGTGTTTGCTATTTAAATGTCGGACAACGTATTCTAAGTCCTTATCTCCTAACGATTGTATTTGAAGGAATAGTAAGACACGAACCGATGTTTATGTTCTTTTTTTGATCCTTTTGGTTCTTTTGGTGACCAAATTATCAATCGTCAAACTTACTAACAACAACCAACATCATTCAGAACACCATTTCCTGCTAATTGGGTTTCATTCAGCATTGATGGCGCCAACGACACAGGTTGCCTCACACAACCAAACATGAGAATATCTCACTCAAAATATTTTCTCTGTGTAAAACATGGTACATGCGCAACTAATACCCCTTATTCCACCTTTAACTTAACGAAAGAACAGCATTCTTATGCCCTTTCACCGACAGTTCATTCTGGATCGTTGTTGTTAACAGTTCATTTACCCATCACTTCCATAGATGTTGACAGTCCCGACTTGTAGACATTGTAAAACCACATTTCGCACTCAAGGACCAACTTAAACGCCATAATGGCGTTAGATTTCATTAACATTTTGACAATCTTCATACTCTACAAATGTTAAAAGGGTCTAGAACCTTTTGAGTCTATTCTCTGAAAATTGCTTTTACCCATGTGTCGGTTGGTTTGTCCTTTTGAGCACTTAACAATGGAAAAATAGATTTCTATTCAAGATGAACTACTCAAACTGTTGAGTGGTTTTCAAAATCTGTTTCCTTTTATATTCTGAATAAATAAATGCAGATTTACATACATTCGTACATTTGCTTGTGTGTATGTATATGACAGCCACGTGTTTGCAGAATAAACAAATGCTATCCTTGAGCGTTTCCAAAAAAGGATTCGAATGTCAATAGTTGAAATGAGTTTTGTTTTGATTATTTCTCAGACGTTTAGCTTAGAGGATATTTCGATTTCCCGATAGGTCTACGTCGAAACAAGTTCCAAGTCTGTAATTTATGAGACTTTTACACCACAGGTTCTACGAGGTAGTGGAAAAAACATAACCACAGACAAGGTGAACGTCGTAGAACTACTTAAGTGGTAGGCAACTTACTCATTCCTTCACTTTTGCACTGACGATTCCAACAGTAATGACAATGTGGGAACCTCGAAAACCTTGGATACAACCGTAAGCTTTAACCTTAGAATAACAATGATTGGAGCGACTCTTAAGTCGAAATCACAGAGTGCATCATTGAATTCCTTAAAAGATATGGAATTGGCGACAGCCAGATCTAGAGCGGTGGCCCTAGGTTGCATACAAAGACGTATGGGTCTTTAAGGCGAAGAAGAAGCTGATGGACTTATAAGGAATCGGTCGGAACTATGCACACACTTGTCGGTGTCTACATTTTGTAAAATTTCAATTGGTCTTGCATACGCGTATTCAAGTAGAACGACGTCTAGGTGGTGAGGGTCTGGCGAAGAGTGGAGGAACACAGCTTGAATATAAGCCATCGACCTCGCACACAGGCGACTACGAGCGATGGAGGTTCAAGTATGAATTGAACCAGAGTTTGTCGCACACATCGCAGACATTTCCGAAAGGCGCACGGTATGCGCCGACAATATGCTTGTTATGAGGCTTGTACTGAATGTTCCTTACACCGGCGTCTACTACGTCGTGTTGCCCCGAGCCACTCAGCTCAGATAGCAAGTCGCTCGCCACCGTACGTTCATACATCGTGCTACTTGGCAAAATCTGGTGTCCGAGTAGTCAACGATTGTGCGGAGAAGGACGTAGCTCTCGGTTTCTCGAAAAGATGCATAAGTCGTCTCTGTACATCTGGAGCATCTCGGAATAATCCACAAAACCCACCACAGAGTCCTAAGGCACAAAGATGAAATTGAATCTATTCGCATTCGACTTTGCAAATGTCCTGCCCTATCTAACATAACATTAAGTTTTCGTGGTAGTTAACTCCATTATCTGGATGAACTCACATAACACCCTGCTGCAAACCCTCTTCAGATTCAAGTCTCCGTCTCGTTAGTTTCAACTCAGCGATTTTATTTACTGATTCGCAGGGTTATTGGCCACATGTTGAATGACAATAAAAATCCATGCCTCCTATTCACATCGTTAGCACATGTATCTATCTAGATGCAGAATAATGTCTTTTGTCTAAAGGAAGTCTACTTTTAACGACACCATAGAGATAAGTCAAACTTTAACGTGTCGACTTAATTACGTGTTAGTTATTAAAACCCAGCAATTTCCATAGAAATACCAACCAACTTATTTCACCTGTGCGTATTCGTATACGTGCAAGTTAATCCTCATTTTCAATTTCATAGCGGAGAAAACCGATATTTACCCAGAAATACCCTTAAAGCATTTAGATAAATATTTAATAATACGATGGCAATATGAGGTCAGACAGCATTTATAGAAATCCTTAGTGATGCTACGGCTGAGGAAGCATATGGCCTCAAGCTCCTTACAGAGGTGTCACTTATTTGGATAAGACAAATAGAGTATTTGAGAGTATGTATTGTATTGGTGTTTGGAGCATAACCTTGTTGCTCAAGGGTATAATTTTTGTTTACTCAAACGTTATTAGACACAAAACCGATGTCACTTATCGTCACATATGATGTTCTTATGCCTTCGGTGCCTTATGCGACAAATTCAAGTGAAATATGTGTGTTTGGTCTCTTTGACAGTTTCTGTCAGTTTGACAAGTTACTGTGGCCAACAATATTGGTATTCTCTTCTGTCACATAGCGAGGAAAACAGAAGGCAAATGCTCTTACTGGTGGAACGTGGAATTCCAAAATCTTTGAAGCAAAAGCAGAAACTTATCTAAACTTTCAAAGTGCGACATTGACTGGCGGACCTCCAAGGTCACCATGATGTTCTAGGAAGTCACAACTTAGATCTTGGCGAAGCTTATCTGAGAATTTTAACAGCAAAGTGGAAACCTTCCGAATACACGAAGTCCTGTTTCAAGCACCACTTATACCGAGTGTCCTAACGCACCCAGATCCTAAATGGATGGACTCAGATGAAAAATCTCTAGATCTGCTTATGGATACTCACTTTCCTCTTTGCATGCCTGCCGGTTCTAGACTGACCCGATCAGCGAAAATAAGCTCGAATATGCAGTTTGCACTTTTGAACCCTACAAAGCTCTAGGACTTGATGATTTCTTCCCTGCACACGTTCAAAGCTTCTCTAGGTGTCAAGCACATTCTAGAAAGTGTCCTGAGAAGCTGTCTAGCTTTTGATACAGCACCCTCACACGACATGCATATCGAAGAAAACCGAAACGCGGACAACCACCTTAACCAGGGTCAGTCTCTATACTTCTGGGTCCTAATCCATTCGCTTTCCTATGTAGAAGAACGTTTGAGGACATGATCGAAAAAGTGGACAACAAATGGACATGAGAAGACGTAAAAGCGTAAAAAGAATGGAGACAATCTAAAATGGCGATAAATAGCCGACTGCACTAAGGGAAAAGTCTTGGCCCGAGAAATCACAGTCACAGAAGTAACCGAAGGAACCTCCGACTGAGATGACTCATGGAGGCGAAAACGGCCCCAATGAAGTAGTCTGCGTCGACATATTTCTCTAAATAATACATGTATTTATGTAGTTAATACATTTGCTATATTAGTGGATGCTAGGTAGCCTGGTCTAGAGAGAGACTATCCACTGGTCATTAGCTAAACTATTTGGACTACAAGTTAAACATCGACACGAGTCACATACAACCACAAAACAGGCTAAGAAGGGACGGACAATAAAGTAGATACAGAGTATGAGTAAGTGTTTCTTCAAATGTCTGGAATCCACCTCCGAGGGGCGGCGCAGTAGAGAAAGACCGCGACTAAGGTGACGTACGCAAGTGGAAGCGGACCTCAACCAACTTGGCATGCATAACTGGAGGCAGCTAAATTAAGATCGAGCTGGCTGAAAACGCTTACTGTTTGAGGCCCAGGTCAACCCCGGACTGAAGCGCCACCTTAAGTAAGTAAGTAAATTTCTTAAAATCAAAGCTTAGAAAGACCATATTGGTCGGGTCATAACAGAAGAATGTTGTACGTAAAAGCCTCGTGATGAAATTACTTTCACTGAAGGACTACAAGAAGTACATCAGCAACAGATCGCCAAAGTTCTGACACAGTGCAGTAGATCATAAGTACATAATCGAATTGTAGACTTCTGGCACGGTGCACTTAAAAGGTAAATTCTCCATGCGGCTTAGTGGAAAACTTTCGAAATCTTGCTTACACATGTATGTACATACTCGTAGATATAAAATGAAAAGAAAAGGGCCTAAGGGTGAGCCATATTGCATGTCTCTGGAAAGGGGAAAACACATCACGTACCTACACTTTCTCTCAACTACACATATTTGTTGTTACTTCAGACATGACACATTGGAGAGGTCTCCACATTTTGTATGTTTTAATGATCGGAGTGTGGGGATAGATATAATAGGTTTTCGGCTACCGAGTTATTTCAAAAGCAAACTTGGTTATCGATTTCAAAAAAAAATATAAAAAGCGTCGTCCCAGCGGTCGTGTGCTAAGGAACAAAAAAGGAATAACAAACAAATCAATATTAATTCCATTCGAATATTCTACGTCGATACATTTCCACGGATGAATAGATACTTTCACAAAATTTCAAAAGAATAAAACCTAAATATTGAAAAATATTTCTGATTGATGGATTTCACAGTGAAAAGTAAAGGATAAGTTATTTCCTTCCAGGAAAACAGAATTTTGCTTGAATCAGCAAACATCCACAACAAGTTCTCACAACTGCAAAGGGTTTAAACTTTTCAAAAACTTTATAAGTAACTCTTAATAGATTTAAAATGAAGTAAGCATATCTGCAGGCGATATTTAAATTGTAATAAAAAAGTTTTAAGAAATGTTTATCCGAAAAGGAAGCTACAAATGTTTGTTGATATAGTGTTGGAGATACTTCGTACTTTGAAGTTTGAGTTTGTTACTTTCGAGGAAGTCTGAGATTTTAAAAACTTTAAGAAACTTTTTTATTTATAATTTCTAAAAAAGCTAGTTCGCTCTAAAACCTAGTTCCAAGCATTTAAATTGAAATTCATCTTCAGTGTAATCTTGAATGAGACTGAGTTTGAGTATTGAAAACATATTCGTCACGTGTATGGGAGAAGCAGCCGTTCTCGTAGTCACAGAAATAACAACCATTAACCTCTAGCAGCGGAAAAAAATAGATATACGAGAGGAGAGCAGTACAGCAAAAGCTGTGGAGACTTCGATGCGTCGCTGGAAAGAACGCTGGAGCAGAGAAACTGGAGATAAGTGGACCTTGAGATTCATCGGAAACATAGCAGATTGGATGAGGCGGAGGTACGGAGAATTTCGATTTCCCACGACTCCTAACCTTAAACGAGTATCTACACAAAATGGGAAAAATAGCGAGTTCAGCATGTCAATATAGGGACTCGACTCAGGACAACGCAGTGGATAGTTTACTGAGAGACGAAGAATTGAAACTGAGGTTGGGGAAATCAAGCCAGAAAATATCGAACAGAGCGTGCTTCTACATCAAGGAAGTGCTAAAGGTAAAGAGAAGAAAACAGCACATAGATCCGTCAAGACCATAGAAGGATAGAGACCATTAAGGCTAGGAAAAGTAGCATCACCCAGAAGTTATACACGAAGCAGTTACGGGGTTGATTCGCCTAAAGATGCAAAGGGTTTAGTCTGACACACTGGGGGAACTTGGTCACCCCTGACAGTGCATGAAGTACTCCCTCCTCAAAAACTGAGACAAATTTGAATCTCCAAAACTAGCTCCGACTGTCGTCTAGTTTCAAATTTTAAAAAACATTTTTTTCTGATGATGAAAAGTGAAAACCTTGATATGATGCTCCTAGGCCCGTGATCCACTAAAATCAACCTTTCATGGATTTTTTCTTTCGCAGAAGTACCGTCTAATATTTTATCTTGGAATGAGATTGAACTTTCATTGCTCCTTTTCCGTTTTGCGTTATTGAATTTGAGCCCTCTTCATTCGTCGAGCTTTTTTCTCCTTCACCACATCCCATACAAATGTTTATCCTTCGTTGGGAACATACAGTAGATAGGTTCGTTGAAGTGGATGTTCAAAAGAACTTCAAAAGTCCGTTTCCATTTCACATCAGGTATTCCGCTCTAAAGACAAGACTTGGAGCGAAATTGTTTTCGAAGTCTAGATTGTGAGTGTTTTATTGGAGATAACTTGGTCACAGATTCCTTTATTTATCTAGGAAGTAAAGTCTCGGGTTCGGCCGACGGAGGCACCGAACTGGATGTGGACAACAGAATTGAAAAATAAAAAACATCGTTTGGAGTGATATCCAAAATCTGCAAAAGCAGCAAGACCAAGGCTGCGACTGTTCCGCTCCAACCAGGAGTTAGTAGTTCTTAACGGATGTGGTAAGCTGCAAACCTTCACAAACAGATATCTGTTTATCTTGCTTAGGATTTTTTGTCCAAATCGTACCTCGATCGAAGAGAACGAGTTGAGATCCAATAAACATCCCCATACGATGAAGGAAATGGATAAAGTTACGAAATATGCCACACAATTGAATCCACTCCCCCAATGCAGTCCCCACTACCCTTGGCGGAAAAAAACTAAACCTACCAGTCTCAGATGTGGAACAAGTTGGATTCTCTATCAGCATAAACGCTCTTAACAAGGATCGTATGTATTTTGTTGTTAGTTATGTCCCCCCCAATAGTAAACTCGATTGTTATGAAAAGCACATGAATAATATTGAATTTGTTAATAACTTATGTTCTACTGCAGATAAGCTTTGTGTATTAGGTGACTTTAATCTAACTGGTATTAATTGGATTTGGTCTGAATTTGATAAAATGCTTATTGCTAATAATATTAAACACGCTCATGAGTATTATTTTATAGATTTTATTCACTCGCTTAATTTAAATCAAATTAATTCAATCCAAAATTCTTTTTTAAAGATATTAGATTTAATTTTTGTTTGTTGTGATGATCTTAAAGCTACTGTTACTCTAGTTCCATTTTCTTTATTAAATGAGTCTTTAAACCATAAAGAACTACTAATGGAAATTGAAATGTATACTTATTTAAATCCCAATGTTATACACGATAAATATCGTTTTAACTTCTTGAAAACCAATTTTTTTGAACTTAATAATTTTTTAAATAACATTGATTGGTTTAATGAAATATTTATCTTGAATTTAGATTGCATGTACAAACGCTTTGTTGAAATACTATGCGATGGCTTTGCTAGATTTGTTCCAATCTCCAAGACCAGGGTTTTATCCAAGCCTCCTTGGTATAATAAACAATTAATTAATTTTTTAATTAATTTAAAAAATAAAGCTTATAAGATGTTCAAGAAATTTAACACACAAAACCATTATGAGATCTTTAGCAAATTGCGCAAAGATTTCATATGGCTTAGTAAATTTCTTCACAAAGGTTACATCATGTCTATTGAATGCAATATTAAACAGAATAGTAAATCGTTCTGGCAATTTATTAATTCTAAACGAAAATCAGTTGGAATTCCAAATTCCATGCTTTACAAAAACGTGGAATCGTCTAATGTTGAATCAACCCTAGACCTCTTCGCTACCTTCTTTGAATCTGTTTACTCAAATCATAATTTGATTCCTAATGTACGAAGAACTATCAGTAGTTGTGTAAACATTGGTTCACTACAACTAAGCTTTGAAGAAGTACTCCTGGCTCTTCAGTCTCTTCAGCCAAATCCTAATTGGGGTGCTGATGGTATACCTGCCATAATACTAAAATATTGTAGTAGCTCTCTTTGTACTCCTTTGTTGAACATCTTCAACCGTTCTCTATCCGAAGGAAATTTCTTAGATGTATGGAAAGTGTCATTTCTTGTGCCTATCCATAAGTCTGGTTAAAAAAATAATGTTGAGAATTATCGAGGTATTTGTAAACTCTCAGCGATTCCCAAACTTTTTGAAAGTATCGTGAAAAATAGACTTGAGTTTTTGACGAAGGAATGTTTATCTGAAGCTCAGCATGGGTTCGTATCTGGTCGCTCCACTGTTACGAACTTGGCTTCTTTTTCTTCGTATGCAATTAATGTGTTGGAGACAAAAAGTCAGGTCGACGCCATATATACCGACTTTAGTAAAGCCTTTGACTCAGTTCAACATTCAATTCTTCTCGAGAAACTAGAATGTTTTGGGTTTCATTCTGAAATTCTTCGCTGGATTTCATCTTTTCTCATTGGTCGCACTCAACGAGTAAAAATTGGAGCTTCGCTTTCAAAAACGATTAAGTGTACTTCCGGCGTACCGCAAGGGAGTCACTTAGGCCCATTACTTTTCATTATTTTTATTAATGATATTGTTTCTGTAGTCAAAAATAGTCAATGTTTATTGTATGCGGATGACTTAAAACTTTTTTCAGCTATTAAATGCGTAGAAGATTGTTATTTAATCCAATCCGATCTAAACCGTTTAACTGAATGGTGCAGCGCCAATGGCTTAACACTTAACATAAATAAGTGCAATGTGATTTCTTTCACCAGAAGTTCGTCTTCTATCGAGTTTTATTACTCAATTAATTCAACTCGCTTGACCAGAGTACATGAAATCAAAGACTTAGGTGTTCTGCTGGACCCTTCATTTTCTTTTAAAGCCCATATTGAATATATGGTAGCAAAAGCTAATTCAGTCGTTGGATTTATAATGCGAAACGGAAAGGACTTTAGCGATCCATTTGCCTTATTGTCACTTTTCACTGGGTTAGTTCGATTTCTTCTTGAATATGCGGATGTCATTTGGAATTCTGCATATTCTACCTATTCCGATCGACTTGAAAAGGTTCAGAGGCGCTTTACAAAATATATTTTTTATAAAATGCATTGGGTCCCTTCTCCAAATTACAAAGCAAGATGTCAACTCCTTGGAATTAAATCACTGAAATCCCGACGACAGATTCATGATGAAATGTTTGTGAGAGACTTACTATGCTACCATATAAGATGCCCTACTCTGCTCTCGATGGTACCCATATATGCTCCATCTAGATCCTTAAAAATAAGGCATCTTCTCTTTCGGCAAAGTCATAGAACGAATTACGGTCAAAATTAACCCATATCCAGAGTCATACTAGCTTTCAACAGTGTTTATAGCCACATAGATGTATCTTTATCTAGAGATAATTTTAAATCCAAACTATTGTATATATTTATATTCTAAAAAACAAATTTGTAACGTCTGTTAGCTATATAATAATGCTTGTAGATGAATAAATAAATAAATAAATAAATAAATAAATTATGCAGAAGAGCAAGTCGCTCAAGGCAAATTTGTTGCAGAGAAGTTGAGAATAAATCTAGATCATTGAGGACAAGCTGAAGGGAGCTAAAATGCACTACAGAGCTCCGAACGCATAAGGCGTTGTAAACATCTTATGCCCCAAAAGGGGCACTAGTGAGTGAGGTAGAGATCGTGTAGAGATTGTGTTTCGTCTTCCATTTTTGTTGCTATTCGTTAATCTGTCTTGCTTACTCTGGATCCTCTAGGCGATGTTTGAATTTCCGAATCTCTGGCGCTATACATTCTCTGTTGTTCTACAATGCATTTGTGCGACAATGCATTTCACTTCATCTGACACTTTTCACAAAGCACTACATACATACTTTTAGTCCGCCTACACTGTAGGATGTAGTCTCTTCACATACGATTTGATTTTGAGGGTTCTTGTCTATATTGATGCGGAACGCATAAGAATGGATTACAACACTCATCTGAGTTTTTATTGGAGTTATGCCCCCGATGTTAGGCATTACCCTTGACAACCCTGGCCTTGTCCGGGTTTCATGTTGTGATTGTCATCAGCATTAGCATTTTTTCAGAAAACCAAACTAATCGCTGGACATTCCTGAAAGTATAGGTAATGCGATAGGTATGTACAATTTTACTTTTGATCCTTGGATCTACGATACAATATATGCTCATATGCAAACAAGATTTATTATTTTTTTATACCATCGTTTGGGGCATTGTCGAAATTCCTAGAACTTCTCAAATGTTTTTCCAGACTTAAACTTGATAATATTATTGTAAAAAAGAATCGTAAATCCACCCACAGTCAAGGAAATGACTACTGGAAAACATCAACATCAACACCAAGGGTAAGAAGTCCTTAAAATATCATTATCACATCCCAACTGCATTCACTTTTATTCGAAGTATTTTACGAATGTTTTCGTTTTCAAGAAGAGTTAAATTTTACTCATCGTAAGCATCCACTTCTTGGAAGGAAAATCCTACTCCGTCCTTATGGAAACATGACTATTTACATTACTACAGCTTGTTTGCTTTCCTCTTAACATTGATACCCTGGAATTCTTCGAAATTAGTTGGGAAAATCTGAAGAAATTTCTTAAATTCAGTTAAGTTTTGATTAAAGATTTTTTTTTTTTTCTTAACCTAAGTGGTTAAGGACTGTATCCTTTAACTTTTTAAATTAAGAAGGATATGTCAATGAAGCAAAGGTTTATTTATTTATTATAAAAGTCCTTGCTAACAAGTTTAAGATTTCCATATCTTCTTTAAATAAGAAGGCTTTAAAATAATTATGATGACAGATTTCTTGGGAATCAAGGACAAGCAAGTTTCAAGCAAGGATATCTTCGTTCAAAAATCTTGAAACATACAAAACTACAAATAGTTTTTCATTATTTCCGGGAATTGATTTCCATAAAGTGAAAAAAGGACAGGTCCAGGATATGATAAAAACTACTAGTGTTTGTAACTATTCATTGTATTCTTCCCTTTAAAAATGAGAAGATGTGCTTAGTTGAAGAAGCAAGAAAAAACGGGAATTTCTTTCCAAATATTGTGCTCGAATATTGGCCGGCCAATTGTTCCGAAGACCATTAAGAGGGGTCGAGGTCGAGGTATAAATGCACTACGCACCGAAAGTGGCATGGGTTAACTTTTTTATTTTCGACAAGGACATCGATATAGGATAGGCACGTGGATTATTTCATCGGTCACGGAAGACGATATTGAGTTTGTAAGAGAGTCTGTTCATTATCGGCTAGATATAGCCACAATTTCCTCAATAAAGCGAAGAGGCTCTAAAACTGTGGACCTTTTAGACGTGTGAAAACTCTTCTCATTAGGAGTCGCACCCCCATTGAATGCTCAGGCGGGAGTGGCAATATTCACAAGTCCCAGGTTTGTGGATATTGTGTGCTTGGGAAGGACTAGGAGAATGATAAGCCTTTTTATAGTCGAGGCAAACGCTGGAGTCTTTTGCAGTAGTATGGAATTGTTATTGGCCAATTGGTCTTTCTACACGAACTGTAGAAGCTTTGTTCTCGTAAATGACGTTAAGAATGCCTTTCACTGTAGGCATTGGACTCCCTTTTTCATCATACATATGGACTGAGTGTTATATCGCAATCATGGTGCAGGATATCTCGTACAGTGAAATTTGAGCAGTCATCATCATTGGAAAGAAGGCACAAGTAAACAAATCGGACGTAATGATTGTTTCTAGAGGGCGTTTGCACTCAAATCTGCATATCAGCGGATACCCATTGAAACAGGTGGAGAAGTTCAAGTATCTCGAGGACTTACCTACGTCTCCTCTCTCGCCAAACCAGTAGTACCTATATCTAACCGAATTGGCAAAGTAAAGTTAGCGTTCGGAATGTTGTCCAAAATAGGTGCCTGCCTACCCAACATTTTAAGAATTTTCTGGCGTAGCCGTATTTTCAACGAACCAATACACACAACCAGTGGCAGTGAATTTATCATACGTTCCGACAGTTCCATAGCTAATCACACGAGGGTATGGCATCAGTGAACCCAGACCTTCCAGTCTGAACATGGCGCAGAACTGTCGAGAAAGAGGTACGGCATTTGGGCAAGTGGTAAAAAAATATTTCAAGGCGCAGGAGTTTTAGGGGCCACAAGGGATATAAGTAGCGGCAGATGCATAAAACAGGCAGACACTGCTTTGCCTAAGGAAATCTCAGTAAAAATTAGGGGAGTGGAGAATTGATTCACAAATAGGTTTGACTAAGTGAGTCTTCATGCGTTGTTCACATCTACGACGCTACAATCGTTTGAGTCCGACCCCCTTTTAAGCCTTAGAGTCTTAAATTTAAGTATTCATTTAATTTAACTGAAAATTAAATGAAAAATGTTCACTCTCGAAAATATGATATATTCAAGGAATATTTGACGAGAATGCATATGAATTTTTAAACACTTCCACATCCTTCACGTTTTCTTTTTCTGAACTGAAATCTGAAAGGACTTCCTTCCTTTTTCTTTCCACTTCACCTGTATTTTAATGATGAAGTGTTCCTTAGAAAAGAAAAAAACTGAACAAAATTCTTGCTTTGAAAAGACACAAACACATTTTCACTTTAAATCTCTTAAAGGATACAACCATGGATAATCCTTTCTTTACTGTAATGATGATTTCATTTAATGACAGTTTTGTACAGGAATCAAGTCATTGATTGTGCTGTAGTGTGTGGTAGCACTAAAAGTTCACTTAATGAAGAACATACTAATCGTTGTTCATTTTTCAGCTTTTCCTCTTATGTTCATCGTGTATGTGGTGATGAGTCGTATTCGTGTCGTTGGTAAGGGAATGTGTACAGTTCAAACTCTTTAAGTACTTTAGAACAAAAATCCTTTGAATGCCATAGGTAAAATCCTTATCTGATGAGTCGAGTCTTAAAGAAATAAATTTATAAGATGAAAACGGAAACTTATTGAATTTTAGGATCTTGCAAGGGTCGCACAACAATTGCTGAAATGCAGAGGTACATCTAATTTTCCTTAAGTAGGTATTTATCTTGCCTTCGTAAGTCATTTAGGAAACATTTAGAGTTTCACTGTTTATTCGCTCTAAATCTGTTATGCGGATTTTTAACTAATTCGATGTGACTTTTCTGCGAAGTGGGCCGGATGCGGCCTGGAGCCTAGTTCCGGTTTTGCAGACTAGATGCCTTCTAGCTTAATCTGAGAAGATAGCAATTCTATTATTATAATCAAGTGAAGACTTATTGTTAAGAGAGAGAATTGAACAAAATGGAACCGTCTATTCACAAGTTCGGGGTTGAATGCTCTAACATCTCATTAAGTGTCTCGTTTGCCACTCATATTTCGGCACCTCTAGTTTCATTTTTTTTTTTTTATAGATTTACCACAAATGACGATAATCAAAGTGTCAATTCGAATATGAAAGTAAAAAAGAAACGGTCCGCCAGTGAAGGAAACTCAAGTGGAAGTCCAATGGGATTTACTTGAGAGGGGTTTCAAACTGAATATGACAAGAATTGCAAATTGAATTCAATTTGAATAGGAAATTGGCCTACAAAAGTGCCTCCTTTTTCACTTTTCTTCGCTTTATTTTCATTTTTTACTTTGTCCACCACTTGGTACATTCATTCGCTTTCGCCTCCAAGGATTATGAATTCTGAACTGATGGTTTGTTACTACTGTACAGTGCTTGTTATGGAGCTATTCAATGTTACACAATCCAACTCTCTAGCAATTGAATGGGGAAAAAAGTGTTGAAAAAATTGTGAAAGAAGTAAGACTGTTCTTGACACATCTTTTCACTTTTTTTTTTTTTTTTTCCACTCGTAGTAGACATTTATGCTTCCGAATAAATATTCAATTTTGACTTTCACTTGCAATCAGTTTTCAATTTTATCGAGGTAAACTTGAACGATGTAACCAATTTCGATGTAATATCTCACAGGAGTCAGTTGCTCTAGTGAACTACTGTTATTGTTGACAAATACCATGGCAAATTATTTATACGAGTACCTCAAGCAATTCTACGATCACGTACATAACTTTTTAAATTGAATTTTCTTTTCTTTTTTTTTTCTACTTCAATTTCCTCTTTATGAGTTTCTTTTTGGATCCACCTCCTAGTATCCTATGAATCCATCATCATAACGAGTGTCCCAATAAGGAGAGGGAAGAAAAAAAAATAAATAAATTCAAAACTTGGATTGGATTCTCTCGAATACTAAATCCTACCCATTCCTTTGAAGATTTATTACTTTCGATTAAAATGAATGAAATAACATCTCGAAGATAAAAAGGAAAACATTTGTTCTACATGACATTGCTTTATTGGTCAATTAGGCGGGGGAATAAGTTTTGAATGCAAATGAAAAGTAGCATCACAGTTTAGATGGTACATGTAAACAAAGATAGACCGAAAACATCAATTTCATTGCGGAGGGATGGTCCATTGAGCTAGAAGGAAGGGTAGGAAGTTAAAGTGCGTAAATGTTATTGGTAAAAAACAGGCGTCGTAATATATAGAGCTTAGTGCTCTCAAAAAAAGGATTTGGACACTTATCAATTCAGTTTAATGCTCCAACTTGAATATAGAAAAGCACTCACATATGGGACAGCTCCTTAATTCCAATGCAATCAATCAACTGAAAGCCAAAACAAGAACTGTGATACTATCCGTCCTACGCAATTGCCAAACACCCTCTGAGGAAAACAGAAGTCTCTACAAACCGGATAGAAATGACTCAAAACTAAAACGTGCTAGATTCTGCTAGAGACCAGAAAGTAAGGAAAGCAAAAGTTAGTTTCTGGTTTTATTAAGAAAACCAAAAGAGCTGCCTCATCGGCTATCCCAGCTTTTGTCTAAAATAATAAAAAAGATCACGAAACCCCAAAGAGAAATTGAATCTCAGAGTTCTACCCTACTGGGCAGCTCTCTCAATCCACCTATGCTTAACCGAGTTTAGAATTTTTTAGGACAAATATTTTTCCTAACTCGTTCAGTAACAAGGAGTCTTGAAAGATCTTAATTTCAACAAATCTTCAGAGAAATATGGAATTTATGCCCTTGTTTGGAAGAGGTGTTCGTTTACTCTGGCCAAGCCGTAACGTAAGTTATTTCAACTAACTTGCATCTCTTCAAAAAGATAGAAACTCATTCCAAAAAAGAGCAATTAAACCTGCCATTTCAACGACCGATCTATAGCTTTAAATTCAGGGCTTCCAAATGTCATATAGGCTTTCCATACTCTTATTTTCTCTGGATGTGTCCCTTCATTAGAAAATCCACATTTTTAACGATCTATATGATCTGAATACTGCCAGTGCAGTTGGAAAAATTAAAATGGTTTCAGGACAAGACCGCTGTTTCTGAACGTAGCCACTCAAAGTGACATGAATCTTGGTCTAAATGTACCTCTTTTCTAAAGGACCACTACTCACTAACTAGAGATGGCCAGACTTCCAGACTAAGGACACTTGATCCAACACCTTTCTTTTCTTTAAACTCTTAAATTTTTCTCAAATAAATCATTAAGACCAAGTCCTACGAAGCAATAAAGTACTCCGGCCTTTATCCCATCGACAGCTTTCCCAAAACCACAGCGAATATTCTGTAACTCTTGACTAACTATCCTACCCCCAAGCTGCTGCCATATTTCGTGTGACAGTACTCCGTTTAATTAAATTTCGACATGTCATTTTATTTTTGAACACCACCCGGAAGGTATCCTGGCGAGCACCGAATGCGTTCATTAATTTTGTATATTCGCCATTAATATTATTTTCAAATAAATTGGACTTACAGAGTTGGGGATTTTTATTTTTATTTTTAATATCCAACACCTGCTTTGCTAAAGAATAATTGCTCAAAATTATGTTTGTGAACATAGCACCTGTAAAATTGAAAACCACAAATTAAATGTACAAGCTTGTATAATTGTAAATCCTATATCCGTCGGTAATTAGCCGCTTCTGTCTAAAAGCAAAAATATTTTTAATTAACTTAACCAGCTAAAATGTAATACAACCACTGAATGCAATTAGCCATCCTTCTATTATTAAAATAAAATTTTCAGTTTGATACGGATGCGGATGTATACATGTGTACATTTGGCATCCACTGTTTTTAGCTCAATGAAGTTTGCCATATTGACAATTACAAATTGTCATTTTGAAAACTGCCCGTTGCATTGTGGGGATGGTGTAGCCTGACAGACTTGTTAAGGTTCTAATAGATAGATGTGGATTCGCTTTGATGATTGAACTAATTAAATTTGCAATTTTGGACGTATTCGATACGATTGATTAGCTTTAGAATCGTGTGGTTAATGGTTGAAATAATTAGCTGCATCCATGTTCAGAATGAATGAACACAGTGAAATAAGTATCAAAAATTACATAGCTAATTATCTAATTTCGGATGACATTCTTACCATAAACAAGGAGACCTAGCTTATTGCATAGGGATGGATTAGTCTCCTATGTCCAAAATCGTTTCCACTTGCATTGATGGGTTTTAGAGTAAAAGATCCAACGACGATTTATACGAGAGATGTCTTCCTAGTCAAAAAAAGGCCTATAGGACGTTTGGAATAGCTATAGCACGTAGAGCTATTGGACAACAACGGTCTAGTCCGCAGAGTCTTCGAATCTAGACAAGTTAAACGAGACCTCAATCAACCTGGAGTACGAAACTAGAGGTAGGTATCTTAAGACCGGACAAACGGACACAAAAAAAAGGACTTAATAGATGTTAGTCGGCGAAAAATAAAGGCTGGAAAGCGACTTCAGAAAAGATTACACTGATGTTAGGGTGATATTATCAAGCAAGGACCTGCTTTTATCATGGACAGCTGGACATTTGCTTTATTCGAAAGCCAGGTCGTCAAGACCAACATTTCTTCGTACCACGAAAAAATCTTAACCAATTTGTGGGTGAACCATGGACGTTCCATCAAGACTCAGATACGCCTATAAGTGTAGGTCGTGCATAGAATAAATTCGGAATCTTTTAAAGGCTCTTATTAATCTTGTGAAATCTTTTTTTAAAGCATTGCCTTCTTCGATTGACTGAAACACTTCTCAAACTCTATGAAAGCTTCTGTCGATTGTACGCATGTAAAAGGAAACAACATTTTGGAAGTAATAATTAATTTAGCCCATAGGACTGGTTAACGTCATAAACGGATCAATCTGGACATCTACAAGCCAAAACGTGCATAAAATAAACCAAAAAATTCGCACCCTATGCTTGACGTGATTTGGCTTCTTACGGACTTCCTCATTGAAAACTGTTAAGGAACTCAAATTCCATCTTAACAAGGTGAGAACATGTCCGAAGATCAAGAGACTACTGACAATACTTTGTGCAAATATCGTAACATAGCTCGAAGTAAACAAAAACACTTTTGCAGGGGACTCCATGAACTCGATCTTCCTCATGATCACAACATTTTTCAGTTGTAGGTGAACATCTCTTGAAGATCATTAAGCTCGAAAATTTTTATTCCAAAATAGAAGCTTCTGGCTTAGTTTGAGAATATACGACTAGCAATTCTGGTTTTGAGAACTTCCGTCCGTATCTTTTGCCAACACGGATCAGTGCTCATTCTTTCTTATACTACTAGTGCTTCAATCTCAGTTATGCAGACTTTTTCCCATTTACGTTCAAAAATGATACAGATTCTCTGACTCGGCCACACAAAATATACCCCAGTTTTGGAAAGGCCTATTGGTATCACTGAAAATGGTCATCCATCTCCTGTGGTGAAAACTCCATCTTCTCAAATCCTTTAAAAGTAACAAAGGATCAAAAACCTCAAATCATTTCCTTCCACTTTATCGACGTTACCGACGCCATCTCACTGTGAAAAGCGTTAATAAAAAGACATGCTATACTCGTACTTTATCGATTTAAAATTCAAAACAACTTTTCTAAACACATTATGGCTGCTGGCCAGCAATTAACAATGAAGTTTTGAAGTTGTATTTTGCACTCTTAAGCACCTGCCTGTCAGTTATGTGATGGGATGGACAAAGTATTCGATGTTTAAAGGAAAGTTTTAAGCGAATTTCCAATAGTAATCACTTAATCCGTTGGTACGTAGTGAACGTAATTGGAAAACTTATTTTATAAAATCTATATCCTTCGACAAGTTCTAGAGGGTGGTCGGTACATTGAACTACGTATCTAAATGTGTTTATCGATTAGTTGGTGGAAGTTTGTTGGCATCGGTCATTTAGCTGGAAGTAATGCCATTAGCAAGGACATTGATTAAAATCGAAAAGTTTAGCAGACTTCAGCTCATTACAGTTGATGGGATATGAAGTGTAGATTTTTAAAAGCTTCTAAAAATCGATCAAGCATATTTTTTCGTGATGAACAAACAAACCGATGAAGTTGTTTGGTGGTTGATTGGACATTTTTTCATAATCTTGGCCAACCTTTAGAAGGATTTTTTTTTTAAAATTGAAGGTATTGATGAAGGTTTAACATCACTGCACAAAGTGGCTAATGTAGAAGAGATCGTACATGCTTAACTGAAGGATAGCACATCCTTTCACAAAAACAACGTTAAATTTGAAACAGGATTTGTTAAGAAAATTCTTTACATCTTTTCATGCTAATAGCTTCAATTTTTAGTTACAGTGATCAGCTACATCTTTTAGGAAGTAAAAGAGAAGGACTTCGCCTTCTAAGGCTTTGCTATTATTTCTGGCAAAGACATCTTATAGGAAGTCAAACGAAGAATAACTCTTGCCAATCGCTGATGACTAAGAGAGCTATTGAGTAGTAAGATCCTTTTTTGAACAACTAAGTCTTCTCTATCAAAGGCGGTTGAGGATCAATTTGGTCATTGAGCGAAAAATTCTCCGTTAAATATTCAATCCTGTTTGCATTGATGGGCGACAAAAGTCAAGTCGAAAAATAGCCACGAATCAGGCGCTCGAACATGAAGTCCAAATGGACACCGACGCTTCGGATCACAGAATCTTCGAATCAAATCCAATTGATAGGGACATCAACCAACTTGAAATGTGCAATTTGAGGTACTAGGCATAAATGCGTGCTCTTTCAATAGCTGACCAGCTTACGATGTTCGCGGAAACGATGTTCAAAATTATTAAGTGGTTTTCAAGTCTACATACACCGCATATGGAAGCCATAAATTCGAACATGTTTTTTGTGGGTTTCATATGTTCTGCAAAAGGTTGTTAAAGATGAAAAAAAAAAAAAAAAAACCTTGACAAACCAACGCACATTTGGTATAAATTACTTTTTTCATTAATCAATGACACCACCAGTGTGTATTCACATACATGTTTACACTTCAGTTCGTGTGAAACTTCTGTCGACGTCCTTGACTTTCAGACACAAAGCAAATATATATTTGCATCCTTAAATCTCACCATACAATACTTCCACTTCTTCCAAGCAAATATAGAATAACTCAAAATGTTGAATAAATTATCCACTAATTCTGAAGATGAGAAGGTAAATGGGAATTCACGGCACACCGACTGTCAAAACACAAAATCACAAACAGAACAGACTACACACACTCTGCTTCTAATTTGAAGGATTCTAACACTCAAAAGTACTTCATTTAGTTAATTAAATTCATTTAGAGTTCCAGGTTCTAACGCAAACAAACTTTTACCCTTAATTCATCAATCCGATTGTTTTTGGACCGATGAGATATTTTAACAGAGAAACGTTGGCGGAAGGACATTTTGTTGGAAAAAACTACTAGAGGTTTTCTGTGATACAATGAGAATGGCTTACCTAGAAATTGCACTGATAATGGTGATGGTTTTCTACTTCTACGTGTCATCCAATAATTTGAATACCAGCTGTGCTTCCATCTCCACGTCGTCCCTCTGTGGCCAATGTTATGTCATGTAGGAATTTTTACGGCACGCAACATCTCGTGGTCTAAACTTGATATCCTATGTCTAGATTTTTACTACCAACTTTGTCCGGCATGAAATTGCACGTCATGACACATGACCTGTCAAAAATAGTGATTTATTGTTGTTTTCGTTACCCATTTCTATTTTTCTTAGAGAAGTCTCCTTCCAGGGGATCCATCGTCAAGAAAATATTTAACCTAACAGAAAATATCCACTTAGTAAAATTTGACAGTTATTTTGACATAAGAATTCACTGCGTGAGATACATTTTTGTCACGAATCAGGATTATTTCGCTGCGTAGCTCTTGGTGACAATTTATTTTAGGCGGAAGTAGATTTAGACCATTTTTTTGACAATTTTGTGTATCATATATATAAGTCATCGTTCATTAGGGTATGGCGTAGTAATTAATGAATCAAGGAAACCTCAATTATCAATGTAATGGTAGGTAAGATTTGACTTCACTTGTGAAGCCCTTCTAAGAGCTGAAAGCCCAAGATTTGGTCTCACCGTTCGGTATTTTTCTGAATTCCAGGAACAGAGACAATGCAAGACAATTGGTGGTAATTTTTTTCAGTGGGACACATTTAAGTCGGCACTTATACATCCAAAAAAAAGATTCATCGACGACGAACGAAAAGCGACGAACCAAAAATCGTGAACGGCCGGACGCGGACGTTTCAAACCCATCATCGAAGATCTTTGTGGAGATAGAAGGTTAATTTTGTTGACAAATAAACTCACGAATGAGCTCAGTTTTCAGTAACAAAAAATTTACTGTTGGAAGTCCGCTACAGCACAAGTAGTTCGTTTTTGGTAATTTCCCAAAAGTTCTATGCAATCTTCGGCAAACGCAATTCCGAACTCTGTGGCTGGATTATCTCCACCCTACGGAATGTCAGTCTTGAGAAGGCCACCCATAGAGGAACCCCTTCTTTCGCCACTCGTTGTCAATTTTTCACCGTTCAACGGGGGCATACACTGATTATGTTTGCAGATAGGCTCACTTGTGCACTTTCGTTGAAAAATAATTGTGTCAGTTGTTGAGCACTGGAAATCAACCTTTCAAAGACAGAAATCGTGCTATTCACCAGGAAAATATGTATCACCGTGTTTAAGTCGCTTATTGTAGGCAGGACGGGCCTTATAACTTCAGTATCGGCATGGAATCTGGACAATTTTTAAAACTACAAATTAAGTTGTAACGAGAATATTCCTGATCCTAGGACTTCAACTTCAACTCCGAACGGATGTCGTATCCATTTCACGGCGGTTTGGTGAAAGGATTTTGAACAAAATTCCACCTTTCTAGCTTGTCCAAATCCAATGGCCAGCCTGCGTTAGCATAACTGGATCTCTCAGATCGACACCTATTGCAGTGCCGATCGTTATGTTTAATCTCATCCCTCTGGACCTTTATCGTAGTAGTAAAACTACAAGGACAGCAATTAAACTCAAGCAAGCGGACTTGTACTCCTAGGTTGGTGGAAAATTGAAATTGATTGATTGAAGAATTCCTGGTGAAGCAAGTCAAGCCTTGAAGGCTAATGAGGGTGGCCATGGTGTAGTGGTTGCATCATCGCTTGTCACGCTGAAGGTTCCAGGTCCGAATCCCGATGTCAAAAAAAAAAAACAAGTCGATCAACTGGAAAAAAAGCTGACGTCAACTCTACTGCATAGACATAACACTGGCAGTAGGGTTGTCATATGGCTTGAAAGGGTTGATCGTACTTATGGCATCGCAATGTTCGAAAGAAATACTGTGAATTATAAGCAATGGCAAAACAATACCAATAATTCTCCCCAGTCATTCTGGACACGACCCTCGGAGCAAAAAGACTGAAACCTAATACCACCTGAGTTTCAAAATCACTACACCAACACTAGCGCTGTGTGAATAGCATCATAAGGGTATTCATAACCCCTTAAGCGCTAGTGAATTATAAAAAATAAAATAAAAATGAAACAGCGGTCTACAGATTTTGAGTTCATCAAGTCGGATCTTATTGGTTTAAGAACATACCTTTAGCGCCTGATATCAGGTTACAATGAGCGTAGATTCTTGAAGCGTAAAAGCAGGCCTGGAACATTCATATCGTATGATGAGTCTAACCATAAGTCCTGATTTTTGAATTCGTCTGATTTATTGTGATGGAACTTAAGTTCAGTTTTCAGTTTTCTGTATGATGAGAGTTTTGCTAGAGTTGGAGCAAAAACGTCACCTAGTGTAACAATCAGAAAAGGCTGGTGGGGCTCTTGCATGGTTGTCACTGTTATGATGGCTTTGTAGCCTGGTTGTTACGCTTTATGAATCCGACAATAGTTACCTTACGATAGATGTCATTGCCATAAGTTGAGTGAACAAAAGGAGTTTTAAAATCCTTAATATAACACCATCAATCGATTGAAAGTCAGACCGCAATGAACAATTTAACATACTTTCTTTCACCCTGTATCGTTCATATTGCTTACAATAGTTCAACATTCAACAAAATTCCAAAACTGCATTTAGATACATCCCCAAAGGAAGTATACCCACCCCAATCTTTCGACGATTTTCTGTATCAATGAAGGTACCAATCTGCGGAATTGGAAATGAAATCCTCTCCGATTGATCTAAAATCCTATTTCTGGTAGGAAATAGCGGAAATAGGATACAAAAAAATCCATTTCAGATCCCCACAAACTCTGCCGTCCTACATACGAACAAAACATTATCCCCTTGCGGTTACCGGGCTTATTGATGCTCTTTCACTATCAAAGTACCAAAACAAGTCGTCTACATAGTTTCAGGATTTCTAATGGACCAATTCATGCTGATACGTTCGTCACTAGCAGACACTTTTTTTCTTTTTTCTCATTTTGTATTCAATTTTGGTTGAAAAGGAAACAAAACAAAACAAAGTCATCGAGGCTTTTATGCTAGAATGAACTAATACTTTTGTGAAAATTTCACGCAACACGTTTCCTTTAATATATCCTTGAATCTAATCAACAAGGAATCCTAGAAGAACTGATTATAATTGACTAGCATTAATATTAATCCAAAATGGAGCATACTTCATTAATTCCTTTGATTGTGCATAGGCATTCTAGGAAATAAGTTGTTTTTTTTTCTCTGTATGAAGGTAGTACAGTTGGTGCAATAAATATTCGAACGAAAGTTGTGCAAGAAAAGTTGATTACAAACAATTCATTAAACTACTTCGCAAATACCCTGGACATCAAAGTAAGCGTAGGCAGAACATGCGGGACTAATAATTGTTGCATGGCTGTACAAGAGCTATAGCTTATTGCGGGACACTGCTGAGAAACTACTTCCATGAGTTCATGAGAATAGTTAAATTTACTTTGGTATTCTTGACTTACCATTTTTAACCAGCAAGACATGTTGTGTCTCGATATACAGTTCCTGACTCAGGGTGTCTGTCACCGATAGATAAGGTTAGGTCAATGAGTTTGGCGAGGAGGAGACGCACTCAACCTCATACGGAGCACTTATAATGCCCATTGAGGTAGGAGATATCGCTTGCTCTTGGAGCTGCTCATTAAAAAGTGCTGTTAACTGCAGCGCTAAACAAGATCCTGACAACTGTTGCTGCACAGCTTGGACAATAAGGTGTAGCATCGTGCCTGAACCTAACGCTTTACTCCATTAGCCTAATTTTTACGCTGCGTCGTGGAGGATCATTCATAAGCCGCATCTTTTTCTCAGCTTATTTGATCTGTAGACTGTTTTCATTAACAAATTGTCTTCTATAGGTTTTAACCTTCATGGCCATAGCCAACATTTGGGGCCTTAGGAGAACTATTGATTTCGTGACATTCTACTGGCCCACGGGCTACCGATATAATCATGAGGAACGCTTTTGCCACGTTGTTGAGTAAAAGTAGAGACACCATTCGCTTCTATCCACCTCTTCTACATTTTTGCTTTCAACGAATCAACAAATGCATTAGGTCCGAGTTTCTATTCTGGGCAATTGACTCCTAGAGTTCACCCTGTTGAGATTGTAGTTGCAGTTGGCATCTGCGGCATCTTTCGGGTGTTTCTACAGGATCTTATCAATAGCGGATACGTTATTTTAGACTGTAGAATAGGCTGAGTAAAAAGAAGACTGCACTACTAGACTAGGCTTGCATTCTAACGATCCGGACGTTCTACAAAAACATGCAAGGAGGTCTCATCACTCTCTGAACGGATAAAATCCGACAAAAGATTTTCTCTGTGGAGGAGCACCAATGATTCCTAAGCTGTTGTTCCTGTTAAAGTTTTCAATAAATTTTCCTTTCAAATTGAAACATGTTCGAATACTTATTTGTCACACTGTATGTAAATGTTTGTATGCATGTTTATATTCAAGGTTATCCCTTGTGGATTTTTCCTTCGTTCATTCACTCATGTCAAATTCATGATGCGAAAGATTATCGCATTATGCTCGCATGAACTTGGCAGGTGTCATAATTTCAGAACATCACTTTGTTTTTTTTTTTTTTATTCTCATGTTATTCCTTGTTCCAGGACACAAAGGCGTTTGTGTTACTAAGAGATATAATGTTTCTCTTGAAGTGGCAATAAGTGTATGTGTATAAGAAACATTTGCCGAAATGTCACAAAAAAAAAATCCTAACGATGCGATGAGAGATGAGACAGACAAGGAGAGTTTTGGAAGATGTTTCATTGTGTTCATTTCTTGCTAATTAGGTAGAGAAAGCAGATTTATTCCAATTGATGTTGATTGTACAGTTAATGTCTGTGTTCGTCAGTGTTATTTATATATTGACATTAATTCAAAGGTTTGAGATATTTCTTTAACAAGTCTGGTGCACCTTTCATCGAATACTTATTGAACAAAACAAAAATAAACAGCTGTTGGAAAAAGTATACAAACTTTTTTCATATTCATAGCGATTTCTAGAAGGTCCTTGGAAAGTTCTTTTAAATATTTACTACATGTATTTAAATTCGAATAAAGTTCGCAGACCGACCCATAGAATTCCCACAAAAAATGAATTGAGACTTCAAATTCCTTTGTTGAGAGTGCTTTCAAAGGATCCAACGCAGAAAAAAGTTAAGAGTGTGGCTAGTGAACACTCTTTAGGCTGATAAGGAGTGGTTTATCCATCTTCTCATCCTTGGTGAACAAGGGTCTACTCCTTGGCGAAAACCACGTGTCCCCAAGCAACCAGTGGCGAAACTCGGCTACAGTTAAGCCCAACAAAAAGGGGATGGAAGACTGTAGTATATACTACGGCGACTGCTACCGACAACAGAAGCAGCGCTTATTTGGATGCGGACTTCTCTTCATGACTTGAGGACTTGAGTTTCATGAGAACGAGTGTCTCATGACAATCTTTATTGAGGTCAAATTTACCTACACAATCCTTCACCAAAGATAGCTCTTTGACAAGACTTATAAGCGGTAACCTAACTATGAAATTAAAATTGTTCTGGGAATTTTGAATGCAAAGCTAGGAAGAGAGAGCGCCTTTTGTAATACTGTCGAAAAGAAAAGCATACACGATACCACCCCCACAACGAATTCAGGCTTATCCACCAGTATAATGGATGTCCGAACGTTTAGAAACGAGAACATTGCTTGTAGCCAAGGTATTGCTGCGGATATTTCCTAAACCGCAAAAGACAAGGAAATATTCACAAGAAATCACCACTGAAACCAGTGGCAGCGCTACCAGAAAACCATCAGAAGAGCACCAAGCGATGTACTTGGAACCCTAGCTTTGATTCTAACTGTGCACAGGCAAATACAGAAAAATGTATGCCTACCAATCGTGGTAGGTAGGTAAAGGTCGGTATCAAACTGTGGACTTTTTAATGAAAGCGAAAGAAGTTTAAAAAAGGCTAAAGTCAAAGGCTAAAGTAAGGCTTGGACATGATATGTATGCTGAGTATAGGCCCAGTAGTGCTTATGCTTAGTGCTTAACTGCTAAAGATTATAGCGGATAGAAGATATAGGGGATTGAAAGTGTGCTTTATGATTGAAGCTTCGCCTTACTTGCGCCAACAACAGAGGTGTCAATCCCTTGAACGTTGAATTTAAGATCCTATCTGATGTCTCTCAACCTAAACTGTGATCTAAAAGAGCTTCTAATGCATACTTTCAATACTTAAGCTATGTTCATCTTGATATTTTGATTTTTAAAAATGTACAAGTACAAGCTGAGCCTTTTCTGTGCCGAGAATCCAGAACACAGATACCTAAAGTAGCTCGTTACGAAAGCCTGTCACAATAGTAAAAATAGGTTATATTTACTAACGATTGCTACGTCTTCGTTTATTTGTGTGGTTCTAGCTGGCAGGTACGATGACAGACATAAAGCTGATACTAAACCGAATCGCCATTATGACTGCACAGGATAAGTAAACGACCTGGACGCAAATTTATTTTCTCAAGAATTCCATTGTGGGCAGCCCATTCTCTGCTTTGTAAATTTACGAGTATTATTATCAATCCACATTTAGTCTAGACTTCTTTACTTTGTTGCCTATATCCATGTTGCTACGTAGCAGAACGACGCCATTTTTGTAAGCGTTTACCTCATCATACCTAAATTCTAAGAGTCGAGTCGAGTGTAAATTTCAGGACACAGATTCGAGCCTCAAACTCCTCAAACGTTTTTACGCGGCACCACCTCTTCGCAGACTTGACGAACTTGCAAAAGTTTAATCTGTCATGAAAAAGGTTCTTTAGTCCCCGTTCGGAGTCGACAATAAAATTGTCGGGCCCTTCCATTCGTGTGAAAAAAATATAATACACAGGACATAAATGGTTGCGGGAAGTTAGGTCCTGGCTCTCTATAAGCTATCGCGAGACATATTTCTATTTCTGTTTGTATTTAATTTATAACAGCAAAAGTAAGTCAAGATAACCTTAATTGGATTCCACCTCGTTTCAAACTTATATATTTCATCGCATCACACAATTTATAAATCATCTACCTACCTATATATATGTTAAGGATTTTTTGAAGTAAAATGTGTGAATAATAACCACAAAATCAATCAATAGCCATAAATTGAAGACCCTACTGAATGTAAAATCATAAAATCCTGTTTACCTATCGCCAAACGCTCCGAGTAGGTACTATTAAATATTTTACTCATCTCTTAAGCACCCTGTTAAATTATTCATAAATACATTTTTCCTTGTTCATGAAGAGATGTTGAGTTTATTTCATCGTTATACGTATTTCGACATTAAAGTGGTGTAAAAAAAAAACATATTTTCTTCTTTCGAAGTCCTTTTTTACATTTTTATGTTTTTTTACTTACTCTTAAATAAAGGACGAGTATTTGGCTCATAAAAAAATTGTCATCAAAACTAGATTATACAATAAAGGATTAGACGTGGCTGGGTTCGTGCCCAGGGAACTTATGTCTTACTCACTAAAAGTAATGGCCACGTTCTTTTGTTGAAGAAAAATGGGCGAAGAAATTAAAGTATGTACCCAACGTGAGCAAGGACATACAACCACGTGGCACGCTTAATATTTAATGTTAGATTTTTTTTTTTATATTTTTTGCCTCTCGGCGACGTAACCTTTATTTTTCTTTGAAAAGAAATTGTAAAAAAAATAAATAAACCGATAGATTAATTCAAAACTCAACACCAATATCTTTGAAGGGCAATCCGACCCTTAAATGAAGATATATCTTATATCTCTCAGGGGCCAAGACATTCTTGATTGCCTGTAAAATGAGGGCGTGCAAATATAAATTGACGAAGGTAAAGGACTTTAGTTTTAATATGACTAAGAAGTGTAGATATGTGGTTGGCATGGACAAACGAGAAGATATCAAATTCCTCAGAAGAACTACATACATATGTATGTATGTGTGGAGACAAAAACCTTAAAGCAGTTTACAGACTTTTTCTTTGTGACAGGAACCGGTACACAACAAATAGTTGGTGGTTGGAGCTTTGAAGTGAAAAAAGGATTAAGACAGGACGACGGCTATCGTGTGATTTTTTGAACACAATTTTTCAAAGGATTGTGCTAATTTCACAAACCAACACAGAGATATCAAAATCTCTGCTCGAGCCCCATTAATATTTAGAAAAAACACTTCAGACTATCAGTGTTGCGACAGAAGCGAAAAAATATGGAACCAATGGTGAACGAGAGCAAAGGAAAATACATATAAAGTCCCTCCAACCCTGTGACTTGGACAAAATGGATCAGTGAACAGCGACTTCGTTTACCCAGGCTCCGCTATTAATCCTTAAAATCACACTACTTCTGGAATTCAGTGAAGAATCTCTCTTGCCAATCGCTGTTTATTTGGAATAAGAAGGCAAATGAGTAGTAAAGCAGACCCTCGTGAGTCCAGTCTTCCGGAGAATCGAGAAACCTGACTGCCTTTCAACTAGAGCACAGGAATTCGGGACATTCGAGGAGATACTGATGCACGTTGGTTTGAAATGCTTGCGGGTTGTAGTGATGGGGAAATACACAGCTATGTAGATCATTCCATCTTCGCGTTGTACTGCTAAAACATTGCTCCCTTGCCAGCGACAAAACTCTTAGCTCACTATTTTTCGTCAAGGAATTCCAAAGCTAAAAAGTTCTTTTACCCCTCAAATAAGAATACAAGTTAGGGAATTGTCACACAAAGTGACAAAAAGCTGGACATATGTATGGATTTATGCTGACTTTATTTGGAAAGTGATTACTTACTTACTTAAGGTGGCTTTCGGGTGGACCTGGGCCTAAACGAACAAGCGCTTCCAGCCAGCTGGATCTCTAGCTAGCTGCCTCAAGTTTCACACGGCAAATTGATCGAAGTCCCTTTCCACTTGCGTGTCCCACCTGAATTACGGTTTTCTTCTTCTGCGCCGTCGGTTTTTGTCGGGCGTAGAAGTGTAAACTCAACCAAGTTGCCATGCGAAGCAAGAGACCGTAAAGAGTGGCTTGTTAGATTTTGACAACGATACGGTCCACTTGGTGGCATTGACATTACATATTGCCCTCTCAACTCTATGCAACTACAAACGACATATCCACTAAGAAACATAAATTTAAAAAATTACACTCAAGAATTGGACTAGAGATGATGACAAGGGCCTCCCATGAGCCCAAAGTAGCATTCATAAGCTACGTTGTATGCTGAACGCCTTAAAAAACATCACAACATCTCCTACAAATAGTTAAAAGTTAGGGTGTGTTCAGACAAATAAATAGAAGGCGTTCAAAAGTTTCCTTCTATTTGGGAATTTTCCAACAGGAGTTGCTTAAGTCAATGCAGAATTAAACCTTTTCAAAGCTGTTTTTCCTCGAAGAGAACTGGAAGAACTCAGAGTATAAATCTTCTTTAAGTGACTGTATACGCAACTAAAGTCAATGAATGCATCTTGAACGGCTCAGACTAGTCATGTTTCATTCAAATTGCAAATTCTTCGTTAATTAAAGTAATTAAAATTAGTCATTCAAGTAAAAGACTCACCGACTGAAGCTCACAGAAAAAAGGATAACATCACCAAAACACTTTGAAGAATTTCACTTTCATTTATATCAGAAAAAAATGTACATTCCTTCAATGTCTCATGTCTGTCAACCGCATACCGTTATAATTTATTTATAAATACACACATCATATTTTAACCAAAGGCAAAGCAATTATGATAACCACCATGAAATTCGTATCTAAGTACGAGTATATGAGTTGAATTTAAGTTGCTATGCTGTGCGGTGAACTAAATGAATAGCATAAGCAAACCTAGGCTATGTATATACGCTCGACAACATTTAATTAATAACATCCCCTTCGAGGGTGATGTGGAAAAATTCAAGAAGAATCTTGATTAGTTTAGATCATAGGAATACATTTAGTTCCCTTCTTGATTGTATATAAACGATGATCTGAAAGAATGTACAATTTAAGGGAGGGAGTCACCAGCTAAAAGCTTTCAGACTTCTTCATTTCTGTGTTGAATTAAACCAAATCTCAAGGAATAACTTTTCTTAATTAGGAAACCCTGTCGTGACCAATTGTGCAACCAAACTTGGTATAGGCAGGAAAATTTGGAAAGCGACTTCTTAGACATCGCCTGTTGCTAATCGCTTTACTTCTACCGATCTCGGACAACATTCTCCTCACTGGATGTATGATGAGAAGCGTCAATCTAGAAGAAGAATGTAGGAGTTCATCGATTTATTCTGTTAGCGACAACGACAGCAGCAGCTTGGCTCGACATTGCCTACTTAGAAGAAGGTACAGTTCGACGTTAACCTGGGCCTTAACCAAAAAGCCTCTTTATTCCGTAGCTAGCTGTTTCTAAGTGCCCACTCCATGTTGGTTGAGGTTCTCTTCCATTTTTGCCCGAAACCTAAGGTTATGTCTTTCTCGAATGTGTTTTCCATCCGAGTCGGATTCGAGGACTGTGCCGCCTGAAGTATTGGCGTCCATCACGCCGATTCAACTAGCTGTACATTTGTAGTTTGGTCGCTGCCTCCAAAGAATTTTCGAATTATTCTTCAAATGCCTTCTTTCCCTACTCCAGTACCATAGAGTAGGATTAGAATGATGAGGGTCTTTTGTAGAGTCTCCTAGTTGTTAGACATAGAGCCTTACTAGCCCAAACAAAAAAAAAACTAACGACCGACAAGAGTTTCGTTTGACTTTTGTTGAGATGTCGTCGTCAGAAGCATCAGCAGAGCCAAGGCTGTCCATTGACATTTAGTCCGAACGTCCATCCTTGTTAACAGAAAATATTTGATTTTGCCCTCATTCACTGCTAAACCTATTTTGACCAGTTCCGGATCAGTACTCATAAAAGTGCTGGTGACAGCCCTCTGAGTGCTGCAATATCGTCGGCGTACGCAAGACTTATGACAGATGAAAGATTGTACCTCTAATGTTGGCTTGCGAGTTTCGAACAAGACTTTCAAGTATAATTAAGTATAGGTAAGATCTTTCTCGACCTTGATGAGGTAATAAGCATTCTCTAGCGTCATTGTGCAATGATGGACAAACGTCTCTAAGTAACCTCAAAATCGATAAAGCGAAGGTGGGTACCAATTTCGAATTCTTTACTTTTTCCCAAGATTTGCCGAAGATAGATTGGTGACCAAACGCTCAATTGTTCGCACAATATGTGCGTTGAATTGGGTAAACAATGCTGAAATTGCATCTATCAGACATACACTCATCTGACCAGATCATAGGAATGAATTGGTGCACGCTTCATACCAATTCATCTCTGATTGTTTGAATAGCTCGAGCGATAAGGCGTCGGGTCCTTGTTGGATATTAGCTTTGATATTGATGTTCTCATTTAGTTTCGATCGGAAAGACGAACCTTTTGGCTATCATATCCTTATTTGAATGGTACATTCTGAATCACAGTGAAATTTTGGTCTTTGCCACCATTATACAGGACTGTGACTGTGGCAGTACTACTACTGGTTGTGGGGTAACCACCGACCTTTCCCACTTGCTGCAAATTGTTCAAATTCATATTTCAAGATACGCTGTCGACGAAGGATATCTGCGAATAAAGTAAGACAAGAGAACATTCAATGACCGTAAGCAATGGATGTGTACCTTCCACTGTTCACGATTTTCAAAACAAACAACCCGAACTTAAAGCCAGCCACACTTAACCAAATAACCAAAAACCAATTTAACCACACATTTGAAATTTCAAATTAAAATTAATATACTCCAGGGAATAACGGAAGCGTCAGAGAAAACTTCACCAAACTAACATAATAACTAACACAATAACACATACCCAAAGGAATTTGTTGTTTACTGTCAAAGTCTGGTTGAAAATGGATCCAAATGCTTCCGGCATGAACCTCAAAAGAATCCATTAGAAATTATGAGGAAATTACTTCATTTCATTTAGCCGAAGGCTGCCTTACAAACAACAAACTTCCCTGAACGTAATTCAATTTAACAGCTATGAGGTTCTTGAGTGAAAACTTTATAAATAAACCGGTAGTAGATTGGTAAAAGGAATGCGAGGATTTTTGCAATGAAACTTTTGAACCAATACAGCAGCATATCTGTTGAGATTTAAACTAGGAAAAGATTCATAAGGATCAGTAAATTTTCTTTTCATAGGCTCTCTGCGGAATTCTTTGGAAGCAAAAAAGTTGGAATTCATAATCTATTTAGTAATGAAGTTGACTTTATCACTCAAGTGTAAGTATTGCCTGAGGAGATAGATATTTTCTACTAAGAGAATCGACTTATATAAAAATTATAAGATGGTAAATGACATTCAAGATATTGGGAGACAGGACTCGATACTTCAAACCTTTACAGATCTATTTTTATTTTTATCTTCATGTGGTGAACATCGAGTGTTTGGATCTAGAACTTTGACTGAGACTTCGAGATATCCGGTCATTCTACCATAGAAAATCAAATCAAATCTTTACGAGAGACTACCTACCCCGAAAGCATGGATACCGTGCCTGTTAGAAATATGTTGTAGGACTCCGGGTCTACAATACATTAGGGTTCACAAAATTTAGTCCACTCTGGCATCTTCAAATATTCCAAAGAATGTAGAAGTTCGAAAGAAATACTGTGAATTATAAGCAATGGCAAAACAATACCAATAATTCTCCCCAGTCATTCTGGACACCACCCTCGGAGCAAAAAGACTGAAACCTAATACCACCTGAGTTTCAAAATCACTACACCAACACTAGCGCGGTGTGAATAGCATCATAAGAGTATTCATAACCCCTTTAGCGCTAGTGAATTATAAAAAAAAATAAAAAATGTAGAAGTCTTCCGAGAATGTGACTGTCAGTCCCTGAGCTCAAATAACAAGAGTAACGTAGAAAGAGTAAAGAGCCTAGGAAGAAAAAGGCATAAACTCATACAAATCATGTGTATCCTTTTAGTTCAAGAATAATTCCGCGATCGAAACTGCATCTGAAATTTTGGAAAGAAGCTGGAACCCTGAATCTTTGAAAAGTATGCGAAATTCCAAAGAGAAAATATGAACGAAAAGGTGAGTATTGAGTAGACTAGCAGCTCTTTGTTCATAGATCTTGCGCAGTCCTAAAAGCTCATAACAATGCACCCTTATATATGAAACATGACTACAAAAGTATTAACCTGCTAAATGTTGAAGTCAATGTCCTATTCAGCTTATCATGGATTCGAAGTTTGAAATAGTCCCTGAAAATACTTTGATCATCGTAACTTTCAAGTAGGAAGAATCTAGGCGAACTTACACTTCTTATCTTTGCAAACTCATGGCTAGAGAAGCTGCTGACGTTCTTGCTAAACGGTCAACATCTCAACCCATCACAAATCCAACCAACAACGTCCAGATCAAAGGATGTAAAAACAGATTCAATTTGCGTATCAATTACAACTTTATCTGAGTACACCGCAAGAGAAGACGCGTTAGAGTGTTAAAACCTCCGAAATAATAATTAAAGTCGCACTCGCAGTAATTAAAATAGCAATCAACGAGAGAACGCCTCAGGATTTTCAAAATTACTAAGCAAATCTTTTGACTTGCAAAACAACAACCCTCGTCACCAAAATGATTCTAGATTTAAGGCGAAAGCAACTGAGACTAGAAGTGGGACAAATCGCATGACATAGGACATACGTACATAGGCAGGGGCTCATTGGCGCAGCGATTTGTAAAAACTGCGAAGAAGAAGGAGAAGACATCGAAGACAGGTCTATGTTGAAAATATTGTGTTTATGAAGAAATCGGTGACTTCGGGTCTTTCACCAACAGGAAGGTTCTCCCAATTAACATGTACGTTGTATAATTGGATGGAAGGATGCCAAACACACATGCCAAACTTGACTTATTCTCATGAAGAGCATCCACATCATACCATCTGACGTGCCTTTTACATTAGATTCACATGAAGTGATTGTCGGAGACATCGGGTTACTAAAACCACAACACTTTAGCTTTTGGTAAAACTTAAGTTTAGTTATAGAGCTCCTTACGCCCCGAAATACTCGCCACAAAATAAATGACGATGAGTTTACCCTTAAAAGGAGATTCTTTCTTGAGCTGCACAACCAGAACGTAGAATACGTTACCATATTCTCTTTTTCCCCTTCATTACCTTCTACAAACATTTTAGACCAATTTATATCAGAATCTCTCTCCTAAAGGTTCCCCATACGCCCACGAAGTGACTCGTCATTATAAGGGAAGACGAAATCTCCTTTATAAAAAATAAAAAAACACTTCATACTCCGGTCTAGGTTCCCTCGAATTAGAAATGTTTCCTGAGGCATTTTCATCCTTCAGGATGGAAGTCTGCAACCTTGGCTATTCTTGTCCGTTTCTGTGAAGGCGGGGGACAAATTTAAAACAAAAATCAAGTTATATACTTACGTTCACAAGTAAAGTAGTCATCAGCAATGACAGGGAAATTGAATATGTCCGTCATCTGCTTTTGAAGGACTTTTAATAGAAGGTTATCCCTAGCTTCTTCGATGAGCTGTTGAACTTGAGCAATTTGAAAGACGTTTTATATGTGTGAGAGCGTAATACCCTTAAGCGACTGAAATCACAAGACATCTTACATATATGCCCACTGTTGTTTTTTTTTTTAAGAAAATAAATTCCAATAGTACTTAAAAAATACTCCTAGACGGTCGTTCAGATCAAGAACTTATTATTATTTCCAAAAAGTTGAGATAATTTTTCATTTTATTTTTTATTTTTTAAATTGTATGGTTCATATTGTCTTCAGTGTGCATCGAACCATTCATCATCATCCTTATTCAACAGAAGCCTAAGGCACTATGTAATTTATTCACAAAATTCGCGTTCCGTAGTCACCTCTGTATATTGAAAAAGCAATTAACTTGTAATATTCGCTAACCCAGAAAATTTTTGAATCACTAATCCCATTTAATTAACTTAAATATCAATTTGTTCGCTAGCAACGCTCTAGAAATGTATTCACACTCACGAAAAAGGATGAAAAGGAGCTTCGGGACAAACAAAAAGCAAGAGTCCCTGAGTAATTGATATGCAAAAATGGATGTCGAAACTCATGCTCTGTTGGAAGTTGGCAAGCATTCCTAGATGAACTGCTACCCTCATTGAATATTCATTAAACGAAAGAGTTTTCTACACTTTTTTTTTCTGTTTGCTGTTGCTGTTGCACTTGGTGTCCTTTTTATATGGTGATTTCCAATTTGATAAGAGATTTTGTGCTTTCCACTTAGTATTTGTCCTGTGGAAAGGAGTTTGAAAAAAACATTCTTATTTGTATTCTGAAGTTATACATAGGGAATTTCGAAGAAGCACCAACTGAGTTATTTGCATGGGAAATTGTTTAAGTTAGGGGTTGTTGACTACCAACGATTGCAGTCAAAATAGTGGGAATGACTAGCCCTAGAAGAAAAGAAGAATTCGTCGCCGTGGCTTAGTGGTTGGACAGCTGAGTAATCTGAAACAGGTCCGAGTCTTGGCGACATGCAACGACAAACCTTCGAGAGTATAATTGGTCAGGAAAGAGCTTCTCAATCTGCTAATATAAAAAATATGCCTTGGCCGTTTATGGCTGCGGCGGATACAGACAACTGTTGCCACTACGTTTTTTTTTTTTTAGCCAGAGCGAGATTCGAATCGAATGGACATCCCTCCGATCTGTAGCCGTCCTTCCGTCTGTTGAGGAAGGAAAATGAAAAGTCGGTGCGACTAAATTCTACCCACTTTCGTCCTCTCAAAGATCCTTGAACACTGCCTTAACCCAAATTAAAAATCCTTTTACTTTCTGTAACCAGGAAAAGTTGCGTTACGATATGATTGGCTGTCTTATCACTTCTATTGCTATCAAATTCAAATAGAAAAATTGTTTTTGTTGGTCTCCCCATTTACTTGAAAGACTGCCTTGAACACACTATTGAGGACGAAGAAATTTCAAAAAATGTCTACACCCAATGAGTCCGAATCAGCAAAGGCAGCTCCACCCGGATACCATTTAAAACTTTTAAGTTCTTTGGCCATCAAAACCATTTAGGGAAGCTGAACCTGTATACCCGTATCAAAATGATACGATATTTTACCTTAGTAAAGGTCAATAACAGCCCTTCGCATACTCAATTTATGAAATTCAATTGAAGCTGCACTTAAAACCTTGTAAATCACCTCTCATTCTTCGCTCCCATAATGAAATTCCGTTGCCATTTACCGGAAAAGTTAATTTCATAAAGTTCAACCATGGAAATTGACAATATCCTAGCACATTCTCTGGCCGGATATTTCCTTGTGAAACAACGGTCAATGCATGTGATGTAAAACGTGGCATGAGTTTCATTGCATTTTCGAAGCTATGAGCTACAGCACTATATGCCATTAACTGGATTCTGGAATGTTGTACATATTTCCGTTTGGTATATCGATGGATGATTCCAGGAAGACTTCAGGAATTGAAAACGAAAAGGACAATGTCCGTCTGTTTATCTTGAAGGTATCATTTTTTTGAATTGCACATTCGTGGAAACTTACTTTAATCCTTTCACACTCCGTTCGGGATTGGACGTCAACAATGCCCACTTATCATCTTGTGCGGATTTCTGCAACACATTTCTGCTCCCACCAGCTCACCCCGAGTAACCTCGATTCCTCCTCAACTGTTCTACGTCACGTTTGCTTTGGGCGATTCCCACTTCTGGCTAATTAGATGGATAAATTCCATTGCATGGTATATTTCACAACAAAATTGTCGTCGTGTTGTAAGGTGTGTCCGATCGAGTGGCACTTCCTTCATGTGGAGCTATTCACTGGAGTTGCAGTTCGGCATGGAAATCCTCCGCATAATACGTAATCACCTATGTAAAAATTGAGGAATATTTGCAGCTTTTAAGGAGCTTTTTGACACCCTTCTCCCTTCTCTGGAAGCTTGACCTTTTTAACCTTTTCAACCTTTTTATTTCATTCTTCTGAAAAACATTCAGCTTCCAGGATATAGTTCTCTGTCGAGTTGTTTAGTGCTCCCTGGAAGAGTTCAGCAGGAATGTCATCAATGCCTGTTGTAATCTCCTTTTTGCTAGGAGATAGGATACGAAGGCTGTCGGACGTATAAGAGCTTTTTATAAGATGGTGGTCAGGTACCATCACACATTCACATTCGTGGACGTATAGATAAAGCGTTTGCATTTCTGCGAGAAATAAACCGACAGCGAAGTACATCTCATGATAGAGGCAAATAAAGTCTACTTTCTTTAGAAAGCCTGTTGATGGCTCCGCGCGACCGGGAAAGTATGATCTCTATTGATCATGGAATTCAAAAAGGGACCAACAAACTTTGAAAGTGAAAGACTTCATCAACTCTTAGTAGAATTATTTGTGTGTCAAGCTCGTGACTGTTTACAGAATGTCCCCAATCGCTTTAATATGTCAAATTAGTTACAATACTTCAACAGAACTGATGAGGCTGGAAGGCAAGCTGAAGCCTTTCGAAATGGAACAATGTATATATTTCCTAGCCAACCAAATTAGACTCCAAAAAACCTAACTGAGGCTTATGTAGCGCTATCCTTAGTAAGATAAGCAAACGTTGGCTCAATTAAGACCGTAGATAGACCAATGCTAACAAGAATAGATCCCATCAGCAAAGCTGCTTTAATCCAATAGAAGAAAAATATCTATGTTGCTCAGCAAGTCCCTGAAACACTTGTAACAAAACGATCGAGTATTGCATACAGCTGTTTTGTTTTTTAACAAAACTCTTATTTCTTAAAAGAAAATTCGCTTCGTCCTTAGTGAATTGTTTGTACAAAGTAGCATTTTCATTAAATTTCTATTGAAACAACTTTCTGTATAAATGATTTTGCTTTTTGTGATAACAAGCATAAAACTACGCAACCAACAAAGAAGGAAAATATTGTATTTCTTGGTGAAGCTGAGGGCGCCGCAAAAGTTCTTGAACGATTTACTTTTGCAATATAATTTGAATGGAAAATAAAACAAATAAAAATGTGAAGTAGGTTAAAGGACATTTCTTGTTATTTTTTTTACATTTTATCTGGCTTTCAAGTGGAAAGTAGAAAAGGACTTTTTTAAATCATTTTCTAGTGTTTTAAATTTTATTAGGGCTGGTGAACCCTCAGTATCACCAATTCAATAATTCAATTCATGGAAATTCGACTTCAATGACACATAATCTTCTTAATTTCTGGACTTGAAACTGCACCAATAAAAGTTTAGTGGTCCATTGATTCCAAATTCAAAAGTCAAAAATCGCTTCATTTTTTAAAAACTTAATTCATATCAAAGACAATTGGTCGTCATTTTTCAAAAGATCTTAATAAATGCTGAGTTACAGTTATAAGTATCTGCGGTGCTAATAGAGATTTTTACCTCGCCAATAGGCCTCCTCTCAAATGATCTTTGCAAAGACTTTTTGGACAAGAAGAAAGAAGAAGCGATTCTCCACCTTCTCAATATGAGCTCGGGTCACCTTTTACCCAGCTTCTCCCACAATCTTTGCGATCAGCACAAAAAGCCTCTAACGGCTCATAACAAGCTCCTGCTGGTTCAGAGGGTAGTTTCTGAAGAGAACACCCAGATTTATATGGTATCACCTACATTGGGACCTACATTTGTCTATGTGTGGCTGGCTGAATCACTCTTCACTTATGTACAAATTTCGAAATTCACCTATGCTCAGTGTCAGGCCAAAGAGACCTTCCAGGCTGATGAACTTGCCATGGGTGACACTATCAGAGGAAAGACAAATATACACTTCCTTAAACTGGACATAATCCAGAAGGCCAACAGCAACTGAGAAGAAGGTAAGATATTTCAAATTTCCCGGCACATCTGACCTAGACTAGATCATAAAGGATCATATAATGGGTTGGCCCTATCAAAGCCATCACTGTCTACGGCCCGATGTAAGGGACGTTGTGCACGAAGCTTTTATTTATAAGCGCCCCAATGGATGTGGAATCTTCATAGATACCAGTTGTTCGCGTGAAAAGCTAGATGTCGCTACAACTAACTTCCGCTACTATCAGCCCCCTTAAGTTCCTTCAAACTCCTTCAAATTTCCCCCATAGAGTTAAGCTATTTCCTGCTTACTAACCCTTTTCTCGTTCACTTTGTACTCACTCGTCGAAGAGGTAAGACCCCCAAATAAAATATCGTATTCAACCCTAAACACACATTTTTTGATTTTGATTTATCTTTTCTTCTACACCCCTCGCCCCAACACCAGTAGTGTATATAAGCTGGCTTAACGATTTGCGGGCAAGTGTTTCTCCGTTGCCACGCTCCTACGTATTAAACTACACACCTGCACTCTTCTAGGTATTTCTTTGCCCGGCTGGTTAGCAACTTATGATATGTCACATGCGTCTGCCGCCTTGAATCTTTTAAGAGAGCACTGTTTCAATCCATACTTGAGCCTCATCATCGCATAGCAAGTGGCTGTTCATCAATCAACTAAATTGACTGTATATTTTCAAGCTATGTTCCTCTTGATGCCAAGCATTTGCCGCCCACACACCAAATCCTCCGATTTACGTTCGGACAACCAAACTTTAAGTATAAATTACTTTTGCCCACCCTGTGCATTTATCCCACAAACGTGCCGCATGACTAAATCTAAATCACATTCCTGTCAAGTAACAACGTTTTAAACTCATAAATTTTCATTTAAATCTTATTTTATTCTTCCCGTTTTTTTTTTTTTTTTTTTGTGTTAAAAAATCTCAGTGAATAAATAATGAAATGAAATTATCGCTTGTGTTTGTCTTTCTCGCTTCATAAATTCCTTGTCAATGGTTTGAGTTTTGGGGCATCTTCTTACAACCTTGTCGCCTCTGTGTTCACATTTATACAGAAAACAGTGCGGATACGTAACGAGTTCGAAAAAATGAAAAATGTCCTAGGGTGCCGACGACGACGACGACGACACATTGTACGCTCAACAAGGAAACACAATTATTTCGGCTGACTGAATTCTTTCATGTTACGAAGATGTAATCTGCGTCAGTTCTCACATATCTAAGGCGAGTGAATCCTATGTCGACACGTTCTTTGTCCCAAAGAAAGAGAACAGACAAACCTGTGCATTTATACACACATGACACACTCATGCATACCGAACCGACATGTGTTGATAAATGATTGGCAAAAAAAAGGAAGGAATTTGGTTGAAAACTTCGATTTAAACCATTTACAGGACGAGGTGTGACAGAGCATTTGGAGAATTCATTATACTCGTTCTATCTGAAAAGGACTTTACTGTAATTGAACTAATGACCGTAAAATAACCTTTTGGGATTACTGTCAGAACTTTTCATTATCCGAATCCAATTATCCAAAAAAATAAAAGATTAAGTGTCAGCAGTACCTACACTACTACTTCAGAGTTTTATCGGAGTCTGTAGAGATGTTTCCAGAAGGTCAATGTAGTTAAATTCTTAAAACGAAACAATGTCCTTAGTGATGATGAAATTCAGACACCTCTGTAAAATTTGTTTAGGGAACTTTATGAGTGACTGGGGAAATTATGAAATCAAATTGACCATGGAATCCCAAGACGACGATCCCAAAGTATTAATTTGGAGATGTTGCTAGTTCATGGGCATGGGGAAGTAATGAAGAGGAAAGTCTCTATCCTCGATAGGTGTCTACAATCATCAAATATGCAAATGTTTGGAATTTTTTTTTCCAATAATTCAACGTCAATTCCCTCACATCTGTCACAGATGTCAATCAGATTGAAATTATTGCATTACGTTCTCACACATTCCCATGTTGGATTGGAAGAACGAAGTGATATAAACCAATCGTCACTTGGAATTGGAAATATGGGTGACAATGAAGGAATGAATTTGAACATCTCACTTGAGGAAATTAGCTTCGAACACCGAATTAATTGAAACCTCGTTTTTGATGTACAAGTTGGAGTGTCGACGCTTGACAAATGTTAGTTCGTAAAATAATGAGAAAAGAAAGCTACACAACTGCAACAAGACAGTAAGACCGGGCACGTTGTGAGGAGGTGTAAATATCCCGTGTTTCAAAATGCAGTTCATAGCAGACAACACGAAAATAATCCAACTCAATCTTAATTACTGCGAGGCGGAAGAGGATCTACTGGAGCAATTGTAAGGTTAGGTTAGGGTGGCTCTCTCTATAAGAGGACAGACACATACAGCAGAAAAGTCCATCTGTCGCTGTTTTACCAGTTGGAGCTTCTGTTAAAGCGAAGGATGCTACTAATAGCAAGACTCGCCAAATAGCTAAGATCGTTAAAAAAAAGAGTTCCCAGTCTTCTTTTGGATAGTGCTGGCCAGGTGCAAAGAAACTGGATGATTGTTTCTTCCCCCTTTTCGTCTTTGCAGCTCCTTCAGAAATCATTAGAAAAGATATCTAGCCTTCAAGCATGGAACAAAGTTCCGTCAGGACATCGATTACGGACCTGATAAGCGGTTGTTTTAGCATTACTATTCCAAAGGATTTTACTTGAACGGTAGTCATGTTGTAACATGCTCCCAGCTTTGCCTTGAGTTAAATATGTAATTGTTTGCATGTTGCTGTAGGCATACCTTAGTGTGATTGCTTCGGCAACATGAAGAAGGTAGTACCTATTCTGACGAGCTTATCAGCCTTGAAATTTCTTGGAATGCCTTTATGGCCAGCTTCCTAAAACTGGTGAACATTGAATTGCTGTGCCATTCATTCAGAGATGAACGTCAATCCTGAGCGGCCTTGTAAATAGGTGAGCACGGCATCAGGGACGCTTGGCTGTCCGTTAAGATGCAAATACTCTTGATAGATATCACATAACATTTAAGCCAGCACAGGGCTTCTTAATCACCATTATTTCCGCCTGAATTATGGTACGATGAACTGAAAGACGGAAAGAGATGTTCAAATTGAGCTTTCTGAAAAAAAAAAAACACCCCTTCTCACTACAGTTTTGGTTTTGTAACCGCGCGTCGTCGATGTGAACTATGATCCTTAGTGGCAGTAAAAACCCCACCCATCATGAGTGGAAATTGTTGCCCGGAAGTTACAAACGAATCTCAGTTTAGGTGCGGTGTTGTCGGTGCTATCGGGAATAGAATTAAATTGATAAAAGAATCGAGGAGTGACCAGTACGGTGCAGATACCATTGCGCTGAAGCCTTCAAGCAAATCTGTTTGCCGAAAATGACATAAGAGCCACAAATGGAATGCTGTAGTGTCGGGATACTGGACGAACAACAAAAAAACCTACCATACTACGAGTACAACTGTGTAACTGATTAAACAGGGCAAGTAACGATTTAGGCTTCGGGCGGACTTCCTTTTCTGGAAATAATGACAAAACCAGAACCCGATTTCGTACGAGATAAATTAAATGGAAAATTTATATGTATTCGAAGAGCTTTAGGCGAATGTTAAAAAAAGACTGGTCGACATTACCAAGGACTGCAGTAGTCTCATAATAGCGGGTGATCTCAATGCATGGGCCACTGAATGCGGCAGCGAGTTTGCAGACAGAAGAGGAAGCAGACTTCATCGACTGAGTTTCGGCTTTCTTCCTGCACTATCACTCCCTTTATATGTTGCAATGCAGAAGCTGCTGAAAATGCTCCTTAAAAACATTTTCGATTGCCTTTGAGTCCTTTCCTTTACTACTTCGCCGAGCTTGCATTTCGGAATTGGAGTCAGCAGCCAATTGCTTGATTTTCTCATAAAACATCTGGATGTTGTTCCTATCGTAGGACGCGTCCTTTTCTCTCTGAGACATCGCGTAGGCGTTTTCCCCCTCATAAGGACGCATTTTAAGAATATTTCATGCATGCCGTGCATCTGTTAGTACTTGGTCCATTTTGTTGGCGGGTCTACTATCAGGAAAAAAACGGATTACTGTGTGGATCTTTTGGTGAAGAAACCCAGTGCTATTATCATCTCCTTACGCGTTACTGCAAAGTCAGATGGAAAGAGTTACTATCTGCTGTCTTGTTGTGCAAGCTATGCTTTACAATTTTGACTCCGTCTCTGTGTGATGGTTGTGTCCTCATTGACAGAGCTCCTTCAGTCTCTTCGGTAGGAGCTGGGGGCATAGGTTTATCAGGCTGTCTTCGTAAAAGTTAACCTGAATGCAGATGACAGCTAGGCTATCATCTGGAAGTCAATAACTCTTGTCCGCTCCTACTTCACTGGCCAATTGGCTCACACGCCACCAAGTTAGGCGTTCCCTTTAACACTCATTGTTGCAGCTGCAAGAATACACAAGAAAAGGAAACCTGACGTCTCTTTCTCAGTGACTGCCGGCACTAGCCAGAGCTAGGAATCTCACACTTGGTAAAGCCTTTTAGGGACTTCTGACAAATTTTGAACCACCATTAATTTTCCTAACTTCACAGAAAAAACTACACCTCTTATTCACATCCATCAGCAGTAAGGTTCATGTGATTTGGAAGGACTTACTAGTCACCCATTTCCACCTACCTACCTACCTTCTCTTAGTTATGAGACTTTTAGACTTCGCTTGGGGACATAATTTTTGTGCGTTAAGTACATACAAATCTACGGTTTAAGTATTGCAAAGTCTTGTTTTTGCTCGTTCCTTTGTTAGCACAACATGAAAGTATTTACCGATATGTTGGGAAGGGTTTAAATAAATTGACATGACATCGCACTGAATTTGATTGACATAAATTCGATGTGAATTTCAAAGAGATTTTCCTGACATTTTCCAGATTTCCTTGTTCATTCACAAGTGAACATGATGAGAAGAAAGGACTAAAATTGTCAAACAAGCACCTTAAAATTTTTGTAGTGGATTAAGTGTCACTTTAAAGGTTTTCCTTTCCCAAACTTGTTCCTTCAACTGAAACTTGGTTCAGTATTTTATCACAATTGCGTAACGTCTTTACTTAGCAAAATTGTGATTCAAATGTATGTATAGTTGGGGAGGAAGGAGATAAAGTTAAAAATAAAATTTCTGCTGAAAAAAAATATCCGACCATGGTGATATTTTTATCCATAAATCTTTCAAATTACAAAAATAAATAAAATATATACATATACGAGTAGGTACATGTCACCAATAATCTCCTCGGAGGCGAAACAATCTATACTCGTGTTTGCTTTACATGGCTTTGGGTCTTTCGTTTTTTTTTTTTCAATTTTTCCTTCTGAATTCAGTCTCAATTTCATTTTATCAAACAGAATTAAATTACCTTAATTGATTTATCTTCCGGCAAAATGTCCATGTAATCTGTGTGAGGAAAAAAAAATAAAAAAAATACATGGAAGCTTTATTAAGCAAAAAGCATCATCATCCCTGAACGCTACCAAATTTGTCGAACGACATAAACTGTGTCACTGCCATTTCCTTTGAAAGTCAATGATGCCCTAAGGATTTTTTTTCCTCCAGTTTCCTCTCATTTTTTTTTTGCATTTGAAAATGGATATCTTTTTATAATGGAACTTAATTGATATCCACTACGAGTCGTTGTCATCGTCCGTCGTGTGGTAGTGTATTTTTTTTTTCTTTTCTTAAATTCATATGGCAAGTGAAATGCGGAGACCACTGACTATAAAAATCATTGAATGGGGCTGTAAATTTAATAAGGACATCGCTCCCACGCGTATGTACAGTGTGCGACGATATATTTGATTTAGTCGGACGTATACTTCAGTGGCAAATCAGGAGAAAGAGTAATGGAACTGAATGTCTCTGAGGAAGTCCGGATCTGTGAGTAAGTGCAACCAAACATAGTCAACGTGTCCTAGACGTTAAAGGTAAGATATCATTGTCCATGAAAATTGCCCATAAGAAGGCAGCCTTCTGTGAGCAAACTTTTCACTCGGTACATTGTGATGTCTTTAAACCAAAGCAGACCCCCGTAACATTGTCCCTATCCTTAAAAATTACCACGCAGATGGTGAGAGTGGCATCTTCATTATTCAGAACCATTTTGAAAGCAAGCATCTAACACAAGTATCTTCTCCACCTTAGCAGCTCCTATAGTCATCAATATGCGACCACTAAAGTCTGCTGAACTGCGCAGTTCTTCGGAAGCAAGGAAGCTTTTTGTTTGCGATTGACATTGGATTCAGCTTTGTACCATGACTTACCAGTTCGTCCCTTTCGGATTCACTGTGTCCGAAATCTCTAAAGAGCTCGATGGAGTGGTATTTATTAAACTTGACGATACTGGTGTCTATAGCCTGAACACTGCTGAACTGTCTACATGAATCATTATACTCGGGGAAAGTAACTCCCTCGATTGAATGATTTGTGCTGCCTTGCCTGCAGCAAAAGTGTCGGCCTTTTTCAATTCGTCGACGAAGAAGGCTATCTCGATTGTAATACCTTCTCTAGAAACTGAAAAACGCAGTGGGTTTCGGAGTTCCAGTGTCGACGTGTAATCATCCGAATTGTACGTCCAGTGATGGGATTCTCATGACCCTTTTTGCCACTGTACTTCTGATAAATGGCTTAAGTTGCAAAACCTAATGGACTTCCTTACTAGACATTTCTCATTCAACTACCATCTCAACAAGTTGGGCATATGTCTTGGGGATATATGCCGGTCATGGTCAAGGGACTGTGGACCCTCCTACAGCTCATAGTAGACGAAGACACTTCGGTATCAACGATTCATCCACTAGCACTGTCCTGAGGTTCTTTTATAACCTCAATCTTTCTCGGGATCATAACACTTGCAAGTGTAGGAAATCTTCGCCCGGTTTCAATCATGTAGGTAAGAGGCCACTCCGAGCCAAGTCCTGGTATCCCAGAGAAGTAGTCTGTTTCAAGGATTTTATCTTGCAAAGGTCATATCATTAGCGCGTTCATGAGGATATTGAACGGAAGAAGCGAAAGTGAGTTAAACGGTCAACGAGGGCAAATCAAAGTACATACTGTACATGAGGCACAACCTCACCAGGGATTAAACAAAGTTCTAATAAGGTTCCGCTATCAACAGACAACAGCACCAGCGCTGAGATCGAACTCATCAAGAATGGATGAAGTCACCGTCGCGACGGCTGTTTTAAAATAAAATCCTTCGGGTGATCTTTGCTCCCATTTGAGTAGCCGGTGAATAAAAGAGAAGATACGACGACCAATTTTATGGGCTGTTTAGCGACACTGACCTAGACTGAAGAGTCTAGAAAGGATAAAGCATACAGAGGAAATGCACACCAGCCCGACCGGCCTGGCTATGTCGAATTTAATTGAATCCATGAGCTTTTGGTTTCAATTTGAAACGCAAATCGTCTACGAAGTAGTAATCTTTTTTCCCAAAATCAAATGAACATTTTTCTCTGTCGCTCAGTGTGAAAAAGTCATCTCCATTTGAGTCGACACATAAAAGATTCTTCACATCGATTTACCAATAGTGAAGTGACCTTCGTTCCTCAAGTGCAAACAGCCTTTCCTTGGTTTTTTTTTTGTTGGTATTTTTATGCGTGTCTCCCAAGGACTACTAGACGCAATGTTTTCCCAATCGATAACCAACATCCCAATAAGGACTAGGGAATATTAGCTTCGGTCAACAGTTTGGCAATGAGGAGAATCCTGCGAGGGCAAGCAATTGAGTTGATGAATTACACAATGAAGTTTATTTGTACAGGACCTCAGTAAGAGTTTCATTAGAAGGCACGAAATCAACGGTTTTGTTTTTTTTTATTTTCTTTTATTCTTTTTTTGTGGCGCCTAACATCACCGAAATAAGATGAAAGGTCCTGTGCGTGGGAGTGTCCTTTTGTTCCTTGTCAATGCTAATTTTAAATCACTGTCATTCGATGTGTTTTATTGTTCCTGTCGTATTGAAAAGTTACACGCGGTGTTGATAGAGATAAGACTTGAATGATATACATCAGGAAAGGTGGACGACTTTGAAGTTGACAATAGCATTTAATAAAGGAGGACGAATCAGAAGAAAATAAGAGGAATCTATGTGAATCATTTGTCGTTTTTACGATGTATGGTAAAGGGTGTTTTGATAGGAGCGGACAATTTAAATAGGGCTAGCGGTCGTCTATCTATGAAATATGGAACCAGCTATTGTTGAGATTTTAAGTCCTGGAAAGCTACAAGGCCTCTTTGTTTAGGAAACACATTCCGAATAAAGTGAAATTTATATAGAGGCCAAAGAGTCTGACGCCCCAAGTGGGTATAATAACCCCCTGACGATGCATAAAGCATTCTTCACCTCTCTCTACAGGAAACAAAAATAAAATGAATGTGCATTTATTTGGATACAAGTGAAATCTAAGACCAAGCATGGTCTTCCATTATTATCATAGCTCTATCCATCACGTATACGTTTATGGTGATAAATGCTTGAATACTGAGAGTCCGCACAGGTCTTTTTTTCCATATGTACACATCCTTCAGGTACAGCGTAAAATTTACGATGCGTGTTGGCAAGAGGAATTCGTGGATTTTATGAAAATGGAAAACCACTAAATCGACATTACACCCCCGCACACTGAAGAAAAAAAAAAGCCTTTTCTACCCACCGTTGGTCTACACAGACCAATCCACATTTCCATCCACGGAAAATATCATGCCCCGAACGGTGTGACCACAAACCTCTTACCACCAGCGATTTCAACTGGAACGAGAACAAAACCATAATTCTTGGTAACGGGATGTTCAATTGGACAAAAAATAATTTCCATTCGATTTTAAATTCCAATTCACATTCTTTAATGGACAATTCCCGGACTTACATTTCAATTTTCGTAGACAAGCGGAAGGAAGCACATCGTTATATCGATTCAATGATACTACTCTGGCAATTGGTTCCCATTTCCTAAGCAAAATTCATTGATTAGGGCTCTCATCACATTAGGGTGGATGGATTGTGACGAGCCTTTGAAGTCTTCATGTTCATTAATTAGTGCGTCGCCGGGATATGTAAATTTACTTCCTTCCTTTTGTATATAAACTGCTTGATCAGTGGGAAGGTAAACAAGATACCAATCAATGTAATGCTCAAGCGTTTGAGGAGTTGAAATAGGAACATCCAGCCTAACAAGTGGAAATCTCATACGATTTAGTCGTATCCTTTCCATTGAATTTAAAAATTTGAATGTGAATTGAAGAAATTATTGGTAATGATTGATAGTAGAGTTCCGATTAGTGAAAGGGGAAAGGGGTATCGTCGCTTTAGAACTCTCTGTGGTGTTTCTTTGCTACGGGATTTTCTTGCTTTTTCATCGCATGCCATATCAGCAATGTCAGTCGACAACTACAAAGGCTCAAGTGTGATAGGTCTCTTTCTCTCTTTCAGGCTCTTGGTTTGAAACTTAGTTCGAAAAACAACGGCTTCTAGGTATAATTTGCTCGTAATGAAACGTTGTGATGTAAGCAGATGATAATCCTGTTTCTGTGTCGGGCAAACATTTGTCAACACTTTGCAAAGTACTGTCAATAAAGTTACCACATCTATGGATAGCTGACAGCGGTTTGGGCAACGACAGAGAAAATGGACTGTGTCCTCATGAACCTCCTTATCGCCTGCTTGCTCTCGTTCTAGTGCAGAACCCTTTCTGGCTTATTCATAAGCTGTTTCATTACATGGTATACCGCTGCGGCGAGGGATTTAACAAAGTTTAACATTATACTGTGTGCCAAGATCCAAGGGCTCTTCGAGACAATACTCTACAAGTTACGATATTAACTGCCTAGCAACCAATTGCTTTTATTACCGCCTGTCTGTCAATATTAAACTTGATATCCTCCCGTGATATCATCGAAACTAATAAGACGGTTCATGGCTTCTGAACTTCCTGAACTTCCGCCTGAAAATGCTACTGGAATCTGGGAGTCTTATGGAGCTGCTAAGTCCTAGTTTCTCAGAAAAAATATCAACTCTTCTACCTATGTCCATTTTTGAAGCGTCGGTGTAGATAGACTTGACTCTTTAGAAACATTTTTGTTCTTCCACTGTTCTTTGAGAAAGGTTTCTCGAAGTCCAAGTAAGCGCACAGAAAGTGGCTTGGTATCTGGCCCTGTCCATATGGATTCGGTCTCTAGTTTTTCAAAGGCAGCAAACCTTATATTGCCCATTTTACTGAAGTTTGCTCGGTTTTCCTAAAAAGCCGAATAGGTACTTGTACTTCTATGATGAGGAGTTTACAGTTACAGCATCGAAGATCCACTACCTGATAACAGCAAAAGCATACCACTCGCAAAGAAAATGCTCCACAATATCGCCACCTCCGACCTTCCCACTTTGAAGCCTCCAATTGGAAGACGAATGCATATTTACCTGCTGAATAGGGAAGTCTGATGTTGTCATCTAAAGATACAAGCACCAGCCTTTTTATAAGTCTTGGAGCAATCTGTGCTTCAGATTCTGATCGAAGCCTTTCTTAAATGAAAACGATAAGTCAACTTAAATTTCGAATGAAAAGCAAAAAAGATGGGAACTTTTGAACGAAAAGTTAGTCGTCGAATTTTTGGTCCTGTATGCGAAGCTGACAAATAGAGGAGAAAAATATAGGAAATTTAGAACGAGCTTCTGGTTCAAGTCTGTACCTGAGACGAGGTTGGAAAGCTGCCCTGTCTCATGTGGAGACTCTATACGAGTCAGGAGTACCCAGCAAAATGAGGTGATATTTGAACCGGCGATAAAATTGTATCTTATATGCTTGTTCAATGTATCGCCATTTTCCTGCACTCTATTCCACTTTGTACCACAACTTTAAGGACACGTAAGTTTAGTTAAATCTTTTATTTTCAGAAATATTTCTTTATACAAGTCGACCCTCCGCTGTACGTGGGTAGCACCACTTATTATTTCTCCGCCATCTACTGTCAAAAAATATGTCACATCACTCTGAAGAACTGTTCTGCGTAGAGCTTAAACAATGTCAATGTCAAACTCAAGTTAAATATAATTTTAAACTCAAATAACAGAATGCATGTCGGTACAAGGACTAACTTTTCAACAAAAGAACAAAACATTTATAATTACGTCCAAGGCAACACATCCTTGATGGATGCCAGTCACTCCAACACGTACTCCTTTTTTGCGTGCTTTAAGTTTGTTAGGAGTTCATGATTGTTTCACGTTTATTTCCTGATGACAACAATGATGGTGTGAGGGATCAACTTCATTCTAACACCACCTTAAACAGCAAGATGACAGCAAACTAATTTTAAGGGTTCAATGTCATTTCATTGTGTTGTCAGGAGCATCGAATCCTTTACTTTTCGGTGGACACACTTCAAATTATTTTGGAAAAACAATTTAAAGGAAAAATTTGTAAAAAAAAAAAAAAAGGATCACATTCCTACGTGCTTCTCTGACCAACATTCGTGACCGCTAGCTATATCATAAACATTTTTTCCTATTTTTGTGTCAAATATACATTTCAGGGAAATTGGAAATTAAATCCTTTTCAATTGAATGGTAATCCTAATAGAAATGGGAAACAGGACAAAACAAAAAAAAATCAATTTCTGCACACCCCACAGGGAATCCATTAAGTTCGATGGAGAGAGGCACACATTTTTTTTTTTTGGTCTGGACACATCACTTTGTTGGCATTGGGATGTTTCACAATATTATCCAATGCAAGGACCAAGAACTGACTTCCACCTGGTGAAGGAAATATGGCAACAGAAAGTGAGGGTGGAAGGAAGCGATACCATTTATGAGAATCAAAAACTCTCAACTCATTTCGCTGTATCCTTTCACATGCATAGTCTGAGCTACATATGCAGTCAGAAAAGTGAATGTCCATGCAAATAACAACAAATAAGTCCTAAGAATCAAAACAATCCTTTTTGGCTTAACATATGGCAAACATAGACGACTCTTTTGCATGCAGAGTGCTGAAAGAACGTAGAAGAGACCTAAGGGCATCTTCATTTTTGAGTCAGAACATTCGTAACCAGTCTGCTGAACCCACCACCATAAAATCATAGACGTACGTACCTCAGTTTCATCATCCGGTTGAGTTAAAACAACAAATATGTCCGAATGACCAGCTGATCCTGATTCTGTGGTTGGAATTTGGACGTAGGAGTGCATAAATTTCAGCAATGAAAAGTGCAAACAAATACGTAAGTGACGTTTGTCGTTGGTAGTGTAACACTCCACACATGGAAACACAGTCTTTGACTTGGAAGGCGTCAATGCCAGACCATAGCCTACAGTATTCGCTCATCTAACAACTCACATGCATCAGTTCCTCAGTTGATGTTGTTTCAATGTACATCTTGTACATGTGGCTACAGACCACATTAAGAAGAATTTATAAGACGTCCTGTATAATGTCTTTGAAGCTCTTTGAGGAATTCAATTCCAAAATATATGCGGGACATATTTATCAAGCATTTAGTAGAACAATCACAACCAGCACCACACAATAACAAACAAAGAGTGTTGACATACCATTGTAGCACAAGGTTTCCATACAACCGAGTCGGTAAGTTGATTATCTCGAGATAGTAGAACTCCGGACCAAGTAAACTTTTCGAAGGGTAAAAAGCAGCCACCATCCAGAACCGTCAACAGCCAATGCATCTTCAAAAGTGTAGCGGGAAGCAAACGAAAAAAACCCCTATACAGACTCCAAAGGCAGTTCAGTCTCTCTTAAAGTGTCACTTCCATTGGTTCGCAATCGATCTATGATCTTAGTTCAAACTTCAAACGACATCTCGGATCAATGGACCAATCACTTTTCGGATGTCCTTTAAAGCAGATATCGTTCAAGGCTTATTGGTGTAAAAGTGCAATATTTATATTGACTTGGGTATATCGTTTCAAAGGAGAGAACGAGGTTTAAATTTCGAATCTCATCTCGTTTTAAAGACCAACTGTTAACGTTGTCTAAAAGGAAGTATACATTTTTGATCATTTGTAAAAAATACCAAGCATTCCATCTCGTCATCAATATCTACAAAACCAATCTGCTTACTGAGAACTTCGCAGCCTAGGGCTTTCAAATTGTGCTCTGCCTCCGCCTGTAAATAAGAGGAAATTATACTTTCACAGAAGTACACAGTCGATTCACGAATACTCCTCAATGACCGACACGAAGGTTTTCGCAGCAACAGGTCCACTGGTGAATTGATGGCATATCTCACCGAGAAGTGGAACGAAGCTCTTCATCACTTTAGCGAAAGTAAGATTGTTGCACTTGATATTCCAAGCACTTTAGTCAAAAGTGCGTGTACATGCCATTGATATATGTGTCTCTTCTTCAATGGATTATAAACTACCTTTCTAGCTGTTCAATTTCAGTTGTTTTGGACGGTTTCAAGTCTGCAATTCATCATAAAAATCTTCGACTCTCTTTCCAGTTTTTAAAAATTACCTCTTGTCTGTACCTTCTTCACTGATGACACTACCCTCAGATTCTCATATTCGCTTCCTAATTCACGTTTCTGCTCTTCGAATGGTGTATGCTGAACGCATTATATTTGAAATCGCCAAAAAAATACCTTTAACCCCTTCTGATTTGGCCTCAATCTATAAGCCGTTCATTGGCCCACAGCTCGAGGACAAAGTTCATGGCCTGTTCCATCAAAAGCTGTCCTGCAAATTCTACTGTAGAACGAATTCAAAACGTGCATTAAGCCTTACGGGGCATTCGCTTCAACACCAAAGAAATGAGTCCTGTCTCTCACTGCATCACCGTTTTTTTTTTTACAAACATTGCTCCGGTTGTATTCCTCCCCTTCAACATTTCTATGCACTTTCAAACATCAGACGTTTCAACAAAATGAACACAAAGTTTGAGTTTGTTAAGAATCATCGAACATAAGCAAGTTTTTTTTTAAACCATAGCACAATACCCATACTTACTGCACCCTGTACAACTCCAACTCATTTGAACATATTTCTCATCAGACTGACCTTCCATTTCAAACATCCTTCGGCCAAAAAACTTCTTTAAATCTATTGCCTCCAACAAAACACAACAAATCCCATCCAACTTTGTAGAACTTTCACTCAAACTGTAATACTTTCTCCAAAACAGGAACCAGCCATGCGCATTATATCACACCCCCTCTTATAGCACGTCACTCGAAAACATACCCAACTCAAATATCCTTCGTATCCTCGTAAGATATTCCTGTTCTCACGCGAGAATCGTGGCAGTTCATCTAATGTCGGCAATCTGAATTGTTCAGTACCGGATCCACGTTAGCCCGATTTGTGTCAACATCCGTCGCATACCAACATCTGTCTAGTGCCGGTTTGTTTTCATTCGCGCTATAAAAGTGCCAAAGTATTTTATCGTCATTATCATCATAAACATCATTGTCGTCGTCGTCGCACACAAGCACAATTTTTTTTTTTGCCGCACTTAAGTCCAATCGATAAAACAATAAACGAACAACATCACCACGATACGGTACTTGAATGTTTTCATATTCTGTGTACCGAAGGACGTGGCTACGGAACCGCTGAAGGTAAATATTTCCGCAGACCGTAAATGTGTTGTGACCGCAGAAATAGTGTTTTTATCGTTCAAATCGCGAGACGTAAACGTGGTGGTTTTGCACCCTCCCAACGGTTTTTGTAGTCCGTGCTGTTGTCGCATTGTCCTTTCGGCAAGTTTTCCACGAAGCGTGCTATAAAAGCGAAAATCTATGCGAAGTACATAGTTGTGTCAGCTGAGTGGGGTTCCTTGCCCTTAAAATATATCAAATTGGATACACTGTTTATTGCCACGATAGATACAAACACGTGTGTGTAGATTGTATGAATGTAGTGCAATACATTTCTTTTTTTTTTTGTATTTATTGGATTCTTGTCCTTTAGTGAGTGAATAAAAAAAAAACGAAAACCTACATACATATGAGCGAGGGCGATTTAATTCTTTCTTCCTTGAGAATATCCTTCCAGACGATTTGAGAGATTTTATTTGGTTTTATCTCTCCTTTGTCATATTCAATTGGAAAAGGAACACGTGACTTTAGGACCGTGACTAAGGATCGAATTAAAGGTAATTCTGATAAAAAGGATAAAGAATGTTATTAAATCTAGAAAGGGACGTTGTTCGTTGAATAAGGACACACGTAAATTTCATCTGTTTTTTCTAAGGACACCAGACACTATAAGATATTCATTGCCATTGTAGAGAGGGACTCCTTAGAGGCACTTCTATCGGTTGATATGAAAGTAACATGCGATTAACACAATGAGGGGGTGTATCAATATATTCTATGTGTGTGTGAGTGTGTGTAGATGTGGTTTAGGTACATTTTTATTGAAGTACTTATTGAGCCTAATTTTTTTGGTTTCACTACGATTTACCTAAATGGCGCCTGTTTTCTTATCTTACACCTTTACTGTGTAAAGGTATGTAGAACCATCGTTATGGTGTTTCCTTGGTAGGTATTGTTTTGTTTCTTAAGAATTTTCAAATCTTTAACAAAGTTCCCCTTTGGCTTTGATGTTGTAACAATTTTTTTTGTCACAACTTTCATGTACTTATGTCCTTGACATCAAACGCGGAAATTTAGCAAGCAAATGTATGTTCTAGTGGGGTGTGTCAATAAGACCGACTATTGCTAGGATACGGAGTATGTCGACACATACCATATGTCTGGCGGGAGATTAGAGTCATTCCCCTATGGAATTTTGTTGGTTTGTTCGCACAGGCAAACTTGGCAGCTGCTTATCGTTTCAACATCTGGTAGTTGAGGGTGGGAAATACTCGTATGTGAAACTTTTTTTTTTTTTTGTTATTGCAACCAACAGTACGACTCATTTGTGTCACGAAAAATACATTAAATTAAACAAAAATAATGCGTATACTCATGTACATTTGTTAAGGTTAATACAGGATGAGGGGGCGAAATAAAAGTGAATGATACCCTTAAGCTGCCATTATTTTGTTTTTGCGTGTTTCTGGTAGGCGGCTTTTGACATACATACATCTGAGTAATGCACATGTGGAGCATGAGAAAATCCAAGAATATCTTATTATTGTGAAAACATTTCATGAAAATGTGTTTTTTTTTTTGTCATTGTGTGCCCACGTGCAGTGTGAAGTCCTAATCCTCCAGTTTCCAAGAACAGAGTACCTAGTCGATTGTTCAGAAGAACTTTATCCACTGTATTCAATCAAATCTATGCAGAGTGGCAAGTTGCTGCGATATACATGTGTACACATGTACACGTGCATATAATCCGCAGGAATCGTCGGAATTTAATTTTCAAAGACGTATTGGGGAACTACTGTGATTCGTCCAATGATGAAGTGTTTCTACAAAATGAGTCGCTAGTTCTTGGAATAAGGAAGAACACAATAACAATAATTTGTGTTTCCAAGAAGACACAGACATTATACAGCTCGAGACTCGAGAAGCGTTCAATATCAAAGTGGATCAAGTCAGTATTGTTCCTGAAACTTTGTTAAATGGGAATTTTTACTCTTTAATCATCTTTAACACTTAGTAGGTACTGTATTGAATGAAGTCCATCACACAATAGTTCAACGATAGATCGCGATAGTAATGTACATTAAGTTGTAGATGAATAAGGTAGCATGAGTAAATAAAATTAAAGTTGAACCCTTCATATGTACACATATAGTAGAATCTGGATATAGCGACGATCCGAAGTTCTAACCGGACGACACGCAAAACGAACTGAAAATCTTAACTTTTGCTATGGTATGTATCAAGGCGCTAAAAGCGGTTAGTCGTTATAAGCGAAGTCGTAGTAAACGGATTCCTCTGTATCTACATTTACTTTACAAGATATGAAGTAAAATTGCGCTAGATTGTTTTTAAAGAAGCTTTTCCAAGCGCAAGGTCTGGGTGGCTGTTGGTAAAATGCATAAGAAAATGTAAGTGTAGAAACGTACAAACAAGGAGAGACATTTTCCCGTGAATGCATCATAGCTAGAGGTGGCCTTATAACATTTCAAACTTACTTAAGTCCTTTACTCCTTGTAGGTTTGTCTTAGCGCCGCAAAATGTAGCCAATTCACTGCAACTTCCTTCACCTTATTGTGGTTTCTTTTGCTTTTCTTGTAGAGCTGTTCGTTTGAGATGCTGTTCAGCCAGAGAATCCTAATCAATTCGATGTAGATTCAAAATCCCTCAGCATATTTTAGATGTTTCAAATGATATCCATCTCGGCTTTCGTCTGCTGCACGGAATTCATGTTTTGGTCCCATGAGTAAGCCGGTAAGATGAATGTCCGTCACAGCATGTCCGTCGTTTGCGACTAATTTGACCTTCAGCCTCGCATCCTTGGGCACGGTTTATTATGCGCTCAAACCACCACTAGAATTAGGTTGACTACTCTTTAACTTCTTACCCTCCGCCTAAAATAGAATAGACGTGCTTCTAACGCACGGATAACAATAGTAATAACAATAATAGCAGTGGTGAAAGTATTTGCCCAGCCGCATCCCACTTTGAAGACTTCAAAGTCCTCTAACATCCTCCAGTTGTGTAAAATATGACACTTAACAGTTAGCACCAGAGTTAATAGTCTTAATGGTAGTTATGAGTTTTTTTTTTTGTTTTAATGCCTGTCTAAATGCTTTAGCACAATTGCAAAATGCTCTTTTTAATTTAAGAATTAAACCATGTGGATTCTTGATTTCTACTGCACAAGCTTCAAAAGAAAATGTATAAAACGATGATCAGGTGGATAAAATTCTGGCCAGAGAAAAGGGAATACACTCCACAAATGCAAACGACCGAATAAAGGAGGTATTCGAAGCCATGGGATTGTCAAATGGCTTTATACATCAGAGAAATTATCTTTTTATCTTCTGAGCATAGGCATCCTCATCTGATGTAAGCAGGAAACCGCCTGGTTCTTTATAAACTGTAAAACAGGCGGTAGGTCCATTCCATTCGTGCAAAGAAATATAACATGAATTTTTTCAAGAAGTTAGGCATTGGACCGGCTGTCATGCCAAATATTTTTAATAGGCTTCTGGTTCTTCGTTCACATAATTCGAGTTTAATCTTAAGTTTGCAAGATGTATACCAACCACATCTACAGAGTGATTTTGTGTTCGAATGTCTCTTCATTGCCAGACACACAGCTATGCCAAAAAAAAAATTATAACAACGTAAAGCTTGTTCAGAACGACAGTTAGGCGCTTTCAGGCAAAACATAGACATACGACATAAGAAGCTTCAAAAAAACAAAAAATATTTCGAGACATTATTGTTACGTTCAATTGTCCGAAAACTCCTAAAGTTACCATCCGTACAGTATAGGCATTGTCGTCGTATTATGGTGTTTTCTTGCCTTGCCACTGAATAGACCAAAATTTCCAGTCTCGTCTATTCCAAATATATCACACACTCTCGTAATATACGAGCACGTACATATGTATGTACGTCATTCAACACCCACTCATTTGTTCTGTAATTACATTTCTGCCACAATGTGATATAGACAGGAACTTCTTGTTAACCATATTCAGGCAGATGTGGGTTTTATTTTTTGTATCATTCTTGACTACACAGTTGTGAGCAGAACATTAGGAGATGTGTCCTAGAATCTACATATCGTACATAAGTATATCCTGTTTCAAAATAACAAAAAGGATTTACCGCACATAGACATTTAAAACAGAAACTAGTTTAGTCTGATACTCTTTGGAACAAAAAGGTAACAGACACAAACGAGTTTGCATTTCAAATCAAATCGAGAGAGGTCCTTTCTCTAAATAAGGGCTTTGCATTTTGCAGCTTACACAAAAAACTATAAGATTCAACTCGCCCCAAAGGGCTGACAGGATTATACTTACACAGAGGACCTTTAAGCATAAATCCCATCCAATCATAACTAAATCAATAAATTACAATTTACGAAAAGGGTTAATCCAATAGTTACGCAAGGCATTTCAATTTGTCAGCGGATTATTTGGATAAGTACGTGTCAACAAGTCGATGAAGTTTAATTTTTCAGCCTTAACTGACACGCAATAACGTGAAAAACAAACAACTCATTTAGCCCTACGAAGTACACAAGTAATTTAATGTTCAGTCTTCCATAACAAGCTTGTGCTTGGGGGTGATTATATTTTAGCAAATGATTCATCGCTAACTAATCCGAAAATAAAGTTTATTACGAAAATCCGAAATGACTTTCCTATAAACGATTATGTAAAGTGGTTGTCAGATGCTAGCTTCTTTTTTTTTTTTTTTAATAAGCATCAAGGTAAAAATAAATATTTGTCCACCCCATTATCCTTTTACAAATAACTTTACGTTTAAGTGAAAAACAAATACCTTGAGCAGAACCACATTTGTAGCGCCAAATTGTATTCAAAATGTCACCAACAAATGTGAAAAAGATTGCAAATGACAAATCGTTCTAAATTTTGGAAACGAGAGTGATGCGACGGTGGTTGTCAGGTGCTGAATGGATGGAAAACTTTTTAGTGACGCAAATGAAATTGGTTTTTCAATATAAAATAAAGTTTTTCTTGAAAAAAAAATAAATTTCCAAAGAATATTGAATTGGACCTTCGGAATGAATTTCATGGATCTGTGCGTTTCGCTGACTAATTTGATTTATTCACACAAAGAGTGTGTGACTTCTTTTGGATTGAATAAGAGCCCAATGCCTTCTTCTACTTTGGACGATCTAGGGTACCTAGGTAGGTAGGTAGATGTAATTGTTTGGTAAGGTCCTACCAGAAACACCAGTAGCGCATTTTAATACCACAACTCACGTGACCTGGATGTTAATTGGTATGGCTAGGCGCGTAGGTTTTCAATTCCATCCTGTGGAGTTCAGAAAGTTAAAAACGTTGCAGAATTTTATGTCAGAAATCTTTGATAATTCCTTAAAAAAGGGTTTAAACAAGTGTATAATGCCTGGCCCAGTCTAGTGCCAGGCAGTCACAGAAAAAGTGGAGTGAATTGTTGCAACTACGGCAATGGGGGTTGAACGGAATGCCTAACTTGGCAGCGTGCGGACCATTTGGCTAGTGGCCCGTGCTTATTATTGTCTCGGTACGAGTTCTGTTGATTAAGTCATTCGTCCTGTTTTTATTGTATGCGAGCCATATCAGTCTGGATATGACACAGGCTTCTAGACTGTTCCACCTAGAGTTGGCAAAAGAAAGAAAATGTTGGAGAATTCTACTCTTGATGAGTCCCATCGGGTAGCAGACTGACTCCGCAAGAGAAGCATCATAAGTTGAAACATATCTGGCTAGCGCGCCGGCTCTCTCATTCCTCTCTATGTTACTGTAGCCGAAACCTTGAGGAGAGTGATTTTAAACCGAGCGCTTGTAGTGTGTGAAGCGCTTTGATAGCAGCCTGGCTGTCAATGAATTTGGTAATGAAGCTGAGGCTAAGTATCTTGCAGGTCGCTAGTACCTCGACTAGAAAACACTCAAAAAATCTGGAAGGCGGTACGATTTGGGTACATTTAATTCCGCTGAGATGATACCTGCTCATAGGCCAGATTCCTAAGATCAAAAGCTTTACTATGACCATAAGGTTTTGGAGACCAAAAACCCCGGTTCACTGAGTTGAGGCACTACACGAAACGATGTATTTGATGTGCAAGTCTAGGGGCAGGATATGGAGGAGCACGTTAAGAGCTTCTGTCGGGCTCGATCGTAACACTCCTGTCTTGGGTACCTACTCTGTTTCTGGTTCAGTAGACAAAACAACGACTAGACAATCTTTTTCATCTCAAACCAAAGAAAAGAGAGTCTACGCACACGACTCTCTAGATATAAATTGAGCACAAGCTCTCATGCTTTGAATTGTGGAAATTAAGGCCAATCTTAAGGGCAACTCTGACGGATTACGACTCTTTAAAAGGAGCACTTTCACTCTTGGTAAGGTTGGGTCGCACTTTACTAGATCGCTGAGTTCTTCATAGAAATACCCTTCTGGGGTTTGTTTGCTTAGCCTTGCTAAGGCAGAGAATGTACAAAAAAGTCGAATAAACGTTTATTCCTCATCCTGCTACAGCTTCTGCAGAAATCGTTGAAAAGGGCACCCAATATAGTGGCGTGCCTGTTTATCAAGCAATCCCCTGTCTCCTACAATAGTTCTTATATATTTCCTATTTATGGACAGAAGTCTTTCTATCTACATCCCTTCTTACTCTGTCATCCTGGAATGGTGTCATAAGATCCATTACAAATCATTAACCCATCTAAACATGAACTGTAATTGAATCCACCCATAAATCATTGACAGTCAATAACACAAACAGTAAAATTATCATGGAGAAACAAAGCTATGCACCTCAGCAACACCCTTAGCGCTTAGAATTACTGAGTGGCTAATAAAACCTTGTACGTGAATAAGGCAATCGTATAATAAAGATACTCGTGCGTATGTGGAACATCAATTAAATACACCTTAGAGAATATATTGCAGTTAATTAATAAAAGGTTACACCATCCTGGATTACGTGTGGAGTGGCATTAGGGAGAGGAGACCACCATTTGAGGGCAAACATGCCTCAATCGTAGCAACAACAAAAAAGTACGCGCAGTAAATAATGGTCAGGCTAAGTACTTTCCGTTTTCCTTCCTGTGGAATAGAATTTTCATGGCAAAAGAACATACATCAGAGGATGAGAATAGCATGTGTGGGTTGTGTATAAATATATATTTCATGTACAGTGGTAAAGCTAATACATAACTTATAGGTTAATACAGTAAATTGAAAGAGAATTCGTAGAGGTTTCTTGTGCATAAGGTATAATCCTCGGAACTTGAATTTAGGTTTTGTGCGACGAGTGATATGAGCAAAATGTCGGCTTTACAATAAAAAAGAAAATAGAAACAAAAAGCACGTGATCGCATCAACAGAGATGACCTATTGTAGGTTTCAAAGAGTTTCCTGAAGTTAAAATTATGTACTGGGGCTCAAACAGAATCCTGTTAGGTTGAAGAAAAGTGTATCGAAGTAGAGTCAAAGTCGATACTGAGAACCTGGAAAGAGTGCTTGTGTAAACTGTAAAATAGCGGCAATGACCAAAAGTTCGTTATCAGGTAAACTGGATGACAATGACAACCTATACTATGACAGACTCGGCTATCTGCCAGATTCTCAACAAAAAAAGACTCTCTTTATCTCACTGTTGATAGGCACATTAGTTGTCTCATTTAACAACAGGCTATGTTTGTCGGTTTCATAATAGCACCGCTTTAATTGAGCTGGTTCAAAGTTCTTTCAGCTTACTCGCTCGGTGGCTTTTCAACACTTTGCATAAGTCAAGCCATCTCCCTATCAACGAATCCTGCTTCCAATCCTTACTTAAGTTTTCTCAGTGATTGTTGATCTAGTTTGTATAGATGAAGTTATAAGGGCTATACACTGACATCAACCTAGTCAACTTACACACACATAAGCATTGAAAGAAATAAAAATGCGTAAAACTTACCGAAACAATGGATCAGCATCGAAGTCTTTTGATCCTGAACTATTCGCTGCTCTAGGTTGAGGAAAGCTAAAGAAAATGATCGATTAGTGATCCATAAATGAAAATCTAAGAAGGTGGTGAAAATCTAAGATGTCAGTTGGCTTCAGCAAGGAGGAAATTCTCAAATAGATAGCAAACTCTACTATATACAGTGGACACGGAAATTTAAGATGCCACCTGAAGAAGATGGATGTTCTAGAATATGCTGTGATTAGAGAACATGAAGATAGCTGGAAATGTGTCATGTGAATGACCGACACAGACAAAGTCAATGGACCTAAACCCACAAGATAAGACAAATGTCTTTCAAAAAATGTCACTCCTTAGAGTTATATGTGACAAGTTCTACTAAGACGAATCGTGGAAGAGAGATGAAATGTGACCTAATGGAAGTCTGTTTCTATAGACATCTCGATATAGTATTAACAAGTACGGTGAATGGACGTCAACGCTGTGTCTTAAGCAGTATTCAAATCCACTTTGGAGCGATGCATGGTGCAGTACGTGATGCATACTAGTCAAAAAGGGCCTTATCATTGCTTCCATTGCTTACAATTCACAGTATTTCTTTCGAACTTACTATTACTCACAATTAACACTACATATGTTATATGACCACCCCCTACTGCCAGCGTTATGCCTATACAGTAGAGTTGACGTCGACTTTTCGCAGTTGATCGACTTTTTTTTACCACCAGTAGTTGAACCTGGAAGCTTCAGCGTGACAAGCGATGATTCTTACCACTACATCATGGCCACCACCAGTTCAATGACTTTTTAAAACCTACAAAACTAGCTGTTGGTATCTTACCTTTAGGCTAGATTCAAATCTGAAAACTTTTGTAGTGCCAGTTGAAGCCACTACAAAACTGAGCTACGTCGCTCACAGGAACCATATCCTGCCATCACACTCTTCGACAAAATAAAACTCTTAATCATATTATAACCCCTCTCACATAACTTCTTTGCAGGTCTTAACCAAAGGTACGGCTCTCCTTAACAATTAAGCATTCAACTTTTGTCTCCATCTCCCTACCATCTACCAAATAAATTGACATAAAAAATTACTCTGGACCACATCACAATGAGCTTTCTAATGAAACCGCAGTGTCAAAAGCTGTCTTTGTTATAAGTTAATCCAACCGCTGGGTTCCTAAGCCCCTTACTAATGATGTCCCTAAATACAGTTGCGTCAAATATATCACAATCCTGGTTTATCTTTAGACAAACATCTCCCCTCACGGCTTGATTCACAACAAAACCTTCGGCATTAAGTCCAGAAGATTCTCATATTCCTCTTGGAAAAGAAAAAAAATATCCACCCGTCAAAACTAAATTATTTCACAAGATGACATTTCAAATTATTCTTCCTAACGTACTCGTGTATAAGACCAGAGCTTATGTGGATCATACACGTTCCTTTTCTAAAATTTTATCCCTCGAGTGGAATAGCACGCTGGCTTTTGTTTTGAATTATTCTTATAGAAAATGTGGAAAACCACAATTTCATTTTGACGTTTTATTTTAACAGTTACGGATGGATGTAGGAAGCACTCCTCTCCTGTTAAATGACGCATCATGTATGCCATGCTCCATATTCATGACAGTTTGTCGAGAAGGATTTTCATTTTTTTTTCTCTTAAATTCTCAAGTTGAAGGGGTGGTAAAATCCCTTGAGAATACTTGAAATACATTTTGAAGGTATTATCCTTCACTATGAGTACTCAAGTTGTCTTGTAAGAATTTCCGTTATACATGAAGATATTTACCAAATTAATAACACATTTCAAAATCTACACAGATAAATGCAACTCACGTGCGAAAAATGATGAAATGAGTGTAAATCCAGACTCTCTAAGGGCAGTGATGGAGCTTACCTTAACCAATTTCCTGGTTTTACAGTGATAACGATTTCTGTCAAATCTTCGTGATAAATGAATTATTTATATAAAAAAAAAATTATTTTATCTGGAAATCATCAGGAAATTACGTTATGTACTTGTTGTTTTTTTACCCTTAGCTGGTTGAGTTCTGAAGTGATGCGAATGGAGGACCAGAGAAGTTGGATATTTCTTTGTAGATCTTTTGGAAAAAAAAATAAATATTTAATCTGCCCTCCGATTGTAATTATGAAATTTATATTAATAGGGCAACGAGAAGAATTGTTGAGTTGTTTTGCAAAACATTCATTTTTTTTTTTTTTTCTTAAATCTTTTTTCACATCACATTTGTAGAATTTAATTCCGTTAGGGGTTTGTTGGAGAATATTCTCTTGAAAGACGGATGTCAGTGGATGATAAGCAATTCGTTTTGAAATGACCGAACGCACCTGAAGCTCTTTTCAAGGATTTTATTGCGCCTGTGAATTAAAGGAGCATACTTTTTTTTAGGACAACGTTATATGTCCTGATGATCCTTCTCACTAATCCACAAATGCTAGGGTGATGCAAAGGCTTATGAAATTGCGGAATTCACTGTTGCGGTACTAGAAATCGAAACCTCGTTTAATGTGTTTGCTTTTGCATCACAGAATCCATTTGCTTCCTCTACCAAAATTGTCACCAAAATAGACTTTAGTTCCAAATAAACAAACAAATATTGGACGCAACTGCCCATAAAGGATCAAGGTCTACAGATGCTTGCAACCGTTCATGTTGTGCTTGTTATACTCTAAGCACAAGTTTTTATTGCCAACTCCGAACGGCATGGGACATGAAACTTTTAGCGGTATAGCATTGCCTGCGAAGAGGTAGTGCTGACTTAAACTTGTAGCTCGTTGAGAATTGATTTTGGATTCAGAAAAAATGTTTATCTAACTTTTAATGCATGACTGAGAACTGTGAAGATCAGACCCTTTCCTCAGCACACTCATTCCTCTCTTTGTTTCTCTGACCTAGCATCCAGAGAACCGATAGCTCAACTTGGCGGGTTTCTTTCAACATTGTTCTACAGGCTTACAGTATAAAAAAAACACCGAATCAAGGACTCATTGGCTATCACTGGAAATAGCTTTTCTCAGATTCTCTGAGTGTGACAGCGTTGGCCATGCTAAAAATTTGTTTCGAAGCCTGGTAGGAGGTGTAGAAGATCACTCGTGATGCATATTTTGACTGTCCCCTAAACTGAGCCCGTCAAACTAGTGACCAATTGGTAAGGATATCCTACGACTTTTTTGGTTCCGTAAGACCATCTTTTACAAAACGTTTTAATGTAAATAAGTCTCGAACTAATATCTGTGTCGAAAATAATTCCTTAATACCTCGTTCTGGTAGAAAGACAAAGTAATTGACCACTAAGCCAAGAATGTTTAGAGCTCGGTATTTTTGTTTTAGTGGTAAACAGCAGCTGTTTTGTTTTGCTTAGATAAGTACTAAGTCCACAACTTGTACCCCAATACAGACCCCTTCCACGATTTAATTTATCATGATGAGAAAAACATCCCCAACGCAAGGATGGCCAAGTAATCCGCATACGTAACCACTTGGATGCTGTCACCGCTTTGAATCCTGTCTCGAGAGAATTTCATTAATTACTACAAGCCATGTGAAATAAGTCTGCTCCGCGGTGCTCCCTTAATGACTAATTTGGTTAAGAGTTTGGTAACACCTGCCGTCTAACACGCTACTTTATGTTTAGTTTAGAGTTTAAAATTGCTTTAAATTGTACTCAGAGGTGGAGGATAATGGATAAGCTATTGTTAGAACCAATAGCAGTGCTATTGTCAAGACCGATCGCCGTAGTTCAGTGATTAGTGCGTTGGATTGTTAACGGTCTGCAAACTAATCGTATTTTTATGGCACCAACTCTCGGCATTCAATGACAAATCTCCGATGTGAAAATGTCAAAGGATCCAATGATCTTTAAGTCGCAGTGTATGCGAAACTCCCACCCGTCGCGTAACAGTTTGTTGCCACAAAGACTTTAATTGCAGAACTATTGCACCCACAAGGGGCTACAAGATGGATGTTGACTTGTTTATACACTCGTGCATACACAACCCTCCCCAAACTCCCCGTTTCATTATGTTTTAGCCTTGTTTTCGAAAACACACAAACGTCGGTGATGAAATTAATGTGTATTCCTGAGAAATTCAATGCCAGTGGCCTTAGCTTGGTTGACTTCCTTCAAATGTTGTTCTTGCCACAGTCTCAGTTGATTGGACGAAGGAAACGAAGTTTATTTTTAAGAATCACGTGTGGCTCAGTGGGGAATCTGTTCATGACCTGTTGTTCATTGCTTTTAATTTTTTTTTATTTTCATACAAAACCTTGCTTCATCCTTTTCCGCTTTTATAAATTTTGAAGTAATTACTTGTAAAGTGCAAAAAAGTTGAGTATTTAGCGAGTTTCTCTCACTATAAAGGCTCTGTTATGGGGTGCCGGAAATTAATAAGAAAACAAAATTCAAGTTTTCTTTTGAAAAACAACTTTTGCACCAATCCTTCTGGTAAAAGACTGTTTCAATGTCTCAGCTTTTGTTCAGCAAACGGCTGAAATAAGTTAACCATTAACTACATCATTATCTTTTACCGTCTTGATTTGGACTATTAGTAGCAGGAACTTCTTGTGGTACTTTGACTTCATATCCTGAGGCTTTTTCTTATGACCTCAAGTAATGAGCTATTCTGCAGTGTGAAGATTTTTGCTTTGAAGATAAATCTACGTATCCGCTGGAGGAGCTAAACACCGACTTTTGTATAGAAGAATTCAAGAACCAGGATACTTCGATGCTTGTCCCTTATTTTGTTTCAAGACTTATTGAGGGTGTAAGAAATACTGATATAAAATAAAAACTTCCGACAAATATCATAAATCATAACACTGTCATGCATATATCCTCAGCGTTAAACTTGCCATGAGTCCATTTCCGATTGTACATAAGTGGTTTTCAGTTTCACTCTCCCTTGTCAAGATTTTGTGATGACAGTTTTAGTTAATTGTGTCCTGCCATAGTTACATCCGACCCACAAAGGACAAGACTGCGGTGTGGACACTCAAAAGAGCAAAGTGTCCTACATGTTCGAAGGTCACAAAGGGCTTGAAAAGAAAATGAGAATGTCATGCATGAAGGATGTTTCTTATTCGAAAACACAACTAGGTCACAGTCACAATTTTATTTCTAACAAAGTTATTTCCTTGAAGCAAATGCAATTAGACTATAGGAATTCGTATATCATCTTACAAGTGTCCACCCACTACTTGATGGAATTTAGTTATCAAAAGCATACAACACTTTAGAAAGGAATGCAATATGACAAGAAATTTTCATTTGCCATTCTTTTGTCTGAGTTTTCTCATGAGTTCTAAGTTTATCTTCAGTCCTTGACAGGATCAAACACTTACAGTGTCAAAAACTTTCCTTTCACATTGAAAAATGTTCAAGGAGAAGAAGCCTTCTTCCCTTTTCTTGGTTTTTGTTTTTTTTTTTTTATTAAACTCTTGTCAGTGTCACTCATTCCGTCCCAGCTCAGGACGGGCTGGTTTTTCTTCTTTTTTGTTTTTTTACAAAAAGTTCACAAAAACTTTGCAATAAATTAGGCATATTTCGCGATACTTTGGCCAACTTTATCGCCTGAGAGTTTTTATGATTTTGATCAATAAACACACAGATAAAGTCTTTTTTTTTTTATAGATTATGCCGCGCATATCGATCGATGCTGTCTGGATGATTTATTAAATGTGAACAGCATTAGATGCTCGTGCCCAACTAATTAATTGAAAGAGAAAAGGAACTCATTCCAAATATCTACATTGAGGAAATTACATCAAAAAGTAATGTGATACGTGCACATCAATATTGGTTAGGCGTTTGCTTTTGATGGGATGACGGGCGTATACGCAACAAAATTATGAAATGTTGTCGCAAGCAATGCTATTCTTGGGTGTTATGAAAAAGCGTGACAATGTTGGGTGTAATAAACTCAAATGGGCGCTTTGGTAGTTATGTCCTTTTATGTGAGACTTCTAATTAAAATTTAATTGAATTTCCTCAAGAGGTCTTGAGAAATTGTTTGAATTGACCTTGAATGAGATTCCCTAGATGGACACGTTGTCCATTATCACATGGGATATTATTCCGGTTGACGACTATGAAGTGGCTACCAGAAGTGGTTCTTTGGCGCCAAATGGACTTTGTAACTATTACTTTGGGTATACCGATCGCTACATGTAAACTTAAATTCAAGCTGAAACTTATCGAGAGAACAAATTCTAGGTAGCAACAAAGCATATTTGGCCGCGGTTTGATCTGAAACCCTTTAAGAGTTTAATTTCTCTCAACAGATCGCATACCAGAACCGTAATATGTGTCATCAAGGGTTACTGTCTAATAGGTTAGCATGCAATAAGACGTACATTCAAACGATTTTTTTAGAAGCTGCATGGACGAAGAGAAGGAGAGGCCCAGATCTCTCCCGCAAAAGAAGGGCTCCACCTAGTAAAACTTTAACGACTAAAGCGATCTAATAAACAGGGATGTCAGAAACCTACTTCGCTTGGATGACAGTTTCACTCGCTTAACAGAGGTCTTATTCGAATATTTTACTGTTGAAATAACAGCCATTTGTCTTTGGTCTGGAACTGGCGTATTTTTGAAATATAACACCATTGGACTTTACTACTCCTTGGTCAAACACGACCTGTCTTCCCGAGAGACAGTTAAACTGCACCTAATACCTTATCCAATCCTTTAACTGCTTCGAAATTAATTCGGGAACGTAAAAACCCCCTAAATTCAGTCGGAGAACTGCACTTACTGAATCTTTTTTGTGTTCGAGGACACAACAGAAAAGTGGGAAATAAAATCTCTGATGACCTAAGTCCACATTGGGTTTGCCAGCGTCCTTGCAAAAGGCTTTCATTGAGGGTTGGGTTTCTATTGGACACAATTATTGTCCCTCTGGCTAAGATTCCAAGACTCTGTAGGCCGAAGCGTTGGTGACCATTTGTTACATGTCCTAGCCATCTTAAAAGTCCAATATGTAGATGCCGCTGTACTTCTCCTTCAACGCATCTAGACCAAATTTCTCACCAAAAATGTTTCGCTCGAAACGACAAATTATATCTCCATAGAGTAGGGCCAGGATAATCAGGATCTTGTATATAGTTTTCTTAGCTGTTCCAGATAGGCTTTACTGCTAAGCTGCCATTTCAGTCCAGAGAAACAGCGAGTGGCAAGTGTTATTCTTCGTTTGATTTCTGATGAGATGTTGTTGTCAAAACTGATAGCAAAGCCAAGGTACACAAAGTCCTTTACCAAATCTAAGTTCTTGCTGTCAATTGTGATGTTTTGGGTGAAGTTGGGTGTCCAGCAAAGATTAGAGTTTGGTCTCTTTCAACTCTAAACGCATTTTGGTCACTTCTACCTCAATACCTGCGAACTGACCGGTGACAGGTTGTTAAGTTCTCCAATGATGTCAACATCGTCAACAAACACAAGTAAGTAGGTGTGCTGACTTTCGGAGGATCGCACCTGTGGTGTTAGTTTCTAAATTTCGCAAATATAAACCTTTTTTTGCGCAACAAAGATCTCGATGTGGTCGTTACCGACCTTGGTGGAGCAAGGAACATTCTTTGCCAGGAATGACAAAACTAGAAAAAGCTCTGTATAGCTAGTCTCTATTAATGTTGTTATAGGAATCCTTGAGGACCTACAGGAATTTGTAAATTTGATCAATATTACATTTTCCTGGCCAGAAACTGCACTTATAGGAATCAATGTCAAGTTGGTGGTGAATGATTGTTGACGTTCACACAATACGGCAAATAAGATTGCAAGGAATGCTGAGTAGACTGATCCCTCTGTAGTTGGTGCCGCTAATGTAATCGCCTTTCATGTGAAACGGACAAGCGATACTAGGATTTAATTCTTCAGACACACACTCATCTGACCTTATTTTAGATTGGAGTTGATAGATTATCTGTACCAAGTCATCTCCAGCTTCTTTAGATTATTCGACTGACTATAACGACTTTACTACAAGTTTCCCTTCAGAAGGTTCAATCAGAAAGCCGCTCTGGTGTTTTGGTGAACGTTTTTTAACATGTTTGTAGAACGTTATAAGCAAAAAATGAAAGGGATATCCCCTTGAAACCTTTGAAAACCGTTCAAGCCTTCAAATGCTCATTTTAATTATCGTCATTTTAATAACAATTGTTACAAGCAACTTTTCTTGGTCAATTTGATGTGGAAAGGTTGGTCGGTTGGACCTTTTTCACTTCGTGGCCTTACACTACCCAGAGGCAAGAGTCAAATTTCTAATATTTTTATTTATTTATTTTTTCTTATTTCTGGTGTTTCCCTCCAAATTTCCCGGAAATTTAAATCTGTTCACTGGAAAATTATTTTCATTTTTCTTTCACTTCATTAATTTTTCATTCAATTGTTTTATTAAAGTAAGAAAGGGTCTGCAAATTCCCGTTTCCTTTTATTAAAATGTGCCCAGGAAGTCTTCTTGCATTGTTTTTGAAAAAAAAAATGATTTCCTTTCGAAATTGAATACCATTATGGTTCTCAAGGTAAAAATGTTAATTATACTGAAAATGTAAAAGTCAGGCGTCCCAAAGTGATGAAAAGAAAATTCAATGAAACCTAAGAAAACATTTTCGTCCCAAATGAGGGGAATTTTTTTTTTGGGGCTGAGATGCCGCCAAGGATCGAGCTAAACCGACCAACCATCTGCTGGGTTATACCTATATTGTTTTGATTTTTATTTTTTTAAATTTAAGACAAAAAGAAATGATTTTTCTTATTTTTTATTAAATTCTTAAATTTTATTTTTTGTTTTATTCCCCGGGTGGGTACATAATGTTTATTTATTTCGCGCGGTGTTGCTTCTCAGAAAAAAAAAACGGGAACCAAAGGTAGGAGAGAGTAATTGCTTTGCGTGTGTTTTGTGTTGAGGATTGACAAGGATAATAAGACACAAGTGGTGATAAAATATTTGCTGACTTTTTTTTTTTAAGCATGAATGCGTCCTTTAGAAGGGGAGAGTACACTTTTGTATGTCAAAATGGCAGAGGATAAACCTCATCATTTTTAAGGACGTTTAAAAATGACAAAAGCAGATAGAGCTAAAAATTTTATTGTCATATTGACCTTATCTTTGGGTCAGTGAGTACTTTGTTCCATGCGCACTGTAGTACATAAAAGAGAAACCTCGGTTCAATTGTGTTTTTAGTCTCTTAATCTGGGGTGTAGTTTAAATAATTACACGGACTTGCTATCATTTTTTTTCCTTGTTCACAGGGCACAAGGGAACAAATAAGGGTACTTAATTTTAACCACAGATCTTTTGCTGTGTTTAACAACTTGTTTTGTATAAATTGCCATGCATTATACCGACAATTAATACGCGACCCACACACAACGCAGTGTTTGTTTTTTTGTATGCTATGTTAAAGTGTCCTTTGGTATCAAGTGACCTAACCTTGATCTTGATAACAGAAGGACTTTGTTCGCATAATAAACGAGGGTACACTTAACGGACTGCTTTAGGGAAAAAAAATGGGGTTCTTGTTATAGATAGAGAAGCCCTTTCTCGTTTTGGCAACCCAAAGTAAAGAAACTCGAACTTGGAAAACTCTTATTTTACCAACTAATTTGAAAGCAGTGATCTCTCCATTACATGAAATTATTCTGTCCAGCTTCTGGGATACATAGGTGACTTCTGTGTAGTGTTGTCCAGTGCCGTCATAGAGGATTTTACGGCAATATGCAGAAGAATAAGCGAAACTTGTTGGAATTGACAAACAAAGAAGTGTCGGTCCTCAAAGCGGGTCTGTCTGTGTCGCGTGAATACGTCTACAAGAGATCGTTTTATTGTCACTGGTATTAGGAAGGAAGAAACGTAGGAAATAAAAAATTTAAACAAAAATGACTGCTTATGAACAACTGAAAGTATGTATCAATTGTGAAAGTGTACTGTTTTCCTAGAAAGTATGCATCACTTTTGGGACAGTGGCAGATTTAGTCACGCTGCTAAAACGCGTCGACTTTCTTCCCCTTCCTACAGCTCCTCACTGGCGAAACTTTAACTCCATACAACTTCCATAACCAGTCAGCACTGGTATTTTTATTCATGAAATAGATTATTACAGGAGCTGTCGATTGGGGCCACAAGGGGCATGCCTGCTCCACCGAATCAGAAGTTGTTCTACTAGGAAATTTCCAGATGCGGCGAAACGAAGCCAAAATGGCAGCCAGTCTTACTCCGTCTCGTGCTTAGCATAACTGGTTAAACAAATTCTTCAGATCTTTATCTATCACGTGGTATATTTAGATTTTTGATAAAAACAGAAGTTTTTGAGTTTCGCTACGAAACTGTATCCCCTATTTTTGTTGTCACTGAATTTATTGCTCCCCAAGCAAATTTATAGACGTGTATCCATATCAAACGTATAGCTTTTAGTGCAAAGGAAAAACAATACTTTGGCATAATCGATTTTCTTTGTGATACGCAAAATAAGCTGCCTTCATCTTTGATCAAAACTATTGAAAACACTGAAATAACACACGCCTTTTGACTTATCCAACTAACACGATTATAATTCCACTCCTGTGCCAACAATCCTTTTGAAAATAAAATCATAAAAATATCTCTCACTTATTTTGTAAGACCTTGTAAGAATTAGTCGTAAAAAAAACATAAGTCCTCGTTCGACTGAAAGCATCTTGAAAAAAAAAGGAAACACAACCATTTTCAGACATTTTATCTATTCTTCCAGATGAAAGGTTATAAATTTCAAAAGATCTTGTCTAAGGATGCGCCCATTAAATAACACAACAATGCCAAACAAGGTCAGAAAAACTATCATTCATTCACCAGTTTCTGCAAACTCCAATGAATAAGGGCTGCACCCGACAGAAGTCCTTAAAAGCAATAAGTATGTATTGTATTTTTTTTATACTTCATGGCTGAAAGGTGCAACTCGGAATGTACAACAGATTGCTTCTGAGATATATTCAAGGATACTGCAAGTTAATAGAAAATACAATGTGGGTGCTATGAGGTTGTTTCCTTTGTTCGTATATTGCAGCAAAGGATTTACTTTTTTTCTTTCTATTTTTGAAGCTAATTGTGACTTGAAATGGCTAAAGTTAGAATAAAATATTGCTAATGGAAGACTAATTAGGTTTATCAACAGCATTGTGGAAATCAAGCTGTAATCCTTGACTTATAGCTTAACTGTTCCATTACTAACAAGCTTGTAAGCTATTTTTATAATTCTGATGAAATAGAAGCAACATTGTAAACATTTCAGTGGAAACATACTGATTGCAATACATTTTGCAATAACATCAATATTTTTGGATCTTATTATGGATAATAAAGTCAACATCCCTATAGTGGGCGACGAAGAATAAATCGAAAGAAATAAGACGTCTGAAGAAAAAACGAACGAAGAGTGCCTGTGAAAGTTTATGTTGAAATGCACTTCTTTTTTTTTTTGTATTGAAGTGAAAAGACTGCTTTTTGACGGATGACGATGGTAGTTTATTCGGATATACAAGAGGAATCGAACGTTCAATTTCAATAACATCCCTTTTAGATAAGTACAGCAACGACATCAAATTGCCATCATATTTCACTACTTATAGCTTATAACATGACAATCCCTTGGAATAAGGAATGGTATCTCACCCACACATAAAGCTGTTCGCTTCGGATAAATGCATCTGCAGCATTTTTACTACCATATCAATGGCCCACGTTTTATTGATATGAACACAGCACGATGTATTCGACATGACAACGGTACGTAGTCTTATCCTTCAACAAAAGGACACTGACAGTGCTTCATCGACTCATTGCTTTCAAAGCAAAAAAAAAAACCACGTTGCTACTTCAATGCTTTCCATGTCGGTCATGTCCTGGGGTTTGCTTGGTCATAGTTCTGCTATCCTTTCTCGCTTATCAAGCGCTTTCACAAAACAGTTGGTGGTCCTGTATGAAGGAATGAAGGAAATTATATGAGAGTCAATACAGTCCAGATGAACTGACACCTGAAACTGATTGGCAAGAGCTATTCTTCTTTTGATTCCTGATGAGATGTTGTTATCAGAACAAATAGCAGAGCCCCATACTACGTCGAAGTTGTTGCTGACACACAGTGACGTTCTGTTCTATTCCTTGGTATTAGGTATCCTTTATTGTCGATAGCAAATTCTTGGTTTTGTCGCATTCACCGCTCGACCGAGTGCAAGTAGGTACAATAGGTGCAAGTAGGTGCACATATGTATGTTCAAAGGATTGTGCCTCTGGTGTTGGCTTCTGATATTCGCACAATCCGTTCAAGTACGATGTTTAAGGGGTTACATGCCAGCTCGTCACCCTGCTTAAATCTTTTTTGATGTCAGAGATCTCATCAGAGCAGCGAAAAGTAAACGATGATAAGCGAGTGTTTATCATACACTGGTTCAGTGGTAAGTGCTTTCGACTGCTAACCGAGCTAATACGGGTCCGAGTCTGCTAAACTGAAAAACTTTTTAAGCAGCACCACCTCTCGGCAGGCAATGATAAGTCTCCGAGAATATCAATTTGGTGCTCGAAGTTGGCAATAGAACTGTTATCTTCCATTCGTGCAAGAAATATAACACGTACAACATAAACGGTGGCGAGAGCTGGGCCTTGGTACTATGATCATGTGGAGGATCTTTTAAGAGAAAACAAGTTATGTTATGTTATGTGTGTTCGAAAGGGTTGTTTATAGCCCTTAAAACTGCGGTTTCTCTTCAAAATTCTATTGTGCTTCATGTGTTCTAGATAAGTTGTTTCACTCCAGAGGCTGTGGAGGCATACTTACCAGATGAGGTAATGGTTAGACTTTCTGTTTTTCCCACCCTTCCCTAACTATTGGAACGTTTTTGATGAAGCAGTTTTTGAGTAGTACGTCTGGAAACTTGCGGACGGTCGTGCTCCAAGCTTGGATAAGTGATCTCCTCTATAGGACATTCAGTCAAGGTTGCTTGAAAGGAAAAGTCGATGGTTGCCTAATTTAGCTTCCATTCGTTCAAAGTTTTGTAATAGTGGTCAACCCAAGAGAGTTAGTTTATTGCTGCATCGAATTAACCTTGAAATCTCATGACAATTTAGACGTTTCCTGCAGGTTTGTTAGGTGGGTTAGCTCTTTTTATTTTGTTAATATGCTCCTTATCTGATTTAAATCTGAAAGATGTTATCAGCTGTGAGTTTAGGATTATTTTTGGATGTTTTTGGAGCTAAAGAATTTGAAGCTCCTTATTTTCGTGAAAGTTTCCAACCCCTCCTACTTCACAGAATCAATTTCCTACCTAAAGTTGTTGGATTAATCCTTCTCTTATGTATCGTCTCATAACTTAGGAACACGTTAATTATTCAGACAATTAGTGGGCTTTCCAAATTATTAAAAGAAAGTTAATTTAATTCTTAACCATAAAGTCAATCCAATCCAACATCGCATGTCACGAATAGGTATCAATCTTCAAAGTAATGAAACAACCACTACCCCACTCACTACTAGTACTAAAGTTAACGACATAAGAACATGTAATCAAATATTTCATTGTACAGATACTTTTTCTATCGATACTTTCCTTGGCAAAGTCCTGTTGATTCGGCCCCCAATTTTCTCAATTTACCTAGTTCTCCTTTACGAAGGTCTATTACAATGCTACCAGCTCTAGTTAAATTGATTACTTGTTCTCACAACACGCCCCACTCTTACGTATGCATACCTTGACATACAAGAAAAAAAAATAAACCGAACTAATGCCTTCAAAGGTACATATACATAAATTTACTTTGCAGTCCTTTTGGGTAATTTGTAGTCGAGCTGCCAATGACAGGAGTGTCACGAACATGATACAAAAATAAAAAGTACCTATCGTCTACATTGCTAAGATTGATGATGACATCACACTCACCACCACCAAAGTGGCTACAAATTTTCCAAACTGAAAAAGGAACAGGGGAAAAAAAAATACTTCAAGGAGCCGCCGTAATAAACTTTCATGGTATATAAAATACATGAGGTGAACTCACCGACACCACCACCAACACCATCACTCACCTGACAGTTCAAAATGGCATGTAAAGGCAAACGTTATCGTTCAGAACACTTGCTTCCGATGGAAATGCTTCGAGACCTTTTTTTCGAAACGTTTATCCGGTTTTCGTAAACAATTCCGTACCAAATTGTGTAAAGGATTAACAGAAAATAAAAAAAGAGTCCCGTCGAAGGATTAGGAGTCATGGTTAGGATTTTTGCCTTGTTTTTGAATATTTTGTTCGAATATACATTTCTATGTAAATTTTAAATTCTCATGCATAATGAAACGAGGTGTGCTTTGACAAGGTTCAATCCACAGCCTAGCGGTCGGTGTAGGGAATATCAGTTCAATGCAGGCATTCGAAGCGGATTCCAGAGAAAAATCACCTGCGTTAGCTACTATACTCGTAAATCCGAATTACAGGATCCAAAACTTTTGCACAAAACTTTATAAATAGCTTAGCGGCAAGTTGAATGTTGTAAAATATCCTTGGGATATGCTGAATGGAAAGTTTTGAGAAAACTGTTCCCATAAAATAGGGCGGACGGATGGATTTGTGAGAAAGCAAATGTACATAGAAAGTGGAATCAATTTGAATAATGAAATGGGAATGGTAACTTTTGAATGACGTACGAGTCTACGGATGGAAATTGTTTTTTACGAAGTGCGACAGAACTTTATAATTAGAGATGATGGTGCGTTAAAATGAATGGAGCTATTGACCTAAATCTAAATGGGATACGAGTTTTAGTAGCCTTCAGTCATTCTTAGTTTCCTTCCGATGTTGTTTGTTGGATCTATGTAAGCACTTCCCTTAGCATGCAATTAATTAATTGTGTCGGGGTAAGGTGCTCTGCCACCCTTAGCAAACTTTTTCGTCTATCTGGTATATTAACTAGAGAATTTACTCTGCTCTGAGTCAGTACCCCGTACCCATAGTTTCTTAAGATGTCATCTGGTGCTTCCTAGATATCTTGGCAGAAACTGTATGTAACTTCCTCGGGTGACCACGAAGTTTACAGTGACCCGTGAGGAAACCTTTATGTATTCGGAGTTTGTTTCTTGTTAGGTTTGTATGTATGTATGTATATTTGGCACGGCAGCTCATGGAGAGCCAAGGCCTAGCTTCTCACAACCATTCATGTTGTGCGTGTTATATTCTTCTTAGGGTTACATAGGTTTTAGATAGTCAACGATTGCAAACTCCTGGAGGTACCTTCGCTTGTATAAGTTTGATGAGTTCCGAAAAAAGTTTAGCTTGCTTGGTTTCCTCCTTTTATCGTAGCTTTTCTCGAATGATAAGTTCACCCATCCCGCAGATGGTTTCTTGTCTTACATATGTTCTTGCTACCCTCTCATTCGCTTATCTATCGGTTTCCTCGCCATCATTCCTTTCCTTCCTCGGTTCGGGACCTCGGTTCCTTCCTGCCTACCGGCAAGTTAAGTCGACAGTTCAGGAATTACCTCTGGATATCAGGAGAGTTGCGGCCATTGACAGTATAAGAGATGACTACATTATGCCTGCATCTGTCTTTCAAGCTGAGATGTATGTATGCTATCTTTATGCTACGGAACGTACTGTGAAGAACAGATTAAATGTACGAAGTCTGCCCACTTCTAAATAGTTTGGGAATGCAAAACCTTTCCAAACTCTGTCGGATTCAAGTTGGAAACATTCATGAGACCAAAATTCTAAAGAGGATTTCCTAGGGATTAAGTTCACTCTGGGTCTGCTGCCGTTCTTAGTTCGAAAGTGGCTTGACTCTACAGGATGCAGGCAAATCAATATGTGTAGGAAATCCGCAACATTCTTGCAGGAAAGATTACAAACAACTTATTGGCATCCTTACAAGCTACTACGCTTTCACCAAGCCCCTTAGTGTGTTTGTCTTAAGCGACTTCACTATCTGTGACTCCTGTGAAGAGGGCGAAGGCACTGCGGAACACTTTCTATATGATTGTCGTTCCCTGACTCGAATTAAGCGGCGAGATTTCGGTGCTAGCTACCAGCCTTAGTTCTTTATTACTGCAGCGCCTACACTTCTTTCTACCAGTCCAGTCCTGAACTCTTAGTTGACCAACAGCACTCCAAACACACTAAGCAGCAGGACTTAAAGGCATTTCTAATGACATTTTTATGGTCTTGAGACACCAACATTTTTCCTATCGAATGGAATAAGAAATTAATCGTCAAGATCCCAAAAAAGGAGCAATGACTGCATAGCAAATGTTATGAGTGGGCCGCCATCAAACAGTTGTTCAGTGAGGAATCTCTACAGTTAGGGATGAGCTGGATGGAGCAAAAGTACACAGTAGCACGTATCTGTGATACACTCCCTAAGGTCTAAAAGAAGACAACCGACCTAAGTTAGTAGCCAACACAAAGCCGGGTACAATCCAATTTCTAGAATTCCTCCCTTTCTGCCAAACGCACGTTCTGATTCCAGCAAAACTTCTACCCATTTATCTTATTCTCAAATTTCCAGTCAACTTCCAAGGAAGACGATAAAACTTCCCCTTCCAACTTATAGCTTTGGCGTCGAATTTATTTCCTCATACAATTTGTTTTAAATTAAAATTCAGGTCCAGAATTGTATGCCTAAAGCATGTACGAGTATGTTCCTGACTTGTCTTCATTATTTAAAAAGGAAAACCGTTGCTTTCAAGGAATCATAAAAGAAAACAATTCCAAATTCCAATTTTATTTCCATTGGAAAAGTTTTCTTTTATAACAGCTGGTAAAAAGTTTAGGACCACATTTGTCAACTTATTTTATGCCTTTCGGTGCTAACAAGATGTATGTGTTGATGCTGAACCGCATTAAAAGCCACAACCTCATAAATAACATTATTATTTTCTGGCAGGCTGGAGCCACACGAACTTTTATCAAAGCCTTCCAAAACATCGGGCACTTCATCTTAGCGTCACTTAAGATACACAGGAACCCATTTATTACTTCATAATTGTTATAGGCCACATGTTGACGAGACATCTTCCCATCATCCCCATTTAACACATCATTAGATAATCGAATAAATGTGTTGACACGTTTTCAAGACCATGCGGATGTAAACCATTGCCAGGATGTCATGCAAGGGTGGGTTAAATCCAAAACGTGCGATTCTTCGAATGAAGGGCTTCAGGACATTTTCGCGTTTTTCCATTTCTTTTGGCTTCGAGTGTTTGTCAGCGTTTGATGAATGTCCTTGCCGAATGGAAAGGAAAGGACTTCGATTTATTCTTGGCAATGTTAACTATCTGACAAATGTTGAATAAATCGATTGCAATGTTTGGTCAGACGACACACATAAATTGATCCCCAGGACGATAGACAGACGGTATGGAGTAATAACGTTGCGGCATTTGGCTTGAAGGCCTTTCGAGGGTGTGACACATTTTGGTGTGAGTTATTCCTCTAGGGTTTCTGTTTTATGAGACATGCTGCATGTGTTAATGTAGTCCTCGGGTGGATTCTTTATTTGCATTATGTGTGCTGCGTCTCTGCGTTGTCTTTGGAAAATCAATATTTAAGTTAGGAGAACATGTTGGGGCCTTCAAGCAATCAATCATACTTTGTATTATGGTTCTATACTCCACCCATGATGTATGAGCATGAGGGAATCGAAGAACAATAGGGGCGGCATATCAAAGGCTTAGAAAGGAATTGCAACGTTGAAAGCTATGTTAGTGGGTTGATGAAGGAAAGATTTATGTTTATCTATTATGATACCCAAGGGGCTTGGCCTGCGGTTGGTCAGTGAATTACTCGTAAAATGACGAGCGTTCGTAGCAAACTTTTTTCTTTATCTCATCTCATTGGCTGCCGATAACTACTTATTGAAAGTGCGCATCAAAAGAATTTCTATACAAACTTGTTTTACTTACAAGAGCTTCGTTTGCATTTTCGGAGTCAAGCTCTGTAAGGAGAATCTTAAACAGCGTCAGTAGTTTTGATCGAAAAATGATGACCAATCAGCCTTTCATAGAATTTCTGATCTGGCCCCTTATGTCCAACGAGGAAGCTTATAGAGACCTGGCTCTCTAGGTTGGTTATAGTTCATCAGTAGGTGCAACTTGGAATATTTATGTTCATTATCCTTTGACAACATGACCCAAAACGACAATAGATCATGATTTGAAAGTTTGCGCATAGAATGTGTGTGCTTTGTATACTCCAAGAGCGATTCGAAAACAAAACAGTGATCCCTAGCAAGCAGGTGTAAATCCCGAGCTTAACAAACGACATAGGCGCTTTTACATGGTTACAATTCCAACTGTTTACAGCCAGTAGCTAATTCAACAGCCACACAGTTCTCTGAAATGGAACCAGCGACCCAACAGAGTTTCACATTGTTTTGGGAAGTGATCTCGCTAAGAGACACGCGACATTCCTTCACTGGACTAGCATTTCGATACAAAGGATCTGATCACAGCTTGGTTATCGATATAAATCACAATATCTATGCGTGATACTGGATTAATCTTCGGCTAACCGGATTGACGGGTAGCTGTGTTTTCGACTTGAAAGACGCTGCAGGGATTAGGGAGACTTAAGACGTAATGAATGTCAAAGTCCTCCGAAAAGACACCAGCACCGAATCCACGAACGCCTTTTCTCCGTATACAAATAAGTTCCTACCAGCAACACACAAAACATTCTCTCAACTAGGATACTCTCACAACAAATGGTTTCTGTAACATAGGTCATTAGAGAAACTTTTCTCCACTTTAACACCATACTTAACAGACCAGAGAAAAGGTAAACACGACCTTCCCAAAGTGCAAATAGTCATCAATGCAATGTATCTACCTAATTTAGTGGAATGCTTAAGGCGAATCGAAATGGAGTTCATTTTCCCTACGATGTATGTATATACATGTAGTTCCTTCCACCTTTGGACATTTTTTCTTTCTCTAGGGAATACACAGTATCCCTCTTAAGAAGTTTTTTGTTATGAGCACCCGAATAGTATAAAACATTTCAGATCGATAGAAACTTTAAGTCTTTAAATACCAAAACCCAGCAATGACCTTTTATGAATCGCCCCATTGTGTAGGCCGGTAAACGAAGGTCGTTCGTTAGGTCGGATGACAAAAAGTCCTTGTTGTCATCATTGTGTATTTTCTCTCATATAAATTCTGAACGCTAATCCAACGACAAAAAGTGGGGCACACAATATCCTTTCTTTTTTTTCACTACAGTTTCAAACAAAAACACTCCCAATGAAATCACCAGGAGTATTGCGACATTTGTTGTGTGTCCTGGCAAAAACAGAACAAGCCATGAACAGAAAACTCAATCCTCCTCTGAATTTGCAATAATTAAATTTACTTTTTAACGAAACTAGGAAAATAATTGCGGTGAATGTCAGAATTCACAAGAAAACTTACCGAATAAATTTGAAAATGCCATCTGAACGTAGAAGGAAATGTAAATCTAGCTTCGGAAAGGAAATAATCAGATGGATGAGTTTATTCAAATTGAGTCGCTGAATTATTGAATAAGAGAAACCTGTGCAAGTTGCAGGTTAAATAAAAAAAGGACAAGACGGCGTTAATTGCCATGGTCAACGTTCACTGTCGTTCTGTAGGTAAACATGGGAAGTAGTTACGTATCCCAAAGCTGATTCATCCAAGCCTTTTAAAAATTGCTCGTCATTTTCTAACCGTACAACTGTGCAACATGCACACAAAGAAAACCTTCAGCGCTGAAAAAAAAGAAAACAATCAGGGGCTGTTAAATCCAGTCAAAGCGGGAACCAATTATGGTTTCCTTTGGGAAAACAATACCTAATTTTTGTAATTTAACCTAAGAGAAAAAAAACTTTTATAACTAAAAAAAAAAAACAATAATTCCTTAAGAGGTTACCTAAGCAGTGTGAGCAAACACCATCGTGTTAAAAAAAAATATTTGCAGGCGGTAAAAGCTGGCGACAAAAAAAGAAAGATTAATTTTGGTACTTAACCTTCGGCAGCACTCTCTTGAAGTTATTGAACGATTCCATCATTTTGTGGTTTTCTACTCTGAGGACATCTAGTCTTAAATTGTGCTAAATGTGCTTGAAAATTCAGGAGGAGGTGAGTGAACGCTCAAAGTCAATGCTTTGTATCGAATCCCAAAAAAAAATCTACCAAACGTTTTGGTATGCAACAAACCTCCGAAAGTATAATTTGTCAATACTTATCTACTTACTTTCGTTACTTGCTTCCAACTCGTAGAGGGTCTATGTTTAAAACACAGAAACGCAGTTTCTTGTTCTTCAGACTAAGCGCCCTGGCTGGAGGATTATTGTCTTAACTACTGTTGTCAACAGTGACGTTTTAGGCGATGGACAGATGCTTCTTTGTTTGTTGGTCATTCTGGGAAAATGTGGCATTTCTTCAGGATTATTCGATCCACTTTTACTCCGACGGATGGTGGTGTTTTCTCCGATAGGCTTAATCTCAGCCTCTCTTTCCGTCTTCCAAATCATTGTAGCATGTTCCAGGCGGAAATACTGGCGATCAAAGAAGTCTTATCTTGGCTTAAGAAAAACGTGATATCTTCCACAGATATACGTATTTTTTCAGACAGTCAAGCAGCGATCATATCCCTGGAATCAGTCTCTTTAAATTCATTAGTAGCTCTAGACTCCCAATCATCTCTTATAGAAATGGCGGAGCAGTTCAATCTTCACCTTTGTTGGGTGCCGGGGTATAGAGATATTCCAGGGAACTGCAAGGCTGATGAACTCGCCAGGTATGAAACAACCGTACCCGTGCTCACAGAAAGAGACACCCTGGGTATACCGATCGCTACATGTAAACTCAAGCTCAAGCAAACAAATTCTAGGTGGACAAATGGCATAACGGGTCTAGCGACAAAGCGGATTTGGCCACGGCTGGATCTGAAACGCTCTAAGAATTGGATTTCTCTCAATAGATCGCATATCAGTTCCATAATAGGTGTCATCACGGGACGCTGTCTAATAGGCAAGCATGCAACAAGGCTTGGCATCCATTCAAACGATTTCTGTAGGAGCTGCATGGATGAAGAGGAGGAGGAAACTATTCCCACCTTCTTTGTAACTACCCAGCTCTCTCCCGTTAAAGAAGACTCCATTTAGGGGAGTTTTACCTTAACGATATAGGCGATCTGATAAACACAGATATCAGAAGTCTCCTTTGCTTCATAAAAAGCTCTAATTGGTTTAACGAGTAGGTATGGAGATCTCTTCAGATCCATGTGGTATCACAATGGACCTATCACTTGTCTACGTGTTCTGGCAATAACTGGCAGCCACTTCAACCTAACCTAACCTTGTTGGCAATATGTAAATGGCTTTGTCCTCATGATGGACCATAAAGAGGTGATAAGCCAGTCATTAGGCAATTTTTCGTGAGAAACTTCTCATGGTGCAGGTCAGTTCCGTTCGTGAGAAGACGCACAACACTTTTGTTAGAAGCAAGGCTTTATTGAAACTAAAACTGAATGAGCTACGATCGGCGAAAAAGTCTGCTAAAATGGTTGCTTTCGCTGTTGAAGTGTTTGATCGCCAGATTCAATGGAAGCTAGATTTGTTTGGTTTTGAGCTCTGTACTTCCACTTTGCAGGCTTCGACATTCGATGGCACGTTAAAATTTAGTTTCAAGATTTGACGACAATATTGTTACAAAGTTCGCTCAACTGCTCAACAAGCCCAACATTTTTCTGTGAAAGGTCTTCAATATCTGCTCTGCTTCCCTACTAATCGATCTTTCAGTACGAAACTAGCAGGATCCCTAATCTATAGAGCATCGAGGTTGTCCTTTACGTTTTGTTTTCTTCATTCAGTTTGGGATCCTTATAAGAAATCATTGCTTACTCATAATCCAATTATCCTGTCTGTCTAATCAATAATTCATTGCTGAAAGACCGCAATGCTTCTCTAATCTTTTAATCATTTTAAGTCATAATCAACTCTTGGGAATCCGACGAACTGACAGAAAAACCAAACATGATTTATTTTGGCATTAATATTTCAAATGGTTACACTTTCTGCTTTTCCAGATCCATTTTCCTCATTTTTTACAGTTCCAGGTAAGACTTTTAAAGCTACCTCCTCCATGACAAAAGACTGATACTGATTTTACAGAGAACTTTGTCATCCAGACAACGTAAAAAAAACTTTTTTTTTAATCCATAACCCCTCGCTAGTCACTTCAAATCCAAACTGAATAAAATATAAGATGCGCTACCATTAAAAGCTCGCATGTCAAAGCACAGTGACATGTCAAGAAACTTTTGCAATAGGCTTATATCTTTACCACACTTTTAGAACTTAACCATAACATTGTATCTCATAAATATCCTAATAAATATTAATGGCCACGACTACGAGTACGAGACAATCCCCATGCCAATGCTAATGATAAAACACCGACTGGAGTCCTGGCAAACATTCTGTCGTGCGTTTTATTCCCAACATGTACTGGTGCTCGTCAATGAGCAGATTAAACATTAAGTAGATAACTACGGCGCATACTCTTCAATTACTAAACTTTATTATTCAAAAGTTATTTGTGCACAATGTCCTGGGTTAACAAGATAAACACAAAATGACATTATTCATAATTAAGCGGGTTTTTGTAAATTAACAAAATTAAAATAAATCTACTACGTAGAACAGAGTTCAGGTAATAAAAACAAGCGTGCTATAAAACACAAGGACACACAACGAATGCCATTAAATCCATGGGCTCTACACTTTATTTTGTGCGGTATTGCTTATTAATGACAAAAAAAAATTTCGTAAAGCTTGTTAAATACATACTCACGTTCCATAACTTTTATATTTTAAACTCTATTTGGGGGCGGTATTGTTCAAATTTAACTTTAATAATTTGATGGACAATACATAAAGCCTTATGGCCATTAAGTAACAGCAGACTTTTGACACAAGAAGTACACTTGAAGGGAATTTGTTTTTACAGGGTGGCCAGTGAACGTTTGAAAAAAAAAACCCGACTTCTCCCTTCCTGCTAGCAATTCAACGTGTGACAGATTTTATGTCGCTCCATCTTTCCAGAATCATATACTGCATGGACTGCAATCCGGAAATCCCCTTCGTCAGAAATGCACTTAATTACATAGTTGCGAATCCCGTCGTACTAATGTAGCTAAATTCTTTAACCCTTTATTGCCCGAATTTTATTATTATTATTTTTTTTTTTTTAAAACGACAACTGAATCACAATGACCCCCACTTAGCGTAAAATACAAATTTGTTGCACTTTAAAAAAATTTCACGATGATCTACGAATCGACAGGATTAAACGTGAAACAGTGGTTTTCCATTAAAACCACAAGGACACAAGAGAAAATTGTTCGTTTCGGTGGTTTCATTGTGAAACCACTAGGCAACAAAGGGTTAAAGTTGATCGTAACAGAGAACAAAACACGAACTACCTGGACACGAAATGCGTGGTCATATATCATTAAACCGCGACTCCACATGGATACAAAATTTTAGGGAACTAATGGAACACTCTAAGCAAAACAGGACAGACATGCTGTGCCAGCAAATTTGAAATTGCCACAAATGACTTTTATTGTTGTTATGGTGGTGCTATGCTCTCTCCACGAGGAAACGCATAGCTATGCGATCATTTTGTTGGCATCGCTTTCACAAACTGGTTCTAATTAGTACCCATGATCTGATCCAAGTTTAAAGTTTTCTACGAGCAAAAAATCAATTTTAGATTCAAGGACATGGTTGGGTTACTGATTATTTTTAGATTCAGCTTAAAATGTATTTGATTTTCTTTTCACGTTCATGAATTAGAAGAAACTTTTAGGATCAGAGATCTGGTTGAATTGCATCCGGTGAAGGTACTCGAGATAAAGCGTTTGCAGAGCTCCAGTACGTATAAGTGTGAAGGTGTGAGACTCCCGTAGCTTTGTTCAATGACTCTGTTCTGCACAACTCAGCACAGTTTAGCACACGATTTTCTGCACCTACTCTGGAGCTGAATCACATTTCTTAAGAATGCTGTTTTCTATGCCAACTTGATCCTTTCCGTGCTACTTTTTCAGTCAATGAACAAAGCTTATAATAAATTGTCTGCCCTCCACTAATGGTCACCTATTCAAATTCAAAATCTTAATGCAACCTCACACTGTAGATGTTAAAATGTCTTACTTGAAGTGCTCTCCATTAAAGACCACAATCTCCAATATTAAATGACCTGAAATCCATTTGGGAAATGTTGATTCAATTAAAATTAAAAATTTAAACAACCATCCAACTTAAGGACTTTTTAAAATTCTACTTTCCTCTAAACACATATTTACTTTACCACAAAACAATTTACCAACACCGAACGTTTATCGAATCATTAAATTAAGTCTCCATGGTAAAAGCATAAGTGGCCCTTACTCTCAATCTACATGAATTATAGATTCCTCCAAAACGAGGTTATCCCTTAAATTCGATTCCAAAGCTCTTAATTACCAAATGAACTAAGGTTCACAGTTACAGTCATCAATTTATATTTTTCAAATACAAATTGATGAATCGTTCGGAAAATGAATGATCCTTCAACAGTACAACACTCTTGATGTTGCATTAATTCAGCGGCAACCTGCTGCTGTAATTAGTTTCGATGAGCGCAACCCAAAACTGATGATTAATCACAAAAAAAAAGGAGAAAAATCCGCCCCTAGAATTTCATCAACTCAATTGTCCCTTGAAGTTTTGTTGATCCCGTGGGATTTGTGAATTGCTAATTTCGCTTTTGTTTTGTTTGTAGTGGTCCTGTGGTGCTGTGGTGCCGTGGCGCCGTGTTGCTGAATAAAAAAAAGGTTTTCTCAGCACTTTTGTGGAAAAATAAAAGAAAAATATTCAAGAAGTTGTACAGCTCCTATGGTTCATTGATTATTCATTAAAAGGAAGAAATTGCAAAAGATAACTTGCGTTCTAATTAGAAAAACATAAAATATGGAAAGGCAGGCAGTCCTTTAGACAAAATGAAGGAAATGAAATCATTATCCTATGTCTGCATGGTTCGATAATTGTAGGTTACAAGTCAAACGATAGTGTTTACTTTGCGATGGTTAAGGTCAGGTGCACAGAAAAGGTGTAGACCTCGTTTGCTAACCAAATTTGAAAGAGGACAACACCTTCTTATAAGACTGAACCTAGACATCGTTGACATGTTGAAAGGCAAACCGGTAGGTATACAAGTAGCTTGGTTGAGAATCACAAATCACTCGGACATTGAAAATTTCTTCAATAAATCCTTAAAGAAGAAGCTGCAGCAGCGTCGGTTGTTGCAGAAAGAGAGAGAACGACGGAAACATGAAGAAGTGGTCGAAAAGGGTCTGACACCAAGTAATAAAAAGAAAAGGCAAGTTTCGACCTGAAGAGATCTTTACCAGGCCTAGAGAAGAGGAAACCAAGCGAAAATACTGTGAGAGATACGCAGATGGCATGAAAACATGAGAACCATACGTCAAGGTGACATCCTCCTCAAGTTTAGGTCGAAAACAAAGGACATGGAAGCCTTTGGCAAGTCCTTAAACGACATCATGGGGGAAAAAACAACGGTCCGAAGTCTTAAGCACAAGACAGTGCTTGGGATAAGGGATATGCATGACCTGACCATTGTGACGTAAGTCTAAAAGGCCTTAAAGACAATGGTCGATGATCCTACAGTGGATATCCAGGTCTCTGTTACCAACACAAATAGGAGTATCCTAAAAATGGCCAAAGTTCAGGTGAACGCTGGAGTAGGAAACGAGATGCTGAATATCCCGCAGATCAAAATAGGATTGATCCACTGCAGAATCCGTGGAAGGTTGATGGTCTCACGCTGCTATAAATGCCTCGGGAATGTACACAAGCAAGAACCCTGCAAGGGAACAGACTAAAAGGGCCTAAAAACAAGAACATAATATCCCGAGTAGAAGATATCACATTGTACCCAAGGCACGATAAAACTTATATGATTGCCATTTTCTCGGCTTGAAATACGCTAGAGTGGTTGGACAAACGTAAGGGGATGCTTATGCTAACATCCTTGGAGAAGACACCTCTACTCAGTTCCGATCCTATTTTAGAGCCATCTGTGTAGATATGCAGCTCGAGATAATTCTTCTAGGAACTAAATGTATAAACCCAACATTTGATTTTTTTTTATAAAACGACTAGTTTTCAGGGACTGAAAGTTTTAATAACATTCCAGCGAAGGATACCCTACCGTAAATTCCAAAGCACTTTATGAACATACATACCTGTACACAAGCATGCATAAGTTGGCGTAAAAAGAATAGAAGTACTCTCACATACTCTCATGTAATATTTCAACTGAATCCTTTTTTTTTTTGTGAAGAGAGCTCTTAAAGCTTTATTCAGTTTTTTTTTCCACTTCACCCTTTTTCGCCAAACACAACTGTGAAAATAAAATAAAGTTTTCAAGGATTTACCATGGCTTGTGGTTTTAGCTAAAATCGTGAGAAAGGATTTCCCGTTTTGCAAATAAAAATTTATAGAGCGTAAACACCAGGGTGTTGAACTGATTCACTAGCGTTCTTATTCACTTTAATTCTTAAGAAAGATACAAAGAGTGCGGATGAATTTACTTTTGTAAATGCGAAATGCTAATGATGATTAACATTTAACATTCTGTGAGGTTGTGTATACGTTGTTATTTGCAGCAAGGATTACTTAAAGCGGAAGTTGCCTAGGTGAAGGGACTCTAAATGATTTTTTTTTTTTGTTAAGAATGAGATGTAAAGATATATATTGAAAAAGAGAGATAGATTCTCTGTACTTTCGATAAATTAGATTTTTCATTAAACTGGTTGTGGCGGATGTGTAAGCATGCAAAAAGTGATAGAGGTTATCATTGTGAAGATAAAGTTATTTGAAATGAGTGTTAGAAGAAGAAATTGAGGTTTCATATTTGAGGGCCTGAATCCGAATAAGCATTCTCTTACAACGACTCACATATTCTAACATCAGACGGTGCGATACACTGGATGTACACAGCCATGATGCGACCTTTTCCCGATCACAGAAGCCCGATGTGGTGATGACAAGCCGTTCGTCAATGTCACCAACTTCAAAATCATAACAAAGATATACGAAAGGATATGCATTAGTGCCACTAAAGCAATGAGATAGTGAGCCGAAAAGCTCCTGAAGTCAATCGGAGAGCTGTATGATGGGACATCCCTATCTTTAATAAATATACCTACTTATGTCATAAATATTGTTACACGAACTTTTGCTCATAAAACTAAAACTAAAACAATTTTTTTAAACAGATTTTTCATAAAATATTTATATTTATTATTTAGAAATTCAAAATCCTAAAATTATTCAAAATGGCGGCCATTTACTTCCGCACAAGCCTTAAATCGCTTTGACCATCCATCAGTCACAGTATGCACGTCGTCCAAGGGAAAGTTGTCCACTGCACGAATAAGTGCGCCCTCGAGGGACTAAATATTTGGGTGCCGACTAGAGCACACCTTGCCCTTCGAGATAGATCACAATTTGTGATTCAAAGGATTGAGGTCTGGACTACCCGATGGCCAATCGTCGCTTGCAATGAACACAGAATATAGTTTTTAAGCCATTTTTGTTTTATGTTTGCCTTGTGAGCTGGAGAAGAATCTTGTTGGAAGATGAAAGGGCTGTTTAAAACAAGTGAAAGTGATTGGAAATGTTAAGCTGTTTTACTAAGCCTTCCAGGACATAGACTTTTGCCGATGACACGCAATTCGAAGTCATTTAATATGACTGATGGATCTAATAAGATGGTCACTGGCGTTAATTCAAGTATCTTCTTTCACCAGTTTAATCAGACTTCTGTACAACAGCAGAAACCTTGTTAAGGCAATTCCACAAGATGATCGAATCTTGCGAAGTGCTGGCATAAACAGTTTATCGCTCTGCTGTGTTCGCTGTCATACCAGGGAATGAAATAGCGGATGAGAAATAACGCAGTGGTTGCATCCCTCAAACATAAAACAGGGATGAGACTTACTATCTTAAAAGTAGCTCAAGTCCTGATCCTGAATCCTGTAACAAACCTATAGATTCTTTTTATCCTTATTTTGAAAACGCATTTCTGAAACTTGGCTTGGACTCGTAAAGCGGCCGAAACTTCTTGAAAATAAGTCACGCCTTTGACAGTGAGTTTCCGCAACAGACTTAAGTGTACTTGATCGTATTCAGCGATGGAAGCAAATTCATGACATTGGCTTGGAGCTTCCTTACCGGTATTTTCAATGCAAATGAAGTACACTATGTAGTTAGGTCCTTCCTGTCATTTATAGTAATCGTACTACATCTACCAACAGTCTTTCTAAATCGTTAAAAATTCTCTGTCTCAGATCAAATAGATTCCCAAATTCAAGTGTCCACACCTTTAAGCTAGCCAATCCTTTGAATCTAAAGTGTTGCTTCGAATGTTGAAAACAGACATCAATTTAATCAATAAGTAGAAAAAAATGTTCATTAATTGATTAAATGAAACATCAAAGTCAAAGTTTCATAAATTATTAAATTCCTTATTTTAACATCTATCCATTTATGTATTTCAATTTCCAGAAAGACTTACCCACCCTCCAGAGCGATGAAATGAGATCATAGCTGGAACTTAAAAGCATTAATGCCTTGAATGCATCAGTGTGCAACGATGGATGATTTTCCACAATCAGTTGCACCCGCTGCGTTTGTACAAGGATAATAAGAAGGACGAGCGCACAGAGATACCGATTCGATAGGGTTTCATCCGTAAAATAGCAAATGCATTATGGGAGCGAATTCCTCCTCTCGCACGGACGCCAGTTTGCTTTCTGATGATGATGGTAAGCTTCCTTTTTTAGTTCTCTCTCTTCTTTTTTTTATATTTACGATTTTAGATGTACGAGTATTATCCTTCAGGCATTCTTTGTATTCTCGCATTCGTCAGTTGCAAAAACATTTTTCTTTTTGCTTTTGTTTCATGATTGTGATGAATAAATTGCTATACTGCGTATGAATAAATTGCATTGCTTATCCTGAGGAATGTACGTGAATGTAATGGAAAAGGATCTGTTTTATTGCATGAGTTTTATGAGCTCTGAATCAATTTGAATTTGTATTATGGAGATTGGTGGAAAATATTTTTGTGGCTTTGGATCTTTTAGCAGTCAAATTCGTAGTCTTGCCTAGTAGGAACATTAATTTCAGGTCAAAAAGAAAAGGTTGCCACTCTGCAATGCATCATAGTCGTACTTTGTCACGCCAGATCAATATATTTACAACTAGTGGGGAAAGGAGATATACCTTGCTCGTGAAGCTCCCCTCTCCACCCTAATAAACAATGGTGTCTACTGCTGCGTTACAAAGCATCCTAAAGATTATTCTACATACACCCGTCCCTCGATTTACACGGCACTTGAATTACACGGTTTCACTTAAACACGGTTTTGAAATTTATTACACGGTTTCGCTTTAACACGGTTTTCTTCAAAATTATTGCCGAGTTTCACTCTAACACGGTCCTCAAATTTAAAAAAAAAATTATTTTGTGTTTTCTTTCCAATCCTGCATTTTTTTAAAAGTGCATATTTACGGACGCACTCATTACGCAAAATCGATTACTTTTCATTGAACGCATTCATTTAACAAACTTACGAAACCGTCAACGGCAAACGTCAAATTGAACTACAATCGGTCAAAGGAATCCTGTTTCTAACAAAATAAATAAAAATTGCACGTCTTTTAATATGTTATGAACATTCTAGACCGTCGGCTTCATTATTTGGCATTCAGTGGAACCAATCGACAGTTTTCCATACAATCCTTGTCTCATTTTACACGGTCATCCTCATTTTTTATATGCAAGCTCTATCTCGATTTGCACGGTTTTATGTGGAACGTATCTACCGTGTAAATCGAGGGACGGGTATATATTATTTACCGGTTTATCCTATAGTGCATGTAAGTATATTTAGCACGGCAGCTAATGGAGAGCCAAGGCCTAGCTTCTCACAACCATTCATGTTGTGCGTGTTATATTCTTCGCACGAATGGAAGGGACCTACAGTTTAGTGCCTCATACAGTTCCTAGATATAGTAAAAGTAATTAGGGAACTCCATGCAATTCGGGATGTTGACTGAGTGTTCAGCTTGCTTCGGGTTGAGTTCCTACCTTTTCCTTACTTATTCTCCAGCCATTTCTTTGCGCGACACGATAGTATGTCCAAGGACTCCACAGTGTCTTTCCTTATGCGTGTTCTAAAAACCCAAACATTTGTTGACTTGAATAAGCACAGCAAATCATATAAACGAAAGCTCAAAAGGAACCAAGGCGCAGCTTCTCACAATCATTCACGTTGTGCAAGTTATATTTTTCGCACGAATGGATGGGACCTACAGTTTTATTGCCGACTCTGAACGGCGAATTGAGAAGCTTTGTCATGCCTACGAAGAGGTGATGCCGCGAAAAAACGTTAGGTGGAATTGATGATCGAACCTGTGTCATCTTGCTTAGCAATCCAACGAACTAGTCTCCAAGCCATGGCGGTCAATTCGAATAAAAACTTGAAAAACATTTGACGAAGTCCAGGTAAAATGTTGTGTACTCATTGATTCCTATATTGCCTAGGCCTCCAGCGATTTGATAAGTTAAGAATAAGCTTAACAATAGACGGTGTACATTTCCTTTTTTTTGCACTGTCAGACACTTTCATGGGAATAACTCCAACCGAGGGTATCCCCAAAGCCGCTCTGAAGTGTTAAATTTTATTTGGAATAGAAACACCGAGTGCGTTTATGCATTCACCACTCGAGTTTTTGGTTCAAGATTAGAGCTCTGCATTTTACAATACTTCCGCCGGTTTTAACCTTAACTATGCAACTCGGTGAAATTGGAATCATTGCGTCGGTGTTCGAGAGACTTCATTTTTGGTTTAAGCTGGGCATCCACGAAGTTGAACCTAGAACCTCTAGCGTAATAAGTGATGAAGCAACCACTACACCATGGCCACAAAAATGGTGTCACACTTATATATTCACGTCAAAATCACTTAGCCTCAGGCTTCAGATTACTACCTTAGTTTATTCTAAAAGACTGATTTTGGTAACATCTTTTAACAACAAGTACCTGCACTATTTTAAATTAGGAAAAGTCAAACGACAACTGACAAGCAATGAACTAAATCAAAATGGTTGCCCTTGAAAATTAAAACTCAAATAAAACGTTCCAAGCAGACTCTTGTGCTGCATCTCAATGAAAAGTCTTACAAAACCCCCTGCGGCCACTTAAAACAAATCTTATTTCTCATCGTAATAAAAGATTATCCCTTTAAACAGTCAAAAATGGCCTCAAGTGACTGTCAGTGACAGCAATAGCATAAAAGCTTTTCTCCCCAAGACACCGTTTATTGATTTAAATGTCTTATCTTTTCTACAAAAGATTTAAATTCGATTTATCATTCCTTTGTCGTTGCAGTCAATTTTGATCACTTTCAAATACTTCGAGCAATTGGAAAAGGCAGCTTTGGCAAGGTAAGTACTTTACATTGTTAAATATTTTTTCAAAAAAAAAAGAAGATTAAATCACATAAAACACTATAAAAAAATATGTAAGTACATGTATATTAAATTACATCTTTTATCTGTGGCGTGCGTTCTCAGATAATCACATATATATTTTTTACCCTCCAGCCTCAGATCCTTAAGAGTTCATAATCTTCCAAGCAAAAAAAAAAAAAAAAATCCTAATTTCCACCTACGATGTGGATGGAAGGTATTATATACAATTTATATCAGATACATTATAATCACATTAACGGAACACGAACAAGATATTTCGTTTATCTATATAGACTCAAGCCCAAAAATGTCCTTTTTCACTTTGATGATGTGTGTTTTTTTTTTTTTGCAAGAGAACGATTTTTATCCTGAAGACGTAGAGTAAATCTTGTTTGAACAATTTGTTTTCAGATTTTATTTGAAAATTTCAACAGCTAGAGGCTACCGAAAGGTTATTTTCTGTGTTTTAATAAATATATATATACATGTGGTATCTCATTTGCTGTAACTATTGTCGACAGGATAATTATCTTTTTGGGTAATGGTTTCCATATAAATATCTTTAAAGTGCAGTGAACCATGTTCAAATGCGATAAGGTAAGGGACATTAAGGTAAAACATTAAGTTGTGCAAACAACCGTAATGAAAATTGTGTAGGTCATGGGAAAAAGATTGAGTTTACCCAGTTATATTGATTACTAAGGTGATGTAGTAAAGTGCCTATGTAGATATAGAAGATGGAGAATATATGTAAAATATAAGTTTCAGTACCTGCATCAGTTTCCACTTAGATTTAGGTTCAATTCAAATAAATTGGTAAAGTCCTTTATCTTTCGTTCTGTCACCCTCTCTGTAATTGTATCCTTTAACCATTAAAATGTGAATTTGTCACATGTGAAGATCCTGAAGCCACAATGGACCATATAATCAAAATTGTTTATTTGAAACCCAGTTTTCAAGGCCTCGAAAGTTGTAGGTGGCTTTTCCTTTCGTAACGCTTTTTTCCAGTAGGAGGTTGGAATCGTTTAAAGACGAAATTGAGCCCGTGGCCAGTAATTGTGTAGAATTTTCATCCACTAAACCTCCTTTCCATTTTCTGCCCTTTTTCCTCATGGCACCGTGGGTTTTGCAAGGGCTTAGGGGCTTTATTTCACCGCATTTATCTTGTAGCCTAGTCTGCCAGAATTGGTGTCCAATTGTGAGTGACTTGATTTAAGCCCAGAACCCTATGTTAAAGTAAGATGTTTCAGATAAGATGTAATTGTATTTTGTAGGCCTACAAATACCATAGTCATCAGAAATAGCAATGGTAAAAGCATCCAGTTGTGTGAAAAACAAAACTTTGGACTTACGTATGTAGCCTTAATAATAGCTATCAGTTTTTCTGGAATACCCCTTCCGTGCAAGGCCAACCAAATGAATCTCTCTCTATTCACACTGTCGAATTCCTTCTCTAAGTCGATAAAAACCGGATGAACCAAGTGTAAGAATGCATTTGCTGGTCACACTCACGCTTATAAGTTTAGCCAGTCGAGTCCGGGTGGAAACCGACCAATACCCGTTGGCTACCATTTGAAGGTAAAAACAGTTACAACACTGGGCATCGCCAAGTTGACTCCAATCAATGCCTACCCTGTTTCTACAGTACCGACCCATAGTTTTCTAAAAAACCTATGCAACTTTACGCGTACGCTGACAATATAGATATAATCGGTAGGATTCAACGATCTGGCATTAGTGTCCGACGAATCACACAGAACGTCACAGTTGACAGCTATAACCTCAAGATAGTAAGGGACTTTGTCAACCTTGGCTCCTCTATTGTAAAACAAAAAAACTCTTGCCAATCGCTGTTTCTTTGGCCTGAAACAATTGAGTAGTAAGGCCCAATACCGAACAACAAGGGAGGCTCTTTAAAAAATCTTAACCATCCCAGTTCTACTCTATCGAAGACGGGTGAAGATAATCCTTGGTCGGTCTTGTTTGCGTTGAAGGGCTTTGGAGGAGGAGATTTAATGACGAACTGTACGAGCTTTATAGCGACATCGTTCTATCAAAAACAAAAAAAAACTGCCCATTTGAGATGGATACATAAGGCATATAGAACGAATAGAAACCAACGTTCTGGCCTGAAACGTTTTCGATTCTAACCCGGAGGGACAACCCAGTAGAGAGAGAAAGAGAGAGAGAATGAAAGAAATACTGTAAATTAAAAGCAACAATACCAATAATTCCCCCCATTCATTCGAGACCACCCTCGGAGCAAAAAGAACGTAAAGAGGTTGACATCGCCTAAGATGGCGCGCACAAGTAGAAATGGATCTTAGCCAACTTGGAGTGTGTAACTGGAGGTGGTTACCTAAGGATCGGGTCTAGGTGAAGAACCTTGATGATTAAGACCCAGACTCATCCCGAATTGTTGCGCCACCTAAGTAAAAAAAATAATAATGAATGAATGACGGACACGATGGCAAAACTCTAGAGCGGTTCCTTGACCCCTTTTCAGTTCATCAATACCCGCAAAAATGGGTGATAAACTCGTAGAAAGCATGAGGGTACATCATATAATTCCAACCAGTTGCTTATTCCCATTTCACATATCTCCAACAATCCACCCACCAATGTACCTAAAAGCCTTCAAGAACGTGTCGCAAAATATGCAACACCTTGTATTCAGTATTTTATTTGGTAAAATGCCTGGAAGAAGTATTTAAAATAAAATTTCCTAAAATAGACTCAAGAATTTGCAAGAAGCTCTTTCGAAAGGAAGTACTCCTTAATTTTTATCCCGACCTTATTAGACACCATCCCCAGTTCTCAGAAGAAAAATAAAAATAAAAAATAAGAAGGGAATTTCTTTCAAGTCCGGATACTTAAACGCCTCGCAGAGCTGGAGTTTTCATAGAATTTCCGTTCGTCCTTAGTTCTGAATATACGGGAAAGGCTCTAGAAATCTATATACATGCATAAATATCATTTTCAACATCATCCCGATAATGAATGGTGTGAATACCTCATGCCACACCTGCTATTTTTTTTGAAGAGATTTCCCTTTCAATAAATTGAGCCTTTTCCGAGAAGAAACATGGATATACCATGCAAATTGTGGAAAAATATTACCCTCACCGAAGGATACTGAGTGTAATAACATAATCCTTTCTCTGTACATTTATCAATTTTATATCATTCATTTCTGACTCCGACTCTGAATGTAAGTGGATGACTTTATCTGGTTCTGTATCAATGTATATACATATACTTTGTGAAATGAATAAAAATATCATGACGCAGTAAAAGGATACCTTTCATTTTTTTTTTTGTTTTTTTTTTCCTTAATAGGTGTGCATCGTTCAGAAACGTGATACCGGGATTTTATTTGCAATGAAATATGTTAGCCGGGGCGCTTGTGAGAGTCGTGGTGCGTTGGGTGGTGTCATCAAAGAAGTTGAACTTCTCGCATCCTTGGAGCATCCCTTCTTAGTCAATTTATGGTTTTCCTTTCAAGGTAAGTTGATATAGACGGAAGGCACGTCTTTTTAACTGGACCGTTGACAGCAGTAAGGACATGCTGGATTTTTCATTACTTTTGAGTCGAATTTCGAAAATTTTTTTTTGTGTACCTTGCCTTCCTTCAGTTTTCATCTTTCCTTTTTTCTCATTACAGATGAAGAGGACTTATTTATGGTGTGCGATCTGCTCACCGGAGGAGATCTTAGATACCATCTACAGCAAAGGGTATGTTGTGGGATATTTTAATAAAGGTTAACTCTGAGGATGACTTTTTTTGTTTGAATTTTTGGAATTTTCTATGAAGAAGTTGGTATGAGGTAAATTTCTATGAATTGTAACACAATATGCACAAAGAAATGTGCAAAGCGTTGTGTTGGTTAAGGACATCACCTTACTTGCAAATATTGCTGAAACTTTATTCTTCTTCGTCTCAGTGGTGGCATAGGGAAAACGTCATCCTATTGTCCCGCAAGTTTAAACTAAAAGCAAAATAGCGTGTCGTTATTGGTTGCAACTATTCAATTATTGATTGAGTTGTCAAACGCTTGAAATTTATGGTTAAAAGAAGGAAAACGGTCTTGTATGAGCTCCCTTAAAATACATTTGAAGCTGCAAAAGCATCGACCAATAATGTTAGCTCCAGTGTTCTGGAAATCATGGTTGTAAGGTTCAAAGTTAAAATTTACAAACAGGTGATTTTGATACATTCTTAGGAATTTAATCATAGGGTGAAGGTATTTAGCCAACACTATGGCAAAAGTAAAAGATCTCCTCCCGAATCCGTACATCATAGATAGCATTCGGATCAAAATTCAGCATTTTTAACCAATTTAAGATGCTTAATAGAAATTGTTTCTAAAACATTGAGGCAGCTTTACCAAAAATGGTGCGTAGTGGTCGGTTCTACTAACGTGAGGTTTCCGTGAAAAATACGCTTTGACTGTAATCTACCCCCACATCACTGGATCCCTCCGAAGTCACCGCACCGAAATCGGATCAAACTCAACCGTTTTGGTATAGCTCATAGTTTTGGAATGACACTCAGTATTCTTAACTTAAAACTTTTCTACGCCACATGTCCTTATGCGGATGACAAATGGCATAATGTTAACGAATTTGACGTCAGAAAAGCTAAAAGTACGGCTACCCTTTTTAGCCGGCTTTCGATTACGTAAATGAGGTGCAGCATGTGTACTCCTTGTAGACACAATTAATTTTAATATCAATCGTACTTAACTTAGAGCCTTAAGCTTGGCACACATAAACGATTTTGCAGTCGGCCGTCTTTACTTAGCCGATAATATTTGTAATTTGTATCTCATTACAGATTTTAGTATCGGCCGATTTTTTAATGGCTCATGCGCATACGTACATATAACATCATTGTCGATAATGTCATGCACGCCTTGCATTAACCTTGAGTAGTTTACATTACAAATTGAAGACTGTTTAAAGCTCTTGTAGATTATATTAATCTTAGTTTAAATTTATTTATTTTTTATTTTGTTTATTGACAGGTGGAATTTTCTGAAGAAAGTGTTGCCTTATTAGTATGTGAACTAGGTTCAGCATTAGAGTACTTGCAAAAGCAAAGAGTAGTACATAGGTGAGTCTATTAACTTCATCAACAATAATGCCTTTTCAACATAACTTTCAATTTAATTTCTTATTTATTTTTACAGGGATATTAAACCAGACAATATTCTTTTGGATGATGCTGGTAAGTTTGAAAAGTTTTGCAAACAAAAAAGTCTTTAAAACGGGGGTTCAGTCTGCCTTTTTTTCGTGGGATTCGTACACCCTCTTATTCTTTCAATCGACGGATTTTTGTTTTCCGGACTACATCCCACATCTTTATGCAACTCGTAGAGTTTAAAGTTGCATCTTTTCCTCCAAACGCTCTTCTCGCCTCCAAAATCTGCTCCCCTGTCTTATTTATCATCCAGCAATCAGCTCCATTGTAGAGCTTGGCTTTGGACCTTCGAATTAGGAGCTTGAACCCTAGCTGTTTGGGCGAACCAAAGTAGCAACGGTTGCCTAAAGTTATACTTGATTTTCTCCGAAATCCGATGCTTGTTCGTTATACTCCTGAGGTTCTGTTTCCAGGCTACACGATGCATTGCGAATTCTTGAGCGTTGCTCATCATAACCGAATCAGTTTTTTTTGGAATTCCGAATTGCTATAAGTGCTATGTAGTTCGGTGCAATGAATTCTGTCGTATGAGGCATTAAAGTCAATAAAGAGAATATCAGTATCGACTTGGAACTCGTTGGTCTTTTCCAGGATTTATTGCAGTGTGCAGATTTGGTCCATCGTCAATTTGACGGGCCGGAAAACACACTGGTAGGTGTGTGTAGTGCTAAACGGCTTCAAACACTCAGAAGGTACACTGAATAGAATCTTGTAGACTTCATTGAACAGACATAGGATCACCTTTTCTGAAAATGGGCAGATAGAGCTGATATTCCAGTTGTTAAGCATGTTCTGAAGCATATCCGGATCTGAAGGCTATGGCCAGGTATTTGGCATTGTTGTAAAAGCTTCTTCTGGGAGATTGCGGAGGCTGTTTTTCACCTCCCTCAAAACAAGTCATGACTCTGTAAACACTTTCAACATTGTTCAAGCACTACCAGAACATCCTACAGTGTTCCATTTTAATATTTTTTCAGTCACAACAAGTGCGCTCCTGCTTTTTAAATACACCTTTCGGGCACACTTCAAAATTTATAAAATCGTTCCTAAACGATTTAACAAGTTCCCCCAATAACCTCCGACACGCTTCAAATTTCCAATCTCAAACTTTATCCACTCAGTTTTATTCGTTAATTTTCCACTTCACCATTTCCTTAGACTTTCTGAAAAAGGTAAAAGGACGTAATCCTAAATGATTCAAAGCATTAAAATATGAAGTACTTTTTGGATTAAAATAGATTTTCCTGTTATTGAGTGTGTTGCTTATGTTTTTATCTATTGTTTTGTTTACTCGTACACAAATAATCTTTAAAAGGTTTGCTTGTTTCGCCTACCGCAACGGGATTAACTTCTTTGGCAGCAACCTGCCCACATTTTCGTGCAAAAAAAAGAAAAAAAAATGTATGAAAACATGAACGCCTACACATACTTGACCATGATTAGGAAGAGCATGATACTTGACCGTAATGTGCGTGAATTATTGTCCATAAACTCGCAAAGTGTTTTAACTTACTCGACATTAAGCTCACCATTCACTGTCCCATTCAATTTGTGCGATTAAGCGTGCTGAGAAGTCCGCTTTAACAGCCCATTTCGGTTACTGGCACATACTTTGTCTAATTAAAGTCAGGTAAAGCCGATCGTTAACACGCCGCTATCATCGTTCCATTAAATCTTCTTTTTTTTTTCTGTGTATCTTCCAACAACAAACACAAGCGCCCAACTCTAACTAACCAGAACCACGGTGTATTATCTTGCAGGTCACGCACATTTGACTGATTTTAACATAGCGACAAGACTGCAAAAGGATGGCCTAGCATGCAGTATGTCAGGGACCAAACCCTACATGGCACCGGAAGTTTTCATGTGCGCGTTAGATGAAATTGGTAAGTGTAGTGTGAGATGTAAGTCAGCGAATGTGGCGATTGTAATTAAAAGTTTAAAACCTCATTCTAGCTGGTTACAGTTTTCCGGTTGATTGGTGGTCGCTGGGGGTGGTGGCTTACGAAATGAGAGCCGGCTCCAGACCGTTTATTGTTCACTCGAATACACCACTAACGGAAGTGAAGAACATCCTTAACAGCCCCGTACACTATCCAAGATATTGGAGTGGCAGTTTGATCGATCTGCTTAGCAAGGTAAGAGTTAATAAAACTTATTTTTGCATAATATTACCCGCGTAATAAACTGGCGTTGCAATAACGTCGTTATATAGGCAAGAAAACTTATAAAGAAACCCTTCTTTCAAAGGAGAGCTGATATGAATTTTAATAAGCTCCGTCAGTAACATGTATACAAAGTTTCAGCCAGCAGCGTCTGAACAAGGAACAACTTTGTGATTGGAGGTACAATCCCTGCAATTCTAATTAGCGCTCGTAACATATGCACTGATGGCTTCCAAAACTAAAACTTTTTTTTTTTAAAAACAATCATGGAAGTTTTCTTGTCGCAAACATGAGACAAAATTCTTTTGAAGTTGAATTTAAATTTATTTTTGCTGTTATCTTTAACCTAAAGAGCTTAACTTTGTAGACCGTAATCTGTTTGTTTTGTTATTCCGCTTTCCTTTGAACTTGTTTCCATTTTTCTAATTAGAAAAACATGCATTTGTTTAAAATGATTGCGTTGTTGCAGCTAAGGACTTAAAATTATTGAACTTTTTCAGCAAAAAAGTTTTTCATCTACCAATTAGGTGTGTAAATTTTTGAAAGTCACTCCTAGAGCCCCAAACTATGGATTGAAGTATTAGTCTTGATATCTGTGTTAGGTTATATTACGTGTATTCAAGAGGATTATTTACAGCCCTTGACACTTCCTTATGTATTCCCTTATGTGTTTTAGATGAGTTGCTTCACTCCAGAGAGAATGTCAGGAAGTTGAAGTTGAATAACTTCTCTGTGTGAATGACAGCAATCTGTTCCATTGGGACAACTTCGCCAAGGTTTCTCTTTTAGAGTTGAGAGAGGGCTGGGATAAGGTTAGGATGTCCAGAGAGGACTCTTCATTCCGAAGATAGAGTATACAGCTTAAATCTGTTGCGAAATTCATGCAGTGTTGACGTTTGTTCAGGCGACAGTGACCGCTAAAAATTCCAAATAGGACTCTAAGGCTGTTTCTATCAAGATTCACAATGAAACTTGTTTTTTTTTATTGAGATTCAGCTCCATTTAGCTCGATTCCTCCTCAACTGTTCTGTGCCACGTTTACTTAGGGCGAACCACTATTCCGTAGAGGAGCTGCATCTATATATCGTCAGCGTAGTCTGGATACCATAGCTACAAAGTCCTCTGCCGTTCTACAGTTGTGAAGAATGTGATACTTATACCCATGCAATGAGTTTTTCTGGAATACCACTCTTTCGCAAGGCCAACCAAATTATATCTCGATTAACGCCGTCGAATGCCTTCTCAATGTCCAAAAAAGTAGACAAAGTACTCGACGCACTGCTGTCTAATCTGCTGCTGGCATTTGAGTAAGGAAACCACATATGAGCTTGTCGAATTATCTAAATCCTTTGGAGCAGCAGTGCACCTTCCCTTTCGTCATCTAGTACAAAGATACCAAAACCAGACTTCCCCACGTCATTTCTTAAAATCGACCATTTTCAGGTTCAAGATCTGGCGAAGTGTAAATATTTGGACGGTGTGGTACACTTTCCTGATCAAAAGTCGCACTTGTATGGTCTAACCAGATTATTGATAAGAGACTTTGAACGTTCACTCACTACAGCAGATAAGATCTTGTAAGCGGGATAGTCTTCTTCTTTTAGTATGAGAATCTTTACCAAGTCATCTCTCGCTGCTTTAAACAGCTAAGCAGCTAGACCATCAGCTCCAACAGACTTAAACTTAGATGTTGACTTTGTCAATTCATCCAAATGCTTATTATTATCGTCCAGATTAAATGGAAGAAGGAGTGGGTTCACCACATCCTAAAAACCAACTACGATTCTATCTACTACAAGGTTTCCTATCCTAAATATTTATTTTCAAACTTAACCGCACTGAAATTAATTTTAATATTTTCTATGTATCTTCTAGCTTCTATGTGTTCATCCAGGTGGCCGCATCAGTTCTCAACAAGAACTACAACAAACTCCAATGCTAAGACAAGTCGACTTTAAGAAAATTCTAGAAAAAAAAGCAAAACCGCCCTTTAAACCACCCGAAGATCATCTAAATTGTGATCCCTGTCTGGAACTAGAAGAGATGATTGTCGAAACCAGACCACTGCACAAAAAAAAGAAACGTCTAGCAAAACAGCGATCAGCACAAAGAGATAGTGATCCAGAAACGACATTAGTTAAAGAATTTATCGTATACAATCGCTATAAAGAACTCAAACGAAAAGCAATGGAAAAAAAGGAAAACGAATGGCAAAAGGAACTCGAATTGGCAATGGCCAATTCCATAGTCAACAGTTTGGCACCAATCAAAGAACGTCACAATGAAGTACCAAGCTGTTCCAAGGAGCACGAAACTATAGATTACATCGATCGAACACCATCGCCAAAAACATCAAATCCATAAAAATTTTATTAGAAATTCATTTTGTACTTAGATTTGTAAAAAAAAAAAAAAAACAAAAACAAAAAAAGGACCACGAAGTTAAAAAAAATAACAAAATAAATAAATTTTTTTTTTTGTTGATTCAATTGTAAATTGAAACTAGACCATTGTAAAACTTTTCAAATGAAGACATACCAAAGTTAACATGAATTTTTAAATTAAGATTTTACATTGATAAGAAAATTTAGAAGGAATTATTTAAAAAAACAAAACATATTTAATGATTCGGTTTCGGAAAAATGTATTTATTACGTGGTTGTTTGATAAGTCTTTGACTTTTAAATGGACAATTTTTTTAAATCAAAATCAGTCTTCTTTGGAGCTTAAAACACTTTGCCAAACGGATTTCCAACTTCCTTAAGTTTTCGAAAAAAAAATTGATTTTTGAAACTCTGCAAAATAGATAGGTTAGGTACTTATTTGTTTAAGTGATGACCTTTCCCATTCGATGCAAAACTTTCCAAACCGGACGAATGAGAGAGCAATTTTCAATGCTGTTCGACATGGCAATTACAGTCGAGTGAACTGGTGCATTCTCATGATGAAAGAGAACTTTTTTCATTGTTTCGTTGGGTCCGTTTTTTATCAATTCAAAAGGTATTTCCCTTTTTCATGAACTTCAAGCGAATCTTTAAAAAAAAAAAACGGTGGCCATGACCACAAGTTTTGGACTCCTTCGAAGGTGAAATCCCCTGTTTCAACTACTCTTTCTTTTCTGAAATGTATTGACGAATCTATGTTTCATCAACGCTTACATAACGTCTATTTCTGCAATCATTTAGATTTCCTAAAGCAGCATTTTAGATCGACCGTACTGGCGGTGTTCAGATCATTTAGATCGTTAAAGAAGTATTCGCCTAAGGAGGTTTTCCTGATGTTTGCAAGGATGAAGCACGCACAAAGAAAGTGCCTTTTCTTAATCTCTGAAGTTCCTACGAAAATCGTTGCATACAATTCCAAAACTAGGATGCAGTGATCTGTTAGGACTTTGGTTAGTTTCGAAAGCTGGGCCCCTACTCTGTATTGCGATTCTAAAGTTCGGATCGTTCGAAAGCGGAAATTTTGTATGGATTTTATGAATTGCGTTTCAAATTGCCCACACAAAATGTCCACTTTCGAACGATCCGAACTTTAGAATCGCAATACAGAGTAGGGGCCCTGGTCCCTTTTCAGTCAAATTAATGCTTTCCAACTTTTAGGCAAGGGCGGGCCAGATTAGCCTATTATTGTTGCAACAGCCAAGATTTTGCGATCCATGATTTGCTTTAACAAACGACATAAAGGCTTTTTGGCATGGTTATGCTTCCCCACAGTTCCATGGAACGTCCCTGCTGCTGACCAGGGACTCAACAGTGTGATCTGGTTAGCGATCTTGCGGCAGTCTTTCACTGCCCTAGATGGTTTTGTAGGAATCTGATCGCAGTTTCGCTGACGATATTATTCACAATATCTGTGCGTAAAACTGGGCTAATCTTCAGCCTAGTAGCGGCTCGTGACTTCGCCTTGAAAGACACTACAGTGATAAGTGAGACTGAAGGAGTAGTGAATGTCAATGTCTTCTGATAAGATTTCGGCACCGACTCCTTCAGCTGTTTTAGAGCCGTCCGTAAAGATAGACTCATTCGCGCTGCAATCAGACACTTCTGTTCAGTAGTATGTGCTTAGCGTATCAGTTTGGTCTACTGTGGCAATTTGAATGCCATCTCTCATCAAAATCACTGACTTATCGAACAGCCCTCGTACGTATTAAATTTAAATTAAATTCAAAGATCTTTTTAAGTAATTTTCGCACAAAAGAACTCCATCTAAGTTTTCTTTTTAATATTACTTATTATAATTAAAAAAACAAACATAGATGTATAAATAAAGAAATATGTGTATGTACGTACATTTAACGCATAATGTATCATAATAGTCCTGTTCTTTAATGTAATAACGAATATCCTTTGTAAATTATCATTGTTGAACGCATCCATGTTTTAAATGTGAAAACCAAACGAAAATTTTATTTAAAAAGAAATAAGATATTTCGTAGATGACTAGGAATCCAATTTATAAAATTAAGAATAAATTAATTAGAAATGAATGGAATTTATTTATTGAAAAAAAGAAATTATCTGCACATATATATTTTCATATTATCCGTATAATGTCACGTGTTTTTAAATGCTATACCATTTTTTAGGACTAAATGAAGCAAAATGTATTCTTCCTCTCAAATTAGAAATATAAATAAATTAAAACGATTTTTTTTTTTTTAAACAGACGATTTTTATTTTATATCAATAAAGAGTACAACTGCAAATCTCAGAAAACACCGAGTACCTTGACTGACGGCAAATTGAGCTGGAGAGTGAACATCCTAGAAAAAACAAAGAAAGCGCGTTCAATGCATGTAACAGAATCTTTGGAAAATAGGGGCCAAGATCTACCAAAATCCACAGGATGTATACGACCATCATCCAGCCAATAGGTAAGAACCCATGAGTGTCTACAGTCACAAAATTCAGCGATTAGCATGCATCAGTACAATCAGCGCCATAAAAACGACCCTTGAAATGATACTTTTACTCTTACCACTCGAACTATACAGCACAAGAAATGACATCAAAGAGCGCCCTACGAATACAAGCATCTGACTTTTTGAAAATAATTCAAATAGGTGACTCTAGAACTTCTAGATTGACGAAGCTGGAACACCATACCTTGAGTTCGACATCAACTTCCAAATTCTCTTTCCATCAACAGAAAGTCTGAACAAAGAGTGATTTAACCTGACAATGCATCCATTTTCACCAACAGCTTAGTATGCCAAGCAGAAGTTCTAGCTATAACCGAGGTCCCAGGAGAACTATCTCCTCAGTAATAACTCGGAGAAGAAACAATTGATATATACATCGATAGTCATCTCGCCATCGAAGCTACCTCATACACAATACAACTAAAATCAAAACTAACAAAATGTCGCAAATAGCATAAAATCCTAGTTCAAAGCATAAAGACTCACTCTGTTGGGAACCGGGGCATAGAGGCATCGATGGCAATGAAAAAACCGATGATCTGGCAAGAATGGGATCAAAACTGATCCAAACAGTGGCCAATCACTCAGCTGAGAGGTTCTAAAACAAGACATGCCGCATATCAACGATGGGGCCACACCACAGTAAAAGATCGGAGGGAAAGATTCACAATTTTTTGACATTCATAAGTATCTTCCAATGAAACAAAATGATTTATTTTGAAAAAAAAACCTAGCAATTGCATTTTATTGTTTCATTTAAAAAATCGACTCTAACTTTATTTTTTTGCGGTTTTAGTACAAAAGTTTTACAATATGTATATAATTTAGTGTTTTTTTATTTATCCTTTTGTATAATGAATTTCTTAGTTTTGATTTCTTCTTGTTCACGTTAACGTACTCAATTGGTTGTTCAAAATGTATTTCTTCAACTTCTATATCTTCTAAATATTTTGATGTTTATTCTTTTGAATTCGTTTAGTAGTTTTGTTTAACCTTTTCTATTTAAAATTTACTTTATTTTGACTGGATTAAGAAATAAAAATCCTTTAACAGTTTTGCACATTGAACTCACAATACTACCATTTGTTTTAAAGCTTCTTTGTAAAATATATTTATTATCGTTTATATTTCACTATTAGATTCTTTTTATTTTTATATATGAATATACGTGTGTATAAAATTTGCGACGGAAAATTTAAAAGAAAAGGAATAAAAAAAATAAAATACATTTGTTATACTCGCGTTGGTTAAATTATTACTTTATTCTTGTTTCGTGTTCTCGGTAAAAAAAAAAATAATAATAAAACAAATGATAAAAAAAAATATAGCGAACAACTTCTTTTGTTATTGGTGTCACCTTACATTGAACTATGGTTATTGCTTTTATGTTTACAAAAAGTTTCATTGATACTTTTTACAAGGCTTTTCTTCTTTTTTATCGTTGTCTGAGCCGAAGGAGTATAGAAATTTAACTTCGGAGTAGTTAAATGTTTGTTACAGCGTATCCAGGCAAAAGAGAAACATCGACAGAGACGGCTTTTGTTTTTCTTTTTTCTTCTTTTTTTTTTTTGTGTTAATGAACTTCATAAGTGTGTAAATATCTTTATTTCTTTGCATATATTTCTCAAAAATGTAAATAAACTGAATTAATGAAACCATATCATTGGGGGGGACATTTAGGATGCTATCAAGGAAAAATTAAATAATAAAGCAAGATGATCGATGGGGCTACATGCTACCCAATATTGAATGAGAATATAATTGAAAAAAATAATCATCAATTGATTAAAAAAAAAAAAAAAAGAAAGTAAACAAAAACATAAGAGAAGAGAAGAGACAATTAAAAAAAAATAATAATTCATATGACTTCATGTAAAATGCTCGTTAGTATTTGAGGACACTAAGCAATTTTTCTTCTCGTTGCAAACACGAATCCAAATGTCCCAACCAAAAGTACAGCCGTTCTAGAACAGCACGTAACTCATACTATACAGTTGTAGTATCGACTGATTCAATTCGTTGTGGTGATTGTTGTGGCGATTGTTGTTCCAGTTGCTGATCGTCATTTTTAGACGATTCGGCTGGATTGTCAAATTTAATCAATTCCGTTGTGAGGACACACGTTTCGTTCTGTTCGCCAGCAGTTATTGCCAGTTCGGAGAGTGACTTAAGCACACTATTGACATCGTCGTCATCTTCAGTAGCGACATTGCGTTTGGCAAAGTGCAAATAACATTTGCCAAATTGTCCTACAATTTTAGGCATTAACTTGTTTAGAAAAATATAATGAGAAGTGATATGACTTTAAAACAAACCTTTCCATGTGATATAGATTGGATTGAGCTCTCGTTTTCTCAACTCCGTCTTTAGATCCTTCACACGAATGAAATTTGGGATGTTCGTTACTTTAACACAGAAACGTCCCTTGCGTGAAACAGCCGGTTTACGTTGTCGTTGACGTTGACGTGGTTTTTGCTGCTGATCTGTTTTCTTCTGTTGTTGTTGATCATCTTTGTCCTCAGCAGCACTGGCTTCGCTCTTCGACTGAAATTGATAACAAAGGATGGTACGAGTTTTATCAAAACTGATTTAGTACATAGGAAAAGATAATAGGATCTAAAGACCCACATGAAAAACAACGATATGGTTAAATACTGCCGCCGCAGATCCGTTCTTCATCGCTAAGAATTTTGCAGGCACAATCAATAAACGAACCGTTCCTATGAAATGTCCTGACCAACGTTGACGAGCAAATCAAACGGTGGAAAGAATATTTTACGAATGTTTTCAACTTGCACTTAAAAAAAGCGTGTCCACAATTCCATGAAATGAAGATCGTTGAAGTCATCAAGTCGGAAAATCAGCATGTGTTGACTATATCGCAGCCAAAGTCCTTGAAGTTGATATTAACGTATTTCACTCAGTACGACGGAATTTCGTTATAATCCAGGATCAAATGAGCCCTTAAGAAACTCCTTAACCAACTAGTAAAGAAGAAATGTTACTTGCGTAGTATGGTTCCTGACGACGCTGCATGTTACAAGCAACCAGAATATAAAAAAAAATCGCTAGGTACATCTGCACAACCAAACAAAGTCTGGCGTTCCACCATCTATAGCGTCAAAACTAAAATCAACATCTTCAATATCTTCTCTTGAAAAACCTAGTTCGTCACAGTAGCCATACAAAACAAGCTTGTCAATCCGTGACGTCGGAAGATTCTAACTTTTAATTTCTACATACAGTAGAATCCGAATATACCGACGACGGTATGTCGTTATAAAGGGATTCCACTGTAGTTACGAACAAATTCCTTACCTTAGTCGATCGTGCCCTTCTGCCACCCATTGGCCTCTTTCGTCGTGGGCGCTCGTTGGCAGTTTCCTAAGAAAAATAAATTTAAAATTGTGAGAATTTGTTCTATTCTTAAAATCTTACACTTCTGCGAACCCTTGGTCTGAATGGACGGCGTCTGCGATGGTATTGTTTATTTGCGCTGCTCTCAACATCAGTGTTCTCCTCCTTGAGTGTTATAATTTTACCAGCCCTACAAACAAACAAAAGGAATAAACCACCCCGTGAGTCGCTTAGTTTTTTTTATATTCTTTATGATGCACATACTTTTCCTCATTCTCCTTGAGAACCTGCAGTACTGGGATTATCTTAAGACGACGCTCAGATAAAATTTCCCAGAAGAGTCCAGTTGGACGAGGTAGACGTTTTGCAATTCGAATGACTTCTGTTGGTGTAACAATTAAATCAACTGGAGTATCGTATTTTTGGAAAAGATTTGTTGGTAGATTATCTACAACCTAATTAAAAGGAGGGGATGGAAATTGAATTGAGGGGAAACGAAATTAATGTGTTTGCTTGAAATGAAACTTTGAAAAAAGCACAACAAAAAATAAATTTTTCTAAATTATGATTGTGGTTTTACATGCACGCTAATAGTGTTTTGCGTACATACCTGTACGTCATGCACAAAGGTTGCGATGACGGTGTCTGGTGTTATTGACCCAATTTCAATGAGTAAGCCAATGTCTAGATCAGCGAATCCGTTGCCTCGGCCAATACGATATCCATCTCGGGATACCAGAACCGATCCGATCACAACTAAGTCCAACTTTACCTTGTTCTCCAGTACTATAAACCAAATGGAAATCTCATCAACAATTTCAATGTATTGAAGGGAGCGTACTTACAAATTTCAGTTCTGGATTTCTGCACGTCTTGAACGTGAATCACGCCCTTTCTTTCTTCTTCAGTGGCATCGGCGGGACACTCCACTTTGAGATAAAGTGCGTTTGAGTCTCGGGTACCAGGTAGATAAAGTTCTTTGCCAGCAGCCAGCACTTGCAATTTAACCGAATCCAATGCCCGATCAATGTTTACTTTTATGCTCTCTGCAATTTATTCAGTATTCAAAGCAATTGTTCAAAATGGTTTCTATTAATCACTATATACTCACTGGCTTTCTTGAATTCAGGGGTTTCGGCGAGCAAAGTAGCAGCTTTAGAGCTATCGATAAAATCGGGAATACGATTGAAGATGCTATTAAAGCCAACTCCGCACGCATTCTCTTGGATTTTTCGCCATGTCTGGACACGCAAAGACCGCTTTGTTACCTCAACGACTGGTGCTAAAAAAAAAAAGACGAGAAATAGATTATGAATCGTGAAAAATTAAATCACTAGCTAGATACTGATGGAAAAGTTACAATTTCTTCTGGTGTCAACATAAAAATCTATTCAAAGTTCAACGAGCGATTAGATTCATTCCAATACAATCTAGATTCGAATCTGTTTACTAAGCACTGTCAGCGTAAGTCCTACAGTGAAACTGATAGTTAATTTTTTACAGATTCAAAGTTTGCCTCCGGTTCAAATGCAGTGATTATGCTTATGAAGTTGTGATTACCTTTGGATCAGGTTGTAATCCAAATTAAGGCACATTTTATTGTTTTTCAGCCAAGTTACTGAGCACGTTACTGATAAACTTTTTTTTTTTATCTTAATATTATTTGTTGGACATCTTATTTAAGATCCCCAAAGATGTATATAAACAAAGGTTATTGTGAAAGGAGTTACTATAAACGGCAGCTCGCAAAATGGTGCCATGGTATTAGACTTTGGAATAATCTATTGCACACAGCAATCAAATCGAACCCCCACGACCACGTCCTTATCAATGCAAGGCGTGTGTGAACTTTCTGACGGGCAAATGTCAACTTAGACTCAAACAATTTCTTGGCCACTGCGAACAACAAAATGCTAGCCCGGAGGTGAAGAATATGCAAAATGAAAAACAATGAGCGAAGCAGCATACAGAACAAAACAAAAGCGACAAGATAATGTGCATACAGAGTCAGAAGGAAGGAAAAGAAACACTGAGTAAATAGATGAAGGTGTACGCTGTTTATTGAAAACAATTAAATGAAGTGAAGTTAGCCTTATACCTGAATTGAATTCTCTTCGAGAGAATGTCACTGTTGAGACAGAAGTAGTCATTTTCTCTAGTAGAAAATACAACTGTACGTCGTAACTATAAAAAATCCAGAATATACATTTTATCCAAATTCTTTCAAACATGCAGTGGATGTCAACAAGATGTTTTGTCAAGTCGGATGGTTCAGAAAATCAAACGAAGAAAGAACACCTATTTGTGCCAAGACAAAACGTCGCTGTCGACAGTAACAACTTTAAGTTAACCAGTTCGTTTACCTCAGAGTGAACGTTTAACTCCCTTGAAGAGATCCGATTAAGACTGTCATCAGAAACCATTCTTCGGTTCAGTACAATTGTATTCTCAATTATAATCTCGAACAAAGAAATTATTGGTCACTAAAACAATAATTCTACAAGTTATACTAATAGCGTTGAGTTCTAAGCAAAATTGGTATTGTCTGACTGAACAAGTGCAACGAATGGAGAAGATGCAACGTCCTGCAAGTGTCTTTGGGTGAAAAAACTGTATCGAATCGTAGTGATGGAAACGCCAATAAAGTAACATGAACATGAATTCGGCTTCAAATTATTGTATAAATGGAAAATTGTTTACCCAAGCATTTAGCACTACCTTTAGCAGCATCTGTGGTTTGCCAGTTCCAATAAACGTCCATTCGTTTCCTAAATATAAATTCCACTCATTTTCAGTTTGGCTTCATTCACATATAGCTTTAGAAACAGACAGTAGCACAGGGTTTTTGACGTGTTTATCTATACTCCGTAGATGATTGCATTAATGTAAGAGCTGAACTCACTGCCTTGGTACTTCGCCGTGGAAACATTAAAGAATATCGTGAGCCTATACCATATATCCCGATGCCGGTGGACGATGCTTGCTTATGAGAACTTAACGTTTATCTTCTTTTTTTCATTAGCACGCGCTCAAGAATATGGTTGAATAATTCAAAATTAACCTTATCTGGATGCCAGACCATAGGAACATTGCAACTGTTTAGTTGATGAACGTGACAGGCACAACTCGATTAGTTTTTTTTTTTCGGAAAAGCGAATCTTAGTACCTATGCCTCTCGATTCTGTTATCGCTGCCACTCCACTAACTCTAATCAATAAGTTCTGCGTTAAGATGTAAAAAAAAAATTCCATTTCGAGACAAACAGAAGGCAACACCATCTTATCTCTGTCTAGTAGACCTACGTGGGATGATTAACTTCCAAATTGTTTGAACAATATTTTCCTCTTTGCAGCTTGCGACCGATTGAATAGTGAATAGTTTGCATGCATTAAAAACATTCCTAATCAAATAAAAGCATGTATCCACCAATGATAAAACTAAAAGTGATAAGTTCACTTTACATACTAACAAACTTTACGACTTTTCCTTAGATAATAGCCGCCTTGCAAATCAAAATGGAACAACTCAACAGTGAGATATTTCAAGTTTTGTGCATTCTTCATTTCCACTGTCATTTCGATTACAATCGGACAAAATAAAAACTAAAATACAAAAGCTCTATGATAAATCATCAATTTACAAAAAACAAAAAGTGAAAAAAAAAAAATCCAAGTGACCTCGACCGGCATTTTTTCTCAAAGCCGATGACTGGCAGTGCTTGCAAGCAACCACAAGTATACAATTTTTGAAATAATGACGTCATTCTGACCATAGAGAATGATCACACATAGCAAATACAGCCAAACATACACTCACACAGCAAATGGTAGATCATTTGATCGTAATAATTTTAGATGAACCAAACTCATATAAAAATATCTGTATTCAGAGAGTTCAGCAAGCAAAAACAGTGAATGTGCTGAATATTTCCGTACCACACACGGGAAGAAGCAATTAATAAGCATTCACTTCTAAACTCAATGAGCATATGGTCAACACACCACAAACCCTGAGAGGTGAGATGAAGAGGGAATTTCTGTTAAGAGCATTTCGAAAACAACTTCGAGAACAATAGCCATAGAGGAACCACAAGGCAAATTGGTAAAGTTCCCGCCAACGAGAGCCATTTGTATGCAACAGAGGGAAGGTATATACCATTCCTCGTTAGCCAAACATGGTTAAAGATTATGTGAATCTACCGTTTAGAAACCGTTCTAGCTTGCCGCTAGTAAAACCATCGATGACACAACGCCAGCGCACTGGGGTGTGTTTTGCTACAATGGAATTGGTTTACATGCAAGTACAACTGGCACGTGAACTAAGTACGAATCCGAATATTTTAGAAAATATACTAATTATATTTGGCCGAATGTTTTCTATGAATCATAATACCCCGAGAGAGGTTCTCCTCGGTCCTCCGCCCAAAATGTTAGAAGAGACCGACCACCATCACCGTAACACAGCTATTTGTCTGCATAGCTGTGAGCTACGAGTTAGAAAAAACTAACAGTACCCGATGGAAGGAAGACTAGTGAAGATTTTCTTTTCTTTTTTTTTTTTTTTTTCGTCATTTTCATGTAAATTCACTTTCGTCCTTGATCTAAATAAATACCCACTTGGACCGTTTTTTTTTTTTTTTTTTTAATAAATTTGGGGAAAAACGGAAAAAGTTTTTCTGAGGGTTTTAAAGATGAAAAAAAAAAAAAAAAGGATTCGAACTTACTCGTTGACGTGACTTCCTGGGAGGGGGTGTTGCTGCTTTCGATAGGTTTCTGTTCCTCCATTGCTCTGGTTGTTGTTCTTCGCTTTAGTCCAGAAACCACGTTTTCTTGGCCTTTTTTGTTCTTTTTACTTCGATGCTCTCACACTTGATGCAACCCGTTCCGCTTCTCCTCTGACTACTGCTATTGCTTCTGCTATCTGCTACTGCCTTGCCTGGTAGTGAACCCAACAAACCAATTGATGTGTTCGTGCGGCGATGGATGTAGTGTGGATTTGTAGCAATGGAGTTCGATTCAATTGTGGCGGTGACAAGACCACAAAATCAAATCGACAAATAGTGTAGTAAGATCAAAACAAAATCACGTCAAATGTAGGGGGGAAAGTTGAAGAAAATTTTTATCTTTTTTTCGCTGTATTTTTCTTCTCGGTTTTGCGGTTTCGCTTTTCTCAATTGAGAATTAAATGGAAATGATAATTCCGGAATCAGGCACTTCGCACGCCTAAAAAAAATCAAATCGCCTACTATATTTCCTTTGCTCTTCACTTTTGCTGGTGTGGTGTGTTTGTGTTTGTGTAATCGAAATTTTAGTGCGTGCAAATGAGATGTCAGCATGAAACGTTTACCATTCCTTTATGAAGGTTAGAATGAGATAGATACGATTATGGGCTATCGATTACTTAAGATGGCGAAATTCGTTGTTATCGAATGATGCCTGGTTGCTGGATTAGGGGATGTTCGATTCGAATTTTTCTTTCACATAAAATGGAAAATATCCTATGTTTAAAAATAGTTGAACGCATTGCACTTTTGTTGGAAACAAATAAGTTTTACAAATTATGGGAATAGGGGCCCTGAAGTTATAGAACGCATGGGGGATAATATTTGCTTTTACATTAATAAAATCGGTTGTGGCCCCTCCTTTTGTTTCTATTTCGAAAAACAAGAATCTGCAGCCGTTTTCACCTAAGGTCTACGGTGTTTTATCAGTTAGTATTCTTTACTCAAGTTTTATTACTTAAGCTGATACGAACTCAGAGTTTCCAGAGTTTTTCTATTTTGATTTTCTTCGCTGTTTGCTTGACAGCAAGCCAATTACTTACTTACTCCTTCGAAACACAGTTAACATCTATCCGATTCGTCGATACTGAGCCTTGTTTCTTATTAACAATAATTATACATCTGCTTTTACCCTTCTTAACTGCTTATTCCATTTCTGCATCAATACTCGAGAACGCACGAAAACTCGCCTAGCTCTGCCAATATTGTCTGCTTGCACAAGAAGTTGCACAGACTTTTAAAAGACTGTTCCTCAGGTATAGGCTTATGAGTTTCGCACAATCCGCTCAAGTATGATGATAACACGAAACCTTGTTTAAATCTTCTTTTTTTTTAGATCAGACGTCTCTGGGAGGTTATTGACCTTGATCAGCATCTTGCGCACCCGGATATATAGCTCGTTTCTATAAATACTTTTATAGACCGGTCTTTAAATCGATAGAGAGATTATGGGTATCATTTAAAACTTATTGAGTTTTACCTAAGATCTCCCCAAGTATACGATTGTGAACTTCCTGGTCCAAAATCGCACCGATAGGGGTTAATTAGTTTGTTGACCTAAGGTTTCAGGCGCTCACACACAACACTAGATAAATTATTGTTTGTGATGCTCAGAATACTAAAGCCTCTGAAGTTGGACCAGTTGGTCTGGTTTTCTATGAATCATACATACTTGTCTGATCAAATCTTAAGTGTATCCTCTCTATCTGATTTGAATGGCTCGTCCGGTTAGCCGTCATGTTTGTAGCAGTCTTGTAGGATTTTTGGTTGGTTATTGCTATTCTCAATTTATTTTGATCAAATGGATTGGAGCTTTAGTAGCATCGCCTAGTTTCGTTCTTCGTGACAGCGGGATATTGAACTTCGTTGCCATCATACAATGTACTTAGGTGATTTTTCCACAGTCTCAGACTGTCGTTTACAGTTGTAAAGACAAAATGCTACTAAGAACTTCAATCAGCCATCTGGGACGCTTTATTCCTTCACACAAGCATGCGCAACTCTTCAACTGAGAATTATAATGTTTAAGACAGTACTAAAATGTCTACATACATACACACATAAAAGAAGACTTTTGGAACTAAAAGAACTACACATCTGCCTTTGTTGTCCATCACCTTGTGGATATACATATTCTACGCAAACGTAGAAAATTAACATTACGTTAGTTTTCCTACCACGTTCTTGTGTATTTCCGGCTCAGATTTACTGCGTAGAAGCGACATTAGACGCTTACATACATCTCAATTCGTGACTGTTTACTTTAAATCGTTTTGACCTGTAACCAGCCTGTAACTCAGTAAACACTGACATTATTCTGAAATGTATCTTATTACTTTTGCATATATTTTGTGTTTAAAAAAATGTTTAAATAAATGCACTCACTTATGCTAATATGAACTTACAAATTAAAAAGAAATTGTCCCCTTTCGAGGGATTACTAGTCGCTACAATTAAAATTAAGGACTTCATGGCGTAACATAGAGTACAAAACCAAATGTTGACACAAAAAGGACTCGGATAAGAAAAAATAGGATTAATTCTGGAATCACAGGTGATGCAGTAGCAGTAACAGTTACGGCGAACGTAGAGTTGCTCTTTTAACGAATTGCTTGGGCCATATGCAATGGAGTCACCATCAATTCCAATTCGGCATCCTTAAGGTTGGCGCCTCTCAAATTCGCCTCTTGCAGGTCACTGCCGGATAAATTGCAGCGTTCCAAATCGGCGCCCGCCAGCACGGCAGCTCGAAGATTACAATTCTTCATGTTGGCGTTTTTAAGATTTGCAACGCGTAAATTTACTCCGGCCATATTACTACCTTCTAGGCAGGCGCCTTTTAAATTCACGCCCTCCAGGTTGGTGCGAACTCCCGTAGGAGCTTCGAAATTACAACCACGGAGATTCGCACCCTCCATGTTGGCGCACAGACCTTTAACAGACACCAATTGGGAGCACTCCAAGTTTGCATAGGCCAAGTCAGTTCGCTCCAGGCAACAATACGTTAGATTGGCATGAGACAAATTACATCGTTGTAAGCACGCATACTGAAAAGATAATGAATTTGTCAGAGAACACATGAAAATTTTGATTAATACAACGCCCCACCTTAAAGTTGATGTTTCTAAAATCCAACTTGCGTAAATCTGCGCCAGCGAGATTAACACCCTGGAAGCGAATTTCAGACATGTGCGACGTCTGGATGAGTGCTTTGATAACATCCCTTCGCGTGAGGGGCACGTTATCAAGCGATTCATTTGCCGCATTGAGTTGTGCCTCCAGCTGCGGTATCAGCGAAAACACACCGAAAAACCTCGCCTCCTCTAATATGCCCTCTATGTTTAAATGCGAATCGTAGATTAGTTGACCATGTCGCAGATAATTCATTATAGGTTCAAAGTAATGTGGACTGCGGTCAATAAGATAAGCTCCATGCTCATCGAGGTCACTTGGGTTCATCGCACCATCCTGTGAAAACATACGTGACAACATCGAATCTGGTTCCTTATTAACCAAAGTACTATGTGTCGTGATAAAGGTTTTTCCGCCGACATTCAGTTTTATCCATTTTGAGGGAAATCCTCTTGGGGTTTCTTTGGTTTTCAAACACTGCTGATTGGACTGATGGCACAAGGCACTACAGGATTCACTTGATATTGTATTATTTTGTTGCTCCATTTGAAAGCATCTCTTATGAAAATTAAAACTCAACTGGACTCTATTTTATAAAGCTTTTATATATAAATGCGTCTTTTACTAGAAATAAAATCACGAAAAAACTTTGAAAAAATCGACGAACAAGACATTTGCAGATTTTCGATTTTGACAGTTCAAAACGGTGCAGCGGGTGTGACGAAAAACAATAATGCCAAATCTTAGAGGTTGTGGAACATATGCAAATCCATGCATGCGCTTCCAGGCATAAGGGTATTTTTAAACAGGACCTCAATATTTCGTCACCAAAAAAAATATTATGGAAGTCTAGGAACTTCCCCATGACCTTAAGGGGGAAGTGAAAATTCGCAAAGGCACCAAAATCTAGTCCTACCTAAGGAACTCTTCATGTCTTGTGTTTAACATAAAGTGACTACAAAAATGACAGCGACTATAAACAGTTGTTTTCACTAGGTGACGCTTATTGAATAAGGGTGGTTATGATTCGCACTTAACATACAAGTTAAACTGAGGAATATAAGTTCTATGGCACTCATCTACAAAAAGTGCAAGATTATCGTTAAAGGACAAACAGCGTATTACGTGTTTTGGTACCAATATTATCCACTGTGATTCTTACCACATACCCTTATGTCGATTTTATTACCGTACTGATGTGGAACAAAATATCTGACACCCCTGCACAAATGTCAATTGGATTTTTTTTTTTTGCAATTTTTTTTTTCAACACGAGAGAAGAAGAAATTTGGTTTTTGTTTAAAGTCGCGTGTGAAACACCCTTTTGTGATGCTATTGTTAATAAAACATCTTTTCCGTGAAAATAACTTTAAGCTGAATTAAAAAAATACGAAAAAAGCTATAAATAAAAACGTCTCAGAATGACGGCATCAGCAGGAGAGCGTGGGAGCCGTGGTGTCAATCGTGTCCTAGCCAAGCTGGATTCATCCATTGAGTCTGGTTACTTTTATGAAGCTCATCAAATGTATCGGACTCTTTACTTTAGATATACGGCGCAAAAAAAATACGAAGAATGTTTGGATTTATTGTATCAGGGTGCGCTGAAGCTGTTGAATAAACAGCAGCAGACAAGTGGCGCTGATTTGGCACTTCTTATAATTGATACACTGGAAAAGCGAGGCCAATGCGAGGATCTGGACGTGTGGATACAACGTTTGGGCCTGCTTATAAAGAGCATCAGTGCAATTACTGTTGAAAGGGAAGCGTTGATCGTAAGTACATTATGCCTTTTGTTTGTATGGAAATCGGTCTTTTAAATAACCCTCGTGTTCCACCGTTATTGAGATGTAAAACTGTTACCTTTCCCTTTCTATTAGCTTTTTCGTTTCTAATAAGAAAGCATTATTCGTGTGCAGCAGGTAGAGTTTTTCGACCTCGAAACGGATCAAAGATCGACAACAAATCAATGTCATGCGTTGCAGCAAGGGTATAAAACAGAGCTCGAGTCGAGCAGAGTATGTTTCATGATAAAAAAAAATTTAGCAGTCTGAAGCTGCAAACGTTTACAGAACCACAGAAGAGCTGATAAGTCGTCAAGGCCTCAACACACGGTAATGAACAGGTGTGGAAACAGGTGTTTAGTTGTAGGGATGTGTTAGCTTTTATTTCACAGCAGATAGAAAAAGTAAAATTGATAAAGTACAGCTTGTATGTAGGTATTGTTAATCTCTCGCGTCAGTTAGGAGTTATCGGCCTTTGAATTTTATTTTTTTCATGTCTTGTATTTTTTCTTGCATAAGGAGGTGAAAGTCTTCAAAGGACTCTACTGAATTGTACTACAACGTAAGATTTGTACTCTCTTAAACCAGTATCTATTCGGCTTCATTGTTTCCCATATTTTCCGTTGGGGGGGATCTTAATGTACTCGACTCATTTACTGTTTTCTTCATTTCTCTTCCTAAACGTCTTAATTGCTTGGAAACATCAATTTTTTTCTGCAATTCTAGTATCTTTTGGGGCGTTTGTGTTTCTGCTAGCTCTCTGTAATATTTTTCATTGGAGATGAGACCACGGGCACACGCTCCACGTACTTCAGGGGAACTATTCGTTCACGCTGTTTATCTTTAGCTAAATGCTCATCACCTCTTCATGAACTTTAAAGCTGCGTATAACAGTCTTTACCACTTGAAGCTTCACAAAGCGATAGCTGAATTTTGCATACAGAGAAAATTGATTCTATCTATGGCCGCGTAAAGCTGGAAAAAATGTGGTATATCGTGCAATTTGAAAACATTCTCAGAACTATTCCATACATGCTTAAACAGATAGTGCATAGGGCCAGTGTCAACGTGGAAGTCACTATCTTCCATAGACCCATCCAGCTGCTGGTATAACTGAAAATATTCATATCATCCCACGGCAATTGAAGAAAAGGCAAAACAAGTTGGTCTTAAAATCAACGAGGACAAACCCAAAACATGTTGTCGACAAACAAAGATCAACCTGTCCATCACTAAGTACAAAATTACACTATTTATCGGCAGGTATAACTTTGAAAGGGATCTCTCTACCTCTGGTGGGGAATAACCCTCAAAATAAAGCAAAGCAGCTGTAGTCAGAGCTGTCGTTTCAATTGGTCCGCCTTCGTTATATCGAAATCAACCCCTAATTCATAAGGCTATTCTTGAATACTGATCCTAATGTCAAATTTAAATTAAATGAAATTTTTTCATAATTTTCAGTCTCGTGCAATCAAATGGACCGGTGACATATCAAAGAACAATCTCGGCCATCCAGCAATGCATAAACTCATCGCCCAAGCCCTGTGGTCTGAGGGCAACACAGAACTAGCACGTCATCATTATCTTTTATCCCGCGACGGTGAAAGTTGTGGACAAATGCTAGTCAGACTAAGTGAAACAAAAGGATTGGCTAACGAATTGGACCTGTTTATAGTACAGGTGGTATTGCAGCAGTTGTGTCTCAAAGATAAGGACACCGCTTTTAAAACATTTACAACCTACACGAAATATCATCCGAAAATCGCCCGAACAGAACCATCATTTAAGTTGCCCCTGCTTAACTTTGCTTATTTCCTTCTAAAAACAATCGACACCGGACGACTACCTATGTTTAAGGTCTTGTGTGAGCTTTACAAGTCGGCGCTTAGTCGGGATCCATCATTTGATAAATACCTCCAAAAGATAGGCATCGTTTTCTTTGGTGAAGCACCGCCACCGCAGGCTCAAGGCGGCATGATGGGTGGCCTTTTTGGGGATCTATTTAGTCGACTGTTCCAAGGCTTTGACGAGGGCGACGACGAGCCCAACATTGAACAAGCTTCTGAATTAGACTAGCAGGGCGGAGATTGCTGTAATTTGAATTTTTTTTTTTTATATATATATTGCTGGCGACGGTAGTAAAAATTGTTTTAATTTTTTTTTAATTTTAAATTTTAATATGAAACAACGGAACAAATAAAGCAAAAAGATGCATGACGATTTATCATGCCGGAATTGTGTATTCGAAATTGTGGGTGTTTTTTGTTTTGTGGAGAAATTTGTTCCTTACCAGCAACTTAAGGAACAACGAATGAATGAACGATTTTAGAAATGTTACTCCGACTGAGATTCCTGAATTATGGGATCGTACCAGATCTTCATCAAAAATAACAACGTTGATAAAAGATATTGAGTTAGCAAGAATGTAATGGATTTAATTCAGATGTTTAAAAGTCGTGATTACTAGAGACTTAACTGTATATAGAACCGAGAACGCTGGCAAATAAGAGTTCAAGTCTTGAGAAATTCTCTTCTAAATCATGTCTAGTAAGTCTGTTAGACATTTTCTACCATTCTGTTGTGCCCTGGGATCCAATCGGAATGCTAGTGAGATTAGCATTCCGATCGAATCCAGGGAGGTTTTGCATTCTCGAATTATTTTGGAAGTGGTTTTGAGTCACTTCATCCTGTTTTTCACGATCTCCTACCATTGAGATATATATATATACTTGGAAGGCAGATACTTATTTGTGCAATGAGTAGTAAAGTCTATCTGCAATTGGAATTATGTATATTAAATCGTGTTGGCAGCTGAAACAGAGCATTGTTAGGTGCTTGGGGAAAACGGCAGTAACGTATTTACGTGAAACCATATTCTACTAAACAACCGGTTACTGTGGGAGGAAAGATTTTATGATTGCCGGGTGGCTTCAAGTGACTTTCCTCGGCGATAAGCCTCACGTTTACCCAATAACACCTTTGCAATACCAGAAGACTGTCTTTAACTCAACGTGTTTCGTCAATATAAGTTAACTGTCTAGGGTTACTCTTAAGGACAATTCCAGGTCTTTCCAGCGATCAAAGATGAGAGGTAGGATATGAAACCAAAAAAAAAAAAAAAAGTTCGTAACATTTCTTACAAAAGGCTCTTAAGCAGTTCCCATAATTAGATCCCTTTGGTGTTGATTTAGTTTTACAATTTATAACCACAAAAGGATATCAACTTAAAGCCGTGTAGCCATGACTAGGCCTGGAAAAGTGCTCCAGTGTCTCGTCTCGGCCACGATTTACATTCCAATATCCAACGTTCATTTCAAATGTTCGTGGTACCCAAGTGACCCATTCACAATACTTTATTTACAAACGCTTCACAATCACAAGAACTGTGATCTACCTCTAACCTAGTTTCCAATTAGGTTGGCTGCTCTGTATTGCTATCAACTGTCAATCGAATCGTCAAAAACACATCACCTCCGTCCGGGAAATAAAAATAAATTCTTTCATAGAAAATTATCTGAACGCTCATAAATCGCAATTGTTCTGTACAACAAGAAGTTAAATTTATAGAATTAAAACGTTGCAAATTAAACCCACAAGTGGATACAAATGCAAGGGAAGTTTAAAGTGCAAATGACTTGATTAAAAAAAGATGACGACAAAACCCACTGCGACCGTGAAATAAACAACAAATACTAATTTGTCCTTCACACAAAGTTAAGTCTCAAAATAGTTAAACTAAAAAATTTGCATAGTTAACAATAAGAAAGACAAATAAAAAAGAAAAACGAGGAAAAGAAAAAAAAAATGGAAAATCAAGAGCAATCCACGCAACAAGGCGACAGTGTGTCCAATGAGAAGGCCGATGCCGCTCCCGCACATATGTCAGACGAAAAATTGTTGGCAAGTGTTCCAGGTGGTAGAACAATGATATCCTTTTTAGTACCTACAGAATCATCTACTGATGAAGCGCCATCGACGAGTAAACAGCAACCAACAGTACCAGTAGCAGTATCGCCCGCGACAGTAGTGGCTTCGTCTTCGGTCGTTGTGAATGAGTCAACAACGCCCATGCCCATGGTGGATGAGCGAAGCTGTTGGATATGCTTTGCTACAGACGATGATAATAAGCTAGCCGCCTGGGTACAGCCATGCAAATGTCGTGGAACCACAAAGTGGGTGCATCAGAGCTGTCTGTACCGTTGGGTTGATGAAAAACAGAAGGGTAATGCCCTGCGAAGTGTTAGTTGTCAACAGTGCCAAACGGAGTACATAATTGTATTTCCGCATATGGGAAAATTCGCCAATGTTCTCGAGGTTTTTGATAATTTAATCAAACGATTAAGTCCTTTTCTGGCAGCTGGCATATTTGTAGGTTCACTATATTGGACTGCAGTGACATATGGAGCTGTGACTTTTCTACAGGTGAGAAAAAGTAAAAAGGGGGCACTCTGTTTTTGTTTACAATTTCGTTTCGCTTTCTATTTATAGATTGTCGGTCATAAAAAAGGCTTAGCGCTTATGGAAAATGGCGACCCACTTGTTCTGCTCATTGGTCTACCTGCAATACCAGTCGGCCTTGTACTTGGACGGATGATTCGTTGGGAGGATGCTGTCCTTCGATTGATTCGCAATCGACGAACTATGGCGAGAAAATTTCCGCTTATGAGTTTGATAATTCAATATCCGTAAGTTCCAATTGGTTGCGCAAATTAATTGTTCTACAGAGCGAGGAGTGAAGGGGTGGTTAAATGCATTGTTTCGTAATTACCTTCTGGGCAGCATTGTTCACGTGTTTCTCTACTTGTCAACAATTACCTTATTTGAATATTGATGTCACTTGTTCCGGTTGGCAGAGCGTGTGGGCATAAGGTTGCCAAGTTAGTTTGTATTTTTTTTTTTTTATCGATTGTCGAATTGCAATGTCATTGCGTCTATGCCATGTACATATGTAATGTAAGTACATAGTGCAGAGGCCCTTCCTACTCAAATGCAATTTATAGATTGCAAAGCGGCTTTATCTGGCTGTCGATAGGTCTTTTTATGATTAACTATTGCTGTATGGAAATATGAATATTAATATTTTAAGAAGATAATGCGCGTAAGTTGCAGCAATTAAGAAAATTATGTCTGGCAGGGTTATTTTTTTATAGATTTCTGCACTCCAGTAGTTTGTTGTGTAGAGGGAAAAGGGAAATCCAAGATAATGTCATTTATGCGTAAGAGGCATTAAGAAGGCGCTGGCAAAGAAAGAAAAACAAGTAGAGAACAATAACGTTGCTTTTGCAGACAAACAAAAACAAAAGCAAAAGACTCCTCTACAGCTCCCCGTAAGAATAGATATAGATTCATAACAGAGGATATCGCGCTTCTGTCCGGTATTTTGTACTTGTGCCCTTACATTAAAGGTTAATAGATTTTTCCAGTATGGAAACTACATCACATATTCTTCTGCCTTCTGCCAACCCACTTTCAAACTTGTAAATCACAAAAAAATCTGGTAATAGTAGTATTCAGCTTAGGACATCAAGTTTACAAATAACCTTATTTCCTTCGATTCACTCATGTGAGCATAAACATGAGCAAAGTTTTGCTAATACATATTTTCTGGTTGTATTTTTTCTATAAACATGGATATATGTCTTTTCTTTATTTTAAGTGAGGAAGAAGAAGAACCAGCTCTTCAAAACCCAGCAACGCCATCTCTCTCCGACCCAGTGTCCGCGACACGAATATTTTGCGGAGCACTTCTATTACCAACGATATCATCAATTGTGGGTCGTCTACTCTTCGAAACTATTGAGAATACATTACATCGTACACTCTTGGGAGGTCTGACATTCATAACTGTCAAAGGCATACTAAAAATTTACCTGAAACAGCAACAATACACACGAAAGAAGAAACGTAAAATTGTTGATTATACAGAGGACAATATCCGCACATTTGTTAATCGAAATACAAGACACAATAACCAGAGTACCACCCAACCGAATGTCAACGAAAACATGGTGTAGATATGAAACATATTGTTTTTTTTTTTTTTTTACTTATAAATATACATATAATATACAAAATACACATAACAAAAAGAAAACAAAAATAAATAAATTACGAAACTATACCTACTCTTAATGACTCCGAATTGTTAATCGATTTCGAAAGGTTAATTTGTTTTCTCGTTTTAATTACTATCGAATAATTAATTAATAACTTAATTCAAGTACATACTAATAAAGCTTTAAATGTATTTAATATAATCTGTGGTGTTTGGGAGAAATCGGATAACTCAACGCTACTGTTTTGAATCTGAAAATGGTAGCAGCTAGAAATGGATGCAAACATTTGGTTCAAAGATGACAAGTGCCGGTACTTTATTTTCTATTCGGTACAAAACATTACTTTTGGAGTTATTATTTTTCTTCCAAAATACCCCAGATATATGTATTTGAAAGAAAAATCAAAAGAGAAAAACACCATACTAGACGGTATCAAATTTAAAACTCGTTGTACACTTTACTCATTCTACATTATTGTTCTTTTGTTTAGGCAAAATGTTTTTTTTTTTTTTTTTCTTTGAATTTCGAAAAATATACATGTAAAAATAATTCAAATTATGTACGGATTGGATATTGAAAAGAGCTACATAAAAACAAATGAAGATTTATATGTGAAGCTTAATATTGTAACGATGTTATTTGAAAATAAATGCGGAATTAATTCTTGTCAAATCATTAAGTGTTTGCTATTGTTTTCTCTGTAGAGGCAGGCCTTAAAATAAGGTTGACGTGGGGCTCATTCCCAGAACTGGTATTAAGTCTGAAACTTATAAGCATCACTTCTGTCTTTCTACATCATGTCATGCTGTTTGGTCAAAAACGCCTCCACCTGAAGGATTATTACTGCTAAGCTAAGACAGTGTTCTGCTTCAATACGAGTCAATCAAGATTGCCGGCAGGGACGAGTTCTTTCATCTCACCTATTGTCCATAGAGACTGACTTACTGTCAAATTGTCGAGTGATCGCGTTTGACATCTAAAGATTACTAAAGTAATACTGATTCTGTTAAACTTGGGTATCTGCATTAACTTGACGAGCCCCTTCAATTCGATCATCCTCGAATGGAACAATGGTGGTCTGATCCAATCCCCAGTAATTCCCAATCAATGTGGTGTAGTACACCAGTGTATTACCAGATCTGGCAGGTATCTACGACCCGAACTTCAGTCGCTTTTTAACATTAGATGTAACTTCTGTATAAAACAGATATTTTCCTACAGCCATGCGGCGATAAAAGCTGTAGGGTCTTATGTTTTGCTCCTATCTTTGACTGGCTAAATACCTAAGGCCAGCTAGCTCTTTACAACCAAATTTCCATCTATTAGATTCGTGAACACAAAGGCATTTAATGCAACGAAATTACCTCATCGAGCTCACCAAACAAGGATATCAATTAGCGTTCAAAGGTCCACTTCACTAATTGTTAATTAAATTAAAGCGATCACATCACAATACATAAGTACATGTCAAAAGAGCTTAATCATATAACTTGTAAGTAATTGCACTCGCACGAAGTCGGATGATAGTCTTATTACAAATCCTGACCTTAATGCTATCAACAAATCCTGAAGCTATTAAGAAAAAGAAAAGAAAGAATGAATATGGAATTTCCCAGACTCTTATCACACACATTCGGAATAATATAGCGTGAGGGCTGTGATCTTATAAAAAGGTGTCCCCAGCTTAATCTTCGTCACAATACAATAATTTCTTTCTTCGAATACTGATAAATCAATCAGAGTACTTCCAACAAAATGTATTTAAAAGTTTTCACCGTCATAATTGTGGGTTTAATTGCCATCTCAATTAACGTTGTTCAAGGATCCTTGTATGATTATTTTTGCAGCACCGTTCTCATCGCTCAGAATTCCACCAACATTACCATGCATACCATTCAAGGATAGTTATATAAATTTTATAATTGTACCAATAAATACATTTTTTTAAAAATAAAACTGTTTCCATATTAATTTCAATAAGGACTTCTTTCTCGTTTTGCACCTGATGGGCGGGATTTGAAGATCCCGTTTGTTAGATTTGGAAGATTTTGCTTTTAGGACTCCCGACTTTTGAATAGTTTTTGCTTAAGACCCCGCAGCTTTCAACTATATTCAATCGCGAGCACGTTTCTGCAAAGCAAGCATCCGGGCATTCTCATAACATAATTTTAGGTCGTTATAGTCGTCTCGAACCTGAAAGTTGCGATTCAAAGTTTCTCTTTGCTGATTAAAAAAAAAAAAATGCATTATTCAAAAGTTGGACGAATTCATTGAAAATAACGCGTTCTGTGTCTTCAGCACGAAATTAAAATATAACATGGTCGCTGCTGATTTGGAACGACTTCCAGGAAATGCAAGTTGTAATGTACTTCCGTTTCTTTTCTAGCATTCCGACTTGATGGCCGATGAGATCCATGTAGATAGACTACTCTTTGCTCTGGGCATTAAGACCCTGAAGTCTTCAACAGTTATCCCAAAACTAGTAAAACTCTACTATATTGGGACAATGAACAAAGCTGAACAAGGAAATGGCCAGAATGGGATGCTTCCTTCATCCTGTTCTGATTAGCCGTTCATATTCCCAAATTGATAATGAGATTTTAAAAGTGCTGGACTAATCCAAAAACGTGCTTATAATTTGGCAAGTCCTCGATAAGAAGAAAGCCCTTTTTCCGTTTAAACTCGGTGGGAGAGATGCAAGAGACTGACATCCTTACTGGACAACGACTTTTGTAGAAGCTGCAGGAACTAAGATTGTCTTGACCTGACTAATTAAACAATGACCACATTGCTTCGGCGAGCTAAGCAAGTTTTAAAGATGGTTCTTACTTCAACGCTTTCCTTTTATACTTTCTCAGTACAGCAATAGTCACAATGGACCCAAATGTTGGCTTATATGAGCAGCATACTTAATCTTATGTTTGGCTCGCTCCTAATGTTTTTCCCTAGACCATAATTCCTTGACTGCGTGTCTCATTAACCTTGTGGAATTCATTTTAAAAGATACTATTCTCTTGAGAGTACAACCAGAAAGGCAGAAAAATAGGGAAACCCCTTTGAAACTCTGTGAGAGACCCTAAGGACTCTAAAGACTCGACACGTCCTGTTGAAGACTATACAAAGGAATGGATTGAAAGGCTCTAATAAATACTGCTTGTTCATAACTCTCGACTTCAATCAAGAACGTCTGTATATACAGTCAACTTGATCGATATCTTAGTAGCGCTGATAAATATGCGAGTATCAAAGTTTCTCATCGAAATTGTGACGGAATATTTAAGGCGATTCTGTTGTAGAATGCCGGAAGCGGCTTTAAGGAATAAAACATAACATAATGCAATGGAACATTCTTTACGACGCTAACGATTGACCGGTGTAAGGCATGTCTTGAGGAGACAAATTGGCAAGCCCCCCATAAACATTGTTGGTGAAATGCTTGAATGTCAAGAGGTATGGGTGCATAAGAGGTATGGAACCAGAATGATACAGATGATTCTTTTTGTCAGACTTAACGTTTGTCTTTCTGTCTTCCTGAATGTACACACACTCAAAAGGTTAGGTACTTGATAAGTAAGTACGAGGTCGGTTTTGTTTGTCCCTTTAATCATCTGGAGTCCTTCTGTGGATTCAATCGAGAGCAAACTATGTGATACTTACTTATCTCTGCATTACAAGCTAATGCAAAAAAAAACAAAGGATTTTAATATAATAAATTGATTTTTAAACTTAAACTCGAGCTCGGAATTCCCATATTTCTTATCACTTATAGCTTGATTGGTCTTCAATTGTACTCCTATAAAAGTGCTTTCTGCAACTTAATCTTCATCATTACTCAATCGCTGTCTAAGAATATTGGTTAACACATCAATTTGCCTTAATTTAAACAAAAAAAAACGTACGAACGTACAAGTTTTTCTGGTGCTGATTTGCGTTTTAATAGCCATCATCTCCAACAATGTTGTCCAAGCGTTAGTGTTTGACTTCCTATTTGCCAGAGCTGTCCTCATCGCTGAGAATTCAAGTAACACTACTTTGAAAATGAATTAAATATAGTTGAATGTTTGATCTAAATAAATAAATAATTGTATTGGAAAAAGTATTTTGTGGTTTAATTTCGTAAACAGTGGTTTTGTTTTTTTTGTTTGTTTTTATAATAAGCGCGCGCTAAAGGAGATATGGCTACCCTTAAACTAGAGCACGGGCATTAGGTAAATTAGAGGAGAGAGAAAGGAGGTACCGGTGCACGTTGGTTTTAAATGCTTGAGGGTTGTAGTGATGAGGAAACACAGAGCTATGTAGACTATTCCACATTCGTGTGGTACGGCTAAAGAAAGAATCTCTATATTTGACAGTACGTCCGAAAGAAGGCTTGAGGGTAAACTGATGTGCATTCGAAGCATGACGAGTATTGCGGGTGAAATTTTGCAGGGGCGGAATGCAGCTGACTATTTCGCTAGAGCACTTTTTGTAAAAGAATCGATAAAACAGTGAGAGACAGGAAACATTTCTTCGGTGTTCAAGCGAGTCTATTGACTTCGCAATGTTTCTGTCACCTATAAGTTTTATCGCGCGTTTTTGGATTCTATCTAGAATGTGCAAGACGGTTTTTGGCGCACCAGACTAGATGTGAGCGTTGTACTCAAGCTTTGGGCGAATGAACGCCTTGTAAATTGAAGCCAGATCAGAAGGGGTAAAGTATTTTTTGCATCGTTTGAGGAAACCTAAACATTTCGCAGCGTTCTTGGCGACATCGAATATATGGTCATTCCAACGAAGATCGTTGTTAACACACATACCGAGGATGGGAAGTCTTTCGGTTTCGGCGATGCAGGTACCATTCATGGATAATGGTTCGAGGTTTCGGTTTCGCTTGAGAGCATTGAGTTTTCGAAGCATTAAATTCCACTCTATTTATAGAACCCCATTTTAATATGCTGTCAAGGTCGGAATTTAATGAGTTTAACATACGTTGCCGTTCCACTACTACATCCGAAGAGCAGGGACGTGAGCTAGGGAACGAATATGAAAAACTGAGAGTACTGTCATCGGCGAAGGAATGAATTGTTTCATTAGAATCGAAAGAGACAGGATTTTATTTCATTTTCCTAAACTTATGTTTTTTCTTTATATGCTTCTAAAACTAAATCCATCTCCGTCAAATATTCTGATGACCTTAAAACAAGTTTCAAATGAAATAGACAATACACTTTTACCTTAGTATTTACATATATGGTGTTGCAATCTAGTTGCCTCTTGTTTCGCCTATCAAGTTGGTTAGGGTCCCCACCAGGACAGATTGTGACGTCCATCCGCTGTAAATATCCCGGTCATTCAAATCCCTGTTATCTTACTCTAGCTGTTGGCTTACTTAATTATTCAGGTGACGCTACAGTTCCGGGTGATCATGGCCCTCAACCAAAGGTCGGTCTAACTGCCTTCAGTTGCGCACTCCAAATTGGTGCAGTTTTCTTTTACTGCGTTGTTCTTCTGCGGGCCGTAGCATTGATATGGTGCCGTGAAATAACGCCAAGCGAAATAAGGCCAAATTTCAAAATTCGGCTTTATTTCGCTTTCGTAATGCGAAATAAAGCCACATTTTTAAATTCGCACATATTTCACTTTCAAGTGAGTAATAAAGCCGAGTCGGCCTTTTCGATTTCACCACAACACATATTGGGAATCTGTATTGCACCGCTCCGCTCCACTGCCGCTCCGCTTCGCTACTGCGGTCCTTTTATGTCCAAAATTGGTGAGGAGCAACAGGTTTTTGTTACATTCCGTTGTTGTTGTTAGCTTTACTAATTCTCTTGCCTTCTCTCTGAAATTCGACTTTATTTCGCTAACAATGTTCGGCTTTATTTTGCATTTGAAAGCGAAATAGGGCCGAATCCCAAAATTCGGCGTTATTTTGCTTTCATAAAAGGAAAAAAAGCCGAATTTTGAAATTTGGCCTTAGTTCGCTTGGCATTAATTCACGGCACCCATTGGTATTCATCCCAAACGTTTACTATGCAGTTTTTTGACTTTGTCAATGTCGTTGCACAACTCGTATAGTCTGTCGTTGAATTTTATCATCTACAGCCACCCGTCATTGCAAACAAGCCTGTGATTGCTGAACGGAGACTGCCAATTCAAAAAAGTAAAAAAGACAACACGAAGGCAGTCAGCCATTGCATTGTTGTTTTGGGAAGCGAATAAAACGGGAAAGCAAAGTTATTTAAGGCAAGTATGTATGTTAGTTGAACCCATGACAATTGTTTGATATCAAGGAACTCTGTTGCCGAATCATTTTGACTTATGCCATTATGAATTGTTTTTTATATATATATATGTAGGTAGAGAACTAGTGTCCTGGGCAGTTATTGATGGAGACGGAAAATGGCAGTGTCTGAAACAGAGACAGTGTTCAAGTTATGGATTTATTCCATGAAATAATTTCTAGCTTTGACCTTAATTTATAAGTGTTTTTATTATACCCAATTAGACCAAAGCAACAGCTCATATATATATCGGACCTATTCATATTCAGAGGTGAACATGGATAACTCCGATGTATTCTGGAATATACTTTGTCCCATTTATCTTGCACAAGTTCCAGTTAAGCTACAAATATGTACCATGTTAGACTTTGGAAACAATCATCGCTGGTGCTTGTATTGCGATGTTGTTAACCGTTTATCAATTCACTTCAAAGATATCACTCCACGTGTTCAAGATAATTTATTTTTGCAAAATAATACCGTCAAAGGCTCTAACAAAGAGTGCATTTGTATTTGAAGGGCAACATCTTAAGTATTAGGTAATTTAAGTTTTCAATTTTATTCATATAACTATACATTCGTACCTTGCCACTTGAAATAAAAGACGCAATGAAATACAATAGGCTTACATTGACGCAAATATTGAATAAGGTTTGCTACTAAATGATGTGATTTCAGCGAGTTTTGCATTATCTGAAGGTCAAGAAGTTGCATTTTTTGTTGAGCCTTAAAAATAAGAGGATCGTTAAAATAAAAGAAAACAAATTATAAGCTTAATATACGATTTAAAGGCGAACCATCGTCTTAATTAAGAAGAGTTTTAACGAAAGGCAACAACAAAAATTAACGTTGAGCTTTGGCAAGAATTACAATGTTCAACCAAGCAGTTCAAGTAGAGAAACACAACGTGTTATTGGATGAGATTTAAGGGTAAACAAGGATGCGCTCTTGAACCATCACTTTTTACCCAATTTGTTAATGATATCCCAGAATTTCTATCGGATAGAAAATAGTTTTGAAGGATTAACATAAAATCAACTATAAGAGAACTGCAAGGTGCGAAATCTGAAAGTAGACAAATTCTCTTTCGTAAAAGAACTGGTAGGCCATATTGAAACAGGTAATGGCGCTAAGGTTTATAGCGCTATTTCTTGAAAGAGCAGTAGTGTACATATACACATTTTAGAGTAATGATAACGAGCACTCTAAATATGGAAAGACATTTGCAAGATAAGCTGGCAAAGGTAAGGAGCGCAATAATTGTTATCTTAAAGAATTGTTTCTTCAACAAATATATTGCAGTTATCGGTATCTATACATATTATACATACAAAGTCGTCAAACAAAATAAAACTAAAAATAACAAAAGTCTAAAAGAAGCTATTCACAAACATAACTTGCAGTAACGTAACGCTTACAGGGATTTCTAATTTCAAATCCTGACAGTAAAGGTCTACACAAAAAAGTAACCTCCCGTGTCTGGTAGTCTTCTTGGTAGACAGTCATAGCTTGAATCAAATATCACAACGTAGTAAATTTCATCAGTTACCACAAAGTTAAACTATGCTACGTCCCTGAAGAGTAGGTATAGTTTTAATTGGAAATGAAAAATCTAATAATTAACGAGACTGGAAATGATTATGAGCATTATTAAAGCAGGCAACTTGTGAAGAGGGTGACGATACTAAGGAACACTTTCTATGTGATTGTTCTACCTTTGTAGGGAAGTTAGTACCAAATCTATGCATCCGTAAGGCCAGCGATAACAAATCGAACTCTCTAAAGAACACATAAAGACTGAGGCCTTTGCAATAAAGCAATAATTAAATGTGAAGGCAAAAAGCAACACATCCTTTTGTTGACCAGTGTAGATGATAAGAGGTCTGAAAATAACATGTACTGATTTATGTTTGGAATTTCCATAGATTAATAAAATTATTGCACTTATTGCAAGATTATACAAAGTTCACCCATTGTCTATCGTAGTTCCAAAAGAATCTTTACTTGAAGCCTATTATGCCGAGAGTTACAGCCATATTTTCACAGAGATTCTATATTCACCCTTTGACAAACGGAGTTCTATGTCCCTTAGTGAAAGCACTTACTTTTTTGCTATTGCCATAATACTACGAGAAACGATAAACATATAAATCTATTTTTGAAGCCAATCCGTTTATGAGTCAAGGCAAAACATTCACGCAGTTGCTTCTTCTAGTTCTAGATCCTGAGGTAAGCATCGCAATTAACAAAGTTCTGGGAAGTTTGCTTGCCACTAGTATTTAGCATGTTGTGTCGGGTAATTATGTGGTCGCCGGCATGACAAGCCTGCAAGAGTATTATCTATTATAAAACAGCTTCTCAATCTGGCGTTCGGAGTCGGTAATAAAACTATAGGTCCCTTCCATTCATGCGAAGAAATATAACACACACAACATGTACTCGTAGTTGTGAAAAAGCCAGGCCTTGGCTCTCAATGAGCTTTCGCGCCAAATATTTGTATTTTTTGTCCGGTAATACCTTCTAGAATAGATAGATAATAAAGATTTCGAATTCCTCTTAAGAAAAGCAAGCTGGAAACTGTCTATAAGCAAGCATGCAACAAGACTAGGCGTATACTAAAGTGATTTCTGTAGAAGATGTGTGGACGAAGAAGAGAAGGAAACTTTTCTCTATCTACTATGTACCTGTCCAGTTCCCTTTTTCTTCATTTCCATGTCATATCACAATGGACCTATTATTGGGGCTGATTTTTGTTAGCAGCCACTTTAACCTACCCTAACCTGACCTCTACTGCTTGTTGTAGGGTTGCCATAGTTACCTTGTTATAGCACAGGACCTGAACGTATTTCATTCGTTGTATCCTGTCTTTAGCATTTATTTTTCTTCAACAAGGTGGAGATTACAAGGTATTTCAAGTCTCACGTTAAAAGATAAAAAAAGAAAATGTGTCTTGAAAAATGTCTTCTTATAAGCGCTTTATTGTAAAAAGAGCTTCCATTTATAGAAAGTTCAATAGATTTAGGAACTTGAGAGCCTAGGAATAGTTACAAAATGCTTCCGAGTTTAGGAAATGCAATGACAAAAGTTGCAATGACGTCCTTTACATTTGCGAAATTTCACTGTTCACAGACCTTCTGAGAGCACAGAAGTTTTATAGGAGAATGAAGGAGAAATCAAAAGAGTGACAAACATTTCGGCAGAGAAAACTCTACTCCATGTACAATATTTGTGTTTTTTTCACAATTTTTTATAATTTTCACAATTGGTCTCCGCTAAACTGACATCCCTGACATTCATCAATATCAAAGTGAAAGATTGGCGGTTATTTTTTCACCCGAAAGCACATTTGGTGCCGTGTTATAAGGCTAAATATTCAAATTTGGCCTAATGTCACGGTACCGCACATTTCCCTAACACTCTTGATATATTTGTATTTGTATAATTAAATAAACAGAAATAGTTTTTATAAAAATGTATTTATGCACATATGTAATTTATTCATTTTATCAAAAAAAATACTCGTAAAGGATTGCATTTAATAAGAACAAAAATCAAATTTAAACTCATGAATCTTTTTAAAGTAATGAATTAATTAAGATTCAGTATTTAATTATCCTTCGGTCTGCATACTGGTGTTGTTAGAATTAGTGGCCATGAGAACAGAACCAGCGAAAAGAAAGTCAAACACTGATCCATGAACAGCGTTATTTGCGATGACAAGTAAACCGACAACTGTGGCAAGAAATACTTTGAAGTTCATTTTTGGAAAGTCTTGCTTTGATCTGTTAATCAGTGTTTAAAGAAAGCGATTAATGAAAATTGAAATGTCGGCCGCCTTTTTATATGAATATAATTTTGTAGCGCTACGGACCTTTAAATGGTTATGTGATAAGAGTCTTGGAAATTCCAAATTACTGATTTCCTTCTAGAGATGCACTTGCACTTGCGATGATTCATTCCCTAGCGTGCAACGGATAATGATAATGTCAATTAAAAAAAAAAAAAACATACTATTTCTTGTACAAGTAATCATTCTATCGACTGTGTGTATTGATAAAGCATAATTTTATAACAGATCCTATCCTACTAATATTATAAAAGTGAAACGTTGTCCGTTTGTTTGTTTGTTCCTCTGTAACTCGAAAACTACGGACCAATCAACTTCAAATTTTGCACACAGAGTGGCTGTACCTCGGGTAACAATATCTACTTTTGGTTATTGAAGTGTAACTTCGCAAATTTTAGGTGGGCGAAGCCGAGGGTAAAAGCTAGTTTTATATAAATGCATAAAAATCAATGTCAGTATAATGCTTCCTAATGAGTAGTGCGTAAGGCTCTTTTAGGCGTTATACAAGTACTGTCAGAACTTTGTACTCATGCAGTTTTCCTTAAAAGCTTCTGAATGTTGGTAATTTCCTGCCACATGTACCCTTCAATGCCCTTGTGTCTGGGAACCCAATAGATTGAAATTTTGTTGTAAAACTAGCTTAAGGAGAGTTTTAAGTAAAAAGGATAGGAGCTCAAAGCTTTTATCATTGCCTGCTTTTCTGAGGTGAGTAGAGGAGAATGCTCAGACGGTGGTCCGCAGAGCTGCTTAATGCCCCAAATACAGTAATATTTGTACCACCTCACAGATTTGCCATGGTGAGGCTCAAGATTAAGAATATTAAACACATTTCATACGATTAAACTCAAATGCAGCGTATTATGTGAACTACCTGACTTCTCACTTTTTTCAAGCACACAACACCATCCTTCTCACTTGATTTTTAGACTTTAGGAATTTTTAAAAGTTCTGTGGTACGCGACTGATAGTGAAAAAAAAGTTTGAGAACCATTGGACTCTAATGCATTCTGTGGCATAAATCTTCTCCAAAAGTGGAGAAGAGATTGCTGCACTCAATGAGTGCAGAAAATATTCGAGTACACAACCCTGCGGAATGAAAATCTATTCCATAAGTGTATAAACTAACCTTTAGAATGACTTTTCTTCACTAACAGCGGAAAGTTATCGGTAGCCAAAGCCGCAAAAAGATCTCAAGTGCTTTCCAGCTTATCAGCTATTCATTTTTAATTGAAATTGAGGTATAAAAAAAATCTAAAACTTGTCCATGGATGATTGCAATATACCCTATGGCCAACTTGAAGAAGTTGAGGGTTAAAATGAACTCTGAAAACAGAGCTGGGGCTGTTTTAGAGGGAAAAATAGAATACGCAATCATACTTGATATATGTATAATTAATCGAAAATTGACAGCCCAGCCCACCTACCCTATTTGAAAAATTAGATTTCACAGAAAACAATAAAATGAACTTTTGCGACACAATTATTCATTCGAACAAAACAATGGTGAAGTAATATTTTTTGGGCAAAATGTTGCAAAATTCGGTATCTGAGAAGGTTTAACCAGCCATCAAAACATTATCAGTAATAATTGTTGCGAGTTCCCCTTTCGTCAGAATTTCGTTTTTAACAATGCACGAGGGAGTTTACTGCAATATTTTACGAAAAGATTTGCAAACGTAAGGTAAGATAAAATTAAAAGTTTCCGATTAGAAGTGGAAATATGATAGTGAAGTTCTTACTGCAGGATAAGAGCAATTAAAGCTAGAAAATCACCGACAGAGAGAGTGCAAATATTAAATAAAAAAAATTATAAAAAGATTAAAATGTAAATAAAAAACAAAAAATAATAATAAATAAATATCGTACATGCGGCCACTTAAGAGTTGAGTGTGTTCACACTTGAACGTAGGGTTTGCCTGCTATAGAGATTGTCTTGTCGTATTTCAGATAGATAGGCCCAGGTGAAATTGATAATTCAATTGCATTTATATGATAAGAAACGAACTGGTTAAGCGTCAGCTGAATTTAGCTTAACAATAGTGTTCGTCCTGATTTAAGTGTTTGGTGCAGTGGACTGCTAAATATTCTAATTCAGGTTCAAATCTCAGTCAAACAGGCAATGACAAACCTTCAAAAGTTAAAGGAGCTTCTAGCTAAAGGCATCCCCAATGCACTTCGACCAATGATTGATCTCTTACGAAACCACGTGGATCTTGGAGAGACTCTCCTTACCTACTAGTTGAACCAATTGGAGCTTTGAATGAGCCGTTGGAGGTTTTTGACGTGTGTATATATCAAGTCGCCTATAAGTTGTTGCTTGTAAGTGAAGTTTCCTTTTACGGTAGAGAGCTGGACAAAGAAGGTGGAGAATAGTCTTTTCCTCTTCTTCGTCCATACAGCTTTTGCGAAAATTATTTGAGTATACGCCAATCATTGCTGCGTTCTTGTCTATTAAACAGTGTCCAGCTATGACACATATTGAACTGTTTTCTCGTTTTTTACCACTTGTCCACCTAAAATGTGTTCTTTCGGTAGCATCCAATTTTGTGAGTGTGGGTTGAGGTGTTACTCGTGAAAAGGTTTATGTTAGAGTAGTTAGTCGGTCTGTTTTGTCTTATTGGTTGAAGAACTGCCACTTCCTTATCTTTTTCTCCTAACTTGTCCCATATCCCTTTTGTTTAACTTCAGTAATGTTGCATCTTAATTTGAATTCCCTAGTTGCTTAAGGCTTCTCAGCGTGTTAACGCTCTTCTTTGAGATCTTGGATGGTCCGAATGTTACATCTGCCACTGTTCATCGCTATCTCACAGCGGAAGAGGACTTTCAAGTCTATAGACATCACAAAAGATTAAGTTTTAGTGAGTCTCCTTCGGGACACCTATCTCACCTAAACTAACCTAATGGGTCCATAATAAGACCTCGTCTTAATAAAAGCACTGTCAGAACTAATTTAGGTTTGTTGGGAATTCCACACGGCTTCTTTTTTGAGCTTTTATTTAGTAGTCCTTTATCTTTTGACTCAAGTCTAACATGAATCGTTATAGGATTGCCATCTTATCTACGTGGTAGAGACCAGAGAAGAACTTAAAAGACCATAAAAAGGTGGTGATCCTGAATATAATTGAAATCATAGGGAAATCAGAGGGTCGTCCTTTTTTTATATATATATGTCTTGGATAAATCATTAGAACTAAAGGGGCTATGAATACCCTTATTCACACATCGCTAGTGTTGGTGTAATGATTTTGAAATTCAGGTAATATTAGGTTTTCAGTCTTTGCTCCAAGGGTGGTTTCCAGAATGGCTGGGGAGAATTATTGGTATTGGTGCCTCCGCTTATAATTCACAGTATTTCTTTCAATCTGTAGTTGACTATTTCTAAATGCGTTTAAGACTGAATCAAAGGTAACTCTTACAGGTTGTCCATTTCTAAAATGTTATTCTTCAACGGTGTTTGCTTCTTAAACTCTTTCTTTTAATCGTCAACCACTTACTCATCCGAGAAGTACATATCTTTATTTGTCTGCGATTCTTATCAAACGGAACCAGCGAAAAGTCGCTGTTGTACGTTCGTTCACGTTGTATATCATTTTGATTCACTCCCAATAGTTTTTTTTTTTTTTTTTGTGTTCATATATGATTATTTATTATTGTTTGTGGTGTATATTTTGATAAAATTAATGGTAATTTCAAATGAACCAATTCAGTCGAGGTCTTCGCGTCTACCTGTCTATGAGCGTGAGTCGTTGTTAACCAGTTTTTTTTTTTTTTGTTTTCGCTTATTTAAAATCTTGAAATTTTGCCGAAAGAAATCGTTTATCCAAAGTCATATATAATCATGACCAATGAACCGATTAATTATTTGGATAGTGTTTTGCAAGAGGAAGAGCTACGATGGCGCATGGAGGAATATGGTCATGATCGAAGAAAATATTCAATCTCAAGATCTGGCAGATATAAATCGATAAATAAGAAACGTGATGCTCTTAAGCCAGAACTTTTTAAAGGTGCCGATTCGGATAAGGTGAGCATTGTAAAATGAATATTATTTTGTTTGTCAGTGGTTATAAATAATAATTTGTTAATTGAATTAATTAATTATACTCACAAGTGGTTCTAAGTAATAGCACTAAGTGAATACTTAATCTTTGTGTTATTGATGTGTTGATTCAACTTTTTTTTTTCTTTTGTGTACTTTTCTGTGACCGGCATTTTACCTGAAGAATTGAATACATACTTTTTTTCACAGAACTCCGTATCTATAACAAAGAATTACTAGTGAAATATGTATATATTCTTTACTCAGTTACGGTAATTGTTCAAAGGTGTGTCTCATGGAAATGGCTGCATTTTAGGAAAGAAAATATCTATAAACCACCGCCAACGGTGGATATCACCAATGCAAAGGCGGCAATAGTTGATATCCGAAACTTACCGTGATTCATTTTGACTCTAGACGTCAGAAGTATAATGTTTTCTTTGTGGCATGTCTTTACTTTAAATGTCGGTCTATGTCGTTTCCTAAGACCGAACAATTTGTAACATCTTCTAAGAAACTAACGTGCGTCATACGATTGAACTCTTTTTAAAGGATTATATCGCAATGCCGTATGAAAGTTAAATAAAACAGCGTGTCTAGATACACACAGGTTAGGATAGGTCATAGACGTAGTGGCAGCCAGCATGCGCCAGTACACTAAGACCAAAAGAGGTTCATTGGGATACTTTTACCATACCCAGATTTCGCATTACTGTTAAAATGGCATTGTAGTACCGCCCTTAACGAGCACCTTAGCCTTACACTTCCCTGATATGAATATTTAAAGCTTCTTTAGATAGTAAAAATGATCTTGCGGTCAGAATACTTTACCAACCTTTCTGTTTAAACAACTTAACAATTTGTTCGAAACTTTATAAAAAAGTGTTTCTAGTAAAAGAAGCGAGGAAACAAAAACACGATCAACGCAATTTAGAAACACGATTTCTGGAATTCTGAGTAGCTGATGTTGATATTGGAAATTTTTTTAAACGCTTCTAGGATATTTTTTTTCAGACAGTCGATTCAAATTGCTCCCAATTAGTAGTCAAGGATTTACATAGTTTTAAATAATTTATTTTGTACCATCCGGGTAAGTTCCTTTCAACCAGATCTTAACAATGACGGCTATGACATCTATCGGGACACAGTCTGAAGTAACGATTGGTATGTGAACTTGCTATATGAGATTTAAGCATACAAATTTGATATTTTAACAAAGCTATACCAAAAATTATAAAAAAAATCCGATGAGGACTTTATGAGCTGCCAAAACGTGAGTTTAGAGTCAAGGCCCATTTCCAGGTACTCCATTTTTGCTGCAGCAAAGTAGCAAGCTCTTACCGTACAGTGTCGGAATCAGCGGTCCTCATAGTCGCGGGAGTGAAGTCCATCAATCTCCCAGTAGTTGAGAGGAGATTCATCCGCGAACATAAAGCTGAAATAGGAGTGGAAATGACGGAGACAGAGGCAAAGGAGCTCACCAAGCGACTGAGGCAAGGAGGGCGATGGGGTCCTGAAAGAAGACAGAAGAAAGCAGACGAGAAGACTGATTAGAAACGTTGCTGAATGGACGGAATGGAAACATGGCAAAGGAAACCACTACATCATCCAAGATATGGCGGCTCTCCAGTAGATGACATAAACCACACTTTTTTCACCTGTATCAGATGTGCACTAGAAGGAATCAGGTTGGAATTAGAGACAAGCAACATCACTCCAGAAATTTTGTGGGAAGGATGACCTCGAGCCACGACAACGAAACCAACTAGCCTCCTTAATCCTCCTTTGTTACACCTGTTTTGAGCTTATATTCTCTTGCCAATTTAAACATGGCTGACATTTTGTAACTTCAAAATCTATTACGTAATTATCAATAAGAATTAATTTTAAATTTATACTCCGGATATCGAATGTCCATGAGTTTATAAAAGACGATAAGAAGTTCGTTTTCTTCTAAGGCATAGACCATCAAAAACTAGTGTTCCCACTTTATAGTGTAAGTATTGAAAGCTAAGTTTTTATAACAACAAAATATATTGACACACATCTATCAATCTAAACGAGCAAGTGTCAATTAGTTTCAATATCAGGATTTATTTTATAATCTTATAGATAATCTATACCAGTGTCACATGATGTCTTTCTAAAATTTGATTTAAGTATTTAAATAGCAATACCGTAGGCAATAGTTGTGCACTTTGCTCTCTTTAAATGTCCATTGTTTAGAATATTATTTGATTTTTACTTAAATTGTTGCAGAAAAAAAAAAAAACGAATTTATATGTTATCTGCTAGGTAAGGTACTATTTAGGTGTGTTTTGAGTCTGATAACGAAGACGAACGGAAGAAAAATAAAAACAAAAGCAAAAAGTTGCACTCGAAAATATATACACACAATTGAACGAAAAGATAAGATTTTGGGAATAGAAGGCACACACACATTGACATTCCGTTTGAGTATTAGGTGTCACATGTGTGTGCACATATACCCCGAGACCTTAGATAAAAAAACGTTTCGCATTCGCCCTCGTCATCCGGTTCGTTCTTTATTTTTAGCAATCAGATAGTTTACTTTTAGCTATAGATGCAATTAGTTAATTAGACAGTCGCAACTGCAATTGGTTAATGGTTAGGGTAAACTTTGGTTTCGCAATGTTGACGTTCTATTTCATAAAATCACTTCAGTTGATGCGATTTGGAGAATATTCCAAAAGGTACAGATGCCTTGTCCTAGTCCGAAAATATAGTTCTTTCTGGGCACTAGTAATTTTCATAAACAAGATTTCACCCTTACCGATCTTGTGTAGACCAAATCAATACTCTAAGTACTATAGTTGAGCAATCTTTTGATCGCACGGCATTTTAGCTGCTTTTTGTAGGCTATAGCAAATTTATTGACAGCATATCTCTTCAAACCATCCGTGATTCTTTAAAGGGTGTTCCCATTGTACGAAGGGTTCAAATGCAGTATACAACACAATGGGCTGTTTTCTTCACATCTTTCTTATTATTCTGGATGACGTACTAGGAAGTACTCTACATAAACCACACAAATGAATCCCATTGAATCTTTAGGACCGTCTAGACGACCTAGATTTCATATGATTTCTCACGACGTATGCTTGATATCCTTCAAGTATTCAGATGTTAAAAAAAAATAAAATAAATGCAAGGCTAGCTTATAAATAAACCACTCCAGCCGGTCTCAACATCAACTTCTACTCTGGAAACATCAGTTTCGTAAATGTGGACAGTTTTACAAACCTTACTTAGAGTTATTTCCGGGGATAGTGATGCGATGGAGGGCGCACTGGTGAGGATTGCTAAGGTGACAGAATCTTCCGCCTAATTTAAGAAGATCTGAAAATCATTCTTCAGCAGTACCAGAACAAATCTACAAATTTTTAGTTCCAATGTCAAACCGGTCATAATGTGGCTGGTTTCTAAATCACAGACGAATAAACTACAGAGTATTCTTGTGGATAAGACGCTTAAAAAACATTTGGTGGCCAAATACCATTTCAAATGCCTTCCAACATCCAAAATATCTACAGGTGTCCTGTAATAAATGAATTCTAATAGCGAAAATGGGGCTGATGTGAACATACGCTACGGAAACTAACCTCAGAGATTTGCCTCCAAGCCCTAGAATTGGCAGCGTGCATCTTAAATGGTGATTGACACAGAGCAGTTCCCTACAATGCAGAATCCCAATGCTTGTCGTCTTCCAGCAACCTAAGTGCCTTGTATGATTACTGAAAAATTGGGCAGAGAACGTGTACAGTTTTTAGGAATTCATATGATCACTATCTTCATGGAGAATAAGGCGAAAATGATATCATTGAGAGTTGTTTGGATGAACGTTGTATACCCTTCCGAGTGCATGCTTCTACCTTCACTTGGCTAGGAGTGAAACTTAAACATCATTTCCTGTTTTCTCCTTGCAAGGTTATTCAATGGTTCTAGTTGAGGCTGACTGACATTGAGTTAAACGGATCACTGGGTCACTTCACATATTCTAGTTGAAGCTAGTTCAACTTTAAACCTATGTACACCGAAAACACTCATCTAAAGATGGATTTTGGAAAAAAAAAAATTTATTTTCATAAAATATTGAACAATCAAATCAGAAATTGTTTTGAAATTAAATTAGAAGTGTCCTCTTGGATTTGGATTATAAGGTCCAGTACTGCTTGGTGGACGTTTGGGATTGAATGGCGGTGTTGTTGGAATATTAGAGAATCCACCGCTGTTACCTCTACCACCGCTACGATGGCTACCGGTATCACGAAAAGCTTGAACCATATTAGTTGAAATGGCAACTAATCCGATAATCAACACGAGAAAAAATCGTACGTTCATTTTTCCAACAAAAAAAGTACTTTGATCTTTTAATCCGTATGCAAAGACAGCGATTGAGTTGTGATGAAGCTCCAGCTGCGGGGACACCTTTTTATAGGAACAAACTTGAGCTATGTACGTGTGATAAGAGTTTTGCAAATTCTTAATTCTCTGTTTGTTTATTATTCTCGAAACAATTAAGCAAAAAAGAAAATGTATAGCACAGATAGGGGGATTTTTAATGCGGATTTGTGTTTCGGGATTCACGCAAAGCAATACCTTCATTGTTTCATAATATTAATTGAAAATAAAAGATTATGTATTTCAAAATACGAACAAGAAATTGTTTTTTTTCGGCTGCAAAAATACACTGTCTTATCTGTGAACTATACTTAGAAAGTAATTATAATTTATTTGAAGCACGTGTCTTAGACTACAAAGTTGTATGCGACTAAAAGACTTTCTATGCAAAGTGGGATTCAAGCAGAACTTGACTTTGTAATGACCAAGCTTGTAAAAATATTTCGTAATACATACAGAGAGACATCTCAATCAGAACTGCTTCTGGATATCTCCGCAATTCCTCATCAACCGCAATTCATCATAATCTGTTGCCAATGTCGGCTACTTACACATTACATGTCCAGCTTACTCCTCTTCTTCTAGACATAGCCTGTAGGTATCATCTTTTAGACGGGCCAGCTTCTTCTGATATGACCTGAAGTTTCCCTGTCCTATTGACAACACTACCACCCATTGGAGAGTTCCTAGCGTCATGCTTGAAAATTCTCTCTTGATGCAGCCAGTAGACATTTTTGGCTTGCTTTTCTTATTATTTCGTTATACCTCCTCATCTTCCCAGATGTTCATTCGTATCCAACTTATGATTCATGTCCTTCTTCCTAGAACAGAGCTAAGCAACGTTGGAGACTGACCACTGCTTCGCCTTGTTAAATGAATTAATGAACTGTGTCTGGGATAGTAGCTCTGCGACCTTAAAGATGTATCGTACCCCCTCCCAATGCCAGACGAGGTTGTTCTGGTGCTGAAGTTCCTCACTTAACTTTGTTTCCTTTAGGAACTAAAGAACCTGTGTTGGGATGGGAGGTCTTTTTCCTCTATCTGGTACATTCTCAGACTGTTCGCATAGTTTGCAGTGTCCCATAAGGAGGCCTGTCAGTATTCGGAGCTTGTTTTTGCAGTTTTAAGATGTTCTAGGAGTGTAGTGTCCTGGGAGTGTATTTGCTTGCCTTAGTTTGGGGAGTACCTTTAAGAGTTATGCTTTCATGTTCCACTTTCCATAGATCTTCTCGTATAGCTCAACTACACCGCAGAAGCGTTCCAGTCCTATAAATGGTTTTGTTGCCTCCTCTTTGGCTTGCCCATCGACTTTCTTGTTATAGGTACTCCTAGTTCAGTATTTTCAAAGTTCAACGCAACTAAAGTCGTGGACAACAGTTAGTTGAAAAACAGAATTGCTTTTGTCTGTCTGAAATATTCATTTAGGCTGTAAACACCAACTACAATCATTCATTTCTTTACCAAATGTTGGCCAGAATTTTAGTTTTTTGATCCAAAAGTGTTCGTTTTAAATGCGAAGATCAACAAAGAAAGTTTTCCCGAAAACATGTTTTTTAAACATTAGATTAAGAATCAAACAAAATCTTGTACATAAGTATATATATTTATTTGTTTACAAAAATAAATTAAAAATTAGTCAACACTAAACCTAAAATCTTGGAAAAGGATTTGGATTATAAGGGCCGGTTGAAGGAGGAAATGGTCCTGATCCATTCGGGTGAAAGGGGCGAGGCCCAGGGAAGGGTCGTTGGCCTCCTGGCCGAGGAAATACGCGTGTAGGATATCCACCTGGTCCAATTCTGCTTGGTCCAACTCCGCCTGGTTGACTAGGTTGAATTGAAGCTTGTGCCGTTGCGACGGCAATCAGGGCGAAAATCAATACGATGAAAGCTTTGAAGTTCATTTTGATAGAGTTTTAATGAGGTTTTGATATTCTCAGATTGCAAGTGACTTCTGATGATGATTCGGCTGAGACGTGCAATATATACACTTAGTCGACCTTGTATAGTGATAAGAGAATATATTTTGTTCACTTCCTATCGTTGAAAACAAAATGGTGAAGCAAAGTAAAGTACAAGTAGGTACCTACTACAGGGGATTTTTTTCAATAAATGTAAACCCCTTGCTTGTTGTGTTAAATGTGGTTTACCAATGTCACTCTCAATATGATGCTTTTTTGCTGTCTTACTAAAGGCGACAAGGTGTATAAAATGTTTCCAAAAAGTATACCCACTTTATGCATAATTGAATTCTCAATGCCATAAAGAGCTGATTCTTGAAGCATACGTTTCCAGATCCACTTTGTCCGCTTCTTCCAACGCCGGTAGATGTCCGTTACGTGTGCTCGTTATTGTTACCTTTAATTCCTCAGTGGAAGTGGTGGTCCTGGCCCCTGGGTTATCTAATATTAGCCTAACTCTTTCATCGATGTTCAATTTCTTAACTTGCTTGCAAAATTAAAACAGCATCGGTGGTTATTACTGATGAATGATAGTGTAGGTAGGCGTGCTATAATTACTAGACAAATTGGTCGATCTTGTGGGGTGTTCTGCTTCCAGGAAGTGTGCAGCTTCAAATACTTGAACTTTTTGGCAAGTTCATACAGATACCTCCATAAATGTGTTAGGCATTTGTGGAGAGATTAGAAATTGTATGCGTTATTATGCTCCGCCCCCACATGCACTCGCCCTAGTTTCTAGGAATTTACTGAGCTCAAGTGATCTGTGTTTGATGTTTTCAAACCGCTTATTAAGAATAGTAGCAGCTTGGATAATAAATCTGCCGCCTGGCGTGCAGTGAGCAATTGAAATTTGCGTAACGACTCGTGCAGATGCATCGGTTGCTCGAGGTATGGAAGAATTTTTATTTGTCTACGATGCTATCCAGTTGAAAATGCACCTCATCACTGCAGATGATTTTCTCTTTGGAACATTTTTCTCCTTCGCTGGCTTCTCCAGAACCCAATTGATGCTTGGTCAACCGAATAATGTTTGTATACTTTTGCAGGTATTTTATAGGAATACTTTGTATAGTGAATTTCGCGGTTGAAATTCAGGAGTTTAATGCCCTTAGTTTTTCATTTCCGAGACTACATAAGCCTCTGATTCAAACAGAGAAATATCCAACTTACTGCAAAGGCCTTTCGTGTAAAATGTAAAGTCCACGCACGATTCCTTTACCCAAAGATCGTCGTTTTAAGCGCCAAGAGAATATTCCAATTTAATTATGAAATTAAAAACAAATCAAATTCATATTCAACTTTTTTTTATATTTATGTTTATGTTTATAGCAATTAAATTAACAGTTGATCGCCATTTAACCTAAAATTTTGGAAAAGGTCTACCGTTCGGGTGAAAGGGGCGAGGCGCAGGGAAGGGTCGTTGGCCTCCTGGCCGAGGAAATGCGCCTGGTCCAGTTCTGCTTGGTCCAAATCCGCCGCGTTGTGCCGTTGCGAGAGCAATTAGAGCGAAAGTCAGGACGATGAAAGCTTTGAAGTTCATTTTGATAGAGTTGTGGTGAGGTTTTGATATTCTCAGATTGCTAGTGACGTCTGATGAGGATTCGGCTAAGATGTGCTTTATATACACTTAGTCGACCTTGTATAGTGATAAGAGAATGCATTTTTTTCATTTCCTATCTTTGAAAACAAAATGGTGAAGCAACGTAAAGTACAAGTAGGTAGCTGCTAAAGGGGATTTTATTCAATAAATGTAAACCCTTTGTTTGTTGTGTTAAAGGTGGTTTACAAATAAATAAGTCACTCTCAATATGATGTTTTTTCGGTGTCCTACTAAAGGCGATAAGGTGTATAAAATTCTTCCAAAAATGGAATCTGGACATACACTACCGCTCATAAGTATGCCCACCTTATGCATTATTCAATTCTTATTTTTAATCCCAGGTGATTTTTTCAATTCATCAATGCCAAAAGGAAATCTGACGGCTATCCCTCTACCTTAAAATTCTCAATCTGTTCTTCAAGACGACTAGGTACTCATCCGGCCCAGATGGCCTTCCTGCTATAGTTTTAAAAAAATGCGTGCGTAAATTAGCTCAGCCTCTTTCTATTCTTTCCTAACTATCAATTGCGTTTGGAGTCTTCCCCCAGCTGTGAAAAGATTCATTTATCATCCCCATCTTTAAGAAAGGCTGTAAGAGCGACATAGACCAACTGCTAAACTCTCATGCATACCTTAACTCTTTAAGAGCATTGTCTATGACTCACTCTTCTTCCACTGCTAATCAATTTTCTCCCCTAAGCAGCATGGATTTCTAAAAGGCAAATCTAACACCACTAACCTTATTGAATTTATTTCAAACACACGGGGTGCTTTAGAGGGTCGTGGCTACTGACTTTAGTAAAGCATTTGAAAAAATATCTCACCAGATCGTCCTCCTTAAACTTAAAGCTCTGGGTTTTTTCGCCACTGTTTATTAAATGGGCCAAGTTTTATTTGCAAGATCGCCAGTACAGAGTTCTTTTTAGATTTTGTACTTCAAATCCAATCAAGGCGACCTCAGGAGTTCCATAGAGTAGCCATTTAGGACCTCTGGTCTTCGTATTGACTATAAACGATGTGGAGTTTGTCATTACGCATTCTTACCTTAAAATATATGCAGATGGTATAAGGATTTCTAAGCAAATTTCATGCACTGCCGATTCCTTTTCGCTTCAGGCTCATCTAATCACATTCTTTGTCTGGTGCAAAAAAGTCTCCTAGAGCTCAATGTGAAAAAGTGCCAGTCTATCACTTACTCTCGTAAGCGCCTTCCCCTGCCTCAAAGGACCTACTTTATTAACACTGTAATCTCAATGCGCCATCTGGGCATCACCTGTGACACTGAACTTAACTTCCATTCTCACATTGACAGCATAATTAGTAGAGCTAACTCAGCACACGGCTTTGTTAAACGTTGGTCGAAAGAATTCTCTAACCCTTACGTCACCAAATCCCTTTACATGACCTTCGTGAGACCGCTCCTTGAATATGCCTATCAGGTCTGGTCACCCTACCACCAAGTCCACATTCAGAGAATCGAAGTTGTCCAGCGTTGTTTCATACGCTTTGCTTTGTGTGGTTTGGGCTGGGATGACCCCTTTAATCTACCCCCCTATGAGAACCGGCTCAAATTATTAGGCCTCCAGTGCTGTGTGTTGTGTTAACTGGGACCATAGATTGCCCTCATCTTCTCCAACAGATCTCTCTTAACACTAACCCCCACCGTCTACGATCAGTGCCTCTGTTTCGCCTCCCCTATCACCGCACGGAGTATGGTCAACACGCACCCCTAACAAGAATGCTTAGTAACGCAAATAAGTTCCCTCATATCTTTGACCTACATCTAAGTAAATCCTCTCTGAGACACTTCCTGCGTAACCTACCATCCGAAGCAATCCCACTCTCTACCACATTTTCCTTTCCTGTCCATAGCTCATAGTCTAGATTCAAGTTTTACTCTTCTAACCCATAGTTTATAGATTAGATTAAAGTTTTACCCTTTGTTACCCTTAGAGTTAAGGCTTAGTCTTAGGATTTAGATTTTAAGATTTTTGTGCCATCTCCAGAACCCAATTGATGCTTGGTCAACCGAATTATGTTTGTATCCAGTTGCATTTATTTTATAGGAACACGTTGTATAGTGAACTTCTCGGTTAAAAATGCTTTTGCAGGAGTTTGATGCCTTTCGTTTTTCATTCTCTAGACTACATAAACCTCTGCTTCAAATAGAGAAGTAACCAACATACCGCAAAGTACTTTCATTCAAAATGTAAAGTCCACCCACGATTCCTTTACCCAATCGATGGATCACAATTTTCTTTATAAACCCAAAGATCGTCGTTTTAAACGCCAAGAGAATATTCCAATTTAATTAGGAAATTAAAAACAAATCAAATTCATATTCAACTTTTTTTTTATATTAGTGTTTATGTTTATAACAAATAAATTAAAAGTTGATCGCCATTTAACCTAAAATTTTGGAAAAGGTCTAGCATTCGGGTGAAAGGGGCGAGGCCCAGGGAAGGGTCGTTGGCCTCCTGGCCGAGGAAATACGCCTGTAGGATATCCGCCTGGTCCAATTCTGCTTGGTCCAACTCCGCCTGGTCGATAGGGTTGAATTGAAGCTTGTGCCGTTGCGACGGCAATCAGGGCGAAAATCAGGATGATGAAAGCTTTAAAGTTCATTTTGACAGAGTTTTAATGTGGTTTTGATATTCTCAGATTGCTAGTGACGTCTGATGAGGATTCGGCTAAGATGTGCTTTATATACACTTAGTCGACCTTGTATAGTGATAAGAGAATGCATTTTTTTCATTTCCTATCTTTGAAAGCAATATGGCGAAGCAAAGTAAAGTATAAGTAGGTCCTGCTACAGGGGATTTTTTTCAATAAATGTAAACCCCTTGTTTGTTGTGCTAAAGGTGGTTTACAAATGAATAAGTCACTCTCAATATGATCCTTTTTTGCTGTCTTACTAAAAAGTATACCCACCCTGTGTATTATTCAATTCTCCACGCCATGAAGAGCTAATTCTTGAAGCCCACCTTCCCAGATTCACGTTGGACACTTTTTCCAGTGCCGATAGACATCTGTTACGTATGCTCGCCCAGCCACCTCAGTCGTTGTGCTTTCATTCTTCTGTCTAAGTCGATGTCGCTGTACAGCCCGTATAGTTCGTGGTTGTATTTCCTCCTCCACTCACCGTCTATGCTGACGGGACCGAAAATCACCCAAAAAATTTTCCTCTCAAAGCAGCTAAGAGCCTTTTTGATAAAGTTCATGCCTCTGCGCCGCAGAGCAGGAATGGGATTATTAAGGTCTTATACAGGGACAGTTTTGTTGTTCGAGAGAGGGCTTTGCTAGTCAATTGTCTTCTTAGTCCAAAGAATCAGCTATTGGCAAAAGTTATTCTTCGTTTGATCTCAGCGTTGGTGTCGTTGTCTGAATTGATAGCAGAGCCGAGGTAGACAAAATCCTTAACTACCTCAAAGTTATATCTGTCGGAGGAGATGTTTTGTCCGAGAGGTTAGTCTTGGGTGTTTTTTCTTATTGACAGCATATACTTGGTCTTCATCTATACTTCATCTTCGCCGCTTCCGTCTCAATACTCTTGAAAGCACCACTGATATCAAGCTGCTTTCATCCGATTATGTCAATATCATCGGCACGGCATATGTGAGTAATTGGACGGACTTTTAAAAGATTGTGCCTCCTGTGTTGGCGCATGAGTTTTGCACTTTTCTTTCAAGAATGATGTTAAAAAAATCGTATGCCAGCGCATCGCCTTGCCTAAATCCTTTTTTGACATCAAAGGTCTCGGTGAGTTCTTTGCCGACCTTGATGGAGCAGCATGCATTCTCCATGGGACGAGTTTGGCAGTGATGCCAAAACTAGACATTGCTCTGTATAGCTCGTGATGATGTCATACGCGGCCTTAAAATCAATAAATAGGTGATGTGTATCGATTTGGAGCTCATGGGGTTTTTTTTTCCAACATCTACCACAGTGTGAATATTTGGTCGATGGTGGACTTTCCTGGCCTAAAGCCACACCGATATGAACGAAACAGGTTGTTGACGAACGGCTTGAGACGTTCACACAATACGGCAGATAGGATCTTGTAGGCGATGTTAAAAAGACTGATGTCTCTGTAGTTGGCGCAGTTCAGAGGGCCTCCTTTCTTCAGGATCGGACAATCAATGATGAGGTTCCATTCATCGGGCATACATTCGTCCGACCATATTTTGCAGATAAGTTAGTGTATGCTCCTTACCAAGTCATCGCCTGCCACTCTGAAGAGCTCGGCAGACAGGCCGTCCGCCCCAGTAGCTTTGTTGGACTTCAGCTTAGATATGGCTACCTTCACTTCATCCAGGTCGGGTGAACGGAATTGTTGGTGTACATCATCCAGGTTGAAAGGTTGATTCTGCCTGACAGCGATATTTGGTTCGTTATCGCCGTTATACAGTCTAGAGCAATGCTCTTTCCAAATCCTCAGCATTGACTGCTACTTTGCTACTATGTTCCCTTGTTCGTCTCTACAGGATTTGGTTCGAGGTTTGTGTCCTTGGCATGTATTGTTTACCTTTTAGTAAAACTTCTGAATCTCATGGTTTTGATCATGACCACGGTCTGGTGTGTTGCTTCTCCAGAACCCAATTGATACTTAGAATGGTTAAATGAATTATGTAAGTATCCAGCTGCAGGTATTTTATGAGAAAACGTTGTATAGTGAACTTCTCGGTTGAAAACACTTTTGCAGGAGTTTGATGCCTTTAGTTTTTCATTCTTTAGACCACATCAACCCCTACTTAAAACAGAGAAGTATCTAACTTACAGCAAAGTCCTTTCATTTAAAACGTAATGTCCAGCCACAATTCTTTAACCCAATCGATGGATCAAATTTTCATTTATATACCCAAAAGTAGTCATTTCCACCAATTTAATTAAATAATTAAAAACAAATCAAATTCAAATTCAAAAAATGTTTATATATTCATGTATGTATTTGTTTATAACAAAAAATTAAAAGTTGTTTGCCAGTAAACTTAAAATTTTGGCAAAGGTCTAGCATTCGGATTAAAGGGGCGATGTCCAGGGAAGGGATTAAATGGTCCTTTGCCTCCTGGCCGAGGAAACACGCTTGATCTAGTTCTGCCTGGGCCAAATCCACCCGGTTGTGCCGTTGCGAGAGCAATTAGAGCGAAAATCAGGACGATGAAAGCTTTGAAGTTCATTTTGATAGAGTTGTAGTGAGGTTTTGATATTCTCAGATTTCAAGTGACTTATGATGATGATTCGGCTGAGACGTGCTTTATATATATTTTGTTGCGATAAGAAAATATATTTCATTCATTTGTTATCTATTAAAACAATTAGGTGAAGTAAAGCAAAATACAAGAAAGTTTCTACTGTATGGGATTTTATTCATTTAATTTTATGTAAATCCCTTGTGAATTAGTCACTATTAAAGTGTTGTATTTTTCCATCTCAATAAAGGCGACATGTTGAGATGTGGACAAATTCAAAAAAACTTAGATTTTTATGTTCCTAATTGTCTCTTCATAAAGACTTTCTACTTGCTTTGTCTACATACACCCCATCATAGAGGAAAAAGAAATCAGGTAATCAGGTTACTGAGATCAGGTAATTAGATTTCTGATCTCTGGTGATAAATATGGACAGATGATAAGCTCGACAACAACAAATTTTTGTTTTGCCAAACCGAATTAGCAGATGTATCCTAGGGTAAGTCGGAGTTGATGTTTTCTCCGAGGTACGTAAACTTCTTTAATAGTTCGAAATAACTGTTGCCAACACACGTTTTATCCAAGGCGATGGACAGACGTTGCTTTGTTTGTTGGCAAGTTGGTTTTTTCGTCATTTACTTCAAATCAATGTAAACTCGTTCCGTCTATTCTTCGGTGCGATCGATGATGTCGATGTCGTCTGCGAATCGCTGCCGAAATCCTGTACATGTTTGAAAAAGTTCAAAAGAGCTACGTATTTCCCAATTGTTTCACACGTGCACACAGTAAATTGGATAAGATCTTACACATTTACGACAATAGAAATACTTCGACTAAAAGTAGGTCTACTGTGATACACCTTGAGGGCTAGTGTTGGGAACCCCAATCTACTCCTGTTCCTAGCGTAACAGTTTAGATCGGCCAAACCTTGCAGTGCTCATATCAGTAAGATCGTTGAAAATGTATTCCGCTGAAGTGAACTTACTGATGTTGAAAACTCTAGTGAAGGAGTGGAATTTTGGCAGGCCCCACATTTGTTAACTCCATTGATGAATGTTTCCCTGTGTTAGGGCCGCCTTTGTGCCCTGCTCCTTTTTATAAATGTCTATTGGCAGCAAGTATAGCATGGTTCTCAAAGCATCTGCGATGCTAAAGCAAACAACTCGTGGGTCTTTCTTAAAAATATTTGTATATGCTGGTTGTTTCTTTACAATACCGAAACCAAATCATTAATCCATAAGTGAAAATCATTCCAAGACTTTCGACAGAAAGTCCTACCAGGGATTTTTTTTACATACATAGGTATTAGAGATTCCTCGAGCATCCACAATATTTTCTTTTTCACAAAAGCTTTCCTTTTAGAATGAGAATTCAATTTAGCGTCACGAATCTAACATGTGATTAACACTTCGTTCATATCTACGTCTTGTTACCTTAAAAACTGCCTTTTTCTTCTTTTAAAAATTTCAAAACGTTCGTTGATAATCCAATTTTTAATTCTAAAGTGCGCAAAATTATACCAATAACCATAAAATACTATAAAAATCAATTCCAGTGACCTAATTGAATTTCCTTCCAGACATTCATATCTATCGATTAAACACTTTCTTTTTATCGTTTTGCATTTTAGATGTCCCGTCCATCAAATACCAAGGACAACAGCTCGCACCACCACCAGCAAGTGCATCAAATCGCCCAGCAGCAACACCAGCAACAGCAACAGCAATCAAATTACACCAGAACTCGTGAACGAGATGAGAAATATAATAAATATTACGAAACAAATCTATAACAATTGAATACTTGTTAGAACATTATAACACTTTTATTGATCTTATAAAATATATGTATACTTTAGGATAATTTGTCAATTTGCACCGGCAAGTGTATAGATAAACTCAATGGAAGAAACAGTGATAAGCAGTACTGCTGTCTGTATGTACTATATTTGAAGCAAAAAAAAAAAACTCTTTCTATAATTGTAATTATAACTTATTTAAGCAAATAGTGCTTATTGCACAAGATTAGAAATTATTAGTGAAACAATATTTTATCAGTATTTTGACACTTTAAGGGCAGTGCAATGTGATTTTATGGCTTTACAGCATGGAGAGGGAGGCTATAAATGGAATTAGAAAACAAAATCGTTTGTTATTCGCAAGTGTTGTTACTTTTTTTTTTTTGTTATATAATATCACACTCTTACATAAGTCATACTCAATATAAAATGTTAATTAAAATAAACGGAGAATGAATTAAATTCCAGATCATGTGCTTCTTCTCTCAATGTAGCTTACATCAAGCAGGCAGAATGGAGCTCTACACATGGGACATGTGCATTTCTTTTCTAGCCATACGTCTCGGTCAAATTCGTTTTGACGTGCGGCAAACCATCGTGCTAAACAATCGACACACCACATCGGTCGGCAATAGCAGTTGGTACAACAATTCTGCTCCGGAATTGGATGACCATCAGGTGTCTCATCAAGACATTGTTTGTGGATTTTTATATTCGGTTCCGCGATCATACATGCAAAACATTTATCAGTAACTTGATCGGCCGCATAGACAGGATTCAGTGATACCTGATTCTTGAAGACTTCAATGAAACGATCGATAATGTTGCGATGAAACTGAATGTTGGACGGGATAAAGATTGGACGGCTGATACGATCTTCGAGAGTGCGAAACTCAAGAGCGTTGATACGAATTTGAAAATCTTCGACACCGACACGACCTGCTCTTACGTTAATGCTGATAATTTGTAAGGCATCTGAGGTATCTTGGGCAATGTTGTAGGTTTCACTCTAGAAAAAAAAAGAGCTTTTACTAAAAAAGAAAGTGGGGAGAGAGTTATTTCTCTTACCTTGTCAACACTAAGCGTTGTATCGCTCTGATGAGCAAAGTATACATTGTAAGGAGTGGTCTTGATTATCCAGTTTTCGGTCGCTATCACCGAAGAAATAGAATTGATTTTCATTTTAAATACATCTTGCCTAGAAGAGAGAGAAAGAGAAGCTTAACGTTGTATAAATTGTTCTAACAGTCGTGCTTTAAAAGTTATATGGCATATGGCGACGACCTCAGTGGATACAGCCATTCAACCATATAGTCGACAACTAAAGTCCTGCCCACCAACACCTCTCCTGAACCTAGAGGACCTAAACAGATCTATATCGCATGCTTATAAAACCAACTGTTAAGCATAATGAGATTCAAAGTCAGCAGACTGTCTAATAAGATCAAACACGATGGAAACTGAAAAAAGTACAAAAAAAAGCGCAAACTGAGTAGGTACTTCAAAGAGATACGGAAACCGAAGACTCATCTTCAGAGCATTCTGTGATACTATTACGGAATTATATACCTCTCGTAAGGCAATGACAATCCGCCGAGTATTTGTCATGATCCAGCTCCTCAATCCGCCGTTGTTTCTTCCATTTGTGTAAAAAAAAAATATATATATATGTATATGTATATATGTGCATAGGAAACACGCACAATATGAATGGTTACGAGAAGCAAGGTCTTGACCTTCTATTGGCTGCCTATTTTTGTTGCTGCCGAGCAACAAAACAGATAGCCCGAGGTTGCACGACCTCTGAAATGCAACATTTGGAATGAAAGGCCAACGGTGGATGTGATTATGATAAACTAAGCATGAGTGTTAACTTCCCATTAAATTGGTGGCGATCTCCTTCTTAGCGTTACTAAAACTTATTCCTATTGTAAATCAAATGATTTCAATAATGTGATAAGAAGTCACCAACAAACACATACCTTCTGTACTCATTATTGATATCGCTAGCCACTGTCGCATGGCTATTCGGTACGTTCGAGAATTTCATTAATGCTCGACTTATCGGATGTTTTTCCCAGTTATTCTGCATCCAATACACAATTAGTCCAGGAACGAATAACACTGCCAGAATGCTAAAACGTTGCGCCACCTTCCATGTGATACTTTTCAATGCCCAATGGGCATCGATTGTTACATCTCCGTCTTCTGTGTCTTCATCCATAACGGCAAACTTAAGAAAGTGAATAAGAAAATAAAATGCTGGCAAGCAACTGTGGATGATTAAATTTAACGATGTCCTTTTCTGATGATACCGGACAAACTCGATATCTTTGGAACCAAGAAACTTTGAGAAGCAATTCTCGACCGTAAGTCCAAGTGAGATGAACTCTTCCGGTGGATATGCAATGCAGAAACATAGCAATATGTAAAAGAAATTAAAGATAATTTCAGACTCCTCCATTCTCCAACAATCAAGTAAAACACAACCAAAATTACAATTACAAGAAACGAAAGCAATTCTATCAGAAGATGTTTATTTTTGGTGACAGTGACAGAACATCCAACCAAAGTGGATTTGTTTTTGTTTTGTTTTTTAAATGTCAAATTTTTGTGGATGTGGAACGAACTGCCTATGCCTACTAGACGAGTGATTAAACACTCAGCGTCAGAGAATAACTATCAGTCGGGAATATAAATGTAAAATTTGATTCCAACGTAACGTACTTAGGTACATCTCAATATTTAAGCTTACTTTTGAACAATTAAATTTTGTTAATAAAAATGACGATTGGGCAGGGCAATGTGCTCTTCGCACCACAAGGTGTATCGGATCTATGCCCGTATTGTGGTGTCTATTGGTTCCTGAGCTGTTCGTTCAAAATTCAGCCAGGAACTCGAAGGTTCAGAAATGGCCACAATCTGAGTAAGAACTCGTAAAGAAGTTCTAACTCAATGTTGGAGCGAAATTCTTTGGATAGCATTCTAAAAGTAGTTTTGCTTTGTTCCGCGTCACCATCGACCAAGATCACACCTCCCTGCTAAAGAAAGCAGTGGACTTTCTCGACCTTCAGTCTAGCAATGTTCAGTTGAGCTTTCGAGTTCGGAAATCTTAGGGCTCGGTTGACATAAAACTGTTGTTAATTTGTAAAAAAATATAAATAATCAACTTTATTTAACACATTTAACACACAAGCATATTTTTGCAATAGAAAAAAGCCTTCATTTGCCAGTTTGAAGCGTGTTCACTTTAACGCACTAAAACATGGAATGTTGTCATTTGAAGCAGAACCATCAGTCATGCTTATTTCGAAGCTGTTCTCTTCGCTTGTGCCGGTCACGTTAGTCAGACTAGAATCGTTGTTTGAGCTGCGCTGATCCAATATGCTTAGATTCGGCGCTGAGAGGTCATCGTCATCGGCTGTACTCGAGAGGCTACTCACACTCGAAGAGGATAGCATTAATGCTACGTCGTCCGGTGGTTTTAATTTGTCATCGTCTAGATCAACGTCGTCGACATTAAGAGCAGATATATTTGGGAGCATATCTCTTGACGATTGCTGAGTATTTAATGCGCTTAACATCGGTATATCCATGGGGTGACTGATGCTAGCTTGGCTGATGTTCATGTCAGAAGTTGCAGAAGATGGGAAGAGCTCTGACAGAACGGGAATCACTTGTGAGACTACACTGCTGGTCGAAGAAAACTTCATAAAATCCGAATGCGCTGAATGTATTTGACTTTGGTGTGATTGTTCTGATGCTGGGTCTGGTGTTGCTAAGCCATTGTCGGAAGATGGGCGAATGAAGTTATTTAAATCATTATTCGACGGCGGTATGTCAATGCGTTTCTGGTTTGGATGGTATTTCTCGTAAAAATCGATGTTATTGTCAGCCAAAGCTGTTGGTTTGGCGTTGTCGTTGAGCGTTTCAGTTCCGGGAAAGTTAGAGTCTACGTCATTTAACATTGCTTCCACATTGTTGATGAATTCAGAGTCCAGCGGAATGGAGATGTCGATTTTTGCAGCTGGTCCTTTCGAAGGTCTGGCTGGTGGCGGCTCTGCAAAGGTAATACAAAAGGTTACATCACAAGAAAACAAATCTGGCAGCTACTACTACTTACCATTCAAATAGTTAAGGGCAACTAAATCGGCGGCACGAAATAGTTCGGCTTTTACAAGTAATTCCAAGAGTATACCTAATGTTGGTCGCTTCTTTCCAGACGTGCCCCATTCGTCAAGTAAAATTTCTGTTGCCATACGATTTTGTTTAATACTTGCGTTCTCTACTAAACGCACGTGATCGTAATTGTACTTGTAAGCCATATCTTCCGGCGATTTGGAGTGGACGTCTTTAGGTATTATCTGCATTAGTTTTTTCCACGAGTTATTCGGATCTAGAATCTGGGCCAACTTGTAAATATCTGCCGAAGATATGTGGCGTATTTCTGTTTCTTTAGTGTACATTGTGCAGATTTTTCGATTTAATTGATTCATACAATAACTTTTGTTTGATTTTTATTTATATTGGCGGCATTTTTAGGAGAAAATTAAAAACAAAATTGGAATACAAGGGAGAAGACGTCGACGATAACAAGTAAAGTAAAAGAAAATGGTTTGTCTGACATTTTTCGTTCCACAGTCCACAAATGACAGTCAGCTGATTGCGATAAACAGATGCTTTGGCTGATTTATGTTCATGTATGGTCTAAAAAGTGCTGCCAAATCTTAGATACTTTAAAAGACGAAATAATATACAAGACAGTGTAACAGACACTACATAGAATCTAAGATAGCGACAGGTCGACTACATATTTGAGTGTTTTTGCTTTCTCTGGACAGGTTTTAGATTTGTCTAGATAGATAGTTATTTCATCAATTCAATAGAAGCATGACCGAATGTATGGATTGTCCATAGCCCCATCATCCTCCAGAAACCCCCAAGCAGTCTGCTCTTTCAATTCTCCTTTGAAGAACTCAAGTGACCCTTTATATAATATTAATTAACCCAGTCCTGCTTTATACCACAGAGGCATGAGATGAACATTTTTCAGGTGATTTTCGGTCCGGTCTGTATGGACGTTGAGCGAAAGATGACATACAACGACGAATTGTATGGGTTGTACAGTTACATCGCCTTAGACAAAATAATGAAGATCCAACAACTGAGGTGGCTGGATCATGAAGAGTGGATGGACACCAATGCTGCGGCCCGCTGAATGTTCGAATCCTTCCCCGGACGGCGCAGTGGCGGAAAACCGCGACTCAGGTGGCGCACGCAAGTGAAATGGTACCTCAACCTGCGGAACTGGAGGCAGCTAACTTAAGATCCAGCTAGCTGGAGACGCTTGTTGGTTGAGGTTCAGGACTGTAGCGCCACCTTAAGTTAGTAAATAACCAACCGGATGGTTCCTGAGTTCAACTATGCATACGATAGCATTATTCATCTACAATAGAATGTGTGATTACTGATTGATGTGCATTAATCAAGCTGTACCGAAAAATGCTAGAAAAAACGGTACCACGATAGAATAGCAATGCTTCAATCAAGAAGGTTTTAAATGTCAACCCCCAGTTTCGAACCCAAAATTTAAAAAGTTGAACCTCGGTTCTTAAAATGAAGGGATGACAGAGACCAGCAAATTGATCGATTGAAGACGTGGCATTGGTAGACAGTTTTTGGGAGATCCCATAAGATTGACGAGTTGTTAAGGTAATATTTCAGGACACCCCAAAGCATTCGAAGAAAAGCAAAGAGAAACATAATAAGGTCAATAGTGGCTAAAACTTCCTTACACCGTGCATGTCTTCCTGTCTAAAAAAGGCAACAACTGGTTTTTGAAAGATTCTTGATAAATTGTTGGTTGTTTCCTTCATACGAAGAATGCGATCCAGACAATCAAGATAAACGTGACAAAAAACATGCAAAACCTCAAACAAAAATCCAGTTTTCCCAAATAATAGGTAAACTCCCTGATAAATGCATTTTGACCCTTTCCCAAAGCGACAACAAAAGATGAGCCACGCATGATTGATTGAAAAAATAGTCTTTGGACCCTTTGAAAGGTTTCCAAATAGATTCAGATCAGTCCATCACGTATAACCCTCAGATAATTGGTTCACGGTTATCCTTTTCTTACCTAACCCTCGCAATAGGTGGTCGGGTATTGTGATCTTTTCCTCAATGACCGGCCCTTCATTGCACCCCAAAGAGATGGCATCACCAACAAAAGGTGTGGTAAACCGTATCAAAACAAATATTCCCCGAAAAAGAAAAGTAGGTTTTCGAGTTCAAAGTTTACGTTTTTATTCCCATTTATCCAGAGAGGGAATAAATTGAAATTCCATGGCAATTATCTGATAATTGCTGGAAGAGTGTGCGCAAATGTCCACCACCAGCGTGCCAGTTAAAGCAGAGAAATGCTGGAATCAATTAAAACGCCGCTGTCGGCTGAATGGATTGATTGCTTGATGAATTATCTGACTTTGGCTGCACCTCGGTAGCTGCTGTTTAATAGGCCTTCCAATCGACGCCGAAAAATCTCCCGATACGGCAACATTTACGACGTCCAATCAATTATTCTAGAATGTCAGCGGCAAATGGGGAAATGCCAGACATCCGTCAGGTCGCGATCTAACACAGCGAGAAGCTGGCACGACAACAATTGGTCAGCCCTCCCATTATGATGATGGTAATCGAAATCGAGATCTCAAGTGATGGGCGGTCGCGCACGCGCACGCACATCCATCAAACTGCAATTTCTCATGAAACTGCATAATTTTCAACTATGGATCGCATTAGACACACATAGTGCGCGTTCTCCATCTAGATGTATTTGGAGTTTGGAATTCTCTGCAACCACGCAGTCTCTAACACTCCACGAGCTCTCAGGGAAGGACCCCAAACAATAGGTATATAATGACAAGACCTAGAGGAATTCATAACAAAGTAAGAAATAATAATAAAAGAAGAAAAGCTGACAGAGAAACTGAAGCGTAGCGGGGGGGAAACACACAAAAAGGATGCCAAGAAAGAACTGAAAATGAAGATTGAATGAAGTGCGTGCCTTAGATCATCGTCGTGTAAGTGGACGGTACAATGGGTACACAATGGAAATACCATAAGTAGTCGCAAGGAAGGGGACCAGGCTGCGATATGTGTGTGTTATGTCGCTTGAATTGCAGAAAGGCATCCCGTATTGGGTGAGCTAATAACAGAGTATTTGCTGAAGCAGGGCCGGCTCGGATGTTAGTAGCTTTAAAGTGTTTTCAGTTATAAGGAGTTCAAGAAGTGAGACTTGAAGGCAAAGTTCTTGGTGAAGAAAGACATACTTTCTCACATAAGAAGTCCATATCGAGACTCAGCATCTTTTCAACGATTTTAAGGCCGTATTTATGGAGACTAGCTTTGCAGGACCATTTCTAGCTTTGACATCCCTGTCAAAATCATCCAAGGGTGCAGGAGACGGTGGAGTATGCTCGCTGTTCAAGAAAGTGTTTAGAATTTCTTGAACGGATTGTGCGAAACTCACAAGTCAACATCAACTTTTCGTAATCGAAAAAGGACCCTTTAATAGTTTTTGCGCCCTTTTCCTTTAACCAAGACTCACAACAACATACCACTCCTGAACTCTTAGAAAAAAAAGACCGATCATACATTTTCCAAAGAAGGAATACCAGAGAGTATCCATCTACTGAGATCGTAATCTTGATCTTGATTTTAAAGCAGCAGGGACCAACCACCACCAACCACCAACTTAGCAGTGTAAACACATAGATTCCGTGAATTGAATGACCGTGAGTGAGAAGCACGTACGGATCTGTCGTTCTAAGTAGTTTCCTATGAGGCGTGTGTTTGCTAACGCGTTGCGATTGTTGCATGCAGCCCCCATCTGTACATACACATACAATTGTTATTGGAAGCAAGGAGCAGGAGCGGATATGAGTTGTTTTGTGTTCTTGCCGCTTATAATGCGTCTTCTGTTCGGCTATTATTCCTTTAACATTGGTATCTGTGTGGCTGGGTGTCTGCGTGTGTTTGTAATGTTTCAACGATCTCGTCATTATGAATTCCAATATCGTTGTGACCATTGTTGGGTCCGTGTGAGCCGAAGGGAGAGTCCATGCAAGGGCACAAAGGAAAACGAAAAAGAAAAATGATCAATTGAACGTGTGTGTGTGCATGTTTGCTTTCTGGCAATGATAGGTCGACTGTGATCCCACTTTAAGTGGGATCTCCCGTGGGGGAATCGTTGGAGACATGCTGGATGAAAAATATCAGCGGTACGTGCTATTGCATTGTTTGGTTATAAGCGATGCGACATTGAGCCATTTACTAAGATGAAGAGGATACCAGATGAAGGGGATAACAGATCTCTTGGTGAATAGGTGTTGTTTTGTCCACTTGCCATGAAGTTGGTGGCATTCAAGTGGTGTGACCCTGGTAGGATTGGGGTTTAGTAAGTGAGGTAGAGCATGTGGACTAAAAATTGTGTGACAGAAGTCGAAACTGGCATTCACACAGAAGTCCAGGGAACACTCGACTGAATCTTGTGTAAATATTTTATTGTTTCGAGGTTGACACCTGTAGGGGCTGTAAATACACTTGCACTGTTCATAGCCTTCAAATGCCAATGACCCTGTAGATCCAATGTCAATTGAACACCAAGAAGCCGAGTCATGATGAGTACACACAGGAGCAAATGAAAGCAACCAAGCGCAGTTGAGCCAAATGGCAGCCAAACTTTATGAGGATGAGAGGTAGTCTGACTCATTTTGATGATTTTTTATGTAAATCATAGCTTGACAAGCACACAATGACTTACGTAGGACATCTTACTTTACTATCAACTTAATGGCAAGGCCAAGAAGGCCAAGCTAAACAGTGCCAAAAAGACGACTCCGTCAGGAGCAGAGCCTTTCTGCGGGGCGGCAGAACATGTCTTCCAGGAAGAGCTGAAAAAAGAGAAATATACCTACCAAAAGAACAGAGCCAGACAGACTGCAAACACTAATTGGCTTTCGAGCAGAATTTTGCAGGTTTTACCTAAAAACCGAAGGCGCCGTTCGAATTAAACATGTACTTCGACTTATCAGCCTGTCTTAGTGCCTCCAGCTGGTTAAGGTCGTCTTCTAACTGTGGGCGCCATTTAAGGCGACGTCTTCCTTTATTGCATTCGTCCTCCGGGTTGGATTCGAACACTTTGCCGCGTGGAGAATTTGTGCCCCAGAATCTCAAAAAAAAAATGTTTGCAGTGTGTACGTCGATGTCACTGTAAAGCTCGTAGTTGAATATCCTCCGTCAATGCCCATCAATGCAAACGGGACCGAATTTCATTTCATGCAGGGTTTTCAAGGGCATTTCTTACGAAGAATTCTTCGATCTTCGTCCGATTTGTCGATGTTGGGTCCTCGTTCTTTTGACAACAAATACTTTGGGCTTGCCCTCTTTTATCTCTTAATCCGCTTATTGACATGAAAGATCTTGATAAAGCAGCCAGCATTGTCCATTGCCATCCTGCACACACCGACGAGTTTAGCATGAATGCCAAGATTAGACATAACTCTGTGTAGCTCGTCTCTATAGATAAATATTTAAAATCAATGAAGAGATGGTGGGTATAGATCTGAACTTCTTGGATTTTTTCCAAGAATTTTCTCGCCCCGTCCAATCAGGCTATTGGCGAAAGGTATCAAACACTCGCACAATATGCTAGATAAGATCTCGTAGTCGATACTGACAAGACTGATGCTCCTCCAGTTGGTGCATACACTTATAACTCTTTGCTTTCATCAATCGGCAAAGGCTTATCTGAAAGTCAGATGGTCACTATTCCAATAATGCGCCCACAAGTTTGACACCAACAATTCTAGCTTCCGCATATAAAATTCACTTTTCCTAAGAAAAAAAAAAAAGAATTTCAATTTAAAATGTAAGAATAACAATACCACAGACGAACTAATGGCTAACTCCAGTCAATGTTCCAATTCAATGATGGCCAAGTAAAACTCGCGTGCGCACCTACTACCTTCCACGCGAAATGAATTAAACATAAGCGCATGACTTCTAAGAATCAGAAGCAGAAGTAAAAGTCAAACGACTTGGACATGTGTGTGTACTAACCCAAGAAAATGTCTGCTCAGTACTTGGCCTCATTTATTATTCCATGGGGATAAGTCTAAACTACACTTTTCGAAAAGGACATTAAACCATCCGCTGTTAAGAACCGCTAAACGTTTTGATTTCAAGAAAACACACAACTCATACACTTACCGACTCATTAATCAAAAAAAAAAGAAGAAGAAAAAAACGCTTACATAAGCTAAAGAACCGCCTCTGGAGAGAGTCGCCTCCATCCCCATGGAATAGCGCTCATAACTAACTGATTACGTCAATAAAAGCCATCGGAATGCTTCTTTACTGCTGTGTTGAATAATAATTAAAACATCAAACCGACCACAAATTAATCCAAATGCAGTTCCACTTAGCCTCCGCAGTTGCTGCTGAACTAATTCAGTACCCCACAAGCCATGACATTAATTATGGGATTTTCACTTTTCATGCTGCATCCGTTGGAATATGGAGCAATCTCATTAACATCCACACGTCAGGCTGACACTCCAATGACAAAGGCATTTATCAACGAGCCTGATCAGATATCAAATACTGAAGCACTTGGCTGCTGGAGAAGATGAAGTCATTGCGCTTGTCCAAAACATAAAAGAATTTCGAATAGCACCTCACAGCTGTCAAGTGATCTTATTGGGCATTCTCAGCAGTGAACACCCACATTCGAGGCGCACGTTTTTCTCTGTTCTACGAAGGCTTAGGCAGCAGGGATTCATTGGGGCATCCAAGCGCCAGTTTATGTAAACAAACAAACAATGCGCGACCAAAGAATGCGTCTCACGCGGTCTTTTATGCTTTCGTATTAATTGCTAGAATCAACAACACTATGTCGAGGATCGTCGTTATTGGGTGCAAATGATTGAGGTATTTTAACAGCAGTAGCCATAGCCACCGTCTCTGTATGGAGGGAGAATTACAACACAAATGTGTTAGAATGCAAGGTGTTTCCTTTCCGGTTTTGGTATCTATAAACGGAAAGAGTATGCAGCATACATTGTATGTCTGTTTGGATAGGTGACGACTATGTTGGTTATCAACATCATCTCAGCTGGTTGCGAGAGTAACCTGACAAATTGAGTACGACAACATACTTGTAGGGGGATAACTTTATCGTCGTGACACTCAAGATAAGCTGTGATAAGTGCACGAAGAGGGATAGATATCATTTCTAAGAATATATTTTGTTTTCGTTATCATTATAATTTGTTGTGTCATGCTTTCTGTATGTTCTCCTCCATAGATGCTTCATGACAACAGTTCATCATACTCGGTCGAGTGCTTAATTCAAGTAACCCTTACGTTAGGTTAGAAGAGATGGCTGTCGGCGCTCAAGAAGGGACACACTTATACCAAAATCTAGGTCCATTGTGATATCACATAGAGTACGGGAGCAGGATCCTTGCATGATGGATTTTATTTCTTTCTCAAGGAAGATACTATGGATAGCCCCTTCCTGCTGCACACTATGTTTAGAACTATTTAGATCCACAGAAAAGCTTCATAGAAATATTTCCCTAGGGTTGGCCATCTCAGCTTTGATAGGGCAGGACAGATAAAAAAAAGGTGATTTACTATTCCCTCTTCTTCCTCCTACAGCCTTTGCAGAAATCGTTGGAGAGGATCTTCTCCAGATCTCCTTTTCTTCTGCTGATCAGTACCAAACGTTGTGTTTTCAGCTCTTATAGAAAATCTCGCCGTGAGGTTCGAGCAGACATTTTCAACACTTCCGCTGGTATAGCATCAGGCTTTCCTGTTCTGTAAAGTTTCCAATGCCAGTTCCTCTTCGCTGAACATTAAGATATTCTGTTGTTGGGTGCGGAAGATGTCCGGAGATGTAACAAGATAAGTCGGAAAGGGTGTGTCTACTATGCTTTCCATTTTTTCTCATTATAAGGCTGGTTGGCTGTGCCCCAGCTTGCACATTACCACTTTATACCTTTATCTTCAGGGGTTGTTGTTGACGTTTTGGCAGTGCTTCTCCCACTCGCTTTTTTCGCCCTCTTGAGCTCGGATTTTGACATAGTACCATTGTCCATGACATGGACATCTCTCTGAAATGGAAAAATATTCTATCCTAGTTATGTGCGCTGCTAAATGTCTATTCAATGTTCAAGGTCTTCAATGTTTCAACCGAAATACTGCTAATTAATTAGATTGCCCTTAAGTCTAGTTTCGAACGCCAATCACAAATATCGAATGATCTACCTATACATATGTAGCTCTGTGTTTCCTCATCGCTTCAACAGGCAAACATTTAAAACCAATGAGAATCTGTACCTCTTACCGTCCACAGTCGCCGGTCAAAATCCCTGAGTTGACAACCCTAAGTACACACCTAAAAGAAGCAGTAACTTCAGTTGATTAGGGATGTTTCCCACACACAAGAAAAGTAAAAAAAGGTTCACCCCCACTGTTACCTCCGAACAATAGGTCCACATGTAACTTTCATTTCTTTCAACCAAAAAAAACCCAAATGCAATCCTGCTTATCTTTCTCCTCTGCCTCGACTCATTCGATTTCTGTTATCAATTTCTAAACCCAACCAAACCGAATCGACAATTCATTCAGCAAAAATGCCGCACATTGTCACTCAAACATGTTTGAGGTATTTTCCATTTCCACTCTGATCCCATTGTGTTTGAGTCGTTTTATAAAATTTTTATTTAATCGAGTGAGTCAAGTGTGCTGTCACTGTGTTTGGTTCCTTCTCTCTGGAGCACGATCAGTTGGCTAACGAATGCCATTGATTACGTTTCTTTTTGTCGGATGGAGGACGAGTCTCGACTCTCGAGTGTAAAATTTCGTCGCGTCGCGCTACGTTATTTACTATAAAAGCAGGAAAAAAAAAAATTGTTTATTGTCTTTTGCTGAGAGATAAACACGTACGTGAAATATATAATGTGGATACACAACCATATTGTCGAAGTTAAATAAAAACGAACTAATTACGAGATTATTACGAGCATTATCGATAGCATAGCCCTTCCATAGTTGACACAGTCGTCGTCGTTGACAGAAGAAGCGCTTGACTGCTGATAACCTATATATTTCCTATCTGCCACCCCGCCCCGACGACATACCCAACAACACTAGCGCCCCCGGTGTGTTATCTTAACGTGCTTTGACTGTCATCTGTATATACCGTACCGTTGTGCTGTGTCAATTGTCATGTTTTGATACAAAAAAAGTATATACATACATGAGCGCGTGTACAATAAACTCTGTTGAGTTGCATATCTTTTCGTCTACAGCTTGGCGGGTCTAATAGGCTTCACCTACATCGAATGGTAATTAGATTTTATGTCTGGGGCGACTGTTAAACTCTTGTGAATAATAGAGCACAAGTAATAATTTGCCGACCCCCATTTAAACTCAATTACAGCCACGGAACACAACCGAAACGAGTGAGAGTGCGACTTACAACAGAAAATGGATTTCATGTAAAACTCGCTCAATTGGAACACAACTCTAGACTCTAACTCTACTGCTGTACACTACACACATCTGGCTGACAGTTCTAATTCGTTTGTCTTTTCTTTTCTTTTTTTTGTAAATTTTGTTTTTCTTTTGTAATTTAAATTCGCCTGCAAACACACATGTTTGTAATATTGTAAGCGTATGCTTTGTATATATCTGTCGGTTGGTTATTTTTTTTTTTTTAATTTGTTTTCTGGCTGCACATTCAAAACCAGTAACGAGCCGTGACGTTACCATATTAACGGTCACAAAAATAATAAAAAAGGGCTAGTGATTTCAAAGAAAGGTCCTAGTGCTGCAAAGGGGAAGTTTGAATGGCATTCGTTCCATTGAATAACGAATGAGCGCGGGTTATTTTTATACTTCTCACAATCGTATGCACCCTGTTAAGTGTTTAAAAAAAAAAAATCGAAAAAATCATAAAATTAAGTTTTTGTGTTTTAAAAAATAAAAATAAATAAAATATGTATAAAGTGATAGTGTCAATGTGCGCATAAAATTAAGTGGAAAAAGAATGAAAAAATATTTTCAAAGAATCTAAAAATATCAATTCAACACGAGTTGTATTAGTTTTGAGTGAAAACAAAAGTGATCTTGGCCTGAAGATTTGAAAAAATTAAAAGAATTGGATTATAATTCATTGTCCTATAGTTTTCCTGTTGACGCCAAAATTTGGATTTATTTGGCTCTTCTTTAGAAAGTAAGTTGGATTTTTTCTTTCAATGAAATATCGAAATTAATATTTCTAAACTCATGCATCAAATTTATGTTTATTGAGGAAGAAAAAGAAAAAAGAAAATTAATTAAATCATCATAAAACGGATGGAAGACACTTAGAATCCTGGATACATACAACATACAACACACAACACACATGGTGTTGGCAAACGTTAACAGAAAAAATCAAAATTCTATTTTTATTTATTTTTTTCTTATGTTGTCCTAAGTTTTTTGGTTTTTTGTTTTTTTTTAATTTTTTATTTTTAGTCTGTTTTTTTTTTTGTATATTTTTTATGACACTTTATGAATGAAGAAGTTGAGATGTCTTTTTAGTTTTACGTGTGTTTTTTTGTTGTTGAAATTTTCAAGGTTTCATGAGGGAGATGTTAAATTTTGAATTATGGTCGGGATTAGGTTATAAACAAAATAAAGGATAGGAAGAGGAGATGAGTTAATATTTTTATTTTATTTTATTACGTTTTTACGTTTTTAGCAGCTTTGTTGAGAATTAGTTTTTAAGTTTTATTTTTATTAAATACAAATGATTAATGATATGTGTGTGGAGTTGTAAGTTTTTTGGTACGAATTTGATTGATTTTGAATTAACTGACTGGAGATTTGTTAAATTTGTAAATTTGATTAATTATGCTTGTTAATTTGAAAACACAAGAGAGGTTGATCATTGAAATCATTATTTTGACAAAATGTGATATATTACATTTGTTTTAGTAAATGAGTATGATTTGAATTGATTTGTCATGAAAGACGACCTATGTCTTGCAAAAACTACCGAAGCGTATCCCTGTTTAATGTAGGCTGCAAGATCCTCTGCGGTGTACCGTGTGAACGATTAAAGCCGTTTTGTTTTACACTCATCGACACCTATTAGTGTGACTTCGAGGTCGGCTCCATACTTAATGCAGCCTACAACATCCTATCCGATGTATTGTGTGAGAGATTAAAACCGTTTTGCTTTACACTCATCGACACCTATTAGTGTGACTTCCAGCTCGGCAAATCAACGATGGACCAAATTAGCATTAGTATTAGTAGTAAATCCTGGAAAAGGCCAACGAGTTGCGAGTTGATACTTACCATCTATTTATTGACTTCAAACCCGCATAGGACATCATTCAATGCCCCGAGCTATATTTCGCAATGACAGCTCCCGGGAAAGTTGATCCGGTTGTGTCGCAAGAAACAGAACCTTGGAATTATTTGACAAGGGGACGCGCGTCTTGTGATTTTTTTAATTCAGGTGCGGAAGCCTGGCATAAACACAAAACTCATTATACTTAACAAATCTGTCCAGCTGCTGTGGTACGCAGATGATATCGACAATGTCGCCAGTTCCCAGCGTGCTATTATTGAAGCTTTTACGGCATTTGAAGACAAATATCACGCTATCGACCAAAAACTGATCCGTCGAACACCGTCTAGGATAGAATGTGGCAATCGAAAATCTCATAAACTCCACAAACGACACTCTGGTGGAGATTCGATGAAGCATAATCTTTAGCAACTTCAACTCTTGAAAGTGATGCTCTACAAAACTAAGTTTTGTCAGTCTTGCTGAATACTGGAAGATAAGTAAGATAGCGATCTTGGGATTCTTCAATAGAAAAATTCTACGTCGAATATTAGGTGCTTTCTGCGAGGAAGGCGAATGGAGAAGAAGATACAACCGCAATCGCTACAAGCTGTATAAAGATTTGGATGAAGTCTGGAAAGGTAAAATGCGTGGTCCAGCTACGCACTTAAAGTGGATTGAGGTCGCCTTCTACTTGCGCACGCCATCAGAGGCGTGTATCCGGGTTAGATTTGAAGACTTTGCAGGCTGGAGCATTGGTGTCCATTTACTCTACAATTCTACATGTCCTAGCAGTCTCAAATGCAGTTTTTTGACTGAGACTAAGACACTTTCCTCACCAGACACTCAGTTAATATCTCAACAACCTCGGCATACCTAAGTCTCTCGCACATTTGGCTATTTTGTTTGGAAGATCCAGAGACTACCGAGCGTATTTTGTGCGAAGGCCCGGCATGGCATCACTTGATTCAGAAATAAATATTTCGATATGCTGTTTCTAGCGGCTCGTAAGCACCACTCCTTCAGTCCCTGTTACTATAGGGTCTTTCAAGCTGTAGTCTGAGCTACACGGCAGGCCACCGCATCACAAATCACAGATCCTGTAATTTTTATCGAAAGCAAGGCTGTGATCAGGTCTCTTACAGCCAGCAAAGCAAAATCTAGGGTAGTGTGAACTACCTGACCGCTAACCAAGTTAAGGTGGCTCTCTACGTACAGACAATAAGAATCTTGACCATGTCAGTGCGCCTATTGTTAAACACCTGATCTAAACCGATGTTCTGTCAAAAGCAAATCATAAATGGTAATATCTTGACGATTGCAACAATGCTAGGCTTATTCCTGAGGGTGCCCCGCACTGGAATACCTCTTCATCGACTTAAAAGGCGTGCTCTCCGATGATCAGTGAGTCTTCAAAACGGACAAAAGTCCAAGAGAGTCTACTCTGCGGTGCCGCCTGCGCTGACCATCATTAATTCCACATGACTCTTACATGAGTTCACATCTTTTTTCCGAATTCGATTAGCTAAAAATTGTTTCCAAGTACTAGGAACACTAAGGCATCTGTTTTCCAGCAAATATTAGTCACAAAATCAAATCAGTTCATAATAGCACCACAGTTTCTCTCAAACATTCGTGTTAAATGGAAGTGACCTACAGTTTTATTGTCGCATTCGTTCAGTGGATTGAGAAACTTCTTATGACAAATTATACACACTCTCGGAGGCTGTGCCTAGAGATGATGGGATCATGAAATTCAAAACTAAACTCAAGTTCGTCAGCATATTGAGACTGAATATACAAATGTATGTCATTTGCAAAATACCCTTGAGCTATGGAACGTTGTTTTTATGAAAATTGACGAATTTTTCATAGCAAAACTGAGGTCAGTCATCAAGAGTCTTTATTAGTTTAAGACCGGTCGTTGTTGGCATCGTTACCATGAGGATTAGAACATAAAAAGTCGATAATGTTAGCTATTGGCATAAATTTATGTGCTCACAACTTAAAGCAATTACAAACTTATCCAAAGTGCATATCTTCTTCGTTTATTGCATAAGTTTCTCTGACCATTCTCAGTCCACATGTCTGAGAGTTGTAGCTTCTCAGTTTCACTGCGTAATTAAGTAGTTAACTTCTCAGAGATTACATAGTTATTTCATTGGCCTTTGATTATCGCCACTATAATACCTAATAATAGTCATAAATATTTTACAATAATAAATACATGCCCCGTCAAAGTCACATTGCTATCGCTAAGACCTTCTAAATATATAAAAATATTTTTATCTAATTTGTAAATCATAGGCAATATTTATAAATGCGTATAGAATTACCTCATACTCCTAACAGCAAATCGTGACAGAATTGCCTTTGGCGTTCGTTGTTGCTACTACCTCTGTATTAGCTACGTTCAGTCACCACAATTATAATCTACATCCAAGTCTCTGAAAAAAAAGATGCTAATCGAAACGGCTCCTCTGTGGCCTCCAGCCTTGAGACAGCAGACAGTCAGTAAGGAAATTATCACTTACTAATCAACTTCTTGTGAGGTATCAGTAACAATACACAATATCTACCGAATATTCTTGATACCGTCCAATTATAAACCGTTAATGGGTCATAAAATCTAAATACCCTTGGATTGAAGTTGTTCAGGCAACCCTTATACCAACCCGTAGGTATTCCTCGTTGACAGTGTGTGTGAGACCTTAATCTAAATAAAACACATCAAGCATGGAAACATGAGAAGATCAAGCCCGTATTTCCAACCCAAAAAAACAATTAAGAAATCAACAATCCAACCGTTCGTCGTGGGGTACTGTCATCAAAATTCAATTGTCATCGCAATTCGAATACACAAAACAAAGAAACTCGTAACACACTATCATGCTATACGCACACATTCGCAATGTATTTGTGTATCTATGTATAACCGACCGGATCGTGGTAAATGCAAATTCTTTTGCCACCCAATACGACGCCAGTGACGGCGACACAATGCAAATGACAGTTTGTCTTACTCTCTCTCGCTCTTTGTCGTTCGCACTGAATGCAATTAACCCAACACAATGTTTTGACAATGTCACAGCATCGAGTTGCATCCACTTTGTCCATAACATCAACATCATTATCCACCAGGCCTGACCACCTACCTACCATCCAGAGGAGATGCAACAAACTGCATTAATAGCAATAATATGATTCCAATCAATTTAACAATTCAATTATTAATAACAAACACGGCAAGGCAACCCAACACACAGGTATACGCATGCGCGACAGCATTCGTTGGTTTGTTCAATTTAATTTGAATATGATCACCCTCTCGGGATGGTTGAGACAACATTCGAAAGGTGAACAATGCAGGTCTCGGCTGGATAAGTGGGTACAGACGTCGTTAAATGTGTTTTCATAAAGCGCACTAAGTGCATAGTATATTTCAATTGATGAGATGCTTGCTGATGGTGTTGCCAGATGGAGTGGTTTTACAATGCTTTCCATTGGAAATTTACAGAGGAATCGATTTATAAAAGATCTCAACATGGGCATGGGATTTTTTGATGTCCAATGACGCTGTCAACAGTGTAGTCCTTTATTTTTCCTCTGCCCACTCCCTAGTAGTGTAGTATATACATGACGCAGGCGCAACTTATGTGTCATAAAACTTAAACAGGTCCTTACTGATTATAGTTATAGAGTTGATTATTCGTAAGCATCTAGTAGCTAATAGTCACAATGCTAATTAAGTCTCACTGATGCACAAGCTGATCCCATAATTCTAAGCAGCTATTCCTTATTACATCAAGCAGTCGTTTTCTGGGTGCTCCAAGACTTACTTCAACCTTTGGTCCGGCTTTCAAGCGGAGAATATGGCGATAGTCAGGCCTCTATAAAGGCTTCGGAATTAGTCTTTATGGAAAGGGGAGAGCAATTCAAGATACTTCTCTGCTGGGTACACAGAGACATTCTAGGGAACTATAAGGCCAATGAACTTGCCAAGCTTGGTATTACAATACAGATTCTTTCTGATAAAGAGAATCTTGGCCTTCCACTAGATTCATGCCAGCCTAAGGCTTGATGTAATTAGCAAAACCAATCTTAGGTGGTCAAATGTTGCAATCAGATCAGATTATCATAGGACATTGCCTTATAGGCAGACTTGCCACTCGACTGGACCTCCTCGCAAATGATTTCTGCAGAAGCTGCAGGAACGAGAAAGGGAAAGAAACAATCCTCAATCTTCTCTGTACCTTTCCAGTGCTCTATCTTAAAAGATGAAACCATATCGGTGCCTTCTTCTTTGACAATATTGGTGGCCTTGCATAACAAGATGCCAAAAACCTAGTTCGCTTTATCAAAAGCTTCAACTGGTTCAACGAATAGGTGGAGGAGTCCCTCCTAGGTTCTGAGGTATCACAATGGACCTGCTATTGGTCTAAAAAGCTGATTACCTCTCTGACATAACCCTTACATAAAACTGGACGACAATAAGCGTTATAAAGGTCTTCTTCTAGTATTATTGGAGGACGATGGTTGTAACAAAAGCTGTTAGCCGTTAGCTGGTCGGATAGTCATCTTGAAGCGTCAAAATGGGTCCTCCAGGCTATTTAAGGATCTACTACCAAGAGTGCTTAATGCTATGGTCGCATAGCAAGTACCGTACTGTATCTTCGTCCCTATAGCTTCTACAGTAGTCATTGTAGGGTAGTCCAAGTCATTCTGGATGATGTTGATACACCAAAAGAGTTTGGAGTTACCACGATCTACTAAGTTTAACTTCGAAAGAGCCGTAGGTATGCCTTTGTTTATTAAACAATGTGATATCTGATCTGAAGAAGCTCTCTGATGATTATGCCTTCTTACTTGCTTAAATCCTTTCATCCATCGCAAATAGCTTATTGATGCTTCTACCTTCTTTGCCATAGAGCAGTTAAAAGCTATGGATTATCTACTTCAGATTACTCGATTCTGTGACACAAACCCTTAAGTTTACATAAACATATTCCTTAGGACTACAGCTACATACATCAGTTAGTCTAGTTATAGCAGGAAAAACCCTCTGCCAGTGCCTTAAAACGTTTTTTCATTGCATATAACCTTTGTCAAACATCCACTGGAACATTGAGATCGATTTCAAAGCTATTGTTACCAAGACTTGAAGTTGATACAGTAAATTTGATAAAGTATTCCCTTGCTAAAATTGAAAACTGGTTTAAGCCTACAGTCCTTCTGTCGAAGCAAATAGAATGTATTTTTTTTTTCATTTTACACTAAAAGGTTTTTTTTTTAAAACGAATCGATTGGTGTTGTCCCTAAAGCCATACACCGCACCGCCTAGCCTCTTATCAAAAACCAATTACACAAAGTCTCACACACGATCGAACAGCAAATCGAAATCCAAGATCAAATAAGTCAACTTTTATTGTGTCCACCCAAGCGAAAGGGAAAGGGATTCTTCCTACAGCTGGGCGACCAACAGAGGGCATACAAGAAAAACTTCGATCAGCTCCTTCTTCCACACCACAATGAGCTACACTAAGGTGTAGCCCAGCACCACGATCATTGACGGCGGCGGTGGCGCGGTGCACTGCACACACACAGCATGCTTACACGAGCGCAATCAGAGGACGGGTGTGTCACCACTTTTCTAAATGGACGCGGACAGTGTGTTATTTTAAATAATGATTGCTTCCCGGGCACACGGGATTACCTATCCACGGCTGCCTCACACTTTTTCCAGCCACCTCTGGCTCTAATAGCCATTGCCAAGCAGCAGAACCTCCTATAGAGATCATGCTGAGAGTATTTAGCATACCTTGGATCCGGTGGACGAGTGCAGCATCTAGTAGTATCTTCGTGTAACCTCGTTACACTGGGAAAACTCCAATTTACTAGTTAATTATATCGTGTACTCCTATTAAGCCGATTGAAATGGTGACACTTACAAATTGCAGGAAAAAAAACTAGGATCCGCGGCGGGTCTATTTTTTTTTTTTTTTTTTGTGCGATGGATATGCCCGGCGGTGTGGAAGTATCTCACACCGTGAGTGCTTCTTAAATCGAAAGCGAACTCGATGTGAATACCTCGGCCTGATTGTTGCCAGAGCAGAGCCAGCTGATGGCATTCCAACTCAAACGACAATGAGACACCTAACCTAGTCGGACGACAAATGGACAGACAGAGCAGGGTGGTTTGTTAGATTGTTTGCTTTCGTCGCACTGTTTGTTTGTGTTTGCATAGAATTGAGCTTTGCCTAAGTATCCACAATCGTCGTCGTCGTTAGTCAGAAGCCATAGGCGGCATTTTGACCCTATTTCCGATCCGTATCAATGTTAATTAATTATTTATTTTCTTTTGGCATACGTAACGTTGAGTGTTACATTTAAATTTTTATTTACTTTTTTTGTGTTTTCGTTTTGTGGGACTTTGTGTGATTGGAAATCTAATTTCATGAATGGAAACGTGATGCGGTTTAACCAATTAAATGGTATTTTGGTTAATTGTCAGCCATGTGGCCGGAAGGACTGGGTAGGGGGGGTTTGTTGTGGTAGATTGCATTGCACTCTGGAGTGATGTTATACAACCCTTTTTGATAAAATTCGTATTCGAGTAGATTGCCCTTATTGTTTGTATCAGGGAATTGCATAAGTTGGTGTGGCGCACTTGTGCCAGACGTGCTCATGATTGGAATCTTTGAAGTGTGGAACAACAATTGGACTAATGTCAGCAAAGACGGTAACATGTGAGCATTAACGATACTATCTCTAAACTGGTCGCATTCGAAGAGGCTTTGAGTTCGAATTAAAATTCAACTCTAGGAGTGCTCTGATTAGAGTGTTCGTTAGACGTTAGTTAGTTATTTAGCGTGGATAAACGTTTAAATGGCGGATTAACTGATTATAACGATTGTCTTTGTGACAACGTATGGTTAGATTAGGTGGGACCTAAACCAGAGTGTATAGGAAGATCCATTGTGATACCACGCAGAGTGCCGGATAACCAGGAGCTTTGCATGATGGACTTCCTTTCTTTCTCATGGAAGATACTGTGGGTAGCTATGTCGAAGAAGACCCCTTTCTGTTTCACACTACCTACATATGTGCAGAATCATTTAGATCCACAGACAATGCTGAAGTCTATAGACCTACTCCCCGAGGGTTTTCCTTCTCAGCCTTAGGGCAGGACAGGTGCAAAGAAGGTGGTATCTACAGAAATCGTTGGAGGAGACATCAATTTTCATGGCGGGGCTATTTATCAAGCAATGCCCCGTGTCCTATAAATGGACAGAAGTCTCTCCGTTTTCTTCAAATGCAGGTTTTGCCAGGTGTTAAGTGAAGGCGAAATTTTATCGATTCTCCAGAAGCAGGCAGTTCCGCTCTGCATTTGCCCGGAACGTCCCTGGGTCCTGAACTCCAGCATAGAGAAACGTCGTATCTGTCAGCGATCGCATTGAGAGACCTGTGACATCTTACTTAAGGTGGCGCTACAGTCCGGTCAGGACCTGGGCCTCAACCAACAAGCTTCTCAAGCCTGCTCGACCTATGACATCGCGTCAATTAAAAGCCTAGTCACAACTCTTGGACTGTCGTATTTGCCGCTTGAATAGACTACCGTGATACGGTGATCTTTACATCAGGTGCACTGGAGAAGACTCCTGCCCCCATATCATACGCTGTTTTAGATTCATCTGTACATACATATCTATGTCGCAGATTCATTTAAAACCCTCTGCTAGGAATTCTGGTCTTGTATTTGAGATTAAAGTCGATGTGAGGGACGATGTAGTCTGTACGGTCACCTGTATTAGCGTCAGTCAGCTGAGTGGATTCCATAAGCCTTATGGTCTATGCAGCGGTACCTGAAAGACTGACCTTGTATGCTAGATATAACCATGCATCTCTTCTTCCTTACGGTGTTAAGCAATTCGTTTACTACTTTAAACAATAGCAGTGGCTATAATACTCTACCCTGCGGAGTATCCCTGTGGACTGACTTTCTTGTTTGACAGTACCCCAGCTCGGCATGGCGTGCTTTGAAGCATTTGCTCAATGTCAATATCAGAGGCAACAGCAGCCGATATAACCTATGTGTTAAGCCGGCAGTGAGTTCGTTGGGTCTTCACATGCACACAAATTCTTTACTGATGTCTCATTGTATCCCCAACACTATCTGTGGAGTTTTTTGTTAGACATACTGTCTAGGGCAATCATTGAAATTGCTACTGATCCACATTTGTGTGGCGCAAGTGCACCAAATAGATACTGTTTTCCAACTTGATTCGAGAACTTTGAAACTAAGCCAAATGGACAGAATGATACCACTTGACTGCACAGAGGCATACCCACACGGGATTCCAATAACCTAACTAATTATTTTAAATTTTCACTCATTGACTTCGTTCTATGCAGAAGTCGTAGAGAGTCAAGAGGCGATTCGGAAGACGTAGATCCGATCATGGTCATTTTGATGTGTAAACTTGTCGTGTCGTCTACACAGTACTTGGCAGGCAACCAACCAATCCACCAATCCGACCGACAGACCATGATTGCTCATCGCAATGAAGTGAATTTCTCTGTGCTCGCGCTGCTGTCGTCGGCTTCTAATGAAGCCAACCCAGGAAGCAGATGTTTGCCAAAAACAAATAACAAAACCCAGGAACACAGGAGGCAGACCTGTGCGCCGGCTGCTGCATCATCAACAGACCGCTTGCTGGCAGGGAGGCTGCTTGAATTTGGATGGTGGTGTTGGCGGTCGGCCGATGCTGGTGATTTCATCTTCACAACAAGACCAAAAGCAACAACAACAATGGAAACAACGACAAATTAAAATGGTGATGGTGATGAATTCATTTTTGGGTGCATCTCTGAGGTTGTTTCCGTTCGTCAGGGTCTTCGTCATCTGTTGACTTTACGGTGTCGAGAGGGCACACTTTTCGCAGGCAATTCCTTGTTCCTGAAGTGTGAGTTGTAGAGAAGAGAATTCGTTTTTTTTTTTTTTTTCTTTGCTTTGGTTTCTTGAGAACGTTGAGTGTTGACGAAAGAATGAATATAAAAGGGCTAAGGCCGACATGGAACCCAATGAAGAACGGACGGGTGTGTAAATTGACAGAGAGAACGTTAAATGGACAATGGTGTTTGGTGATTTTATTGTGCCCTCATTATTTGTATTCCTCTTGTTTCCGCTTTTCGTTAGATTGAAAGGAGGATGCAGGAACTCCTGTGTGGACAACAGTCTTATCACCTCGAAATGGAATTATTGATGTGTTTACGAAAAGGGCATTAAATTGGTGGTGGTTGGTTTTTTTTTATCAAGAAATTAGCGTTTTGTTTGGAGGAATGTTCTCAGGATTTGAATTTATCACTCATTGAGTGGAAAAGTGAGTCATTGTTGGGAGTATGCTTTGTCTTATATCAGACCTTGTTGCCTTTCAAGACCAAAGCCTCGCATTGGGGAGGCAATATATCGTTTGAAGTGAAAGACAGAAATAGAGTACTAGACACATGTTTATTTGTTGAATGATTCTGTTTAGTTCCTAGAAAGGCACCTTCCTTGGTTGTGTTATGCACTTTGTTTTATGTCGATGCGACTTAAGGCAGCTGCACAGCAGTGGGCGAGGTGCCCAAAAGTTTATTGACCTTCTCCAAATGAGTTGGGCTACTTGAAGGAGAATAGCGTTAGAGTTAAGGATAAACCTTAAAGCCGCAACCAACCAACGTCTTCATTTAGTCCGATTCTTAAGTATCTGCCTCTAGTTTCGCACTTCAAGTTGGTTAAGGTCCCCTTCTACTTCCGCGTGCCACATAAAGCGAGATCTTTTGCTATGACCTTGTCAGTTTGGGTTAGATTCGAAGACTCTGTGGGCCGGAGCGTTCTTGGCGTCCATTTGCCCTACATGTCCGAGCCATATCAAAGGTTCAATACACAGTTTTTTGACTATGTAGATCGATGTACAGTTTGTTTAGCTTGAATCTCCTCTTAGAAAAAACGTCAAAGCAAACGTGACCGAATGTCTTTCGAAGAATTTTTCGCTCAAATCGATCAAGGATACCTTCATTTGCCTTCGATAGAAGGCCATGCTTTGGAGTCATAGAGTAGAACTGTAAGGTAGCTAAGACGATGGTGATTTTCGAGCGCTTCAGGGAGCTCAAAACAAAAACCAGGTGACTGTGGTTGGTTAAGGTTGTTGCAATGAAACTCTTGTTACTGTTTTGCCTTGAGAAACTTTGAACTCGAACTTTGTTGTGTCGTTGTTAGACAGTAGCTTGTAGAAAGGGTGGAGAGTGTGATTGATGCAAGCCCAAGTATATAGTTGTACCGAACTTTGAAAGATTCTTCCTCTGGTGTTGGCCTCTGATTTTCGGATGATCTGTTCAAGTATGGTCTTAAAAAAATCACATGGCAGTGTGCGTTGGCTTGTCTAAATGGTTTTTTTTGTTTTTTTACATTAAATGCCTCGGTGAAGTCCTTACCAACCTTGATGAAGCAGCGAGTAGGTATAAGTCGTTGTCATTTGAGACAAATTCTGGGGGGGGGGGAAATCACTCACAACTTAAATTGGCATTTCCTTTTCTACACACCAGATCTTAACAGTCACATAACACAGATGACAGATGACAGATGGCATATCAAGATGAAATATTACAACCACTTGTCCATTCGCCATTAAACACCCACTGACAGTTGAAAATGACATCATTGGCTATCCACAACCATGAGACGTACTATGCCAACTTCAAAGCTATAAAGTACATTTTAAGCATCAATTATGTCATTCCCCTAATTGGAATTTACAGCCCCTCTCCATGATAATTGCTTTCTAAACATTATTCATAAACTTTTTTTTTTTCCGTTGAATAACCGCAGATTGTAGTCGTATGTAAATTACCAAGAACTACAACTTTCTCACCCCAGAACTAAACGATTCATCAGTGCGATCATATTCATATGAAAATGTTACTCCCTATCAAGTCGCACGCAATCGCCTCAGTTGACCCTTTTATATTTTTCTCAGCCGATAAACTCGGCGATGTACACGGAACAGGGTACAGAGAGCCCACATTTTACTTGGGAAAACACACAACAATTACGCATGAAACAACTTTATAGCAAGATGAAGATCATCTCTCGCTCCCCAATTACCCAACCCCAATCCAACTACTACACAAGAGCTCAACTGTCGATCCGGATCAACACTTCAATGTGCGTGTACATTTAAACGTACTAGGCGCGTACCATCATGGACAGATCGCAGCCATGTGTTGTACTACATTCGAGAGTCTGTCAGGTCCGATGATGGTGCTCCTCGTACATGGAACACTTCAAAAGAAATTACTTGCGCGCCTAGAATCTCGTGTGTGTGGTGGCGTGGTGTGGTGGCTCTGGGTGTAATTACCACACAGAGAAGATCATTCGGTGCGGCGCGCGATCGGTATCAGTTGAACGGTCATTTGCCCGGCAGAAGGGCTCATCTTCTCGAAATGAAACTAATTTGGTGTCTCATTCCAAGTTTTCAGTCCCATCTGCCTTGATCAACTGATTGGCGTATGTTGTTGTGGTCTCTAGTACTCTTGTGATCGTCTCTAGTCCCGCCAGCTGCTGCTGCTGGTGCAACTATGTACTTCAACAGAATTTTGAGTTTTTCTTTTCGTTTTTCACTGTCTTAATGGAAGATGTAGACTCGAACGTAAACAGAGCGTAGCCTAATGTTCTCGGCCTTGTTGGTTCATTTGGTGCGTTACATCGCCCTGGACAACACATTACGTGTAGGGGAGTAGTTACCATAACCAGTACTTTGTAGGCGGTGCGGCACTATTAACTATAGTGTTTCTTGGAAGCGAGAAGCTTTCAATTAATTACTTGAAAGAGGAAACTGTTTCGCACTAGATATATCTACATATTCGTACTAGGCCTTATGAGTGCAGTCTTTTGTGACTTTAGTAAAAATTACATGCAACGAGATATTATTTATGTGAAAGAAGTCAAGATTTAGCGAAGATCTAGGCCCATAGTTTGTGTCGAGTTCTATGAACTCTTAAAAGTTTTTCGATTGCGTCTTACTTTTCCAACCTTTGTTTCCACCGGCATCACACAGGAAGTCATTGAATCGAAAAAGGGGACCTTCAGTCTTATGCCGGAAACTAGCTTCCAACTAAATCAAGTCACTAAGTTCTATTATTAAGCCTGTTAGAGAGTTGGCCGACCCAAACAACTTGGCTTAGCTAGCATACTGCGTCAGTCATGACGATCGGAAGGGTTATAAAATTGCGTGTTCTGAAAATTTAAAAGGTAAAGGTCAGCTGTTGCAAACTCTGAAGAGGGCGCAGTTTTCTTTAGATCTCTTTGCCAATGATACGAGTAAGACCCTTTCGCGAAACCCAAAAAACGGACTGTTGTAGCAGTTTGGGAGCTTGTGAGTTTCTTGACAGTCTGATTGGTTTCGCATGGTCTGCCCACATATTCTTTGCTAGCGTTTTTACAATACACTTGCTTGGAATATATTTGGCTAATCGCCTGTGGACTGTGGACAACACTACAACTTACTTGAGAGCTCCTAGCGTCATGCTTAGAACTTATCTCTTGGGGAGCCGACATTTTGGCTCGTCTGCATTTTGCCACACTTTCTTGTCGTCTCAGATATTTATTCGTCGGCAGCGAATAGTTCAGGGCAAATAAACTCAGAGGCTGGTACCTGTTTTGTTAGGCTGTCTACCTTTTCGATTCCTTTAATGCCTACGTGTCCTCTTACCCAGTTTTACAACACAATTCATTACTAGTGGATTGTTAACTCCGGTTTGCTCCATACGCCTGATGACTGCTTGCTTGTCCAATGCGATTATATTTCTATATTGCACCTGGCCCTCAGGCAAGTGGTCCAGCACGCGTAGCAGTGCCAACATTTCGGCTAAGTATACTGAGTTCTTCGTCGTCAGACTAAGATGGCAGGCTAGATCTAGATCCTTAGCACCCACTCTACCATCTATCATGGATCCATCTGTGTACATAGTTAAGTCTTCTTACCCTCAATTCGAAGCCTTCAATAACATTCAGTACTAGTTTCTTTCCAAGTTCCAAGTCTCTTTGGAGTAGATTCGAAGACTGATCGGACCATAGGTCTTGAAGTAGTCCAACATTGATTCTTCTCTGTACAAATCGAACTAGAAATCACTATCACTATCCACCCTTATTAGCGCAGAACTAAGATAATCACGGTCTTGTACTAAGTTTCTTTAGTAGCTCATCAAAAGGCTTTGCTACGCAATTGTTTTCCTATCCACATAAGACTGGGACTGACGTATGTAAGTATTGTTTTGTTTAGTCTCTGCGTTGGTATCGTTGTCGGATTTAACTATAGAGTCTAGGTACATAAAGTATTTCACTACCTCAAACTTTAGGTATCAGTGCCGAGGTTGAGGGTACTTTTTTGCAGTCTAAATCGTTTTTCGATACTTCGCCTCGGCCACTGACAGTTTGCTGCATTCTTCCAATTATGAGAATGTAGTCGGAACATGCGAGTAGGTGAACAGACTTTGTATACGATTGTTTAAAGAATGATTTTAAAAGAAGTCGCCACTTGGTCTTAAAACTTTTTTAAAGTTGAAAGTTTTATTTCTTCTTAATCGGGGCTAATATGTAGCTCACATGAGCCTGTATTATACAAACTTTCGCTTTAAAATTTCTATTCTTCTTGTACACAGATTCCCTCCATGGCATTCGCTTGACAGCTTTTCGATGAGAATTCTATGGCTAACAATTTGTTGGCTTTATTGTCCCGCAATTCCACGAGTAAGTTGGCATCTTCAATTATCAGAATAGTAGGCAGTGGACTAATACAAACAGATTTGAAGGTATTAATGTTCCTACTCAAAACAGTCTTTTGTCGGTCTTCAGTAGACTAGTAAACAGATCTCAAGATATTCAAATACTTATTTTAAGCTTAACTAGCTTCAAACTGATTTGACGGGATTCAAATACTCATCTTAAGCTTGGTCTAGCTATACCTACTCAAAACATTCTTTTGTCGGCCTTTTATTGCCTATTAGGCAAATTTTCTTATTTAAAAATCGTATCACTTCAACCAAACCCACGAAATACCTTTATCTATACTTCCCATTTCCCTATCATATCCATCAACAGTCCTCTCATTAAGACTTTACCGTCAATTTATAGCCTACACCAGGCTTCCTAGCATTTCCTACGATAACATCAGCCATCTCCGAAAACCATGTCAATTCATTATGCATTAATCATTATACCCTTGGTGAAATACGACTTCCTAACCGGCAGCACGATCTTCATTAAAAGTATAAAATACTTATCTTCGATAACTCAACGCTTTCTGTCTGATCTGGCTTATCTGTGCGTGTGAAGCTGAAACGAAAAAAAAGAAGACGCTTCTCTATTTTTGACAGATATGATCTTTCGGTCGATTTAATTAATAATCTCCCTCATTTGATGCGCTTCCTACATAAGAAGCAGCCCACTACCATCCGCCTCCGAGTCTTTCTCCATTGGATTCATTAAACCCCTTTAAAAAAAAAAGTACCACTATCAGCCAAGATCAGAACAGCCGAAGATAAGAAGAACCTTTAACAACAAGACTTAGCGGCAGGAGTTCAGGAGAGTCTTGAAAATACTGTAAAAGCACTATCCGCCTCCATTAACAACGCGCGTTCAACTTGTTAAAAACAAAAGAAAAAAAGTATCTAAACACAAATTTACATTAATTAAATTAAATATTCGAACCACGAGAGGCGTTATGTTCTGAGGTTGCACCACACACTATCTTTGGAACTGATTTACCCGGATCGGCGTGTTCGCCTGTCACACCGGGCCATCCAAGCAATTAGTATATTTAAGAGAATACGCTTAATTAAATGGTAATAAAATGAAATAAGAAAAAAACTCTTATCGCGGAGCATTAAACAAAAGAAAAAAGAATCAATGGTGGAAGAAAAAATATCTCTAGCCTCTTCAGAACTGTCGAAAAGAATATTCTCACATGCTTAGTTCGTTCTCGTGCTATAATTTATGGAAGAATGAATTTAATAAAGTCTACCTGATATGTTTATGGTTGGAATGGAATTAAATTATAAGGAAACAATCATAATTTGCTTTAACTTTGGTGGATACAAGGTATGTGTTTCCCTCCCTCTGAAGTTGTTCGAAACTGGTTTTACGAAACGACTATGATAATTGCGAACGACTCCACGACGTCGAAGTTTTTTTTTTCGATACGAAAAGTTCGATGAAAGATCACAACAGATCGATTGCTTAACGAATATTTTTACGGTGTTTTATTGGGATATCGATTGAGATACAATATCTGATACGTTTGTTAATTTTTTCTTTATTTGGATCATTTGGCGACGAATATTTCTTGTCGCGACGTGGTATCTTGTGTAATTTTTTTTTTGAAAAGTTGATTAAATACCTAAAAACGTAAAAAAAAAGTTATCTTGTGAAAAACGATGGCGTGTGACAACAAGTTCGATCTTATTTTCGGCAATCTTGAACCTGAAAGCTTACTTAAGCTGACGCTACAGTCCAGGGTGGAACTGGGCCTCAAACAACAAACGTCTCCAGTCAGCTCTATATGTAGCTAGCTGTTTCCAGTTTCATATGACAAGTTGGTTGAAGTCATTTCCACTTACGTGCGCCACCTGAGTCGCGGTTCAATTCTATCCGGGGGTTTTCCGGGCTGAAAAAACTTAACCTAAAAGCATTCACAAAAGTTCAGTAGTTAGCAGGCAATTAGTACAAACAGAGCCATAAAAACCGACAGAAGCCTGTGAAAGGATGCTTTCATTTATAACGCTAGACTTATACCTAAAAAACGACAGAAGCACAGCTTTACTTTGGAGCATATTTACGTAGAACTACGTTTGGGTGGAGAGTAACCGATGACAAGTGGAACACAGCTTGAATATAGGGAGTGAATCTCGCTCATTTGCTAACACTTCCTTGATCACGAAAGAAAGAAAGTAAGTAAGTAAAAATAAGGAAAGATAATGTAGTAAGAATAAGAGAGAGAGAGAGAGCTACATTCCCTTAATTTTCACCACTGCCCCAGTATTTCGGCTGGTCGTTCTAATTTGCCAGAACCTTGTCGGTCCCTGTTGCATTTTGCATTGTATATGTTGGACATTTTTGACATTTGATACCAAAATTAAAATTTATTTTAAAAGCGTAACTCACGTTTGAAAGCGCGTCTGTCCAGCTATAAACTGAGGCACGATGTAGTCGACACATATTGGTATCTACATCTCATAGAGTTCGCGGTCTTCGCAAATAGGACCGAATAGCCGGTAAAGTATATTTCTTTCGAAGGAACCAAGTATCTGCCTTGCTTTCTTGCTTATCGTCCAACACTCAGCGGTAGGTTGGTACCGTAATTTGAAACCCAACTGAAGGCAGCGTTCTACAGAGTTTCAACCTTTTTGCTTCAAAAATATCACAATGAACCTATCATTGGTCTAAGTGTGCTGGCAACAGCTGAACTATTCTCCGGCCGACTTGCAAGTTTCTCGTTAATGCCTCTTCTACGAATCACTGCGATTGTGCACCTATGGAAGGTAGCTTTATGGAGTATCTCATCCAGCACGAGATTAAAATAAATTTAAAGACGGCGCATCACCTTGCCGAAATCCACCGCATGTCTGGAATATGTGGTTTCGAGGACGTCTTTTCATATTGCAAGGTGCACAGCGCATTTTCTAGCACAAGACCAGAGCGGGTGAAGAGGGTGTACGTCTTAAGTGATCGTACATGTGACGTTGTATAATGCTAGCTATTTGTGATCGTTGTGCTCAATCATAGAAACGTGGAGCTCTCTATGCATGGCAATCAAGACGTTTAAGGCTTCAATGAATGAACGTTTCATACTTTTCTAGATGGATTTCATTTGACTTAAGCTTTTGTTTTGCTTTGGGAACGAGCAATCTTGATTTCTCCAACGTGAAATACAAGTGCAAGTTGTTTGTTTGTTAGCGATAATCTCGAAAACTGCTGGACTGATTTCGATAATTCCGTCACTATACGGAAGCCCATTTCTCTCTTATGAGCATAGAGTACGCACCCTAAAAAAAAAAAAAAAACAGGACAAATGGTATAAATTTACAACCAAACCACGATGTTGGTCCAACACGAAAGGTGGTACCATACATTCTGATACAAAATCTACTTTTCACTTATATTTTTTGTATCATCAACAGATACAAGATCTTTTTGTAATCTTAATCCATCTATCTTTGCCTGACAGTTTTCGCGTGAGTGTGACTATTTGTATGATACACCCATATCAGTCGGATGTGTGAGAGAAGAAAATAATTCTTTCACTCAACATGTATCTGTCCGATTCGAATTGCGAGTTCGATGACATATGAACATATGCCTTACGGGGGGATAAGATGTCAAACTGAAAATTGGATACGATCTGGAACTCTGGAATATGTTTTCTTGATCGACTTCACCAGAAGTGCGTGTTTATTTTATAAAAGAAAATAAATTCAATTTCAATTGATCGACTGAAGATACAAGGATACATGTGTACTTACAGACTTTCGAAAGTTGATTTGTGCAAATTGACAGAAACACAGAACCAATTTAGACAACTTTTTGAGAACAAATTTTCAGAAGTTGCGTGTTGAAATTCGCGCAACGAATTGACAATGATATATGCAGCTGAATGCTTGGAAATGCTCTTGATTAAGGGACCTCCAGATCCTATTGGAAAGTAAAAAGGAGGGTGTCGGTACCTATTTTATGTATGATTTGACGTTTGTAAGACGATGTCGAGAAAGCGTTCGGTATTGCATTGTGATATATAACTTTCGTTGTAAACTCACTGTTACTGGATATTGGCAGAGGAAGTGTGATAGGTCTTTTTCTTTTTCTTGCAAAACCGGAACACGTTATTTACTCCGTAAGGCCGAGTATAAGAATGTGCCCTGAGATCAATTCAATGAGCAGCTTCTTCGGTCTTCTCTTACTTACTGACTTAACTGACTCTATAGTTCAAGTAGAATCAGGACCTCAACCAAAATTTCTCCGCAGTTGACTTAGTCCTTACCTAATTGCTAAAACTTGGGAACTCCTAGCTGGTTGAGATTTTTTTTTACCCCTGTGCGCCACCTTAGTTAAGGTTTTTCTTTATTGCGTTGTTTCTCGGGAGCGTTGGTGTCTATGTTAGGTTCGTTGGTGTCTTCTCAGGCTTCTCACATCGGCTTACTGTATCGTTTCACTGTGTACAGTTTTATCGCAAGCAAGCGTTTCTCGTATCGCATCGCTTTGTCGCATTTCTGTGCGCCATGCTTTAAAAATGAGTTGGTCTATGCCCTCTTCTAAGTCATTCTGGTCAGTAAGCCGTCAATTTTAGCAGCTTTGTTGGTTTCTAGGTTGAAAGATTCATACAATCGAGGATCAGATTGCAAATATTTCGAATGTGCGGACATATTTCCTCAGGACGCAGTCATATGTATGTATATGCAGCTATCGCTTCGTTTGAAACCTCCAGATAATGCCACCATAGCAAATAAGTATGAACCTTAACTTACTTCCTTTATACTTCCTTCAAACTCGCCAGCGTCTAGTGCCTGCCACGCAAGCTGAGAAATTCTTTTAGCAAGACCCCTGTGGGTGAATATTCAACTATCCAACAATCTGCTGTTCATTCGCTCTACATTTCTTGCTCTAGAGAAGGAAGTCATATGTCAGGAGAGGTGCTAAATTTTTAAAGAAATCTACTCTTCTTCAAATGGATAACGAGGTCACCAGATAAAAGCCTTGATAATCGACCTCCCACGAGCTCAAATTCTCAACATCGAAAGGATTATGAACTATATTTAGAAGGTACATATATAAAAATAACTCATCAAAGACTGACCTTAAATCGTTATGCATTAAGTGCAACTACCTCAAGACCACATTCCATAAACAATTTAACAAAATATACTCCTTTGAAATGCAACACAAAGTGTAGTCCTTCTGTTTACCATTTTGTTGCTGGCAGACCTCCCTCTGGCTTTCAATTTATTTACAAACATCAATCGGCCATTTCATAGGTTTTTATAGATCAAAAGCCCATTAAATTGCTATAAACCACAATGCAAACAGACACCTCTGCTAGGCCATAACTCATCTTCTCGAAGTAAACAAAAAGCGTATGCGTGTGTCTGTGCGTCCGTCGTCTTCCTCTGTAAACATTACAACAGCCTTCTGGTTCCGGTCTTCGTATGCGCTCCACCAATTAGCCCCATTTCCACCACCTACTGTGTTCGTTGGTGGTTCGTTTCAAGAACTCACGCATCGTAAATTAAGCAGAGATTTGTTGGAAACGCAATTCATTCTTCCGAAATCCAAATAAACTTTGACTTTCCAAATCGATAAAAACCGGGGCGCGACGCAAAGACGGTTATAGAATTCCATTGCATACAAAATGTCCACTTGGATATTCTCCACGAAAACCGAAAATGAAAAAAAACAACGAAATCCCAGAATAAATTATTCACAAAATGTCTTGATAGAATTCTACCTCAACCGGATGCTGATTAAGAGCGTTTTGACATTCAATTGACGTTTGATCGGCTAGCCGTGATATAAATTTTCTTGGCATAACTTCAAATTTCGATTTCGATTTATGCCTTTTCGACGTTTATGTTCGAAAGTCGCGACGAAATGTAAATAAGATTCGATTAGCGCCCGTCTTAGAAGTCACAGCAGGCAAGATGTACATAAACAAAAAAAAAAGAAAAGCGTAGCAAATGTTTGCACATCAATTTCAATGACAAAAAGTGTCATCACTCATGTCACTGTTGACCGTGACAGTAGCAGTAATAGGGTGTTTCGCAAAAGGACGTTTCTAATGACTTACAGCACACTGAATCATTGATGAATAACATTCGACTTCTGTTTATCTAGTTTTGTTTGTTTACAGGGGCGACTAAGTCAATCACGTTTTAGATAAACGTGCTTATTTGTGAATTGTGGAAGCCTTGGACTGCACATTTGGTCGGGTTGAGATTAGCGATAGAAATTATGTTGTATTGAGCACGTTTGATTGCGAAATGCAGACAACGAAGTGCACTCAAACAAAGCAGCAGCGCAGTAATTTGCAATTTGTTCTCGCGGGTAGGGTAACATTACACCAACGCATTTGAGAGTACAGCGAGGGTAGTTGAATTTAAGTCACTCGGACTTAAGGTTGTATTGGAAAGCATTTCTCTAAGCTTTTCTCTTTGACTTCGTTTTAAAGTGAGTCATGAGCGATGACGATTAACTAGGTCTTCTTCTGATCAACCAACTTGATGTTAGTTTGGCTTGGGCTGAATTTCCTTGCCATTGCTCTTGGCCACTGTAAGCTTCTTTAAAAGCTACGTCTTCACCAGAGCCGATTCAGGCGTATACTCCTCCAGGATCTGGAACATCTTCAAGGTCTAGGCGAACTCATGAATTTGTGGTGGCACCGAATTATAATTTGAAATACGGCCACGGCAACCTGGGATGCATTTGGGGCTCAACTTACAAGACTTTCCAGCCAGCTCGATCTTTAGCAAGCTATCTTACTAAAACATGTCGTACTTCCAGAAAGGTTAAGTACGAACGGTACCTCGAATGATCTTATAGTCTGATCTTGCTCAAAAAGTCGCTCATCAGCACTAATCGGCCAGAAGGTCAAATCTTCCCCCAAAAAATGTTTGTACGAATTGAAGACAGAAGATGCTTTTCTATACCTGTCCCGCTAAAAGGCTTCCGGGCAACGAGGGCCAACTCAGTATATATCTAGCGATCTGCCTCAATATCTGGACAGCAAATTTGTTGAGCTCCTTTTCGACTTTTGTGGGTCATCCTCTACTGAACTATCCCTCTCTGAGTATGCTACAGCAATCTTAGAGGTTATATTTGAACTTTTCTGACTAGGTTGAAGTACAAGGGGTCAAAGATTACCTAAAGGAGTTTTCTCTTTTCACCAAGATCTAGTCTTGTTCACCGGGAAAGACTGTTCTCCAGGCTTCATGACATTTAAGACCAAGAGCTCTTTTTGATGTAGATCCCTCGAATAGGGGCTCAGATTAGGCAGAGAGTTAACATGGACAGAGGGTGTTGCTGTACATACGAACATAAAAGAGGCTCTATAAACGGCCTGATTACGATCGCGTGCTTTCTGATGTCCGGCATGCAGATCAGCTCACTTTCAGAGGCAAACGTCTTTCAAAGTAATTTATTGGTCCTTTATTGTCAAACAGAAAGAAGCTTACAATGAAAACCTAAGCAAGCTGGAGACCGGTTCGTCGTAAAGGAAAAAGACAAAACCATACTGGGCGTACGAAGGAACTGTCTGAGTGTCTATGTCCATAGCAAAAGCCAGAATCGTTTATGAATGCAAGAACTCCCTGAATCCTCTCGCAAGATAAAACTTTTCGAATCCCGGGAGATGAGATTCTCAATGAAATTATTCGACCAGGCGATGGGTCTCCACCCTTGCATTCTCGGTTAGGCTTTCTATTGACGATTGGGTCTCTAACGAATGACTCTGCAGGATGGAGGCGAACTAAAAGAATGCTCCCGACTGCCTGAAAGAAATCAGCGGGATTCCTGAAAACACTGCAAACAACTTATTGGTGTCCACCTAACTTTTTGCCACGCATCTCAATGTTCTAGGCTTAGGTGACACTACAACCTGTGCCGCTCGTGGAGTATCCTGCCTTTGGTCGTATTAAGTGGTGGATCTTCTGTGTTGATGTGATGAGAGCTGATATTGTATGCTAGTCACTATCGAAGTGCCTACTCAGTTCACGATGGACGAGGATATTCCTGCAAAGTGGACTTTCTTTCTTAGTGGTACAGTGGATCAGTTTCTTCTCAGGGTTCTAGTAAAGGCCTTTATAGCCCGACAAGTCATATGCACGTTTGCTAGCTATATGCATCATGCCTTGTACGTCTGTCTTTAAATAGCTCGAAACTCTATAACGAACGTTGATTCATTTGACAAACAACTGGCAAACGATTTAATGGTCCAAGTCTGATAAATTCTCGGGAATGAAAGATGCAACGTAACTTCTCCACGTCTACGTGTACCTCATTGATCTGCTGTCCTTTGAATCAGTCGATCTTCAAACGGATCGTGATCGAAAGGCTTTTCAAACAAACCAATTCAATTGTAAACAAATGAATACCCTCGTCAATCCTAGACTTTAAAAAAAGTATCTTCTGCCATACAACAATCTATTTAAGATCATTAACCCTTCAAAGCGATCAATTGATCGTCTTCCTGGTGGTAATGTTGTATTGAAACCCATCCTTTTCTGTCACACTCACTGATTGATGGTCAACACACACTAAGCCCGATAGATTGAACACCGCATAGTTCATTACCCTTGTCTTTTGCGCGAAGACTATTAGCTCTGATAAATTGCTCAAACGTGTTTATAATTTATTTAACTTTTTGGTTTTTTGTTCGCTGAAAATTAGTCACACTCAACAACAATAACAAGTTACTAATGTTATGATCTCATGTGTCATGGCATGAGTAAATATTTTGCCAAAAACTGATGTCAGCAAACAAACCCACGAAAGGTTAAATCCATTAAGATGAACCCTTGTACGACCACATAATTAGTGTGATTATTAGAGAAATAGCAACTTTTCGCAACAGCAAGTCGTAATGGTTTTTTAATAACACACCGGAAATGGCATAGCATTCATTTCTGTCATTCGTCAGCGACTGCGTTACAAGTGTATCTATGTGTGTGTAGGGGGGTATCTTTTTGTATCTTTTCATTGTCATCGCTCAGCAAGCAGAACCGCTCAACACAGGTGCAATAATTAGACGGTTTATCTGGGTTTCAAATCTTATCGCTCTTGCATACATACAATGAATCTTTGCGCTCCAACCGCCAAAAAAAAAAAAAAAATTGTAAACCAACAATGACAGCAACAAATTTGTTTAAGTTTCATTCTTCTGCTGGACAGTGTAAACACTAGAGGAGGCATGTTGCACGCTCACTGCATCCATGTTGTTGAGCGTCTGTGTTTTTATTTTTTTTACATCAAATTGGAGATTTTCCCTTTCGGAATAATTTCGATTCGCTTGGGTTAAGCGCCATAATATTCCAATTGAGTAGGCACCGGCAGCAGCACCCATTTGACAAGGTCTGTCAAGACGAAAGAAACGAAGGTGGTGTCTTTGCTGCTGTGCCAGAATGGGGTACGAGGTTACTTTAATATGCTTTAGTCGGCAGAGCACAAAAGTGGAAAAACCAAAACCAAGACCAAGATTCGAGCTGAATTAAATAACTTTAATTTTTTTTATGGGTCTTATCTTGATCCAAGATTGAGCCAATGTACGCCGCCGCCGTCAAGAGCGAATTCAAATTCGTAGAAACCATGTGCGGCTAGAGCGCTTTGATATGCCACCGTTTGTTGTGAGCCGTACTTATGGTTCAGTTAGACAATTTTGGTTGTTTCCTTCCTGAATGTAAAGTGTGAATACAGTCAGCGGTGTATTTTATATGTTTAGGAGTGGTTTTGCAGAGAAGTAATAAGTTATAACGTATATTCTTCTCATCGGGCTTCAACTTCATCTTAAGTTGCATCAGAACTTGATCAATGATCGCACGATCAAACAGAAAAACGATGACGTCAATTAAGTCCGATGTTATTACAAGTATCCCACGGTAATTGAGACAGAAGGCTACAGTTGCTACATATGTATGTCAGTTTATGGTTGTCAATTAAAATGCATTGTGGCTTGGCTCTTGGGTGTCTCACTGCCATAAATTGAAATCGAAGAATGACCAGACCAACTGGAGGGTGAGGATTTTTATCATGAACACATTTTTGGTAGCTGCTGTTGAGTGAAGATTAGGTTAGGTTAGGTAAGGGTCACTGTCTGCATCTGGAAAGAGGACATTTTTACCACATGATCTATCATTAACTGAGAACTATTAAGAGAGACTAATTGAACCAGCTTGAGCCGTTTATAAAGCTCTGACATTAATGTTTATAGGAACAAGGCCACCATGCCTCAGTTCGAGCAGCCTGTTTTGAAAAGGTGTTAAAAATGGAGAATATTCCCTTCCTCCTTTTCGTGACCGAAGGGCGCTAAATCTCTGTGAGGACCCTGAGAATGGTTCTTATTTGCTTTCACTATTTTTCCATTTTATAGTTTCTCATCCAGGCTAGGCCAGATCTGTCCGGAGTTTTGGCACGTCGTGCCTTCCTTCCATCAGCGCTTGGTCTTCCTGATTGCTTCTATTCTATCAGAAGCCGAATTTTCGTTGATCCTGTCCAGCGATGATAACTTGTAATGTGGTGTTGTTGAAGCTAGGAATCTAAGTTTCACCATAAGTTGTCAACCACACACCAAGACTTCCCTTCTTATTGAAGCGTCTTCGGCACTGTACAAGCTAACGCTTCGGCCGAAGACCTCACCCTAGGTTGCAATTAACATAGAGTGTGCAACCAGAGGCAGTTAGCTAAGGGCCGCGATATTGGGACAGGCTTATTGGTTGAGATTAAGGGTTGACCCAAACTGTAGCGTCACCTAAGGAATCAAGTTATCCACTAGTAAAGATCCTTTTAGGTTTGAACCGATTGCACTGCTCCTCCAGACCGTCGACAGAATATTCAATCTGTTCCTTGCTTTTCTCGTTCAAGCCCATTATTCTTTGTAAGGTTATAAGACTCTATTAAATCCCATCTTTTCCAATTGAAACGTATAGTGAATGAAAATGTGAAATGAAACCGCTGATAACCTACTTCGTGGCTTCATCCAATGGCGAGGGTATTCCCTTGAATATTTTCCCGATAGAATAAGAGGGTTTGGATCCTAATTAAGTGACCAAAGAACCCCTTTTTTCGTTACCTTCAATGTCTTCATGTCCCATTACCCACCAAAAGGAGATTTTTTTTATACCGAGTCAGGTACTGAAGGGCTTTGAAACAGCACTCTACGGATTTCAAATTCATAAAGTTGAAACTAAGGGCTGTAAGAGCCGCTTGATTGACCATGATTATACATATGCATTGACGCAGCTTTGATGGATGGTTTTAGGTCAATACCGGTGAAAGTTTCTATAGAATAAAGTTCAGCTTAAAACACTGGGACATTTTCCAAATGGTTTCGGTATACTGATTCCAGAAACTATTTCTAAGTCATCAATAGCCCGAAGCCCAGTTGTCACAGCGTGGAATCCTAATCTCAAACATCTTAGCAAATCGGAAAAACCTGAGAGTAAGTCCATGTAATCCATGTGTTTGCTGGACTTGATTTTATTAGACTTTTGGATGGATAGTAACTGCTCTACGTTACGTTTTGACAAAATGATGTAACCCTGTCGAGGGGCAGATGCGCATAGCTCCTGTAATGCCAAGGCAAGCTAGTCTTTGAAGTCGTTTGCTCTTTCTATTACTGGCTCGTTAGGTAGTAAGCCATATGTGACTTATTTGCAAACTCTTAGCATAGTTAGATTGATGGCTCTAAGAAAAATATTATGAAGTCTATCGCCTAAGATCTAGTGTCCAGACAAGGACACAAGGACGTGATGATTGAAATCGTGAAAACCATTGAAAGACGTAGCATTCGCTAGCGATAATTGACAGTTTATTCCTTTAAATTTCAATAAATTCGGCCGCCCTTGGCTACAGTCAACTTTTGTTATTCATAAATCCGCCCCTGAATGTGTGCGTTTCGTTTATCAATTCGACATTTAGAGGCTATCTCTAGAAATTATGGCAAAAGTTATGTCATGCGTGACGTAATCCAAATTGTTATCTACCACGATGAAACTGTTACAAAAGACTATCTACTCGGAATAGATACGAGTACATATTCAAAATCTATGCCAATAATGAACGACCATATTCACATTCCTTCGCCTTGACTCGCGAGCTAAACGAGCTACGCAAGCGCGTCATAAAACCATCAATCGTGGCGAATTTAAATTTGAAAACAAAAAAAAAAACGTGTCACAAATATTTTTTGATTTACTATGCATTTTAAGATGGTCAATCGATTTCAAATTAACCGCGACTAGGTAGGTTGGTACACCGAAAATACCTTCGCCTTGTCATGTCGCGTTATCTTATGAATGTTCCAAACGTGCAGCCGCATATAACAAATTTGAATACAAACTTTTTTTTTGTATGCGGTGTGTGCTGAATTATATTATCGAACCGTTGAATAAATCACTCGAACCGGACAAACATTTTGCCTACACCGCTTGGGGTCTACCATAACAAAAATTATATGCATCAAGGCCTGCAAAAGGACAACTTAAAAATCCCACAAGTTTAATCCGGACGTCCAACAAAATATTCTCACAATCGGGATAGGTATCTATCTGTATCTTTTGAATGGGCACACTACTGTTTTTTTGGGGAGGGCTTAAGTTTGTAGGGTTACCCCCGACATATCCACATCGGATACAGTTTCGTTCCAGAAAGAAAAAAGGTAGTAGCTAACAACAAGTAATTTCATTCAATAAAAACAAACTTTTGAGCTGTGATATGGTTTCCCATCGGAACAGTGGAGTTCCCTGCTCCCTCAGAGACGACTATCTCTCTATACAAAGTGCATTCACAAAAGCAAAGACACTCTAAGTCTTTGTTTATGTTCTGCTTAACGGTGTTGGGTATCTTTTTAAGTTATCTTTGCGGCATTTTAAGTTTAGAAAAAAGGTTTGTCAAAGAATAAGGGGGGAAGAGTATAAATTTAATCTTATCTCATGATCTTTTCTACAATTTCGGAAAGTATGTGCATAAGCGCGTAGGTACAACCAAAACCCATACGTTTTCGTCTTATTTTTATATAACCAGGTGGTAATTTATGGGCTAATGTAATTAAGCTGAAAAAATGAAGCCTGATAAGCTTTATCTATCTCTGTTTGGGTAGTGAGTTATGTAGATGTCTACCTACCTATCTTGTTGGGCTTTTTGGTGCCGAACGATGAGGCAAATGTGTAAATTTGACTTTTGGCTTGTTTGTAGGTATACTGGCGTTTATAATCGGTCAAAAAAAAAAAAAAAACGTGTAGGAATTGTTTTAGTATTTCAGGAAGAGATTGTTATTTACGACAATTTCGTTGTAGAGATGATATTGGGGTTGATTTTAAGAATATTAAGTGAGGTGGACATGCCCACATGAGTTCAATGATTTTTAATTGAACGTGCAAATATGAGAACCGAATTTGAAGAAATTTTTTACATCATGCAACGTAGAAATATTACTGGATGACGTCCCTCATTTTTAATTTGACACAAATGGTCCACAATTAAATAGTCTTTGCTTGCGATACCGCAATCTTTCGATCCCGAACATATTGTTGATAGTTTGTTAGGTTATAATCTTACTCCAAGGTAGGCTCCTATTTCGCATCGGTTTGTCCTATGCGGTGGACAGATACATCTTTGGTCTTGGAAGCCAGTTTGGTTTCGTTCAAAGAAGTTGTTCCTCAACATTATGTCTATCCTAGTATTTCTCACTCGATCTCTATTAATTATTTCAGCAACACCACTATCATTTGAACACTGTTTTGCTCCTTCCACTACTAGTGAATAAGACTTCGAAATTCTTGAATTTTCGCATCTGTTTCAATGGGATTCCATTGACATGTAAAGTGCACTGAACTTCATCTTAAGTTGCATCAGAACTTGATCAATGATCGCACGATCAAACAGAAAAACGATGACGTCAATTAAGTCCGATGTTATTACAAGTATCCCACGGTAATTGAGACAAAAGGCTACACTTGCTACATATGTAAGTTTATGGTTGTCAATTAAAATGCATTGTGGCTTGGCTCTTGGGTGTCTCACTGCCATAAATTGAAATCGAAGAATGACCAGACCAACTGGAGGGTGAGGATTTTTATCATGAACACATTTTTGGTAGCTGCTGTTGAGTGAAGATTAGGTTAGGTTAGGTAAGGGTCACTGTCTGCATCTGGAAAGAGGACATTTTTACCACATGATCTATCATTAACTGAGAACTATTAAGAGAGACTAATTGAACCAGCTTGAGCCGTTTATAAAGCTCTGACATTAATATTTATAGGAACAAGGCCACCATGCCTCAGTTCGAGCAGCCTGTTTTGAAAAGGTGTTAAAAATGGAGAATATTCCCTTCCTCCTTTTCGTGACCGAAGGGCGCTAAATCTCTGTGAGGACCCTGAGAATGGTTCTAATTTGCTTTCACTATTTTTCCATTTTATAGTTTCTCATCCAGGCTAGGCCAGATCTGTCCGGAGTTTTGGCACGTCGTGCCTTCCTTCCATCAGCGCTTAGTCTTCCTGATTGCTTCTATTATATCGGAAGCCGTATTTTCGCTGATCCTGTCCAGCGATGGTAACTTGTAATGTGGTGTTGTTGAGGCTGAGTATCTAAGTTTCATCATAAGTTGTCAACCACACCAAGACTTCCCTTCTTATTGAAGCGTCTTCGGCACTGTACAAGCTAACGCTTCGGCCGAAGACCTCACCCTATGTTGCAACTAACAAAGAGTGTGCAACCAAAGTTCGTTATCTAAAGACCATGATATTGGGATAGGCCTGTTGGGTGAGATTCAGGTTCGCCCTTAACTGAAGCGTAACCTAAGAAATCAAGTTATACACTAGTAAATATCCTTTTAGGTTTGAACCGATTGCACTGCTCCTCCAGACCGTCGACAGAATATTCAATCTGTTCCTTGCTTTCCTCGTTCAAGCCCATTATTCAGGTTGTAAGACTCTATTAAATCCCATCTTTTCCAATTCCACTACTAGTGAATAAGACTTCGAAATTCTTGAATTTTCGCATCTGTTTCAATGGGATTCCATTGACATGTAAAGTGCACTGAACTGGTTTTCTAGCAACAACCATCACCCCCTATTTATTCACGTAAACCTTCATTCCACCATCACAGACGGCTGCAAAGCTTTTGATAGTCTGTTGGAGATTAGATGATTAAATCAAGTCTCCCAGTATGAGACATTCTTCGCAACGGCTGTGCTGTAACATACAGTCGACGAGCAAAATGCACCCAATGCCTAGAGTGAAACTCCCAGTGATTGAGGTTGTTGTCTGGTGAGCTTCAATGCTCTTGTATCCGGGAACAAGCTGCTTGTGGGTGTTAACGCAGCTCTGCCCAGAGACAGACCATCCTTGTTCTATTTAGTGCGTTCGGAGATAATTGAGTTAAAAGAGCTCCTGAAGTTAAGCTAAGGGGAGTCCGTAATGCAAATAGCCGGGATTAAATGTATCAGTATTGCCTTGAGAATCTTTGGGTGTCCAACCCGGTCACACAATCTGAAGATGTACGAAAGGTGAAACTGCGGCCGACTTCTTTAGGCTCCTATGTAAGGACGGAAGATCTAGGAGAGCTTCCAAAGCTGCAGTCGGGGAGTTGCGCCTATCACCTGTGATACTAGTTTAGACAATCCTTTGGAATTTATGAGGAACGTTTTGTGGTGTGACTTGTTCAAAATTATTCCACTGTACAAGTGACGTAAGGTAGGTCCAGAGTATGATTTTTTACCTCAACCCTCACTTCTTCCCAAAAAGTCAAATAGTTTCGTGCATAGCATACCCATAGAATTATGGTAGCTTCGGTGATGATATTTCTTAAGATGAGGATTCCAAGTCCAGAGTTCCATCCTTGTTACGTGACTTCCTTTGGGAGAGATATTTGAAGACATCAAGGTACTCTCGAGATGGAAGACTACTACAATGTACTTTGTGTTCGTTGTAGCAAATACTTGGCCATTTAAGGAAGACAAACTCATAGGTTAGAGGTTTTCTATTTCGACCGCACAAAAAATTGATTGTTAGACCCGTATTTTGACAATTTCAAATTTATCTGCGAATTGTAAATGTTGCATACCCGAATCATCACGTTCAAATATTAAGGATTCAACCTTAGTCATGACTTCATACGATCAAAAAGTGACGTCAAAGAAACCCAACAATCACACAACAGAAGCAAATGAAAACGAAAAAAACAAAAAAAAAAAACGTTCCGCATTGTCTCCAATTACAAATCACACATCTTAATATCTTGCACGGCATTAAATTACCAACGTGCTACAAGGGAAGCCACTCTATATAGTCAATACCTCGTCGATCCCATCATCCGGCCAAATGAGTCAACGTTTACCAGGGCGACCGAGACGACCGAAGCAAAACAAAACACCTGCACTAATGCTTTGTGGCTCACTCTACTGCTGGAAACGCAAACACTCGAGATCCAGGAACCAAATTACTCACTTAGGCGTAATTTATGCAATTACCATGTAACAAGGAACTTCAATCATATCACAGGACACCGGAGTTATCGAGTATATCGCGGGCTGTAAAAGAAGCCAGTTTCCATCGAGTTAATGAAGGGAACAGCTTAAGCTGACACAAGTAATCAGTTTACTTTAACTTCACCCTGAAGCCTTTGTAAAAAAAAAAGAAAAAGAAAAAGGCTCAACTTGAGGAAAAACTTCCATTTAAGGGACACTGTGCCGTTCGGGTGTGGTACCCAATTGGTTGTAACTTAATTAAGTCAACAATTTTGGTGATTTTATGTCAAAAGGCGGTCGCCTTTGTCTCACATCTTTATCTCGACCCGAACGAACCACCTCTCGTTTGCAATCCCCTACAAGATACTGTCTTTCCACGGTACGTTGTATCTATGCGCCAATAAATTAGCGAAAATTTGTATCTTTCATACTGAGACCGCATTGCACACTTAGGAGAGCCTGAGTAAGCCACGACCACGGCCCGGCCCGGCTGGCAAAACAATGAAGAGGTAGGCTGCTGTAGCGTGTACTACCAAGGATGGTTGTTGCCTTTTATCTCAATCTGTCTGTTCTGTCTAATGACTGCTGTTGTACACCCATCGATGAATTGGTTAACCACCATTGCTACCCTGGATATGGCTGGCATATAGTCGTGCTGCAGTGCGGCGAACAGCGACGACGGCGGCGGCGGCGCAACGGCCTAATCAAGTGTTCATAATCTTAATCTGCATATGTGCGCTGATAGTGTGCGACGACCTGGCCGTAGATCATTGTGGCCAGAGAGGAGTTTCCTTGATCTACAGTTACTGTCTTAATAATGAGGTTATGTGGGACCGTTTTGTTGCCGATTGAAAGGTTGGGAGTTTTTTTTTGTTGTTGTTGTTGGGTAGTATGGCTTCCTAGGAGGAAGACTACTCTGTGCTTTCCTCATTTAGACTAAACGTTGAAAAATTAAAAGATAACTTGCGCACAGTGCTTCCCCCTCCTCCCATACAGAGGCACTGTGGGAGATTGCTAACTCTGATGGAAATCAACGGTGTAAGTATCAAAGAGTGTATCTATGGATGTATCTTGTTCGGTGGTCATGTGTGATGGTGGTATGAGAGCTTGTGGTTATTTTCATTAAAATTATCGGCAACGTGAGCAAAGTTTAGATCAATAGGAGTCCATTCATTCCGGTACTCAGGTATGCATGATGGGTTCCAAGAAATACGCTAATCGCTGGCATAAGTGTAAGTGACTTGCGCATTCGCTAAAAATGTCTGTCTCCAATGAGATGTGGGAAAAATGTTTAGGAAAATTTGTATCCAATTTGAAGGCGATTTGTGGTTCCGTTAATCGATACAAAATAGACAAAACTCTTGTTGTCGATGGTTTTGATTGATGGGGTTCAGTGAACTTCGATGGCTGTGAACTGTTTAAGGAAATCAGGAAACGTAGCTGGAAACTAGTTTTAGTTTCTTATTCGAAAAGTTGTTGCTTCCTAATAGGATGTGCAACTGTCAGAAGTGGTGTTTGAGAGTTTTGTCTTTTCATAGCTTGCATTCATCAGTTTCTATACAAAATTGTGCTTCTTGTGGTAGCCAACTCTACCTCCCTCATCCAAGTTTTCCTTGTAATTGTCCTGACCTGATATGATGCGGAATTGCTTCGCCGTTTTTTAGGCCCAGTTCCCTGGGATGTTCTGTAAAAAAAAACCGCAGCCCAGACTATGGCTTAGCTTACGTAACTTGTAGTTTCAATCATTTGGTTTCCGTGGTGAATCTGCCATTCCCACAGAAGATGGCTGAACCTACAAACGGGGTTATCGTCGAGGTCTTCACTTCAAAGAAAGGACGACTGTGGATCAAACGAATTAGATTCCTTCCGGGAAGTTAAAGTCTAATCAGTTTTGGCCTCCGGAAAGAATAGTGACTTTGGATGCGGTAAAAAGTGCAATAGCCACGTTTTCTTCTTACAATTTGAGGGTTAAAGCGATTATGTCTATGAAATTGACATTTTCTTCATCAAATTCTACTTGCGGAAGACGAGCCATGGATGGCATGGATGGATAGCAGACCCTTTTGGTTGCTTTAGTTCTGCTTTTCAGGCAGAAATACATGTATGCAATCGAGCTATGCGCCAGAGAATGCAGTAGACCTTACTTCTGTGGGAAACAAATCTTTTCTTCTTTTTCGACAGCCCGGCAGCGATGAAAGCTCAGAGCTTTTATCGTTTTCACTCAATTCTTGCCTGGAGCTGCCTACACACCCTTAAACAGCTAGTTGCTCTTGTGTTCCTAAGAACGAGGGAAAGCATTTATCCGCAAGCACGATCTTGAGGTTCCTCCAAGGTCTCGATCTTGCTTTTAAGGTCTTGCTTAGGATCACAATATGTTCTCAATTTTAGGAAAACTTTCCTTGGCAAAAAAATCTCTTTTGTTGCAGAGCTTTTCGGGTCTCCACCACGTCGGTAAGAGGTTGGTTTCACAGAATAGGTGCCTTCCGGCTCAGTCCAAAAATAGCTTACAGGTCTTTGAGCAAATAGAGGAACAACTTAAAGATACACTCGAAGCCAAACAAGCAGGTTTTTGCTCTAGATCCTTCTGTGTTGACCACATCAACACTCTGCGGATCATCATAACCTTCCGATCGTCACTTTATCTTCTTCTCTATCGATTTTAAGAAAGCTTTCGACAGTGTCTCCGGGTGTTGACAAGGCTGCATTGTGTCACCAATATTGTTTTTACTGGTGATAAGCGATGTCCTTTGCGTATTTTTATCTATGATAAGTGGTCTTTTACTAACAATAGTAATGTAGTCTCCTAACCCGAAGTGGCAGTAGAGTGGTTCGACCAAAAGTTGAGTAGCTATTGGTGTGGCAGAAGTAAGTATGTTCAACTGCTAAGCGAGCTGGAATAGGTTTTCTATTTCTTTCACTGCACCACCTTCCGAAAGGCAATGACAAACCTACGAAAGTATAATTTGTCATGAAAAGGTTTTTTAAATCACAAGTTCGGAGTTAGAAGTAAACAACCTAGATCACTTCCATTTGTATGAAAAGTGTAAGACGTTTAACATAAATCGTTACGAGAAGCTAGGCCTTAGTCCATACAGTAATTTGGGGGAAGATTTGCGACGCATTACGAGCAACAGTATACGTAGGTGTAATTGAGGCCGTAGGACCAACGAGGCGAAGTGGGTAAAGTGTTTTCTTGTGACAGCAACAGCAACTAATAAAATCGAAGTTTTACCAACCACAACACCAAAATGGACCGAAGTCGAGTCTGAGTGCTTAGGGATTTGGAAATTTAATTAAAAAAAATAAAAAATTGCTTCTGTACCTGACATGTCTCGATAGGTTCAGTAATACATTCCTCACGATCGAGCGATTTACAGTCTAGAAGATGCTTGCACATTGGTTCTGAGGGTCAAATTCTTGCCCTGAACCTTCCTGCTCCAGTTCTGTCGGTTGTTCTTAACCGATTCGTTAAGTCTTTGATCGTAAGTTGCTTAGTTTAGTGGTTAAGTTTTTGATGAATTAAGGCAGAAGGACGTGTTTAGGGAGACACTCCCCATCTGGCAGTCGGATGCCTTCCCTCTCCCTCTTATTATTAGTTTGATGCCAAATTCCATATTTCAAACGTCTCGTCGCCCGGATAAAATACATAATAGTTTTCCGCCATAGTACACGTGTGAAAAATTCAGCACACGCCTATATTTTGAGATCTCTTGGGCACATGGCCAAATACATCATTCAAACTTTTAATCCGCAAAGATTCGATTTCAAGGCATAATGTCACCTCATTTTCCAACCCACCCATGGCAATGTTGAACTTTCAAGGCTGCAGTTGGTTTTTTAGTTTGAACGCGCCAAAATTGCCATCTTACCTCGTCATGTAGATTTGTCATATGGCTCGTCACTCGTTGCTTGTTATTTATACACAAAGATCTTACCTGTCTGCAACCACCTACTCGATGAACAAATTTAATTCTAATGGCTATGGCGTCATTACCTCAGACCTCCTACTCATCGCGACGCGACAACCTGTGTATGAGTCAGGTAATGTCGAAAAAAATTTGGCAGATATTCAATGCAAAATCACCACAAACACAACCCCATCAACCATTGGTCGAACGGATTTCCGCTAAAGTGAAGTCATTGTCTCGCCAATAAGTCACTAATTCACACGCCTCTGACAAGCTCATTGGAATTTGATCGTTTGGAGAGATTTTTCCCACCAAACGGCTGAACTCACTGCGAAATTTCCATTTAAACGTCAATTTGACGTTTCATAATAACCACCACAGTGACGTCGAGTCGTCGTTTCGAGTGAAAGCTACGATTAGACGACGACGACGACGACGGCGTCCACATAATAACTTATCGATTAGATATTGGAAATGTGTGTGGGCGAGGCGAATGTTTACCTTTATGACCTAAACCAGGCAATTACGGTCCAACAAATCGCATACTAATGAGCTTCAATTTGAATTCTTGTCTTCGGTTTTCATCGAAACATTCCAAGCCATCAGACGACGTCTGAAGTTTAGCCGACTCTTGGGTGAAATTTTTTTTAATTTTGCAAAATCTCGAAACACTCAAATGGATGCTCAATTTAACGCGTCCGCATCAATCAAACGCGAAAATTGGTCAAAAATGACCAAACAAATTGATTAAATTGAACAATTTGGGGTTTGGATTAACGAAATCCGTTGGCACACCTTCAGCTCCAACTTGGTCATATCTATGATTGATGGGCGACCAAGGCGAATTGGAATTTGCATTTTATGCAACCAAAGTCGAACTCTGACACCGCCATGTTGGCTGTCAATTAAACGGGGGCCTAGCGTGGCGAGATAACGCATTAGGATTGTGCGGTGTGGTGTGGCTTGGCGCTCCTGTGTGCTAAATTCGCAGCGAACCAAGTGAAATGTCAAAGTCAGAACCCGTTCGAGGGGTGTACAATGCTTGCTTATCCTGTTATCAATGATTGATAGGTGCGATGACTTCATCCGGTCCCTCGAGCACAACAAAACGCATTCCAATATCGATACGAAACTTGAGTAGCACAAATGGAAAAAAATAAAAATAAAAACAAAAAGGCCAAGCAGAGCAGATACGGGTGTAAAATGAATTTAGTTCGCTTTGTTATTGAGTTAACCATTATCAGTGGGGGAAAAAACAAAACACGCTTAATGGGGTTTGAAAGCGATTGAATCGATTGTTGGAATTAGCTAATGCATTTGAAATTAAGGAATGGGACGAGTCCAGTCCCAATGTGGGTTGCTAATGCATAACGTTTAAAATTAGAGATCGCCTCACATCAGGAGTCTGACATCATTGTATATTTAACGGGTGACCGACATGTTGGTAACTGGAACTTATTCGCCTTTTGCCAGTGTTGGGGTGCGATTGTTGTACGGTTTTGGTCATTATGCCTGTCTAGGTGACTAACATTTTAAAGCTAACGTCAGCTTTACATCATATCAACTTATACAGCTGGGGGTTGCAATGACTATTAGCCATCCTCGCCTCCACGATGAAGGACTACGATCCTGTATCAAAATCACTATGCGTTGCGTAAAAAAGTTTTAATCCCACCGTCGTCCTTTTCGTTTCGTTTTATCCACCTCCCTCTCCCTCTAGCGGCTTTACTGACGATATCGTTGTGGTTACCATTGCCAAACACATTCACGAGATAGAGTATGCCACGGATGAAGCAGATGCCAGAATCAAAAACTGGCTTAAGACCGTCGGCTTCGAAGTAGCTGACCTCAAGACCCAAGCTGTCCTAAGAACTAGCTAAACGACTGTGGAATATGTGAACTTCTGAGTACGGCTACCTAGGAGCAGACTGAAGTGTAAAACATACATCGAGTACTCTAGCATTAAGGCGTCACAGATGTCAGCAGTGCTTTCCCAGGTGTTGCCAAATATCGGTGGGCCTAGATACGCTAGGAGGAATCTGCTATCCCAAGTGGTCCTTCTATACGCTACTCCGCTCTGGGCTTATACTAGACGAAACAAGAAGGAAGCTCGCATCAGCATACAGTTCTAGACTAAGTAGCCTGTGTTGTAGCCGGAATGATCCCCATCGACATTCTCACCAACGAGATGTAAAGGTTTTACCTTAGACGAACCGTGAACTGAGAAGAGACCATCATTACCAGGAGGGTTTATAGGCAGCCACGTGAGCTAACTCGGCGAAAGGCAGATGAACCCATAAACTGATCTCCACTATCGAGGTCTGAACAAAGAGAGCTCGCGGGGATTGCAACTACCACCTTACGAAGTTCCTGTCCGGGCACGGTGGCTATTGAAAATATGTCCACAGATTTGGGCACGATAGCTCGTTCATTTTTCCAGAATGTCCGAATAAAGAGGATAACGAAGAACAGAGGAAATAGTGAACCTCCCAAACCTAGTAAGCCATATGTTGAGATCAAAGGACTACTGATTGAAGATCTGCTCCTTCATAACAAGCGTATAACTAAGAAGAATCGAAAGAGTAAGAAGAGCCAAAGTGGCCTATGCAGATCGTAGCATAAGTTCCTAACAAGCCCCGTGAAGTTCTATCTAATGGTTGTTCCATGGGGATACTGGTAGGAGTGTGCAGAGGTGTAATTTATTAGATAACTTGTAAGGCTCTATCCTACACAACTAAGGAGACTCTATATAAGACCCCAAACATCCTATTCCTTCTCTATGGTGTTGAAGTATGGACTCTATCGAAGACGGATAAAGATATAAAAAAATAAAATCGGGGAATCGTAACGGAGACAAACATGACGAATTAAACAAGCCATACAGCGACATACCTCTAGTCGACCTGCGTTTTGAACGTTTAAGATGACAAGGACATATAGACCGAAAGGACACCAACCCAAAGTCTTCTTATCTAAGCCGGAGAAACAACGCAGAAAAGGAAGACCTTGACTTAAGTGGGTGTGTACAAGTTGAAGAGAAGTTGATTGGGGCCAGTTTAATCCCAAATTGAAGCACGACCTAAGTAAGCAAGAACCTCCTTCGTGACTTGAGATTGAATATCAGTTTCCTCAATCGAAATGTATTCGTTGTGTTTTTACAAAGACAATGGATATCGACGAGCCTAAGCTACATACATAAGTTACTAAAGTTGTCCCGATCAAATTTTTCAAACTTAAGCTAGGCACGTGAAGCTGTATATGTATTTATATTTGGCACGGCAGATCAAAGAGAGCCAAGTCCTAATTTACATCAGTTCGTAGTCCCGCACCTTGATCCCGATCAAAATTAAGCGTCTCAGACACTCTTTCTACTGCCCTTGGTGTTCTTGCTATGACACCTTAGTTGCTGTAACGTTCAAAGTTAAATATCACTCTTTCCGTTGAATAAAATCTTTCAGCATAGACTGTACTCGTAACAAAAAAAAAAAAAAAAAAATCCCACCGACGCAAGCCCTACCCAAGTTTGAATTCCAATTTGTTTCTTCGAAACATACAGTAAGACCTACTTCCGTTGTATCTCAATGTTGACTAACAATTGTTTCCTTCAGCGAATGCAAATAATATGCTCGGTTGCCAATTGTAAAAGTAATCTTTACCCCGTTTGCACAGTGACCCATCCATCCAATGGCTCTGACTCAACAACGCCGACACAATTTTTGCACAAAAAAAAAACATGTTTCTCTTCCAGTAAAACCTTCATGGGATTGCCCACAGAAAAAGTAAAAACTGCCGGTAAGCTACGTAAGCCTACGTATCTGTTTACACTCCAAGGTTAGACCATTAACCGCGTTCGTAAACTCTGTACTGACGTCACTTTTTCTCTCTCACTCTCATTCTGTCTCTCCCGCTTCTTTATCTAATCTTTGCAATAAGAATACACTTCAGAAGATGAGTAAACCTTCTTTTTTTTTTGCAACGTTGCGTTGCAGTGTTATAAAACTTTTCACAATGAATACATGACTTCCAGCTCACTACGCATTGTCGGTTTTCTTAGAAACCTACTCTCTGACTGTCCAAAGGCGTACGCAAACGTATACGTATATGAATGCTAATTGATAATGCAAAATATTGCATCCATCCCAGGCTTAAGACTGGCTAGAGAATAGAATGTAAAACGCACCATAAATTATGCGGGACAAGGCCACGCAAAATATGACTATAAAACGTTTCTATAGATACAAACACTGACACACACTTATGCTAGATACTAATCTTTTTTATTTTTATTTTTTTTTTTCTATCTTACAGATACGTCACATTGGACTTGTGGGATAACATCGCGTGGAGGATTTATTGCCAGCGATCACACTATAAGAAGGTAACACAGAATCTGTTCTATCAATTTGCCATTAATTAGCCGGTCTGTCATATTTTATGTGCGTGTATCTATGAGAGTATCTTTCATTAGTCTTAGGTTGTAGCTGCGAAAGAAACTATAACAACTTTGCTTATATAATAATAAATATCTGTGTGTAATCGAAAGTTGGCAGCGTATGTTACGTGAGAACAACCTGTGGCATGTTGCTCGTGTATCTTTTACCGGGTGGATAATCAAATGAGTACCGGCTGTTGTTGGTATAGAAAATTGATCATGTAAATTGTTGAATGTCGTCGTCGTCGTCGTCGGAATGCTGTCCCCAGTGGAACCAAACCGAAACGAACTCTGTACAAGTGGAATTCGAATTCCTTTCTCTCTCACAGAATAGATACATAGTACGAGTATCTTTTTTTTTTTGCGTGAACTATCTTTTGCTCTGCCCGCCCAAAAAAACAGAATTTAATTCTCAACCAGTTGGTGGATAGTAAAACAAATAACCTAACCAACCATTTGCAGCGTGTCGGTGTTGGGTTTCGGTAATTACAATGTTTCGTGCGATCATGTCATCCAAGATTGTCGACATTAAAGTAATTTGCACGTTGATTTTACTTCATGTTAATGCCAATCATTCTGTTATCTTTCCTTTCTCTGTTTGTGTGTTGTTTTCGTTGTGTTGTGTGGTGTGTTTTGATTTAGTAAGCTTTGGAACACAATAAGATTTCTTTGTTGTTTTAGCTGGAAAAACTCGTTACACGTTCGATGTACATTTTTTGTTTTTGTATCTTTTCCGCCAAATTCATGGAATGTATATAACTTGCGGCTATTTGCGGTTGTCGATTAAAGTTGATTGAGGAAAAAAAAAAAAAACGACATACACGCTAATTTTTGCTAGCGAAAGAATGGGATTGCTATGATTTGGTTTTTTAATGACCATTTTTGAGGTTTATCTACAAGATGAATAACTGTGTGTGTGTGTGGATGAATAGGAGAAACTATGTAGAGATATTGTATCTGGTTTTTTCACAAATAGGTTTCAGTCATTTAGAATTTGAATGACTACAATTGTCTACAGTTGTTTAGTTGGAAGAGAAAGCGTACCGCTGTTAGCACAAATTGTTGATCGATGTATTGGAGTTTTCATTTGGCAACGGAGAATGTATTGATTGAGACCGAAATGCACTCTATTTTTGTTTTTTGTACTGGAAGATCGGTGTAGATTTTTGCACACATACACATGATTTTATGACAACCTTCCCTTATAGACACGTCCCTTGTATGGATATCGAATCCATAACCGACGATTTCAGTACTAATTTAGGTACCACAGTGGTCTACCAAACATTTTGACCATGCCTCCATTTTGAACAAATTCAAAATCTTCCCTGGAAACATAGACTACACCACACCCAAGCTTAATTTCAATAAAAACTTCCTTGCTACCATTCCCTCCAGGTCACTCTGGGAGAATGAGTCATTTCTTCAATTCGATTCCGATTGGCTTAATCTCAGCCTCTCTTTCCGTCTTCCAAATCATTAAAGCGTGTTCCAGGCGGAAAAATTGGCGATCAAAGAAGTCTTATCTTGGCTGAAGAAAAACGTGATATCTTCCACAGATATGCGTATCTTTTCAGACAGTCAAGCAGCGATCAGATCCCTGGAATCAGTCTCTTCAAATTCGTTGGTAGCTCTAGATTGCCGATCACCTTTTATAGAGATAGCGGAGCAGTTCAGTATTCACCTTTGTTGGGTGCCGGGGTTTAGAGATATTCCAGGGAACTGCAAGGCTGATGAACTCGCCAGATATGGAACAACCGTACCCGTGCTCACAGAAAGAGACACCCTGTAGACTTAAACTCAAGCTGGATGCTATCGAGAAAACAAATTCTTGGTGGACGAATAGTATAACATGTCTACCGACAAAACGGATTTGGCCACGGCTAGATCTGAAACGCTCTAAGAATTTGATTTCTCTCAACAGATCGCATATCAGTTCCATAATAGGTGTCATCACAGGACACTGTGTAACAGGCAAGCATGCAACAAGGCTTGGCGTCCATTCAAACGGTTTTTGTAGGAGCTGCATGGACGAAAAGAAGGAGGAAACTTTTCCCCACCTTCTTTGTAACGGTCCAGCTCTCTCTCGTAAAAGAAGACTCCACTTAGGGGAACTCTACTTTAACGACTTAGGTGATCTGATAAACACGGATACCAGAGACCAGAGAGTAGGTATGGAGATCTCTTTAGATCTATCACAATGGACCCACCACTGGTCTAAGTGTGCTGGCTACAGCTGGCAGCCACTTTAACTAAACCAAACCTAACCTAAGTACCTATATGGAATCGTTATTTTCTTGAACGGACACTTCTCTTTTCCAGTCCTGTTGCTATCCGTTTAGAAGAGGTTTCGCTATACTTATTCCCCTTGTTGTAATGTTTTTCTTACATACTTATCAAGCTCCCGACCAGTGAAGAGTCTCTGACTGAGACACAGCAGCCTTCTATCCTCTTCGAACTGCTTCCAGTTCTACAGTTCTACCTTATATGCGACTTTTAGGGAAGAATATGCCTCATAGTTCTTGTTTGACATAGATTCACATTTTTTTGGGCTATATGTCCAGTCACCGGACACATGCTTTCGTTGACCCGTATTTGGTTGATGAATTGGTGCACGCCTCCGTATTTAAAAAGCAATCCATCAAGGAGGGCCATGGCCAGGGAGGCCATCCATCACGGATGTCCATTGTAATGCTTTTTCTGTGATGCTGATTTTGATTTGCCGAAATATGGGTTCTTCGTCTGTCAAGTCTCAGAGGTCCTTGTTTTTATTGGTTATGACCTCCTTGCCTTCCTTACTTACTCGGCATCAAACAAAAAGCTTCTCCATGTGACTTGATCCTTAGCTAACTATCTCTGGTGGCGCACTCTAGGTTGGGTGAAGCCCTCTTCTATTTGTGTGCCGCACCTAAGGCGAGGACTTGTTCTACTGCGTTGTCATTTTGGGTTAGAATCTTAAGACTTTGTAGGTCGGAGCATTGGTGCTAATTCGCTCTTCATGTCCTAGCTATCTCAAAAGCTACTTGTTAACAGAAAATACTTCATTTTACTCCCATTTTCGTTCTGTGAACCCATTTAAGTTGCTTCTCTTAAATCCTCGGTGATAGCTCGCTGAGTTCTGTCAATGATTGTTCCTATCGACTCGACTTTGGAAAGATTATGCCTCGGGTATTGAATTCCAGACCATCCGTTCAAGAATGTGGGTAATTTTGTCTTGACATGACAGCGCTTCAGTTGGTCTAAGTTGTTACAGACTATCGCCATTCTGCACAGAGGGACGAGTTTGCCGAAACTAGATATGGCTCTGTATAAATCGTGCTCATAAATGTTGTCAAATGCTACCTTTAAATCGCTAAAGAGGTACTGGATATCGATTTGGACTTGGATTTTCTCCAGGATCTGCCAAAATGTGCAAAGTTGGTCTAAAATCGTCCTCTTCTGCAGCTTTGTTATGTTTCATCTTCATTATCGCTTCTTGGATTTCCCTAGTGCCAGGAGCATTATTTACTATTCTTCTATCTGGAACGGTGCTACAAGTTTCATGGTTGTCAATGTTATTATCGGCGGACGTTACTTGTTTTTTTTTTTTATAACTCGCTTGCGCTGAATGGGTTATGAATATCTTTATGATGTTATTCACACAGCCCTAGTGTTGGTGCAGTGTTCCCTTCACCTGGAAGTTTATGCATCTTTACATATCAGTACTGCTCTGTTGCGGTCTTTGATCGGCTCCATCCTGCATCCTGATACTTTCATGAGGCCTTCTACAGCTTCAGTTTCGTTGGGTTGGCGCTAGTGAGGTTTTCTATGAACTTTCTCTTGTTATTCCTTGCCAATTTCCTGACTTTCTTAGCCAAATCTCTTTATTAAATCTTAGATCTTTGTTGCTTTTAACCTACCACCTTAGCTCATTTCTGCTTGAGATGAGGCTCCGTCTGTGATCTCTGACTAAATGTATTGTAGCAAGATTCTTCTGTGCGACTTGCTTCATCAAAGTGTCTACCAGCTCCCGATCGTAGTTTCATGCAGTTTCAGTATCATGGAGTAAATGTTAAGCCTCCTTCGTCTCTCTAATTTCCTTAATGCCCATGCTCTAGTTTAAGGGTAGTCATAATCCTCCCTTAAGCGCTTATTATATAAATTTAAAAAAAACGCTGGAAAGTAAAGGCATCACCTGATGACATTTGACTTTTCGAGCGTTAAAAAGATCCATGACATGGATTTTGAATGCCAAGAAACTCCTAGACAACTGAAGAGGATTGATCTTTCTCACCACAAACTTCAGAGGACACAGCAACTCTAATGTTTTAACACTGAAGTGCTTCCTTATTGGAAAGGAAACATTGGAAGAGTAGAGGAAATACCTTACTCATTAGTTCTTTGTTCTTCACTTCCGTTCCGTTTTTTTTTTAACCATCAAGTCTCATACCGTACCACACCAACTAAGCACACACTCAGACCTCCTCTTCAAAAAATCGTTAACAAATTTGCTTTAAGCAGTTTCACAATGCAAATTAGTGGCACAAACTTAAAGGCTCCACTTACAGGGTACTTATTTTAATGTATCAATTAATGTTTATGGCTTGATGTAAACTGGCGAAAAAATTAGCCTTACAACACTCTACTCAGATCGAGTTGAGGTGCTCCGCAGAGACTTCTCATTTGTGGGTAGTGTACGTTTCTTGAATAATAACGAAAGCAGTGTCTCTCTATACTAAATCTTGACTGACCTTGACTGGAATGTCATGTGTGCTGCTGGTTCAAGTGGTAAATAACATGCGCACATTATTTTTTTTTTACCAAAACCGGGTCTTAAAACATCAAGAGACAACAACAACGTTCAGTTTAATTAGTCAATTTACATAAATCAACAAACGAAATATGTATATAATAACTTCTGGTGCTTTTGTAAAATTGTGTAGCTTTTGGCTTCTATACAGGCATATGCCGATGGAGTTTATTGGCGAATAAAATCCCAGGCTATCTGATTAATTTATCAAATGAGTCTTTGTATGGAGAACACATTTAACATTACTCACTGTTTCATAAAAAAAAATTATTATCTAGTGGATGGGTTCAAGGCTTTCCAGTTGCGCTAGCTTGTGTAATGAACCACCACACATGTGCCTAGATTCGATGGATGAGGGAATTTTACTTGTGTCGACTATTTTTAGTCGCAATCGAGAATATTTATTAAAATGAAGATGTCGTTGCGATAACGCACTTGTAGTGATGTACCGCGATAAATCATTGATTTATGCGAAGCTATCCTGTTTTTGAGGTGTGTGCGCCTGGACCGGACCACCCGTCAATGGGAGATAGTGTGCGATCAATATCGTGTGGTCACTGCGTCTATAAAGTGGTAGCACTTGTTGCGAGGGTTCACTGAAGGATCCATGTGAAGGAGGGCCAAATGGAATCTTTAAGTCTTATCTGAAGCATAAAGGATTAACTATTGCCGTTTGCACTACACAAACTGGTAAGTAGCCAGCGGCGGCTGATTGGAAGAGATTGATTAATTCAATGAATATCAAGGGCAGCCCTTGTTCAGCTCTTGTTTCCAACGAATCATCGTAAAAGACAACAGATTTTAAGGCAAAAAGTGTTAGTCACGTCAAAGACTTTCCATCCTCGGTGTTAATGGTATGTGGGCCATATCTTGTGAAAATGGTACAGCTGTCTAGTCTACTCTATCTCTGTTTAACTTTTGATAGGTAGAGTGAACCGATGCTTTACTTGAGAGTGGCGTGCAGACTGTCTTTGCAAACGAGCTGTCAAGGGCTTCTTCGTCTCCAACTATGCCCATATGATCTCTGACCCAGACTTTGTCGATGGAGAAAGTTTGATCTGTTTGTTAGAGAGTTCTAAGGCAGGGGCGGTACTGATCGAGCCAACACTGAAAGCTCCTGTTCTGATTGTTTTCTAACTCATCAGCTGTTTTGTTCCCGTGGATACCACTGTGTCCCGGTGAGTGCTTTGAGCTGTATACATCGAGTAAATGATTGTTGATTTCAGGTACCCATTTATACCAAAGAGTACGCGTAAAAGGCGATTGAAGCTTTCTTTATTCTTTCTGAAGTGTTATTTTTCTATGTCAGCTTACGGCCGAGGATGCACCGTAGGTATCCCACATTTCCTGAGACTTGGCGATTGGTAACTTCAAGTTTTTTGTTGGTGGAAGAATGTATCTCTGTTTTTGGGGGTTGACGTTGAGTCTACATAATTAAGCTTACGGTGATTAGGGCCGACAATAGTAGTTCGGTGATGGCAACTACTCGGACGTCACTGAGCGCGCATAATAACTCATAAAAGGTTAGGTTAGAGTGGCAAGTCGCATTTGATGCAGCCACTGTTGGACCGTTCTTGATGATACCACATGAACTAGCCCGAGCTTAGTATGAAGTGTTGGAGGCTGCCTATGCTGGTGTCAGCGAGTTCATCAAGACTATGTCTCCTAAGTAGGCTCTTCTTCGAACTGAGTGAACTCGACACATATAGATAAGTTGGAGAATCGTCTCTTCCTCTTTCTCCACCATACAGCTTCTACAAAAATCATAACAAAAGAAGCCCAGTCTATTGGAGTGCCTGTCAATGTTGCAAAGTGGACCAACTGTGGTACAAATAAGCAGCATTTGATGTCTGTTAAAACAGTGAGATCGTTTATGATCCAGCTTAAGACGAATCTGCTTGGTGATGAGGTAGGTGGAACCATCCGTCCACCTGTGGTTGGTGATGATGATCGCGTTTCTTGGGAGTAGAAACCTGCGACTGGCGAGAGGCATTTCTAGATCCATAGAGTTGTATCCTGTCTGGCAAGTTCTTCAGACATCCAGTTGCCTGGCTTCTTCCAAGGTATTCCTTTGTTTCTTATTGCAGCAGTACAGAGCTGTGGTTGTTTTTTTCACTCGTTCTAGGATGTTAAGTAGGCTTCTTGTCAAGAATGAGACTCAAATATTTAGCTTTGTCTGGGATTACAACGCTGGTATCGCATAAGTTGGATGAGTCGAAGAGGGGAATTTTATATTTTCTTATGAAGAGTAGTCCCATTCAATTTTTGGAGATTGACTTCAAGGCCAATTTCTTTTTTCTTTTGTTTCGAGAGCTTAGAAAGAGCATTATGAAAGAGATCTCTAAGTGTATTGAGGAGTTTCCCTGAGATAGCTATAGACAACATCATCCACGTAGACAATTACTATGCAGTTTTACTCTTTCAGGACTAAGAGTAGCTCATTTACTACCAGATTCCAAAGAAGAATGCAAAGCATAGCCCCTTGAGGTGTGCCCCTCCTCGCGAGCCTTCGAACTGTTGCCTCTATAACTAATAACTAATCATAATTTTTTTTTTATTTATTTTTATTTTTTTTTCTGGATCATGTTCTACATGTCAATTGACTCCATTTGGCTTGTCAAACTGTCAAAGAACGAACAAAAAAAAAAAAACGAATGAAATCAGCGGATTTTGTGTACACTGTTTTTATGAAAGCGAGATACACAAACACACGCTGGAATCAAAATTCAATTGAATCAATTCGACAGTATTGTCATTACATTTTGTTGATCCATGTATTGGACGGTTGATCGTGATCGAATTGAATGACGTTCGGTTGATTACATTCCATTGAGGAGGGTATCGCGTGACAAAAATTTATTTATTAATTTTTTTCTGTATTCGATTTTGATTGAGTCAACTTTGCTGGTTCACCAAAAAATATTTTCATCTGTCAAATTTGTTTTTGCATTTTTCAGTTTTTTTTTTTTTTTTCTTTTTGCAAATCAAACAGAAAGGTGTGAACAAAATGTAGTCGGTTAGGAGTGGTTTTAATTTGACAGTAATGACATTTTTGTTGACTTGTTGTGTATCATTTTGCCTACACATGTTTATTTTTTATGTTCATGTGACAATGTCACTGTGAAGTTCTACAAAAGGAGTGATATATATGCGTATGCATATTTTTTTCTGATCAACAATATTGATATGGATGTGGTTTTTGGGGTGAGCCAGACGTCATTGGTATTTTATTTAGAATTTTTCTTGTACGAGGAAAACAGGGATGATTTACTTCTTACATATGAACATTGGAATGACAAGGCGATAGAGAAGATACATGTTTTTTTTTTTGGTTTGTCTGTATGTTTCCATTTAACTTCAGAATTCATAGATGAATTTTCTTTAAATAAAATTTGTTAAAATAAGAAGGCTTACGAATGTATTTTTAACTTTGTTTTCTTACGATATGAAGTCATGCATATTTATATTTTATATATGAATTCTTAAAAAAAAAACTCAATAGTTAGCATTCTGCACTTTTCTGAAGCCTGATATATGTACATTTTGTACAAGTCTCAATCGAATTGTTTGATTCTCAGTATTTCCTTATCCTTCGTTAAAAAAAACTCCGAATGGACATTTGCCAATCACTTTGAGATAATATTCGTAGTTTACCAAGTACTGTTGAGGTTAGAATCAGACTTGCTACCCTTAGAAAGTTCTTGCTTCCTATTTTTGTTTGAGAAATTGATTGACAAAGTCCTCTTGTTAATTTTATTTTTGTCGGTTTCAATTCGAGTTCGCAACAGTTAAGCTTTGTCTTTAAGTGGCTGTAAGCTCCCTATTCCTTTTTCCAGATCAAAGTCAGAGAATATTTTGAAGGCCCATGCCGCATTTTGAAGGATAGGACCATGCTTAGGCTCTTTAGATGCATAAACATGTCAGTCTTTTTCAAGTTGCTTTAACCCTTAGCCGCTATGCGTACTGAGTTCTGAAAAAACTCATCAGTCGAGGGCTGGGCGAATGTACTTTATCTCGATTCTTCGCCAGCTGGCAGAAGACTGAATGGAGAAAGCACAGATAAGTGATGGGGGTGATCGAGCGGGTATGACGAAATCGATAGGTGTCCACGTGCCAGGTAGACATTAAAATGACGTAGTTGGGTATTCTAGAGTTAAAGATGAATCGGAAAGACTTCCAATGCTACATTTGAGCAGATAGAACAGATAGATGCAGATGATGTTGTTATTGCTGTCTCTGGCAATAAACTTTAAATACGCTCTTTACTAGCTCTGGGCCACAAAAAGAGTTTCCTTATAGACCCTCCCAATTTAAATGGCACCAATCTCAACTTTACTGACAAGGCAAAATATTTACAAACCTAGGTCCTATTTTGGACATTCAACTAAACTGGAAAGCTAGTGCAGCTCTCGACTGTTGGTAGGAGCAAGGGCATGCAACCCAATTTGCTAAATTTTTTTGATGAAGTATTCTCCGAGAGTTGTCTTTTTGTTTATGTATTCTCTCCGGTGTTCTCGTTACCGCAGTCTCAGTAGAGACCTGCCGTATCCAGTATCATTCCTTTTAAGTGTGCCGTCATCAGACTGTGGCTTGCGATTATACGTATCAGAAGAGGACAGTTCTATACGATAGGCATTATAAAGAACCACAAAGTGTGCCTCAGCTGATGTTGTAACACACCTTAGAAAACACTGTTTTGAACCACTTATCAGTGTTTAGGTCGTCGATCTATGGAAATTGTGTTCATGACTTTAAATTATCGATTACAATACGTTTTATCAACCGGAACGTTGATCAGTTACATTGTGTCATCTTTACAACCGAATGTTAATTTAATTAGCACTCATGTGGACGGACACCTGTGTTTTTGAACAAAAGATTGAACGATAATCAGTTAATCAAAAGTGGGAACAAATTTTGTGAGGAGTGCCTGTGTAGATTGAGTAGAATAGGGCTTTCATGTAGACTGAATGTCTAATGATCCATTTGGACTTACAATTTTAAGCTAAAGAGCTGATTTTGATTCCAATGTGAAATTAATAAGAAGAGCTTTTGAATATCGCAGAGTTAAGAGACGACACCACCTCTTCGTTCCATTTAAGCTTGATTCTCGCATTTATGAATGCGCTTACTATACTAGTCACAAGTGAAGTTCTGTCCATTTCATTACCTCGAATCTGGAGATCAAGATTCGAAGGTGCCTATTATCTGGAGCATTATTGTCTCTTTGTTCAATGTGCCCAAGACAATCAAGTCGTATCTTAGCTTTTTGAACTACATGCGTCCTCGTTTTAGTACAATTTATAGGTTTCGTCTTCTCAATTTGATGTCCTAGTAGACAAGGATAAATATTTGAGCGTTTTTATTGGGATTTTTTCAGAATTCCGCCTTTAGCTCTAGACTCTCGTCAAAGCTCGTTGAATCGGTAAACCAATTTCAGCTTGAAATTCACTAGTATTTTCTAGAATCTGTATTTATTTTGCAGATTTTGTTTGTAGTGAGTCTGCTCTGTTGTCAAAAGCTCACAGAGTTCAGGATCTTGTAGCATTTAGCAAGGATATGCCTCTGTAGTTATCAAAAGGTAATATTTTAGTGATTTGTCAAGTTTTTGTCCATCCATACTCTAGATGTCAAACGTTTTACAGACAATCAACCGCATGGGTGACGCTGCAGTTTAAATTGAACCTGGACTTAAACCAACATGCCTCTCCACTAAGCCCAATCATAAGTTTAGTTACTTACTGGTTGAGGTCACCTTTTAATTGTGTACGCCGCCATAGGCGGGGTCTTCCTGTAATGCGTTGTACCCTTGGGTTAAATTTGAAGACTCTGCCGGCCGAAGCGTTTGTGTCCTTTCACTTTAGATGTTTTTATTATCTGAAACATCCAATACGCAGTTCTTTGACTAGGTTGATGTCGCTGTTCAGCTTGTACAGTTCTCTGTTGAACGCTGTCAACGCAAACGGGACCGAGTACGCAGAATTTTTCGTTCGAAGCCACCAAAGATATCTTCATCCTTCGATGGAGCTCATACTTCAACGTCGTAGAATTGGACTAGGATGAAATAAGTCTCCTAGTTATATGGGATGGGACGTTACTACTGCCTTGTTCTGATGTCAGAAGTGAAAGCAAAGGCAAAGTAGACAAAATCCCTTAATATTGGGTTTTGCTCTCTTTTCCGGCTAAACCCCTTTTTAGTCGCGGACGAACCAGTGACAGCTCACTGAGATCTGTCAATGCTGTCAATATCGTCGGGAAGTTTTTGCCAGGCTTTCGAAAGACTGCGCTTCTAGTGTTAGCTTGTGTGTTTACCTGAGCTTAACATACTATCTCTACGTTAATTCGATTTGGGTTCCCTTCTTGTCTTATGAATACGATATCTCTTCCAGACCTGCTGAAGGTTCTATGTTCAGACCAAATTCCATCGGTTTTCTCAAAAATATATCAACTTCCGGGCTTACAGTCATCTGCCAGTTACTTGGCTTCATTCACGAGACCCTTCGATTTCCTTGAACAACAAATTTGTTGTTTCCATCTTCTTCCGGCTTGATGTCGTTCATTGGTTCCACTGGTCGTTGATGATTCTTAATGGTCTTTCTCACAGGCAGCGTCTGTGTCTTTTTAGAAGTTCAACTTTGAATTGTCTCTCCTGAACGGATTGCAATTTCTTTTTGTTAGACAGTCGAACTCGTTATCGAACTGCGACCAGCAATTGTTAAATCTCAACGTTTGACTTGCATATCGATGCATTTGATCAATCTCATTGAGGATTCGACAACCAGGTTACTGTGTGCTAGTTATCCAAGAATCTGACTGCTGGACCTCAGTCATCCACTACATCCTGTGTGCCTTCTTCGAATCTCCTTTTATTCTCAAGAATCCCATCAATTTGTAAGGAAAAACCCAATCAAAATCAATTTGCTGCACACTCAATTCCAACCTCACATTACCACTCAACAAATTTCAATTAGCCGCGAACCATTTCCGCTTGTGTCTGTGCGACTGATGATGATGATGATAATGATCCCATGATTCCATCATCATCCATATCTAGGGAACTCTACTTCCAATCTTAATTTGATCTCTCTGTCTCCAATCAAACCAGTTTTCTTAACGATTTTTTACGTTTCAATCTCACACTCGCACTAGAATTTACATAATCTCTTGCTCAGCTTGCGATGCACATCCCATTTACAAGATACAGTACACAGAAACAATGCCACCTCTTTATGTAATCCAATAGTTTAGTTAATTTACTGTTGAAAAAGAGTTTCATTTCCCGCAAAACACACGCTTTTCTCCTTGTGTCATCACTCTGAAATCTGATTACCTTACATTATATCATAACAAAGTTCATGGCGTAGGTAGGTAGGTATACCTCCTCTGTCCAGCAACAGCAACACAGAGAGTTATTTAATCAAAACAGAAAAACTCATCACAACAACAAAAGCACAGTTTGATGACGACCGAAGAAGAGTGAAATAAAATTGAATTCGTTTCCCATAGAGAGATGCATAGATACTCGCACATCTATCTAATTGATTTTCTTTAAACCGAAAACAATTCGAGATGCCTTGTCTGGTGTTGTGTACGAGTATGCAGCAACGTCTCCTCTCCGAAGTGGATTATAGATACAAAATTGTTTTTTTCTTTAAATTACAATCCGTCACGAATTATATTCAGTAGGTACATACACTCTTTACTGCTTTCTGGGCTAATTAAAGTGTTCGATGTTGTTGGCTGAGTAGTGGAGTGGATGTGGAGGCTCAACAATGTATGGTGGTAGATACTACAGATCGATGGGACATGACCTATACGGCTTTCATGAATACAAAAAGGCAAATTAAACGGTTCAAATTGTACGGATACTTGAAATCATTACGACATAATTAAACTGAACAAAGTCAAGAGGGTAGGATTGTAGCGATACGGAAGGGGTGAACATCCTCACTGTCTGCTGTTGATTGCCAAATAGTTTTGTTTAGCTCCATTTTATCGTTAGCATTTGGCTATCTTACTCTGGGTTTCCAATCAGTTCTTCTTCTGTCTCCGCGCCCTCGAGACAAATTGTCTGCAACCATCTGTCAGCAAATCTACTTTCCTCACATCATACCAAAAGTTGTCAGGTCCTGTCGACACTATCTATCCATTCGAGTGTCCCACATTCTAGTCTCAAAATGTCTGCCTACTGACATATGTGTTGCACTTTTGGATTGACCAAACTTGACCTTGACTTGACCAATCATATCCTTAATCTTTTTTCCAAGTAATTTCGAGGTTAAGCTGGTCACTTCATCCAACCTGGTGTCAACTCATTATGAATTACCTATGATGTATTAATTTCCATCAGTTCCACGGGCCTGAGAACTCCTTGATTATTCAGTGCTATTTGAAATAGTTTTTTCCATCACCTCACCTTCCAGTGCGTGTATCAAGAGCCCAATCGGGGCTTGTTGCTTTGAGATTTTCATCTTCAATCTAAGAAGACACCAGACCAGGTCCGCAGGGCAAACCTGGAATGAATGTAGTTGCCATTGAGAGATCCAGTGGCTTGTCAATGCTTCCACAGAACGATTCTTCAAAAAGTGATGCTGTGTCTCGAATTCCTCAAATGGTTTTTCATTCCTAAGGCAAACATTCACTGCTAAATCCAACCTAACGTACTTGTTTGGATGGGAGCTCCCATAGCTGTTCAGACAAGCTAAATTCCTTCTTAGAATGTTTAAGTGTGACAAAGCAATCAAAAGGACAGGATGCCCAATCGATGACTGTGCATATCAAAGGAGTCTATTTCAGATTTTACCTTGAAGTGCTGCAATATCTCAGATGTATCCTACTGTGGTATTGTCGATGTCGATGGAATTTTTACCAGACAAACCTAGTAGTAGTAGTAGGAATGGTGGTTTCTGGCAAGCAAGCCTAGCGATATCTGTTTGAGTCCTGTTTTGGTTCTTTCATCTTTCGTTTCCCTATTTTGTTTCTAGACTCCATGGGGATGTTCCTTTCATATACAAGAACAAGGAAGCTGAGTCTAGGACTTTGATAATGGATAGTTCGACATTCCTCCAAGTTTACCAGCATTCCCGCCTTAAAAATGAGGGATAAATCTGAAAGTCGATATGCACTCGCATTTCCTGCACCGACCTCACCGTCCATTGTTAAATCGTCGTCAGTAAATACTGCGGTGTCCAGCTTTTTCATTACTTTATCGTTCTTTTTTACTACCCTGCACTATGTAGTCTGTCATAGGCTCTGCTATCAAGCATTTTGCTGTTCCCATAAGGTTTAGGATACTGGCATCCAGATTCTGTCAGTTGCATTGCGCTAAAAGACGAACCAGAACGAGCCAGTTGATGTGGTTTGTGGATGTGGATGTGGATGTGGATGTGGTTGAGATGAGCCTAGTTTATGTGGTTTATTAGCTGGCCAGGTGCTCGACAAAAAATGCAACCATCTCATGAAACTCGTCCGAAGAGGAATATGAATCGTTTAAGGTATCCTCAAAGGGTATTTTGTGTAAAAACTCACCCTAAAACAACTACTGGGTAGTTCGAAACCTACTGTACCTGCCTGCACCAGCCACCAAAAAATTAAACACTCTTGGTTTGATTTAAGGAAATTTCTCAGATTCCTTTGCCTTTCTAGGTGGTTTCTAAGTTAACCGTACCCTTTCAGGTTTCCATGGGTAGATTTTTATGAGTGAAATGAATCTTTCAGTGGTCCCAGTGAGTCTTAGGATAACCAAAATCCTAATCAAACAACCTTGTCGGAGGAACCTGTCAATGCATTTACAGCCTCTTGAGTAATTTGATCAGGACGTCCTTTTTAACCACCTAGCTTCGGAAATAAAAGATTTTGTAGTTTATAAGACGTGTTACGTGTCACCGTGGTCACTATGAGCATGATTTGTGTTCAAAAGCTGATCCTGACTTGACTCTGGACTACACTCATTTCGAAATCTGATGACTTGAAATTTCAACGTTATCAACCTTCAACAGGTCCTAGTGGTTATTGGATCTAGTGTTCTTTGAATCCCGAACTTTCTCTTAACACATTGAATGCCATGCCCCACATGTTCGTGCGACACCTATAATTCCGTACATGCCGCGTCGCGTCGATGAAAAAAAAAATGGCTTGGCCTGGCGCGACCAAACTGTCAAAATGGCTTAGCACTCAATATGTTAAGGATTTTTGTCACATTCTAGAGACTCGAAGAGTAAATCCCATCATCCAGTCACCATTTCCAATGATCTCATGCTTTTGACTAAGAAAAATAGCTCTTCTGAGACTGTTTCCCCAAAAAGAGTTCTCCCAATGCTTTGGCTTGCCACTAACACTTATTTACAATCTTGTTTCAAGAATTGGATTGCCTTACTTCCAAAACAAGTACGCTCGTAAAAAAAAAAAAAAAAACAAATCTCTCCTTTCTACTTAGCGCCTTGTGCTGTATTAGAAATTCCATTATGTTCACCACACGATAACAGCTACAGCCATCTCATCCGTTGAGTAAAATCCAAATTGCCTACTTAAGATACAAATGTATCTCATTAGAATAGACATACCACAATGTACGCACGCTTCTAACTCTCTCAAAGAAAAAAACAGACCCACAAACAACAGGAAAAAGATGAAGAAAAAAAAAACTTCAATGAACCCAAAATCAATAGTCAAGCTTGTGGTGCTGTGTGGTGCTTCTACAAGGTCGTAGCCCCTATTCATGTCTTCTTCAGATATCCCCTCTCGCAATCCATTTCCTTATCTTATTCTCCTTCTCTCTTGTACCTCATCAGTGTTTCATATTTTTTTTTGCACTCCAAAACCAGACTTGAAGATGTCTTTCAACATTTCATCTTGAAGAGAATAGCTACGTTTGTGTTTCCCCCACCGATAGATAGACAGATAGATACCACCACTTCGACGAGTCACTCAATACACCCATTAAGAGTAAAAGCAAACAGTTCTGTCTTGACACATTGGATAAGGTTTTGATATAATAATAATAGGATTACACGGTGCTTCGGAAAACAGGCAAAAAGCCACAAGAAGATAGACACTGATGATGTTGATGTTGAAAAAGAAGAACCGGAGTTTCAGAGAATCAGCTTAACCTGGATACGGCTATCAAACGTTAATGCGGAGCTCCGTCTCGCACATCGTCACGCAGCTTCGTTGCATTCGATCGGATTCGTTTCGATAGACGGAGTGCGGTAGGTTACTCCAAACATGGAGAGTGCTTGGATCTTGACTGTTACATAATAGGCCGATGCAATTTGCTGAAAAATCAGATTATCCACGATGATGACGATGACGACGTCGTCGTCGGGGGCCACCCACCCACATGTTATAATAAATTGGTCCATCAACCCGTGATCATCTGCGGATTCGTTGGCTCTGGCATGGGTACCCAGTACCCACATGTGTGGTGAATTGGTGAATTGTTACCGAGATGTCGGTCGGACAATAACACGCCAAAAGTTGTGGCATTTGTGTTCATTACCTTTCACTTGGGAGATTCAATTGTTGCAATTTAAGTTTGTTGTTGTTGTTGTTTATTATTTTTTGCATTTCCTAAAACACGCGGGGCTAATGATGATGATGATTGCTGTGTGCAATATCTTGCTGCCGGATGTGATTGTTGCAAGTCTCTTAATATGTAACCATCCCTAATTGAGGCACCAGATTAGACATAGGAAAAAAAAAAAACTATAATTTGCGGGATTTTCCCTGGTGATCACCAAGATTTGGTGTAACTTAATCCGTTCCGAGTTCCGACGTGTGCTATTCTAAAAATAGAAAAAAAATCCAAAACTCGTGTGTTGTGCCAAACAAAAACGTTCTGAATTTTATATTGTTGACACAGATGTTCCGCAATGCGAACTTGCAATTTTATTTAACAATCGAAAAAAGCAGAACACCAACACCAACACCAACAATTGGAATATATTTGCGTAGTAATTACTTTTATCAGATTCATTTGTATCTGCAAAAATGTTCTTGTACACAGAGGTTTGCAACATTTGTGCATTGCAAATGTATTAAGCCAGTTACCAAGCACTGGAACTTGGTTGTATGCTTAAGCTTAAAGTCTGATCAAACAGAATCTTTATAGAAAAGTAGGAAAAGGAGGTCACTCACTGTTTTAAGAGGCTTTGCATGAATTGTCGACCTAATTGTTCTAGTAAAAGTCAAGGTCGACCCTTGACGGCTGTAGTCAGGTCCTTGGAAGTAAAACCGTGGCGAATGATAGAAGTCTTTATAGAACAATGTCATGGATGCGGTTTAGAAGTAAATGAAGGCTTATTGACTTTTTGCATTTAAGACGCTAGCTTGCACTAGTACATTTGAGCCAAGAAAAGGTCCACTGTGATACCATGATTGTGGGAGAAATTACCCAACCTATTTGTCGAACCACTTGGAGCTTCGAAAGAGGCTTAGTTGTTAGGGTTTGTCAGCTAACACAGCTTCAGAAGTCACGCCAAGAAAAACAAAATTGTCAGCATTCTTTATCCAATGTTTATCACAGCCCTACATTCATCAGAATTACTGAGGTTTAAGGTGCATAAAATGCCATCAACAGATGTAGACTCTTTCTGACACTAGTCGATTCTGAATTAGCTTCCAGCCTCTAGTGACTGTAACACTCGAAAATACGACTTAAGTTAGACACACTCTTCTTTGATTCTCTCTAGAGAAGATGATGGTTTAAAAAAGCTGCTGTGACTTCGTTTGCCCACTGCGATGCATTAAGGGATACGAGATCTAATCCGTTCTCTCACCCATCTTCAACAACAGACATCCTCAACCAGATCACATGACTCGTGGTGACAAAAAGGCACATCTTAGTACTCATTTGGGTTCTGTTAAACCGCTACCTCTACCTACCTACTGCTGTAGTTAATCTTCGTAGGACACCCCTCCTACAACACTGACCCTATCTATACCGAGTGAATTATTAAACCTGAAAAATATCGTTTCCCATAAATTGTCTCAAGAGATAGCCTCTTGATATATACAACACAGAGTAGGCCTATCTATCTTAAGCTTATTTATGTATGACTTAGTCAAGACCTTGGAAAGTATGCTTATGCTCATCATATCTTTGCGCGTGTACGCACTTGGTGAAAAGTCGTACAAAGTCGTGTTGCTTTTGTTGTTAGCCGCGAATTTTAAAGGGTTGGAATCGAATTGGACTCGAATTCCATTTATGTTCCGCTTTATGCGTTGAAACCTTTTTTGGTGGCATACAAGCTCATGCTGTTCCATCTGAAACTGATGACACTTTTCTGATTCAACAGACATGTGCACGTGGTATTTTTACTTACTACAGTACTTTAGAGGAAGATGAATCAGCAGAACACGTACTATGCGAGTGCGTGGCTGTCTGCAGAGTCAGGAAGCGCTTTCTCAATAAGGAATTCCTAACACCGGAGGATCTTCGTAACGCCTCGACTGGAGACATTCTCAACTTCATTAGGAAGATTGAGGTTCTCCTTGTCTAACTGGCTCCAGGCACAATAGATCTTTTAGGTCGCAGTGCCATATGCGTCAGTCGCTTAGCCTTTATAATAATAATACTACAGTTCGGACTTCAACCAATAAGCCCCGATCTTCTTATACACGCAACCTAAGGCGAGATTTTCCTCTACGTCTTCATTTCTCCGACTCAAATGCAAAGACTGTGCGGGCAAGGGTCGAGGTCATAGTCCCCATATAGCTTGTATAGTTCGTCGTTAATTCTCATCCTCCAAAGCTCTTTAAAGCAAACGGAACCGAATGAATTACAAAGAGTTTCCCGTCTTTTCATCTGTCTTTGATAGAGTCCATGCTTCAGCTCCATAGAGTAAGACTAGGATGATTAGTGTTATATTTGAAGTCCTCTTCTCGGTATTAAGCCTTACAACTGATTCGCAAAAGTTATTCTCCATCAGAAGCCAAGGTCTTCTGTGCCGCATCCGATCTGTCGATGTTTAGCGTTGGTTGTCCCTTAAATACTCACAAACACAACCGGTGACAGTTCGTTGAATTCTGTCAATCTGAAAGATTGTGTCCCTGGTGTTGGCTCTTCCAATTATGCTTCGAAAGTCACATGGAAGCGCGTCGTCTTATCTACCGAGCTTGATGGAGCAGCGAGCATTCTTAATCATTATTCTGCACAGACGGATGTGTTTAGTAGTGCTGTCAAAACGAGGCTCTTGCGAGGCTTCCGAGTAGCCCTGGTTGACCCCATTCACAATTAGGTGCTAAAACTACAGAGTTTTTCCACCAAACTTTGCTTGAAGAAACGGTCTTGTCAGAGATCCCATCTCTTGTTGATATTTTTCTAAGTGTAATCTCGTTGATACACACTCTGCCTTTCTTGGTTATATTCGAACTTCTTAGGTAAATTAGCCTTTCCTATCGATGGCATTAAATGTAGTTCGTGAGTTAGCCTTAAGGGAATCTAATTTTGAGACCAGCTCCCACTAACTACCTTCTCAGAACTGCACCCTTAAAATGTGCCTTAAAGCAAGCTTCAAATTTATGAGTACACACAGGTTTCGTAAGCCCTCTCTGCCAAAGTTCTCAAAATCTTATTTAATTATACACTTTGTTGCATGTGGCTAATGAGTTTAATGAGCCAATTACACTGTTTGGTCCCGCTGCAGTTAACATTCCAATCCTCGAAGTCGTTAAAGTAGCAAAAGTAGACAAACCGCATGAGCTATGTGGGTTAACGTTGGCCACAAAAATCCAAAGAATTGCCAATGGGCGTCAGAAAATTACAAAAAAAAAAAAAAATGGAAAAACGAAAAAAAAAAAAAAACTGTATCCATGAGTACCTATCTCAATATTGTGTAATACCTAATGAGGCAATGGTCGCTGAGGCTGTCGTCGTCAAATGTTGTGAGTGAACGACTTGAAGCGAGCTTTGTTGTGTGGTGGGCTGGTTTCTCTTTTCATCTCTTTTAGCCGGGGGCAATCGGTAAAGGTCAAGGATTAACATGATCGAAATATTTGTTTCCTCTCCCTCTCTCTCGCTGTGTTTCGTTAAACGAAAGAAAAATATTTGCTTAAGCGTTTTTTTTTTTTTTTTTTGGAGTGCGATCAAAGGAAGCGGAGAGGAGACAAGCAAAAATTTATCGTAAACTGGTTGCAATCGAGTTAATCTGACGGGAATTATCACAGCGAGAGTGCATTTAAGTGTCAGCGGTTATGGAAAGGGCCAAAGCAGGGGTTGGGCCTGAGTGTGAATGTAAATCATTAGAGGCTTTGTGGTATGATGCAAATTTTGATTGACGACGTTTTGGAAGCATTTTTGAGAATGGGACATTTGTTTGGCCAAATGGATTTTTTTGTTTTGGGGGTAATGTTCTTTGAAGACTTCTTAAGTGGGGTCAGTGGCCAGATTGTTGCAAAAATGGAAATTTGTTAAGTGCACCGAAACCATAAAGGATTATCATTCAGTTCGATGGTCAGGAAGAGAGTACCACACTGCTGTGTGGTAAAGTAGAAGGAACCACTGAATCAGTTGGGCTTAGACTCTCCTAAAAACTCTAAAAGCAACTAGATTGAATCCTGCCATGACATTTTAGATGCAGGGTTCTTCACCTTCACCATAGTGACAATACTAGTTCGGAGTATGTTACATCGGCTGAAAGGATAACGAAGGAGATGGTGCAGTGGGCAACTAACTCATTCTCTTCCTTTAAATCTCATGCCATGGACGGAAACTTGCCGATCCTAAGAGATCTCTTCATGGAAACATGTAACAAGATCTTGATGATAGTTTATTATGACTGGGAAAACGCAGTCACACATCTGCCAAAAGCCTATTAGGTTGACTCCATTCATCTTGAAAGCATTCGAAAAGGTGATAGATTGTACATACATTCGCAACAAGCTGAGGTCCGAAGACATCTCTCCGGCACAGTATGCGTACACGAAAGGTAAAAGTGTCGAAACATTTTTTCTCAGCGTGGTGAACATGATACACTCGAGGATAGGAATAGTAACGCAGAGCTAGAAGGAATACATAAACTCTAGAGTTCTTCCTCTTTGAGTTCTTATAAATAGAATACTCGTATTGAGAAGCACAAAACAGCGGGGCTTGAGATCATTCTTAACCTATTTATGCAAGAGACTGTAGCTGAATGTGCATTTCGAATAAGCTAGGTATGGGTGCGAAGTACAACAATACCCTACCTAAACTTAAATAGACCATCTCTGGCCATTTCCGAGTAGAAAAGCATGAAAAAAGCAACGAGATGGTAATAGCCAAATCCACCTGCATCTACATACACTGATGGAATTCCTCTGCGTCGCTTAATCTCTCAAAATCCATCAGGCTTACGGACCATATCATTGTCTTTCAAACTATGGCTCTGACAATATCAACTGCCGCTTGAGAAGTTGCAATGAAGACAAATCGAAGTTTGTCTGTTGTTACCACGGAGAGCTTACGGTTGTAAAACTCGAAGCAGATCGTGAGAATCTGCTAGATACCCGTCACAGAGGCATCACCGGCAACAAGTAGGCTGATGAGCAAGGAAAGGCTTAACACTTGAGGCAGATCAAGCCAATAAATCGATAAAAATCCCATCGTGCATTCTCAGGCGAGAAGTTCGGAATAAAATAGTCCACATCCTTATATCTCTTCCTCTTCCGACATCACAATGGATTTACATTGATTTGAGTGTGTTGAGCGTTAGCCCGTAAACTTAACCCAACTTACCCTTGCAAACAACTAAACAAAAAATGTCGAGAAAAAGTCTACCGTCGTTGTCTTAAGAGTCTCTCTTCGCCATCGTTCAAGAAGACTTAAAATTGGAGCCTACTTACTGACCTTTTAGATCGTGATACACATGGACTATCAAATCTTCCAGTTGGCCGGGTCAAGCTTATTGCTGTTGATTGAGGTCCACTTTTTCTTGTCCGCACTATCTAAGGCGGAATCTCCTTCTACTACGTTGTTTCTTCAAGTTGAATTCGAAGACTCTACAAGCCAGAGCTTTGTTGTCTTTTTTCTATGCATGTTCTTGGCATCTGAAACTTCTTAGACGCAGTTTTTGTTGGACTTGGTCGATGTCGTTATAATTCTCTTTAAAGCCTACTAACGCAAGAATTTTTTGCTCGAAACGACTAAGGAAACCTTGATCCGTCTTTAGCAAAGTTCATGGTCTTAAGCCGTCGTATAGGACTGGGATAAAAAGGGTCTCATATGAAATTTCCTTAGTTGTTCGGGATAGGGCCTTACTATTTAGTTGCCTTCTCATCCCAAGAGAATAGCGATTGAAAATAGTTAATCTTCGTTCGGTTTCTCCTAAGCTTTTGTTGCCAGAAGTGATTGCAGGGCCAAGCTAATCCCTTACTTACTATCTTAAAGGAACCAGTGGTCAACATAAGAAGCTGGCATAGACAATCTTAGGACTTCATCAATCGTTGTGAGGCTTTTAGAGTATTTTTCTGGTACTAAGTATTATTTGTCAATTTTCACAGAGTGGTACTGAATATGCCGGTCTTTGTTACTGCAAAGCTAAAGCTTAAGGCCTTCTTTAAGCCTCAACATTGCCTCATTGGCTTTAAAATGTACTCCATTTTATTTTAATGACAACTAATGCTAATCCACTTGACCGTTTAGCAATCAAATCAACACTCCAACTCTCCATGAAGTATATCATACTCGAGTTAATCAATTTAAAGCGGATAAAAACCTCATAACCTCACAAAACTATGAAAAGAAAAGGAAAAGACTCCATCACGGTAGTGGCCAAGTCATATACTCGTATATTTTCCACGTGTTGATGCCCTTGGATGCGAATTATTGTTATTGGTAATCTCATTGAGGAGTTATGTCTCTGACCGCGACCACGAAAAGCTCAACATCGTCGTGTTGACGAAAATGACAGGGGGCGACCAAAACCTTGACTTTGTCTTGTAGGTATACCTACATGCATCTGGTACCCACAGCGATATATCAGGCTTGAAAATAACCCATAACCGTAACCATAAACTTGTATCGAATATTTCTTTATTACGTGTCGTGTAAACAATGTAATAATCGACCTTCGATTGGGCTTAGCTTAGCCCATAGTCATGGGTTCACAATGTCTGACAGTTGAAGGGAAGCAAATTTTTCTTTCCCAAAAACTAAAACTAACTTAAAGAACTGGTTTCCTTTTGAATACATGTATCTAGATGGAATTATTAAAATAAATTGAATTCGTTATCTATTGCGGCCAAGAGTTTAATGGTTTATTAGACTCCCGTCCATTTGAAAACATGATTCGCAGCATCACGAGATACATTTTAATCGTTGCATTAATGAAAACAACGTTTTAATTTTCAAAAAAACAAAAATAAATGAATGGGAACTGCAGCTTTCAAAACAATTAAGATAACGGAAGTTATAATCTTTTGATGGACAGACATTGGATTAGTCAAACTGGCGCATGGGAAGAGGAAGAAACAATATGAGTGACCACAGAGGTGTGGTTAAAGGGCGAAAGTTGTCAAACAATTCTAGAGAGGTTTTCAAAGTAAGCTAAGTTTTGTGTGAATTTTAGACGAACTATGGAGCTGGAGCTCTGCGATCCTTTCTCGAAATACATAGACGGAGTTGGTATTGATGAATCTCAATGTTTGTCGTAGTTTTAAAGATACTAACGTGGCTCCAAGGCTCATCAAAGGTGTGAGCAAAGTGTGGGGCATGTCAAATTCTATTGCTTCACCGCAGTATGGTCTACAAGCACACAATACCGGACAGAAGCGCCTAAAGTCAGCGCGAAGTCGTCTTTAATGGGTTCTAAGACAGTCTAAGGCTCTGGTGTCGGTGTATTTTTGGACGACCTCGACATTCATCACTCCTTCAGTCTTCCTAATCACTAAGGCGTTTTTCAAGCCGAAGTCACGGCTATTAGTTAAGCTTGCGGTTGACGGAAGGTTCCACAACCAAGCTGCAATTAGGTCCCTTCTGAATAGAAGGTGAGTGAAGAAATAATAACGAGCTGTGTAGTGATATTGACTTTGCCAGAAGAATTAAGGTTAAGGCCCGTAAAATCTTCGAATCCAATCCCAAGGGATGGCGCAATGGAGGAAAATTGAGTCTCAGGTGGCTCACGGGAAGAGACCTTAACCAACTTAGCTTGCGAAACTGGGGACAGCTAGCTAAAGGTCGAGCCGGCTGAAGACGTTTGTTGGTTGAGGCCCAGGTCGAAACTCAGATCTCTTGTATCCAATACAACCAATCCTAGGGCAATGAAGGACTGCCGCGTGTCTATGAACGGGGTTGCTGGACAGAACAACCTCACATTCTCTTGAATTCCAGGTCATACGACCAGAAGAGCTCTGGATGTCAGCTATGACCACTAGATGCATAGTTCTGTGATTGTACATGTACAAAAGCACTTATTTGCGTTGGAAGATTGTTGCTTTCGAGATTCCCAACTAGGCCCACCAGGGCCGGTAGTCCATATAGTAGATTGGCTTAGAAAGAGACTTCGTCAAACTTTGGAAACGTGTCTAGCAGCAGTAACACTTTGGCCAGTCCTCGATCAACAAAAGGCCCTTTCTTTGATAAAACTCAGTCCTGGTGCCGTGACTGAATGACTTTTGTAAGAGCTTTAGGGACAAAGAAGAAATAGAATTTGTCTTGCACCTTCTTTGTCAGTGTTTATCCCTAGCTAAAGGAAGAATGAGGTCCCTTGGCAGTCACTTCTTCGACGACCTGGAAGATGTTATATTGAGCTGGAATACCATTAAAGTTTTCTGTCTGTATCCGGTTGGTTCTAATCCATCGGTTTCTCTTTCTACGTTCCTAGGGTGACCGAATGTTGGTCTTCGTAAGGAGCAAGGATCCCTACGAATAAATTTAACATCTTCATTATAAGGAGCAAATATTTTTTCGAGTAGGTGGATACAAATCACCTTCATCTCTCTTACTGGCTCATATTTTGCAGCCTCTCCAGCCTTCAACGGGCTTTACGATCCAAAACAGAGATTTAAAAATTTTATTTCATTTTCTCCGACTTGCGCCGGTTCCAATTTATGGCATTTGTGTGAAGATTTCTGTGCAAATAAAGCCAAATTACCAGAATTGTTGTTAAATATTTCCAACTAATTGGACAGATTCACTTCGCATTTGAAGATGTACCATCACGACGGCGACGACGGACGTTCATTTACCGCGTGGCTTTATGGCTCACGACTTGTCTGCGCTGTAAAGACATTGAAAATTTCTAAATTAGACTACATTGCCATTACAATTGATTTGAATTTGGAGGGGATCTCCACATAGATCCTCACAAACTGTGAGGGCTGTTAGATGAGTCAACAGTTTAATGCAAATGTGCCTTCGACTCGGTTCGATGATGGCCCTTTTATGAGGATGATTCCCAGATAAAGATTTGTTTCCCACACACATGCAGAGTAACGACAAATGTAAGACCACCACTGTGAGCCGTCCGTCCTCAGTACTGATCGCAAAATAGCTCAAAGTCGTGTTTTGTGCTGTAGATACATTCTGTCGATTGCGCATTTTAGCTGCTACTTCATCTGCTGTTGCAGCAACATGTGGAATAAACAATTCTTTTGTGTTTGCAACGGTAATGGGAATACTTTTACCATGTTTGTCCGTGTGATGTTACGAAAACAAGATTAAGGCGGTATTTGCTCGTGGTACAGGGTGAGTGTGTTCGGTTGGAAATTTGTTTGCTCTCAATGAACGTTTAGATACATTCTTTCGGTACCGCTTTCTTAGGTTTATGTTCTAACAGAGTGCGAGTAGTTAATACGTTTCGAAACTGTTAATGGACGGGGTGTGGTGATAATTTTCAGTGAAGCAGTACGCTTTCATTGTAGACTGAATCAATGTCGACTACAGCATTGTTAGACACATCACAAGACGTTCTAAATTGAGTTTAACTACAGGTACTTGTTACTGTGTATCGTTGAGCCAAACAACAATGGGCTATGTGACGGTACACTGGTTGTTATCTATTCACGGTTGTGAAGTATGTTTTCAGGTTGATGGAAATAGGTGAGACATGCAATTCCGTAAATACATATGCAAACAATGAATGGAATTTGTTCCACAAAAAAAAAGGTTCTCAAAGACTGCTAGGTGGGATGGGAATCCCTCTTGTTTGGGAGGTAAAAGACTCGAAAATTGCCGTTAAAATCGTGAGTAAAAGCGAAGTAGACAAGTTGTCAGAAGAATGGGACTTGATTTTACATAAAGAGATCGCTGAAAAGTTAATTTTTATACCGCCTAGGCTGAGTCTACACTTTTGTTTCTTTTAGTAAGCGTTGGACCCAAAATAGATTTTCTTTTGCAGCATCTGCTGAGTTTTTCCCATAGAAGTAGTTGCGAAGGAACTGGGGAAGACTTTAGCCTTTGGACAAATGCCATCTATACAAAGTTTTCGAATCAATTTTGAAAAATTGTGGATCAATTCGACTGACCAAAACACAATTTACTCGGTTTATGACAGTGTTACAACTTTTGAGTGATGTCTGAGCTTAGATGGTGTTATAAAGGACAAAATGAAATGCCATCGGTGTCATTTGAGCTAGTTGGCACCACCGGTTTGGATCGAGGCGTAGTTTTTGCTCAAGTCTTCTTCTGATAGTAAACACCACAAAATAATTCAGTTTTTGCTCTCGGCAACAGTTTCCAAAGTAGAATTCGGTAGCCCCTTCCATTGCAGTTTTTGAATCTGCTTTGCAGCATTTGAAGATCTTCACTGGCTCTTTGACTACATACAGTCTGTTCTGAATATTCCATTGTAGAAGCTTAAAGCTTTCTCCTGCGTGTGTTTGCTGGGATCGTCCTTTTATTCGAGATTCGTTGTGGTTTTAACAGTCGTTATCTGCCGGCAACTGAAGCCAAAAGCGCGATGTGTGATTAGATCTCCAGCAGGTCCTTGCTGAGCCTCCTTTACTAGGCTACTTCTTTCTCAAAATTCGTAGGTAATTCCGTCAATGGGTTACTTGTGACCAAAGCTGATCATTTGTTCATCCTTAAATGTTGTGTTGGTAATAGTAAAGGAGGACCTGAAAATAAAGGTTCCAGTTGCCCCTTTAGTTTGTCCAAAGGTATAGACTGGGCGATATATTCTTGCCTCCCAACATTGAGCGTGATGTAACATATTCTTCATCGTCTTTGCAGTGCAATCTGTTGGCGCTAAGTTACTCACTTACATCCAGTGTCCTTGTATGCATTTTCTGACATCAACTACGCCTATTCGCCATTCTATTTGTTTCCTAGCGATATGTTTAGCCTCCCTTTAGCTTCTTCTGTACTGTCCACATTTGTTCGAGTGCGACCTGAGTAAGAAGCCAGGACAACAGGGCCCTAATGGCAAAGATTTAAAAATCAATTGGGTTAAGTCAGGGTGTAGGGGTGGCTGTACCTTATAGTACAGTCTCAAGTGGATCTCAAAGGATCCCTTGTGTTCTTCGGTGTAGGATACTTGAAATAATGGAACAAGGGTTATTATTGCTGATTGGTCTCCGTGAACCAAACCAATTTCTAAAGGAATTTTAGGATGGTTTTCAGTGCCTTGTTTGACAATTCAGCCATAGGCCTGATTTCTGCTAAGGCTTTGATATTCATAGAGGTGGTGAAATGTGTCTTCCACGGCGCCTTCGTCACCAAACGCATTCTCGCTGCTAGGCAAGTTGTGACCTCTCGTAATGCCCAAAAGAAGTGATAGGTGACTTCTGTTAAGAGCGATGATTTCATTTGATTTCCTTTTCTTTAGTTTTGTTCAGAGGCTCCTTGAGCTGCGGCATGTCTTGAGTGCACATTATCTCTCATTCTTTTGAAGTTCTAGTGGTGGTAGGACAGAGTCATCGGCCATTATCAGATCCATGACAGAACCCATTCTGGCAAGCTCACCCGCCGAGCATGTACGCCAAACGAGTTATCGTTAGCACTAAAGACCTTGAGCTCGTCATGGCAGCATTTCACGATTTTGGATCTAATTATTGTGGATGTGGGGAATGTCTGCTGTGACAGTTGTCGCGAAGTCTCGGCGATTGCTAGAACATCCGCCTGGAATACGCTGATGTGATTTGGAAGTGGTATCGACCTTGCAATGCTTGTTTCTGACGCGCAGATCTCAGAGCCTATACCCGCCGCATAACCATTTTTGACTCATCCTTAAAAATGGATATGTGATTGTGATTTATGACCTCTCCCTCTGTTCAGCTCTCTCTGGAGGGAAATTTGAGCACGAGATGGAGGAACATTGAGACTAGAAATGTCTACTAGAAGACAATAGGTGAGACTTCAATTGAATTTTACAAAGGCTTAGGGATAAAACACAACCACAGTTCTTGTAATCAATTTCAAAACATCGAAAGTGACAACTTCTCCACTTCTGACACTTATTTTTAAAAATTGCTCTATTCGAAGAAACCACCCAGAATCTGGACATATTTTCATGCAAAAGGCAAGATAACATATCATATCCGTTCTGTTATTAAAGCAAAGATGGCAACCGGAAAAACAGTTAATGAAAGGTTGTCATATTTCTTTTTATCTTTATATCCATCTACCTTTGGCTGCCCCGAAACGAGTTGAACGATAAAAAGCAACATTACCTCTCGCAGACCTGATTGAATCTTCTGTCTTTTCATCGCAATCACTTTCTTTCGGATGTGTATCTTCAGCTGTCGCAAGTGCAACACAGACATCAGATTAATTCGCACATAACGGGTGTCAAAGAAAATCTCATAAAAAAAAAACACCTAAAAATTATATGTAAAGACGATAATCAAAATAAAACGTTTTATTCCTCTGCCTTGTTGTCGTCTGTCACACATTCGTCAGTTTCGGCACTTTCCAATAATATTAAGTCATTCGACGAGTGTGTGTTAAGTAAAAGTCTAAGAGGAGATGATCCAACAATCAAATTACACGTCTTTATAGTGCCAAATTGCATAACGATAACTGGCCAGTGCCCAGTGCCAAGAGATACTCATCTCATCGATGGGCATCTCGATAATTGATTACCTTGCCGATGAAAAGGCTGTAAAAAGTCACTTTTTTAATGAAGTCGTAACCGATCGTACTGCAATGGAACTGATAATTTATTCAACAGGACGGCGGCACGGCTGTCAGATACTTTCTCGATATCTTTTTGTTTTTGTTTATTTATTAATTAATTGAATTTTTTATTTTTTTTTTTTCGTTATATGATATCTGTTTTGAGGTCTTGAAAAGCTTTAACTACTTTGGACATAAAAACAAGATGGGAGATGAATTCGATTGTCATATCGAATTTTTGATATCAAAGTGAGAATCTAAATGCGAGTCGATAAGGCCTAGGCAATTTATGACGTAATGTGATTGATTAGGATTGGGTTACATGGACAATTTGTAAGACGTCCTCTTTAGTCAACTTTTAGTAACACTCCTTGGGTTACGGTATAAGATTACAACAATGATTTTCAATTTCATGAGAGTCTTGGACAGTTTTATTAGCTACTAAAGTGTAGACAAGTCTCATGGTAGTTAGTTGTCTCATGTGGAGAGCCCATGGTGTAAGTATGTAGCTCTGGGAAACGTAATGAATAGAGTTTATACGAGCCTTTACGGTTTCCATGGAATAACGGTAATAAACACTACCCATAGACAGTAACAGAAATCAATGACGATTGGTTTTGGTTATAAAAAAAAAACCCAAGTGTAGCCTTTCAAGACGATTGAATACAACAAAGGTAGTTAATGTAAAGTAGTCACACTTCACTTCTTGCATAGAGAAGAGCATGACATTTCTTTAAAAGGCGTCGTCACCATTTACAGATCATTTACAGTGTCATCATACAGATAGGGTCCGACAATAGATAATTTACCACCAATTAACATCATGGGCGAAACAGTCAGAGCCATCTTCCGTTTAAAAAGAAGAAGTCTTGTGCACAGGATTTTCGTTTTCGCCACGGGTAAGGGTAAGCCGGGTAAGGAATACAGTCGAATTTTTACAGATGGCTTCAAGACTCGTGATGGCTCAAGTCCTGGAGGCTTTGTGGAAAGCGACAGTATTAGAATGCACTATCTCTTAGGTATATATGCGTCTGTCTTCCAAGCGGAGATTTTTGTAAAATGTATGGCTGCGAACTAGGACTATTGCGAAAAACCAGTGGAAGGGATGTAGTATGTGCATCTGTAGTGATAAACAGGCCGCGCTTATAAACTTGCTCAATCTTCTTACTAGATCTTAAATAGTTCGAGAATGTAGGTCTAGTTTGAATTTAGTTGGAAGACTGGCTAAGCTTTGTCAGGGTCCCTTGGGACACCGGGATTACCAGAAATGAGTTCTCCGCTGAGGTTCAGAGGAGAACTTTTCCGTCTTTGAACCCACGTTAGGTTTGCCAGTATCTTCGGTTAGGGGTTTCATCGATGGTTGGGTTTCTATCAAACACAACTGTAGGTTGCATGACTTTCCAGGATGCAGACAGACTAAACACACTTTTCCCGGTGTCTGTAAGAAGTGCGCGGCATTATTGCTGTGCCTAAGCAGAAAAGACTTCAGACAACTTATTGGCGTTATTACGGGACACTTCGCCTTTGCCAAACATCTCAACGTGTTATGTAGAAGTGGTATTATGTCGACACTGTATGTTGTCCTGTAAGATCATAAGGAATATTAGTTTGGTCTTGACCTATCCTCGAATAACCAACAAAATCTGAAAGTTGACAGCATCAGCCTTCACGAGCAGATTTGACATGTAGTTTCCCACTTGCCTTTGGTAGAATCTTGTGCTGTACAGCCAAAATTTTTCTAGCATAATCTCAAACCACCACCGTTTCAAGGACCGTCCTGATATAAACTGCAACGATTCACCAGTAGAACTTGTGATTCACCTAGAACCTTTCAGGCTACAGTCTTTCAAACAGAAATCTTTGTCAGGTAGAAGTAACAGTGGTCGCCGTGGCTTGCTGGTTAGTGCGTTGGACTGCTAAAGGAGAGACACAGGTTCAATTCTCAAAAAACCACCAAAAGTTTCTTCGAGGCACCACCTCGTCGCAGGCATGACAAACCTGCAAGAGTATAATCTGTCATGAAAAGCTTCTCAATTCGCCGTTCGGAGTCGGCATTTCACTGCAGGTCCCTTCTATTCGTGCACAACATGAATGGTTGTGAGAAGCTAGGCCTTGGCTCTCCATGAGCTGCCGTGCCAAATATATATACAGAAGTCATACAGCACTTAAAGGCATCACAAATCCAATATCCAGATTACATCTGGTCACGAAATATATGAAACAACCTCAATCTGATTGCTAGCCACAATAACTAAGGCCTTAGGTACGTGACTGCCGGCTCACATAGATGTTACGGGAAAAGGAAAGCTTGCGAATTGGAAAGAAAAAGAGCGTAGACAATAGAGCGAACGCACTATATTCAAAACAGCAACTAACGAGAGTATGCAAAGGGATCATTTGCAAGATCTCTGCGTGGCAAGACTGGCCAGACGTTCTTGATTCAAGCAGATAGGAAATGAAACTGCTCGTAGGACTTCCACAAATACATAAATAGACTTGGAAGCACTCTGACGCCTATGTGGATACCGGACCTGAGGCATTTCATGGAAAAAGGATTCCATGACATTTTGGCTTACACCAAAGAAAAAGGCTTTATCCTGATTACACGTACAGAAGTGTAAACTCGATAATTACATATATCCACTATCCTTACATCCTTTCCAACACACATCCCAAAGCCAGTATTTTCCACAATTCCAACGAAAGAAGGAGGGAATACGCAGGGCTTGACAAAGGTCTTATGCTTAATGAAACAAGGCTTTCAGTCGTAGCTGGCTCCTTTGGTTATCTTTGGAATACCTTTATGCCACGGAAACGTTGCACAGTGCTATAAAACGAGCAACAGTCTGGAGCAAATCTTGATAGCCTCTTGACGGTTAAAATGCTAGACGGACATGGCTTCTTTCCTTTAGTGAACCTAAAAGTCAAAAAAGCGTATATCCACCGCATCATTGGGTTTCAATTCATCCGTGAAAATTCGTCCGATTTCCTGCATATAGTCACGTCTCCATCCCAGTCAAGGTTACAGTGAAGTCATATGTATCTCGCATCATTCTCCAAAAAAAACCATTTCCCCCTCTAAATACCAACACTTTACACATTCTTACATGCCTTACGGGTCAAAAGTATTTCATAATTCGAATATGTGTTCACTTTATCTGAAATCCCCACGTTCCAAGTGCTGTTGGCGCTCTTACTCAAGAAGTCAATGTCGAAGTTCAGACCGCAAACTGAAAAAGTAAACCAACTCGACACGAGAGTAGCACTCTAGCGTCATCATCGCACAATGAAGCCAATGCCCTTTTGTCTTCTTCGTCGGCTTCTATCTGCGCCGCCACCTCTGCCGTCCTCCTTCTTAAGCCGGTTTTCGTTTTATTTTTTGTTTGTGTATTTCTTAATTTCGACTTTGTTACCGTTTTTCATTCATACTCAGCATTAAGTCGGAACCACAAGTAGCAGCACCAACAACAAATACAAACTACAAAGCGGCAATCGTGTTACGATAATCGTTCGATCAAAATCCACTGAAGAGGATCGATCATTCACGGATTCGTTTCGATCCGTTTGGTTCGTGGGTATAACCCGAGGAGGAAGGGTATACGAGTAACAAGGCGACGATGGACTTTTATGATCGTATGGATTAAGCCGGGATTTAGTCGAGAATTGGGTAATAACAGTGGCTTGCGCGCGGGCGCACACGTTTTCCCCTCTTGGATGGCTCTTGACCGAATATGGACTGCCGCCGCGCCACCAGGTGATGCAATCATTGGCAGTATGCTCAGCTGTTCCCAATAGTTTTCCCATCGATTAATGGCCAATTAGTTGTCGAATTGAATTCAGCTGGCACGTCAGTGACAAATTGTCGCCTGGTTGTTGCAACAACTAATCGGTCGTCAGATGCATAAGTCGCGGCTGATAATCCGTGGTCGAGCAAATTAATTGGCTCGCATTCGATTTCATTAGTTTTGGTGTCGCGTCTCCATGACGAATGTACCCGATGCCCAATGGCCGATGGTCAGAGTTGGAATGGTGTGTCGTGCCAACAAGGAAGAGAAGATACACATTAGATATCCGAATGAGAAATGTGTACCCGTGCTTGCACAACGCTAGGCGTTACTTTTGCTTTTCACACGTTTTTTACGATTAAGTAATCGACTTGGACCTCGCCGATGTTCAACACTTTTCTGCTGGTGCTGGAGAGTGGTAGATCCAAGATCCCTTTCATAGAAAGTGAGAGTTGGCCAGTGTGCAACTATGTTGCCAATTGTGTCATGTGGAAATGTTTGCAGACTTTGTAAACGAGAAATAGGATTCGGACTCGGACTCGAAGTTGTAATCAAAAATAGAAAACCTTTGATTGACCATTTATGGAATACGGATGTAAGAGTTATGCTTTAACTGCTTGTGCAACTTGGTTCACAAACAATATGAAATATCTACAAGGGAATAGCTTCCGTGGCGATTCGTAGGGTCATATACATGGACTGCGTTAACTTTCTAAGGCGGCATTGGGTTGAAGGTGTTGAAGAAAGGAAATGGTCTCATTATTAAAATCTCCTTATAGCTTTAATCAGCTACACAGTCAGTAATCCTTTGAATCCTTGGGACTACTTGGTTTGGGTTTAGAATGATCACTACCAGTTTGTAACAGGCACAGTACGGCATCGTCAGAGCCTTTCTCGGTTGCTTCTCTTAGTTTATTGGCTTCGATAGTTTAAACTAAGTCCTTCTCAAGGATGTTATCTAGTGATCTATGGACACACAATGTGATTCCATAGTGTTCATTCAAAAGAAAACATCTTTTAAACAGTCTATCATTTGAGGCTGACTACGATAAGTTGAAGACAAGATGACCTTTTCAAGTGTCAATCAATTGGTTGCCTGACTCGCTGTGGCGCCGCCGTCCCACTAGAACAAGATGCATTACAATCCCAATTCGTCAATTTAAGTCTTGGGAAATCAGGCTCTTAAGTACAAGTTTCCCCGTTTTCGATGGCATCTTTTGCATGCTACGCTGTGCAGACCACAATTGTTGGGTTCATTCTCGTCTCTATTTCCAGGGTGGGGCCTCGAAAAATCTCTTTTTTTTCTACGATTTGAACCTAAGCCATCTTGCTTAACACTTACATGTTCTTATTACTAAACCACGGCGACCACACATCTTTAGCATAAATACCGACGTTTCGTGAAGAATTTGGGAATCATTTATTCTCTCATGTCTCCTCATAATTTTCATTGAGAATGCATCCATTGCTTTGAAGGCGGTCTTATTGGGATCTTAGCAGTACCATTCCTGTAAAAGCTGTAAAGACAAGGAAGACAAATTGGACAGCTACTGTGTGACTATCCCTTAAGCAAAAATTTCGGCTGTGCTTCTTTTCAGGACGGAAAGACATACGAAGTGTTTAGCATAACAAATTCTAAAGACTCATACACTTATCTGGGTTTAAACTACTTTTTAGGTTCTGTGAATAAAGGTACCTTAGTTTACCTTAACAAGGCTGCAACCGCTTCACTATTTGTATAGCGAACTACAAGGCAGCTTGTCCGTCCGTGGTCCATCTTCCTGTGGACATTTCCGACTCTTTTTCGATATTTTAGGCCGAGCCGCTTGTTCGAAGCCTGTCAGTGCTCGATCTACGTCGTGGTGGTTCAGTCCACCCAATCCGTTTTGCTTAACGTTACAGTCTACGACTTGTTCGGACAATCAGAGCTAGATGTTTGCAAATCACCCCTAAACTCCAAGATACGTTCAGAATCCTGGTAGCGCTGCAGTTCGGCATGAACTTGGGGCTCAACCAAATGGTCAATAGCTAACTGCTTGCTGTTGCGCACTACAAAATGGTCTAGTCACCCTTCTATTTGCCCGCGTTACCTAAGGCGAGGTCTTTCTGTTCCAAGGTTAGTTAGTTTCGAGTCTTTTGAAAGACTCTACTACCGGTGATGCCTTTCGAGCTTCGTACATTACCTTTAAGTAGTCATATGATAGCGCCAAACCTTATCTAAATGCTTTTTGAACATCAAAGGTCTTGGTGAGGTTATAACCGACCGTGATGGAACAGCTGCCAATCTCCGTCATTATCCTGCAAAATCATCATCTTGCAAAAACAGAGAACAGGAATGTCCAAACTTAACAAGGCTCTGTATAGATATTCTCTTTCAATGTTCCTGTAGGCAGCATTAAAATCGATGAAGAGGTTAAGTGGCGATTGCGGACGTTCCCCGGTCTTAAACGGCAATGATAGAGCCAAACAGTTTCTTGACGAAACGTTTTAGGTGTCCAAACATATGGCGGATAATATCCTGTTGAAGAGACTTATGTTTTTGTAGTGAGGATCGAGCAAACGGTACTAAGATTCCTTTCATCAGGTATACACATATCTGACATCCGAGTTGGTGTATGCTCTTTGCAATGTAACTTCCTGCTGTTTTAAATACATTTAGGCCTATCCGTACCTGCTAACATTGCTTAAATCATTTTCAAACCTGAAATGTCATGCACTAACTCTGAAGCAAAGCTCTTGGTATTAGTTTCTTTTCAGGACTGGAAGGCCTACGAAGTGTTGAGCATAACGAATTCTAAAGACTCGTATTTAGGTTTAAAAAAATTGCCCATGTTATATAAAGCCGTTGGCATTTTCTTCATTACGGACATTCATATACCTCAGCTAACCCAGGGAGCAACTGCTGCACCATTTGGATTTAAATCTTATTTTGTGGTCCGTCTTCTTGTGGCTGTTTAAGGCTACCTTTCGAAATTTTCCTCAAAAGACTTGTGTAAAGCAGAGTTGTTTCAGTCTACTCGAGCAGATTCGCGTTTGTTTGACCAAAAAGGTGCAAAGTCATCCTTAAAGTTCACGTTCCACTCAGGCTCTTGGCAAATTTCGTTGCTACAGTTAGAGATGAATCCGGGCCTCGAGACAAAAGTGTCTCTCCAATTAGCCTGGCCTGCATTTATTGTTGTTTCTTAAAACTTATTTTACGTGCATCAAAATGGATCTACATTGACCTGAGCACCGCCTCCTACTCCGCATTCCGGAGTTTACGGAACTAACTTTCGTTATTGATTGGTTTACTGGTAAACAAAACTAACCTACACTCCATATTCCCATCAATCAAATCAGGAATTCGGCGAAACTTTGTTCCGGAAGTTTACAAGGAAACCTATAACTTTTGCTCTAAGTAAATGGTACATGCAATTTGCAACGATATTCCGGGATGGAATCGTAGGGGTTTTTGTGTATTTTGGTCATAAACACAGATGTACCTCCTATTTATGGATCCACTCATGAATTTGGAGAAAGTACACACAATTCATGTGGTGATTCTGTGAATCATAAAATTTAAGTTTTGCTTTTTATTTTATAATGAAGTGGAAGCTATGTCTGGCCCTCCATGGACTGTCGCTCTAAATATTTTCAAGTGGAATTACATGCATCGTTACTTTCGCTTTTAAAAAGCAAACGGAGTGAAACGTTTTGCAATTAAAATAGAATCGTTGTGCAATTTTATGCATCATACATTAGTCGAAACTACCTACAACCCACAATCAAATAAAATTCTCACTCCACCTTTGGTAATAGGCTCCATATGCAATAGTTAGGATGGGGCTTGCATGCGTGGGTTGAAGTTTGTTTATGCCGACTGCGCAATCATAATTTTTAAATGCAAACGCAGGGCATAAACCGTCACATTCACAGCACAATCATGCATGCACAATCACCGTGGACATATACTGTATGGCATTGCTTTATTTTCTTCAGAGCAGGTGATCGGGAACAACGTCTTTCGATTTCATGCGTCCTTCGCCTCCGTCAATACTTACTTCTTACTAACGAAGGCGTTACAGTCCGGGGTGGACTTGGGCCTCAACCAACAGGCGTCTCCAGCCAACTCGATCTTCAGTTAGTTGCATCCAGTTTCGCACGCCAAATTGGTTTACGTTCAGTTACACTTGTGCTCTACAACGTTGTGCCTCCGAGTTACATTCAGAGATTGTCGAGGCCTTAACTTTGGTGTGTAGCAGCTATGCATGTTCCAACTCTTCTGACTTGGTCGGTGTCGCTAAACAGCTCAAACACTTGTCGTTGTATTGTAGATGAAACCAAAGACCACACCGAGGACTTTCGAAGGACTTCTTTCCGTAGAGCATGATTGGAATGACTAGGGTCTTGTATAAAGTCTCGGCAATACGTCTTTATGGAGTTCAAACTGTTCCAGGCAAACTTATACGTGAAATATAAGGTTTGGTTGGTAAAAATATGTTTATATTGGGTTTGTTAAGGTCATTACCCACTTTGAGACGCCAAACAGACTGGAATATGTAAAGAGGTGGTCTTCGGTTATTCTTGGCTCGATCTTGGAGTTGAAAATGGGAGTTCAACTGATTTATGGGACTGTATTTAAATTCCGTCACTCACATCGCTTGTACAAGGAGAAGCTTTCTTCTTAAGGATCTTAAAGTGCTTGTGAGGTCATTTTGTGAGAGACAGCTTTGTAGTTCTGCCACCTTTATGGGTCCTGTGTCCACTGAAAGAAGTAAGACAGGAACACATGGCTCCCATAACGCTGTAACAGGCAAGTCGTTGAAGGTTTTGTATTGTATTCTGGGTAAATGCTCGTTCAACTTTCTTTTCAAAAATGTTCTTCCTAAATAGCCTTAAGCATGCCCAAAGGATGGAAGGATGCTCCGAAATTAACACGAATAATGAGATATCAATAGCCAAAGCGGTGACCGTTTGCTGAAAGCCAGGAAACAATAAGACACTTCCAATGATCTTGTCGGGAGTGTAGCGGAATTGCATGAGCAAGTATGCTTTGGAACAATTTAGACACATGGCCAACTTTTAGAGGACTCCAGCTATCGGTTTGAAGAAGGGGCGCTTCGAACTTACTTTTTTGACAAGTTTAAGCCAAATTTCCTGCGAAATGTCTTGGTTTTCTCAAATGATGCCATAAATTCTTTGCCTACTCTTATTTGACTGCAATTTGTAAAGCTTTCAATCGCCTAAAGCTCGAGTACAATGCTCACGTTAGGTGCACCAAAAACTATATTTCACACTCTAAATAGAACGGAAAAAACTCGCATTAAGACTGATTGGCGAAAGGGACATTGCGTCCAGGAAACAACTCCTTTGAACACTCCAGAAATATTTCCTGTCGCCCGTTATTTCATAATTTCTTCGACGAACAGTTCCTCAGCGATATAACCTCTTGCACTATGCCTCCTGCTTCGAATACTTATCAGTTTTTTCTCAAGACTACTCCTGGATGTACAATCCAATATAGGAATTCTCTCTTCAGCCCTAACACACAAAAGAGGAATAATCTACATAACTCAACCCGCAAGCATTTTAAACCAATGTGCATCCATATCTCCTACGTATCTCTCTTCTGATTTCTCTAATCACCGTGTTCTAGATGAAAGGGAGCCCTTGAAACAACAAGAATTCCTCCTCCTAGGGCTCATATTCCTATTGCCTCGGTGTGTCCCTTTCTTGTCTTTAAAAAGGTTCTCATCAGACAATTATAGATAGAACGGATTGAATTGTGATTTTAAGTGAAGCGATGACAGATGTCGGAGAGAAACCATTTGAAAACCTCCTCCAGATGTCGGTAGTTCTATCCTGGGAAAAAATGGAGCTAACTCAGGAACTTTAACCAAGAGATCACGAAAGATGTCGAGACTGACCTATAACAGGTCAGTGAAGTCGAACAGACTCTACTTATTTCAAATCGAGGTCACAGCGTCTTTATAGTTAACAACTCAAAAGCCAGCAACACTCGCTTAAAAGCCCTGAAATGTGGCACCAAAATCACCCATATTTTTCCTTTATTTCGATTGATTTTCAAATCCAAGTCTAAATTAAGGAATTCTAAAGGGAAAGCCTTTGCTTTTGATTCCATTTTGAAAAAAATCCCTTAAAATTATTTGTTAACCCTTGTTTTAGACCACCCTGTCTGCCTAAATATTTTATGATGTTTTTTTCTTTCGTTTCAGGTAAGAATTCCAAGCAATCAGTAGAGCTATGACTTTGAAGTTGAAGCCTGGTATGTGTTTTTGTTTTTTTTTTTAATTTGAAGTACTTCCCATTTGACACTATGACACAAACGACATGTTAACCCCAAGCTTGTCAAACTAATTATACACCAAATACCTTCCTGTACCTTGATTGCCACAATAACACAAACTACCTACATTGCAATCAGCCGAGTGAAAGCGTTACAACCGTCATGTCATGGTGACCCTCTTAATAGTCTTGGGTCGCCTTTTCTGCACTCCTACACGGTACACCCATAGCAAAACTGTAAACTGCAATCCATTTGTGATAAATTCCGAATTACTACGTCCCGATTAGACATAAAGAAAACGGAACTCACTCACAATATTGCCATAAATTCGCCCCTTCCACATAACCTTTGACAATGGCAGACCATAATCACCAATAAATTTTGTTCCGCCCCGCCTCTCCAATATACGTATGTGGCCAATTAAAGCTAATATTTCCACACACGATCATTACGAGACCTCTGGCCTAATAAAAGCCACTCAACGTCCCACTCGGCAACTGGCACCCCGAACCAATGATCTGCCATAGATACTCCCAGCGATATCAATCCAATTATTGTTTCCTGTTCATCACATCCCCGATCTAACTGAAGCGGAATGTCTTCGATGTCCGATGCGACAGTTAAACTAATACCGCCGTCCGTTGCTCCATGAAGGTAGTGTAGTGTCTGAATGACTATGTGACAAATGACCTACCTAAATGCCTGCAAAGTCATCGTCCTCCTCTCTTGGTCTCGTTCAATATTTGCTCAGCTCATTCGAGCGCAGTATTTTGATATTCTTTTGCAATTAGACACTGTCCCGGTCCCGGTGGTACAGTGATGGCTTCGTCTGTGTTCCGATCTGTTCGAATGAGTGAGCTGATCCAAATGACAATTTCACTCGACAGTCTGTCGGTCGGTCGGTCTGTCGGTACGTTGCGAATGTGTAACATCAAACCGTTACGCGATCAATAAGTCAAAACGTGAGCACCAGAGACGAGGACACCCACAACGGAATGGATCCCAGCCAGAGTGCAACAGGAACACAATGAGTAATGGCTGAGAATTTAATTAACCTACATTTCTCGGATTGCAGTCAGTCATTCAGTCAATGATCGTGCACACAATTCCAGAACTAACCACATAATTACCCATCGTTGGAGGGGGTAGGGGAGGGGGGGAGGTGATGGTGCCGGATTGGAACTAGAGATCAGTCTAAGTCGTACACAATGGTTCCGAACGGTAATGACGATGAGGACAGTGGGGTCAAATCAGGGATGTGATACTTATAGTTATTTGGACTAATGGGAGAAGTTGGTGCTTTGAGTTTCAAGGATTTGGAGGGGTCTTTTAGGCGGCTACCACTTCCGGCTAGAGAGTTTAATTGCTGATCCAAGCTGCGGCAACTCACTAAACCTTCAGCAATCGTTGCTTATCCGTCACGGTTTGCTACGTTTAAGATCATTTTACGTTGCTTTTGAGGTCGGATACTGCTAAAAGAAGCTTGTAAGTTTGAAGAACATAAGTTAAAAGTGTCAAGTATGACCTTTAGCTATGAAATTCTCTTCGCACTTAGTTGACATCTGTCCTTTAACATTCTTTGGCAGATTGTGAGGTTTGCGAGTCTTTTTTATCGAAAATATGGTTGACTATGGACTTGCCAAGACCTAACTTAGAGGCTGATGAAGGTGGACTCACTAATTCATTCAGAACTAGATTTGGTTTCCATCTTGAAACTTTGAGTTACCAATATTAAGGTAGAGGAATGTTGACCTTGATCCAGATCTAAAAGGGATGAGACGCCATCAAAGGCTTGTCTAATGACTCTGTGCTGAGCCTGCATATGCTGCTTGGTGGTTCAGTAATCCACGCCAAGCTTCTTAATTTTAAGAAAATGTTCAACCAGTTATTTCTAGGAGTTTACCTACCGTGTCCAGCATACACAGAGGTCTGTATGCTAGTCAGAATTCCGGGTCTCCTTTTGAAATAATCTAGTCCTTAAAGTAGTCGTCATACATGTTCAGCATTATCTAAGGTCAGGTATACCATCCGATTCATAGGCTTTCTTATTCTGAAAGGCTTTCGTCGCCAGGATCAGCTCTTCTTCACTGAGCATTGGAACATCTTGTTGTTGAACAAGAAAGATGTCCGGGGGTTTGCCCTCAATATTTTTATTTTGTCCGCATTTAGCATAGGACTGGATGCCTGTTCATTCAACTTGGGTATTAACGCTTTGTAGCCTAGTCTCCAGGGGAAGCTGTTGACATCTCACGAAGATCCTCAGACTTATGATTTTTGCTCGTATTGATGGCACTCTTAAGTTCATATTTAGCTCTTCCGCTAGTACGTCTTCAGAGATTTTAGCGGCCCCTAGTAGCCCTGCGTCTTAGATGTACACAGCTTCTTGTGAGTGCAGCAATCTCTTCTGTCCGCTAGTATACCGGTCCTCTGCTTCAATTTGAGTAGGTAGCGGAGGCATCAAAGCATCGCACACCTGATTGTAGACATTCGACAACCTAGATCTGGCCCATTAAACTAAGAAACAGTAAGTTTTCGACTGCATTTCAAAAGTTAGGCTAGGTTTGAGGAAAGTGCCCATTGAATGTGCCTGTACAGAAACCACTTAGTCAAAGCCAATCTTTGTTTCAACTTGTACTCTGAAGAAACATTGCACAAGGTCCGTCAAGGTGATCGTCACTGCATATCCGATGGAATACTTTCTAAGGCAAGCGTTTGATAGTTCCTCTTTCGAAACTCGATGCCGATTTCCAAATATCTGTAGTGATGCAAGTAGCTTTTGAGTTGTGGGAAGCTCTCGATATCCTCTAGTCGTGATTGGTATGAGATTTATAAGGGCCTTATCAAAAGCCAACATTAGACACTGAAAAGGCAAAAATTTTCTTCCATTTTCAAGGCATTATTCAAAGCTTTAAAGTTTTCGATTTAAGTCTGCGGATTGTTGGTCTATATCTCCAAGGTCTCAAGCCCGTAACTCTGTTCTAAAACGTTGCGTTTGGGTGTGAGAAACTGACGTTTTGAGCATTGTCCTTGACAACTTTGAAAGAAATATCCGCTGAATACAAGAAGGGGCATCGTACAGAGCTATAACATGGTTTATTTACCAAGCTCGTTGCTATCTTTTTTTTTTTATAATTCACTCGCACTCAAGGGGTTATGAATACCCTAATCCACACAGCACGAGTGTTCTTGTAATGGTTTTTGAAACTTATGTTGGATTAGGTTTCTGTCATGACTCCGAGGGTGTTGTCCAGAATAAGGGGGCTCAATGCTTCGTATTGCTTTATAATTCACAGTATGTCTTTCAAACTTACTGATCATCAATACTGCTTATGCAGTAGAGCTGAGAGTTGTTATTGATCGATTTTTTTGCATCAGGAGTTGAACCTGAAACCTTCTGTGTTAAAAGCTATGCTACGGCCACAATCCTTGCAGTCATAGTCAGATTAAAGGACATCTAAATTGAAAACTAGTAAGGAACTCCGTTTTTTTCGTACGACCCCACTGACCACAGCTGTATTCCTTAACAATTGGGGCCCTGAAATTTATTCCCATTTCAATTTGAAACTGAAACCCTATCTAACATTCTCAGGCTGCTATTCTATTCTCCCTGATGGATGGATGGCAATGGCAACTCAATGGATGTTGACTAGATATCCGTAGATAGTTTGCAAGGAAGTATCTCTTGCATAATGCTCCAGTCCGATGGATGTCGACTACGACGATGACGGTGTGGTGCCATGGATACCTCCACATGGTGTTCTCTTACGAATACTTTGTCCGACGCCAGATCGTTGACTGCATGAAGCCACACAATAATTACTCTCACAATTACTACACTTTTTTTTTTTTGCTGTTGTTGGTGTTATTTATTTACTACCACAGGGCGGCCACTTAATTTTTTGTTTACTCCAGCATTTGCCTGGGACGGCCACGACATTGGAACGAGTCGTCAGTTTGTTGTAGCTCTCCGTTTTGAGGTAGACAGTATGCCTCAATGGGAAAATTGTGAAATCGTTTGCATTTAAGGTCTTGCGCTCGTTGTGCTTTGTGGCACACGACGACTAGACGTTAACGTTGTCATTTCGATACCCTTCAATTAACAAGGCGCGGATAAACGCCACAATGCCACGAAGTGACGCCAAGACCGGGATAAACCGAAGAAATGTTCGTTAAAAAAAAATTGATTTTATGGAAATTGTCACCTGGCTTGGAGTACTTACATACAATCTCTTATGTGTGTGTGCTTGAACGCTCAACAATTCCCCAACAACTCACTTTAAGTGCACACAAACATGAAATGAAAGTGGTAAACATAAACATTTAAAAAAAAAAAAATTCAAATTAAAAAAAAAATTTCATTAAAAATACTGTCAAAGGGAAATTGAAGTTGTGCGCACATCTAGCGCGTGTATACCAGGCTCACGCCTTGCTGGCAAGCCCTAAAGTTATTGCACCCAGAAATGCGTTATTAATGTATGAATTTTACCGCCGCCCCCTGCCACTCCCCTTGCCGTAATTATTCACAAATTATATTTGACTTTCTGACGGAGATGCACTTTTTTTTTTTTGCTGCCGAAGCTGAAGCCGTCGGTTGGTTAATTTGTTTGTTTTTGTTGTTACATCAAAGTATACGGCGCATCCTAGGATGTGATTACATTCCGCTTTGGGTAGGTCTGAGATATGTACGAGTGCTCAACACCTCGGGTTGCACACCCACAAATTAATTGTGTAAACAAAAAAATTAAAAATAAAATTAGAAGCTGATGGCATTGGATCCGGAATGCCATAGGCGGGCTCAGTGTACATTGTTCTTAGTTGACAGATCTGTCAGGTGATCGAATTTGATGCAGTTGAATTGTCACATGATTTGTTGAGACTTCTGTCAAGACTTTGCTTCGAGTCGTCTTTGACAAGGCTTTACCGAGTCTTCTGATTATTATCCACTGCATTCTGACATGTATAAATTTAGTCACGCAGAAGGAGTTTTGTTCGAGGTGCTTGCATAGGAACAGTGGACTCGCTAGAGCTCCAAATAAATCTTACGACATACAGAAAACAAGTCAACAGTCATTTTTATGTATCTTTCACCTTTTCTCTTACATAGTGGTTCACAAGCCACTTTATAGGTGCAATGATTTCAGCTTCTTTAATGATGAAATCCATTGCATCACTCCTCCAAAGCGTCAATGACATGCAGACCTTGCTTACTAGATTCGGTCTTGGGACACGCAAGTTGCTTTTCGGCGTCTCACCGTAATTTAGCATTTGAAACTGTGGACTTCAAAACAATGCTGGCATCGAACTGACTTCTTATTATCACTTGTATAGGCTTGCCCGCAGCTAGAAATCTAGGGTGAGAGAGAGAGAGAGAGAGGTATCTAGAGAGGAAGAATTAATAGAACAGCGGAGTAGTGTAGTTCTAACAGAGTTAGCATTGCGTCAGTCACTGGGTTTGCCTGTCTTGTCAGGCTAGGACTGATTGCGGTAGGTCTTCGGTGTGTGTTGGAGTGCTGACCAAGCCGATATAGCTTCGAGTCTCAGCAAAGCAACTCAGGCTTTTTTTTTGCGGTTCCAACTCTGGACCGGCATCCAAAAACCTCAGAAGGTATAATTTGCCATTAAAATCTTTACTTTCCCTTCGTATCAAACTGGACACAACTTCCTTGACTCTGACATTGCATAAGCGCTCTTTTTCTACTTCTCTTCCTATTTTCTGGCTCGATACTCATCCCTTGCTGGCCAATTTTTTGCGCTGCAATGCACATTTCAGTGCATCTTCTATCCCGTTAAGGTCCACAACTGGTCTAAGTGTCCTAAGGTCCACAATTTTTAGAATTTCTCAGTCAGATGCTCTTTGTAGACTATAGCTTCTACAGGCGTGCTAGCTAAGGCGTCGCAGCCTCTTTTGGTAGGACAGTCGATCTCTTTATTTGGCTGTAACAAGGAAATGGTGATAGTCGTTGATAGACCATCTATACATCCAAAATATTGGTCCTAATCCATAGCACGTGGTTGATTAGGCAGGCGGTTCGACAATTTTGAGAAAAACGGGTTGATGTACGAATTCTTAGACGAGAAAACCTCGCGCTACTTATCACCGTACTTTAAGTGCTCAAACATAGATGTATTGAGATAAATAAGGTTGCGGAGGATTTAGCCAAAATTGAGTCAGTTACCGCTCTCTCAAGCCCACAGCCCTTTTGTGATCTCAATCCAACAACTACCATAACCCTGCTTAATAAACGGAAGCATTAACAGCGCCTAGCTTACGAGGAACATTTTACGGGGCTCAGGTAATCCAAAAGATAAATCCAGCTGTCGTTCAAGGAGAATATCACGAGGATTATGGGCTTCTCCTCTCAAGCCATCGCTGCTTACGATACTCTCCCTATCTTAGGTCGTATCGTGAAATACAGATAATCTTTCTTGAGTCCAGGGAGTGCTTTACCGCATTTCGTCTTTCCCTCTTATCTCAATCCACGAACATTCAAAGCCACCTCCTCCTCAAAGGAACCTCCCACTCCTCAAAATCAGGTCAAATAAATATGTCACCATTATCTTCAAAAGAGGATAAGTGCTTATATTAGATGGCGTTCCAGTCCCCAATAACCATCAAGTCTTAAATTGCAAAGAGCTTTACTACATTCCATAGATCAATCTTTGTCTGCGTATCGTCAAAGGTCGATCCAGCTACTGATTCTTCAGAGATGAAGCTTGCTAACCCTAGATAGAGCTATATTCTCTTGTGAAATATGATACCACCATCGATATCACCGTAGCACAAGGGTAAAAACTTTTGTGTGCGTTGGGGTACTCTAGTACGATTTGATGGACGTTCGTTATGCAATAGCAGAGATATGTCCAACAGCATCTGACAGGCCCATTCTTGTCCTTCGACGAATGCTTTGAACAGTCGGACTTCGTACTAAGAAGCTCATGGGATCAAGAGCTTAGCGGATTATCTGCGTTTTTGAATGTCTGTTCCATTAACTGAGTTACTGATGGACAGCTATTCCATTAGAGTAGTAGAAAGGACGCTTCAAAAAGGATTTCATCTTCGAGTTCGCATATGAACTTGTAGGTTATCTGTTACAGGCCCGGATCTTATATCAAATGGTTAGAGCACTGCACTGTCAGCTGTGTATTTATCAGGAAATTTTGACTTTCTGCTAGGACAGAGCTAGAAGGTACTTATCCTAGGGAAACCAAAATGAGACTCTGGGGGGCCTCCTACCGATTATTATTCTGGAAATTCTCTTACAAATGGAAAACGTTGTATTCCCGAGCTAGATCGAGGTCATGGAAAAATTGCAGCCAAAATATTTTTGTCTACTTCAAGCTTTGGCAGGTTGTTCGTACAAAATGTGCTCAGCGGTCTCTCTTGTCTCTCTCTCTTCCAAACAAACGTGATTAGTTGGTTAAGAGGATAGTTGAGCAAGCAGTGTCCAATAGGGAAGCTTGGTTAGTAACTAAATCTAATACAATCTATGGTTCTGAAATTCGACCCGTTCCCAGTTTCGTTTTAAGTCATGAATGCTACTTAAAAAACGGATCTTCAAGCTTAGACCTCCCATATCTCCTCTCATTGTCATCCAATGCGTATGCATTTCCTCATCAGATTTTCGTTGCACCATTCCACTGATCCCCTAATTCCATCAAAGCTCTACTATCACCACACCATTATGTAGGTCATCACAAATCATCATCAAGATGCAATAGACTGTACATCTGTGCCCTACTTCTATCAAAAGAAAACAATCAAAGCCACAGTCGACAAATCAAAAGTGAAACTCACTCCATTTTCCATAAGTCACACTTGCAGCTGGCCCTCCTGCTGCCTTCTTCACCTCAACCGAACCAACAAACACTCCAGATTAATCCAACTTCAATTAAACGCACTCTCAGCAACCGATCGGACAAAGCTTCTTACCCGACCTCCGTAAACACACGCTCAAAAGACCAAAGACCACCGAAAACACCGACGACTTGTTTTCTCCATTTAACTGGCTTTGGCCGGGATTAGTAAATTGAGTTTTCATACCGCATTCGCTGTGACGGATCGCTACCACTGTGCGCACGCGTAATCACACTCGCATTTGCACGCTTACGCGCCCATTTTCACATTTTCACAGTCTCTGTCAGCATTTTGGCTTTTATGGTCGCAACAGGCCTGCGGTTTATAAGCCACGCGATCATAATTTTCAGAAAATCAAGACTTGATCAAACATTCAAAACGCAGTTGTCCAGCTTTTGAGTTATGAAATGTCGGTCGGTCTATCGGTTGGTCGGTTGGAATTGGGTTAATGCGAAGTTCAGGCATCGATTGAAAACACGCTGCTGCCGTTGTTTGTTTTGGCCGGTGGACGCTTAACGTCAGGCGGTGTCGGGAGGGACAACTTCAAATGGCATAATTTACGTGCCGCCCTGTGCCGTGCTTTTCATATAAAACTGACATCTAGGGAGAATTAACTTGCTACACGAGGCCTGCCACAAGTTGTTTCACACTTGTGCAAACGAGTGACAAAACGAAGTCTCGCCTGAGCCGTTCGATCTGAGTCATTGGCACGTTTTTTGAGGTTTTAGTTTCGGTTTTTGTTTTTGTTTTTGTTTTTGCTTCTCTGGTGTCTGGCCAGTTGAGGTTGAGACTTTCGGCTTTCGGCTTTGTTTGCACCGATTGACAGAATGAGGTTTCGGAATTCGATATGAATAGCCACCTGTTGGGTGGAATTCCGTTCGGTTTAAGTTGAAGAATTTGCAATTGGCATGGTCGCATGCAAATTTGAGAGTCATGAACTCATGTTTGCACGGTTCATTGATTTCGCGTTGAAGTTTCACTGAACACGGGTTCTGAATTGGGCTGTCATGTTATTTCAATTTGGGAGACAGCTCGATTTGTTCACTGATTGTAGGGTGAACAGTGGGGCGTCCATGAGATATGTTGCAACTGGCGATATTTTTGTAAAAAAAGAATCCAATGAAATTGTATATCTTGGAGCACAGTTAAGAGAGAGACACTTGAGGCCTTTAAAAGGGAAGCTGAGGTGGAAATACGACGTGTTTTGTGGTTTTATCGGTTTTTGCACCTTTCTCGGGTCTCAAACTTCAGAATTACCTGCACAGTGGATGCACTTAAGGAACATTAAGAGACAATATAATTTGCGAATAAAATCCGTGTCCATTGCAAAGTGGACAAGCTTTTTGATGAAATTGTAGATTACGTTTGCCCACTTGTTTGATCCCGGCCTCGAGTTCGGAAATCACTAAGAACTATCTGTACCTGACATATATTGGGGAACTTAGAAGGACAAACCGCTGAGCCACAACCGCTGAGCTTCCTGACCCAGACTCTATGTTTTTTCATGAAGCCATCCAGTTGAAAGTGCCGCTCATCACTGACAATGGTTTACTTCTCAAAATTGGCGTCTTCCTCTTGGCTCTCCAAAATCCCATCGTTGAACTGTTGGCACATAGAATAGTGTGCTGGCTTGAGTTCCTACTTTCATTGTAAATATGAAGTTGCAGGTCTTTTGCACAGCAATGAGCTTCTAGAAAATTCTGAATCCATTTTCAGCTGAAAATGTCAGTTCTTCCGATATTCCATGTCGGACACTTACAAAGTACAACTATCTCCTCGTTCTCAGGACCCAGTCTGCAGGAATAATTTCCTAGAAGATCCATCTACTTCAGATGACACGTAAAGTTTCCGTGTCCTCTTGACAATGCTACCACTCATTTCGAAGTTCAGCATTTTGCATTTGCAACGCTTTCCCATCTCAGTTGTTCATTAATGACCAACTTATCGATCATGCATTTCACCATTCCTCTATCAAGGGCAGCGAACGATTAAGGATTCGGAAAGTCAGAGGCTGATCACTACTTCGCTAGGTTGTCTGCCTTGTCTTTTCCTTTAATAATTTCGTGTCTTCTAACCCAATCCAAAAGTTTCGGTCTGCTCTATTAGTCTCATCACTGCTTGGTTGTGCGATGCAACTTAAACATGTCTGCCCCGCACTTGACACTCACGCAAGTGGTCCAACGGATATTGGCAGTGTCAACATCTCGGGTTGGTTTTTATCCTCAAACCGAGATGGCAGAATAGATATAAATCTTTCTAAAAGATACCTGCATCCGTTTTTCTCTCACGGATTACTCTTTCTTTTGGCACCGTTCGATAGCAGTGTTCCTTTCTCTACCGTATAAAGACGTATCAAAATCCGAATCAATATCCTCCAGATTGTCCAAAAGGGGATCCAAACTAATAGAACACCCTCCTACGGGCACTACCTGCTTAATGAAACCAAATTGTCTAGCTTACAACCAAGGGCTAGGGACTAAGGACTATTGAAGTTCATGATTCGGGTCATTGCCATTTCGCCAGGACTACTCTTAACAAAGCTCCTTTTCTGCAACATATTCTAAAGTACAGTAACACCGGCATGATGTCTACTGTTTTATCGCTGTAAACTGCATATGACCCACCATGAATCCTTTCCATTGTTTTCAATAAAAATGTTGTAAAGCTAATTTGTCGGAAGGACCTCGTTTCAGAGTATTCTCCGGTTTCGGAAGTTCCTAGATAGAAAACGTATATTCCTCTAAGACTAGGGGGAATAGTCTCTTCACCCTATTGCAATATAAGTATGGACATGGAATCCTACAGTCTTGAGAGCTTCAGTCTCAACCCTTTCCTGCTCGGTCTCACCCTCCTCGCAGGGGGGATTTGGCTTGAAGGTACCAGTAAAACTCGCCTCCATGACTTGAAGACTAGGTTTAAATTGGTTTGGAAGGCTTCAACGAAAGCTAACTTAAGATAGATAGACTTGTATCACTTCTCTGTTGTCGGCTTATAAATTTGGCACAGTAATTTAGGAATTGGTAACGCTTTGGTTTCGTTCTTTCATGGCATAAAAACACTAGTAAATGACTGACGTCTTTCTGAATTGATCGCTCTTTGAGGATCATCCGATCGATCGTTAAAGGCTTTTGTCAAAATGGAAACCCAAAAGATTCCTTGACTCTGGCCTTGCACAACATTTCTAAGTCGCGATTCTCCTGTCTTTCACTAATTTATTTATTGCAAAACAGCTCTGTTCAATGTGGTGCTGCTTGTTTATTTAGACATCAGTCCCAGTCGTAGTCACCATCTTACCACAGATGAGTCCAACTTTGGAGACTGGATATCTAGAGAACATTTTGTGTAGTTTACAGAACTCTCACATACGTGTACTTTGCACATTCAAATTGAACTCCTTCCACATCTCCCTTGTATAATAAGGCATTACTTCTTCTATAATTAAAAGTCAGAATAATGGCAGATGAGAAATGTCAAAGGTTCAGTGCTGCCAGACTTACAAAAATATTCACTCATTTTAAAAGTTTCGTTCTAAACCATGAGCTGTTGGCATAATGTACAGCTCCATATGCAAACTAAATGACCCAGTGAAAAACAATCTCCATCAGGTTGTATGAAAGTTAATTTAATAACTGTTTTAGCTTGTTTTCCAATTCCACAAATGTATACCAAACCTGTTCCATCGAATTTATAGCCCAACTCGGGCACACTGTAGGCATACTAATTAACGATTGCATTTGGTATTTACTTTGTGTATATTAGTTGATTGGATTATTAATGGAAAAAAAAAACCTTAAGTCGACAACACAAGAGTCATGAATATGCATTGAAACAAACGCTGATGAGTAGGTGTGGTCAACGTATAAAAATGTCAAATGGTGTACTTTTCCAAATGACAAACAAATTGACAAAGAGGCGGTCTCTGTGGCAAGTGGTTCGTTCAAATATGGAATTTTCAAAACAAAATACGTTTTTTTTTTTGTTATAGAATGTGTCATCTTCTTTTATTTTCCATTTTCGTTTTTTGTTTGTCATTTGAAGAGAAGATGATGGAGCTGTTGATGGGATTAGGCACATACACGGAGACGGGCACAAGTGATGTGGGTAGAGAGGCATGTTTGACGTTTTTCCAGCGAAATGTGAGTATTTATCTCACTTGGAACACAATGCGGGGGAGATTTTGACGCTATTGCATCAGGAGATTCAGTTAATCATTTTGGGTGTTTAAGATTTTTTAGAAGAATTCCCTTTTTTTTGTCCCGATCAAGCTTGACAGCAAGACATAAACCATTTAAAGAAGGTGATATGGAATTTTTTTTTATTTGTCTTTACAAGTCAAGGTGGTGAAGATATGGGTTTAGCCTTTCAGTTTAGTCCTTGAGACTTCTCTTGTCAGTAACAAAGAATTGCACAGCTGAGTCTTTGATGGCTCCTTATCACCAAATTGCTAACTTTTTCTGTTTCGCTTTAGAAAAGATGCTCTAGGTCGAGGGCAATAGATCTGCATGAACTCTTTCATCAGTATGAAGCCCCTTCTAGAAAGCAGAACACTTCAAGCCAAACTTCGATCGTCAAATAAGAGATGTTTACTGATACGTCAAACAGAAATCAGATTGTGATCAAGAAAATCGAAAGTAGTTGGCACGTAGGTTGGAATTTGGAAACACTCTGCCATCAAGCATTCAAATTCCACACTAAATACGAAATCGTGTGTGGCAGCCCCCTATCCAATCTTGAGGTGGAATTATTCTTAAAAACGTTATTTATCTGCTAATGCATGTGAAATTCAGTTGCATTACTTTGGAATCACTTACAGTCTCACGATGGACAAACAAAGCACGCAATTTTAACACTTTCTAGTTTCTATTAGATCTGTCTTCATCCTAAGCCTATTTATGCAAGTGTTTCCCCAAATATTTCACATCTAACAGCGACTTTGTCGGCACCCTAAACGCCTCACGCAACCGATTGTAAATTGCGTAATAAGTGATCGAAGTTCTGTGAGGCATATACGCAACGTAAGCCTGTCACTTCGAATTTGTCATTAGAACAGGGATGGTCACTCTTCAGATGTGTAAACAACACTCAACTTATGATGTACTTCGAATAAAAAGACCTAATGACAAACGCCGGCATGTATGTATCACATGTCATGACATTGTCAAGGCCCGGCAAGCTCGTAAAATTCTGCAAAATGTTTACAATAACTTCGGCTAGATAATAGGTGGAGGTATTAACTAGTGTTGCTTGTAAGATTTTGAATGGAAAATGAGATGTTTGTTGCCCTCGTTGTAGTGACAGCTCTTATGACAAGAGAGCTCACTTTGTTGTGACTTGTGACAGTGGATTATCATTTGGCCAGTTTTTTTTAAATCCATAGCAATCCCCGTTTCTCCATCTCCATACAAGGTCCGGACCTGCATCTGTTTACAGAATAATGCTGTCCCACACGGAAGTCAAAACGAGGCGCCATGCCAATGCAACGTAATCCACAATGTCATGCCGATCATTTCTATTTCTAGTCTGCGCTGTTCAACTTAATTAATTGAAATAAAACGCATGTCTAAGCTATTTGGTTAAAAATAACCTTAGCTAGCGCCTTATGACTCTGCTCGCGCACAGTTCCCATTTATTTTTTTTATTTTTTTTGCAAAATGCCTGCTAATCTTCATGCAAATTACTGCTGTCACCTGCATAACAAAACCGACTAGTCGTAGTCTAATGCCTTGACATCAACTATACGTATTCAATTGCGAATTCAGCTCGAAACCTCAATTACAAGACTCTGTCGCCGAGACAGTGTCTAAATGACAATTCACAGTTTGCTCTTGTTTGGTGAATTGCCTTGCAAATCTAACGATTAAGTACAACAGCAGCAACAACAACAAACAACTGTCATTTAAATACGTTATGTTTGCTTTTGCTTGTATACTGTATTTAGTTAACTTGATCTGCGTAGCCTCTGGGCTCTATCTATCCTGCGTACAAGTCCTCTACCAATGACAGATTAATCATCCACGATTGAAATGTAATAAACATTATGCATTTGACAGAAGGAAATGTAATAGATCAACATGGCTGTGCAAAAGGGGTGGAAGTGTCACACTTTTTCTGTCAAATGTGGAAATACTACTTAAAAATGATCAGAGTGTCGAGACATCTCACCTGAATTGGCATCCATTAAAAATTTGATTTTATATGCAACGCAGGGGTTTTTAACTGCGAATAAATTAGTCACAAATCTGACAGACATAACCAGGAAACGGATTTGTTTGTTTTTCTTTACTGCTCCACCTTGAGAACCGTTTAATTTGTGTAATATGGCGAATTGGGGATATAAAATTTCCAATAAAATGCAACACAAAATTAAACAGTCGCACTAAAGTTGGTTGCTTAATGCAGACTTTAGTGTCGATAACGTTAAATTGTTACGAGATTACATAAGTTGGTGGGAGATAATTGCAATTACGTCATGCACAGAATTGAAATTGGTAAATGTCATCGGAAATGACGCCATCTACAAATTGGCTGTCAATTATATTAGAATCATTAAATTTGTGACATTTTATGGTTTTTTTTTTCTGGAGGCTGCTAATAATAATGTGAACTTCGGACTACTTGCTGCTTTAGAATCCGTACAGTGTTTGAAATGACTTGAAAAATGTATGTGAGAAGTTAAGTGACAGCTGTCAAATAAATCAGATGTTCTACACTTCGAGTGAAATAGAGACATTTCGCGCCTGTCATTCTACTTTGTCTGTGAGTTAATTGATATGTCGAGTGTGTTGTACTTTAAGACAAGTGTCATGTAACTACTTGTAGTCTTGATCTGTCATTTGTCTTGATCTGAATTATATACCCATGGAATCTCTATGCAGGAGAGTATGGTTCGTATTTTTGGAGTAAGTCAAGCACGCACTTTCAGGCTGGTTATCAACAGCTTAGGGTTGGACTTTAACGGACCTAAAACTCACTCTTTTCTTTACAATGGGACTAGTTCCAGTATTTCTTTAGAAATGTTTCCCTTTTATATTTGGAGGACACTCGGTCCCAGTATTGGTTACTCGTGCGCATCTGCCTCTCGATCTTCTCTGGACTGATGTCACCTACCTTCGTTTCTCTGCCAACCTGCTTGTGCACTCAAAAAAAGTGTAGTTATGATCTTCTTGAAGGTACATCAACATCCTGGCAAGCTGTTCTCCCTAATTTCCCCATTGTGTAGGCACTCACGGCCAGTTAAAAACTGTGTGAGGTGGTAGTTTATTTCATGTTGCCTCCATCTCGTTTATTTGACCATTTTTTCAATCAGTCTCGAAGTCCATCGTCCCTCTCTTATATCATTCTTGCAAACGTTCTAGCATGCGCTCTATTTATGTTTTCCTCTCGTAGAGGTCGATAGGGATCACTTCCGTAACTACGACAACATTTGGCTCCGAAACCCGAACGGCTCCTCTTCTTTGTACTGCAGATCTCACAGTACAAGAGATCAGAGTTTGTAACCCGTAAAGGACGATTTTTGCCTGTTTCCTACTGGACTTCCAGCATTTGCCAGTAGTCTGCTCAATCTTTGCAGCCCATTCAGTTGCAGATATGAACGCCAATAAATGAGCTCAATGTCCAATCTCACTCACACCTACTTACTTAAAGTCGCGCTACAGTCCGGGGTGGACCTGGGCCTCAACCAACAAGCGTCTCCAGGCAGGTCGATCTTTAGATAGCTGCCTCCCGTTTCGCATGCTAAGTTGGCCCTATTTGGCCTCAAAGAGAGAAGAAAAGAGTCCCGGTCAGCAGAAGAATCTCTGTATTTTCCAATAATCTAGTATATATTTCGGCAGCTAAATCTTTACACATGCTTCGACACTTTGCTTGGGCGCTCTGAGATCAGGCTTAAGTGTCCAACATAATGTCTCAAGCCCGTGTTTCCACTTGAAAGACATGAACGAAGTTCAACCACAGTTGAATGGTTTGGTGAGAATTCCTGTATCTTAAGCTTTCATCATCCAATCCTGTAGCGAATTCTTTCTTAAAATTTAGTCAAGAGAAGAGGCAGTCGCTTTAAGACAACAAGTTTTCGCTGCTACTACTATTATTTGCTTCTGTGAGCATGTAGTTTCGCAATCGCATGGCTTAAGATGCAAAACACATTGAAGTTGAGCAAACAAGCTCCTAGAGACATTTTTCGTTAATCGATGAAAAAAGTCGTCGACTTTTGATAACCGGTCTTCTGTTTTAATTCAAGGACAGACTCCGACAAAATGGAGAAGTTTACAAATTGTTAGATAGCGCTGATTCACAAACCTGCAAATATAAGCCGGTTTCTCCTTCGAAAATAAATTTGTTTCAAAGTTTGATTGAACTGAAAAGAATTTCTCATATCGACTTGACAAACAGCAGTCCAAGAGCCGGTACCTGACTAGTTTATGAAAATAAATTCAAAAGAAACGATGAGCCATATTCAATCTTTCTTTGAAGCAAATATCTCTTTTGTATATACGTTGTTATTTATTCGCTAAAAAAAAGTGTCAACATCTTTTATTACGAGAAACCGGTGAGATGCTGTTTTTTTTTTCTCTAAACAAGTTAACACAAAGGTTGAGTCTTACTTTGTCTTTTAATCAACGCCACAGCGATAGATATAGATACGTTTATGTCTCATTCGAAAACTTGTTTTCAGATTCATTTCCAAATACGGATATTATGTTAATTCATTTTAATTCTTACAAGCGACACTAGTAAATACCTCCACTTAATATCTAGCCGAAGTTATTGTAAACATTTTGTAGAATTTTACGGGCTTGCCGGGCCCTGACAATGTCATGACATGTGATACATACACGCCGGAGTATGTCATAGGTCTTTTTATTCGAAGTACATCATAAGTTGAGTGTTGTTTACACATCTGAAGAGTGACCATCCCTGTTCTAATGACAAATTCGAAGTGACAGGCTTACGTTGCGTATACGGTTCACAGAACTTCTATCACTTATTACGCAATTTACAATCGGTTGCGTGAGGCGTTTAGGGTGCCGACAAAGTCGCTGTTAGATGTGAAATATTTGGGGAAACACTTGCATAAATAGGCTCAGGGTAAAGACAGATCTAATAGAGACTAGAAAGTGTTAAAATTGCGTGTTTTGTTTGTCCGTCGTGACAGTGTAAGTGATTCCTAAGTAATGCAACTGAATTTCACATGCATTAGCAGATAAATAACGTTTTTAAGAATAATTCCACCTCAAGATTGGCTGCCACACAGAAAGACCGAATATTTTATCATTTTTAATGCCTTAACGAGATAGCTAAAGCTTTCTTGTTCGGTTTGTCGATTGATCGCTCAGTCACCTAGAGCCATACGTCTTACCGAAAACTCATATGTCTTGACAGATCATTCAAACCCCAAGTCATTTGTCCTTGCAACTGTTTCAACTTTGACTGCCGATCCCACCCTAGAAACGATCACAATAGATTTTCATTTTTCACTTGATCATACCCCCTTCGGTGGACAAATATTACAAGCAAACAATAACAACAAACTGTCAAAAAGTGTTCCAATTGCAAACCGCCCAATAGCCAGAGATAAGCCATACGCTCACTCGTCCCACTTGTCCGTCCATTCGTTTACATCTAACACACTTGTGTGTCACTTTTCCAACGATCCGAACCGAAAGTGTTTTCGGCACACACTCAGATCCAGATCGAGAATGTCAACGTTGTCGTTGTCAAATGGTCACAAGTGCATGTGCACAGCATGCGACTGTGCACGATGATCGTCGACTGCAGGCACACGATTATATGGAGCCATTGTACAATCACGTTTTGTAAATATGGCCAACTCTTGAGTTTGTGAAGCGGTTTTTCGGTCATCGTTTGTCCGTCAGGCGGCTTGGTGTTGCTACCACCAGTCCGACACTTCAAACTGGAATCTATGTGCTTCTGTGTGCGCGTATCTGTATCTATTGCCACTGTACCCGACCCACGCTTGACTCTGTTAAAAGTCGTCTCTCTGTCACTTGGTAAAGTCTGATGGAAACAGGCGGCACTTTTGCTTGTGCAGTGCTAAATAACTGTAATTAGCATATATTATCATTGGGAATTTCTCTTGCGCCGTACACGGCCCAGAGTAAAGATAAAGATTCAAGGTCGACCAGCGAATCCAGCTAAAGTGGACGTAAAGTGGGACCCCAGTAAGCTGGTCACTTGTGCTGTCGGTCAGCATTACCGCCGGCTGACAGAGAAATTTCCTGTTGATGTCAGAGCTGGAATTTCCTAATTTTAGAAACAAAAATAAATAAAAGATTGTTTTTGTGTTTTTAAATTAAAATCAAGAATTTGAAACCTGATCAGCTGGTTCCTGAGAACTGCACAGGTTTGGCTGGCTTTTGGAACGACGACAACGTGACGCATGTGTAGAACGCTTCAGACTTTATCGATCATTGTTCGGGGAAATAATTATTACAAATGGTATTGTGGTCGCTGTGTGTTGAAAAGTGGAATTTCTTGGAATTCCTGGAAGTGAATCCCCCCCTCCACTTCTCACAGGTGGAATATGGAAATGAACTTAAAAGGCGTTCAGATTAAGGGGTTTTTATTGGATTCGATTCGATTATTATTTGTCAGATCCATTACCATGTGTGTGTTGATGTGTCGTAAACAGAGGAAAGCACTTTGTTTTGAATTATTTTTGAACACAATGAATCTGCGGTTGGTGTATCTTTGACCTCGGAAGGTGTATTCAAATGAGACTCGATAGGAATGCTAGTAAAGGTTGAACTTGAAAAGTGAGAGGTGGGTTAGAATTGAAAAGAGAACAACTTTATAACTGATGATGGTGTCAGCAGGTTTTAGAAAAGATTGTGAGTCTGAAAACAGTATTAAGCTGATGTCATGGCTGCTGGAGTACACCTAATTGAATGTTGTCACTAGTCTTGGTGGGCAGATGTGTGAATTGTATCGAGGTTAGTTGGACCGCGACCTTAAAGATATATTGTGCCCTTACTTGCTACCAGGCAAGGTTGTTCTTGCGTTGAAACACTTTGTTCAAATTGGGTCTAGTGAAGGGAGGTCTTTTTCCTCTATCCTGTACTCGGGCTACTGCTCCGAGTTAGTGGCCCATAGTTTCTAAAGATGTGATATGAAGTTTCCTCGGTTTCTTCGCTGAATCTATACGTCCGCTTGCTTCCTAGACTTACGTTGGAGTGGCAGACTGCAAATTGCAACCTCACTTAAACCAGATGGACTAGACTTGTTGCTCATTCCTCGTTAACACTTGGTTGATCTTGCTCAGGTTGTTGAGTTTGTGCAGGCATTCTCCTTCCATCACAGGGGTGATTTCGTTTAGAGTGATCCTGTAGAGAAGAATACTCTTGGCTCCTCCTACTCCTGAAACTAGTTTAGTTCGGCACAAGGTTTACAAGGTTTGCTTCCCGCAAGGTACCCTAGCTGCATCAAAAGATTTCTCGAAGTCGATAAAAACCGTGTTTTCTATTTGACACATTGTTCAATGACAATCTAGAAGGTCTACGCAGAGGGATTCCAGCAAGCAACCAGTTTTTTCAGCATCGAGGGTTGAATGTAGATGTTCATTGATAGTTTTTCATAAAGCATGCTCTTCAGTTTCTGTCCTTGATCTTACTAACTTACTTAGGTGGCGCTACAATTCGAGGTGAACCTGGGCCTCACGTCCAGTTTTTGCCTTATTGGATCCAACTGCGCACTCCTACTTGGTTTTAGTCTCATTTAATTTGTGTTCGTCATCTTGTATTCTCGTAAGCGTCAGTGTCCATTCATTCTTAACGTCTTAGCCATTTCAAAATGTTAAAAGCTGTACAACTTACTAAGCTCGTTGTTCTTCTCCAAAGCCAGTGATCGCAAACAGAACCGAAAATCTTCCTTAAATCTTGCTCTCGATACGACCAAGAATATCTGCATCTGCCTTCGGTAGAGGCCATGCTTAAAAGCCATAGAGAAGGACTTGGATGATTGTATTGAATTGCCTTCGCCTTAGGTGTTTGAGATATGGCCTCTCAGCCTTCTTAGTCCAAAGAAACAGCTTTTAGGAGAGTTGCTCTTCATTAAATTCCTTATGAGATGTCGTTCTGAGAAGTGATTTCAGAGCCAGGTAGCCTTACTACCTCCAGGTCAAAGCTGTCTGCTGTGACATTATGTCCGATTCGTTGATGTTATGTGTTTCTTCTTGTCGACCCCTAAACCCATTTTGACTGCGTTTACGTCGGGAGCAGTGACAGCTCGTTGAGTTCTATCAATGACATCAATATCAATGGTTGCAAGTATAATGGTTGCATAGACTTTGGAAGCACTGTATCTCCAGTGTTGGCTTGTTAGTTTCTCGTTGCCTTTAACCTTTTATGTTATCAAAGGTCTGGATGAACTCCATCGTCATCTTGCTTTGATAATCGAATTTGGCAGAGATGCCAAAATTAGTCATGGCTCTACAAATGCCCTCTTATGCGGCCTGAAAATCGGCACAAATGTGGTGGGTTTCGCTTTAAAATTCCTAGATTTTCTCTCAGATCCGCCTTAGTGTGTATTTTTGGTTGATAATCGAGGCCTAAACCACACTTATGAGGACCATAAGGCTTAAATACGTAAAACAGCTAATATGTATAGTTCTCACAGTTTGGAGGATCTCTTTGCTTAAAAATCGCGAAACCAATGCTAAAATTCTTTTCATCGGACAAACTGTCGTCTGACCATATTTTCCAAATGAGTAAGTGCATGCTCCTTACCAAATCATCTTCCGCTGCTTTTGATAGTTTAGCAGTTTGTTCTTTAGTATCTTTCAATTTCCTCGATTGCGCAATTCTCACGCTCCATACTTTGTGTTAGTTCCTTCCCTTCTACTCATAGCATCTCTCCACAAAGCCTCAATCTGTTTATAATTCAGAGTAGGCTTCCATTGCTGTCTCTAAAAATCCAGAAAAGGCCACTTATCTCTGTTTAATCTTGAATATCGTTCGTTTTCAATCGCAGATCATCACAGTTAATGGTGTTCGAACTCAGAACAATGCTTAAGAAGAGAAATTCGATGATTATCTCTATACACCTGCATTTTCATTCCATTCATAACATTTCCATCACTCACTATGAATAAAAACTCCACCGGAAGTGTAAATTATTTCCTGTCAACCACTGTCAATAGGGGGTCATTTGAAAGCAAACCACCAATCGCATCTCTTTTGCAATACAAAACTTATTAATATGTATGACAACAAGAGCCCTCTCTCCTCTAAATCAACTTTAACTAGGTAATATCCGGATAGCCGAGACGCGCCACCACCAGTCTTTCTCATTCGCATAAGCATAATAAATTTTAATTTATTAAAAAATTGATTATCGCAATTTATTAAAAATGCATTTATTACCATTTTGTCGTTTCAGATAAATGAATTCCCGTGAATCACCACAAATGTAAAAGGTAAGTCGTTTCGTTTGTGTCCACCTCATGGGGATTTCCGTATCCATAATCACAACCTTACGGTTGACAAATCACTGTACCCCCGACTGAAATGGCCAATTTGAAAAATCATTTTTACAATGAAACACATTATGGATCGGATACGATTCAAAATTCGGCAGAAAAATATCCACAAAACCGGTGAGAAACACCGCAAAATTGAATTTTATCTGACCATCCCATCTCTATAACCTTAATCTCTCCCAAACCGTATGAAACAAAACACGATATACCGATTAGGCACAGCAAAATATTTATGATGTTGTGACTCGAGTTGTTTAGAAAAAGAGAAACAAAATTTAGTTTTTTTTAATGCAATGTCACTATAGCAATTCGTATGTTAATGGGATTAAGATACTTTTGCTAATTTGCATTTGAAAGATGTAAATTAAACACGTTTGCGAAAATGGCATGAGATTGGAAAAAGAAAATTGCAAATCGATACTTTCCATTTTTTTCGGATCAAAATCGGAATAATAATTAAGGGACCGTTGACAGTCGGTTTTAGGTTTAAGGCCGTAGGTCTAGCTATGTCGTGTGTGCTAAAATAGGTCGTTGTCATGGTTTTTGGAGATGATCACCTTTCATGGCATCGAATGCATACATGGTGAGAGTTTTAATTTTGGTGCTAGATCTGATAAAGTTTTCTGACCTAGTTTCCCCAACTGAGGAGTTTGACAGTAATGTTTTCGTATTTTGGTGATAGTGATGCATGGAAGCTTTAGAGACTAAAATTTGTCAATAGGTGGGCAACGTTTACCGAAAAGGTTAGCCTCGTTAATTGTTAATCCATTAGTGTTTATCTCAAACTAAAACAAAGGAACTACTAATGTTTTAAGGCCATGTTTTTTTGGCCGAAGAAGACGAACATCGCTGGACGCTAGCAGAATCTTCTTGCTTCCTTCACCTCGATATGGAGTCTGCCTTTGCCTTCTCCTTAAACTGTACCGAGTTGACCGGATTGGTCCTCTTGAAGTGCTTCCTCAGGTGATTTAAACTTGTCAGTCTTTTGCAGTTCAGAAGCTGATCCAAGCTTCGCTTGGTTTTCCGCTTTAGATACCTGCGTGTGTGTCCTCTTACCAAAACCAGTGTCCAAGTGTCCGAGTTATTGAATATATTCCACGCGTTTGATCTCTGCTAGAGTTGTCCAATTTTCACACCTAATCCTCACGCAAGTGATTCATGCCATATAGTAGTGACAACATCACGTCTTTGCATACCGACTTACTTACTGAACAGGCCAGCAGTCTTTGGAGTGTTTGAGACGGAACTAATGCCATTTTCCATCCTTCACGGCGCTTCCAGTTTACTGGACCAAGTTTTCTAGCGTCTGCGATCGCCTGATCATTTAAGCGAAAGTTGCGTCCCCCTTTTCTTCGCTAACCATGTGGCTGGGACTTGAAGACCCTCTTAGCTGGAGCGTTCTCATCCATTCTATAAATTTTGCTTTCTGGGCTGTATTCACATCTTTATACGGCTCGCAGAGTTTGCGGTTATACCTTCACCTACCTTCGCCCTCCTCGCAGACAGGACCAAATATTCGATGCAAAATCTTTCTTTCGAAGGATTCCAAGATCTGCTCCGCTGTCTTACTTATCGTCCAGCTTTTAGCTTGGTAAAGCAAGACTGGCCAAATCAGAGTTTGGCAGAGCATGCTTTGGGATCTTTGAGTTACGAGTTTGGACCCACGTGGGACACACCGAAGAAGCAGCGGTTGCCTTAGGTTATCCTTTTCGAATCTCCAGCAGGGTGTCATTTGTGGTGTTTATATTAGATTTATAATAGCTGTCGGTTGTCAAGTTCTGTCCTTGGTTTGGTATAGCTATTGAAGTGTTTGTCCTCAAACTCCCAAGACAGAAAATGTATGTGCTCCCGCTCCACCACATAACAAAAAGAGGCTTTCCTTCTCATACCACCACTCAACTTACATCACTCCTCATGATATCGGCTGTGACATACATAAACTTGCTTAACATAGTCAGTATAACCAGAAAGGTGGATCTCCTTCAGGTTGTCAGGAAGAGAATCCGTAATAATGTTCTACAGAACGAGTGATCAAACACCTTCCTGCGGGTATCTGTTGCTGATCCTGCCTCTGAGATTAGAGAGTCCGGTCTGAGTATTTACTGCGATGCTTCCAAGCAAATTGTCTTACTCACAACAGGCCGCTCATCGTAAGCAAATTGTATACTGTCGAAAGCACCTTCAATGTTCATGATCATGGTCATTGTGATACCGCCGGGATTAAGGTCCTCTTCTGAAACGTGTACAAGTAGATGTTGCTTAGTTTCCATAGACAAACTGTCGTCTGTGTAGAGGATTGATTTTAAACGCTGTGTTCTTCATATGACTCCGACCATCGTTTTCAATCAAAATCATGTAAGGCTACCGGCCACCAATTTAAGGACATCGTCTGCATAAGCAACGACTCCTACCCCAATTGCCCTTGTTTCATTAAAAATTCGTTAACAACGAATATTCATGGTAGGGGTGATAGAATCCCCCCTTGTTGGGTTCCTATTAAAGTCAAGCTGTGTGCTTGGCATCCTCCCAGTTCTGAGCTTACGTGTCTCGTTTGGAGCATGCACTTTATCTAGTCAGGAGGTATGAGGTTTACGTTAATTTCACATCATTGAAGGCTCTTAATGTGTCCAAAAACGCCGGTAACGTGTTAAGTGATATTTCGAATGTTGCTACCACTTAATGAAGGGTAATCGCAACCGATCCGTCCCTTGTGCAAATGTGCATGTGGAACATATCTCTAAGGTTTTGGTAGGTAGGTAAAGGCGTCGGTTCAACAGAACCCAAATAGCACTACACTGTGCCTTTTTGTTACCATGACTCGTTTGGTCTTGTTGATGATGTGTGTTGTTGAAGTTGTGAGAGAGTTGGTGTCTAGATCCAATCTTTGGAGTTAAGAAAATGGATTAGATCTCGTATACCTTTACCCGAGATGTCGTTGAGTCTGGCTCTTACAAATGCCGGACAGTTGCAGAGGAAATGGCAGAGAGTTTCCTTCTTATTTTCGATTTCGTAACTGCGGTCTCTAAGGTTTCGTTTTGAGCCTTCAGGTTTCTTTCTTATGTCTTCAGCAGAGGAAAGAAATCCTTTGGGTTCGTGTAATTTGGTTTCGTCTGCCTTGGGTATGAAGATTATCCTGTTTTCAATTTTGTCGTTAGTTGGCCTCTAGAATACTTTACCATGAAGCTCAAAGTGACTTGTTGACGAGCCATGGTATAAAAGTGAAAAAGGAGAGAGGAGGTTTCACATAGTAGACAAGACCAGCTTTCTGAAAAAATCGCGTTTCGGAAGTGAATCAAGAGAGTCTGCTCAACTGACAACATCGAAGTCGGTCGTCGACATTGACTTACGGTCGTGTCAACAGACACAGTAAAGCTCGACAAGCAATACTCGCATCTGTACAGAATCAATGGTTTCTTGAATAATTTCTCCACAAATCAGACTTGCTATGAGTGCAAAGATCCCAATCGCCTCTATCATGGTGTGTTTTAAGTTAAACGTATCTACGATGTGCGTTTCGTGTATCTAACAAAATTAATCATCCCCACCAATGGGCAATAAAATTCCGAGGAACATCACACAAACAACATAATAACATTCGCACTTTGCTGTGTCAAGGAGACTTAGTCTCGCGAAAGTTCCCCCCCGAGAGATAGAGTCGTTAGAGCTCCCCACTCATCGATAGAAATCTTCAATTGAGCACTCCGGGTGCAATACGTATACAATGTAAGCGCGTACATGAAAAACTACTCCACTCACACAAGTCACTTAAACAGTGTTAATAATAATAATAATAACTTCATGAGTTCTGTGGTCACATTTATTAACGCAGATTATTATCCTTAAGGGTCAGCGGCGCACATGTGTGTGCTCGGTCTTGATGGCCAGCCATTGCGGCTAATGCAACATGACCGGTGCTGCGCATGCTGAGTATCTGTGTGTATCTACAACGATATAATTTAGGATTTGTGGGCATCTAACCGCAGTCCAACGATACTGATGCTGAGTGCAATGAGTATACGATTCATCTAAATCGCTGCGTAGATACGCGTTATCGTGTCCATGTGGGGTGTAGAACGGGACTGACGATCGGCAATGATGACGGTCCTATGCCTTAAGTGAAAATCTCCACCGTACTGGGGGGCGGGTGGGGAGGGGAATTGAGTATACAATTTATGGAGCTCAATAATAAAAAGTGATTAGCATCAATATTTTCTGATTCCAGCAACGGCATCGTAGCACGAGGGGGGGACAAGACGGGAGGGCGGGGAATAAATAAACAGATTAAGCCTATTAAAAGCGACTAAAATTGGTTTTGTTGTGCGCACTGTTGTTTGTGTGCGGAGCAAAGCTATTCAACTGCAATGATCTTCAGTGGACGCGCGATCATTGACTCTGTGGCTCTCTTGGCCGAGTGGGGTGCGAGGTGGCTCAGTGGGAGCTCACATGTCTCTTAACACCATGCACACGCCAGATGCCATTTTATTGCAGCAGCAGCAGCAGCGGTGGTGGTGGTGGCGACGGTGGTTGGATAAAGGTGTTGGTGGTCATAATGGTGAATCATGTGCTTTGTGGATAGAGTTGGTCGGTGGTGCCCGGGTGGCTGACTGCGGTTTGGCCTACGCATTCTACAGTGCAACATCCCGGAGTCCCGTCAAGGTAAACAAAGTTGTATTTTTAATTTGTAACACGTTGGTGAACAACGGTGATGATGCAATTTTTTTTTTGTCTTGCTCTTGCCATCGCTTTTTTTTCGAGGAAGAGTATTCTAATCTTCGGCGGTCCTTTAGGAGATTTTTCGTTAATCTGGCTGACGTACGAGACAATTTTGTTGCAAGATTCGAGTGACAAAATGTGTCAATCAACAACAATGTTGTCGTCGTATGTCAGATTTAACAATACGTTCGTTTATTAGCTTAAGAATGCAAATGAGACCGCCGGCCGTCGCGGGCCACTTTGTTTCCATGCATTTGGGGTGTGGTGTGAGCTGAGGTGTTTGTATTTTTGTATCTTTTGTCACAATAAGCCGACTTTTGGGGACTTTTTGTTTTTTCGAGAATGTGCAGTGGCTTTTGAGAATGACATATCGACGTTTATTATAATTCATCGATGGCTTTTGAGGTTAAGAAAAAGATAACACAACAGGGAATCAATTTGGGTTCAGTCTCTGTATGTGGGCAATGGGCATTGGTTTTAATTGATGATTTATTGCTTTAAAAAAGAGGTTGACTGGATAGATAAGTTCGTTTTGAGTTTATCAATTAAAAAAAAAAATGCAAGTCATCCGCTGTGGATTTCACAAGCTTTTCTGTTCGACCCGGTAGTCTGTTTGTATTTTCGATTTGAATCACTATTCGAAACTTAAACTGAATTCTTCATCATCGGTTCGTCTCCCCGGTTAACCTTTCCGATTCAAAGGTTTATCCAGACAGTCAATGGTACTGGCTAAGCGAACATTTGCTAGCATGCCCAGTCCAAGAATGCATTTTAAGCAACCTCCATTTGAGAAATCGATACGACAGCTGACGGGTCCTTAATAAGAGAGGGATACGGTTCTGCCAATCACTTTCAATACTTTCACTAAGACGACTATGAGTGACCCATAGAGCTTTAAAAATAGTGAAATACGAAAGGTTCCTCAAGCTGAGACCAAAAAAGTCTTGAAGCAAAAATGGAAATGGTTGAAAGTTGGTGCTAATGATACGTGTACCCATTGTTGCGCCTTAGGTAGGCTAAAGTAAACATAAATTGAGTCTTAAGTATGCATTGCAGACATGTCCAAATGTCATCAGTACTTAACGTCCCTTATATCGGCGTCTTCTGTGCACTATTGCCTCGAACCAATTATCCCAGATATCTGATCTGTCGCTGCTGTACATTCGTCCATAACCAGGTGCTGCATGGCGATGTCGGGTGTTCGAGAAGTACATAGAGGTACATATATGGTCTCTGATGCCTCTTGAGTCGATTTTAGGTAATTCTTTGCCGTCTTCTTCTAGATTTTTGATTTAACAGAAATCTTACTAGTAGCTCGTCGGTCTCTGAAGTCTGACTTGTTTACACCAACGATCCGCCATCAAGTCCTGTAACGAGATTTACATTCACTTCAACCTAACACGCAAAATGAGAATTCCAAACGCTATGCTTACAACTTCTCTCTTGGTTCAAACAGCAGACATTTAAACCTCCATACTTTGTCATCTTCTGAGATGTTTATTGGTGGCTCACCGATCTCTGAAAGAGACGATTTGTTGTAAATAAACGAAATGTGATGGTATGTTTTGGTACCTGCGTCCAATGAAAGGGTGTTTCAATCCTTGCCTTGCACCACTTAGTCCGAGTTTATTAAGTCCGAACATCATCAGCGTAATCTAAAGTTTAGATAGAGAATATAGCTTACAAGCATCAGACACAAAAGGGGTGGGAAATGCATAACCTTGCTGAAATGTCTCTTAACTTACTTATCTTAACCTGATATAAACTTCAATAAAGGCCACAGCCCTTCGTTGTGTAGGTGCGTGTCCAGAGTTGCCTTCTCATTTTTTTTCCTCGACCATACAGCGTAAAATGCTTGGTTTTTGCCATTTATTGATAAAATGTTTTGCTTGTCTTTAGGCCAGTTGTTGCCATAACTGCGGTCTCCTGTGGCTATGACTGTGATTGGAACTTTCTCAAGAATAAAATTCCAATCGAGATCCAAGTGCAAGTTGTCATCAATTTGTTCATTCTCCGTTGTTACGATACCAGTAGATCCGGTGGTTACAAAGTCTCCATCAACCACAGAGTTCAAGTTCTTCAGCAGTTCAAGTTTGCGGTTTGAAGGCATTTCACTTTATTCACACCAGCTCTGATGTAACTAAGAGGGTGTTCGAATCCCTGCCACCTGGTTCACGAAAAAAGGGAGACTGAACCTCCGAACCTGAAAGAACAGGCAATCGTAAACGCTACAAACTTTGGTCTAGTAAACTGGAATAAGTATTTACGGGACCTTGAAGGATGGAAACAAGCGGCATTAGTTCAGACTCACACCCTCCAACAGTCGCTGGTCTGATAAGTAAGTAAGTCAGATGTAACAGCAAATAGATAAGTTTCGTACGAAAACGACAACTTTAGACTGGGCTCTACAAGTCCATAAAGGCTATCACAAGTGACCATCGTCTTGACAAATACGTTGTGGGTATGGATTTGGAAGAACTACGTCATGACGTTGACCTCCAAACGTTGCTCTTTTTGTCGTCTTTACTAGTTCTTTAAAGGGCTAGTCTTGACTGGGCCTTATTGTCGAATTCGAAGTACTTATCAGGTCGTTAAATCTTTGCTCTTTGGATCTTTTTATGTGGCATCTACGGATGCAAAGCGGATCCCATGCACTCTGTTCGAAAAGATATGAAAGCTCCGACAAGTTATTTTATGTCGCTTTAGTTTTTGGGGCTTAACTCTCTCCAAAAGTGGCCTTTCAATACTTGCTTTTAAATCGGACCTTCAATTCTTCACAAGGAAATGATTTCAAGTCGCCTTCCCTATCAGGAACATCTATTGGATTCTCAAGCATTTCGTTTGGTTCTCCGAAGCTTCGGTGTCTGCAAAATGAACTCTCCCACACCGAATCAGCTGAGCTGAACTTCCTTCCTAATAAAATCTTGAGCCCTATCGTACCTTGATTCCGCTAGATCATAGTTTTAAAAATGTTCTTAAAGTGTCGCTTTATTTCCCTGGACGACTTCGTTGCTCTATACTTCAAAATTCACTCTTCCAAATCCCTTCATCGAAGTCAACATCAAGGTACTCCCTTTTGCATGGTTTCAATGTTCTGGCCTTGTACATCACTTAACTCTGTCTAGCTACTCCAAAAATCATCGGTTCTCCTTTAAGCGTTTTAACGACTCCAAAGACCTCTAAATCACCGACTACGATGCATCATCGGTGTTGACGCTTTCACACCTAGTCTCCTAATAAAGACAAAACGTGGTAAGCCCCCGTTTGGCAATAAATTTACCTCAATGAAAGTGTTCCACCACGATCCACATCCAAAAATAGCTACCAATCGCAATTAATTACCCAAACTAAGCGATGTATCTGTTCCATAAACTACTTTACCCGTTCATAAAGTAAAAGTAACTCCATTCCCCCGCACCCGGCACTTGTATCGGCCACTTTCCCTATTTGATATTCCAATGAATCCACATCACATGCTGAGTTATATACACCATCAACGTCAGTTTGTCCGCTTAGCCATCCAACAGCGTGTAACATTTGGAGCATTAAATTATTCTAGATTCGCGCGCCCACAACTACTACCATGCGGAACGTGATGGTAACGCCTCGCTGAAGCACGGAGGTGGATCTGGTAACCAGATACATTTAAATCCAAGAAATTCACAAACAAAACCAAGAGCGCAGAGCGTTAGCAAATTGCGCAGTTTTAAACACAAGTGGTTCGGGATCGGCCACACTCACTGAAGATCCACACAAGTAATATTCGGCACAAGGAATTCCCTTAAAAGATCGATGTCACCGATCGTTTGTGCGGCTGTTATCTGTGGCACTAAACGCGCATTTAAAATGAATTATTACCTCAGTCGAGGTATTATAAAACTCGAATGCCGCAGGGTTCCCTAATCGTTTGTTGAACCAAGCCGCGCTCGACGGGACCGTGTTGGACAAAACGTGACAATTTTAAGTTGTCACCAATTATTTATGATATTATTGAATTTAAAATGGCTTCGTAGATACTTTTGTATCGGTCGACGGAGGGTTGTGTGGAATGCTTCTGGCCCGGTCCGAGGAGTGCGTGACCGGCATATGTGCTATGGCACATTGACAAATGACGACTTTGTCGTCGTCGATACCAATTGACAAGCATAATTGGTAGTTACACAGGGGTTGCGGTAGCTGCACTATCAATGCGTGGTACGCTGTCCCTGTCCCCAATGTGAATGCACTCTGAGGACGGATGGCGACTCAGAGCACGAAAGGAATCCTTCTGTGCGTTGAATGCGAAATCATTTGACGACCGTTTGTTTGTCAACACACAAGTTGTAATTAAAAGAAATAAATTCCGTGTGTCTTAATCCAAATATAGAAGCGATGATGGGCACATTGTACATACCTACTCGCGCTTCCTTGTGAATTTCCACGATTCGTATAAGGCTTTGGCTTCGTGCGAACCTGTTGTTCGGGTGCTTATCGAAGGGTTCCAGGAATTAATCTAAATTCGGCGTCTTCGTCAGTTGTCTCGTCGGTGGATGGGTGCTGATATTGGTTCAACGAGGCGACATTTAGGAAAGCACTCATACTCACATGTGTCACCAGGTATAGACATCTGAGTGATATCCGCGCATATACAAACACAAACACACAGTGGAAGTGTTGTTGAACTCGAAAGGGATTGTGTAGATTGTTTGCTTTGCATGGCTTTGGATGGAATCGATTCAACGAAAAGCTTCGTCGTCATTAATTCCGGATTTTATTGAAATGTGTTTTATTTACACAGCTGGGGTGTAGGGCATTTCCGTTTCAAGGTAGTTTCCATGGGTGGAGGACATGACAAATAGGTCGCCATGTAAAATTGGGTTCTTCCCCCTTTTACAATGAAGGATATATTAATGTCATTAGAAATGTTGAATGACTGTGTGGAGATTAAGACGTAAGAAAGGAGAGCTGTGTTATTCTATCTGAAGGATTAGGAATGTGTTTTTTTAGAAAGACTCCGCACTTCAAGATTTGTTTGCTTGTTTATGGGGGAGTTCTACTTTTTTCGAATTCAAATTGAACCATTAAAGAAGTCCTCTAAGAAGAGGTACACTGCGGCCTAAAGAGTAGGCCCATTGTGATACCACTGCGAGTGCTAGGGATGGACCCCAGTCTATTCCCGAAACCATTTTATAGATTTCCTAACGCAGCAGTTAAGATCGGCCATGCTGACGGTGTTCAGATCATTTAGATATTTAGATCGTTATAGAAGTACCTATTCTCCTTAAGTTCTAAGGTGGTTTTCCTGATGTTTGCATGGGTGGGGCACATGGAGAGGAAGGACACAATAGATTGTTCATCTTCCCCGTCTCTGCAGAACCTACAGAAATTGTTGCATAGAATATCCAAACGCTATGCATGCCTGCCTAGGATGCAGTGCCCTGTTAGGATGTTAGTTAGTTTTGAGAGCTGGTCCCTTTTTAGTTGAATTAACGCTTTCAATCTTTTGCCATCTATGACCTGCCTACGACGGGGCATCGGTGTGCATCAGGTGTTTAAAAAACGACATAGGCGCTTTGGTCGATCTTCCTACTGTTTCTACATTAATAGCCATGTCAGCTACTTCCAACGCCTTGCCGAAACCTGCATGTCAGGGTGCTTTCGCACAACTCCACCTGCTGCTCTTGTAAACCTTTCTATGAATGGAAGCCAAATTAGGCATCTATCGACTTTTTCATTCAACCAATTTCGATTCGAAGTCCAGCAGACGAGGTCATTTGTTTGAAACATTGGAGGATCTTAGGGAAAACTTACTAATCTTCTTAAATAATCAAGCTCCTTGACTCATTTGCCTGTCATCGAATCCAAGCTAGTCCCAGAAATCTACTAAATGATTTCGGACTTAACTAGGCACAACATGGTTATCCTTCACTGGATTCCTGCCCAAAGGGTATTTACGAGAATTCATTCATTTAAGCCGATTCAACAGTTGGCTTATCAACAACATTCATTGGACCCGAACCCTTCTGTGGGACAAGCAAATCACTTTTCGTATAACCTGCAAGAATCAAGAAAAGTCTAGCCTAACACACCAGGACAGATATGTTCGAAGTTGCTATTCCCAATGGCGTCACGGAGAAAATCTAATTTCATTGTGAATCTTGATAGAAACAACCTCCAAGGCCTAATTGGAGTTCTCAGCCGACACTACAGCCTGAACAAACTTCTACATCGCATGAATCTTTAACAGATTCAAGCCGTAAACTCTGTCTTTACACATAATGGAATGCCCAGCTCTCCTTCAACTCAGAAAGAGAATCCTTAGTGGCGAAGTTGTTCCAATGACACAGGTTGCTGGTCTTCTTCTGCGAAGCGCCTATTGTGAAACATTGCGTGTTCCGTGTCTTTCATTACGTCTGGACATTCTGATCAGAAGGGCTTTCGCCCCGATTGCGTATAGTCTTTATGGTGAGGAGGGCTTCTTTCTTGTTTCTTTCGGAATAATTGACTTCAGTCAGCTGTTCATAGGTGCTGAGCACTCTGGATAGCATCCTTCCTGGTGTATTCAGACTCATTGATATTTGGCAGCATCCGCGAAAGCGCTGCTTGTATCTGTGACGCCTTTTTGGCTGTAGTATTCGACGTGCGTTTTGAAGTTCAGTTTACGGTCGAGCATTACTCCTTTGTATTTTAAAGCCTTCGTAGACCTGATGGTTTGATTCCCAACTCAGAAATTAGCGTATTCCACAGTCTTTCAGTTGGTTATTAGGACAGCCGGGTCTTGTGGCCAGTTAGTTCTAGGCCGGCAGACTCTAGCCAAGTTTTAATCCTGGTGACTGCTTCATTCGTGGCGGACTCTATCTCGTGAATGTGTTCGGCTACGGTTACGATTTGCGATATTGTCAGCAAAGTCGATCGCCTTAAGTCGTTGTGGCAGCGTTAGTTGCTGGGCACCGTCATAAATTGTGTTTCATAGGAGAGGTCCAAAGATCGAGCTGTCTTTTCTCTAAATGAATGGACCAATGGACTAGTTAGGATCTTTTGTTAGTGAAACTTGCTTATGAGGGAAATAGTTAGAATTTCTATTTTTACGATAGCTTGTGAAAATTGTTTAGTTCCTCCTTTTGGTCGGTATAACCGAAGGAAAACCAGTAAAATTGCTAACAGTTCATAAACTCCCTCTTAATGTAATTGTCCACACATAGGATTTTCTAAATGTTTTCTTTTCTTCCATCTTAATGGAAAGCAACTGTCCAACACTTGGTGAAAGTCTTTGACCATTTTCCCCGGACTCTGTGTGTCAACAAATCCGCTCGTCAATGTTTTACTTTATTCGCCGCAAAAAAAAAAGAAAGAAAAAAACAATCGACAATCGGATAAATAAAACAAACCAAAAACCTACTAAGTAGCTTTGCAAACAGGTACCGGGCGTATCCATACTCACAAGACTTTTACAGCAAAGCTGCTGCTGCTGCACATCTACCTGTGACAGGTGTTACACAATCCATAACAACCAGGGGGCAAGCTTCCAATGCAAAATAAACAACAATAACATCCAAGGCACAGACAAAGCAACGCGACCAAGTGGAAAAGTGGAAAAACTCACTGAACCGCGAAAAAACGTACAGACAACGACAACGAGAACGACGACGAAGCCGACAACCATGATGATGATGATGACGATGATGATGGTGAGTGGTGACACATTTCATTGGAAGATCGGGTTGTGTATCGCCTATACACATTCTCAAAGTTCATAACGCAAGTCTTGAAGGTGATTGTCAATTTGTTCTGGAAAATATGAAAGAGGGTCTCCCCTTGCGACACGTACAGATCGACTAACCAATCCGCCGCCGCCGCCGACCGGATGTGGAACGCATTGACAGTTGGAAATTACCATTTTAGGTAAATTTCATCGGTTGACATCTGAAAGTAATTTATTCCAAAAGCGGAGAACCGACAGAAGACAGAAAAATGCACCCGACTCTTGTCTAATTGTAGCTCACATCCGATGCGGGAGTTGTGCGAGCAGAATGGGTAATAGGAGATCCATGTGATGTGGGCTAACTCTGTCGAAGGCAATGACATCTTTCATAATAATTGTAGCATCACGCACAATGAGCTCGGTAATGGTGTGATGATGGTTATGTCAATGCTGACAAGCTTTGCGTGGAGAATTGTCATGCTTGGAGGGTATTAATGACCAAGGCTGTATTGAATGGGACAATTCGTACACGAATGGGAGGAACAGTATCCGGATTTGACGTGACTAAGTGTCATAATGAATCAGACACTAAGCCCTTGTCCTAGAAGACGATACAATTTTTGGCTCATTTATAGCAATGAGCTGGAATCTGCTCCAAGATGACGATCATCAATAGATGGCGTGACGAGATCATTTAAGACGCACACCGTTCTAGATGCTAGAAAGGACAACTACCCTTCATTGCCTCTACTGACTGGGTATTATATCTCCGCAGTGGCTTTGTGCGGAAATTAAGGAGTCTCCCTCCTCTATACATAGAGAACTTAAAATGAGGAACTAACTGTTTATCTCAGTGGCTTTAAACATAAGTCCACCAAAGCTCTCAGTGGATCTTGACACATGTCCGATAGGAAAAGTTGTTATTGATCAGTAATAAGAGATCAGACAGCGCAGTCTTTTGAAGCAAGGTGAAGGAGGATTCATTTGCAAAGTCTACGTAGACTACTCGATTACGCTTTCGATAACCTCAGAGATAATAGTCCAGCTTGACCAAAAATTATGGAGGTGTATGGAGGTGTGCTGCGATCAAACATCTTGGCAAGGAAAACAATTTCATTTTATGCTCGGTGCTATGCCAGGGAGTTGATGATGGGTTCCGTTTATGGCTAAGGTCTAGCTTCTAGCAGGCATTTATGTTGCACGAATGAAAGGGATCCAATGTTTTTATTGCCGACCCTGAAAGGCGAATTGAGAGCTTGCTTAAGTGGTACCGCAGCGTATCAATCCTGCAAAGGTAGAAAGTAACTTTCTGCCTTCAATCCATCAATCTGTGCAGCCCGAACGTCTACCTATTTGGGGTTTTTATCTCTGCTTCGTGCCTAAGTATGCAAGGTCTGCTTATTCCGAGCTCAGTCTCGCGTCTTTCTTTGCTAGTTCGTCGGCCTCAATCCCGACACACTTACATACCCTTCTTGATAGCCCTAATCAAGCTTCGTTTTATTGCTACATTAGCTGTTGATGGAGAAGGTAATATCTTCTCGTAATATTGTCCTCATCGCAGTCTAACGAGTGAGTTAAGTCACTGCTAGGACCTCTGCTTGAAAGTCTGACTAACTTCAATATGCCCAGCATATCAGAGAAGACACACCCAAATTGTAAAAGTGATTGCGCGGCCGACACCTTGGATTTAGGCTTGAATATGGTCTCAAAAAGTCCAGGTAGGTTGCATTGCCTAGATATTTCTCCAGGATTATAGTATGCTTCGTCATTAGGAAGCGATGATGTGGTGAAGTGAGTAGTGTGCTCGTTTTTGACCCGACCAGTAACAGTTGCAGAAACTAAAAAGAGAAACGAACAAAATCTGAGTTTCTCAAACTAGCCTCGTTTTAATCGGCCTTCCATCCAGCTGGTTCTTTTGGCACTTTTAGCCGCCAATTCATGTATAAGAAGGTCTTATACTTAGAAGTATGCTTAGGATAACATCGAGTCCTGCTGTTCGTATAGTTCTCATTGTACTCCGATATGTGCTAGATTTTATATTTCGGTGATAACGATTTAATTGGTGGTTCTACTGACCTGCAAGCATGTAAAGCTGATATAAGTAAGCTATAAAGGCCTGTTTGAGTCCTGAGCCTGAAATGGACAATGTTAGTCACTCTCAAGGTCACGGCAGTGTTTTATATGAGACGTCCATGGCTTATTAGACAGAAAATGGCAACTTGACTGTAACAACGAGCCTTTCAAATGCTCTTCAACCAACTTTGTTTCATGAAAAGATAAAGGGGATTTCCCCATTCTACACCCAGACACACGGTCAAGTTTGCTAAAACGAATCTAGCCTCGAAAAGATAGTATAGTCCGAAATTTATTGAATCATTCATGTGAATGGTTCTTCTATTTTCATCTAAGAGTGATAGCCCCGGATTCCGTATGTTTTCTATCTCTCTCTCTCTTTCTTTCTCTCTTTAACCGCAACGTGCTGACAACCCGTTAAATGTTAAAAGTCAAACCGCATCCTCAATATCGTCATCAAAATCCGAACAACGTGCTGCATTATCCGTAAATGACTCACAACATCTGTCACACAACTAAATATTCTCAAATTGTCATCACGAAGCGTGTATCTAACCGATCCCGCTGCATATTAAAAATGATTTTTCAATAAAAGCGGTCGCAGGGAAGAAGGGAGCGGGCCACAGCTGAACGCGCACAGGAAATACTGACGAGCCCATTTTTATTCAAATGAAAAACACACACGGAATAGACCCATCTATACGACGAGACATGCATTCGAGGAAAAGTTATTGCTCCCTACACAGAGACGCACCACACGATGGGATGTAACACGTTCCAAGTTTGGAAAAACAGCAAAACGCTGATGATTCACCCCATCTCCAGTGGGAAATGCTACACCAGTGAACTCAAAAAGATTTTTGTTGTTTATACTCGTAATCGCCAAGCGATCGTAGCACAACAAGATGTATCTCACCTACCGAGGAAGTTGCTCCTTCCGTCCTCCACCACCGGGGAACATCACACAGAGGACTCCCACACGCTGCAAATAGGTGAGGCAGTGTTTTTCAATTTTCAGCTTCATAGTGTACACGCATCATGTTGTTTAGCTTAATGCATCAGTTGCAGTTCGCTGCAGATACAGATACATCTGCATCTCTGTGGTATCTTAAGGGTATATAAGCACTCGTATGCCAAATGTATTACTTAGCGGGCTAGTAATAACCGTTTATTTGTTGTTGATGATGATGATGGAGCACATATTCGTATAGGATGTCCCGCAACATCTGTGAGAAGTGATTTCACAACTTGATGAAGCAGTACGATCGTTGTGTGTAGGGGTTTTTAATTGCGACCATTCGCAATTCGATTGAAAAGTTATCGCACTTAGGGTGTGGGAAAGACATTTACTGGGTGCTGTGTGTGTGTGTCTTAGGAGTTTTTGACGTTGAAGATGTAGTGTGTCTTTAGAGATATGGGAAAATGGAAAGCGATACGATGCACTTAAGTGGTCTTCTGGTTTTAAACGGGTTGCTGTCACATCTGCGGGTAAAACTAAGACTGAGAGTTGACTCATAAGACAGCTTTTTTTTATAACTCCATAACCTTAAGGGTAACATTCATATTTCCGTCAGAATTCGTTAAAAGCTGTGACTTTCCCGCTTATGACTATCTCTGTTGCATATGGATGAGTTTGCACATTCTCGTATCGGCTAGAAATGAAACTGAAATTTCCAATCTGTCGCTAAGGGCGACTTTAATTGATTTGAGTTCATAACACCGCACGGTTTCACTTTCACAAGCAAAAGCGATTAATCAATGTGATGGGACTTGCATTTGGTTGCATCCTCGTTGCGTTGCCTTTGATGATGCCTCTTTCTGACCGCTAGGCATTTTGAAACGTCCGATGAAAATGAAAAATGAAGAATTACGCAAGACTAGGTTTGAAGTGATTTATTTACAAAAACTTGAGAAACAAATGTGTGTCCACATCCATGATGCTTTGAATAGACATTCTGGGACTATTTCGCAATCAATCCAGAAGCTGTAAGCACACCTAAAGGGAACCATATTCGAGGCAGCTGAAGATCTTTTTCTTAGATCCTGCTACCGTTCGTGTGTCACAAGGCGTCGAGCATGCTGTATGCCATCTTATCCCTAGCTCCGCAATGAAACGCAACTTTCCTTGGCCAAGTTTGCTCAGGACGACCCAGTTTTCTGCCAGTTTGGGTAGATAGAATCCACTGCATGACATATTTACCAATGGAATATCCTTCTCGCCGTAAGGTTTTACCAATGCACTGCCAAGTCAATTGATTTCTGGTCCGTTCTCGCATAAAGCGTTTCATTCGAGATATCCTTCGGCTAGAAGACATTTCTTGAAGCTTGGTGGTACTGTGGTAGTCACTTTCCAGATTCTACACCCATCCAACATTGGTGCGAAACAGTGACAGCTTTGTTCTTGTGCTGAAAACATTACAAAAATACAAATATTTGGCGTGACAGCCTATCGAGAGTCAAAGCCTGGCTTCTCACAACCACGAGACTGTGTTCTCTCGCTAAGCAGTCCAACGCACTAACCACTAAGCCATGGCGACCACAATATTGCTTATCTGTATTTGTGCTAGCATTCTGAACACAACCTTGGCTTTCTTGATTCTGCGGTGTACATCTAGCGTGATGTCACCGCCATCAGCCGACACGATCGGTCCTAGGTAGAACAATTAGTCAACTTCCTTGAAATGCCGAAGCTGGAGACGCTTTTTCATTGAGGCCCAGATCCACCATGAACTGTAAGTGTTAATCCTCAAGCCCGGATTGTTTGCTTCAGATTGCAAATTTTTTAAGACCATTTGCAGCGGGCTAAGCAAAAACCGTCGACATAGTCCACAGCTATCCTCGTTCAGAGCTGCTCGTAACCCACCAGTGATAATCAACAAAACTAACACCGGTGACAGTATGCAGCCTTGTGGTACTTCTCTCCGGACTTTAAGGTCTTCAGACATTTTTCCCCTAAATCAATTTCGTAGGTAGTCTTATATGTGTATTTGCGGGGTTGATTCACAGCCCTTGCTCTCCTTTGCATTGCATGCCAGATGAAATCATGGTTCACGCTGCCCACCACTTTCTCGAAGTCGATAGCCAGGAGGTGAAATGGAGACTCTAATACTCGACACACTGCTCTGAAAGTGCAAGGATGTTGAAGAAGTTTCACTTATCTTATCTAACACTACGCTGTACTTCTTTTCTGTAATTTGAGCTTAAGATGAGGAACTCTCTTCGAAATATTTACAGAAGTCTGTATATTGCTCTTGAATTCGATTGCAACGCAGACATATGGACGGAAGGTAACCGACTTGAATTTGATGTACAAAAAACTAGAGACAGTTTTCGGATTGATATGCCTGACGATGATCTTCACTGAGGTCATGTCCATTCCGGACTACGAATGCTATCTTAAATTTGTAAGAAGGGTAGCGTTCTATGCTACTAAAAGGAAATTGAAAATCATGCCCGGTAAATTCATTTTAGGATGCCGTCGAACTACTGACTGTTTCTGGATGTTTGCTGTTCGGAAATGTCATACAGGCTTAGAGACTCAACGAGTATGGAATCTAATGTCCAAGTCTGGAGAAATGTAGTTCTAGCAGAACATTTTGACACATAGTAAATAAGTTGTATACCCAAAAGGACGATTTTGAGCAGCCGTATTCAATTTTCTTGAAACCCACTAGCACTACTACACATGTTCCCATAGACGAACTTGAATACAATTATTGTCCTAAATACCCAAGGGTAGCCATGATCTTAAAGATAGACAATGCAAACGTGTGCTTGAGTTCCAAAGCCAGTCAAAGCTCTTACGTCAACAAATGTTTACATTCAACGACTTCCTGTACTCGACTTTTACAGAAGGACAACCCCTACTTGTATTTATTTCTTCAATACAACTGCAAACACTATTTCTTATTTTTTTTTATTTTTTTTTAAATAAGCTAATAGAACATTCCAAGTCAATAAACCACTTCGGTTCGAATGTCAACAAGACGATAAGCGTTTAATAAAATATTCGTGCTTATCTATCAATTCCAATCAAAATGGGATCACATTCACCATTAGAAACCCCTTGTGTAGTCTTCGTCAGTCGCATCGATGACAGCATGACAGTTGATGGATGTTAATAAAAAAAAAAACCATATTCCAATCCAGCCAACAACAAAATTTAGGTCAATTCAATGAGGCGACACATGTACTCAGTAGCATTTGCTACTGAAGCTTCTTGACGTCCAAAGACGAATGAAAATTCATTCACGACGTATCTCAATTATTTGTATCTCTCGAGTTTGAAGTTGCAACTGAAATTACACTCGACTCAAAAACCTAGGTGTGGGTACATGTAGTAAGTATCCGTGTATCTACGTCAAGCAGAACGAGTAAAAGCGAGAAAACAAATCCATCAAGACAACTTTAAGAAAAAAAGTACGTATACGCCGCCGTGCAAAACCTCTCAAAACTAGTCGTTCTCACCGTATCGCCGTTGTAGTTGTAAAATCTTGATTTGCTCCATAAAACGTCCACCTTCGGAAAAGGCGGTACAGTGCATTGCTGCACTGAACTGTATAAATAAAATGCTTGACAGGATGATGCCAATGGTGGTGGTGGTGATGATGATGATGATGACGATGATGTAATGCTTTACACATTTCTGCGATGTTTTTGCGCGAATGTAGCATAACACTCAACGGAGTATCTGACGCCAGTGTGTCTGCTTATCGAAGCCCAAAACGAAAATATGTATGCGCGCTCGACCTCGATAAAATTTCATTTTTCTTTTTATGGATAAAAAGATGGAGAAACATGTTTTTTTTTCTTTTCATTCGTCCGTTGCTGGTTCCCCCCTGAACCACAAGGAGTGTTTCACTTTTTCTTTCATGGAATGTCGGTATGATATGTTGTCTTGGCTAAGCAAATTACTGTTACTGTTGCTGGATTGGATGGGATAAATGCGGCTGTGGTCTCCTGAGGAGGATGCTCAAGGATGATCCATTGAAGGGTCGAACGCGAATAAGTGAACTAGGGCAGAACTATTGCGACCATGACCTCAAATTCAGACAAATTATGCAGAGTCTCTCAGCGACAGATTCGGACGGATGTGGACGGATGCATTGAGTGGCTTTTGGAGGATGAGAAGTCTCTTAAACTCCTCTATCTGAAAACGTTTAAAGAGGTTGAAGTAGTCTGTATCCAGCAGTTATGTTGAACAACTTTCCCCACTATATAGACACTATCTGAGGCAAAACATGTTCCTTCCTAATCGCTTGATAGCAATCGCGTTTCAAGTCTCTCGAGTTGATGTGAGCCTTTCAATTGCGTTACTGTACTTGCATTTGTCATTTTTCCGTAGAAGACTGATTCAGGAATGTCTTAATTCTATTCAGCTGAGTCCGTTATATACATAGGTCAACCAGTGCTGATTTTCCAAAGTGATAATCCTTTCTTTGATAATCGACTTTGGCCAAGCAACGCCTTACCCGATTCTGTGCGCATAAAACTCGTACCTAAGGCATTGACGATTGACCATAGATTTAACGGGATGCCTTTAGCGCGTCCTAACTATTGACGAATGCAGCGATGTCTTATCCAGTAATGTCGCTTCTGTAATTGTGGTCAGAATCATTACAGATTATACTTTCGAAGAGTTGTCATTGCCTGCCGAGAGGGGGTGCTATCAACAAATGTCTGTTTATTTTGGTGAGGATCGAACCTATGTCAGCTCATTTAGTGGTGCAACATACTTATAACCCTCTTTGGTTCTTGTACTTGCTAGAGCTCTTAAAAGACTTCAACTAGTGTATTTTTGTCTCCACTTCATTACTGTTGAGTAGGCGAAGGTGTAATCTGGCATTGCCTGGGTGTTACAGTCTGCAGGAGTGGTCTTTCCACATTCTCAGCATCGACTGTGTCTCTATTACAAACTTCTCTTCTTTATTTCTGCAACAGTATTCCTGATTTGACATTTTTCATTTGAATCGGTCATGTGCTTCGTATGATTTTTCTTTTTTCTTCAAAGAAGTCCATGTTCTTCCTTTTTTCTTCGCTTGTATAGCTCGCCTGTGCTTCCTGAAGCTCTTTACCGAACCGTGGTAGACGAGTAAAACCTTGTACATCAGAGGTTGTTACCTCTTAGTCTTCTTCACTCGATGCTGGACGCATTTGACTTCTAGAGAGACTTTAGTATACTTAGTCGGTAAACTCCAGAGAGATCCATATTTATACCCTCCTGTTCCGCATTTGTGTTAATTCTTCAAAAAGTCCGATTAGACTGGAACGTGACTGGCTTTGGATGAGAAGACCGCCAGGCTGCCTTGTTCATTTTGAGATGTGGGAAGCGTATGCTTGCTTCACTGAGATTTAGCCCTTCCGCAGTCTATAAGTCTAAGTTCGTTTTTGGAGGTGTGGTCGTGTGGTCGTACTTTTTGACTATGCTACCAAAAATGCACACGATCTTTATGTCGTTGGTCGGACCGTGTTCACAGAAGCGATCTCTGGCATCGTATTCCCTCTCATCTGTGAGGGCTTGTGCACATCTAGACCTAAAGCTGTTGAATGAAAATACCTTATGAAAGTCTGCTTTGTCTTTTTCTAAGCAAAATTCCTCCTCCAATCTCCTCATGCCGTACACATAACCCACCCTCCCATTCCAAGGTATTCCCCTGTCAATAACTTGGGTTTGCCCCGCAGTGCGGTAGTCAATCAAACCTCAGTCGCTATCTTCACCTCGAATCTCATCTGAAAAACACTTAGCACCACTCCGCAAGGGGATCATCTCTGCACACACACACAAACTCAGCCCTCAGAACATCGACATTCACCTCGACAATCGCGTTCCTGCGGAGCATAAATTCCCCATGACATCTCAATTTATTTCACAGTCAATAACAACAACTGTGCGAAGCGAGAACAAAAAAAAGTGGGTCGGGCTCCCTGCCCGGCCTGGCCATTGACATTATGTAAAGCAGCTTCGAGTCAATTTATGCAATCGATTCCGAGGCTCCGAGTTGCGAACTGCGATCTGCGAATCGGTTCTCGAAACCGCTTACATACATTTCGGCGGCGAAATTTATATTAATGAGCACCCCGACTTGGTTGGTTTTTTGCTGCCTTCTTATCGCTCATTCATTACATCGGATACGGTGTGTATCTATTTATCTTGGTTCGGGCCTCTCTCTCGCCAAAAATGTTGCACCTAAACGTGGGCCAATACGCGTCCCTTGCGGCTGACGGTGATTATTGCACGGATGTTCCACTCTCACAAATAGGTGTGTGCGCGCGCTCATGCGCATAACCAATTTTCTTTGTTATAACCAACACATCTGCTAGGTGTGTGCTGTATCCGTTGGATATAAAACAAAGTAGAACGTTTACACAACGAAAGCAAAGAAAAAGGAGACACCACTTACATCCCCACCACACTCTGATCGAGGACACACTGCGCTTGTATACGTATTGTGGGCTGTAAATTAGATGCACATGACCATATCTGGGCCCCGATGAGTAATCAAAATGTTGTTGTCATTGTCGAACGATCGCGTGCATGCAGAGATCCTTCTGTTAATTGGCGGTAGCGAGGGGAACCCCGAAGAACCACCACCAAACCGGCGATATGGATCTACTGCGGATGCAATAATGTCATCGAATAAAGAAGCACGCGGTGATGAATGAAATTGTTTGATTTTATTGTTATTATCCTCGTTTTATGGGAATGCGCGTTGATTTGTGACTGTTGTCACGTAACGCAGCGCCTCGAAATGGGTTTTAATTTGTGCAATGGCATCCTTAAGCAGATATACGATTATTTGTTTGATGTCATAAAGAGGCCGGTAAGGATGTGCGCATCGGGAGTTAATCGAGGGATGCACTTACACCGGTTTAAATGTGTTTATGTATAGAAAATTAAAAGCCGGATAGAGCTGAAGGATATAAAGCGTGTAAAGGAAACGATTTAATAAAAAGTCTCGCATTCTTGGTCATAAATTGATTGGAGTCTATTTTATGGGTCGTTTCGCTAGGTCTTTCACTGGTTGGCATTATAGTTAGCTACACGCACGTTGGCAATGCAAATTTATGTTTTATGATCATCCTCAACTGTACGGGTTAGGAGTCACAACGGGAAGCCCAAGACGTGGCCTAGTCTTTGAGCTGTAAAATGTCCCTTCTCAGAAGAATTTAAGGAGGTTTTAGTTGATCAGAATGGGGATGTTTTTTTTTTTGCATTTTCAAGTTCCATGGGTCATACTTACTTATGATCTTTCACAATCCTGATGAAGACGTCCGCATAAACAGGAAAGCAAAGACTAAAAAATGTTATTCAGTGGTTCTTAAACTTCAAAAAAGTGATGATAGAGGGCGCGATAGTGATCGGTGCTCAAATTAATGGTCTAGACTACAATCGTCTTAAACTTTTTATACGATTTGACATTAGATTAGATTACAAGGCAGGTTACTCTATCGCCAGTCATATCTTGATTTTAAGTTTTCTATGCTTCATAACTAAATCTATATGTTTCGTCGCTTTCTAAGTCCAGCTTTCTGACATATTCCTTAAGTGAACAAGCTAAGCTCGGCTTTCCAAAGTTGTCGATGCCTATCTTGACTTCTTTTGACTTTGAAAGCTCATTTTCCGAAATAAAGATCTATTCATTGCCGCCTGTTCTTGCCTATATCGCTAAGGGGAGGTTCTGATTATAAGAACCAAGTTGTCATCACTTTGCTAGACATTGACCTTCTTATTGTCATTCCAATGTGGCACAGCACTAGCGACTTAGTTGAATTTGCATTGATTGTTGAGCATCTTATTTCTCCTTTTCTGTTCTCTTAACTGTTCCTTATCCATTCCTTCTTAAGAGTATTCATCCACCACTTTTTGTTAAGCGTCATGAGCTGTTATTCTTAGTTCTACCACCTCTACTCTGCAAGAAAAAGACTCGTACTCACGTGACCAGTCAGTGTTAATGGCTATGGATTGGTACCTCTCCTTTCTTTCATTCCTCAATACTCGGACAAAACCTCGGAAAAAGGTTTAACCAAGTCCAAGCATGGCCTCAAAATACCTAAGATCGTAGTATGCCCCGTCGCCTATAGCTATCTGATTAGCTGATTCTTGAAACACTTGCAGCCGCCCATTCTTGTATAAACTCGAGTGTAAGTAGGTTGACGATAGACATGTGTTTCGCTCTTGGTGTAGTTCGCATAACACTGCCAGCTTCAATGCTCCGTAGCCTCTAGAAAAGAGGTACACTTATCCCAAAAGTAGGTACATGATAGTGGTAAAAGGGATGCCAGGGCGAAAAAATCCTTTCCCCGTCTCGGTCAATGTAGACCCATTGTAACAGTTTCTAGCTATTACCACAATGTTGTTAGCATATCCAAGCAAGGTTTTACTTCGACTCGTTCGTCTTCTTATGGTTGTCACGTATTTTCCTTGTCGTGCAGCTTCTTATGGTGTATTGTCCGGCTTTGTGTAACTCATCCTTTTTGCTGCGATTTTTATGAAGCGTGTGAGGTTTTTGCAAAGACTCCTTCTATATCAACAAATCTGCAAGAATGTATAGGTTTTCTTCAGAGCTTATGATGGTCTTAAGATGGTCTCAATGGAATCTAGCAGTTAGGTTTCAAATGCACCCGTGCTAACTTTTTGTTTTAAGATAATTGTCAACAGCATTCTCAATCGTCTTTGGTATGAACGACACTGCAAGGTCCGAAGAATTTGGAAAGTGGTGCCTGTTTAGGCCTGTGCTTTGCAAGATACAGCGTGATCCCTTGTTTCCTTTTTAAAATTTGTATTAAAAAGGTATTGGTGCTTACCCGGTTCCCTGTTGTATCTTGTTGAGGATATTCAACGCTTTTGTCCTTGTCATATGGTCGGCGGTCCAAATCGTAACAGCGTCTGTTTTGGCATGCACTAGGAAGCAAATTGGCGAAAAATGCTAGTAATTTATCCTATTAGTCTCTCCTGACATCTCTGAAATGGTAGCTGATCTACGTCCTAGATTTTGAAACAATTTCAATCCTCCAACTAGTGTAGGTGGAATGCATCAAAGTGAGACTTCTTTAGAGGCTTTTCTTATTATGATGGCTTTACCAAGCTACGTCGAATTTTTGGTCCAGTCTGCGAGGAGGGCGAATGGAGGAGAAGATACAACCGCGAACTCTACGAGCTGTACAAAGATGTGGATGTAGTCCGGAAGGCAAAAATCCGTCGACTGCAATGGCTCGGCCACATCGAGCGAATGGACGGGAATGCTCCAGCTAAGAGGATCTTCGAATCCCAGTCACCTGGTTCGCGAATGAGAGGAAGACCGAACCTCTGGTTTAAAGATCAGGCAATCGCGGACGCCAGAAGCCTTGGTCTAGTAAATTGGAAGCAGCGTGCCCGGGACCGTAAAGGATGAAAAGCGGCATTAGTTCAGGCTCAGACCCTCCAAGGGTCGCTGGCCTGATAAGTAAGTAAGTTACCAAGCTTTAAAAGGGCCTTCGAAGTCTAATCCAGAGACTACTGTCTCAGCTCACAAATCGGACACCTTCTGAAAGTTCATCCAGCAACACTAGACGACACTTAAAGATTCACTTTCGCCCGGTACATCTTGCTAAGCGCAATTCAAAACGACTTACCTAATCAGCATAACATTCGATTGCATAACCCAAGCAGTTTTCCAATGAAAGACTAACACAATCAACCCATTTAGCGTTCCTAATGACGCCACGGATACTTCAATTAAGCACCCCCAATTCTTTTTAAATTGATTCCACCTGTCTGTTGCAATTCGATCGTTCCTCTCCTAGCCCCAAAACTATTCCCCAATTGTATGTTCCAATTTGGCTCCTCCAATTGTTCGTTTCCATTGTAGGAGGTACTTGTTTGCAACCAAACTGAAGTCATCACTCTCCGATCCAGGAAGTCACATTACAATCGGGACCATTCCACAACACAATTGCATAGATAAAAACGATGATGCTGGTCTGTTTGGATTTGGATTTCGATTGGGGATTCTGTAGGAAGGGGTAGCCGTCATCATCGCCGTCGTCGGTCCATTGTGTAAGCTATTTTCAATTTGTTCGTTTGCATTGTAAACATCCGGATGAATGGAGAAACGTCATCTTGCTCGTTATTGCGTGTAGAATTGGAATTTGATTTCGTAGATATGCATATGGTTTTTGGGTTTTAGACAATTGGGGCGCTTAGGGTAACCTCAATGGATAAAGGGGGAATTGTTCTGTGAAGAGAATATCTCACTCGAATGCTATCTGTTGGTGGTTTCGGATTGTTAAGCTTATCGATTTGAAGTTAGTCCGTGATTTTATCTCATCCAATGGAGAACGTTTTATACTCTGAGGTGTATAGTGATTTGTGATAAATTAGAATTGAACAGTTCAAGACTTTTGATGGACGTTAAAGGAATTTGAGAGTGATATGCCTTGAAGAAGAAAGTGTTTTTGATTGATTTTATCACTTTGATTGTTGTGTTCAAAAAAAAGTGTGAAGATACCCTTCTAATGGCACAAGAAGTTTGAAGAAGAAACAGGTCAACTACGCTCTTGTATTTATTACTGGCGTAATGTAAAAGGATCTGATTTCTGGTGAAAAAGAAACGTTGCAACGCTGTTCTCTGATGTATGTCAAGGCCTTCTGACATTTTTGCTCAAGAAGCAGCTTCTCTTTGGCATTATGAGGAGTGTTTGCATAAGGTAACGAGTCTTTTTCATCGCATTCCTATAATTATAGTCCTATAGATACAAACGTTGAGAATTAAGAACTATATTTACTCAATATTTCACTGCAAAAGATTGCTCGGCATGGGATTGCTTTTTTAAACTTCTAACTTCTCCTGTGTATGTGACTCGTGACCCAACTCAACGCTGACATCCACCAATCATCAGTATAATCCTGGATTTGAAAAGCGGACTCATTTGGGTCGAAGAACAGTTGTAAGATTGCTTTGCAGTTTGTCCTTACTTATCAGAAAAAGACGAAAGTCTCTATATCTCAACACCATAAGTAGGTATTTCAAGGGCTTGCGAATTCGACGATTCAGAGTATCATATCCCTCCCTCGTGTGAGTTAATCCTTATCCAAAACCAATAGAGAACCATCCAAGCTTTTGACCAGATGTTGACCAAAGCGACTACCCATTAGATCTTTGTGGACTTAGATCTATTTTCACATCTGCTTGTAACTTCTCTCGTTTTTTGACCTTCGAGGGTAGGGGTGTTCTTCAGTCTACCTGATGACAAAATCACTGTCGGATCAATGTAGGTCTAGTGCAGTCCAAAAAGCAGCAGCTTGACTTGACGCGATAGATAGATGTTATAAAACACGCAGTCAATAAGGCGTCGATAAAACGAGCACAGATCACTAAAGAAGATCGCAAGGTTTCCTGTGTTGGGTTCCAGGACATAAAGACGAGCTGGCAAAGGAACGTACGTGTCGTTTTACCTTAATACTGAAACCAGAAGAATACCACTTAGTTTGTGGAATAGTATCAGTATCAATTGGCTTTCGTCGAAGCATAACTGGCCTAACCAGGATCTGAACAGGTTCTATAATAGGAGCCCTCATGGGACATTGCTTTATAGGTTGATATGCTATAAGAATGGGTATCCCCTCCAACGAATTCTGTGGAGTAACCCAACTCCTGGGCACCGGTCCCATTCTTTCAATGCTAAGAAGAAAAACCCGGAATGAATTTTTGTGAAGACCTCAACGAGCTAGCCAGGCTCGATATTTACAAAGAAAGAGGTCTAAGTGGTTCTGCAGATAGTGTGGGTCATGATGAGTTTACCACCGATACTGTTACCCATAGTGTCTTTCTTTGGAAAGAAAGGTTCCTGATGATGGTAATCCAGTACTCTACATGATATCATAATGGACTTCGATTTTGGTCTGTGTTCCTACCTGAGGGGGGACAACCACTTAACTCAATCCACATTGGACTACCCTCACCTTAATTAAGAACTGAGACTCCAGCTTCCTTGCACCTTCTGCATGGGCGGCTACAACATTTTCGGCCTTCCATTCACCTCTGTGTCTCTGAAGACAATTATGTGTTATGGCTGCTTTACGGTCCCCGGACTGTACTTTCTGAAGGCAGATGTAAACCCGATAAGGTGCTGATACTTTGTACTCATACATGCGCATGCTACCATCTTTGAGTGTTTTCAAAACTTATCGACAAAATTCTTCGCATTAAAATTTATCAAAAGTCTAAGTTCGGCACGTCCTACCAATCTTGTGCCACAAAACACCTTTCCCTGATGACATCTCATCCAAAGTTTGAGGGTGGTATCCAAAAAGTGTATCGAAACCAAAAAACTATCCATGCTACGGAAGTTAACCCAAGTCGCTAACTCCTCCTACCTTGGTAGCGATTTATTGTCAGCGCCATCGAAACGGATGTATACACCGTAATACTTTAATCCAAATTTGAATGCCAACTTTTAGCGTTTAGATTTCTAACGATTTAATCAGCTATCTCAACACAAAATAAAAAATGTACGAGTGGGCTTGGTGTAGCACCACAATCGAACTCAAGTTGAGTCATTCAAAGAGTAAACATTGTAGGTACAGCTTTATGAATAAAGCCACTTATCCCGCAATGTTTTGATCTAATTTCAAAAGACAGGTGTGTAGGATTGTGAAATTTTATAATAGCCTTGTGATTGCTTATTTACAACTTGACTAACTTTTTTTTTTCTTCTTTTTTTCATTTCAGGTAAGCAAATGATAAACACGAGACTTGAAGTTTGTAAGTTGTTGACAGAGTTAAGTTTAAATATGGTTTTTGTTTTGTACTTTGTACTATCAATGTCTGAGTGTAAAATAGATCGTCATCGGCAGCTGGCTAAATACAGGGTGCTGCCCTCTTTTTGTTTCGAAAAAATGTCCACTTATAGTCACTGGATCATCTAGAAGTTTGTCTAACGATATCGTCCCTTTAATTTTGGCGTATCAACCATTCTAATCATTTAATCATCGATCCCCTTACCAGAGCAACCGTCGTTAGACCCTCTGTCCGCTCATTGTGAAAAAACAGTCCTTCCCTCCTCATCGGTTGATCCTCTAATTCGAGTTTCAAGATGGGTTAAGTTCAAGACCAATTCGAAAAAACAACAACGCAGACGGTAGGATGCGATGACAAAGTGTACTGCACTTGAATATGCCTCAAACGTTTTGCGTTTGTCAGTTTAAGATTGTTGATTTTCAATACGGTCTTAGTCCTTGTGAGTACCTAAGACAACTATCTTATGTTCTTCATGTCCAATAAGGTCTTTGAAACACTCAGTCTACAGCTATAGCTATCCTAGAGAGTTTCAACAGAAAGGTTAAATAAACACAATGCGGCACGTTCCATAGCCTGCCGTCCACCATTTAGTATCAGATTGAATGAGGAAGTCAACTTGTTTTTGCAATAAAGCATCAATTCAACAAGCCCGAAGCCAATGGCCTGCCAACCGCCATCGCAATCGTTTCATCCATTTCGACGCAAGCGAAGAAGATTGATGCGCGGTACGGTTGTGGATTGAAAAGTTTCAGAAAAACGAAGAAGAAAAACAACTCCCCGCCGCCACCGCCGTCCGAATGTAATTAATAGAACATCATGTTTCCTCAATGGATGAGCAAACACCAGTGTGCACCATCATCGTGTGTGCATCTACCATCAGTAAGTCAAAACGGCTCGTGGAATTCCATTCCAAATGTGCACAGATGTGCTGTGGATAGTTGAATCTGTGTCTTCGCATCTATCCCGATACATGCCAGTGTCAGTTCAAATAATAACGATTCCGAGATTCCTTCATTCCAGAGAGGAAGAGTGATTACAGAGCTCGATGGTGACCGCGATAAATAAGAACACAACGACTAGTCTAACTCTGACTGATAGTGAGTAGGGAACTCGGCGGCGGCGGCGACGATGTATCTCCATGGAAATGTCAACATTCGGATCACGTATGGTTTTCAAGAAAACACAGTTGTGTCGCGTCTAGACAAACCACACCGGGGGAAACACAGTTGCAATCGATCGTGTTCGCGACTGGGCGCGGACAATGACAGCGCGCCACAATGTGAGGGAGAGAGTTTAGGCCTCAATTGATTATGATTAATTTTCTGTCAGTCCGTGATTCAGTCTTCTGTCGAACACAGATCAATTGGAGCCAATGAACGAGGGTCTGTCTAATGCGCCCCGATGGAAAGTTTTTTTTGTTTTTTTCATTGCAACGAGGTATGTATGCCCTTGTTGTTGCGTGTAATTGACCAGAAATTCTGATCGAAATGTTCTGATAAATCAAAGTTCACAGCGGTCTTGATCGATTTATCTTTCATTTTTGACATGCGATTGAGAGTGACTCGCAGCGATACGATGAGGCAGCTTGAAAGGGCTAAGTGCGGTATGAAGCAACAAACAGTAGCATTAGAGATTGACAGAGAGTTGATACCTTATTGTGATATCGACAACGATTTAGGTCGTGTTTGTAGAGGCTTTAGAAAAACAAGGCATGTCGACTTAACCTCAGCAACCTAAGAGCTGAACAGGGACGAAGAAGTACAACTTTTCTGACGAAACGAAGATGGAAACTTTGCTCTAATTCTATGGAGCTTCTCTAGTCTATAAAAGAAGCTTCTACCAAAATTATTCAAGCTTCTGCTGGTTAGTGCATGCCAGTCGTACAGCAGCTATTTCGTCTTCATCGCTGCAGCTTCTACAGTAGTCGTTGAAGGTATCCCAAGTTGTTGTGCATGATTTCCCATCGCGCAGAGTTCTATGAAAACACCTGAAACGATTCGTATTTCCTTTCATGAAATGCTTGGTCTTCATCTTATTGAAGGCTGGCCCTAGTGATCTAGTCATGTTTTCTGATGACACATCACGGTCCTGGTCCTGGTTATTGTTTTCGTCTATATTTTCCTACAATCTTGATTCAGTTTCGATCCTGTGATTGCAAGATCATCCGTTTTTTCATGACCTGATATATTTTGTTGCCCTGTTACCCAGCACAAAGTCACCTTGTTCACTTTCAATATGAACGAAGCCTTGCTGCACTTGAATGATGCGACGCACGGCTTGATAATCGATGCACCTATCTTCCATTCTCTAGGATTCACAGAAGATTCTAGCTTTCAAACTCTCATCTCAGCTTGGTCTTCTAATATTAAATCTTCCGAGGCAGTGATGATGTAGGTTGTATCCGTATGCTCCTTGGTATTCTATTGGGTCAGAATCTAGACGTGACTTTAGTTGTAAATACACCTACTTCCTCTGGCCTGAGTTCCGTCTTTCTCGCTCTGTTGCTGCTGTAAATTCCGATCCAGACTTGTTTCTTGTAACTCTAAGGGCGTTGAACTCATCGATCGAGGCCTGCTCTTTGAATCCGGTTCACACTTCCAGAATTTTTCACCAAAAAATCAAAAAGAAAATCTCAGTTTTGATAGGGATAACTCCTAAACCTCATTTCAAGTTTTCACTTACGGAGGGAGGTATTTTCCCAGCATATGTCGTATCAGCTTGTTAAAGCCAATTAAATTGAACAATTTCGTCTACGACTAGAAACGAGATCAGCAAGGACCAAAGTCTGCCTTGGAAGTTATCTTGGATCATCTTGGTTTCTGATCGTGAATGCCACTTTGTGGAGGGCCCTGTCTCTCGGTTAACCCGATCGATCTCTCCGGAATATCCCTCTAAAAAACTGGTGTTCTTGGCCGTTGTGTGGCTAGTTTTCCTTGTTTTGGAAATAAATACTACTCTTCCTTCCCATTTGGACTTGCGAACTCACAGGCATCAGCTATAGATTTACTTGAGCTATGGAGAAACGATTTCGTGTTAGACTTGTGCGGGATACTTGGGTGAATGCCATCGATGTAAGAGGCCTTGCGCCCGACTGTTAGTTAACGACTTTGTCTCACTTAGATCTGCTTTCTCTCATCGAAAACCAATCGAAGACTCTTGTCAACCGCTGTTTCTTTCGACTGACAAGGTCCTATCCTGAACAAATTATACAAAAGCTTAATCAGCTAAGTCCTTTTCTACGTCACTGAAGTATGGACTCTACCGAAGGTGGATGAGAATATCCTTGGTTGCTCCGAGCGAAAAGTTGTTCATAAGACATTCGGTCCCATTTGTGTCGATGGACTTTAGAGGAATGAATTCAACGACAAATTATACGAGTTATTGGAACCTACTCAAAGAACGGCTAAGACGTTTGACATAGTAAGGACACCAGCGCTCAGTCATGCGGAATCTCCAAATCCAACTCGAAGTGACAATTCCGTAGAGAAAGACCTCATCTTAGGTCGCAAGCAAATCCACAAGTAGACCTCATTCAACTTGAAGCCCACAAGGAAGCAGTTTGATTTGATGAGCTAGTACATAGGAACAGATTATCTTCTACGGAGACTTAAAAGAGCGATCCACCCTCAACGAGCCACTGTTTAGTCAAGTTTGTAGATAGATGGAGTGATTGGGCCGTACGTTTTCGTACGACTCAGCCATGATATCCGAGTTATTATGTCCTCAACTCATTGGCATAGACCTCCATGATAAGTGGTCTCAGACGGACGTTGCAGGTCGAACTAGCTCATAAAGAGCCATCATAAATTGGTCAGCGAGATCGCGCGATTAGACAGCGTGAAACATTCGATTTGATGACAAGAAAGAATTCTCAAGCTCAAGCTCAAGATCGAAATCCAATGGTGAGATCATAACGTGTAACGTTTTTGTCAAGTACTCAAGCAGTGAAAGACATCTCAGCTTCCAAAAAATAGACCATGTACTTGATCAAACTGAAGACCTGCAAAAATGTTTTCTACTGACACTGACGTATCACTAGCCTGTCTTGGTATCTCTCCAAATATTCCAGTATGGTTCGCAATGGCTTTGGGACCAAGCCTAAATTCAAGCTTGAAAGCACCCTCAGTTTATGGAGAAGGAAAGCAGATGTCGAAAGAGTCTAAAATCAACGTGATTTCCGCTTTGCTTCCGATTTGTGTCCCGTTTTTTTGTGTTTCCTTTTGAAGCTTGAAGATCTCTTATTGCTTTGAGATATAATCAAGCTTCCCAGAGGTACGATTCCATAGTAATCCTCTCCAAACTCTGTGATCACCCAAAAAACTAGCTGACATCCGACATATGAGTTTCTGCTAAGTGCCGTGTTCCCGTTAAATTGAAACAGGAAATTGCCAACAATTACAATGAATTCATCACTAATTCAAGTTTTAATTTAATTACAATGGTGCCCCTCAACAATTGCGCTGTTCAGTACGTTACTACGTCTCAGTAGTCGCTCCATCGCCTCTTTACAATGAATTCCCATTCATTTTAACCTCGATCTTGACTGATTACAGACAATTAAACTTTTTTGTCTGTTGGATCGTTCTGGAATGTCGGAAACTCTTAACTGATGTGTCACACACAGACTGTACTGAATAAATTGTAAACCATTGGCGCTAGCATCACTCACAGAGTGAAGGATCAAATTCACGTCAATGTTACCGGTCCTAAATCGTCATCAATCTACAACGGATACATACGAACACGTACGTACTCATAGATTATCTAGCTCTTTGACAAGATTGAAGGGAAAGTATCTAAAGGTATTCTCCGAGTGATGTATGCACTAGTTTGGCCCAGATATCAGCCTTGAATTGTTGCGTATCATACCAAAGGTGGAGAACTACAACGACCGACGACGCGACGACGCCACCACTAGAGCCATTTGCCGCTTCATATCGAAGTAAGTAGCACACTATCTCAATGAATGCCAAGAGAGTAGATTGATACTTGCGGCTGCTGTAGATTTGCCATTGTGGCACAAACAGAGTAATGTTATGCCTAGGACCGAGTGCTGTTCCGCAATCGTACTTGACATTGAAATAGTACCGATGGAATAGAATTTATTGACTTTGACTTGCGGCGGAATGAGGAAGTTGACGTGCGGCGCTGTTAGATTTGGAGAAACATATAGCCACCTACGCATTTGAAAGGTTGAGAGATAGATACATGTATTTGGTGAAACTAGCGACAGTAATGGATATCTGCGGTAGCATACCGAGATGTTAGTAAGTTTATCTCTGCAATCTTGTCGCTTCCAAGGTATGTATAGTTGATGTGATTGTCGATAAAAGGTGAACAAGAACGTGAGGATCCTTTTGTTGTTGATGTCGATGACGATGTTAAAGACCGTGTTTGTGGGGGCTTTAGAAAAACAGACGTGTCGACTTGACCTCTAAAAACTAAACAGAGACGAAGAAATTCAATCTGAAGAAGTCCCTGTATGACCTTTGGCACGAAACAATGTCGTCACCAAACTTAAGAGGATCACACTTCCAACAAGGATTTATCAGACATTGAGTCTAAAAGTTGGTTATGGCTCACAGAAAATTGCATTATTCCAAGTCCCATCTTACACTTCTTACATAATTTCACATGTTCCCCTCTAACCCCTGGTAAATGTAAGGCCCTTCTTCTTGCCAGTCTTGCATAATATCGAGATGTATCATCAATTTAAAAAAAAAATTACCAGTTTCGGTAACGACTGCATCTCATTTCATCCACGCAACCTACTTGACACGAAGAAAAAAATCCAAAATCAACTTAAACTTCAACCGAACTGCTGTACAATTCAAGGACAAGGACAAGGAGATACCATGTTCGTATGTGTATTCTCTTTCGTCTTTGACACTCAACTCACAATTTTTCTTTTTGTTTCGCGAACAAAGACGTTAAAAAAAAAGAAGAAAATAGTTACCATGGTATTATACCACCTCTTGACTTGACAGAGGTTTGAAGCACGATTACTGTTTACTTAACGACCCTAAGGCGACACACTTGAGTGTTTTTTTTTTTTTTTTTTTTGGATAAGTCCACGATAGTTGCAAATGTCAAACCGAATGACAGCACCTTGTCAACGGGAAAACATTAATCGCGGTCGCTTCCAAAATGCAAATCTCAAATTGAATTCAAATGGTAGATACTTCATCCACAATGTAGCGTTGGGACTAGAGGATGAAAAGATGAAAAGATACACAAGTATAGTGTCATGTCATACAAGTACGACGCATGTGCGGCACACATCGTTATGAAAAGGGCTTAGCAAAACAAGTAAGAGAAGCCGATTATGCTTCGATCTTTGAAGACGAAGACGAAGTTGCATGAGAAAACGAAAAAGAGAAGAGGCCTAATGACACGGGGATTTATCTAAAATCACCCTCGTGTCTGTGATGATGTAAGGGATTTCAGCGGACTTGGACATTTCCAGAAGTAGTTGCGTGTGCGTGTTATGATTGTTTTTATTTCATTTTTACGTGTCACGTAGCACAGTGGAGCCGCGTAAGGGTGACGAAGAAAGATGATAAGTTGGATCCATTTGACTTGGTGGCCCCTTGACTTTACCTTTTTGTGATGAGGCACGGCAATCTATGATCGTTTGCAGCGCGAAGGAAGCATCATTTAATAATGGTAAGGGTACGGGCATCTTCTTACTTTACGGCCAATAGTTCTTTCGTGCAGGCTGTAATGTTGAGCTTTCAGCATAGCTTTTGAAGGTTTGGTTTTAGGGGTTTTATATTTCCTAGAGAAGTAAACTAGTCCTGTTTTGCGTGAGTTTACTTTACGCCCAGATTTGTCAGTCCATCTAATTGCGACAGAGAGTGCATTGCTCATCAGCTTGTTGAGAATGTGAGGATGCATTCCTGAGACAGCAATGATAGAGTAATCCGCGTATGCAACCAAGTCCACAAGCAGATTGTTTAAAGCGGTGGTCTAGAAAGTTGAAAGTTGAGATGACCTCGACTTACCAATGCTAGTCTAAGCGACAAGTTGAGGCATCGTGAATCGAAGTATTTTTGTACCAGAGCTTATGACAATAGTGTCGCATAAGTCGAAGGCACGAACCAAAGCTTCAAAAATAAATAAAAACATTCTTAGGTTAGGTAAGGCTATAGTGGCAGCCAGCATGTGCCCACATAGGACATAGGACAACATAGGACACTATTTACGTCTACATATGCCAGATCGTAGAGGGTATTGAAAAGGAATGTTCCTAAATGGAGTTTCCCATTGAGAAAGACAGCATGACACTTGTTTTAGAGGTGGAGGATGTTCCTCCGGTTGTGCTGATGTACAGTCAATAAGAACAAGCTCTTAGAGCGATTCAGATCCAGCTTAGGCCAAATCTATGTGACAATCTGGCATGTGGTGCTACTGGACCGACTAAGATTGTATAAAGACCGTCTTGATTGGATCTGGCTTAATTAGTAGCTTGTATATGGCAAGGAGCATACCTACGTTCTGTATTTCTGGAAATAGAATTACAGCTTTCTTGCGCTGTATGCCTGTATGCTTCTACTATTCAATTTAAGACGTCCAGTCTTACGAATCGCAGTCGTAACTACCATGGCTGCTGTTGGGCAAATGTCCCAAGGCAAAGACGAAAGTTATAAATAGCAAGTCATTGTGTAGAATTTCGCATTTAGTAGAATTGCTTTGGAAGTTATTCTTCTGGCTCTTGAAGCCTCTTTAAGAGACGTTTTCTACAATTGTTGTTGGGCCTGTTCTGCAAGAGAATTCTACCAAAACAGTGTCAGGTAGGAAGTTATCCGGTCTTCTGTTCCCAGGCTGCGGACTGAGTGATTAAAACATTACTTGTCTCAGATATTTTTCAGAGCTTGTGTAGTTGTTGTTCTCTAGACAAGTCCACTTTGTTGGCGCTACAGTTCGAGGTGAACCAACAAGTCTCTCCAACTAGCCCTATCCTTAGCTAATCGCCTCCAGTTAGCCATTCCACGTTGCTTGAGGTCTCCTTTTTGAGTAGAGAACCACATCTTTCTATTAAAGAAAGAGAAGAGGCTTCGGTGATGAAGAACTGATGTAATTAGCATTGAACTGGCGCTGAAGATCAGCCACCTAATCTGAGCAAAGGCAGGACAATCTAATAGGAAGTGTTACGAGGTAACCGCCTTTCCACATGCGTTCTAGATGGTGCTGTCACTGGCATCCAATCCACTGCGGTGTTTGACGAAAGCGTAATGACTTCCTGCATGCATCAAGATGCATTCATTTGGCTTGTCTGCATCCTGGAGTCATGCCACCTTCAATTGTGTTCACTAGAGACCCAACCGCCAATGAAAACTCTAACCGAATACGCTGACAAACTCAATGTGTGCTTAGGTCCTGAAAAATCTTCTTGTGCATCTTGTCCAACTAGTTCCTCAGGGGGGTTATTCCATGTTAACCCGTTGTGTTCTGCGATCCGAACAAGATTCCGGTTCGACCAACCTTTTGACCGAACTCAGGGCGATTTTTAACTGGGGATAGTTGAGAACTTAGTCAACTTGCTTCTTGTGGCTTCATGTTGGCCAAAGTCTCCGAATATTGGGTTTAACATTGTCTCGGAAGTGTTCGTTCTATAGCTACAGGATATCCACTGTAAATATGGAACCAGAAACAAGAACCTACCCAATCGACTTTCTGTGTTCATTCGATATCCAATGCATCTTTCATTCTTCCATGTCAAGCACAATTCCATTTGTTATGCTTTGTATAGAAAAACGCCTTCCAACAGGTGTATAGCCACCAATAGAACCCCAACATCGCAGCACGATAGCGCTTCTATGTCCCGTAAAAAAAAAATCTCATATTTCCCCCAAAAGATACTGTCAAGCATCTCAAATGATATCATTAACTGATCCCTTCGTGTGACAAAAGCCACTTAAAACCTACACACCCTTCAGGCTGGTCTAGGATTTCCAAGGTATCTGACATCAATTACATAACCAAAAACAAAAACTATTTCAAGTTCATCGTCCCCAGCACTGCCCCGCGTGACATCTTTATAAATTACACTCTGCGACTCCTAGACCCCGACCGACAGGGGCACCTCTTAAGTGGTCTTTCCCCGCATAACTCAAAACAAAGAGAGCCAGCTACCACACCGAAACTAAAAATGGTTATGATGACCCACAAAAAAAAAAAAAAAAGCGGTTCGCCGAGATGTAGAAATCCACTCAAAGCGGTTCGCGTAAAGTATCTCCTAGATGCGAGTGGACATCTCCAAACAGCAGTGGCAACAATTTCATTTGCGATTTCTCATTTGGGACAAAGTCATGCGTTGTGGTGCTCCTCTCGTCTCGGCGACTATTAATTAGCGAACCCACCACCAGGTCCTCGAGAGGCCTAGTCAATTGGTAATATAGGCTCTGACAAATGACACGCCATCGATGGTAAATGCAGTCACAAATCATGGAGCGACGCTCTTTCGAAATGAAATTGTAATTTGATATTGACGCGCGGCGATTAGTCATCCCGCCAGAGGCAAGGCGCTCTTTTTTCGGTGGCCCTGGTGGCCAATGGGTTGCGCTAGGCTGGACTCTTGGGTGGCAGTCGAGCTGTTTTTGGTTTTTTATAAATGGTCATGTTTATCTTCTATCGGTTTCTCTATCCTGGGTCTGGCTCACGCTCGGGTGACAGTCGCCTTAGGTTTGCGTTGATAAATCGTCAATGATCGGTGGGCACATCGCGCGCACGGAGTGTACCACAATTTCAATTGGTTTTCGCCAGAGAGTCAGATCCACGCACGTAGTTGACTTCTGTTTGGTGTGTCTGCCGACAACGTGGACAAAGAAGATTCGAAGCAAAAGTGGCAAAGCCAGTCTGGGCCTGATGGGCAGACCAATCGCGATGCTTATTGGCCAAATAAATTGGTTAGACTTCGTCAATAATATCGTGCGCGCACACGTGTGTGCAGGAGCAGCAGCGCAGCCGCTACGAGTAGTTGTATCACATTCAATTTGTAGTGACCTCGTTGATCCGTGAACTTTGGAGAGTGTTGGGGTTATTCTAGCGCAACGGGGGAGCGGTTCAGTGTCGGAGATATCCTAATGGGATGTCATGGGGTGTACCCAATTCGATTTGAAGTCGTTTTGTGTGAAATTGATTGATGACTCGAGGCTTGAAGATGGGATTACCTGGGATAGAGAGTGGCAGTCTAGTTACCGGAACAAATTTCTCTTCGGTACTTTTTAGGGGAAATGGGTCAAAGTTGGACGCTAATTGAAGTCTTTACGATGTTCACCCGGACAGGAGGGATGAATGATTGATGTTGTCAAGGTGAGTCGAAAGTCGGATGGACAAGGGTTAAGTATTTCTTGTGCTTTGTGTGTGTTCCCTATTGAACTATGACTGCACTATTGAGAATTTTTTAGTGGGTCTGAGTCATAGACCTTTGGAAGTATGGCTTGTACACTAAAAGTTGTCTTTTAATTAAGACATGGTTGAGCGTTGTGTGTCAACCTTTGAAACATTGTAAGATTCGTTGCAAGTTTTCAAAGAGTCTTTATAAATGGCCACCTAAATGATCTCTAAATCTCTATAGAAGTAAGATCAAATCCTTCCTTCGATCCAATATATGTAGGGGCTTTAGGATCTTTCTTGCAATTGAACGTTGAAGCTCTAACTCACTGTTAAAATGTTTAAGTCCGCATGAAGCCATTAAGGCGACATGTTCGCCCGAGGTTCAGTCGGCAGTTTCATAATCGAAGAGATAAATTCCGTGTGCTGAGGGACTTTGGCCGATCTTTTCGAAAAGGCTGCTGTGTAAACAGCGACACCGTCTTAATTTTTTATTTTCCGGTTCACTTCAAGGTTTTGTTGAAATTTCAAAGAATTCAGTTCCGGCTTAAGAAGGCCTTAGAACCGATGAAGACAGATCGCGCCTATCGTGTTTATCCAAAATCCGCACACAAGGTCAAGGCGGGGTTGCAGAGCAAAATTTGTTGCACTAATCTAGGGAATATTCTATCCTTTCCTTGGGTTTTGTACAGCTTTGATGAAGCCCTTTTCATGAGCTTGGTTCTTCAATTAAAAGCGGATAATACGATTGAGTCAGGATTCAGAGTTTATGTAAATAAAATAACAACTTTGCTGTAGCTTCAGATTTAATCCTTGGCATATCTAGTAGAATGTTGTTTAAGATTTTTCTTTTGGAATGGCCGCTCCTAGTTTTGAGAGTCTCCTTGTTCTCCAAAGATACGTCGCGGTTGAAAGATTTATTAAAATGCTTGCAACTAGCTTTGTAAGCTGACTTAGTATGAGTTTGCCTCATACAACCGTTCAGAAGGGATTCTAAAGCGCTTCTAAGAAGTTCAGGGCTTATGCGAACTTGGTTGTATCAAAGATGAGTACGGGCATTGATGAAAAGCTGGAGATGATCGGGGCACGTAGCCAAAAGCAATTGTGCGCAGGCGTGGTAGACGCCCTAAGACCTATAAAGGCACACAGGAGCCAAGCATAACATACTTGGATGTGACAGCTTTCATTTAATTTATGACTTCTTGCAATCTGATTCCGATTTCTGTAAGAAAAGCATCTTCAACGACCAAGATGGTAGAATGGTTTGGTTAGCAAGCAAAACGTCCATTACGTCCTTGAAAAAAGCTATTTATACTTTGTGGTATAGATTTTGGTATGACAGGGCAGCCCTTTTTTATTCTACGTTCAGCGAAACAGGGCACAAACGGAAAATGGTATCGAGCGATGATATGAATATTTATTGTTGGTGATTTAGAGCCTGGCACAAACGCCAGGAGTACCAATGGGAACACCGTGGGTCTACACTGAAAAGCAACTCTGTCTCTTCTTCATCAGTCCCACTAACCTAATCTTGGTCATAGGTTGAGAATTCAAGACGAAGTCATAATCTTATGGAACTGTGGCCAGGCCATACTTTGAAACCCCGGAAATTTGTGGGGATATGTCGTAAGGCTCTAGAAATGCATCTTTTTGCCTCTGCCGTTCCAAGTGCAAATATTCGGACACAGCTAGAGTACCTAAAGCAACTTGTTCACTTGAGACCTACTTCCGACACACTTCCGAAAGGAATTCCCTAATTTCTTGAAATTTTTCAAATTCCATTGCCTCACATGTCGCGGGACCACTTCTACAACTCAGTTGCGACAAGAAACAAGAACACCGTGCGCCATCATCATCATCATCATCATCGTCGTCACTGCCAAACATTGCGGTCGCGATCTTTACACCGAACATTCGTATTTATTTACATGTCAACACACACACACACACTCAGTCCAATGTTGATGTTTATCTAATAAAACTCCTGTGGAAATCGAAAGCTAACATCTGCGAATCCGACAAAAAAAAAAAGAAGATTCAAGTGCTTCTGCGAACCTAACATCAGCAAAAGGAGTAGCAGCCGCAGCATGCCAAAGTCTAAGCAAAACATCTGCGTGTCTAATTCGATTACAGTGGGAGCTGGGTGCAGCAGCTACCCGCGCTATAAGCATTAACGGCCTCCATTAACATTTCCCCACAGCCAAGGCACTCGTTTATTTGTGCAAGACTTCAAATTAAGACAAAACGCTCCAGCCAGCGTTCCACATCGTCATAGAATTTGTTAAACTTTTTCGAAACAAGAAAATCGAATCCGCGTTTCCAACTGCCAAACGAACCGATCTGACAGGCGGCTGTGTTCGGAAATAAATCATCTGAAATTGATTTGTGAAACATTTTCTTGTTACATTGCAAATTGTTGGCGCGATGATTTATTTTCTTGACACGATTCGCAGAGGGGTAGTGTGTGCCGGAAGGAGCTCCTTTTCATAACTCTCGTGACGTTTGTTTGTCAAAACAAGCGCGCAATCAAAAGCCGCGATTTCCAGTGATTCATTGCGTACAGCGTGAGATTTGAACCTCAGATTACATTCCCGAACGGTGACACAGTGGAACACAGTGTGCAGAGCAGGGAAGATTTGCATTTATTTTTAGCACTATCTGAGGGGTGGGAGGGTGTGCCGAACGGCAGCTGCAGTGTCCATTGGTATTCCTTGAACGGATTCTAATTGCTGGTCATTTCGATTTGTTGACAGTTGTTGTAAGTTGGGAGTAGTTGTCGTAGTAGTTGTTGCAGTTGTTGCTCCTATTGACTAATCCAATTAATTCCGAGCAAGTAATGGAGTCATGATGTTCATTCGTAATTGCGAGCAATGAATTCACATCTGTATCCGGTTTTGGGGGGTGGAAATGAGTTGTGTGTGTACACCGGAAAATGCAAACACATAATCGTTTTGTTATTTTGTTGGAATTTAATTAATTGCTTGTAATCGATGCGCTTAATTACACGAAATGGGCTTGTGCGCATGTTTTAAGGAAGCTGAATCATGAGTTTAGAGAAACAAAATTAAATCATCGGGTAGTATACCAGTTGTGGCCTTAGTCATAGTTAAATCCAGAGATTTCACTGGGGGTAGACTAGAAAGCAAAACCATATGGCAGGACAATGGTTTGCACCCAATGATTGATCAACTTTTGATGGATTTTCCACAATGTGTGTAGTCACCAGCGAGATCTAGTCGCTTATTACTTGGCAGCTATTATACGTTAAAGCGAAGAAGTCGCATCTTTTGTTCGGTATTCTTTTTCAGATCTTAAACGGCTTATCGAACTCAGCCTTTTAGGTAAGTTGAGGAGGTGACTGCATCTCGTGATGCAGCATTCACTCGCATCTCTATGGATTCATTGCGGTTCTCCACCGTAGAATGTCCACTCTGAAAGAAGACAAAAAGAAAAGGAAGGTCTGAGTTAGTTTGATTTTGATCGTTCCGCCTCCTTGAACCATGGCGAACTCGTAATGAATTTTAGAATCGGTTTTGGTGGCTTCTTAGACAGGATGCCCAAGTCGAATTCACAAAGTATTTTTTGTTCTGTGTATGCTGAGGCATTTGTATAGGAAGTGAGCTGTGTTCTCTACATCTGTATTCACGCAGGCTCTGCATAAGTCGACTATGCTTAAACGCTTCTAAGGTGGGGGCGCTGGTAGGTTATGGCCTGTGATAATCCCGATGAAGAGTGTTAAGTTTGTTCAGAGTTTCCTAGGGGGGAGGGGGGCAGCATTGAGTGATCGACCAGTGATAGGTCCTGTTCAAAACCCTTGCTAGTGAACTCATGTGCCATTTTCGGTCCGAGGATACCTTTGCGTCCCAGGACTCACAAGAGTGTGTCGTTTTGCTTTGCGGTGAGGGTTTTGAGCTCATCGCGACAACGTTTTACAATTTTGACTACTGTGGATGAAATGTCTTGATAGCAGCTTGACCGTCTATGTAAATGTCAATAGTTTTCCTAGAGACTAGCTAGTTCTTCAGTAACCGATCACTGAGAGATTTGCACAATATGAAGCTGCTTTTTGCATGAGTCTTACGCAGAGTAGATTAAGACATTGTATTTCGTGTGCGAGTGGTACACAACAGAGTTCAGCCATCTTATCTCATTCAGCCGCAGATTGTTCGTTCTTTTCAATTGGAGAAATTCGACGTTTTGTGGACTTTCTTTCTCAGAGTCGTGGAGGGTTCTAATGTTCCAAAATCCTCTCATTGTCCTTATTCGAAAGCTGGTGGTCATCAACTAAGTTTTAGTCAATATCCAAAGGTTGTTGTTGAGTTTCGGAGCAATATGGGTTTTCACGATATCTGCTCTCTTGGCTATAGGCCAACCGATACTTATCTTGTTATTGGGCGTATATAAACTCGTCATTCGTCCTCTCCCGGATGGCCGGTCTGAGGAGGCAGGCAAGATGCTTCTTTGACTTCTAAGTGAAGCTTCTACAAAGCCTTATACAACTGGATGCTTGTAGCACAAATTGAATGTTATTTAATCGAGCACAAGGAAGATGCGTCCAGCGTATTGCCACTGACGAGGATCTGCTAGCCAGAATCATTCAGTAGTAGAGCTCGGACATGATTTAACTGTTTGGTTCAATATAAATGAGGGCAATGCGATGTGGTTTGCAATGTCGCTTTAAAACGGGTTCTCAGTATACAAGCGTTACTAAAACATTCAAGTTCTGAACCCTTGCAATTTTTTTAAACTAAGGTCACGAGTCTATTCCAATTCAGCTCAGGCCTTCTCTGTTGCGTTGTCTCTCTGCTGTGGATTCGAAGTCTATTGGAAACTAGAAGTATCACGTTTGTCGCCTTTATGTGTTCCATTGCATTCTAAATTTTCTGACCAAGTTGATGTAGCTGCAGAGCTCTAATAGTTTTTCCACTTATGGTCTATGAATATCTCCTAAAACAGCCAAGGGTACTCTTATACAATTCTACATATGTACGTCATAGGACGAGATTTGCAGTGATGTTAAACTGGACACACAAAGCTCTGCATTGTTTGTTCCAATAAACATTGTTATAGACGGTCTCAATTGTGGACTGGCCCAACGACAAAAATATCCCAAAGCTCACTCAAAAGAAGAGATCAGATCTTGTACGCAAACTTTAAAAGACTCATGTCGCTGTATATGGCTCAGTTTAACGTAGTCTACTTCCAAGTCCATTATAATTAAGTTTCTTGTACTAATCACCGGCTTATGCAATCACTTTTCCCTGGCATCCTTTCCCTCAAGACCGACTTGCAATAAACTCGAATCACCTTATGCGCAAGCGCGACAATACTTCCCACATTGTGTAACAACAAACGCCTTTAGCCACAAGCTTCAACTAATCACTTGATGTTTTTTTTTTTGCTGTTTATCAGACTCTCTAGTGATTGTCCACTATAAGTTCGTTAGTAAGGAGGAAACTCCTTGTAGCAGCATGTTGTTATACCAACTAGTCCCCGAACTAAAATCATCCTGTCAACAAATTAATGGTCGCATGTTATAAAGGAAATAAATCGATTACATTAATTGGCAACACAAGTTTACAACTGTGTGTACATTTCTCTTGGCTATAAAATCACACACAACAAAATCCTGATCCATTAAAGGAACTGGATTAGCACTACACACAGTCGCAGACAGACAGACAGACTCAGAAAGTCCTCACACAGTGAAATTGTGACAAGAAAGCGAAGACAATTACCCCACAAGCTACGGAAGGAATTGTTCACAATTAAAAGTTGCATTTCGGCTCAGGTGTGGTTGTGACGGTGGTGGTGGTGGTGGTGGTGGTGGTGATGATGTCGACTGTTGTCCAACAGGAAGACTATTAACATGTGTGGCTTTGTTTGGTAAAAAAGTTGCATTTCCTCATTCCAATCCACTTAAGTCGGTTGCATAAGCCAACCGGTGAAAAGAAAAGAAAAATTAATACGTATACGCCACCGAATGGAATGTCTCCTCACTAAGACGTACTTTATTTTGTCCCATTTCAGAATTGTTCTCCATGGATGCACGACCATGTCTAGGTCAAATGAGGTAGCATTGGGGGAGAAGTGGTCTACCCACCACCATCAATCGCTGAGCGAAAACGATTTCACCTACATCGACGACGATGAACACCAGCCACAGAACAATGAGTCGCAATTGAGAAATCGAAAAGCAATGTCAGCCGACAATAATCACCAGCAACTAACTGTGAGCAAGCACTTAAATCAAAATTGCAATGGAGTCGTACCAAATGCAACCGGAAACTGTGCGAATTCAATGAGAACACCAGCCGAAGCGATTGAAAATAATAACATCGACGGTGGTACCGTCACAAAAGCCATTCACCATTCTGGTGACAGTGAAACCCATCACCATCACCATCCTCAGCAGCAAATCCAAAGACACAACGTTAGCAATAACATTTCGAATAACAATAAAATCGAGAGAAATATTAATGGCGGCCGTTTGAACGGTTGTTGTTGCCGTCGTCGTCGGCGTCCGCCATGGTCTTCGGCGGATGAATGCGTGGATGATGATCAAGCGGATAATTATTGCCAGCGACCAAAAAATAATAACAACAATATAAAAATGACAATTACGTTGACAGCGACGAGGACCGTGTCGCCGATGTCGACTCGCGAGAGAAACGAGTGTGGGCCGCCTCCAGTGACACCGGCTGTAGAGAGTCTGGGAATGCCTGTGACACCACCACCACTACCAACAACAACTGAAACAACAACACCACTGACAGCATTGACAACGTCGACCACCACCAATGCAATAGAAATGGCATCAGCGCCAGTGACAACATCGACGACAATAACGACGGCTACGGCGATAGCTCTAGCTGCGACTCCGGCTAAAGCCTCCGTGGCAAAGACGATGAAGTCAACCCAAAGAGTAATAATCGGATGCGGTCCTAATGACAATTCGAACGAAAGCGATAGCAATCGCACCGAGTGCGAAGGGAACGCTAACGCAAATGCAACACAAAGAGTGCTGGAAGATTCCAGCTCTAACGGTATGTACTTTTGTTATTCCTTTTGCATCCTATTTCGCGTGTTATTTTTAAGGCATGTGCATTCGAATTTACGAGCAAAGGGGAGGGTAGGTTAACCGATATATTTTCTAGGAATGAAGACCACAAGTCATGCAAAGTTTGGCAATCCTCCTGAGACATAGGACAGCAACAGTTGCAATTAAAAAATCTTCGTTCTAAACTGTTTGGCTTGAGACTTGAGGGAGGAACCTCTGCCCTAGACAGAAAAAGTATTTTTGTCTGCTTCGCACTGGCAGTGTCCAGTCAGAAAGTGAGACGGTTGGTGAACTTTTTAACTCATCGAAGTCCTGTTGACTTCCATTTCAAGAGCTTCTCTTGATGCTCCTAAGGATTGAACTCCAACTTAATGTTGCTGTTCGATAAGCCCAAGAGGGTGAAATGAGTTCCGCGATCTCATCAGATTCCAAAGCGGCAATCGGTCTTGTGCGCGTAGCACCTGTGATACCGGTGTAAGTTTAAAATTTTTTTGAAAAGCGTTTTGTATCGAAAATCGCTCAAGGGACTGTGACAGTGAGGTTCGTCTTGAGCATACTTTTTGCCCTACTTCCCAAATAGTCTCGAGGACTATAGGATTGCGGTAGCCACAGATTCAAGGTCTTGAACAGCTTATTCCATGTCCTTGTTAAACCAGTTTCATGTCCTTGTTATGGCTGGCTCCACCTTAAGCACCGCCGATGCCGAATGAGAGATCCGATGCGCTAGCCAGATGTGGGTCAACCTTTGATGGTTCACTCGCGAAGTTAGTTAACATCCCGATTGGACTCATCAAGAGTAGAGTTCTCCAGCACGGCCTACAAAACTATGCCATATCCAGACAGATATGGCCCACCTACAATAAAAATAGGACGAACGGCCGAATCAACAGAACTACCAGTGAGACAGCAAGAAGTGTAGCAGTAAGCACAGGTTACTGGCCAATTGGCCCACATGCGCCCAAGTAGGGCACACCCTTCAACACTCGTTGACATAGCTACAACAATACACAGGAGAAGGAAAGTCTGTTCCACTTTCTCTGCGACAGCCGGGCATTAGCTAGAACTAGACATCTCATACTTGGCAAAGCGTTTCTTGTGTTCCTGACAGGCTTACTAAGAACAACCCCTCTAAATCACACCCATCAACATCCATGTCACGTGAGTTATGGTATCAAAAAGGCGCATGAGTGTTGCTTGTGTTTCCGGCAGGCTTGCCAAACCCTCTACCTATGGCTGCCTTAAAGGAGAGGCACGCATAGATTCAGTTTTCAAGATGAAACATTTGTGCCTCCTTATCAATTCGTTAGCCATGAACAACAAACAATTCCCAGAAGTTGTGTTAAAAAAAAAAGGAAAAGGATGAGCCCTACACGAACATAGGTCTATGAAGACTCTACCGATACAGTACAATAATTGATTTCCCTTTCTTCTTGATACAGTTTTCTTTGTTGAACAGTACCAGCAGTTAAATGTCTAGAACACTCTACCTGTGCACACATCACGCCTAAAAACAAAAGAAGAGCCTTCCACACACAGTTCAATGCCTTCTTCCCAACACCTCGTCACAATCTCGATTCCGGTTACACGAAAACAGCTCCAAACAAAAGCCAACCAAACAACAAGTCTGATAAATATCAAATTAAAATGTCAACTTGACACTGTCAGCTTAAGCACACACACACACGCGCGCACCGGACCATTGTCTTCAGAGGTGATCAACTTTATTGTGTCCAGCATATCCGCTTAATAATACCCGCAATCAACTTTGCGGAATAATTAATCATTTGGCCAATGAGGCGACCGATCAAGGAAGCAGCACCCCAAGCTTGCGATTAATTATTCAATGCGAATCCGTTGATTGTTTTGGCACATTCACCACTTGTCACTCGGGGTCAACGTCATAATAATGGGCTCCAGCAGCGCACGCATGCTTAGAGGTGCGTTCTTTCGGATGTAATTAGTGCTATCGCACGCACATGCTACTTCCGCAATGTCCATCTAATTCAAACGGTGAGTTATTGAGGAGGATATAGGGCTCTAAAGTGTCGGAAGAGCGATCACGTCAAGTATAGGAACCGCGACTGTCAGTGTGGAGGAAACACGTCCGCATCGATTGATTTGAAATTAATTCACAAATGCGCATGTGCGCACGTCTATGATCGAGGAAAGTCTTACATCACTCAAGACCTACCTCGCACTGTGCGGGGACTTCTCCATCGTATCTTCCTTAAGACCTATGGGCAATGGCTGCCATATTAATGCGCAAATAATGAGCACACATAGCCATCGCACATCCGTGTGTACGCGCGCAATTGCGTGGTTTCTGGTTGTTTTGGTATGGCCCCTGGGTGTAGACACAGAGTCTGTTGCAATGAAAACGCATCGGCGAGATGGTCACGGTGATGATATGTAAATCATCATCAGAGGTTATGATGCACGCGCCCAGTTGAGGTGCTTAATGGCTTAAGGACACACTCATGATGTGGACATAAAATGCTGGCGCTGTGAAGGCCATTGTTAATCTTTGAGAGGCGAGTGTCGGGTTAACCAATTGATAGAGGTGGCAGTGATGATTAAATCCTTTCTTAGTGTCAGAGGGTATTAACGAAATGGGCTTGCAGTGGATGCTAGTTGAGCTTTGTCACAAGAATTAATGACCCGTGTGGGTTTGGGACTCGTTCTTAGGTAAATGACTAAAGGAACATGGACGATGATGGCCGTAGCTTAGAGGTGAGAAGACGCAAGTAAGATAGTCTTAGATTCCAAACTTAATTGGACAGATAATGTCGCAGATCGCGTCAAAAAACATGCGTTGATTTCTATTCACGCAAACGAGTTTTCGGGAAAACTGGCGCGGTTGAGCGGTTGTGAGACCCATTGCCAGGAATTAATCTTCAAATCGAGATCAGAACTTGCAAGGAAAGGCATGGAACTACATCGCACCAATGGCTTTTCAGGGAGAAACGGAGCAGATCCGTCCATCACCTACTCTGCCTCGCTCAAGCTAACATTAGACCTCAAACTTTTGGTAGTTGTTTCTTTGAGGATCTAGGGGACCTTAGTTATAGTAAGTTAAGGAGCCTCCAGACGTTTCAGATTCTCATTCCTATAAGGTCTAGTGACATACCCTCAAATGCTTGGCCTACGTAGTGCGCAAAGTTGAATTCACTGTCTCAATAGAGCAGAACGTCTGTGGAGGAACTGAATGAGAGTTTCTTCTTTATAAACATCACTTCAGCTTCGACGAGCTTTGCCTACGCAGCCATTATATCCAATTGGCCAATGGCTTGTACTAATCGCTAAAATTCTGACAATGTCCATGCAAGTCCTGCTTAAGAGTTCGTTCGTTGGTCATATCATTCCAGTTGTGAAGCCTTAACCATCTGAAGTCTTGAGGCAATGTAGTCTATAGAGGATGCAAGTTAGGTAGCTAAGAAACCTAGCACCAAGATTCCTTGAGTCTAATTGTACTAATGTTCCTGATATGTCGGTTGAGACGTATGAGGACTAAAGCGTCGGTTCGAAACGACGGGACGTCTAGTCCCGTAGTACCTGTTGTTCTTTGAACTGTTTTCAGATTGTAAACCTTTCTCAGAGCGTGCCACCAGACTTGTGATCGATAAGTAAGAACTGGATCTAGAGTGATTGATCTTTGTCTCGATTCTTTCTTTCTTGTCAAAGGTTCTACTGCAGGCATAGAAAGCTGTACGTGACGCATTATTTAGTTTCGAGCATGGCTCTAGACTTTGCGAGTTAAGGGTTGTTTGCATGCCTGAATGTGATACGTGCCCTAAAAGCCTATAATTGGTTGACAGTTGCTTCGAGGATAGCTTCTCATTCATAAAAATTTACTATCTGCTGCTGTCTTGGAACATCGCGAAATGTTAAAAAAAGAGGTCCTACTACTGAACCTTGTGGAACTGCTGCCGAATTGCAGTGTACGATGGCTGAACCAGAAAGAGATCCCAAATTGAGATGCTAAACGTGGAACAGTTTACCTTTGAAACACCACTCATCTGGTTTTCTGATAAATCGTCACAAAAAAAAAAAAAAACTGTCCACAGTTTGCAACCTTGGTGGATTCCAATTTGATTCTGTCCAGTACATCGTGACATTTAGCTTCGACTTAAATCACTTTCAGTGAGTAATGGTTCACCAATAGATTCTGTAAATGTTAAGATTTAGACCTTTACCCAGTTCCTACCGTTCGATTACTCCATCTGGCTTCCTTCAGTAATTTTCATTTCCATTGCAAATCAAATCCAAATGCGACAACATCTCGACGCATAATTTGTTCCTCTGAAACCGGTTTCCACATCTCACATCCGTCGGAATGTGCGAACTTCATTCGCACACAGATTAGAACGTTCATAACCAAACCGAATCGAACTGAGGTTAATTTTAGATGATAAACTATGCGTCACGCGATCCGCAATTCATATTCATGACTCAAACCGGTTCTTACGAAATTTTTTTTACCGGCCAAAGCCTTCTTTTTTGGCGAAGCATACACGGAGCATGTACCACACACATTATGGAACATATCTGCTGCCACATTTGTCATTTTGTTTCAGCAACTCAGAGCCGGCAAGTTACCAAAGTTGGCCAAACCGATCAGCGAGTGAATGTGAAACAATTATCCAAAACGACTGTCGTGGCCTACTTCACAGCAGCAGCAGCGGCAAGCCACGGATCTTTTGGGAGAATGCGGTTCACTAAAGTGCGCGAACAAGATCCACCCATATGCAACGCTTAACGTTAAATTTATTACGTGCAGCTACGTGAACATTACACAGCGGAACCCTAAGGGTCAAGTAACAATCAACGACCATGCACCGCCTCGCTGGGAGGTCTACTTCTCCACTTCTCCACTTTTCATTGTCCATTCGAAGAAATCACAGAAAAGTTTCTTCCCCCCCTACGAGTGCGCCATCCAAAAACAAAAATCAAGTACGTGATATGAAATACGATATTCTAGAGCGAACGCATTCTGTCCATCACTGCTGTGACCAGGAGGATTAGCCTGCCTCTGTCGCAGCAGGGTACCAGGCCAGTTTTCGCCAGTTGCTGCAGGTGATGCAATATGGCCAGTGTGTATGTTGTCTCCGACATTGTCGCGCTGTTTGTTTGTCCCAGAGCAAGTGAAATCTGATATCATGTATCTGCAATGTACGAATTCAATTAATTCCAATTCGCACTTAATCCATCACACATGAGGGAGTGGTTCCGATGGAGGTTCTTGATTAATGGTCACAGCGACCGCCATCAGCTCTGGCAGTGTGGCCGAACTTTTGTTAGTACTGCTGGCGGTCTACTGTTGACTGGAACAGTTTGGCGACTCATGGCTATTTTTTTCGAGGTTAATTGTATTCTAATTTACGGAATAATGTGTGTGCGATACCTGGGTGGGCAGGCTATAACAATGTCCACCAAGATATCCGGTATGGGGATTTATTGGGACTAACAGTGGTTACTGCACCTGCATGATGTACATATTTGAGTGCTGCGCAGAGTAATGGCACACGTAATCGGGTTAATGAGGTGTAAATCAACGTTGAACGAATGGAATTGTATCTGTAAGGCATGAGTGGATACATCTGTTGTATGAAGTGAGAAATTGACGAGTTCGAATAGCTTTAAAGAGATTTCCAGACCTTCAGCTTGACTATAACGAAATAGACCTTCGGTTCAAGTCCTTTGGTTTCTAGATGATTTGTTGTTCGACATTCTGGGATCTACAATCGTTTAGCACTCTAGTGTCTTGATAACTAGATGGTACAAGGAGATTTGTTCCTTTATATCCAACAATGACTTGGAGTAGGCAAAAATAATCTGGATTTCCCTGGACTAGGTACGTCAAGAACGTATATACATAGTTTTGACTAATACATGACGTGTGAGTACCCTGCGACCAAGTCGTCAACGAAGAGCTATCTCTTAGAAGGAACTAAGCACCCTTGTAAGTCTGTATCCACCAGAATGTAGGACTCTTACTCCATAAAACCAATCTTCTTCACGATTTGACTAAAAAGTCTTCCTTCACAGCTTGTGACTCTCCGCATTTACTGTTCCTCATTTAGTTGGACAATGTTGGTCTTGATTTGAAGTTTTGTCGAAGTTTTCCCTTAATATTTGTCCTGGGATTGGGTGTTGTCCATTTACACTTGCTTGACATACACCGAAACACCACCCATGCCGAAGTAGAAATCCATGGCACCACCGAGTCGTTCTTTCCTTAGGGGACGCTTCGGTATTCGATCTCATTTACTGGATATCCACTTATAGCATTTCTGCAATGACGCATACTCTAGAAAACGACATACCTACGTACAGGATACCTCTCAAATAAGTTCTTATTTGTAAGGGTTGAGCCCAGTTTGATTTTGTGTAGAAAATACTTGGCTCAACAGTTTTTATCGGAAGTAAACTCCTTCCGCATCCTACTTTTAGACGAGGCGGTATGCATACACGCAACCTTGCTTGGCGCACGTTGCATGCCTCCTTTTTATAAAAATTCCGAGGAATGGGACTTGATGAATGCAGCCTCGATTAAGAAGCTCGGTTTAAATCTTAAGAGCTTTACGATGGTTAAAAAGATCTATCAAAGAAGCCCAAAACCACGTTGAATGCCAGAACTCTAAAAAGGATTTGCGGTGTGGTCTCAAAATTTAAAATCCAACTTGTCCGATGCTAACAAGTCCTCGAATTAACAGTAGCTCTACCTGGAAGACTCTGGAAAGGTCTGGTAGTCGATATGAATTTGGTGTTTTCAGTGATTCCGCAAAGGCACTGACATCGAAGCCATCAGTGTAGATACGATTCCTACTTTGAGGGCTTTTAGACTTGAAAAGCTCACATGTAGTCGGTAGAATATGAAACCACCTCATCAGGTAACGAATCAACGGCTGTGGCCGTAGAGCTTTCCAGTCCAGTACCCTAGTTCTGTGAGTATGATTGTGCATAGTACGATGGACTTCCTGTGTTGTTCGAGGGGCAAAAGGCTGATGAACACAGTAAGGACATCCGATGAAACCTTCGATCAACTTACGAGTGATTCCGATGCTTACTTTTTTCAAAACAAACTTCATAATTTCCCTCACCACGGAGTGAAGCATTCCTGACACCAGGATCACCACATCACGAACTTACGCGAACACCTGCGATGGATTCTGTCCAGCTTCCATCTTATCTTCTCTGAAATGCTAAGTCTCATAAAGTCATTGAGAGTTTTTGAGAGAATGCTTGATGCATCTCAGAGATGGCCAAGTTCCCCATGGTGTCGGACTCTTAGCATCTTCAGGCATCCAACGCCAGAGTTGCTTCTTAAATTAGTTCACTGTGCTGCCATTTTTCTAAGCCCCCATAACCCTCCAGTCTTTTATGGCTTTCACGGGCTTATGTCCTGTTTTCTCTTCTTCAACTTCAGTACTTTGTCGATGTAGGAGCATACTCAGTTCCAGTTTTCGTCACTCGTGCAAATAACTATACCAGTGTTGCCTACCTTCGTTTTTAGTCATTGCCTCTCTGCAAGCCATCTGGTTTCGTGCTGCCTTGAGTCTGGTCAACATACTGAAATGCTGCACTCGTTATTTTTTCCATCCTTTGTAGATATTTGTTGAAGCGTCCATCTCCTAAAAGGAATTCCCCATACCTTCACACCGACCAATCCGCGATGTTTCCGATCAGCCTTCCAGTGTTTCTTTCTTTCTTTGCTCCAACCATCTTGACAGCGTTGTATGGCGATCTCCTCGGATTCCACTGTTGCAGTTTCCTTTCCTATTTCTACTTTTTCCTCATAAATGTCATTTCTTCCTACCGCTTATCCTACTCAAGTAAGTGGTCACCATAGTCCACGTTGTTAGTTAATCAAACGTATAATCAACTTGCAACATCCAGACTTTAGCTTATATGTCTGTAAAATCGTGGAAACAGAATTCCATTAAAAAGGACTTAACACTCCATTTAGAAACTATAAAACTCGTTTCCACTCCCAAAACAGTACATCTTCCTCATGCATTGCCAGTGAAACCCTAATTACCCCGATATTTCTCAACATCTACTTTCAGATACAACCGACGGCATACCATCCAATAGAAAATGTAATGACGAGTGCAATAATGATAACACCATGACAAGAAGTGCAATTAATACGCCATCAATGCAATCATCGTCATTGTCCTCATCACCATCATCATCATCGCCAACGTCGTCAGCACCTCCAGCTACAGCAGCAACATCACAAGAACCAGCAATATCACTTCTATCACCATCACAACCAACCACAGTAGCCCAGCCACTAGCTGTATCATTACCATCACCGTCCACAGGACATGAAGTATTAACCAACCGAAGCAATAAATTTGGATTTAAAGCGACAGCTTCTGGCGGCGGCAGCAGCGAATTTATCGGTACCAACGCCTCAAATAGTTGTGCGAAACCCGAAGACTTAAAAGACCCGGTAGCTGCTTGTAATGGAGTAGTTGACGATGGTGACACCAAGTTGACCCGAAATATGAACCACGGCGGCAAGGATCGAATTTGTCCATCAAAGCGAATCGATTTGAAGGCGAATTGTGATAAGAATTCAACGTGCAACAATGACAAATGTAACCATGGTCATATTCCACTGGACGTATTGGATGACGCAGAGGATCCGTATTACGTGCTGCAAGAGTATCTGGAACGGGTTAAGGTGAGTAATAAAATCAATGTAGGTTAGATACATACACACGTGATTGAGTGTGTTATTTTTTTTTTTTTTTTAAAGAACTTTATGCGTCAGTGGTAGTTCTTGTGACATATGAAATTAATTGGATTTAGGTCGATTTTGGTGAAGACAGATACAATCAGTTGCAACAACTGTAACGGTTTCCAAAAATGTATTCAATTTCACTTGAAACACTTCACAATGAGGTTGACTTGCTATAAACTAGTTGCTTCTCCCGTTTAGAGCGTCCAATCATTGTTTAGTACGAGAATGGTGACATGAGTCTCAACCAACAAGCCCCTTTAGTTAACCCAGCCTTTAGCCAATTGCCTTCAGTTGTACATGTCCATTGAGGTTCCCTTCTTCCTGTGCGTTCATCCTCCGGGTCAGATTTAAGGACTTCTGATGAGATGTCGTTGTTAGAAGTCATAGCAGGGTCAAGGTAGACGAAATCTTTTACTATCTCTAAGCGGGTCCTTTCTTATTGACAACAAAGACTTGGTGTTCTCTTCGTTCACCGCTTAAGTCATTTTGGCCACTGCTACTACAATTCTATGGAAAGCGCCGGCCACAACTCATTGAGTTCTGCCAATGATGTCAATATTATCGACATATGCAAGCTGTTGCACAGACTTTTCAAACACTGTATCTCTGCTGCGGGCTTGTGAGTTTCGAACACGGCTTTAGACCTTTTCTTAATCCTTTTTCTGATGTTGAAGGTCTCGGTGAAGTTGTTACCGACCTTGATGGAGCAGCAAATAAAACATTAATCTGTAAAGATCGTCTATACCAATGTCATCGTAGGCGGGCTTACAATCGATTAGGAGATGTTTGGGATCGATTTGGACGTGGGTTTTTTCCTAAATCTGCCGTTCCATTCTCCATATCGTCAAAAGAATAAAAAGCTCTGGTTTATCGACAATCTCAGCTCTTGTGTAAAGCTCCAAAAAGGAAGTCAGTTTCCTCCCTACCAGGCTCTCAATCCATTTATTTTTTGGAACCCACCCTTAATGATCTCAAAATTTAGGACGACCTCGACGACATTGTTTTGAAGAATTGGTCTTCTTTCCCAGTGGATCTCCACATATGTTTTTTCACTTGACTCATTTTATACGTGTCTTTTCCCTTCCACTTGTACGTGCCACCAAAAGCGTAATCTTCCTCTACTGAGTCCTACTCCTACGTTGTCCGTCTGAGTTAAATTCGAAGCCTCTGTGGATGCTTGGCTTCCATTTGCTCTACATGTTCTAGCCGCTAGGGGTTAGTGGAAGTCCAACTTGGCTGATTTCGATGACCACAGAAATAGTTATTTGTTGGGAAGTCGGTCCGCTAATGAATGTTGATGTTCAAGAATTACATGGTGGCTACGAGGATGTTTCGCTTCACCAGACTGAACTGAGTGCATCTAGACTGTACTTCCGCTGAGAATTACCAATTCTTCAGTCGAAATTACAAAACTCCGCGTGACATAGAAGATGCTACTCGTAGGTTCGATCAAAGAAAGTTCTCACGTATTAAACTTTTGTCACCGAAGATTCCATTGTACACTTCCTGGTTCTGTGACTGTTAAACTTGTTGTCATTCCCGGTAAAGATCTGCCATAAGGGCATCCAAGCCATGACCGAACTTGGTTCTTTGTTGAACTTTTCCATTAACCAAATCCATGCAGTGCGTTCTAGTCGAATTGGGGATTGTAAGGTCCGTGTTTCAAAGAATCGGTATTGCTTTGATGATCTTTAGATGTCCAACTAAGTCTCAGGGTTAAAAGTTGTTATGACTTAAGTAAGCTGCCACCGACCTCCTAGCTTTCGAATGTATTAAAAAAATGCTAGGAGAGATTCCAAAACTGCTGTGCCCAAGTTACCCAAGATGTCAGTACAGGCAAACCTTTGATTTTTTAAGGAGCGTTTTGTGCCTTGCCTTGTCTAAGCTTATCCCACCACACAAGTGATAAGTAAGTAAGGCTATAATTTTTGGCTTTCTTCCCCAACAGTCTTGAGAATGCTAGAATGCTCCTGTGAGCAGTGGTAGTCTTGGTCTAGAATTGCTCATAAATATTTGAACTCTCCTGAGATGTCACATCGCGTCGCATCGCTGGTCGCTTTACTGTGCGCGGTGCCTTAAAGTTCTAAGATTTTATGATATACTTCTAATCAAGAGATTGATGATCGTTTTTTAAGGGTTTACTCTTAGCCCTTCTGATTGGTACCTCATTAAGAGCACTTTACGTAAAGCTGTTCCGATTCAATTCATCATTGCGTCTGCCGCTTCAAAGAACTCGTGAATTTGTTTTGAGTTAAGACTTCCTATCCTTGGAAGTAAACTTCTTTTTTTGAAACCAAACCAAAGTCAACCCGAACCCCTTGACAATGGTTAACATTTGAATGACACACGCAGTATCACTCTCATAATCCCTGACAGTGTGTTTGGTGGTTTTTTAAATCTCGCTTTCGGTGTCAGTGACCCTGAGGGCTGCACAAATAGCCCAATTAGATATCGCCTCACCTCAGAGAGTAACTAGATACAAAGTACGACTGAGTTTTATTACCACAATACCGCAATGCATCCAAGTGATCAGCCATTAGGAGCGCACTCTGCCCCCACTTTTACTTTTGATTGTATCTGCTCCAGTGGTCGATTGTCACATTGAGCCGGGTGTAGATTTCCACTTTTCCCTATCAACACCCAAGTCGATCCGATGAGCCGAACACACGTTCACAGTTCGGGTGTGCACATGTATCCATCTAATAGAGTTCCAGTGAAAATAAACTGATGACGATGAGTGATACTCGTATTTCATCCGGCCGGCGGCGGTCCTAGGACCGAGCTTATTCAAATGCGAGCTTCAATTGGCAAAGCAGCTACATTGTGACAATGGTAGGAGTCAATGTAATTTATGATTATGATTGTTCGGTTATTTATGACAGAGAGGTGGTAGCAGCGCTTTTCGGCGCTTGAGTGGGCTCCGCAGAGGGCTAACGGAGAGAAAATAATTTATCAATCAATCAAATTGAAAATTATATGTTGCAACGGGGGTAATCCAAATCGCTTGACGACGACAGAGTGAAGGAAGGTTTTTGGAACACCATGCACCGATTAGAGCAGTGGTATCTCAAGCTATTGTTGTCGAATTTGGCAAAGGAGTTAGTTATTTGACAAGCGCGCTTGGCATTAATCAAAAAAAGATTTAGAGTCGCTCTGCGAGACAAGAGAAATCATCAGAAGGATTAGAAGGCAGATTGATGGTAATAAGCTTAAGCTTTGCTGATTTATAAAAGGTTTCACATATTCCAAGTTTGGCAAGACGCTTCCTGGTGTTTAAGGCTTAGCACGTGTGCAGACTTTATGAAAGTGAAAGTTCTAAGAAAGAGGATCGGAGAGAAAGAGAAAATATAGGCCAACGACCAACCAAGCAATGGGAGAGGTTATGAAGTGTAGACTAGGCTATACGAGGAGAAATTGAAAGGATTCCAGAACCATAAAAAGCTCACTAAGTCGGTACAAGACCAGGAAGTGTCAACATCAACAATTCAGTTAGTGTTCGACAAAGACAGTTTGTCTCTGAAGAAAAGGAATAAGATCTTGATTGAGACCTTAATCCCTGGTTAAAGGATGATGAGCGGAGACCAAGAATGAAATGAGATATCCTGTGATTTGATCCAGCTTCACGACCCTTGTATTGTCAATATCCATTGCAGGTTTCAAAAAAGTTCAAGATTAAGATAACAGGAGGTTCCGATGCACATTGGTTTTGAATGCTTGTGGAGAAGACAAAGTTTGATAAGGCATTTAACGACTCAGATGACTCTAAATCGAGTGTTACTTGGTGCTTTGATTATTCATAAGTTCCTTGGCGATTCTTTTACCCCTTTTTGGGTTGATAAGGTTACATTTGTCACGTCTCATAATATGCTTCACTGCCAAGACTGCTGCAACACAGGATTTTGAAATATCAACTGCATTATCAAAATATTTAAAGTAAGTCGTAAGACCCTCATGGCTTTTCGTCATCCAAGCTGCATGGCGAATGGGAACTTAGGTGTACAACGATGTAAGCTACAAAACCTTTGTTTGCTTAGTTTACTGGCTTTCCAACCACTTTCAGTATAATCAAGAGGCTAACCACTTAGTCAACGACCAACCAAAACCGAAGTCTTAACAACATTTGCGTGCCTTGCGCTTTTCTCTCCTACGGAGCTCTCGCGGCATTGTCGAATATTTTTTGGACTTTATGTAGAGCAGATGACATACAGTAACCATCAATATCTGATGGGGAATAACCCTTATTTGTGTTTGGCTCAAAGCCTGGTTTCACTAGGCTAGTAACACCATCGGTTGGTCGGTTTTATTCAATCTTTGCAAAGTCGAAGAATCATTAGCTTCCTCTGCTTTCAAGAGAAAGCTCCTCCTATCTCTCGCTTGCAGATGGTTGACATCGAAACAGATCACAATTGTTGAGTCCCTTTTTGTTTTTTGGACTCAAACTTAACCAGCTTGCTCAGACATCCAATGCTCTAATCACTGAACCACGATGACAAAGGTCAATAAGTTTGTTCCGTATACTTAACGATCTTCGTTATCCTTCGACCTCCACCCAATGCCTGCTCAGTGAAGACAGAGATAAGTGTCACAGTAACATTGTGGACTGGAGGAACTAGAAAGCTAATCGAGTCTAGATCTAGTCTGCCTCCAATGGAACAAGGATAACCAAGCTCTTGTCCAAAACTGGAACAACCACTGTTTCTTCCAGTCTTCTTTCAAAAATGGATCACAGATGAGCTGTTGGAACTTCTTAATGCTAATTCGCTTTCAAACTGACTTGAGTATCATTCTAGAGTTTGTACCTAGATACCATATACCTTGTGTGAGTATTTTAGGTCACGTCGCCGTCTTTTGGTTCTACTTATGTTTGGAAGAATGCCCAAGTTCTGGTTAATTTTCTACTTAAAACACATTCTTTTTTCAAATACCGTGCTAAAACCTTCGAGGCCATAACCCCATAGTCTATCTTACCGTATGTCACTTTTAAATCTCTTGTCACTATACCAAGTGACTCAAACTTCAATCAATATAATCATCGAAGGTTCTCCGATGGTCAACTGGTTATTGTCCACCCACCCGGGAATCATCTTCATTTTCATAAACTTTTGGGCATGGGATACATTGGACTTGGACCAGAAGTCGTGGTGAATTGCGTAATTTTCCATGAAATTCATGCACAGTTGGACGCCCACAGTACAAACCAGCCATACAACATCTGTCGTCATTCGTTCTCCATATGCAGTTTTAATAAAACGGACCACAGTGATCAATCTCCTCCATGGGAGTCGGCAATGTTAATTTCCCTAAAAAAGGAGATCACACACTCGTTGTTGTCGTCGTCGTCGTTTCGGTTGTCGGCTGCATGTGTTCATTAATTGCAATGAATCCTGTGTGGATGTCTGCTTGTATAAAGTAGGTTACCCACCGCAGTTTTGACAGCACATCACAAGGGTTAAATGATGAAAAAACGTTACCACATGCGGTTCAGACAGACATTTTATACAAGTTTCACTTGGTAATCATCCCAAGTCGTAAGCTGGAACTGTCAACGAAAGGAAGGAATTCTGTCATTTAAATGATCACCATTGTACAGGAAGACCCCACTGGACCGGAGCCATAGTGCAAATTTAATTGCCCAATAAAAATCTCCCACTGAGGCCTAGAAATGACTGTTAAATGAGCAAAAAAAAAAAAGTGAAATGTCACCATAAAAGTTAATAAAAAAATATTATTAACAATTAATAAAACAGAAAATGCTTTATAAGACTGAGAAAGACTGTGAGAAAGACTTTTAATGATCGCATGCTTTAGCACACGTAAATGAGGAGTCATGCGAAACATTTTATTATGCTTCTTGTTAGGATGAGGTGAGCACCTCGTAAAAAACCATCTAAACCTTGAGTACAAGCCTGAGTTTGAAGATAGATATTCAAATTTTTTTTTTTTTAATTTAATTTGCCAACCTGTGGAGAGACATAAAACAAACATGCTCTTTCCATGCGCTGAACTTAACATGCGCAATGTACCTGTAAATGGATTTCCATCTTCTCAGTTTCAGGGGATGAAGAATGCCAGATGGCTACAAAGAACTATTGGCATCGAGTAAGGTGTCTGAAACAAATAAACTTTTAAGTGCATCACTATGCGATCCTTGAGATCGGTTCACCTACATTTGTAGAAGCTTCGAGATATTCAAGAATATGGACAGATCGAAGATAGACTGCGCAGGCATTTAGTCCGAAACTTTGAAGCCAACAAATTCGTTCAGCCTACCGGACTTCGCTGGCGGTTTCCAGGCGAAAATGTAAGTGATTCATGATACATGCCTTGAGCTTAAAAACTAAATAAAACGTGGCAATGTACATGCACAGCCAAGTGGCTATTAAGGCCATAGCTTCTGTAACCATATCTTTCAAACGTGTAGTAGAACAATGCCGGAAGGAACTTGCAAAATTGAGTAACCGGTTCCCTATTATTCTAATCTAGGTCCCAGGATATAGACCGACGAACTGGGCAAACGCGGCAACCACTAAGCCCGACTTCATAAAAAAAAAATCTAATCAATAGGTCAGGCTCGATAGCTGTATGTTCTCTAAGATAATTGGGCCAACATGCAACCAAACTAGAACCAGAGACCTCCTTAGCCGAATCTAAAGGCACATTTCTCGGTTATTGGTAATGTGTACGGGTCACTGGACAGCCAGTAACATGCAGCAAGGCAAGGCATCCCCTTCAATATTTACTGTTGAAGCTGCAAAGATGGAAACGAAGCAAAAACCCTTGATCACTTTCTTTGTAAATGCCCAGCTCTCGCACCAACGAAGCATCATACATAAGGGTAATCTTTCTTCAACTCGAATAAACTGTCCTTCCTCAAATCTAAGGGCTGGATATAAAGACGACACATATAACAAAACCTAGTTTTGTCGCAGCTAAGCAACAAGCAATCATATGGCTCGCAGATTGGGTAGGTTTGGTTACATTGGCAGCTAGTGAGCGCTAGCATACTTAGATGACCATTGTAATACCATGGAATAGAGCTTCCTCCGTCTTTACAGATCCTACACAAATCATTTGAGGAGAGGCCTAGCCTTGTTGCGTGCTTGCCTTTAAGGCAGTGTCCGGTGATGAAACCTACAAACATATGTACTGTTGGGCTGATGTGCAGTGCTAAGCGAGATCGTTTCAGATTTAGCTGGTGTCGAATCTGCTTGGTATTTCGGCATGTAGTGCCTAAAATCCAACCATCAAGGTCGAAGGCTTCATCGAGGATTATTGACATATTCTGGATCTGGACGGAGACTACAGAGTCTTTAAAACTTCTTCGAACTTGTAGGTCTAAGCGATGGACAGCTGCCGACAATGGCTTCTGTTCGAAACTTGTTTTTATCCTCATTTGTCAGCTATTTTCACTTGATTTTTAATTGTCATGGCAACTTCTACAGCAGCTAGCTACGAACTTGCTATAATGTAGAAACTTGGATCTAGCTACGTGTGCTCAATTGGTCTTAAGTCGATCTACCCGCCCGAAACCCGTACAATTACGTACCGACATTGGAGACGCTAGATGGCCCTTTTCGCTGTTCATTTGAAAGCATGTTCTACGCAGTCTTTAGTAGAGATGTGCTTCAACATTTTTTGCAAAACCTAGGACAGCCCTTTTTGTAGATGATTCAATTGTCGGACATGCGTATACCCCACCAAAGGCTCTATTTCTCTCTCTATCTCTGTCTACTGCATATTTAACGAAAACTATGGCCCGTGTTCTGGTCTTAGCCGCCAGCAGCTTTCCTTTTTTTTTTAGAATTTTTGATCCACATGACGCTTTGACTGAAAACCCAAATAGGTCCTCTTCTTTCAATACAAGTTTTTCGTTTGATCCTTTCCATTCTAATGCCCGTTAGTCTCCTTGTGCTGAATCCCTTGTTTACATGTATCTCTCTTGCCACTCTGTTCATTTCGTTCCACATCCCTCCGATCTTGATGAAACGTAGACACACAGAGACTTTGACCTTCGGGTCTTTATATTGAATCAGATCAGCACTATATCTAGACCAAAAGACAAGAAGACTTCCCTTACGAAACTGTTCTAATCCAAAACGAATCCTTGATGAATCACTTTATTTTGACTCGTTTTCTTTCAACTCGAAACCCCCTACTCATAACTCACACATGCCTTCAAGCCAGTAAACCACAAATTTATCACTCTCGACCTTCATTGACATTGACCATTAACTCTCGACAAAATATCAAACATCGGTTTAAGGTCAACCAATTGTCATGACAGAAAACTCCACAGCATGACTAATACCCACAATCCAAATGAACCCACCGCAACAAACGACTTGCAATGAACTTTAACGCTCGCTCACATTCCTCTTGCGAACGTCAAGTAGTAGACACTTTCAATGACAGCTAACAACCATTGAAGACAAAGACTCCAATTAACATGAGAGCACATTTTGACCAGCAGTCATCGAAATTCATGCCAATTACCTCTTGGTACGCGGACTATAAGAGGTTTTACGGACCTTTTAGTGCGCCCGAGACTTATGATCAATATGACAGAAAACTTTCACGTTCATGGCAGTACTACTGTCATTCTTTTGTCAAAATCTTTCACACGTCAAGTGTGTCCATTGTCAAGAGAGACAGAGAGAGAAATCCTTTTGAGAAATTTACATTAGAACTGGATTTGGGGACAACAAGAGTGCACACCCCCCCCAGAGATCAAGTTGAACAGAAAAAAAAGTGAAATAAGGTATTCGCACGGTCATAACAGACCAAAATCACTTTTACCCAATCTCTGGGGGTATCCTGGCTGATTGAACGATGACCGCCTACCGGAGCCTATTATGGCTTCAACGCGTTAACGCGGGCCGTCTTAACAGCCATCACAAGCACCAGTAGCGTAGTCTTGCTCAGAGAAATTCAGTTCACTTTCGTTTCATTAGGTCCCACAGTACCGTGGTCCGTAAGGATGCAAACAACCGACAGTCGACGATCATTTTAATGCGCGTCCATGATGAGAGTGAGACGACACATCCGATCCAAATAGGAAAACAACTTTCTCGGATTGTTATCATGTCAACGCATTAAAAAGAATTGCCAGTCCGTCGTCGTCGTCGTTGTCGTTACTGCACAGGCTTCGGTGCAACATAAGATATAATTTATATCGTCAATGTTGCACGGTCTCCCTGTGCAGATCGCATACACAAATTGTCACTTAATGATCATTTTTTTCAATTTCCCTGTGTGAACGGACGCGCGCAAGCGCACATGAAACGTCAGCTAATAAACTGCAGCAGCACAATAGACAGACGGACAGTGGTGGCTTTCTAGCACGCTATAAAGTATAATGATGTCGCTTCATCATATCTCTGGCATCATATCTCTTTGAGCGCGGGAAACAGGCCCGTTTTTTCCCAGACAAGGAGGAGGACCAATGCGATGGGAATGTGTGCAGAGGTAACATTAGAGTCGCGCGTACACATTCGTTTTATTGGAGGTGGCACACATACAGAGAGACATTTCGATGCGGCTGTCATTTGTGCGCGCGAATTTGTGCTTGAGTCGCGTATGCGATATGTGTGCTTGCTTGCATGCAAGCTGGCCATTGTTTATTGCTATCATCAGGGGCAGAGATAACGTCACAAAGTGACAATGATGGTAATTTAGCACGAGAAAGACAGACGCAGTGTATTAGATTCGGGCTTCGTTTTCGATTCGTTATGGTTTGGGAAAGGTCCATAAAAATGGACATTGATGACAGGGGTCTTAGTATGCTGTTAAGTGTGAATGAAAGTTAATAGTTTTCTCTAGGGGCTATGATCGAAAGAGGTTTGTTTTGTGTCACAATTTGAGTGAAAGTAGAGGTCCACAAATGCAACAGAACAACTGAATACCGGACTCTCAATGCTCCCACTGGCATTGTTTAATAGATTAAAGTTATTGAGAAGGCTTTGTAGAGCCTGTGGCATTCTAGAAAGTTTGAAGGATTAGGTTAGCCAAATTTTTGTAAATCACTTGAGTGGTTTTATTGGTTACCGCAAACAAACAAACAGATCTTTAAAATACTTTGACACACAATAGCCTAAATGCACAGTAACGTTAAAAATCGATTGTGGTAGGCGGGAATAACATCTTGAGAAACATAACTAGGTCGACAGAGGAACGCATATGCGTGTTCAGTCAGCGCCGGAGTAAATGAAAGTGCCGCTGATAATCCGGGACGATGAATTCCAGTAGCTCCTGCGTCGAATTCCTTTACCTCCATACTTGCAGGACTATTCTTAGTATCAACAGTTTGTCTGTTGAGGGAAACGACGATTTTGCACAGAAAATCAGCTTTAGTACTGAAGGCCAATTGCAATCGTCGAGTAATCCATGAGAAACTGATGCGTTGACAAGTCACTGTTTGGTACGGTTTTTGGAAACCGAAGTTTTTGACCCGAAAATTTACTGGACGGGATTCGTAGCCACACAAAGTAAGGGAGGTCTTGTGGTCCCAACTAGTAGGAATGGACCTTGATGGCATGTAGTTTGAGCAAAATGGAGCGAGAAACATTTGATCTGTTGCGGGAACAATATTAATGTCGTGTCACCTCGTAAAGAGCCGGCATAAAATTGGCAGCGAGATCGAGCTATTTCAAGCCGTGCCATCTCTTTTTGTGAGATTGTGTAGAGTCTTGGGTTTCACCAAACAACCACTATGCCGCATCTCAGCTAGCTCTTGACTTACTTGACTGAGATCCGTCCCTCTTGAGGACGGATGCATTTCTCCAGCCCGTCCCTAAACTTCCTCCAACTACCGGCCCATTGCACTTACGTCCCTTTTGCCCAAAGTCATGGAAACGCTGATAAATTGTCATGGACGGGCAGTTTTGGTAGGAACAGGTCCACTAATGATTTGTTGGCATATCTCACCGAAAAGTGCAACAAATCATCACTCTAGTAAAAGTAAGATTGTTGTGCTCGATATTTCAAAAGCAATTGACGGAGTTGGATATCAAGCCCTTTTGTCGAAAGAAGGTGCATGTAGCATCCGATATATGTACCTCCTCTTTCATGGATTAGAAACAGCCTTTTGGGCCATTCAATTCAAGTTGCTTTGGACGATTTGAAGTCGGCAGATCACTAGATAAAAACTGATCTTTCCCAAGACTTCGTTTGTCTTCTACTCTCTTTCTCATTTCCACAAACTATGGAAATGTCTGCGACTTCTAATTCATTCCTTTACTGATGGCAGTACCCTCAGATTGTCATATGCGTCCTTTAGCTCACGTCCCCGCTCTTTGGACGTAGAAAAAGAACGGAAACGCATGCTAACCTCATTAAATTTCGATCCACAACAGAGAATAATTTAAGGCGTCCTGAACTCAATGCTGTCTTCTGTTACTAAAGCGAAATCCTTGCCTCAAACCATCGGCCATTATGAACCTTCTGAAACCGAAAGGCTTTCCATCCTCGGTATGTATGTTACAACCTTCGCCGGAACGTTCAAAGTCGCAAAAAATTCAAGTTTCCTGAAACGAAGTTTCTAACCTAAAAGGACTTCATTCGCCAAAAACTTGAATACAACACCTACATCTGGTTTGGTGGTCCAAAACTGTCTTTATAGGGGACCAGGACGACTCGCTTGAACCGCAAAAAATGTCTCCAGTTCTATTTCACCTCTTTAACTGTTCAACCGCAGAAGGCGTCATACCTCGAATGTACGTCAGTTTACCCTTAAGCTTACTTCCGGACAAACTGTCAAATAAAGGCATTCTTTCCTCAGCCGTACAACACGAATGTAGAATGCTCTAGACATCTCTGTGTTGCCCGCAAACATTCAAAACCAATGTGCATCAGTACCTCCGTAAACTTTAAGCTTCTGTCTTGTCATTAGAAAGAAGTTGACTCTTTCTAATCGATTTAAACCGACTTTGGTTTGTTTTTTGACAACTGGTTCATTTTTATCGTCGCATTTCTTTTAATTTTGGTCATTATCTATGAGAATGTGATTCCTGTTGTCATCCCAAGATACATTACCCATAACAGAGCATTCTCCACAAGTTCTGGCCACAGCTGTACATTGCCATCTCAAGTGATTCGCATCAGCATTACTACACCGCCGCACCCTGGTCTCTTGCTTGAATCATTTCAATGTCATCCACTCGATCCTTCTTGCCCGCCCCTGCTATTAGGGGAAAAAAAACCAAAAAACCAGCTCTCAAAACAGAAAAACCTCAATCCCACTACCAGCTGCAACGCATATGAAGAAGTAGATACATCCATTAATTAGAACCACTTCCGAGAGTTTCAAGTTCGAAACGCCCCTCAATTGGAAAATGGCAAAAACCAAAAAAAAAAAAACAAAAAAAAAAAACAATTCAAATCAAATCCACAGATAGCGCGGCTCCGCCGCTCCACAAACAGAATGCTCGCGCGCATTGTATCTGTTTTTCCTCTCGCATCCATCCATCGCCAGCCTTGAATCGAAATCTGATCGCTCGATCAACATCATCTCGTCGTTATGCATCGCTCATATCGTTCATCAGCGCTCTCCTAAAATTAAAATTCCGAATCCGCGCAAGGAGCAGCGTGGACCGCAAAAAATAAACAGATTCTACCCGTACTCACCCTGACAGACAATAGGCCTTTGTTTCGTCAAAAGATACTTTTTGTACGAATTAAAACTTCAATCTCTGTGGTGCGGCTTTTTGTTGTGGCCTGTCTTATATATTTGCTTGAGCATATAGTACATTAATTTACAATAGAGTGCGCTACTAGCTACTTGGAACCGTTTATGTATGTATGTGTGTCGTCGTGCAGCACTTACAATAAATCGTTTAGTTAGCCTTCATGCGCCTCAGTGATTAATAATTGCTTAAGAGTCGAAAGGAAGAATTTTTTTTTTTTTTCAAAAAGAAGAGCCAACCACAGGGATGGCATCTCTTAAATGTAATAGTCCCGCCATTGTTTGTTTCTAATTGGATACGGCTGCAATCGGCGCACTTGATCTGGCCGGATGAGCGGCAAAAATGATGATGCGCCCGCCTCAACAGATGACGATGACAGCGGCCGACGATCGCTTTGGCTATCGGAGGCACCCCCTTTAGAGTGCTGCCGTTGATGTATCTGCGCTTTGACTGATTGATCGAATCCATTTATTTTAACGTCATTTTCCTTTTGACATTCAGCGACAGCACCAGCAGCACAACCAACGGCATCTTGATGTCCATCAGTGTTGGCATCCAGGGCTGATGATGAAACCTGCAACGACGACGGCGGTAGATGTAATGTAGACGCTGACACTAGTCCATTAAAATTCTCAACCTGATCGGGGGCCACTGGTGGCAGTGGTGGTGGTGCAGATGTAATATCGTCGTTGTCTCGTGTAAAACAATCACCAAACAGTTGGTGACAATTTTTTCCACCAGGTTTCCCTGTCAATTGATAGTAGTAGCGACCTAAGTTGTCACTCCTGGCGTCGCTGTTGGTGCGTTTTTTGCCACGATTCGGGAAAAATAAATCGTCGTACTTGAAGATGTCTTTGATTTTGTCCTTCTTGCCGCGATTTGGCACAAAAAGTTCGTAACGTGACATCAGGTTCTCTAAATTGGGTATGTATTTCCGTCCACGGGGCGGTATGAAGGGCATGTCCGTAATGGATTCTGTAGAGAAATTAGAAACTTGGAACGTTGGTTGCTTATAAGTTTTTATATATAAAATTTCAAATTGAGTTGTAAAGGATAGATGAATCCTTGGTGGCTGAAAAGGAAGATATTGTGATTGTGGCGCGAGGATCATGCTTTGAAGAAGAGATAGGTAACTGAGGTCTTGACAGGCGATTATTTCCATATAAGAGCTCGACAAAGTGTTCCTGTATCTAGGTGACTTCTAGGACTGAAATAAGCTTCAAGAGAGCTGAATGTGCTAGGAAAGTTGCTCTATACTCCAACAATAAGGCTGTATACCCAATGTGAGTACGGTAGAAAGGAGATCCAATGTCAAGGTCTCTTTAAAAAAAAGACTCAACTCAGAGTGGCTCAAAGCAACTTCACACGTTTTCTTTCCAATTGGACACAATTTCGGCCCCAAAGACTGCGGGACTTGACACAGTTCCTCACTATGGATCTACTTCAGTCAAAATGTTCTCCACGGTGATTTATTATCTTTCCTGACCGGAGGTTCGAAACCAAATGAGAAAATTGGGTTGGTATCTCTGCAATTGACTTAGCCATGCACATATACTTCAACGTATCGATGGTAGTGTTTTCTAAGCCGAAATCGATTCTATTTACTCCAGGGAAACTTTGTCACTATCAGGTCTAAGGTTCCAAGCTTTCATTATTGGAAAACATTCAGAGAGATTAGGCACTATGAGCAATAACTTCTTCAAAAGTAATAAAGAGACCATAGTTCACTTGTCCTTCTTACAGAAGGGCCTAAGTCGCTTGGGTTTTCTTCGTTTCCATGTGGGCTAAGCTAACGAAGGGAAAATATCGAGCATCTTCCACTTGCTTATTAATTACTGTCTAAACCAAGATCGTATTTTATTGCCTCTATTGATGCATAATCACGTCTGGACTAGGATCAAGCTATTGCTGTGGTCATGGCAATGTACACAGCTTCTTGTCAGTTTGAATCTTTTAGTTGAAGCTCCTAGCTTTGACAATCACAGAGGATAAGCATTTAGCTGATGGGCTTCTGGAAAGCCATGACATGAGTCTAAAAATTCGGGAAATCGGAAAGAAAGAGATTGAACTCGAGAGAATGTTAATCAGACTTCCAGACACTCATGGACATGTATCTGACTGTCCTCTTAATTTGCGGAACAGTATAGAAAAGAGCACCTCAGGCAATCTGTTTAAGGTCACTCTTAACAACGAATGTAGTAAGCGGGCCGATCATAAATTCAATTGCAATATTGGTTCACCTTACGATACGTACTGTAAAGGAAAACCAACGTTCACAGTTTCTATCAAAAGCTATGTGAAACAGTTTAGATAGCCAGTCCACTTCCAGGAAGATACGACCCTCCTGCAAGCGGGACTAAAAGACTCGAACTTCAAAACAGAACTCAAAACCATATCGCTGGTGTTAGAACAGATCTGCACTGACCATTGGCTAGTATTGTCTAAACTGAGCAACCACGTACACACAATGTCGAAGTTGTTATCAAAAAACCGAGCAAAAAAGTCTCCATCACTTCCTCAGTAGATGTCTGGCACTAGGTAAACTAAAGGAACTGCAGAACTGATCTGCTTTTGAAATTCTCCTGATTGGATCTGAGAATCTGAAATAGTCCTCAAACCACACGATTCGACAACAGGGTGACATGAGTCGTGATATCACAAAACGAAACTTAAGGGTTAACTGGGGTTTCTGACTAGATCACCAAGAACCACCACCACCATCTTTGTGGTTCATCAATGCGAAGCAGACACTTCCAGGTGGTGCCACGTAAAACGTTTAGTCGTTTTGCTGAGGCTCGAACCTGTGTCCTCTCGCTAAGCAGTCCAACGCACTTGCCACTAAGCCACAGCGACCACTTAGCTGCTTCATTGCAGCATCATCAACACAACTGATTACCAATAATGAGCAGACCGCCGGGGATTAGTAGAAAGACCTTTTGTGATGCTGTTAGCAGATACACGAACCACATTAACATAGGTAACCACCACGTAGCTTCATGAGATGAATGATCTCGTTCAGGATAACGAACAAAACTACAACTACAACCTAAATGACAAAAGAAAACGCCCTTGAAAAGTGATTCCTGCCGAATAGAACCAGGGCCAAGTGAAAGTCGATAAAACAGTGTGTGACACACTTGTGTCAATTGAATTTTCTCCCATGAAACTCACAGACTTCTTTATAGCTAAAACAATTAAACAAACACCAGTTCATATACCCCTCCAATTTTTATAGACCTCATCAGACTGATGTCAAACTTTTCATGAACTCAGAGTTAACCTCTGTTCAACAATTTTTTTTTTTACGATTGTTCCACCCGTATGCATCAAAGCGAAGCGGTATCAAAACTGTCATCCATGGCTTATAAAACTCATTTAGCAATTAAAAATGGAAAATTTTTCTTTCGTTAGAATTTCAAATCTCTCTTTGAGTTCGTACCTCAGCCCAACCCTCTCTCTCTTTTGATAAAATTAGAAAATTTTAAACAAAACAAAATTCTTTTGTAAATTCTTTTTTATTTTATTACCCCAACATGTCCTCATAAAACCTCACAGATGTTGTGAGCATAAAACCAAACGAGAGTCACATCATCTTTTTCGTCTAATAAAACCAAAAATTTCACAGAACAGCTTTTGACAGATAAAAACGAAGATGCCAACGTTGAGATAACCCAGAGACGACATGGGCCCGCAAGAGTGCGTAACACACAGAGAGCACATGAGGAATGTATCTCGAATTTTTGTTTTTCGTTTTTTTTTTATCGTGAAATTCGATCCAGGTACACGGTATGAACGGTACGACGACCGACGGTACAATAGTACACATTCCATGCCCGCATTATGAAAGACAATCAACAGAACAACCACTCCTCTCATTCGAGTGTGGGTTCTCCTTACTTTTGCACTTACTCAAATGGGGTTCCATGTCATCCGGTTCACGACGCACCACGATGTACTGTGGCTCTTCGACATACAGCGGTAATTCTCGTCGTCCCGATAGATTGAACTTCTTCCACATATTCAGTCCTGGATAATCGCTGCCAGATCCATTGTAACCCTGCAGTGAGTCGAGATGTGCCATTGTCCATTGGAGGAACTTGATCAGATCCTTATCGGCACTCAAATGGAATAACATATCATCATCGTTCTGTCTAGCTGGGTTGTCCTGGACACTAAAATAGAAAATACAGATGAGAGCGTGATGAGAGATTTGCCAAAAAAAATAAAATTGTTTGTTGATTGAGATGTGAGACCCCTTGTCAAGTCCACTCAAGCGAGTGATGATAACCATGATGATTAGGGGTTATTATCGGATATCGATTACCTACCTTAGATTGGCCTAATCTACGGGTATAGGGTTTCGTTTCGAGTTTGTTTGCTGTGTGCGCACGCGCACCCCAGGGGTCCGACATCACTCTCTTCGTGGAACTGCGAATGATATGGTTTTTTTTGATTCCAAATTGGAGAATTGAAATTGGCGAGTCGTGTTGGATTTGAATCCATCGGAGCCATCCATAAAGTTGGGAGTGTTAACTCCGAGGAATGTGGGTTCCGCTCTAACGTGGGTGGGAAGAGTTTACTTCTTTGTACGACCGTTAATCATTTATTGAATATATGGGTCTTGGAGTGCCCACAGAGCGAACAGGCACATGGAACCACGCAACAAAAAATTTTTTATTGTTTAATTGAAGCCTATGTGCGGTACAATTAATCGTAATTACACTATCTGACCCGCGTTGGGTGAGCTCTTGCCGATTGAGCGGAATTGTACAATGAACGAGGTTTCTTTGAGTTTCGTGAACAGTTCGAGATAATACGTGTTGTGGATCGTAGATGTGGGAGATTGCCTTTGAATAATTAATTTTTTATTTTTTTTTTAAATTGATTCAGATTTGAGAAGAAGGATTACGAGGCAGATAAGGAAATTGCTCTTCAGCGGCACCAATTGGTGAGTCAGAGAAGAAGAGCAGTCAATTCAGGAAATGGTTGTGGTGACCCAAATGTGGGTTAGAAGTGCTGTAAACAAAATGAGACGGTTTCTTCTCTTGAGAAGTGATTTGCATTTAAAATGGAATACTTGGTGTGATGCAAAAACTGTCGAGGATGAAGTGTGGTGCACGACACTCTATACAAGTAGATGAAGGGATCCACTCTACGTCGTAACTTTGCACTTTCTTTCATCTGATTTTCAAGACGCTATTCGTATGAAGAGACAATGTGTCGTCTATACACAAAGGGTCTGTGTGTTACTTACTTAAGGATCTTCAGATCGGTGGCGAGTCTCTGTCTGAGACTGCAGCCTTCCATCGTCTTCGATCCCGAGCTTGCTGTTTTCAGTTTTTCACAGTGAGCGCTGAAAATCCATTCCCGATAGCTTCGTCCTTAAGTGCTGTGATTTGAAGATGATTTTGGCTGGAGTATATTGTGTCCATTCGCTCAATGTGACCGAGCCAGCTTAGTTGACGCATTTTGACTTGTTGACAACGTGAAGCTGGTTTTCTTCTCATTTATGACAGTTATGTCGGCACGTTGGGAGCGACCAATGATGTCAATGTCATCTGCGTATCCCAGTTGTTGGACATATTTGTGGAAGACAACGCCTCCTGTGTTAACAACTGCCCTCCGCACTATCAGTTCCACCACGGGATTAAGGAAATCACACATTAACGCATCTCCTTGTCGAAATTCGGTGCGTGTTTGATAAAGTTCCAAAGAGCTATTTCCATATTGCTACGTTGTACTGCGTGTTTTCAAGCCTCATGCGACATAGCTGGATCAATTTTGCCGACATCTCAAAATCAGTCAAGGCTCTGTAGACCTCAAGACGATAAATGCTGTCATATGCGCCTTTAAATTCCATGGTCGGGATCAGTGTCCTACAAAAGGGCTTCAGACATTCACACAATACGCTAGATATGATCTGTGTACTTGGGCATAAAGAATTCCAAGTCAAATGGTTTCAAACTCCACTTAAAGGGATGGCATTGCTAACTAAGATCAGCCTATGCTGGGCAAGTGTAGACGTCGACTTAATGAATTGAAAGAATTGCTGGGTATTTTCTTACAGTCAAACATTTGTTAGAACATCGGATTTTGCCTTCACTAAAGCTAAGCTATACGAGTAGATGAAGAACCAAGATGATGAGCTTAGGACAAAACATTAGAAATTAAGTTATGGCAACTATCTTAAATCCGAGGCTAGATTTAGTCGACAGGAAGTATGAACTTTCTTTTAAAAGACCATGCCATCTCAGAAACCTGTAAGATCGTTTTGTCGAGCTGATGGCATCATGTCGGAAATAAAAATCCAAATTGGCGTGCTTCAAGGTTGTATCCATCGTATTGCTAATATTTAAGTTATGTGGCTCAGATTCCCATAAACGTTATAATTCAGAGACGGTGAATCGGACGAAAAGGCGACCCAGGACGAAAGAACAGCAGGTCGACCGAGAAAAATATAGCGAAGAACAGTCGAAGAGGAGTCGCGGCAGCTAGGACGAAATTGATCAGTGCTGCGACATATTTTCAGAGACTGAACGCGATGGCATCGTGAAGGCCCTAGATTCACAAACGGAAATAGGAAATCGAGTAGTTAACAGATTATTCTATGTAGACAGATTTGGAATCAATGAGCCTTCAAAACTTATGCAATGTCACTTCCTATCACATATGTCTGGTCTTGCCCATAACTTCTAAATAAATTGCTCACAAGTCGCAGTGGGTCGACATGGGAAGCATGGAATTGCATAACGTCACCGTCGTACATTGTTTACGAATACATTTTGCATTAACAACATTGCAGTCGAGATTATAGGACCAGAAGGGCGGTTGAAAAATTTCACTTTTCTTTCTAATTACTGGATTACTGTACATTTTATCCCTCTTGGCTAAAGATCGTTATCGATAAATTTCCTCAAATCGATCGCCGATATTTCAATTAAACTTTCCTCCGTTGCCATGCATCGCTAAGGATGTGTCAGCATCTTGTGAGGCTCCACATGGGCTGTACGTCCCATTCTGCACTCGTTGTGTTCAATTTATTTTGGAAAATTTAAATCATGTTTTAAGTTGGTTCATTTTTTAAAAAGGGCCGGCAGAGCTTCTTCGACAATGTGAGCACTTGACCATTGTATCCGTTCGATTCGGTGTCGTCGGTTGGTCGTCGTGATTTTGGCCGCAGATTTATTGATATTTGGTCTTCGGTCGTGTTCAACTTCCTGTCACACATAGTGAACGCTATCTGATGATCGTAAATCGTTTTTATTGTGAATTTTTTTTTTTCCCAAAATGAGAGGATTTCGGTTTTCTTTTTCATTTCATTCGCTTTACCGTCTCGACATATTCCAATTGGAGAATGAAAAGAATCAAAAAAAAAAAAAGAAAAGAGGAAACGAAGAAGTCATGCTGAGCATGAGATGCAGATGAAAATCAGTGCAGTGGAGCAGGATAAAATGGAATTGACACAATTAAAAGAAAGGCGCACTTGGGTGTATCTTTCTTGCCCCCCACTCGCCCCCTCTATCTGTGTGTCGTGTCTAAAATTGTTGATTGAATGAAGTGCAGAGCCCAACCCAAGGAGATGCTGCGTTATTTGGGTCAATTTAATGAATGAGATTGAGAGTTTGTTTTCGGATTCAGTTATTTATTTTTATTTTTTTCTGAAATTTAACAAACGGAAGGTAAGTTGGGCGATTAAGGTTTTGGGATAAGAAAAAGAAGGCTTTTGAATGGATAAAGCCATTCTCCAGCGTGGGTGGAGGAGGAAGAGATTTCTCTTTGGGAAAATTTATCGGACTTGGAGAATGTCGAATTCTGGGCTTTGTTGGACTGTCAATTGAAGAATGTACATAAGTTGAATCGAATCTATTCTAATGTATATTACATTCTTATGATTTAAGGCGAGAAGTCGTGAGAAAGTTTGGTCCAAAAAAAAGGTGGTAGACTGAAGCAATTGTTCTTTGCATTTCGAATTATTTATTGAAGTTATTCACGAATCGAAGCATTCTCTTCCACTCTCGTCGCTTTCTTCTTTAGCTTTTTCCCCGGTTGAACCGTCAACCATGCAACTGAAGCCCATTCTAAATTTCATACTAGATTCGGGGTTTATGAAGGCGAGAAATAGATAACAACCAACTCTTTATCTCTTCCAAACAGGTATACGCATGTAGGATCCAACAACGGGGAACACAATGGATCCATGAAGATCTGTGTGAGGCAGTGCCCATAATCAAACCGCCACCCCTTTACCCTTACAAAACCTATTCCCTACGAAAAACAATCCGTTGTTTCCTATGCTGGCTTACAGAATCAACTGGTATTGCTCCTCATAAGCGCCCTCATGTATGTTCTCAAAAAAAAAAAAAAGCGTCTTGGTCTGCTTCGAATCTGGAAACTTTTCCATTGTTTGAACGGTAGACATGTGCATTCAAGAGGCCATAAGTGTCTAAACTTCAACTCTCACCTCCACACGATGAACACTAAGCACCTGCTGGTACCTCAACTAGAGATTGGGTGACAACCGCCTTAGAAGATTGTTGGGGACAGCCAACAAGAGGGTCTGAATTGATTTGAGGAAACCTTATAACATATTTAGGGCTCGGTTTGTCTGGCTTTATGCAAGAATAAGGCATTTTAACTTAGAGGTTGTGCCATCGAAGTAACTGCCACACCACGGAAAAACGAGAGAGTAACGAAGCAGCAACAAGTTTCAGATACGGACACATTCATTGTTGATGACCCCTACAAACGAAAGACGGAACGTTTCCTTAAAAGACCACCAGAAGTCGTACAATTAGGGGAGGACCTTGACTGCTGTAAAAGAGATATAAGGGCCGTGCAAGAAATGTGATGGTACGAGCCGGGAAAATAGACGATTAAAAACTGCCAGCACTATCGGAAAGTATAGCCTGCCTGTGAGGTGGAACGGTTCCGTAGATATCACCCGGTTTTTGTATCTAAACATTCGCAAGGGGACATGAAAGACTCCTGATTAATAAACCGTTTACCAAATTAATAACATTACTCCGAGCAGTGAACATTTACTCCGACCACTACCTTGTCGTAGCTGTGGATATCCCAAACATTTGACGTCAGACGGCTCAGCCTTTTCAGATCGAGTGCCTCTTGATCTCTCAAGAAGTGCCATACCGCCAGCTTGCGTTTTTGGCATTACTCCCAAAACGCAATCGGCTCGGATGTACTGGGTTTCTGCCGACCACCGGCTAGTACATGCAACTAAACAGGAGGCATACAGAGCGGCGCGGCATAGAAGGACTACAGCTGCTCGCAAGTAGAAGAGAAGGAATGAGCATCGGCTACTCAGAAGAAAAAAGCTTGCCCGACTAATGGACGCTCGGAGGCATATAGAGACATCGCTTACAAGATCTTTATTGTGTGATCCCCTAAAGATTATTTGCCAACAACACAGGCCTAATCAGAAGAATCCAGATACAACGACTTAGCTTACTGGGACATTTAGAGCGGAAACACAGCAGTGCTCCAGTCCAGAGAATATTCGAATCTACCACGGAGGGACGGTGAAGTTGAGGAAGACCGCGACTCGAATGGCTTACGCAAGTGAAAAAGGACCTCAATCAACCTGGCATGCGAAACTGGAGGCAGCTAGCTAAAAATCGAGTTGGCTAAAGGCGTTTATTGGTTAAGCGTCAAATCCATCCCGAACTGTAGTGCCGTCATATGTCAGTAAGCTCTGTTGATTTCCACGTCTTTCGGGACTCTTGCTACTTGCTGTATGGAAACTCAAGGACACTGAGGAAAGATCAATCGATGACAGCCTCTGAGTTAAACAAAATTGTCCCTAGAATTATCAAGAGACGGTACAAAAGGATTCTAGAAAGCAACTACATTACCAAAGTGGTAAAAAGGGTTCCAGCAGTCAATCTTTCTATTTAGACAGGAGATTGACAACTCTTCGTTGCTTAACATGGTACATATGTTCATCAACCTTTTCCTGGGACCCAGATTAGTAAAAAGCTAACTGGAGAGGTGAAACTGTCAGAAAATTGCTGATTATAACTCGAACCTTAGATAGCAAAGTTAGCAGTCTTGAACCACGTTGACCATGAAATGCAACACGGATACAATTTGAAAGGCGGTTGGAGAAAAATTAAGGTTACTCAAGAGCTGTAACTATACTTTCTAACTTTGGTGACATTTCACTTAAGAACAAGTGTTCGTTTTGTGCTCATAATCAGTACACTTCAAGGCTACATCACCTAACCTTTGTTCTTAAACTCATTTCCAATTCGAATCAAAAGTATACGCGGCCAGCGACTACATCAATAATTCATAAAATACTCGTAAATAAAAAAAGTTTTTAAAAAACACTTGTAATTCTATAAAAAATTTCTAAAGAATGCAATAGACATCAGAAAACAACCGTGCTGTGATTAAATTCCAAATTGCCTTTTAATTTTCAACGAATTACATACAATTCCAGTCCATGATACGGGGAATTTGTAAAGCAAACTTTGCTAGTAATTATCGCCTAATTACACCGCACCTCAAAATGAGAATTTAATTGATTGCTCTCTGACTTCGACAAGGAATTAGATACATTTGTTCCCCGTGTGTGTATAGTTTGTTCTAATCACCACAAAGTGACACAATAATTGAACAGCTAATCCCCCCCAGATACATAGTCGTTCAATGGTTGACCTTGGCTATCTTCGGCATCATAACAAAGCCGAAAAAGGCAATTTCGGGACGGACCAACAGCTATTATTTGTTCGATCAATGGTTATTGTAAAACCGGCTCTCGAGAGCCCTCACAATCATCCATTGTGCATACTGTGCGCGCACACTTAAAATTTCACAAAAAAAAAATATCGCACGTGAAAAAAAAATACATTTTTTCAAGAGAGCCTTCAATGGCGGCCCCAACTTTGGACTCGAGTGTTATCAAAATACCAAGTGCCAACAAGTCCCGATAAGTAGACAAATTTTATTTTTGCAAAAACAATAGAGTTTCATGGAACGTGGTAGTATTCCAAACACACCATAACAATGCGAATAAGTACGGGTATTACTTAATGTTTTCGACTGTCTTGTCTGTCGTCATTGTTTTTTTTTTTTTTTTTTTTGATATTGACGTGTGATTCACACCTGCATTTTGGATTAAATACATTTTTATATGTCAATGTGGTTACAGCAACTTCAGAGGTTTAGGACAATGGATGGTAAAAAGAAAGGGCCCAGGTGTTATGCTCGAAACATGATGCAGTTTCTTTTTGATTGGGATTGTAATTCAATACTCGTACTGAAGATGGTTGGATTGGCAATAGTGAAATTGCATTGAAACGGTAATATAATCGGACATCTGTTGTTGAAGTTGGCGTTCCGTCAATGCATCAGTTTTTAATTTCTACTGAATATTTCATTTCATAGAAGGGATTGAGAGTGTGAGAGAAAAAGGTTTGAGTGTTTCAAAATCGTATCGGTTTTCCACCCGGCATTCAGACTTAATTATCTCCCGATCCTGGGAACTAATATATCAAGGCTGCGCCGCCAATAGCTCTTGTGTTTCCTTTTAGCAGTTTTTGGAGTTGCCGACCACAATTGTAGCATGAGATAGTGTCTGTAGGTTCCATCCTGAATTCTAAGTCGTTTCATGTGTGAACATAATTCTTATAAAGGCTCTACAGCCTTTTGGACTACTGAAAGGATATTTTTTTATGCTAGAACGTGAATAGTGCCTTGCAACTCAATTGCCCTCTCAGCCCAAAGGAACAGCGATTGGCAAGAGTAATTCATCGTTTGATTTTTGATGAAATGTCGTTTTCAGAAGTGATAGCAGAGCCTAAGTAGACAAAGTCCCTTACTACCTCTTAAAAAAAAGAAAAAAAGAAGGAGAATCTTGTGGATCCGTATCCATCAATTTTACAACTTCTTAGCTATCTTCATGTTCCTGAAACAATCCTTATATCCCCACAGGGTATGTGCATCTTATTTTTACCCGTTTTGCATCCCCTTCCAGTGGCAATTTATCTTCGCCATTGCACTCAAATTTTTTAACGCATCCTACCTGGCCTTTGTCATCATCGAGACTTGAAAACTGACTAATTCTCAGTCGAAATCTCTCATGCTAAGACGGTAGAATATGCTAGGCTCAAAGAGGAGCAAAACGTTTATTTCTCATGTCCCAAAGTTACATTGTAAGTTCTCTTGAAAACATGTTCGAAAACAAGTCCTGACCTGTCTTTGGTAAAAGCTTACTCCTCTATTTCAGTAAAGATCCATCGACCTTTTGATGCGAGGCTTGATCTCTGCTGTTACTCAACCATGATTGCATCTTCTCCCGCATTGTCCTATTTTTTGTTTAGAGAAAGCTTTCTGCTAGGATACATTCCACTTAATCGGTGCACCGCCTTCTGTTCTGCTCTGCTTCATACTATGTTGCACTCTGTCTTGGTAAGGCAGACTAACGCGAGCAGGTTCGAAACATTGGTTTTTTTTTTAGCGTCACGTACCAACTAGGCCTTACAGATACCGCACTGATGCACTGAGGAGTGTCCAATTTATTTGATTCCTTCACTGTTTTGTGAAAGCTGATTCCTCTCAGTACGATCTATAGTTTTAGGTAGAAAAATCTTTTAGAATAGTCGACTTGTATGGTGTACCATCTAATTCAATTGCCTCTGTGTTCCTATATATTTACAAGTATCTAGTAACTCATCAGCGATTACAGGGTCGTATCTTCTGTAGATTTGCTAACAAGTTCGTGGTTAGAGCTAAGACATCGTCATGCATCACCTTTGGACAGATTTATTTTAATGTTTTGCATCCCTTACTGCAGTGATGAAGGGGAAAGAAAGGGACAGGATCCAGGGTAAGATGACGATGTGTGTTAAGTCGAAACATTGAAGCTAGAAAGTTATTCCATATTCGTGTTGCATGGTTAAAAAACGAATTTAAAACTCTCACTCTTTGCCCGAACGCATACGTACGGCGACTTAACAAACGGACTAACAGGCAGGATACAACCATATACTCGTATTTCAATCCAGCATAAGCTGTGGAAATATAGGTACAGGATATGTTCTGATGGTGTCCGAGCAATTGGATTTGGCTGCAAATCAGTTTTAAAAAGTGATTGAGATTGAGATGGCCTAATTATTATGGAGGCGCTTCTGCCCAAAGATACGAGGTATATTCGAGTTTTGGAAGAATATATGCCTCAGAAATCGTAGCTTAGTCTGCAGAAGTGAAAAATCGTTTTACAAACTTTGAGGAAACTAAGGCATCCAGCACCACCTTCAGCTATAATGGTTTGGGTAAACGTGCATACCAAGCACTGACAGACATCTGTTCCTTCTAGATCAACTCCATAAATAGTTGAGACCCGTAGGATTGAAAGATTACTCTTAAAGCTGGCAATCCATTATGAGAAGACACATATTAGGCTGATGACCTACGAACTGCAGACGATTGTTAGTCCAGTTTAAAGTAGCAAGTAAATGTGCAAGAACATTTCAGGACCATACAATTAAATTACAGTGACCACACGTTGTGGGTTGTATTATCATTTGAGGGTTTCCCTTGTCATCTCACTTGCGATCTCTCTCATAACTGCTAAGCATGTTGATTCCATTTTTTAGCAAACAACTATAAAAAAGCTAGGTCTTGACCGGACTTGGACTTGGACTATCTACGACGTGAGCTATCGATAGAAAAAGAACAGATACAGTAGGAAATATGAATTGTGTCAAAGGGTTTATTTTTTTCAAGGAAATTTCCAAATCCCAGAAGCACTCAGTAGTGGTTTTGAAAAACTCAGATTTTGTTCGTTTCTCTCTTTATTTTCGGTGGCTGATGCTGTTTCCCGACGAGGCTGCACAGGTCGGATTACAAGCGAACACACTACCCACTACACCATTGCCACTTTGTGTGTCAAAGGGACACTCAACATCGAAGTTTTACATGTCACAACAGATGGTTGTGAATATGAAAACGAACGAATATGTGTTTGTCGTGCCCAGTGTTCTCCTACCAATCATTTAGAAGTACTTGCTCATCCTCGTCCTGCTCTATCACACAAACGCACCATTGTTAGCAAACCCTTAAGTGAAATATAAAAAGATCTTTGAGTATCAGTGCTATACTTCGAAGCACAATGAGGATATGGGCTGTATTTCAACACTGAGCGGGTGAAAATTTATCATTTACAATGAAGCTTGAGTATTGGTTTACTCTGGATCTGGATATCTCCGCAGAGTAATGAAAAACCACACCCTAACACCACATTCTCCACCCACGTATATTTTTACAAAATCGCTTCCACAACACACCATGAAACAAGCGAATAAGTAACCGTTATAAACTTTATAATGCATCTCGTAAGTTTACACCAATTAACCAAATAAACGGTCAGCAAAGCAAAACACTGTGTCGTGGGTCGAAACGATTACTTCCACTCGATACTTGGACTGATTCCATTCAGAACACATTCTATTCCAATTAAGATACACCACGCGAGAACAAAAAAAAAATCACTCCCCCAGGCGTTGCACCACAAAAGATACTTTCACTTAAGGCAATGACCTGAATTCACTGAGATCACACACACCAGCGATAATGATTCAACAAAGTATCTATACTTACCTCACATCTGGATAATAGTTTGGTGGTGGACAATTCGGCTCACAATGTTGTGACCACAATTTCTGAGGTGTGAAAATATCCTCCCATGTGGCACTTTCCATTTTGCTTCGCGGTGCATCATGATCTATTCCCTCCTCCAGCGATGGATCCTCCCGCTGATGGAAATCAAAAGCACCACCGCCGCCGTGCTCAAGTCGGGCATTTCTTTTCGAACTTAGTTTGGATTCACTGTCACTACGACTGAACTGGGAGAAGGGAAGTGAGAACGCACCGCAGAAGATTGTCACGAATATACAATATGCCACAATCATAGTATCTTAGCCGGGGAAACGCACTTTGCGAACTAAAGGTGCTACTTGTTGCAGACAGGGCTTAAATAGCCGCAATCCCAGATCCGGATACACACAGAACCCCAGTGGAATCGAGAGGGTGGATATGGTGGTGGTCGAACCCGGAGGGTTGTTTATTGTCTAGAAGTGCGTGAAATTGAAAAAGAAAAGCAACGTGTGGTGCAGCTAGGTCCCAGAAGAAATCAACTCCAACGATTGCTCTTTTGCCATGAGTGCATGTGAATCGGGAGTGGATGTCAAAAATGGACGTATAGGTCAAGCTTGAGTGGTTTTATCACGTAAAAGAACTCAGATGGGGATGTGCTATAAGTATAACCAGGCGGACAAGGTAGAAATATCTGGAGGATTTCAAAGACCAAATGAATTGGGAGTAGGAATTCCAAGGAAATTTCATAAATTTTAGACTATTGTCGTATCAGGTGTGAGTTCGATGGAAAGGGTTGAGAGATTCAAGTTGAAAAAATGTTTTATTTACACACCACAGCACTCACTCGTGGGGAAGAAGTTCATAGATGGGACTAATGAATTATGACGTGTGGGCGTGTATGCGCAATCGTGGTTCATGAAACTAGACAAATCTAGAGCAGAAAGACGGAAGAAATGGGAAGAGATAAGCAATGGATTGTGTCCATTTTTATCCTCGAGGAAGAAGAACACTGTCTCAAAGAACCCAGTTGTTTTTTTCTGTTTTTCTCTTTCAAAACTGAACGCAGGGCTTCTCGAATTAGAAAGGAATTTTGCAAAACTCTACAGACAATCTCTTTTTTATTGTGAGTATGTAGCTCGTTTAGAGCAACCTGACTCTCATTGCCAATGATGATTCTGCTACGAAGCAATCTCTCTTCGGTTTTAATAGTTCTACTTGTGGTACTAGGATCCTCTGACCAGAATATACCCGGAACAAGGTCATTGAGATCATTTGGCCGTTTAACAAAGGCACGATCTTTATCTTCAGTCGAAAATGATGTCAAAGCTCATTTGGTAAAAATCCCAAGAAATAGTGTGCCAAGCTCCTCATGCAAGACTTCATTTATAAGTTGACACATCAATGACTCTTTCTGAATGGTTGATTGAGTCTAAGATAGTTTAGCGCATCCTCAAGAAGCATTTCAATCATTCTAAGTACCTTTGTACCCTACTACATGGGAAGCTCAAGCCAGTCCACGCATCGTGCAACAGTCATTGAAAGCAACATCGTTAGCATAGACATTGGGATGTAGTCCCAAGCTTTGCACTTCTGTGAGCACACCAACGACAACAAAGCATCACAGAAAAGGCCAGTAAAGCCGGTAAAAGGACATTAAGATCCTTAACCAACTTTGATTTCGTTTCCCTTCTGTCGCAAGCCCAGTTGTCACCAACCAGATGCTTTAGTTAGTAAAACATGGTGCAGTTGGAGAAGAGCGTGTCGTTGAAATTTTGTAGCATTTTCAACCTTTTCAACCCATTTCTTGGGCACTCCGTGGTGAACAGACTCAGCAGACCATGCTTGAGTCTTAGACCCACTTCTTTTCAAATACGTATGTGGTCTTGAATATGCCTATAGAACTTAGGTAGGTTCAGTTAAAGTCCCTTCAAAATAGGGAATATTAGTTCGGGAATACAAAAGTTCGCAGAATTCGGTTGGAAGACTGAAGCCACTGAATCTTGTATCGGACAGAGGATACAGATCTCTGAAAAGCTTTGCTAGACAAAATTTAAAAAATGGTTTCTCGGGACTTGCCAACGTCGTCAGTAAGGGCTTCCATTGACGGTCTGGTTTCTAATGAACTTAATCGAAGGTGGTTGTACCCTCTAGAATGTAGACAAACCTAACAACTTCTGTAGAAAATCCTTCCCATCTCTTAATAGAAATAAAGATATCCTTTCCTACGAGTCTCCTAGAAGAATTTGTTCTGCCTCTTTGGCATCATCGTCCTTTGTTGGGGCGTGAGTGCAAACTTTCACTTGAGAAACAACATTTCGTTAAGCATCCATGCCTTCTAATCAAATAATCAAAATGTCACCGACTTGCAAATCCCCCAATATCACCCTCATTTAGCATGAAGCCTCTCTCTGTTTCCCTCTCACAAAGTCCTAACTAATTGCCATTGCCAACCCATCCAGAGAAGTCCTCCTTTTCTCATCGCAACTCCTGACAAATGCTTCCCACCACCGACGTCCCGTAAAATTTATTGCCCGCTAATGATGTTCATCAATCAGTGCGGAAGCTATGCCAAACCGTGGGCAACAAGTTTTAATTAAGTAATTCTCCACCGATAGTGGGGTATCCTTTTGAAGAGTGATCCCCTCCTCGCTCCACGATCGATGTTGCACGCATCTCCATGGAACACGCCATAAATTTGCGTTTCAGCAGGCAGACCTGAAGGACAAAATCGTGACACTGGCACTGGAAGTCGTAAAAACCCATCCAGTGAGGGGATCGCTTGGAATGTATCCCTCATGATGTGATGCCTCCACGTGTATTCTGATTTATTGTACAAATTACACGTTATCATCGCTTAGACAGGATACATGTCTCCGGGTCTAGTTTTTTGCATTTCTTCGACATAAATTAGCCGCGGCTTATCTCAGCGAAAATTTAACTTATCCCCTTTTCCTCTCTCTCTCTCTCATTTCAGAGCGAAATCAACGAAGTCTTCGAGCAGTATAAGACCAAGCAACAAGACGAATCGACCAGATGTCCGGATGCAGATACCGCCGCAATGGTTGACAACAAATTGCCATCCAATGAGATGTCATGTCACCCAAATGGTAGCATGAAAGTGAATGAGACCGGTACCACCATCAACAGTGGCCGCTACCTAACAGTCCCGGTGACTGTTGATACTCCTTCCGAGTACAAGTCAGCTCCTCCAACACCGACCATAATGTCAACAAACCCGTTTCCTAGTCTAAATCAAACAGAGCAGCCGACAGCACCCAGTAACAGTCGCCCGTCCACACTCATACGATTAAACAGTCAGAACGATTATCCGCGGACCCCTGTTAGAAGCCACTGTCCGTCGGAGTATCTGAACCAACCCCAGTACGGCAGCAGTGATTCCAGTGATGACGTTAACATATGGGCTAACAAATTCCTCCGGGAATTGGACAACTTAATGGGTTCAGATAAATGGTCCACCGCAAGTACCATCACCAACAGTGGAGGCAATCCTGCCGTCCCCCCCATAAAGATCAGTATTCCGCGACCAGAGAAACATGTGAGTACCTAGTTGGCTGGTGTTTGTTTTAGATTCCATTACAGAGTATCTACGAGTGCAATAAATTGCAATCCATCCACCTAACCGCTGAGCTTCATTAAAAATTTGAGACTTCTTTGCCACGTTTTATGCACGCAGAAGGTGTGAAGGAGTGTTCCAGATGATTTGTATGCAAATCTTTGGATTTTATCTTGCAGAACCATAAAAGTGGAACGGTACGGTTAGGCGGCTTAGAGGTGTTAGGTAATTGGGACAACTTTATGCACCGCCAAGCACAGAGGTTGTTAATGGAAATTAAATTAAATTTTCGCTCATTAGTTGCGGATGGCATGTTAGCGTTGGCTAGTTAGCGAAATAGCTGACACAATGACTTTCACAATGGGAAGTTGAAGAACAGGAAGCCTTAGGCGTTGTATTTTACGACCTTTAAAGGTTCTTCTTTAATTGAGTTTAGTGTGCTTAAACATAGGGACAATTCGTTGGTGGTCGCTGGTTAATGGCTGGAGAGTCAACGGTGATTTGCGGAAGACACGCGATGAGAAAAATTACAATTTACATTATCTTTTGGAATATTGTTCGCGACACTTTGACGTGCTAAGCTGGAAGACTTTTTTTAAGTGTCTAGCTTGGTGGCTTACATCACATGTTCTTCGAATCGAGCCACTAGATGGTAAACTGGACTTGTAGACGCGTCTTGTCTACTATGCTAGGCTATTGGATGCAGCACAAGCAAGGTAACACCCATTCGCAGGGATTTACATGGTTTAAGACTGCTAAATTCGAGTGAAGTCTTGCTATTTTAGACTCATGTATAAAAATTTTACTTCAAACATAAACGTGTTCCATGAGGTACCTAGATATTTGTTCTTTGGGCGTCACTAAGTGGCATTTAGCTCTGAAATTGACCGTTCTTCGCAGTGTGTCTGGATATTTATCTACAAATTACAGCTGATGATTCGGACCGCTTTTCATATTTTTTCCACGTGTCATGTTTAGAAGGTTTACCATCATCACTGACTTCGACTTTTTCACTTCAACCTTGCGGTTCAATTGCTCATTTGTGTCCAAATTCCTGATCATGAAAGTGACTGAGAACTTGGAAACCAGACCCTTGCTTCACTAGGTCAACCTTGACTTTGTTTCCCTTGACTTTGCAAGTCACATGTTAAGTTATTCTTTCCCAAAGATGGGCCACATTTTAACATATGACAGTTGCTACTGCTCTTTCACTAATACGAGTAAGTGATCCATTCTTAATCTGTATAGGTACTGCCTTAATCTTATTCATATGTAGATCCGTCATCTCTTCCAACCGAGAAGCTTTCCATCTTCGATTTCACAAAGTACTCTGTGGAAGAGCTAGATTTCCTAAACGGTGCCTTTCTAATCTGGTTTCAATTCGCAAAGTGTACACATATCTGTGTATATGCTCATCAAGCCACACTGACACATTCTGAATTGGGTTCAGAGTCGTGTTCTAAAACTAATGCAAGACAGAAGTAAAGTAAAGTCAATTGACTCCCTTGGACACTGTCGTAATGCTCAAAAGAAACAGCCATTTGCAAGTCCCTCTTTTAGTAATATTTGTCACGCTGCCTATCTTCGAACGTATGCGATTCATTCCTAAGAAAATGTAAAAAGCTTTCCTACACTCGGTCTTTCACTCTTACTACAATAAACAAGCATTCAAAACCAATGTGGATCGAAACCTCCGTTTATCTCTCTCATAGAGTTTGTGTGTGCTGACATTTGGCGACAAGGTTTCCAAGAGCACCTCCATATCCAGTTATAACATATTCCTAAATCGGTAGGAATGACTGCTCAGGGATATTAAACAGCGTTTTCTTTTCTAAATTTGGTCTTCAGTCCAGGATGGAATTTCGCACAACAAGTTGATTTAGGTCCATCACCACTTGCATGCACCACCTGAGTCGCGGTCTTCTTCTACAGCACCGTCCCCGGTGGATTCGAAGACTCTCGGGGCGGGAGCGCTGGTTTGCATTCGCTCTACATGTCCCAGCCATGTTAATCGTTGCATTTCTTCCTCCACTCACCGTGTATGCAGACGGGACCGTAGATCAACCGAAAGATTATTCTCTCAAAATAGCCGGTAGCACCTCATCATAGAGTAGGACTGGGATGACACACGGTCCTCCAAGCTTGTCTTTAAGAGAATTCTCAACAATGTTTCACAGACGAGATGATAGAACAGCACCCTGTTCACATTTCTTGCTAACGCCAACTCTAAATGTTTAGACCAAATAGTGTCGACCTAGCTTACAACGGGCTGGCTCACGCTCAACCTTCAAGAGGTCAGATTAGATACGTTTGGTAAGCCGTTTGTTACGATGTCTCACTAAGATGCCATTTGACCCAATCAGAGGAAACTGCCCAAGAGAAACTCACGCAGAACGACTTGGACTACCCAAATGACGAAGAGGGAAAAGAATCCGTACGACTGTCTGTCATATAGTAAATCCTCAAAGACCCCGATACAAAATACAAGTTAGTCGTTGTTCCTGAAGGTCTGAACAGTAGTAGCACACGGAGTGGTCTACATTCTCTATTTCTCCTTAGTCCCCTAGCTTCTGCAGAAGTCATTCGTGGAGGGTCCCTTGTTCTACAACGTAGCTGGTAGTTATTACACCATCGAGCGTTCGGATTGAGCTTCTGCGATTCATATCTAGCACGAGGCACAAGCTGCAGGTTATAACGTAACTACTGCGCTGCGCGTGTCACCATTTTTCCTAACGCAGTTTATGAAGAGCTTCTCAGCTCAGTAGTTCATAAGTTGTTGATCTTATTGAAGAAGTTACTATATACCAAGAGTTCTCAATCTTCTAGTGGCTAGTGTCCTAAAGTTTCACAGTCAATAACTCCAGCTTCCGTACTGCCATCCAAAAGGCTTTGTTAATGACTTGCTAATTTACCCAGTTGTATCTATCGGAATTTCTTGAGCCTTGTGCCATTGACTAGTGCCGGAAATTGAGCACTTTCGAGACAAGAATTCTTCGTCAAATTTTTGGTTCCCTACGGAAGGAAGGCAATTGAAGGACAAGATACAACCGCGAACCCTATAAGCTACAATAAGATGTAGTTGTTGTCCAAAAACCGAACGAATAGACAATAAAGCCCCAGCCAAGAGGGTTTTCGAATCACAGCCACCAGGTTCAAGGCGAACGGGGAAGACTGAGCCTCAATTTTAAGGATAGGCTGATGTCAGAGCGTTTGGTCTTGAGAACTAGAAACATCGTGCCCGGAGTCGAAGAGGATGGAAGGCTGTAGTGTCTCAGGCAAATAGCTGTGATGGCAAGTCATCAGATTTGGCGGCTTATTGTTCTTGCACTTGTTTATCGACTCAATTTGGGATTTCTTGCCAAACTTTCACTCTCTCTGTTTGTTGAAAATTCTCCCTAAAGACAGTTTCCCCCTGGTCATGTAACCGAGATCGTAATCATACTAAACCGTCATAACTTGGAACCACTATTACAGCAAGGGCGCATGCCATCTCAAACGTGAAATATACCATTGTATGCCGTGGTTTTGTAAGATGCAAAGGTGTCTGTTGCACACAAAATTTATTTGTATAGTAAAAAAAAAAGAAACCACTTTCGTCATCAGATATGCTCAAAGCTTACCCGTAAACCTAGATCTTCAGCATCCAGATAAAGATAAACAATCTGTCAACACCTTTCTCAACTACCCAATTGTATTGTGATTTAAATTGTGCTTTTGTTTTTCAATTTCAAAGGTTTTCCACATTTAGAAACTCATTTACATGGTGACACCCTTCTGTCAGTATCTTCCACATGATTAATAGCCTCGATAGTTGAAAGTCTCCTCTAAAAAAAAAAAAATCAATCGAAATCGATTTCCGCATCGAGTAACTGCCATTTTTTATCACCTTTTACTCACCCAATCACGTTGGGGATAATTTAATGTAAAATAATAAAAATCAAATAAATCTCTATACGAATAAGGTTCCCATGAATTAATTGATCCATAAAATTATTCTTGAATCAAACTATTCTGTCGGCACACTTTCCCCCTGACTTCCCCCTATTCAGAGTGTATACGTACATAAAACCTTAACCGATATAAATTTAATTGAAACTGCTTAATGAATCTGAAAAAAAAAAATAGAAAAACAGAAATATGTTGTAAATTATATTTATGACGTCAGTAAAATTTTATTTCCTCTCGCCTAATGTAATGTTAATTTGTCTCGTGTATGTGCGATTTGTGGCTCAGGCCCACCAATGGGCAGCCTTCCTTTCGCCAAATAGACTCGTGAGTTGCGACCGTCGATGTCGAGCATTTGATTATTTTTGCTTTATTGATCCGACAGAGCAACCTGAACTAAATTTGCAATTTTGCGGATCGATTTATGAAATTGTTCGTGAAATTACCATAAATACGAACCGGTGCTGCTGGTAAGGGAGGGAGGGGTAGTCACACTCTGTACGATCGTTGTCGTCGGAGTTTGAACATATCTTTGTTTTGTGAGGCGCTCTGCTCTAAATGCCGCCGTGTCTATCTGGGATAGAGTGATTTGGAGTAGGTATTAGTGGCGGTGGCGGCGTCACTGGTTTTCGCTGATTTGAAAGTGATGTTTATGACATGTTCGACTATAAATTTTGTGACAGAAGGATAACGGAATGAAAGATATGTATTTTGAAACGACAAGTCGGTGTCGGTGGGCGCTTGATGCCTTCAAAGTCGGCAAAGTGGTGTTTTTGTTCGGGCGTTGTTTTTTTTTTTTACACTGCGGTGTATATAGAAAGTTTTTTGTTGCATAAAATTTCATTTCAACTTGGAGACATCATTGGCTGCAGGGGAATACATATGTATGACTTGTGCATTCGGTTGCAATGAAGTCATTAAAATGAAGAAACATGTGTCAACAGTAGCTGTTTGACAGACGGTCTTTGCAATTCTTCAACATGTCACCACAGGCGAACTGAGGGAAGGAAATGTGGATGCATACGATCCAATTGCCAATCTAGCTTTTTTTCTATCGGGGTGCGGGGCAACCACACTCAGACCTAAAAACATGTTCAATCTACTGCCAGCAGGTACAGCCCTTCTACTGTTCTTTCATGGTCTTTCTAAGAAAGTCGGGGAAGAGCTTCAGTGATAAGGAGGTTAGGTAACTTCAGTCCCAAAAATCTGGTACGAGCAAAGGCAGGACAAGTGTTCGGCAGTGTCATTACCCTCTCCACGAACATCACAGAGAATGGTGTCACTTAAGCCTAATGATGATTGGTGTAGTGTCCCGTAATAACGCCAATAAGTTGTCTGCAATCTTTTCTGCGGAGAGACAGCAAGAATGCTGCGGACTTCTTATAGACGTCGGGAAGGATCTGTTTAGTCTTCCCGCATCCTAAAGAGTCATGCCACCTACAGCTTTGCTTGTGAGAAACCCAACCATAGGTAGAAGCCCTTTCCGAAGATACAGGCAAACCTTGAGCTCAGGGCTACAGAAGTTCTCCTTTGAACCCTGCCTAGAAGGCTCATCGGAGGCTCATTTAAAAAGGTTTCTAACTGAATTCAAACAAGTACTGCATTTTCGAACTATTTTGGATGAACGCAGTCTGACCAACGCAGATGCAGATACTCCGTCTCTCCATATGTTTTTCGCAGTATAGTTCGCAGCCATAAGGACAATGTCTCATTGTTCAATTTCTGGTTAAAAGTCTTTTATCCATAAATTCCAAGATCGAGCCTTTCAATCATTTTACCTGAAACCACCACCTCCCCTTACATATGTATGTATCTGAGACCACAACCCACATTGCACAATTAGTTTTCCAATGCATGGTCTCGAACGCATGAAAATCAAGATTTCGATCGTCCATTGAGGGACATCCATGATTTCCTCATTCTCTGACTTTCCATCTAGTGATAACCTCTGTGATATTCCTTTCTACGCTTGCTAGAGAAGAAGGTGTGTCAAGGCCATCATTCTCCAGACTGTACGTCGATGACGAGTTCCCAGCTTCATGCTCACAGCTATTTCGATTTCAACTTGTCCACCTTTTTAGACACTTCGGACATTAAGCTAGAACATCAAATATGTAGTTTAAGACCAATGAATTCCTTTCCTATGTTGTCCGCCTTTCCATTTTCTTCAATCCTTTGGTGTCCGTTTACCCAATCTAGTGTCAACTGATTGCAAATTGCGAATTAAGTTTCTACACACATTCCATAGCCAATCAAGTTTCAACTTCCCTCTGTTGAATACGTCTGATTACAACTTTTTCTACGATTTTTCTTCACATCACTTGACCCTCCTATATATGTACAACCCTGCGCAGGTAATAGAGCCACCATTTCTCGGTAATAAGGTCTTCCGAGAAGATAGCTTCTCCAGTTCTGTATAAATGGTTATTTCTCTCATCTTTTTATCAGAAAGGGCTTCCCCAAAAGCATCTAAGTGAAGGTCAAAACAAATACCTCTCGCTTAGCAACCCAAAGCACGTCCCCATCTACCGAGCAGTGGTGACGTAAAAAAGTGTTTGCTTACTTTGCTGAGACTTGAACTTGTGTCAGCTCACTTAGTGACGAGATGATCCTAGTGTCATGCAATGTTTAAGCATCTAAGCGTTTCATCAACTGTTGGTCACAGATCTAGAACACCACCGTGTTTGGTCCGGCAGTAAGGGCACTCAATCTTAACCGATTCTCGATGGAACGCATGGAATGTCTAGTCTAAAAGAGAAAGACAAAGATAAAGGTTCTCTGTTAGTTTTTTGGTGGCAATGGTTATGAATTGTAGGTAGTTGAAATTATATCCGCCATGATCCTTCTTTTTGGTTCTTCAAAGGCTGGGACATTCGCATAGGAACAGTGCTGTCTTCCATTTACATCTTTATCTCCGCACCGTCTGCATAAGTCGTCTGTAGGTACTTAAATGCCTGGCCTGTAATAATTCCTACGAAGAACTCTTCTGATGCCTTCCTATCTAGCTCATCCGTCATTTCGATCCGATGGATACGATTATGTGACGGGACGCACCAGAGTGTTAAGTTGTGAGAATCGTTGAATGTTTTGAGATCATCGTGGCAACGTTTTACAAGCTTCGACTTTGCTATTGTATCTTGACGTCATACGTATGCAGCATCGAGAATACGTTTTCTTGAAGCAGATCTTTAAAAAAGCATATAATGCTATCGCCTCTCTCTTCTCCGCATGAAGCCCAAGACTTTTTGCCAAAATTAGCCACTGACAACAAGCCTCCGTTTTTATTCATTGTTTCATTGCTTAGTGGCATTACTCGTGGGGACTTCTCTTCCTAAAAAAAAGAAGTTAGATGGCCCAGCCAGTGAGTCACAATAAACCCAAAGCTTGCCATTTGTTTTGGCTTTTGTCTAATCAAAGAGCTCCATTTAGAGGTTTCGATGCCTTTCTCAGGTATTTTTCAGGAGCCATTGTCGACTTCAGTTTCTGAATTGCTTCGACTGAATCAATTTCATGTTCGTCATGCAAATTACCCCTTAACCAACTTAACGTTCCTGCAACACCCTTACAATGTCCACCAAGAACTCATAATTCACAAGAACTCCTTCAAAAATTAATTACGCATTTCTTTTAATCATGTTTCCCAATTGAAATTCCCCCCACCCATCCTCCATCGAATACATTCCAGAGATTGTATCTCAAAGCTGTTACACACATATTTAAGCAACAAAAGAGTTCCCGAAAAAAAGGCCAACAAATCTCATGTCATCATCGGACCCACACGACTTCCAAAAACAAACGTCAAAACTCCCTTAGGGCAGACATAATGTCAGTTTATTTCATAACGCAAAACAAGACCGTCCTCACATACAATCCGAAACTCTTAACATCCGCATAGCGCAGCAGCAGCTGTTGCCCCAGTCTCGAGCCACTACCAGACCCTTTTATCTTTCACACACACACACACAGAGATAAACCACCCGAAAATGTGTTTTACTTTCTGGCTTCGTTATTCGAATTTAAATACTCGGGATGACACAAATTAATTACCCGTATCTGGGACTGGGACGACGATCTTTCCAGCTATCCAGTGGGGGGCGGGCGTTGGCACTTCTTCACAGCGGTGGTAACATCACCACAGCGAACCGACACGACCAGCATCTTTTGCGGTTAAGTGTTGTTTGGTTCTAGTGTTCTTGATGAGGAATTCGTCTCCCATAAATTAGATCAAGCATTTGATGACGAAAGTCCCGATAGGATAGGGTAATGGGTACTGGATACTGGATGCCATATAGAGTCGTTTTTTTTTATGAAATTTTACGAGTATGCCTTGCTACAGTCTTGCTTCAGTCAGTCGAGGTCGATGATATATGGGGGGGCGATAAGGTACACGGTTTTATAATGGAAACAAAAAAAGTTTATTAGCTAGATCAGGTGATGGACTGATGACACATATCATAGCTTACACGGGAACATTTTGTCACGTGCCTATTTAGTAGGCGTAGATATGCGGAAAGTTATGTAAGTTTCGATAGAGTTCTTGGAGCTCTATCTCTCCAAGATCTTGATTCTTTTTTTATGGAGCCTTACGAAATGTTGTTTTGACATTAAATTTGCGATATCGTAACAGATATTCTTCGTGCGGTAAACCCTCTTGGGAATTGACAAGACGGATTAGAAAATGTGGACACACACTGTCTTTCTTTATCCTCATCTGACAGTAGTTTGACAAGTAAAGTTGGCAGTAGTGTCTCAAGTAGTGTAAAGCTGGCAGTAGTGTCTCAATAGGTGTTGACAACCTGTCTTGAGTCCTTGAACATGTCATTCGTTTCTTAAATCCCGTGTGGATTAACCGGATGTTCAGAGCCTTCAAATTGGCAAATTTATTGATGTATCGAGACGTATTGGTTGTAGAATCTACTCCAGTCTCTGATTTTAGATTTGGCAAAACAGGTACCACCCCTTATGTGAACTAGTAAATCAAGAAAGTTTAAACGCGTTTACTTTCGCAGCTTATTCGAGTCATTCCCAAAGGCCATGAGCCCTTTATTGATCTGCTATTCGACACCTATTGTGTGATTGACCTACACTAACTTTTAAAAGGAATATAGGTCTTGGCAGCAGCTTATTTTCAAGACTGGAATGTCTATGAAATATCGAGCTCAACAAACTCCTTAAATGCACACAATTGTTTCTGTGGTTTCAACTTACAGCTGACCAAATTTGTAGATTCCAGGTTGAAATTGACAGACGATTTTTCCAAACATTCATTGTACCTCGCTTCACTGTGCTCCCTTGAGTTTGGAGAGGACGCTGAGCCTGTGGTCAAGACTCCAACTTCTCCCTAGAATCAAATTTAAACAGCTTTCTGTGATCTTTCATTCTAGACGCTTCTAGTCTCCATATCTGTTGAAGTCAGATACAGCCACGCGGTCACTAGGGCTTTGAAGTGCTGAAAGCAGACAAGTGTGGATTCAAATGGACCTTTGCAAAACCCTAAGGATACTCTGATCAATTTTATCGATAACAAGCGATCATTTGCGATTGAAGGATTTAAAGGCAGAGACACAAGTTTCTAAAGGCATAATAAACCCAACTTCTGGTCCAAGTAAATCGATGATGAGCAATACAAAGAACATTTCGATGTTTATAGGGCACCGTTTTTTTTTTTGCCCGATTATTAGGACCCTCTCGTTTCTGAAAAGTCTTATATACCCCCATAGCAAGGAAGTTCATATGGGATCAAGTTGCATCACGAGTTCTTGATTGAATAGAGGATATGATCCAATCTGTCCCTAGGTACGAAGAGTGTAGGTATGAGAGCCACGAAGTTCTTCCTTTTGATATCAAGCTGACAAGCTTCGATTTTGAATATGGATAGTCGTGATAGATGGCAGTCTTCGTCCTCGTTCTGTACTTTTGCTTTACGATTATTTTTGGAGTAATCTAACTAAAACCGTAGGACAACGAAACTGCCTTGCTCGTCTTAGTTACTCGTCAGTTTCAATGAATTTGAAAGACTCAGTCTTTGACCCTTAGGCCTAAAAACCTCTTCTCCTTACCTTTTTACGAGTTCTTTGTCACAGTCGTTACAATTCATGAGTCCAACCGAAAAGAATCACTTGTAAGCACCTAATTACGTCACGCAGACAACACCAAACGTTCTCCAAATCGTTAAAAAGTTCTAATATTTCAGTTTAACAACTCTTCCGGCATTTTTGGTCATTCCAACCATAACGAGCCGAAACCTAACAAAAAACAAAAACACTAACAACCCGCCTACCAACTCAAAAACCAAAATGACAAATGTGCACTTCAACGGAGAGCCTAATGAAAACATAAGACTCACGTCCCCACAGTTGTCGTTCTCGGTTCATTATTTCGGGACCAAAAAGGGCATCCGACACAACGAAGAGTTCGCCAATTTAATGGACTTCTGACCCACTTTTCTGTAACAGCCATCTGTTATACAGTCCGCATGCGGACTGACGCTTTTATGCGTTTGCCAATTGAACAAATCATATTAATCATCATCCTGGTGCACACACTGGCCAAAGGGAAGACACGACAATAAAACAAAATCCAAGAATCTTCGCGCGTTCGGAATACAAACGATTTTGAGACGCATGTCATCCAAACACGAATTAATTCAGTTTCCGAGCACACAGAGGAAAGTTAATAATTGCCACAGGAAACCACCAGGCAACATGGTCCTTACCATTTTTGGAAGAACTGCATCCAACGAGAGAGCACTCTGAGTTGACATTTTCAAGGACCTCGCAGCGAGAATTCATCAATGAACAATGGCTTGGGGAATTAAACTTTTAAATCACGCACCGCTTAATGGCCAGGTTGCAGCACCGGATTGACATATCTTAGTCGAGATCTTCGGTTGGTGCACATGGCATTCCCTTTTTGGACAATGGCTGGCCGGACGCAGAAAAAATTGAAACCAGCAACAGAAGTTGCATTGAAGATCGGTTTTTGTGTGCGCTCGCATCTTGATCGGTGATAGTGATCTGTTGTCCTCTCTCATCGTGATGCAAGAGATGCACTTCGGCTACATGGCAACAATCCGAACGACTATGTCAACAGAATAACAATTGTCAGTGATTTGGTTTGTTGGTGCTGTGTGTGAGGACAATGTTGCAACTGGATGTTTAACTTGGAATCGAAATTGAAAGGAAATGCAGGTGGACCATGAGGGGGGATGAAAAAATGGAACGGAAATTGATTTAAATGATTTATTGGCAACGAGCCAATTGGCTTTGTTATTCCATTCAGCTGTTGGCTGATGATGTCCTATGAAGTGCTCTTTTGTCCTTTGTTTGTGCGGGGATACCAGTCCTTTTATGGACTGGAAGTCTTATATTTTTTTTTGAGCTACTAGAGCCTGTAATACATGCACTTGCCGCCTTGAATCTTATGGTTTCGGATCAACATCTGAATGAATTCACAAGTAACATATGCGGTGCTGGGATGTGCTGAATGTTAAGTTATTCAAAAAGTCAAGCGACGAACGTCGATGACAACAGGTTCAGTGAGGGAGAAGATGCATTTGTAAGACGTACTTCGTATTATGCGTATGCTGTCGATAGCATCATGCTATCAGGTTTCTCTGAGTTTCCTGTCACAGACATGTTGTCCACAGAAAAAACTGCCTTCGGACACCGTGTTCTTGAACAAGACTGACGACGTAGTTCAAGTCATTAGAGCAAGAAGTTGTGGTTAAATTGTATGTGAATGCGTTACTAAGCTTTTTCATAAATTGTCTGACGATTATCTCTTGAACTACGTTCATCATGTATGTCAGGAGAGCTAATGCCACCCCGAAAGATTAAGACCTATGACATATGGAGTTTAGCTAGAAAAGTATCAAACTTCCGGCAAATTATAGGACGAATGTGGTCGCGTTAAACGAAAATTAGCTGTGACAGCAGGAGTACGACTAGAACCCACAAATATTCCGGAAAAGACGCATGATACGATGTAAATATTCTTCCAGAGGATTCATCGATAGATGAGTCTAACTCAAGGTTTGCTTGGATTAGGATGCCGAACGAATTGTATTTCCTCTCCATCCTGTGGCTTCTGCAGTAGTTCTTGTAAAGTTAAGTCATTCTATGTGAATTTTTATGTCGCTGTGTCCTGTGGGGATATCCAAAACGATTCGTTTTTCCTTTTGACTAAGGACGGAGATATTCTACCGGTCGAACCCCATCAACCGTAACAGATACAGATGCATCAGTCTCGTCAGCATCGCACATCTGAACAAAGTCTGTGAATGCCTGGAACCTTTCGTTTACACCTGAGTTGCCAGGAAAGTCCACAATTGACCAAATTTTTAAGCTTCATCAGATCCTGGAGAACACCGAAGAAGTTCAAATCGATACACACCGCCACCTATTACAGCACCTCACCTATTACAGCGATCTCTCTTATGAGAGATCCAGTCTAGGCGTTTCTAACATATATCTTCAGGTATCATGATTTCCTTGAGGCAGTGTTCCTCTGGTTCGTCTTCCTCAAGTTCACTTGCCTGAACGAAATTTAGTTTACGTAAGTGATATCTGAGGCTGCAGTGTCCGGAGAGGATTAACGATGTTCTTTGTGGTTTTGTTCAGGGGCAGCTCTTTTGGCCTCTCTGAGTCCCTGAATGTTGTCCCAATAGGACAAGTAGTTCCATTTTTCCCGGCTGTCTGGACTTGTTCTAAACGCGGAATTAGGGGTTACTGCAGAAGGGTTCGGCACCTATGTACCTTTCAGAGGAACCTTTCCCAGCTAGTTGCCTTATGTGCCTTTGTGTCCTGTTACCCACCATAGTTTAACTTTGTTTCGCTTTGATTTGTCTTGGAGAGCATTGAAGCAACCAGAAACGGCTTTTGAGCTGCTCAGTGCTCAGAGCAATCAGTCCTTTAAGTGCTGCTTGACTTCCTACAGTCCGGGATAGACCTCAGCCTCAACAAGTGACAAGCTTGACTGTCGGTGAATATTTAGGAATACGGTTTGGTTAATTCTGTTTCACACCGACTCCTGCTAGTGTCTCAATGGCCGATTGGCTATTTAGGCCCGGGATGACCCCTTTGACTCAGCTTTGTAGACTTGCTATAGTCATCAGATGCAAGAACCCACGGAACCATAGCATTGAACTTATTTAATTATCTAGGAAAGATTTAAGATCGCCGGGTTTTCTATTCACCAACTCCCTTTAGCTGGTACCAAAGGATCCATTACAGCCTTTCCTTACTCCATCGACAGTTTTTGCGCCTGTGATTCATCAAGGAAACTATTTCCCGCAATGATTTTTAAATTCCATGAAACTCAGCGGTCTCTTAAAACCTTGAAATCAAACCAACACTGGTAGTCCCGATTTGAGACGTTTTTTTTCAAGTCGTGCACTACGTGCTCTTGTACTTGGATTGTTTCATTATTTTCTGTTCTTTTTTGTAACTAAACATCTTCTTTTGTTTTGTATCTCATTCGCTACACAGGTTACCATTCCATTGCAATCGTTTAACCTTGATTGTCGTCGACTGGAAACAGCAACTAGTGCCGCCACAAAGCATCTAAATCCCAATGGTGGCGGCATTTACCTGAGGACATTGTCCGCACCCAATGGTAATGACAATAATCATAGTCTAGGCAACAGTCGCCTCCTGCCAAAGAATACCTCCGGGAGTACTGTGTTGAAAATTGAAGAAAATGACGCCACCATAGAGGACAGACGTCGAAGGCAATTTGAAAGTGACATGGAAACAATACGATCCACAGCGCTATTAAGCCAAAGTCAAGTACCAGCGGCGGGACCTACTGCCACACCAAAACGGGAGCGAGTCCATCAAAACGCAGGAACAGCCAATAGCAACGGCTACCTGTTGCACAATGATGCGACCAAAAAAGGATCCACCTCGACAATCTGGACATCGGAGGAATCGATATTGAGGAGTGTTGGCGCCGCAGATGAAGACAACAAGTACGTATGATGGTTATGAATATTTATGTTCGTTTGATACTCATGAAGAATTTTAAATATCTTTTCCGTAGCTCAACTTCATCGTCGGCGTGCGAGGAAGCATCTGGTGTATTGAGCTCGGGCAAATCTGGTATCTCACTGGACTCGTCCGGGATGGATAACGATAACAACGAAAGCGGCATTGGCACGGCGACGCCACCCAAAGAAGCTGGATTCTGGAAGAGTACAGTGGACAATGATTCGCTGACAAGCAGCCTTGATCCGTTGAGGAAAATCAAATTCCAAAAGGGCAGCTCGGTGGCCTCGTCCGATGATCCTGATTTATTGGAGGTACTCAGTCTGTATGATGAGACGCACGACGATGACGTCGATGACATTGGCATCCACCACGATGACGAGCACGACCATGACCATGAAGAATTCGAGACGGGCACATTCGACGGATATGACAGCATTGACTGCGAGAACACCAGCAGTGGTGGCGGCAGTGGCAAAGCGGTGGTCCTCCGCAAGAAATCAAATTTACAAATAAATGACAGTCACAGTGGAAGCAAGGATTCTGCGATTCATTTGCTTCCATATTCGCGTACACAAAAATGTCGAAGTCATTCACTGGAGGTAGCATCACCACTGCCACTGCCTTTGCCGTTCAGGCATGAATTGAGGGCCAAAGAGCACAAGGATAAGGGAAGGCTGTGCCTAGCACTGCGGCAAGAACCATTTCAGAGTATTTTACCAACAAATTTCCATGAGCTACCGTCACCAAGCAGTGCTTCCTTGCACAGTGGTCACGAAAGTTTGGGCCTGCAGGAGTTGACAACAAAGTCAAACTCAGCACCACTGCTTCTGAAGAAGGAGCAGAAACGTGACGATTTCGGCGGACAAAAGCAGGTGGGTGTACACTAAATAAAGTTATATGCAGTATCCGGGGTGCGATTGTAATCAGTTGGTGTTTGGTTTTTTGTTTCAGACGCTGAGATACTCCCGATCGCAGAGTGATAGATATTTAGCAGGTGAGTGTTTATTGTTTTGTTATAGTTTAGTTTGGAACTTATTTATAAAGATAGGCATGACACCCAATTCAAGCCGTAGCTTCCGAGCTATGAGCTTGGTACAACAGTCATTCGAGAATAGATGAAAGAAAATTGTCGTCAGAATGGTTCACCTTACTAGGAACTGCCACGTCATAAAGATAAATAGAGTCTGCTGCCTCTTCAGCCGTAGCTTGTGCATAGGATCTGGCACAAGAATCTGTCTGTGGAGGTGATTTTTAAGGAGGTAGTGACCACTTAAAACGACGCTGCATATTCCTTTTTAAGAAATTTGTCATTCTCGATACTGAGAACAGGTCTACTCCCATCCTGAAGTAGCTGACCAAATTTAATTAGATGGCACTTAGTCCACAGGGAGATTCAGGTCAAGTAAGAAGTTATAAGCACCGGCCTAAGTAAGCTCAAGTAAGGTCAGGTCCTGAAATTTAGTGCGGAATGACCAAATCTTTTCTAGCAAAAGCACTATCTTTTGCTACAACTACTAGCTTTTAGTTTCACGAGGCTTGCCACGCGCTCCGAACATTTAAACGAAGCATCGTAATATGCCCTGACAGTCAGACAGCAATCAAAGTTCTCTCTTTGGCAACCATATTCTCTTCTCTTCTCCGAAAGAACGTATGTCTCTGAGAGTTCAATTTTTCATCGTCTTATGCTGTGTCCCAGATCTAGAGGCTAAAATAAGGAACCCGATGAACTAGCTACATAAGGATATACCTATGACATCTTCGACTTACGTGTCATTTCACACTATCTATGAAAGGATAATGAAAGGTAGAGCAGGCTTAATTGCTGCTTCGTTCCCAGTAAGATATGACCCATCGTGCACTGGACAAACTCTTGTTCGAAGACCTTAACGAACTTTGCTGACATACTGCTCTTAAAATCCACAACAGCCGTCAGTGTCTCGTCCAAACATATCCATCTAAACTTTTCAGTCGGAAGAGTAACAAAATGAACCATGTATTTGAAGCCTGGATTTCACAGTGTCGGAGCCAAGTCTTTTAAGGGCGGGCTGACTGTCAAACAAGATAAGGACAGTCTTGCCATGCGTTCTCCCACACCAGTGGATTGATAAGATTTTTCCCTAGAATATGGAGAAGTACTGGACAACACTCAGTGAGAGGCTTGCATAAATGGTCTGCCAACCCAGATCTGCTCTCCATCTTGGATGAGTCAATGTACTTGATGTCGTGTTACGATGGTGGAAGTTCTTGAGTTTGAGAGCATAAGAAGGGTTTATTTTTCTTTCTATTGTAAGAAAACACTTTATTTGCATTTTTAGGATCTGCTGAGAGAAGAATGCCTTCATTGCACCATCTTTGCACTTCAGGGAGTTCATAACGTAAAACTTCTTCGGAGATATTAATGTTTCAGCGGACCAATTGTCAGCATAGCCAATGATCTCGCAACAACAGGGCATTCGGTCAAGGCATCACACTGCTTTCGGTTTCAATAGTACCCTTCTCAATCCTGAGCTATTTTTTACTTTAACCTTAAAACCCTTGATGCTTTTATTTTTTTTTCTGATCCTTTCCTTTGGAATGAGGCAACCACCCTTCTCCATTGTCATACTGTAAATGATTTCGTGAAGAACCTTTGTAATTTGCATATGCACTTCCGCAGAGAGTTCATTCCTCTTTCATAGTCATTCACTAGCACGATCCTGAGGTTCCTCCATGAAGTTGATCTTGCTCGGGATCAAAGCTACAGTTCAGGGTGAAACAGGCCCTCAACCAATAAGCTTTTTTAGTCTGCAAGATCTCTGTGGGAGTAACATACGCCGAGTTGCTTGAGATCCCTCTTGTCTTCAGCATGCCTTCGAAAATAAAGTCATCCTTATCTACGTAGTCCCTCTGCGGTGGAGTCGAAGAGTTCTAAGGCCAAAGCATCAATATTTACCCGCTCTCCATGACTCCCACTTCGATCTTTGAGCACGTTCTACAGTTCCTATAGTTCGTAGTTGAAGCCCCTTCTCCATATACCATCAACGCATTTAGAACGATAAACCTTTCTTTTGAAGATTTCAATTTAACTTTCATCCACTTTTGACAAAGTCCCTGCCATACAGCAGGACAGGGATGATAAGGGTCTTGTATAGCATCTCCTCGGTTTTTCTTGATGGGGCCTTACAGAATAATTGTCTCCTAAGTCCATGGTGATTGGGGAGTGATGGATCTCTGCGCTTATTTCGTTGACAAAATTTAAAGCAGTGCCAAGGTTGACAAACTCAATGCTCAAAGTAATTTTTTGGCCAAGCTGTCGATGTTGCATCTTGGTGTTCTTAGACAGCATATGATTTGTCTTCTCTTCGTTTACAACTAGAATCAATTTATTAGTTTCTGAGTCGATGATTGCAAAGCCGCAAGTGAATGCTTACTCAGCTAGCCAATGATGTCATGTAGTTGTAGTGACTTGGGTAAAATAGTATCGCAACGTTTTCTCCAATACCAGATAGAAGAAGCTGCTTTAAAGTGCTTCTCTCTGTCTAGTGGTATTGAAGGTCTCGACACCAGTCTTTTTTGACTGTAATGGAGCGACTGTTTTCTGTCACCATCCTGCATAAACGTACGAGTTTTGTAGGTATGCCAAAACTAGACATGACACCACAGCTCATCTCTATTTATAGTGGCCATCGATATGTATATCTTAATTCAGGATTTAGTGTAATGTAACCACACTGATAATTTCCCACCAGTCCCTTCCAGCTCAATACAAGACGATGGCAAATGTAGTTCTGAGAGAAAAATTATTTAAAATTATTATTTCCAAGCAAAATGGAAAATCCCCTGTAAAAAGTACGAATAATTTCCAGATCACCCTGTGCTTTCAATTTTTACCACGAGAAAACCCCCCGTCAAAGTTTTTTTCTTCAACAATTAATCCGCACGCCAACATAATCAAAATATTACGCATACGCCACCGATTCATGTTAGCTTTCACTTCCAATTGCTTTGCCATGCGTCAAATAAAGTCGCACACAGTTCTCCGTGAGATAAGAGGTCACTTTCAATGGAGAACATCACAAAAATAGTCTAAGGATGTATGTTTGCAGCCGGAAAACAGAGTCTACTTCCGAATTGTGTGGTCTTTGTTGCCATATCCCCACCATATGCCTTAGGGAGGGGATGAATGTGAAATTAATAAGATTTTCAATTTTTTCCGTCGTTTCTATCTGTTTTCCCATTTTTTTTGTTTTAATTTCATTTGTTGAGCTAAAAATATCTTCATTTAGCGAAAGTGGCAAACTAAATGAATGAAATGAAGATTATTTGCCTCTCGTGGTGGAGATCCAACAGCCCACTAACCCACCCTTCGGTTTGGTATGATGACATTCCTGTCAGAGTTACATCGAACTAGGTTGTCGACATAATGCTGACGATGATGACAATAGTAGCGCTGCTCTGTAGATATGGTCAGGTGTATGCGCGCGCCTTTGTCAATTAAGTGCTTCTTTTCCAGCCAACCTGTTGCCGTTTTCTTTGTACCACAACCACCCCGCCGGCCACCACGGTTTATGTTTTTTTTTTTTGTTTTTAGGAGGAAACGTATCAAAGACGCAGAAGTAAATAAATCATCTCAGAGAGACAACGAATTTTCTTTTGAAAATGAATTAAAAAATAAGGAGGACTCAGGCCTTAGTAATGCATGTGTTCCGAGAAGGCTAACCAGTCCCGACAACCAGCCACATCCACATGCCACAGATTCAGAGATTTCCCCCGAAGAACAGAAGCATTTTTTGGGCGAATATTTATTTTTAGGTGTTTTATTTTGTGTTCGGGAGAACTAATGTGATTATCCTTAATTTTGAATAAAGGTGAGTTCACAATGACTATGGGGCGTGGGGGAGGAGGAACGGTGCTCGTCACTGGGTGGTTTTCTGGTTTTGTACTAGGGGATGACAGCCAGTGGTGTGTTGTTATTGCTCGTGTTTTTGCTTCGGCAAAAAACAGAAGAAGAACACCAACAAAGCAATGTGGATGGATGGATGTTGTTGTCAATGGTGTGGATGAAGGAAAACTCTCAGTCTATTGAAAGTGGTACAGTGGTGGTGGAAAATGTTCGTACAGATGTATTATATTTTGTGAATGTTATGTTGGATTCAGTTTTTCATCTTTCACCACGATAGTACCGCGAAAATCTTTTTTACTCTTTCCTGGGATCTAAATCGGTTTGCTTAGAAGGCTTATCCTTTAAACAGATCTTACGTATACATATAGTGTTCCTGTCATGTGACGTTCAAAAGGTACGTGGGACTGAAGAGCGTAGGCAGATTATCTCAGTGAATTATAGGCTAGCAACTAGCATTCAACACAAAAGATCTTTTAAGTCGCAATCTACACAGATCTATAGTATCGATCTGACTTTACCGCAGCTGTAAGATGATATGAGAGACTTACAACAATCTCATGAGGCCTAGATTCATGCCATTTCACAATGCGTTCAAGCAGAATGACTTGACCTATACTATAACGACTACTGTAGAAGCTGTTGGGTTGAAGAAGAAACAAAATCCTGCTCTGCGACTGTTCGCCAATAGCCTTCAGAAGACTGTTTCCCCTACTTTAGGTAGTAGCTTCCTCGATTGGCTGGTTAAGCTTTGCATCACTGATTTTAGGAAACTTCTGAGAATCCAATCCCTTTCTAGGTGGTTCCTTTAACCTCGGACTTTTCGTGGGTACAATAGCTTCGACAAGAGTCAACCAAAATTGCAGCTATATAAGGAAATTCTTCAAGATTAGAGGCACCAAATTGCGTTGCTTTTGCAAAAAGCCATGTGTACTTGGTTTTGCACTTACATATTCCATCTTCTAGTCATTGAAGGCTCAACTGCTGTCATCTAGGTTTTGAAAACAATGATCTCAGGTCTCTTTAGCTTTGAGAATATGCTATAGACCTAAGCTTCGATTATTTGGAAGATCTTAGAACAATAGTGTCACTGTCACTGCTGCTGCAGACCACACAGGCATCGAGAATGACAAGATTGCTGACGAACTTTCCTAGTGAGCATCTCAATTCTTACCTTTTGCCTTTCTATAACTTACTCACCGGACACATAAACGTAGAGTTCAACTATCTCTGGGACTTAATCGATATGAATGCTTCCCAACTTTGCTAAAAAAAAAACTAAAATACCGTGGATCTTGTCTTGTGGAATAGTTGCCAATAGCTCGCAACAGCCTAGCTGCACTAGGTTTCAGTCAGGAACACTCAAGTCCACGTTAGTCAGAACGACCTTGATATAGTACAAGATCTGATAAGCGTTCAGAGTATTGGCTTATGTCCGAATTCCATCATCGCTCCCCGCATGACAGTCGAAAGTGTTACGACAGGGACTTAACAATGGCGATCATTCGAGATCCCTCTGGAAGCGTGCAATCTTGCGTTAACGTAGAGGTCGTACAGTCCCAGTCTTCTGGAATCGAAATAGCTGCAAAGACAAACCTTTGAAAAGTAGAAAAGTATCCTAAAAGTGTACCGAAGCAAAGACAAGTAGAAGTAGGACAAGTAGCAAATCACATGACGATTTATCCAAAGTTGGGAAACGGTGTTTATTTGTGACTCATTAGTCATTACATGTTCTGAACTATTCTGTTCGGGATCAAGGAAGTGCAAGACTGACCTCTGCCTTTATTAGAAGATCACCTTTATACATTTCCATCGATCCTGTCGTTCAGTTTCTACAAACATGTCAACAAAGCATGGCTTCCTAGTGAGCTCGGTTCGTAAGAAACTGGCTGCATTTTCACCAACCAAGTTGCCAAAGAAACCACTAGTGCAAGCCATCTAAGATGAGGTATTTCTTTACTTCGAAGACTCTTCCAGAATTCTACCGATTTGTTCTAAATGTCATAGCTTTCTCATGTGATGAATTCTGTTCTTCCGAACTAGGTCGCTGTTGAGGCTAAAAATTACTTCCAAGCAGCTTAGGAAGAGTTTGAATGATAAAGTTCCTCGTGAGAAGTAGCTTCTAAGCCAAAAAAGTTGCGATTTTTAAGACTAAAACTGCAATCTCTGGTACCAGTTTTCTCTGAAAACTGCAAGCGTAGTTAGATGGACTCTTTTTAAGCCTCAAAACTGTAGCTACATGCTGGCTAATCGATATATGTGTTTGGTTGTATGTGTTTTCTTTCTAGAACTCATGCGGTTCTCACAAACTCAAGCACTTCCAATGGCATATTATGCTTTTAATAGACCAGACTTTCGAAACATTATTCTTCTGATCTAGGCTTTGGGACAACTTATTTAAGAACTGGGTAAAGCAATCGTAAGAAAGGGCATTGCCTCGTCGTACGCTCTTTTCTGACAATGAAAAGTTCAACGAAGTTGCTCCATTGCCCAAGAGTGGAGATTCCGGAAGTAGCCTTGTCTCTGCACAGCTTTAAATCTAAAGCACAGCACTCAACAATCTTTTCTTCTTAAGCCTAGAAATTTAAGAATAATTTTTCCAAAACAAGCATTTTTTGCGTCACTCTGCTGTCCCTCTATGTCTTCGACATTCATCAGAACTTCTCATGGGTTCTTAGGAAAAATCGCATTTCTAAAAAAAGGACAAATTCAATGACAAAGCTATCCGACAACAAATTTGTTCCTTAAAGGCAAAGAAACCTACTTGACTTGACATCCGGTCTATTACAACAAATTATAACATCCTAATGTTGTTTCCTTTTCAAAATACAAAGTCAAAGATCCTTCAAACTCCGCGAAACTGTATTTTAAAAAAAAAAAAAACAAACAAACAATTCGTGTTTTCTTCTCCCGAAAAAAACTTGCCCCAATTTATTCCATGCTTCGGGGCATACAATTTCCCTGTGCGAACAATTTTCCCACCCACTGTAGGCGCTGCTATGGAAAAGCATGGTCCTGGCTGGCTGCTGCTGTTGCCGTACAGTTGTATGTATCTCGAGAGAATATTATCGTTTATTGGATTTTTCAATATTCATTCCGTGGTGTTTCATTAGTACTGTTACAGGCTCCGTTGATTGCAGACGTTCAAAAAAAATTCGTGTAAACCTTGGCAGACCGTTTCTAAGCAGAGATTTTGTGTGTGTGAATGTTAAAAAGAAAAAAGTCGTTGAGTTTCCAATTCGCCGCGATTTTTCAAAAAAAAATTCTTTTTTTCGAAAACTCATTTCCGCTCAAATTGCTGTTCTGCCTATCGAAAGTGTCAACCCTTCAGTGTGTCAAGTGAAAGTTTGTTTTTGAATTCAATTGAAATGAATCCAATCATGTAAACTGCAAGACAACTGTCAATCGCTTTGTTTCATATCTTCGTCCTTGTGCTAGTCATCTCGACATCTTGTCATCTCGTCATCGTCGTTGTCGACGGTGCTTTGTGTCGTCCTGTCTCGCCGTGGTAGTGGTGGTGGTGCGGAAAAATCTGACTTCGCAATGCAACGGCGAATGTCAATCACGATACGTGAATATAAATTCTTCCGGAGTTTTTCGCAAAAATTTGAAAACTGGCCAAAACGCAAAGCCGAGGCGCTATGGCGAAAAATGCGGGAGCGAAAGATCGCAGGTACTTTTGTATACAACACATCTTCAATTAGTCACAAACAATTTAACCGTTTTAATAATTCATTTTGGGACCAGGAGCTGCTGTGTTGTAAATAACGATAAAGCGAGCAGTGCCCTCTGTCGGAAAAGATACTTACGTTTTGCACGATTTAGAGGGTTTTTCACCCCGAGCGGGTCTTAAATCACAACTAATTATTTTTTATGGATAGCATCGGCTAATTTTTAATTAATAGCGAAAAGTTTTCAATCATATTCAAGGCTGTTGGGTGGAAAGTTTAAATTTAGAAACTTTTAATTTATGCTGGAGTTGTGTGAGCTGTTTTATTTTATTCATTTCGAATGAAAATAATAAGAAAATTGAAATGGAAATTCGTAAAGTACCCCGGCCGGGAAGGGGGGGGGGGTGTAAGACTTTTTTTTCGAATGGAATTGCTTGTGATTTAATTGGAATGTGCGTCGCATCTACAGGTGTATCTTGTTTTGGGCTTGTGAAATGTTTTTGTTTGGGGAATTCTTTGGGAATTATTTGGAGGGTGAGATACAAGACCTTTGTTGATTGAATTTATTTACTTTTAAAGTGCGGGCAATAGCGTGACGTTGTTTTGGATTTCTTCATGCAAACAAATGATGGGAGTTTATTTGTTAGAATGTCTCAAGGGAGTCATAGGATAAACTAGGTTTTTTATTGCTTGTAACAGGTCCTTCGACTGTGAAGAATTTATGTTTAAGACAGCTTGGCCTTGCATTGTTGTTCCCTGGCACATTATTTTCAGTTCGCTAGGTTAATGCTTGGTCAATTGAAATTGGTCTTGCTTTCTATCTTGAGACTTTGTGCGTGGATCACTGGAGGGTTATTCTTCATTTGCTCATCATCTTGAAGTAAATCCACTTGTTAGTACAGCTTATAGAGTTCGCTGTTTGTTTTCATCCCTTATTCATCCCTCTAAGGGGTTTTTTTTTGTGTGTGGATATTTACCCTTCTTCAAAATTAATCTGGAATTATACAGCACTTAGCCACGCAAAACGGAACGGAATCACTGATCTTTTGAGGAATTTTTCTATCAACAGGTGGTTGAACTCATTAATTGCATTGAAGCTATGGACTTCAACAGAGACATACTGTGATGAGTAGACCCTTCTTTATATGTCGAAAGTATGTCCTGTAGAAAACGCAGGACATACATGCTATCTCCTTGAATGTGCCTCTTTTCAGTGACAGACCAGTGGAACCTCGTTTCCTTTAATTTTTCAGTTTAAACCAACCTAAAAGGCAGTCAGATTGTTGGACGTTATGTTAACAAAGGCTAGGGACTTCGGAAACGAATGACATGCTGTCGAAATAGCACACACGTCCTAATGTTAGGTTAGCTGAAGCCAGCACACCTAGATCAGTGATAGGCCCATTGTAATACAATATGGATCTCTTTACCTACTCGTTAAACCAATTGGAGCTTCTGATGAAGCTAAGAAGGTTTATGGCATCTGTGTTTATTAGATCACTTAAGTCATTTAAGTAGAATTCTCCCCTTGTAGCCTTCTTTTCTGGGACAGACCTGGACAGCTTCAAAGAAGGTGAGGAATGGTTTCCTCCCTCTCTTCGTCCAGACAGCTTCTCCAAAATGTTTTGAATATACGCCAAGCCTTTTTGCATGCTTGCTTATTAGACACTTTCACTTGATGACACACTGTGGAGTCTCAAATGCAAACTGTGGAGTCTCCTATTCATCTTGACGGAACCCAAAAAAGCACTGCGATCTAAACGACCAACTGCAGAGTGTTGTGATGCTAAGCAAGATCAAGGTTATGGAAGAACTTCTGAATCGTACTTACGGATAAATGCTTGACTATGGCCTGTTACCTGTCAAAGAAAAGTAAACAACTTGGAACTAATGCAGGATCTGCTGCTTCCGACGGTTCCCACTATCCAACTTTTCGACCACAAAGTGACTCTGCGTTCCAATTCTTTGAATTTTCGGACGCAGATGATCTCCTGTCAAATATTTTTAGCCAAGATTTTAGGATAGTCACTATGTGTGTGCTAAAGTCTTAAGCTCATTCATTCGGAAAGCCTGTCTATTTTCTTTTCACATGTTAGGGTACACCAAGGACTCAACCAATACGCCTTAGCTTGCTTTAAGCAGCTGTATATCCAACGGTAGAATTCTTCTTTTAAAACCAAGCTTCATAAAGGGTGAGTACAATGGACTGAAACGAGTCTGAGTGCTCCTAAGTTATGAAAATTTCCTTTTTTTTTTTAAAAAAAACTTCCATGACAGTCACTCCTCAAATTATATTGATCTACCAACGTATTATCCTTTATGAAAACGAGATGAAGCATAAAGCACCCGTGACGTGAAGCAATATCTTAAAATAGCTTCACATCAAGCTTCACTCAAGTGCGGGTAAACGTTTTTAATAATCTACCACCTACAGTAGGATGCACAAATTATGTAAAAGTTCAGAACACATACCTCCTCGAGACTCCGGTGACAAGCCCCAAAAATTTCACATTCACATCGGAGGACAATGGCAAATGACAAAAAAAAAACAACCACCATCCAGCTCTTCAAATCACAACTCGGCTCAGAATTCAATTAAAACTTCCTTAACTCCAATTACCGCCCACAAAAAACCTGAAATTATATTTCACGTCGGGGACTATTTAAATTTTCACTTAATACACGCAAATTGGTGGCGAGAATGCATCCAAGAATTAAGTTTTAATGAACACGGATACAGATATGCCAAACGAATTTTGAATTCAAATTTTTTTTTTTAACAACTAACAACATGCAACTACGAGGATGTCGAGCAATTTGCAATCCAAAATATGCTTTGCAGATACAGGTTGTATGCAGCTAAGTGAGAACCCGATGTGACGGGCGAATCCTGTCAACTTGCATTGTTGTGTTGACATTTATGTAAATTTCATTATCACATCGTATATTGGCAATGAACAAGGACACGTGGCGACACCCTTTTGCAATTTTATTACACACGCATTACTGACTCTAGGGTCGTCTAAATTGAGTCCTTGTTCTGTGCAATGTCCTGGCTAAGGGATTACTAATGTTAACAACGACATAACCTTTTAAACAGAGTGTTGGGGTGAGTGGATGTTGATGATTATAATTGAAATTGGAAGTGTATTTAACGCATATCTGGTGCATGTTCCACTAATAGATGAAGTGTTGCACAGAGCAGTGACAATGTTCAATACAGTCTTGAGTTAGAAGAAGTGAATTTTATGAAAGGACTTGTTAGTTGTAACTCAAAAGAAATAAGAGCATCGCTTCATTTGCCCAAGACCTGTTTGCTTGTCTCGTATCATTTTATTGCTGTTCGACAGATTTCGAGTAAACTTCAGTAAAATGTTGCAAATTAACGTGACATGGTTTTAAAGTGTTCATTTTTGAACGAAGAATTGAAAAACGATTAAGAAATACAAGTCAGTCTGTAAAGACACCGAATCGACTTAAAAAGAAGTCTAAAAGTATCTTTCCAAACTCATAAAGTTTGATTTCACTTTAGCTTTCACTACAGTCACTGAATACGAGCCCATTGTAGCCTCCTTTTCTAGGAGCTACGAGGTTCAGAAGAAGCTTAGCCTATTGGTAGGTAGAGGCAGAAGTGTCGATTCAAAGTAGGACCCTACTAACGCTAGGTGCTATTTTAAACCACATCTCATGTAACCTGGTTGTTTTCGGGTATTGATAGGCTGATAGATAAAGTCAATCGAACCCAACCTGTTGAGTTGAGAAAAAAAAATTAGTCCTCCTATCCCCTTCCGGGATATATCTTGAAGAATATTTGGCCTAGAGTGCATTGTCTGACCGTCGTCAGGGCTAGGCATTGCACAGAAAGTGTAATAGAGATTCATTTTCGTTACACTTGCAGCTACGACAGAAAGTGTGATAAGAGATGCCTAGCTTCTCTGCGTGGTCTCTTATCGGCCAAAAGCCTGTACTAGCGACTACGATTCTTGCAATATCTGGTTTCGATCTGCTTAGTTCGTTTTTTTTTTATCGCGCCAAGTCTTTGACTTTGACACGAGAACCTTATTGACGTTTTTAGAACTTTTAGAACATTTTCGATCCGCATTGGGACAAGCCTATCATATGACAGTGTGCTAGTTGCTACCAACTACAATCTACCCTACAGATAGCAGCGGAATGCGGTTGGAACTTGCAAAGGTTTGAGATCTCACTAACCATAAGGTTCCCTAGAATATTCCTAAACTCCAGCAACAAGCTGGCAGTTCAATTGTTGAGCATCAGTTAAGAGTGACCCTTAAAGACCTGACTATCCCTGAGTCCCACAGTTATAATGAAGTGCCTCGCTTCCTGTCAGATTGATCCTTCTCCCTGGTTGGTTCTGTGCGGTTTGGATTGATAAAACAACGAATAGAAGACTTAGGTGTTATGTGATCTTAAGATGTGAGCCCCTTTTTTTTCTCTTTTACGAGGACAAGACTCTTTGGTATATGTGACAGGTGGTGCTAGGGAGTTATCAAACAGTAGCATCGAAGGGTTTTTACCTTATTTGCAATATCTAGTGCTAAAGTCGATTTCTAAGCTCAGCTCCTTAACGTCATTCTTGATTCTACAGGGCACCGGTAGAACGTCTAAAATGTAAGCCTGTCTTTTCTCTTCAAAACTTATTTTCGGGCTCCAACGCTCCCTTATAATCTACAATCTGATGGAACCTAGTAACTGTCATTTCTACCTTGTTAAAGTACTTAAGTCGGGCTTGCTATCCAACGAATAGGTGGACACACCTTTTAATTTATCCGTGTTACATCTCTGAGGGTCTCATTGTTACCGTCTAAAGCTGGTGACCATGAGAATCTCAAGAATAGGAGCCTACCTATGTCAAAAACCCTGCAACCGATGCATTTCCTTTCTCTATGGCTCCTAAGATCTAAGATCACATCCTCAACTGCTATTAGGTGAGTTCTGATTTCCCTCGCCTTGTATAAGTACGCTAGTATGCTCTATGCTCTCGCTCATGTCATTTGCTTTATCTTTTGACCTCCTGCCGCTAAGTAGAGCGTGATTCGTGCTTTCAACAAAGAAATAATGAAGTACAGTTGCCTTAAGCTTATAGCTTCTGTCCTGAGTGGTTGATTGATTCATTTGAAATATTAAGCTTGGCTCATCTTATAGGTCCTACCGTGCTTGTTGTATTCTACTCCTTATTCCCGTGAATCAGTTTGCTAAGCATTTTAAGGATCGAGGTAGGACTATTGCGAAATGGTTTCTTAAAATGAATTCGACATCATGATTCTTTGTCGTAATCTTGCTACAGCTGGACAGTAGTATAGGAAGTACTCTAGACACCATTCACCTTCTTGTCAATTGGCACATGTCATAGATTCTTTCATATGTAGTTTGAAGACATGTTTGTTGCTCCGATTCTGTTAGAGTTTCACATTTGAATGCTTCTACTAAGCTTCTTCATAATTTATACGCTCTCGCAGGATGAACAACTACACTGGCTGTCACTTCCCTCTCAAATGTGTCCCAACGCGAAGTCAACTCCAGTCTAAGGCTGATTGCTGATTGCTCATCTGTTTCTCTGAACCATCTATCAGATTATTCATACACCTGTGTGGTCATTCTTTAACACATCCATACTCTTCCTCAACCCACAATAGTCCTCCTCATATGCCATTCACTGTACCAGTGAACCGATGGATACATCCATTGACATCATGTCATCTATCAACAGTTATAATTGAATTTTCATTATTTTAAAAACAACTTTCAATTAAGTTTTCCATTTCACTCGAACCAGTTTCCATAGATCTTTTGTATCTCTCACTACCCGGGTCTACCTACCTTTTAGATGGTCAAGTTCTGATTCATATTTAAGATTCCATTACCAGTCGATTAAAAGTCACCATTTTGACTAGTCACCAAGTTTGTGGCAGTGTCGGTTCCGGAATATAACCTCAATCGTGTTCGACTTTAAACAAAGAGGCAACGTGAAGTATCCTTGTGTATAATACGTACAAGGATGCGTCTGCACTGATTAGTGTACACTTGGATGGTGTTGATTTTGTGTTGCGTTCTATTGAACAATTTGTCTATACACCTGGAGTCATGCGGAAGAATTTTTAATTAAATTTTCTATCCCCTCACACACACACACACACACGCGTAAACACGCACACAAACTAACATGCATTCTCTGTGGTCTAATTAACATCTTCAAGTGAGCTGTCAATATCAATGTGACACACAACGGTGGTAAGTCTCTATCCTCAATTTGTAGAATGATGTGGGTTGACCGAGAGTACGCTTGGCGGGAATTAAATTATAGACTTTGGGGAAGGGAGGCGGATAAACTTTGGTAATGCGAATTCCTTAAATTGAATCGGGCTTGGTTGGTTGGTAATGCATTTGGACAGACCTTGACAGGATGGTGGTTGAACTTGGACATGTGAAAGAGATAATAGCATTTCAAGTATGATATTATCGGGCTTTGGATCAATAAAATATGTTCTATCGCATTACTTGTGTCGAATGGTTTGAGTCTTCGTTGATCGTTGTTTGCCTTTTTGACAAGAGATGGCGCAGCTATGAATTCTTTCCTTAGAGACTACCTTCATTCATTTAAACATTCTTCATTCAAACTTTGAGTCCTTTTTTTTTTAAGTTCCAGATAAGCCTAATGAAGGTTAATCAAGGGCTTAAACCATTCGAAAGAAGAAAGATCCCTTATTCAACATGTGGTCTGCCTCTTTAGTAGCATTATTCTTCAAATAGTCTGAGTTCCTTATCGACACGAGGATTTAAACCTTGTTTCTTAGCATCTGTGTCATATCTCGTAGCCTGCAGCCCTTACTTATTGAGGGAAGATTTAGAAGCCCCTTGGCAATGGGAAAAGAGAAATACGCATCTTAAAAGGTGTACTGTTAGGACATTGGCATAAAACTTGCTTGCCCAAGCCTCCAAATCCGACGCCCTAATCATCCAAAAAGCAGACTGTTAAGAGAACTAGAAGAACTTGGGCGAATTCCGCTGATGGACTTGATACGATTTAGTAAGAGCACAGGTTGGTTCGAACAAGAATCAGCTGCCTAGAAACAGTGTTAGAAGTCCTGGCACAATTATTAGTGGAATCACAATGAAACCACACGCTAACTTGTAAGCTTCTTCAAGAAACACATCTCTTCTAACCTAACATATGGGAATATAAGTTCAATACGACCTAAAATCTCGTGCCAGTCGATGAGATTCTCAAGCTATGGCACCTTCTTCAGTTCAACTGCTATACGAAAAATTGGAGTATCAGTTTCTGAATGCTGGTATATTCCCAAGTATATCCCTCTTTTGTGGATAATTACTCTACTCTACCTTGTACTGTAGTTCACTGAACCTAACCTTCAATCGCTCAGCGAAAGTTTTTTTTTTTTCTAAACGGCTGTCCTCGCTTACCTCTCTGTTTCTACCCGTCCTAGCTCGACTTGGATGCAGGATACAGGTAAATGATGTGTTTATCACATCCCAGTTACCTCATCTTCGACTACAGTTTGGGGGATTATTGAACTATGTGTGTCCTTTTGTTTTCGTTTTTCTTCAGAGAACCTTGGGCAGTTAAGCACCAAGTGCTCCGGGGCCCCTCTGTATCCAAGACATTTTTGACATTATGGAGAGTCGTCATTGATTCGCCATGTTTTCTGTTTCAGAATCAACACGTAGATTGCTTTCCCTTCAAGTGTCTACATATGCTCAGGTCTCCTTGACATCTCTGCAAAATCAGTAGCTCCCATTCCTCTCTACTCGATGTTTTCTTAATTGGTTTTGATCCTACAATGACCCGTAAGATACAATTTTAAAATATGAAGCATACGCCTTAGAAGGACCTAAATGTCTTTCGATTAAAAGTCCCTAGAACTTCCCTCATCTACCTTTGTATAGTATATCCTGCCTTCGGGATCTAAGACGTGTCTAAAAGGGTCTGTTATTGGTACCAATTACCAAATCTTTAAAAGCTCTTCTCTAGCAACTAGTGGTATGAAGCGCGACAGCTAGTCTCATTTCTCACTCAGAACCCCAATCAAATCTCAATTGGGCTGGCTTTCCTAAGCTAAAGTTTCACCTAAAGACTACAGTGCCTCCTTAGTCAAGAACATTCTTCATTTGGGATAGTTTAAATTCTGACCACGCACCGTATGGTTTTAACTAAAAACCCCCACCGTCAGCAATAACTTCATTTTCCCATTGACTGCCCTTCAATTCGGGGATAAGTCCCGTGACGATAATTGCAAATTCCAATCCGATTATCATCACAATTACTTTGAAACGAATCAAAAGTATCAACCGAAAATTGTTCAACGACATTCCAGATAAATGTAACGCCGAGCGAACACAGAAACAAATTTGATTTGAATACCAATTCAGTAAATCCAATTAAACATCTCAATGGGTTTCTATTTTTGACAGCCCCTGCATCTTTGAAACGAATTGAACCCCTGAAAATGCCTAAAGTGTGCCATTAGCAGACCAATCAAGACGAATGTCTCAAAATAGGTTAAGTATAAGGTCTCTCACTCTCATCATACCGCAAACTTGCTAATTCGTTAGTTCACTTGAAAGATACTTTTCATACACTGTTGCATGGTTGTGTGCTCGATCCGAAATCCTTTTAAAATTTTGTACGAGTAAATCAATGAATTAAGGTGACACCAGATTAAATCCACTCATCCTTTTGGTATTCATTAAATTTCATCGTTTCAATTGGATTCGATGATGCCTAAGCTCTTCCTCCTTCATGTGCTACTGTTGGTGGCTTGTTGTGCCTTTTATGTGTACATATAGAGAGAGACATTGAAAAATTATGTAAATATGTCAATCTGAAGGATATGCCAGAGGCTCACATACTCCTACTGTATCGTCCTGTTCAAAATGACAGCAACAAGAAATAATCGAGTGAGTATCTGTGAATTTTTTCACATGATTGCCCACACAAAAGGGGATGCATAGAACGTTAGATATTGTCGGTTACATTCAATACAAGATACAAGCTATTTATAGGTGAATCTATAACAAACACCGATACACGAACCATTTTCAGGATGTTAACCATTAAATAACACACAGGACAGGTCTTTCGCTATGGCATTTACTTAGGGAGGACGAGAACACTAATTTTCTAATAATAAAAGTTCAAGCAATTCGACCTTAAGTACGATATTTGTTAAGGATTCTCAAGATACGCGTTATTAGTTTGGCTATCTGTTGAATGTGCGTGTGTATACATCCAATATTGTGGCAAAAGCGCGGTGAAGTGCAAAATAATCAAATGAAAGACATTTAAAGCCGAGATGACACACGTGGGCATAGATTTGAATAAATTAAACCTCCGAAAGTATGTCGGGATTAAAAAGAAATGAATCTCGAGTTGAGATTATGATAAGTCGGCTGCTGAAAAAAGAAGTCTGTCGTGACATAAGCAACCAGGTGGCTACAGGTATCAGGGTCATCAAATCTATTTGTCATAAAAATATTGTGACACACGAAGTTGCTCAACAAGTGTGTTCATTCGGAGTGAACCGAAGTTTGAAATCTGATGGAAGAGGTCGATGGTTAGTTATAAAGGGCTGGAGTCACTGTTACAGATTGAGTGGAAATTAAGAAAACGCGGTCTTGAGGTAAACAAATACAAATCCAAGGACATACATACACATTTGTTGAGGAACAAAGAAGCGCTTGACCATTGCCTAGGCGACAGTCACAACTTTGAAGGAGTTCCACCACCTCAGACTCAGCCTGAACTTTATAACTGAGAAAAAGTTGCCTCTTTGGTATGGCAAAAAGTGGAAAAAGGTACCTGCGGGCGAATCGAAATTGTCAGTTAAAACCGCTTCGTTTTCTCGTTTCGGCCTTGAAATGTTACTCCCGATGCAGCTAAAGAAGAAGTTTCACTTTAAAACATGAAGACCTATGACAATCACAGTGTTGGTAAGGTTCTCATATCTCTTCTTCATCTTCAACACAGCGTCCATAACTTCAGAGTCGCCGTTTTCATTTCGACTATCAACTTATGAGCATACCTCCCTCTCCCTCATTCTTTGTCTGCACATATGTCCACTTGTTGGTCTTGGTTGTCAAAAGTTTACTCATGACGCAGCTGTTCTTCAATTACTTTCGCCCCAATTCGGTTTACGCCTACGAATATGTGACAAAAATAAATGTTTCACTTTTCGTTACGATCCAATTTCATAGCAAATAAAATGACACTATCATGGCTAAAGGGGTTTCACTTCAAAATACGTACTAACCCTGCCCATTGGGTCTTAATTAGTGCTCCAGACACGTGCAGTACGTGTTCACGTGAAATCTGGAGCACTGGTCTTAATGTTCTAAATATCAACAGTCATCCAAATTCTAAGTACAAGCCTAATAGCTGGGTAGCTTCGGGGCAAAAATAGTTTTTTGTTCGTTTTTGGTCCTTTTGGCAATAGAATCAATAGAAGTTACTTACTTACTTGAGGTGGCGCTACGGTCCGAAATGGACCTGAGCCTCAACCAACACCCAGCTCGATCTTTAGCTAGCTACCTCCAGTTTCGCACGCTGAGTTGGTTGAGGTCTCCTTCTACTTGCGTGCGCTACCTGAGTCGCGGTCTTTCTCTACTGCGCTGTCCCTCGGGTGCTAAGTTATAGATAAAGATTAAAGGCTAGTACCTTTCTTCATGGCGGACCTGGACCTGAAACAAATTGGCTTTCCAGGCACAACAATGGTTAGCTTACCAATTCCATACATACAGGTTTCTGCTCGAACTTTATAGCCTCCCGCCAACAACCAGAAAAATGTCACGAAGTACCTCCAAACGGCTGTTGCCCCTTACTAACTTTCAGCCGTTAAAAAACAGCTTTAATCGCTATTGATCAGCTTGGGTAAGATTTAGTTAGGTGGCTGTCCCCGCTTAGGTAGGGACACGCTTAGACTAAAATGCAGGTCCACTGTGCTGTGATACCTTGTAGAACACCAGATTACCAATAACCTTGCATTATGAATTCTCTCTTCTACTTTGTAAGCATCGAGCATCCCCTAAGGTATTCCTTTCAAGCCTTGATAGGGCACGGCAGATGCATCTTCGAAAGAAATACTGTAAATTATAAGCAATGGCAGAAGTAACCAATAATTCGCCCAGTCATTTTGGACACTTCCCTTGGAGCAGAAAGACTGAAACCTTATACCACCTGGGTTTTCAAAATCACTACACCAACACTAGCGCGGTGTGAATAGCATCATAAAGGTATTCATAACCCCTTAAGCGCTTGTATATTGTAAAAAAAAAAAGAAAAAAGTTCTGATTCTGTCATCTTTGCCATTCTTCTGTCTTCAGTATCTTAGGCGAAACGGTTCCACTTTATTTTCAGAAAATGTCTGACCTATCCCTTACTTTGCCTAATCGTTCGCTCTGCAATTACCCGAAACGTTCCTGTTTCCTGCAAAGTCACTTTCTCAACTCAATCAACTTTTGACCACAACTGAGCTTCAATGAATTGGAATATGGATGGATATCATGGCATGTAACCTCTGAAGTTGTTGGGACCTTTCAAGTACAACAATTGAACAGCAGAAGACGTCCTATGGCTCTGTGGTGCCCATCTCCTCAGAGCGAAGAGGTAGAGAATACATCATGCACCGTCAGGCCGTTGTTACGCTCACCTAGTGTGTCAGACTCCTCGGCAACCCCCATGGAGGGTCTGTCTTATACCCAATAGGTTTCCGATTTGATTTTTTCCATGTTCTTGTGAGAGTATGTTTTCGTCTTTCTCCTTTTTTTTCCTTTGCAACACACTGACTCGATGAAGGAGCTCATTTGGTTCCATCTGTCATTGCTCGAGATCACCATTCCCACGGCATTTTCTGGAGTGATGTTGCCTGTCTCTAACTCCAGCCTGGTTCTTTCTCCTGCCCCTCTGCTACAACTGCGCTGTTAGTAAATCGAATAACTTGCTACAGTTCGCTCCTCATAGATCGATAAAGATACATAATGGACACTCGTCATCATTTCAAGTTTAAAGCCTCCTTATGTAACCAAATCAATAAGTTGTGAAGTCTCAAAGCTCGCTTTGCTTTAGGATTTGTTCAACAGTAAATTTGTCCACATTTGAATATGTAAAACGACTGCCCTATCTCCAACATCAATAGCCCTATGCCGTGTCTTACATTTATTGGTTGATACTTTGACAATGGAAATTTAAGCTTTTTTCCATTCCTAAAAGTATTCCTTTTCTAAACAAAGCCACTTGAAGCCACTTCAACAGTTCGACGATAAAAGTAACTTCAAAGTCAAGTCAAGTACTACGAGATTTAAATTTCAAAAGACGGTATCAATTCTTAAAATATTCCAATTTCGGTGAACTACAACCAATTTGAGGGGGTGAAAGCGAATAGTGACTTTGAGAAGCCCTCTCTTAACTAACTTGTGTGCCAAAAAGTTCTTCGAATGATTTAATTCACTTGGGTTACGTTACGAGTATATATATACTCGCGACATATTTACATAACAATAAATCCTTTTTTCGAAGAAAGCCAAAGAAATGCTTAACAGTAGCAAAATGACACGTTGGGGATCCTTAAGCCTACGAAGCAGAGAGAGAGCTTAATGTATCAAAAAAAAAAAAAAAAAAGGGGGGATGCTCTGTCAATTTACATAACTTTTCGTTCATTTATTGCTGAGATTTTATTTTGATTTGTAGTTATGGGTGTTCCTTTACATAAAAAGTGCCACTTGGTCCACTTGGATGTGGATTTTTAAACATCAAAGGCAAGATGTCCTTAAATTAATTTCTCCATGCATATAATTCTTGAAGAAAAAAATCAAAATTATAGTGAAAAATTATAAGTCCTTCTGTGTTTGCTTTAACATCGAAATTTTGTTTGAGTTAATGCTACAGTAAACCGCTTTGAAATTGTTCAAAGTCTTTGAAGAAATGTGACATAAGACACCTTTGTGGATAGTCCTAACAATAGAGGATAGAGCCTCATTTAAGTAATTCTTATATTTAAACGGACGAGTTCACTTTAACAGGATTATTGACACTTGAAAAGTTCTCAGCTTAATGTATAGAAGGCGCTCTAGTCCATGCCTATTTTCACCAAATAGCTTAAGCGTGGGCACCAAACTTTTCTCAAATTCCTACTCAATAAAAGTCCATACCTCCTCCTTTGTTAAAAAATTAAAGCTCTTTTTACTTAACGTACCTACCCCAGACCTGTGAGGAGTCTGAGTACGCAGGCTTCTAACGTCTTTGATCCCGGGTATGTTTCTGCCAGTTCGTCAGACCAATTGGTCCCTATTACGGCCTTTCTAAGTCTGGAACTGTGCGGACTGTCATCCGAAGATTCCCTTAGCTTAAGCATTATCGTGCCTTTGCTAGAAATGCGGTACATGTTTACAATAGTTCCGGAGAAGTGTTTTCAAATTACAGGATACACTGCGTCTTTTCCAATATTTTTTTTTGGGATCTAAACGATAAATTCTGTCATTGCGGCTTTAAATTCATGGTGTTGGGCTTTAAGTTTTTCCTGAAATAAGTGAATAAGTACGAACATTTAATCTTCAGTTGTCCCGTCGGGCCGGAGGCCATACATGGCCACTAGTGGAGTACCAAAAGGCCTCAAACTTTCACAAAGAACGCTTGACGAGATGTTGTATGCAGGGATTTGCATCTATAGTTCTCGTGAGACATATTTCGAAACAATTATGGAAAGACTGACAACAGCCGAAGGCGTGACTAATTCCAAGATCATTTTAACAAACTATTGTGTCAAGCTGTATGAGATAGCTAATGTCTTGAACTCTTAACGAAATAAGTAGAACATCAGATGAGTACCGCGATTATTGATTCCGGAACCGATACCAAATCTATAGGTATTTGAAACAACTTTTGAAAAATCTCGTCGAGATTAATCACTTCAAATGAGACAACACCAGTGAAAGGAGAATCCAAACGTTGGAAGATCACAGATCTTAGGAAGATATTCAATTCAACTGGGAAAGTCAAAACACTTACCTTTTCGACACTTCACTAGCTCTATAAGTACAAGCCGCCCAGACCTCAATTTAAAAACGAATTTCTTAAAGACTCTTGCACTAAGCTGATATTTGATTCGGCTTCGTCCACCAAACAGAAGTCCAGATGCACATGAGCGTTTCGAAATTTGTCAGTCAGAAAACCCTCATTGTTTACCTCATGATGGCGATAGAGTCCTAAGTGGACCTGAGTCTCAACCAAGAAACCTCTATAGCTATTTATAGCTATCTGTCTTCAGTTTTCCTTTTCATTTGTATGCTCCACTTTAGACCAAATTTATATATAGGAGTTCCCCCATTTAATATTGATTTCAAAGCCTTAAATACTCTCGTACGACCCCATTTGTGAGCCTTGTTGTGAGCTTGTACAAAGTTCTAAAATTATTTAGTTGACAGGAGATGCCGTCTTTGACACACAGGTGTCTGTAATGTACCCCCTGATATGCTAACCTTCTGAACCAGAAGCTGGGCTAAGATCTACATATTATTTAACTTTAACAGAAACGCAAACGACTTTTCTCGAACTTTAGGATGAAGTCAGCATTTGTATGGAAAAGTCATCTTTTCAAGATGATAGCTGAATGACCGAGTAAGCAATGATCGCTGAACAGTTTAAAATTTGTGTCATGGAACCTTGTATCAAGGTTGGGTTCGACTTGAATTCCCGAAAGTTTAGCTTCAGTCTTTTATGGTTGACGATTTGATTTTAAATCACGCCCAATAAGTTCTCCCACAACATTGTTATCTTCAAGGTTTTCATGTAATATACCCACCTAGCTAGAATAAGGCAGTAGGTGTTGAACCGACGGATTTTTTTTCCTGCCCCCTGAGGTTCCCAGAGAATGTTTGTGTACTTACTAACTCTGTTCAACAGAGTCAAGGAGTAAAGTACATTAGTTCAGGAAACGACTAAGGAACTATCCATGCTACATTATCGATATTCTTTTGTCGAAGAAAGGAAGAGCACAACCACTGAGTTCGTCTTTCAATTAATCCTTGCATCTTTTCATATTCCTCAAACAGTTGAACCGGGAACCTTTTATGGAATGATTCCATTAGCGAAGGAACTATGTCAGACGCAAGCTTATACAAAGGTGTCCTTTTTCCCGTCGTACTTTTCGTTGTAGTTTCGTTAGACCCACTGAAACAGCGTTGACGTTGGTCTCTCCAAGGTCTCTTCTGACATGCTTTTGAAACTAACTCTTCATCATATTAACAAGAAACGCCTTCATCAAGTGCTTGTAAGGCTTCTTGTGAGCTCTCATATTATTGAAGGAAGCTAGCCCTGCGCAAATGATATTTGTAATATGATATTTGTCCATGTAATTTGTTTTGTACACGATGCTTATATGCTTGAAGCATTCCATAAGAAGGTCCTTTGATAGCAACTACACACACTTCTTTCCAGACAACGGCCTACAGTCATGACTTTCGTAACCAAAAGGTTTTAAAATCTTGTTGAGCTATCTTCTTGGTGAAGATAACAGTCTGAAGGAATAGTGATGTTGGTGAACAACAACGATAGGACTTCCTCAGTAGACACTAGCGCAAGGATTCTCTTTCTTCCTATTCTATGTTAAGTGTGTTCGGGATGGTTACTCACAGGGCTTAGCACTGCGGTTTCCCTTCAGAATCCTAATGTGCCTTCCCCTATGTCTTCTAAATGAGTTTCACTTCAGAAGATGTCAGGAAGTTAAGGAACTTCCCTCGGTGGATGGCAGCAAGTTGTTCCATTGGACCTCTTCTAGGTGACCAGGCTTTTGTCGAAAACGTCAATGACATCGATTTGTATGGACATCTAGAATGATGGCTACAAGAAATTGATGCAACAAAGCCTTGACAATCCCAGAACTCACAGTTATATTCAAAGTTAAAGGATCACTGAGTACCCGTTCCCTCTCGGGACTTCCAATTTAATATCACAAAAAAGTTTTCAACATGCGGTTAGTGGGTTCGCGAAAAGTTTCCCATCTAGGATGCGGATACTGACTCCCTGATGAAACTCCAAAAGTACCTCCTTAATTGCCTTGTATACATGTATGAAAAGTTAAAACATAATTGTACTGGATCCGCACAGAGTCTATTAAGGACAGGATAAATTAATTTTAAATATCCAATGTTTATGTTTCCTTTTTTTTTTGTTTTCTATTTCAGAAATCGAAGCTGTCGAAGCATGCAAATGGCTCCGTGCAGCTGGTTTCCCCCAGTATGCCCAAATGTATGAAGGTAAGTCAATTATTGAGTGTTCATATCCATTCGATGAAATTTTATAAAAAGGATACGCGTGTCAACAGCAAAAGAACGTGATTAATTAAAAAAAATAAAAAATAAAAATCACTCTCTTTCGGACCAAAGGGAGTATAATTGAATCCTTTTGCCTTTTGTGTTGTAAAAGTCAAAAAAAAAACAGAGTTATCGTAATAGCCTTGTGTTACAGGATACCAATGACATATGCATTTGCAATCTATCAGTTAAAATCGTTTCAAGGGAAAACTCATTTCTCTTGTTGCAGTGCTTCCTCCATTGTTGGATGCACACATGCACACCAGTTGAAATGTCATTGTATCCTAGAATACAGTGCGCCCTATTCTGCGTTCTAATAGAAAGCACTATATGAACTAAAAAGTTTTAAATAGCGCTCACGGATGGGTTGGAAAAGCCGTGGGAAAACCATTATTATTGAATGAGCAGCCTTCCCCCGAACACCAGGTGTGTGGATCGATGATGGTTGTGTAGGTGGCTATTAATAAGACTTCCTCCCGCTCTCGCACACAGTGACACAATTGTTTTATTCTGTCGTAGGTGACTACTGTTTGCAAAATTTTCACTTTCATGAGTTTGTATGCCCGCAAGGATACCCTACACATACTCGTATTGTGTTCTGTGTTTAACCTTTATGAAGTTTACACTTTTGTTTTATAAAAGGAGCATTCATGTGTGGTCTCCGTGTTTTGGAATTTTTCGGAGGGGGGAGCAAAGTGACGAGTCCCTTTGACCTTCAAAATAAAAAAAGTTTCGGACGTATTTTGAGAAATTTAAATAAGTGTGTGGCATGGATGTGGACGTGGACATGGACGTGGACATATAAATACAAGAGTCTGCTGGAATGGATTTTAAATTAAAAAAAAAAAAGTCCCTAATCAATGAAATTTCCAACATGAAGCTTGATGTGGTGCCTTGGGTGGTTTTGAAAATATTCTATTCACTTGCCATGTGTATATCAGGTGCCCGGTGAAGTGTATAGAAATAATTGTTGATGACGACAGCAGTGACGTTTTTCATAATTCAAATAACTTCTACTTCTCGTGGGTGGTTATCTTTGAATGAGAAGTCCATTCACGTTTGAACAAAGGGATGATGCAAAATTGCAAGTTAGACAGGTTGCACTGTACGAGATTGTACATCGATTTGGATGGCTGCCTATTGCCACAAATATCTTGCTGACTTGATACTTAAAAGGACCCTCTGTCAAGGCTTCAACTTCTCTGGTAGTCTGCAATCAACATCTACCGGAGGCAATAGACTCTTAGCCAATTTTCGCAAGCAATCGTCGTGTGATCGTCGTATGATTTATGGAACGACAAGCCCATGGATATTATTTCGCCTGCATTCGAAATTGTTGTTCCGTTTTTAGTCCGTTTTTACAACAAACATTGTAGGCGGTGGTGTCAGGCACATTGAGATCCTTAACAAAATTGCGATGACCCATTTGCAAACCAGTAAGTCCTCTTCAGCCTTTCCTTCTGAAAGACAGCAAAAATTCTCCTCGGAGAGCATTTATTTTGTTAATCTCATGCCCTCTACGATTCAGTTTACAACAAATCTAATGTCAATAGAAGCCCTAACCGAGGATGAAGATAAAACTATCGCAGGTGCAGATCCTAAGAAATTCTTCTTTGAACTACGTGTAAGCATGTCAAATGTCTTCGGGAGATCAGATGTCCTATAATCCCATAGTGAGTTTGGAAGTGAGTAGAGGCGTATGCAAGTCTTTGGACACAATCTGACCCCTTAAAATGTTATAACTTATAAGGTTCTCATTCATCTCGATTGCAACTTAGGTGCTATATCTTGGACAGCAGACAACGAAGGTTTGGAAGATAGCAGGCCTGTAGACAGACTAGTGAGAAGAGCTGCTTGTTGATGATTTATTGGGCGAAAGACGCAGTTTTTCCGACGACAAGCAAAACGCTTGATCAATCTAGGTAAAGTCAAAAAGCTGCTTAGCAAAAAAGATCTAAGGGTGTACCTCCACCGAACCTTGTGTATTGATTGGCTACCCCTCCGCGGCATGAAACAATTTGCGCTTTCTACACACTCATGCTTGAGCTTGGAGAAGCTCAAAACGATAGTTAGATCTATCAACAGTAAATGAGAGGATCAACACAAAAGACCTCATTCTGCTCGCAGTACACAAAAAGGCCCATAATACTTGGGCCTTGGAAAACAGACGTATGTTTACCTAACGAGAAGTGAAGTATCTCGATGTTGCTCTCAACAAAGACTCTAGCAAGAGATCCTTGACTCGCTTTGCAACCATTGGTAAAAATTCGACTAAATTTCTTGATTTTGGCTTAGATTCTGACCTGACCTTAGATCCTAGATCTAGACGTGGACCGCAAATTCGGTCAGCAGCTGAATTCCCCTGTCCTTATGTCAGACGGCGACTCAGGTGACGCACGCAAGTTGAAGGGGACCTCCACCAACTTAGCGTGCGAAACAGGAGGCAGATAGCTAAAGATCGAGCTGGCTGGAGACGCGTGTTGGTTGAGGCCCAGGTTCACCCAGGACTGTAGCGCCACCTTAAGTAAGTAATGTCAGACGACATATACAGAAGTTGAAAGATAAGTTTCATGGAAGGTCCCCAAAGCCTAGCTTTGGTGATGCTTCTGAGCAATCCATCTAAATCAACCTAAAATTTAGGAGTGTTAAGCCTATTCCCAGTAAAACACTCGTCGATCACGTTCATTGCTCGCGAATCGAAGATGAGCTACCAGAGCAGCTTTAAGTCTTATCTTGACTAGTCTTTTCCTACTTTTCAACAAAACGGCAATTAGACGACTCACGACTAGCTGAGGTTGAGGTTCGACACACCTTTTGATACCTCTTCGATTATGTTAGAGTCCACACTGACTGGATCTTAGAATTTCTTGTGTTTCTTCCTTGCCGGCTCCCCAGACAGAGTTGTCAATTCCCCTGTTCCACAAGAAACCTCTAAGATCCATCTTAACCGTCAAACAATTTACACAACGACTTGCAGACGAATGACTTCCTCCACCTGACCAGGGCGAACAGTTTTAATTGACTTATTCATCATGTGTGTGTGCTCCCAGTATGGGCACACACCAACTCATCACGGAAGGTCAAAGTATATTTCGTGCAAGCCTCCGCACAGAGCCAACAACCAACACGACGTGATGTGGATTGATGTGGCTCGTAAAGTCGGCAACCGCCTTCTCATTGGTGAATTTCAGGAAATGCTAACCCAAACATATGTGGTTGCTGACTGGTTCCTGTGGTTAATTAAGGCGCAGATTTATCATTAAGCAATGAAGAGGTGAATGTGCCTGGTCACCTCCTATATCCTCTTGAGCTGAGTTCTTCTTAGAAAGCGTAGGAATACTTGCAAGGTCATCGAAGGACAGTAAAGAACTTACGATCACGCAGGGCCCAGATAGACATCATTTGCTTAATCCATGCAATCAATCTGGAATTCCCTCAGGCAGCAACATCCTTTATCCCTGCAGTCGTGCGCTTTTGTGTAGTTATGTCACATAAAAATGCCGAACCCAGTCACAGTCGCATATGCGCACGCGTATTTCCATGTAAAGCCTTCGTTCGCGTGTGTGTCGCAGCCGCAACAGACGGACGTGCAGACGTAAGCAAATTAATAAATCACCACATCGCCGGGTTTCCTGTGAAACATTTTTGGCTCTGGGACACAGATTAACGAACATCAACGCAAAGTTAGAAGGAACACCGAACACACGACGACGCGACGTCTCGAGACCAATCGGCTCTCGCACATTATCACTGCCTCACCCGAAGTTGGCCTAAGAAGCATAAAGTCTCATGTTAAGGGGAATTAATTACTCATGGGAGGCGCTGGCCAGAGGATTCACCAAGTCAATCCCGAGTTATGTGTGATTTGCTTGTGGGGACCACCGCTTGATGGGATGGGTTTCGGTGAACATTTTGAACTAACAAGCGTGCAAGGTCTTTGGACAAAGATTAAGGACCGGCAATCAACGATTTTTCGGTTCTCATATCGCATTACGGTGTGTGTTCCTCGGGGATGTGGAGTGAAAATGAAATGAATTCTGAAACGATGCAGCGGGAGGCAAACGAAAGTGGCATGGTGCGTCGGGTTGAGATATTTATGCGGTTTTTTTTTTTTTTTTAAGAATGCTGCACCTTTAGAGCAGGCGTACCTGGTGTGAAGTCAACAAACTCTGGTTGGTCGGGTTGTGACATTGAACTTTGTGGGATTTTGAATTTGAACGAGGTGAAGTTTATACCGAATTTTGTGCACCTTGGACCTTTATTTGGACAAGGAATGGTCTTGGTACAGAACTTCGACAAAATTTGCAATTTGATATCATATGTCAACGAAGCGATATCAGCTGAGCTCCCTAGGCGATAAGTATTAATCAATCTACAAGTTGGTTTCTTACATCTTAGAAGCCACACCAGGTGGTCTCTACTTTATTGGATAGTGCTTCAAATTTCTTTAAAAATATGCTCTTCCTCCCAAAATATGCCCTGGCTCCTGACTTCGATATTCATGGGCCTAAGCACAATGTCTCCAAACCACTCGCAGAGCAAATGTTGATGATTCCTGCTTTGCAGGATGTGATTTGCCAACTGTCAATGAATACCTCTTGCCCTTGCTCTTGGCAGCGTGTGTTCAGTTGATTTCGAGATCGCTGGGCACTGCGTACTGATGTATGTCAATCAGAATGAGCTCAAAGTGTCAGTACTCCCAATTTGCGACCGACACACTCCTTAGCAATGGACTGCAGATCATCGCTCTTTGGCTTGTTATAGACAGAGCCCTGCTTTACGCAGTATCTCTAGCGACGTGCCTAGTGCGGGCGTGTTGGCTAAACACAAATAGAGAGCTCTGCTTCTTATCGTACAATTCTTGCGCATAACGATACACATCTATGATTACGACCTTTCTCGGCAAAAGATCAATTAAGACAGCCTTTGCCTTCACTTCACCAAAGTAAAGTGTTATAAAGGTTCTTCGTAGACTTATTTTGGCTTAAAATCTTTCTGCAGAGTTCCGAATTCCGCACCGATTATTACTTGGGATAATACCCTGTAACTTAAAGTGGCTAAGAGAGCAATCCATCCCTATATCAAAAATTCCAAAGGCACCTCAAAATATAGCTTTTCTTGCAACAAAGATACCTATGCACACCCGCTTCCCTCGCTTCTTGTTAGTAAGCATAACCCTAAAGATATTGTTCGATGTGATGACTTTTATTCGCATTTCTCGCCTCCACAGCTCTTCTTGCCAATTAGGGCACTCGAAGAGAATGTGATTTGTGTCACCGTGGGGCAGGCTGTACTCTTCACTTTCTTCATCTTGTATAAATCGGCATTAAAATAACTCATGCCTCCTCTCCGATCAATCTTATCTGCACCAAGGCTATTCGTTTCCTATCTGAGTGAGTCGGTCCATATCTCAGCGTTGTACAGGAGGATACAGTTCATGATCAACACCAGAACACTTCGCTTGCTAATGGCATGGGCTCCTATGTTTGCTATTACTCTCCTCAAAGGACCCTCATTCCTAAGGTCACTGCTTCCTTACTTACCCCAAGTTAACATCAAATTTCACTGTCGTAAGAACTCGTTTCCTTAGCAGAATGACTATCTTCTGCGGCTGTCAGGCATAAATCGTGGCGTTCCATCCAAGCGCACACGAGTCTCATAAATAAGTGTAACTTTCTTTGTGCGTTATCGGTGCCCAATCCATAGTCCACAAGAAAAGTGTCTTGAACCATCGTCATATCCCAAAAAAATATTCCAAAAGCGCGTCCTTTTCCATGCATTCAGTAAGAACGAGGTCATGCTTGAAATGTTTTGATATGGTGGTGTCCTTCCGTCTCACTTTCAGAATAAAAATCACAAAATCTTGGTATGGTACGGAGAATCAAACTGAGGTTGGAGACAAGTCAATCAAAAAGAATGGTCCTTCAACAAAATAGTTCTAAGTTTCATCAGAAAATTTTACCCATTCTTCCAGAAAAATGGACGTTCTGGATGCTACCGAAAAAATGAAAGTGGACACATGGAACAACGTCCCCAGAGCTGGGTCTGCAACGCTCAAAGAATTTGATTTCCCTCAATAGTGTCACTGTCCAATAGACAAGCTTGCGTCAAGACTTGGCGTATACTGAAATGATTTATACAGAAGCTGTACAGAAGAAGAAAAGAAGGAAACTATTCTCCACCTTCGTCTTACCTGTCCAGCTCAATAAAGTCAAGCTCTGGTTGGGACCAGGACACAGAGGAATTGAAAGCAATGAAATTGCAGATCAACTTGCCAGGATAGGCTCCTCAGAAAGGTACATAGGTGCCGAACCCTTCTGTGGCATCCCTACTTCCGTGTTCAGAATGAGTCTGGACGGATGGGAAAAACGAAACTTCATATCCTACTGGAATAACACTCAGGAACTCAAATAGGCTAAACGGGCCATCCGACCCCTGAACAAAACCACTTAAAATATTCTCAATCATAAAAGGGCTGATATCAGGAGACTTGCCGGCTTCCCCACCGGTCACTGTAGCCTCAGATATAACTTACATTAACTAAAGATAGTTCAGGAATCTGAATACAGACTCTGCTTAGAGGAAGACGAATCAGCCGAACACGTACTATGGGAGTGCGTGGCTGTCTGCAGGGTCAGAAAACGCTTTCTCCACAAAGAATTCCTAACACCGGAGAACATTCATAATGCCTCGACTGGAGATATCATCAACTTCATTAAGAAGATAGAGGATCTCCTTGTCTAGCTGGCTCCAGGCACAATAGATCTTTTAGGTCGCAGTGCCATATGCGTCTGTCGCAGAGTCTTACTAATAATAATAATAATAATACCTGCCCAGCTCTCTCCCGCAAAGGCAAACTTCACTTCGAAACCATCTTTTATAACGCTCCTTCAGTAGCTCTACTTTGTTGCACGAGTAGGTAATATCACAACAGCCACTTTAACCTAACCTTGCCAAGACACATTCCTTTATTACAATCACTTTGCAGACATGAAATACAATGTAATGCTGGAAAATCTAGTAAAAGATTTGCATTCCATGGAACCAATTTCGCATGAAACACTCCATCGATTGGCCCTCTTCGATGTGAGGCCGAACTTGTTGACAGTATACAAATGACTAGCATTCTTACCTCCATTTACAGGTGACATATCTAATTTATATTAAAATTAAATCTGTCACAGATAATCGGATTGCCTGGCCAAAAGTTATTATCAATAAATAATCATTCAGACATCGAGCTCCCAGACCAGACTTATCTGCAAGAGAACGCACTCATCTTACGTTTTTTTTTTTTTCTTTTTTTTAATTTTCACGGTCAAGTGGATTAGAGAGTCTATCCATCCAGCACAACACTGTCCAGAGTGAGCAAGAAAATCTACCCACTCGAAGAGTCATCTTCTCTATACGCACATCTTTCGCATCTTACCCCACACGGTCGCATCGAAATTCGATGGCCCAAATCTGACGTAAATGCAAACGAATTTCATTTTCCTCCCCTTTCGTCCAGATATGAGAAATTATTACCACCAGACGATTGCTGCACTATCGTGCGATGCAATGTTATTCCTCCACTTCTTGCCCAACTCTCTTTCGTTGGAAATGTAGAAATGGCTATTTTTACATTGATATCCCATCTGACCGGCCCGCCCTTTTCGATTCGACGGATCTTGATCCAATAAATTTGTTGTTTGATTCTCTTTTTTGCTTTTTTTTCGTTCGCATTTCGTTCCTTTTGATCTCCATCCCTGCGATATCCATTGCGCGTATTTTTTTTTTTTTTTAGTTTTTCTTTTGCAGTCATAAATTATTAGTTTGCGCACCAAATTCACGGATTTGTCTGTCCGAGACGGAACGCCGCAGGATTAGCAAATTATCGCTTGAAAATTTTTAAAAACGTGTCCTGTATATTAATTTATTTTAAACGAGAATCCTTTCGATGTCCTAGTGTTTTTGTAAGTTTTTCTTCGGAATAATGAAATATTTTGCAAATCCCATGTATGGATGCAATGGCGACAAAGCATATACAAATGGATAGGTCATTCATCTCAAGAATAGTGCTGGGTGTAAAGTTTCTTTTCCGTTTTTTTTTTTTTTTTTTCGTTTGCTCCTTTGTTGATATAAGAAAACACACAGAGCGGTGCTGTGTGTGAAACAAGATTTCCTACATGCAAATTGGCTTTTGATACGACGACAACGCGGATACACATAGTTTCCAAGCAAGGAGGTGTATATGTACGTATCTTTTCCTAGACACATTGCGGTTGAGTGCGTTTTGAATAGTTTAAAGGAGTGCAGTGTTAATTTGTGTTGACTTGGATGGATTTAAATAATTTATAAAATTGAAAGAAAATACTGAAAGTGATGGATCAAGATGGATAATGTGAGTGTGAAAAGTGATGTTACAGATTGAAATTTGATAGTTAGTCTGAAGAACATACTACCGATTGTAGTCAGAATATTTGTCGTGGGGTATAACCATTTTTTGTAAAAATAAGAGAAGTTGCCAGTTCTTTTCACAATATCACCTCAAACAAACATACGGAGTCTTCTTTTTGTGATCGTCCTACTTGACGCGTTTGAATTAGAGAACATCAAAAAAGAAGACAAACAAACCTTTCGGGTTTGGCTACTGGTCTTACTACTGCACTTAGAGTGTCAATTCTGAAATGGATAATAGTTGTAGCCGCCTCTTTACATTACCCACTACCGACACTCTTGCTTTAACGGTTTTTTTAAACTCTTTTCACAGTCTCATTTTCGCATTTCATGCATAAAATACGAATTTTTCTACACCTACTCTCTATTTGAGATGACGTCTGTTCAAAAACCATGAAAGTTGGAATTTTCTTTGCCACTGTATCCACTTTTGACACTCTTAGGATGAGACTCACACTAATTGCTACGTCTTAACTTACGACTTAGTTGGTGACTCCCTACAAATTATTTGCTAGAAACTTTTGACCTCACAAACATACTTGTCACTGATTCACTTCTGACACTTTTATAGTTCTAACACAGATAATAGTCTTGCACTCGTATATATCTCTCAAACTTTTTACCACCTTCAGTCAAATCCATATGGCTATAGAGAAACTTTGGACACTGTCAACATACTCTGTCCACTTCTGACACTTGTTTTACAGTTTAAGTTTCACATTTCACGCATTAGTTGCAATTTTGTGCACTTATTTTAGTTTACGATGTCAGTAATATCGTTGACTCACTTCAAGAACTTTGTTGGTTGAAACTTTTTTTTGCCATTTTATCCACTTCTGACACTTTGAGGGATGTAAGTCCCATATTTTTGTCCACCTTACTTCTGACACTCTTCATAAAACAATCTCGTGTCTGTTGCTAAGTCTCAAGTTATTTTTACATAGTTAATAGTTCTCTTGGAAAGAGGTACACTCAGGCCAAAAGTAAGTCCATTGTAGTACCAATATTGGGAATCCCAAATCTACTTCTAAAACCATTTTGATTTCCTAGCGTAACAGTTTTTTCCATTTAGTTCTTTAAAGACGCCCTCCTCTAAGACGCTGTCGATCTTTTGAGATCGAAAAAAGGCCAAAAGAGCTTGAAATTGATGCAAAAGTCAAAACGTTGATTTAGGTAAATCAGTTACTAAAGCGCTTTGACATGGTCAATATTGCTACTGTCTGTACCTAGGGAGCTTTATCTGTCTAGTTCTTTAGCCGCATAGTTCCATGAAATTTTGTAATGATTTAGGATCCAACAAACCGCAGTCCTCCTCTGCCCTAGATTTTATTGTGGTGGATACGAGGGATCTGATCGCAGCTTGGCTATCGAAAAAAATCAATCAACCATCGAGAATTCAGGCCCTCGCCTGGCAAGCTCATTAGTGAACTCATTTTCTGTAATCCCGTCCAGGGGTGCAGACAAGGGTTAGCAAATTTAGTTTTCCAAGCGAATTCAAACTAGACTTGAATTCTTTTACGCTTTTGGTTCTAGTAAGAGACTTGAGCAAGGCCTTCAGCGCATCGTGACTGTCGCTATACAGACCCCGTCACCTCCCCTTGTTTTTTTCGTAGTATAATTCGCAGTCGAAGGTGTCATGAGTCTATTTGATAGACTTAGACCGTTAAACTACTACTCACTATGAGCTCCTGAAAGCTATAAGATCGATTAGACTTTCATATATTTATTTTGATAGGATTTCATTCGCAACCTGAAGCCTCCAACACACTTCACTTTATTGTATCTTCTTTTAAGTCTGGTCTTATGGTGGATCTTAAGAACTACTGTTGTTATGCTTTTATCAGAATCTGTCTAACTTTGTGAGGGATCTCATTCAGAAGTACCAGAACTTGCAACTAGGATCCTTTTTCTTAAAATCATTGTATACACAAAGAGACTACACAGGAATCACATTTTCGCACACATTAGCTTATAAACTGTTTGATCTACAGTGGCACCCTCGTTGTTATGAACCTACAAAAAATTAACTTTTACCACCAACTCTTTTCGATTCATGAACAATAAAGATATTAAAGCTTCCAAAACCATAAAAAAGTCACACAAGTTTAAATGCTTTTTATTCACCCCTCCTGTGAGTACCTATCTACAAAGTATTTCCTAGAAATGATTTCATTTTTTATTTTTATCCATATTTTTTGTTTGCGAAACTACTTAAGTTACACGAGCGAATCGTATATTTTTATTTTTAACTTAAAATTCAATTTCCCAAGCTCAATCAGACCAGGTAAAGAGGAGCCATACATAGATAGATTCCTATTTCCAGTTAAAGGTGGTGAATTCCAAAAATACTCGTATATTCCGCCAAAAAGTTTCGAGTTCATTGATTTGCAAAAAGTTTCCTTAAAATTTGATAAAATAGACAAAGAAGTGTGTGTATCCACTGGGTATATGCAATCTTGGAATATTTGAATATTATTACACGCATATAAATACGCGGTCATTAGTGTATCCTCTGGGCATTTGAGACGCCTGTGGACTCCAATTTAATTCCTGGCAATGTGTCTGACTATCTTTAAAGGCCCTCTGACTATACCATAGTCGATAATATTAATTTTGAAAGCTTTTACCTACAAGCTGGTTTCATGGCAGAGTTTGGGCGAACGTAGGTATCGCAGCAACATCACTGGAGTACCCCCTCTCCAAATAGTGAGAAGTTTCGGTGAAGAGTGTGCCTGTTTAGGGTCATCTGCTTTTACCACCGAGAAGTCCACTGATTCGTATTCCATAGGTCGCTTTTAGTTGTCACGGCAACACGCTCGCATTCTATGTCAAGATATTATCTGGGAATCAAAGCTTCTTACCTTACCGTAGCTCAGGTTTCTCTAAATTCTCTCATTAACCTCCTCCCTCTCCAAACCCATATGAGTAATAAGCTTGACGATGAAGATGAATTTGATAGTTCCCTGGTTAGATCCCGTGGTCACTTAGCCCCTAAGGTCAGAGAATCAGAGGATGTTGTCGGGCTTTTCCCAGACTGATTTGCAGATTGCAACACCCTCGTTGCCTCAAATGCTATCACCCCCTCCGTACTAACTGTTGGCTTAATGCAACGTCTGGGTGAAGAGATTGGTAGTTCTCTAGTGGATTCATTCTTAGAGGCGGTTTGGTCAAACCTTTCCTCGAACGATTTTTACCATTCAAAGGAACGGGTGGCCCCATGAACTTCCTGGCTCTGGTGTTATCCACAGAAGCAACTTCTATCGATGTACAAGAAATGAGCTTGATCCGTAATCCCTGTTCGCCAAACTTTTAGATCTAACTGATTGAAGCATGTCATTCTTTTGAAGGTTTTGTCCACCTAAAGGCTAGAAAACAATTGTGGAATTTCCAAAATTCTTTCCATGACTTCATATCCCTGTCTGACGTAACCCAACTTTCGCGTTTTAAGAAGTTTGTGAAAAAATGCCTCTTGTGCGTTTTCTCGTCATCTGAACACCTTGCAATTTCGCAATCAGACATACAATCTTCCCTCACTTAACCCATTCTATTGAGTGCAAAAAATCTCACACCCACTTCACAAAGTACTTCAACTAAAAGCCAACTTCCTTCTGTCAACTCTCCATAAGTCATACAAATAAAAAGAAACCCTTCATGTAAATGTACAACACACTTTGACACTTTCCCATCTGATGACAAACAACCTAAATTCCTCTCCCTGCTACAACAACGTCAAATTGACCGTTAAACAAGAGTGTATCTGCAAACACAACTTCCGTTTAATTCTGTGTAAATATTTGAGACCTCCCACAAATGTCTGTCCATCGGCTTCTGAAGTTTAAAATCAACTCAAGTGTTTATCTGTCATTAGGGGGTCATAACACTTAAAGCATTGACATATGTCAAATTGATAAATTGTCAACTTGTTAATTGATGTTTGTTAACTCTTCTTTTTTTTTAACTTTTAGATCATCAATTTCCTATTGATCTGACGAATGTAGCCAAAGACCATACAAATCTAGAGAACGATCCATTGCAGTCCCTCTATCGACGTTTATGTATATTAAACCGATGTGCCAACATGCGATTGGATAGTAGTCATAAGCCGCATACTCCACAGGTAAGCAATGAACTTAAATGATAAAGAGGTTAAGAGACCGAAGTAGTCATGGATCGGCTTCGATATTCTTTCAACATCTTCAAGCCGGATCCTTCCAGATCCTTATATCTTACCCCAAACTAATTTCTACTTCCTCTCTTCCCCCAACAGAAAGAAGATTCCGATGATGAGAACTGTGCTCTAAGCGAAAATTGGACATTCCAGCCTCATATCCGACGTTGGTCACGTATCGGCGAAATGGGTCTCGAATTGCCCACCAAATTGAGTCAAGATAAAAACGAGAGTTCTTCGAAGGAATCAAGTCCCGATCGTTTCGAGGACGATGATACTTATGATATATCCGGTGCTGCTCTTAATCTCTCATTGCCAAACGAACAGACGGATGCAACGGCACAAAATGATTCCGATTCATCCGCTGTTCGTTTACGGCGAACTGGTAGCGAACGTCTTAAAGATGGCGCTAAAGCCTTGCTTCGACGGGTTGAGTCTATCAAATCGCGTCGAAGGAAACGTCAAAATCGTGAGGGTATCGTTATTAGTGGACCACAGGCTTTGGACTTATCACAATTGGGCCAAAGAATTCGTAAACCCGATGCCGTTTACTCAACACCACCATCGCCATCGGCTGTGAGTCCAATGCACTCGTATCCAAAGAGTCCATTGTTTCATCATCCAGGCCAACATGAGTTGAAAGTTCCATCACAGAGTGAAAACTTCCTAAGTCCAAACCGGATGAGTAGTCCTAAGAGAACGCCTACGACACCACGATCGATGCGTACTAGTCCACTGCACTTCTTTGCTACTCCTCCGATGCCGCATCTGAAGGAGGGTCGATCAGATGATTCCTCGTCGTATTACAGTGACAGTCAGGAGTCTTCGTCGACTGGTGGAGGGAAATTGACACTATCTCTCCGCAAGGCGCCATCGAAATCAAGGAGATTCTTGCAAAGAACCGGGAAAGTAGACGATATTGGTGCACATTCCGATTCTGAGTGCCATCAGGGCAGGAAGTTTGTCTTTAAGGATGCCAACTCCAACACTACAGAGGTGGGTTTGCACTAGTTTCACTGGTTTGTTTCTTTCTCTCTAAAACGCATTTTCAGATGAAAGTAAAGAAACTCACTCGTGGTGGATCATTGAATCTCGGCAAGGATCCGAAAAAGCGTGAAGGATTCCGATCGGCCAGTTTTCGAACTCGTTCCACAGTCCGCAAGGACCACAAGAACTCCGAGAGTGACACTGAGAATATCAAAGTCAGGTAAGCATCTGCACACCTCCAAACATGTACAACCCCTCACCTCTCCTTTGTTTTCAGCAAAAGTCCAGTAGTCCGATGGCACAGTTTTCAGGAGGAAGAACGTCCACATATGATTTTCAAAAAGTGTTTCTCGCGCAAGATTGAAGTGGAAAAGACCGAAGGCACCCCATTTGCTGCGATGTCCTGTGGACAGTTGCAGATCATACGCAAACTGGCCCTGGCCATCTTAACCGGTTACATGGAGCGCTATTGTCCAACTCACCGCTCCGGATGGAACTGGGAGCTGCCGAAATTCATAAAGAAAATTAAAATGCCTGACTATAAAGATAAGAAGGTGTTTGGAGTTCCACTGCTACTAGTCCTACAACGTACTGGACAAACACTCCCAGTAGCTGTGAGAGCTGCATTCAGATGGTTACAGCTAAACGCCTTAGATCAAATCGGATTGTTCCGCAAATCTGGAGTCAAGTCGAGAATATTCAAGCTGAAGGAGCGCATTGAATTGACTGAGTCTTCAGCGGAATGTATGGATGTTTTCGACACCCAGCAAGCGTACGATGTCGCCGATATGTTGAAACAGTATTTCCGAGATTTGCCAGAGTCGCTGTTAACCACTAAGATGTCGGAGACTTTTGCGGCTATTTTTCAACGTAGGTTCCTATACACAAACTCAAAGTGCACACTACTAACCCATCGTATCTCTCGTTTAGATCTCCCTCCAGAGGTTCGTCTCGATGCAGTTCAATGTGCCGTTCTTCTGCTGCCCGATGAGAACCGTGAAATTCTCTATGCACTTCTAGAATTCCTAACACTGGTCGCTGACAACTCGCAATACAATCAAATGACAGCTAATAACCTAGCAGTCTGTTTGGCGCCATCTCTATTCCATAGCAGTATATCGACAGGTTCTTCTTCCGTATCGGCGTCTCCGAGACGGCGTAAAACCACTGGAATTCCAGACGTCAAAGAACTCTCCGAAGCAAAAGCATCACATGAGTGTTTGTCCTTTATGATCGAAAACTACCAACAAATCTTCACCGCATCACGAGAACGGATATCCAAGTGTAATTTCGGTTACATGGAGGAATCCAAGCCAGTTCCTCTAGAAGCATTGGGCGAGGGAATGCAGTTTCATAATTGGCGAGGCTATCTCTACGAGTGTACGAGTGCCACCATAAAGGAGGGACGAGAGAAGTACAATTTTCAAATCTAGATCTACCAATTGGATTTAATCGATTTTTTTTTTTTGGTTTGTTTCAAGGTCAAGAGGTTGGTTCACCATAACGTCGCTAGATACAAATGTCGACATTGCCTATAAAAAAGTTGGCGATGGTCATCCTTTGCGTTTGTGGCGTTGCATAACCGAAGTGGAGGGTCCACCAAAAGATGTTCTGGACTATGTCCTGAAACAGCGAGCCTCTTGGGATATTAATCTTTTACAGAGTCAAACTATCAAAAAATTAGACGAACGAACAGAGATATTCCAATACGTATTCGATGGGCAAATGTGTACGGACTTTTGTGTACTGAGGTAAGTTTTGAAAGGAGCCATTGACTCTCGGACCGGTGAGATGAATAGTTTTGAGTACAGAAGGAGCAGCTGAGGAAAGAGTGCGAGTTAGTTATAAAAACAAGATAGTCTCCAGGAGGACCTTTGTTTCTCATGCTGAAACAGGCATGATTGTAGATGTCTGTCTTGAGTCAAGAGCCTACCTTCAGTTGTTTAAATTATGAGCGCTTGTTAAAATCCGGACAGAACGATCTGTTTAGAGTAACACAAGTCCATGACCGGATTTCGGATTCCCAATTTATTTAATTGGATATCACAGTTAAGCTGAGCTCCAAGTTCACCTTGTTAAAGTCGAATGAGCTTATTGTCGTGCCAGCAGCAGTTTCTCGGTAGAAGACTGGTGTGCCTCAGGGTTGAAACATATCTCCAACTCTCTTTGTTATGATCTTAACTTTGTTCATTCCTTAAGGACTTTGCAACACCACGAGTCGTCAATTTATAACGACAGAATATCAAATGTCAGACTGTCCCGAAAGCGTAAAATTAGTGTTGCCAACATTTTAAATTGTAGCACCCTAAATAGAACCTGCAAATCAGAGATGAGACGAAAGATTTGTTCAACAATGAGAACGTAGACTGAACACTGGATCCCTTTCCAGCTACTTATGCCAAATTATGCCCTCGAAGGTTTCTCGTTGCCTACTGAGAGTTGGTTGTAGTTCGAACCTGAAAAGAGGTAATATCACCGTGAGTACAAGTCTCAAAATGCCCAATCTACTGTTGAAACCATTTCCATTTCTTAAGATTGGTCGCTCGGGCAGTTGAAGACTGCTTGGGCGAGGTATCTCGATTCTATTTTTTCTCCATAAAAACTTTCTGCCTAGAATAACTCCAAGATAGTTAACTTTGTCTGAGAAACTCAGACGTGTGCCATTGAGCTTGGGTGGGACAGCGAGTTGCATTCCAGTTTTCTTAGTAAAGAGTACCATCTCCATTTAAGGTAGATTGTCAGTGAAGTCAGTCGTAGCTGTTAAGAAAAAATTGAAAAGCATCTGGAAGTGTCTGAGGGTGCTTACCCGATACAGAGATGGCAACATTATCTACGTACGCAATCACACCACTCTACGCATTCTCTAGCTTCAGAAGTAGTTTGTTGAGGACTCGATTCCATAGAAGAGCAGAAGCTGCTTCTTTCTAGCTGAGCTATTACCAAAGAAGTCGTTATCGACTCTGCTATTAAGAATGAGGCGTGTTACGCATTAAGATTACTTTCTAAAAGGACCGGATAAATTGTCACTAGGTCACAGCTGTTCATTCAAGAACAACTAAGCCACGGTAACCACCATGAGACAGCCTACTTTCCTGAACCCTATGACCATCAGAGCTTAAAAATAAGGACATACAGCCACCTTCTTCCTTCAAACTTTCATCCTTGACTTTCCCCTTTACCCCCTTCTTTTTCTCTCCCTATTACTGGATTAAGGCAAAGGACTGACATTTTTAAAAGTCCATTGGCTGGCCATAGTAAGTGATTTCAAAATTACAAAACTCTTTACTGTTTAGGTCATGGCAAACAGACCTGCCCCGTGGAGCCTGCGTTATTGTGGAGACATCAATCGAGCATCCGAAGGCAAAACCAATATTTGGTAGCGTCCGTGGAGTCGTCTTAGCCTCTAGATACCTCATCGAACCATGTGGCAGTGGTCGATCTAGAGTTATGCACTTGGCCAGAGTCGATATCAAGTAAGTACAAACCCTAACCATTGGATCTCACTCAAAACTTCTTCCATTTCCAGGGGCAAAACACCAGAATGGTATAACAAAAGTTACGGACACATTTGTTCACATTATTTATCAAAAGTTAAAATGGCCTTCCGTCATGTAGCCGATGGCCCCGAAAGTAAAGTGTGATCGTAGTGTATAACTCAACTCTTAGACATTAAACATCACTAAAAGGAACCTTATTATGTAGTTATTATGTACAATTGCGTTTCAAAAATGACAACTCAAGTCTCAAAATGGCATTTACTTTGGACTATTGTCCTTAAAACAAAACAAATCCCAGAATGAAAGTTAAAACAAAAAAAAAAACCTACGAGGACCAATATTGGAACTGTCATTTTTGACAGTTTGGTTTAAACATATAGTTTCAGTTCTATTTAAGCTATTTTGTATATAAACAAATGAAATACATTTAATATTTCTTTTTTATTTATATTTTATGTATAAAAATGTTTAATTTTTCTTTTCTAATATTCAAAATCCAAATACTCAAACTTAAAATATCACAAATCAAAATAAAAAAGAAAAAAAGAAAAACAAATTTTATGCCGGTGAAGAAATAGTTTACATTTACATTTTTATTTTTTCTTATTGAATTAACATATTTTTAAAGCAAAAAATGTAACAATATTTATAATTAAAGGTAAATGAAGATACAATTGTAATTCACATTCAATATTAATTGTTAACCTACATATATATACAAAAAAAAAAAAATACGTATATATATTTACTAATACAAAGGAATAAATAAAAAGCAAACTAGTCAAATCGTTGAAATATCAAGAGAATAATTATACTAATTCATTATTAATAACACTTGTGTAATAATGTTTAATGTTAAGTATAAAAAAAAACAGAGATAAAACAAAGTATATATATATATATATAGTTGTATAAAGATGTGTCTTAAAAGAAATACAGGGCGGTTTTTGAACAAACAAATTTTAAATGAATTTTATTTTATAAACTGGACAATGGATAGAAGCCAACAATTCGATCCATCCGATTTGGGAGGAGTAGAGATTCAGAACGAAAAACAGGCCTTTCAGGTCTTTCTAAGAAACGCTGCAGTGATAAGGAGCATAGGTTACCAGGCCAAGTATACCATCTGATACAAGCAAAGGCAGAACAATCACATAGGAAGGTTTTTGCAGTGTCGTCGCCGTCTTCACAAGTCTCATCGATAGTGGTATCAATTAAGCCTGACACGTGGAGATGTTAGGCAAAGGCGTAGTGGCCCTTTATGATGCCGAAAAATGGTCTGCAATCTTTCTGCCAAGAGGCAGCAAGAATGACGTAGAATTCTTATAGACATGGGGAAGTATCTGTTTTGTCTGATGGCATCCTGGAGAGTAATACCACCTACATATGCTTAGGAAGTAAAAATAGTTATATCTATCAATAAAACTGCTGGTAAGCTACATATTTAAGGCAGCAGAAGATGATTCGGTAAGGAGTATGCAAAATATGGTCCAACGAAAGCATGACCAACCAATGGAAGCTCAACATACTTAGTTTGCCCTTAATGTTCAGGGAGAAGAACGGCGCCAACTACAGAGGCATGAGTCTCCTTGACATCACTTATAAGATCTTATTTGCTGTATTGTGTCAGCACCTACCATATCAGTGTGGCTTTAGACCAAAAAACTCCACTTCCGATCAAACATTCAAACTCCAGGAGATCTTGGGAAAAAGCCAGAAGTTTCAAATCGATACCAGCGCTAGTTTCATCGATTTTATGGTCGCGTATGACGAGCAATTCAGAGCAATGTCTGGTTTTTACAACTTGTACATCTCTGCTGCTCTATCAAGGTCGGTTAAGACCTCACCGAAACCTTCAATATCAAAAAGGGATTTGGACAAGACGACGCGCTGTCATGCAATTTCTTTGGTTAAGGACTTTCTCTACCTCGGCTCCGCTATTGACTCAATCAACGACACCAACGCTGAGATCAAACGCAGAATAACTCCTGCCAATCGCTGAAACTTTGAAATAAAAACGGAATTAAGTAGCAAAGCCCTCTCTTAAACAAACAAACGGAAACTTGTCAACATAGGTAGATGGAGAGTGCAGAGACACCGACCTAGTCAAAACAGCCCAAATACAATGATTACGATAGCTGGATTCACACAAGCGCTTGGATTGTTCGAATCCACCCCAGAAGGTAGAGAAAAACCGCGTTAGGAAGTGGAAAGGGACCTCGAAAGACCGGTGGTAGATCAAAGACCTTCAAAAGACTTCATACGTAGGGACTTGAACGAATCGGCAAATAGTGAAGATAATAGAGAAAAAAGATTTGCAACAAGAAGGTGCTACAAGATGGTAAACAGAACGTAATCCAATTGAAATTTTGAAGGTGGTGCCGAAAATATCTCCTCGTTATCCTCATATATACGCCAGTTAGATGCAATTTGTTTACAGTTTGCAACAAGCCACTATCCCGGCGCTAAGGCTGAGAAAGAGTAAATGAGATGAACTCATTGTAAAGGACTTCGCAATGACTCCAGGCGCTGAGATTGTATGTTTGTAGCTCATGTTGAAGCCCATTTCAGAAGGCACCACAGCAGCAATTAGTTTACTTTGAAAGGCTGCAGTCTCTCAGCTATGAAGTCACTTGCTGAAGTGGCTTGCTCGATTCCATAAATGTCCAATAGCAGCAAGTTCAGCATGGTAACATGGAACGACACTAGGCAAGGCTGGTTTGTTTTTGCTAAAAACGGCCACCATACCATTACATCAAAAGTTAGAGTCAGTGTGGGGACTGCAAGGTGCAACCCCATCTGGGCCCTACCACCTTTTTTGCAGCATAATCCTGGGATGGGATCTAGCTGTTTTGTTCAACGTCCAGAAATATTCTAACAACGGCAACAAATGCCTGCACCTTCTACGGATGTAACATACCGAGTTTTAGTACTATCGCAATAAAGTGGCAACATTGGACCCGATTTATGAAAAATGTCCTCTGAATTTGGAATCCCTAAAAAAAAGAAGCATACTTTTAGGCACGTGATCCGAAGAGAATTTTGCTTCAAAATGTATGCTATACTTTTTGGCTGGGACATGTAAAATTCAGCCCCGATCTTCCGTTGAATGTTTTTAGATGCTAGTACCTAAGTTTTACCTATACCTCTCTCATTTTGTTGTTGTTTTTCATCAAAAATTCCACAACCACCTATCATTGCAGTTAACAGCACCACAACCCTTTCCCATTCCCTCGTCGCTTGGAATACACAAAAAAAGTACCGCCTTTGCAGTTTTTTGTCACCCCGAATCCTCAGTTAATATGGTATTGAACATCTCCTGGTAATTAAAAGGCTTCTCTCCACTCTCAAAGGATTCTCCGGGTGTTGTTTGCATAATTGGAATCGTAATAGTCTGCGCACCGTGCCATCGTCGTCGTCCCTTTAATTAGGCACGACCATGAAGGAATCACCGCGTTTCTCCTGACCACTTCACTCGTTATACGTACCTTTAAGCGATCTTCGCTGCTGTGCGTGCTCTGTACTCAGCTCCTCCAAAGAGACCCAAAGTAAGTCATGTTTTCGGTATGCGTGTGCTTGTAGTTTGGTCTGCTGCTGCAACAGACTGCCACTGTCAGTTTCACAGCCGGTGCATCTTTGTACGGTATGTTGGTCGTGTTGCGCGGTTTGTTTATTGCAATATTTAAATTGTCGAATTCCGCACAAAATCAAAAAGGCTTACACTAATGGGTTTCCTGTGTTTCTGGGGGGCCGATGGCATTTTTGCAGCTCTGCTGCGACGATGTTGTCGTTGCGATGATTTTTCGTTGACAACGATGTACACGATGAAATGGCCGCCATCCTTCTACGGGATTCCGAGGTGAAATTTGAAGTAAAGCTGGAAGCTGTATTCGGTTGTTGGTTGCTGGTTAGGTTTGTGTGACATTTCTTCACGTTGTTGTGTCTGTGTGTGGATTCGATTCGATTCGATTTGGAGTGTGAGTTTGATGTTTTCTGAGAATAGCTTTAGGAACATGAGCATTTGAGAGATGCTAATCGGAGAAGTCTGTAGGGGTTGTTTGGGCTACTTTCGAAATGGAAAGTACTTTAATGGATCAAAATGGAGACAAACTTCAACAGGGGAGGTTGGAGCAACTGAAGATATTCAAGATCTTGGAGCACCACGAGAGAGATGGAAGTAAACTTTCACTCACAGGCGCTAAATTGGAAACTCTACAGCTGAGTCGACCCGATGAAAAGACGAGATACGTAATAGTTATTTCCACTTGCGAGGGAAAATACGAACGAAGGAAGATTTAAGACCATGAGCTGTACATATCAAACAATGTAAAACACGATGAACAAGCTTAAATGCATCAAGCAAGCAGGCAACAAAGCTCTAGAGACTAGACAACAGGGTTTTAATTCCTCGGAGCGCTCAAACATCTCTCACCACCCGCGGCGAGAACCTAGCTCGAACTATTATTAATGCTACACGTCACAAATCAATTGTCTTAATCGGAGAGCTTAAAACTGACTCACCCACCGTCCCTTGGCAGGACCTAGCTCAAACTATTCCTAATGGAGTGGCTAAATCGAAAGAGTTCGAACTCCACCTAACACCTATCTTCTTAATATAACGCACCTAAAGCTAAAGCCTACCTTACGAATCGGGCGAAACTTAATCTAAGACCTATTTTCTATATCTAACGAAATGCTTATCAGTATCCGGATACTGAACTCACCTACTGTCCGTATGGAGAAATTCCTCGCCTACTGTCCGTAGGAAGTGCCTAAACCGAAAGAGTTCGAACTCCACCTAACACCTTTCTTCTTAATATAACGCACCTAAACCTAAAGCCTACCTAACGAATCGGGCGAAACTTAATCTAAGACCTATTTTCTATATCTAACGAAATGCTTATCAGTATCCGGATACTGAACTCACCTATCGTCCGTAGGGAGAAATTCCTCGCCTACCGTCCGTACTGAGTGCCTAAACCGAAAGAGTTCGAACTCCACCTAACACCTATCTTCTTAATATAACGCACCTAAACCTAAAGCCTACCTAACGAATCGGGCGAAACTTAATCTAACACCTATTTTCTATATCTAACGAAATGCTTATCAGTATCCGGATACTGAACTCACCTACCGTCCGTAGGGAGTATTCCCACCCTCCCTCCCAGTATCTCCGGATACTGCTCACCTACTGTCCGTAGGGAGAAATTCCTCGCCTACCGTCCGTAGGGAGTGCCTAAACCGAAAGAGTTCGAACTCCACCTAACACCTATCTTCTTAATATAACGCACCTAAACCTAAAGCTTACCTAACGAATCGGGCGAAACTTAATCTAAGACCTATTTTCTATATCTAACGAAATGCTTATCAGTATCCGGATACTGAACTCACCTACCGTCCGTAGGGAGTATTCCCACCCTCCCTCCCAGTATCTCCGGATACTGCTCACCTACTGTCCGTAGGGAGAAATTCCTCGCCTACCGTCCGTAGGGAGTGCCTAAACCGAAAGAGTTCGAACTCCACCTAACACCTATCTTCTTAATATAACGCACCTAAACCTAAAGCTTACCTAACGAATCGGGCGAAACTTAATCTAAGACCTATTTTCTATATCTAACGAAATGCTTATCAGTATCCGGATACTGAACTCACCTACTGTCCGTATGGAGAAATTCCTCGCCTACCGTCCGTAGGAAGTGCCTAAACCGAAAGAGTTCGAACTCCACCTAACACCTTTCTTCTTAATATAACGCACCTAAACCTAAAGCCTACCTAACGAATCGGGCGAAACTTAATCTAAGACCTATTTTCTATATCTAACGAAATGCTTATCAGTATCCGGATACTGAACTCACCTACCGTCCGTAGGGAGTATTCCCACCCTCCCTCCCAGTATCTCCGGATACTGCTCACCTACTGTCCGTAGGGAGAAATTCCTCGCCTACCGTCCGTAGGGAGTGCCTAAACCGAAAGAGTTCGAACTCCACCTAACACCTATCTTCTTAATATAACGCACCTAAACCTAAAGCCTACCTACCGAATCGGGCGAAACTTAATCTAAGACCTATTTTCTATATCTAACGAAATGCTTATCAGTATCCGGATACTGAACTCACCTACCGTCCGTAGGGAGTATTCCCACCCTCCCTCCCAGTATCTCCGGATACTGCTCACCTACTGTCCGTAGGGAGAAATTCCTCGCCTACCGTCTGTAGGGAGTGCCTAAACCGAAAGAGTTCGAACTCCACCTAACACCTATCTTCTTAATATAACGCACCTAAACCTAAAGCCTACCTAACGAATCGGGCGAAACTTAATCTAAGACCTATTTTCTATATCTAACGAAATGCTTATCAGTATCCGGATACTGAACTCACCTACCGTCCGTAGGGAGTATTCCCACCCTCCCTCCCAGTACCACCGGATACTGCTCACCTACTGTCCGTAGGGAGAAATTCCTCGCCTACCGTCCGTAGGGAGTGCCTAAACCGAAAGAGTTCGAACTCCACCTAACACCTATCTTCTTAATATAACGCACCTAAACCTAAAGCCTACCTACCGAATCGGGCGAAACTTAATCTAAGACCTATTTTCTATATCTAACGAAATGCTTATCAGTATCCGGATACTGAACTCACCTACCGTCCGTAGGGAGTATTCCCACCCTCCCTCCCAGTATCACCGGATACTGCTCACCTACTGTCCGTAGGGAGAAATTCCTCGCCTACCGTCCGTAGGGAGTGCCTAAACCGAAAGAGTTCGAACTCCACCTAACACCTATCTTCTTAATATAACGCACCTAAACCTAAAGCCTACCTACCGAATCGGGCGAAACTTAATCTAAGACCTATTTTCTATATCTAACGAAATGCTTATCAGTATCCGGATACTGAACTCACCTACCGTCCGTAGGGAGTATTCCCACCCTCCCTCCCAGTATCACCGGATACTGCTCACCTACTGTCCGTAGGGAGAAATTCCTCGCCTACCGTCCGTAGGGAGTGCCTAAACCGAAAGAGTTCGAACTCCACCTAACACCTATCTTCTTAATATAACGCACCTAAACCTAAAGCCTACCTACCGAATCGGGCGAAACTTAATCTAAGACCTATTTTCTATATCTAACGAAATGCTTATCAGTATCCGGATACTGAACTCACCTACCGTCCGTAGGGAGTATTCCCACCCTCCCTCCCAGTATCTCCGGATACTGCTCACCTACTGTCCGTAGGGAGAAATTCCTCGCCTACCGTCCGTAGGGAGTGCCTGAACCGAAAGAGTTCGAAATCCACCTAACACCTATCTTCTTAATATAACGCACCTAAACCTAAAGCCTACCTACCGAATCGGGCGAAACTTAATCTAAGACCTATTTTCTATATCTAACGAAATGCTTATCAGTATCCGGATACTGAACTCACCTACCGTCCGTAGGGAGTATTCCCACCCTCCCTCCCAGTATCACCGGATATTGCTCACCTACTGTCCGTAGGGAGAAATTCCTCGCCTACCGTCCGTAGGGAGTGCCTAAACCGAAAGAGTTCGAACTCCACCTAACACCTATCTTCTTAATATAACGCACCTAAACCTAAAGCCTACCTACCGAATCGGGCGAAACTTAATCTAAGACCTATTTTCTATATCTAACGAAATGCTTATCAGTATCCGGATACTGAACTCACCTACCGTCCGTAGGGAGTATTCCCACCCCTCCCTCCCAGTATCACCGGATACTGCTCACCTACTGTCCGTAGGGAGAAATTCCTCGCCTACCGTCCGTAGGGAGTGCCTGAACCGAAAGAGTTCGAACTCCACCTAACACCTATCTTCTTAATATGACGCACCTAAACCTAAAGCCTACCTAACGAATCGGGCGAAACTTAATCTAAGACCTATTTTCTATATCTAACGAAATGCTTATCAGTATCCGGATACTGAACTCACCTACCGTCCGTAGGGAGTATTCCCACCCTCCCTCCCAGTATCACCGGATACTGCTCACCTACTGTCCGTAGGGAGAAATTCCTCGCCTACCGTCCGTAGGGAGTGCCTAAACCGAAAGAGTTCGAACTCCACCTAACACCTATCTTCTTAATATAACGCACCTAAACCTAAAGCCTACCTACCGAATCGGGCGAAACTTAATCTAAGACCTATTTTCTATATCTAACGAAATGCTTATCAGTATCCGGATACTGAACTCACCTACCGTCCGTAGGGAGTATTCCCACCCTCCCTCCCAGTATCACCGGATACTGCTCACCTACTGTCCGTAGGGAGAAATTCCTCGCCTACCGTCCGTAGGGAGTGCCTAAACCGAAAGAGTTCGAACTCCACCTAACACCTATCTTCTTAATATGACGCACCTTAACCTAAAGCCTACCTAACGAATCGGGCGAAACTTAATCTAAGACCTATTTTCTATATCTAACGAAATGCTTATCAGTATCCGGATACTGAACTCACCTACCGTCCGTAGGGAGTATTCCCACCCTCCCTCCCAGTATCACCGGATACTGCTCACCTACTGTCCGTAGGGAGAAATTCCTCGCCTACCGTCCGTAGGGAGTGCCTAAACCGAAAGAGTTCGAACTCCACCTAACACCTATCTTCTTAATATGACGCACCTTAACCTAAAGCCTACCTAACGAATCGGGCGAAACTTAATCTAAGACCTATTTTCTATATCTAACGAAATGCTTATCAGTATCCGGATACTGAACTCACCTACCGTCCGTAGGGAGTATTCCCACCCTCCCTCCCAGTATCACCGGATACTGCTCACCTACTGTCCGTAGGGAGAAATTCCTCGCCTACCGTCCGTAGGGAGTGCCTAAACCGAAAGAGTTCGAACTCCACCTAACACCTATCTTCTTAATATAACGCACCTAAACCTAAAGCCTACCTACCGAATCGGGCGAAACTTAATCTAAGACCTATTTTCTATATCTAACGAAATGCTTATCAGTATCCGGATACTGAACTCACCTACCGTCCGTAGGGAGTATTCCCACCCTCCCTCCCAGTATCTCCGGATACTGCTCACCTACTGTCCGTAGGGAGAAATTCCTCGCCTACCGTCCGTAGGGAGTGCCTAAACCGAAAGAGTTCGAACTCCACCTAACACCTATCTTCTTAATATGACGCACCTTAACCTAAAGCCTACCTAACGAATCGGGCGAAACTTAATCTAAGACCTATTTTCTATATCTAACGAAATGCTTATCAGTATCCGGATACTGAACTCACCTACCGTCCGTAGGGAGTATTCCCACCCTCCCTCCCAGTATCACCGGATACTGCTCACCTACTGTCCGTAGGGAGAAATTCCTCGCCTACCGTCCGTAGGGAGTGCCTAAACCGAAAGAGTTCGAACTCCACCTAACACCTATCTTCTTAATATAACGCACCTAAACCTAAAGCCTACCTAACGAATCGGGCGAAACTTAATCTACGACCTATTTTCTATATCTAACGAAATGCTTATCAGTATCCGGATACTGAACTCACCTACCGTCCGTAGGGAGTATTCCCACCCTCCCTCCCAGTATCACCGGATACTGCTCACCTACTGTCCGTAGGGAGAAATTCCTCGCCTACCGTCCGTAGGGAGTGCCTAAACCGAAAGAGTTCGAACTCCACCTAACACCTATCTTCTTAATATAACGCACCTAAACCTAAAGCCTACCTAACGAATCGGGCGAAACTTAATCTACGACCTATTTTCTATATCTAACGAAATGCTTATCAGTATCCGGATACTGAACTCACCTACCGTCCGTAGGGAGTATTCCCACCCTCCCTCCCAGTATCACCGGATACTGCTCACCTACTGTCCGTAGGGAGAAATTCCTCGCCTACCGTCCGTAGGGAGTGCCTAAACCGAAAGAGTTCGAACTCCACCTAACACCTATCTTCTTAATATGACGCACATAAACCTAAAGCCTACCTAACGAATCGGGCGAAACTTAATCTAAGACCTATTTTCTATATCTAACGAAATGCTTATCAGTATCCGGATACTGAACTCACCTACCGTCCGTAGGGAGTATTCCCACCCTCCCTCCCAGTATCACCGGATACTGCTCACCTACTGTCCGTAGGGAGAAATTCCTCGCCTACCGTCCGTAGGGAGTGCCTAAACCGAAAGAGTTCGAACTCCACCTAACACCTATCTTCTTAATATAACGCACCTAAACCTAAAGCCTACCTACCGAATCGGGCGAAACTTAATCTAAGACCTATTTTCTATATCTAACGAAATGCTTATCAGTATCCGGATACTGAACTCACCTACCGTCCGTAGGGAGTATTCCCACCCTCCCTCCCAGTATCACCGGATACTGCTCACCTACTGTCCGTAGGGAGAAATTCCTCGCCTACCGTCCGTAGGGAGTGCCTAAACCGAAAGAGTTCGAACTCCACCTAACACCTATCTTCTTAATATAACGCACCTAAACCTAAAGCCTACCTACCGAATCGGGCGAAACTTAATCTAAGACCTATTTTCTATATCTAACGAAATGCTTATCAGTATCCGGATACTGAACTCACCTACCGTCCGTAGGGAGTATTCCCACCCTCCCTCCCAGTATCACCGGATACTGCTCACCTACTGTCCGTAGGGAGAAATTCCTCGCCTACCGTCCGTAGGGAGTGCCTAAACCGAAAGAGTTCGAACTCCACCTAACACCTATCTTCTTAATATGACGCACCTTAACCTAAAGCCTACCTAACGAATCGGGCGAAACTTAATCTAAGACCTATTTTCTATATCTAACGAAATGCTTATCAGTATCCGGATACTGAACTCACCTACCGTCCGTAGGGAGTATTCCCACCCTCCCTCCCAGTATCACCGGATACTGCTCACCTACTGTCCGTAGGGAGAAATTCCTCGCCTACCGTCCGTAGGGAGTGCCTAAACCGAAAGAGTTCGAACTCCACCTAACACCTATCTTCTTAATATGACGCACCTTAACCTAAAGCCTACCTAACGAATCGGGCGAAACTTAATCTAAGACCTATTTTCTATATCTAACGAAATGCTTATCAGTATCCGGATACTGAACTCACCTACCGTCCGTAGGGAGTATTCCCACCCTCCCTCCCAGTATCACCGGATACTGCTCACCTACTGTCCGTAGGGAGAAATTCCTCGCCTACCGTCCGTAGGGAGTGCCTAAACCGAAAGAGTTCGAACTCCACCTAACACCTATCTTCTTAATATAACGCACCTAAACCTAAAGCCTACCTACCGAATCGGGCGAAACTTAATCTAAGACCTATTTTCTATATCTAACGAAATGCTTATCAGTATCCGGATACTGAACTCACCTACCGTCCGTAGGGAGTATTCCCACCCTCCCTCCCAGTATCTCCGGATACTGCTCACCTACTGTCCGTAGGGAGAAATTCCTCGCCTACCGTCCGTAGGGAGTGCCTGAACCGAAAGAGTTCGAACTCCACCTAACACCTATCTTCTTAATATGACGCACCTAAACCTAAAGCCTACCTAACGAATCGGGCGAAACTTAATCTAAGACCTATTTTCTATATCTAACGAAATGCTTATCAGTATCCGGATACTGAACTCACCTACCGTCCGTAGGGAGTATTCCCACCCTCCCTCCCAGTATCTCCGGATACTGCTCACCTACTGTCCGTAGGGAGAAATTCCTCGCCTACCGTCCGTAGGGAGTGCCTGAACCGAAAGAGTTCGAACTCCACCTAACACCTATCTTCTTAATATAACGCACCTAAACCTAAGGGCTACCTACCGAATCGGGCGAAACTTAATCTAAGACCTATTTTCTATATCTAACGAAATGCTTATCAGTATCCGGATACTGAACTCACCTACCGTCCGTAGGGAGTATTCCCACCCTCCCTCCCAGTATCACCGGATACTGCTCACCTACTGTCCGTAGGGAGAAATTCCTCGCCTACCGTCCGTAGGGAGTGCCTGAACCGAAAGAGTTCGAACTCCACCTAACACCTATCTTCTTAATATAACGCACCTAAACCTAAAGCCTACCTACCGAATCGGGCGAAACTTAATCTAAGACCTATTTTCTATATCTAACGAAATGCTTATCAGTATCCGGATACTGAACTCACCTACCGTCCGTAGGGAGTATTCCCACCCTCCCTCCCAGTATCTCCGGATACTGCTCACCTACTGTCCGTAGGGAGAAATTCCTCGCCTACCGTCCGTAGGGAGTGCCTAAACCGAAAGAGTTCGAACTCCACCTAACACCTATCTTCTTAATATAACGCACCTAAACCTAAAGCCTACCTACCGAATCGGGCGAAACTTAATCTAAGACCTATTTTCTATATCTAACGAAATGCTTATCAGTATCCGGATACTGAACTCACCTACCGTCCGTAGGGAGTATTCCCACCCTCCCTCCCAGTATCTCCGGATACTGCTCACCTACTGTCCGTAGGGAGAAATTCCTCGCCTACCGTCCGTAGGGAGTGCCTGAACCGAAAGAGTTCGAACTCCACCTAACACCTATCTTCTTAATATAACGCACCTTAACCTAAAGCCTACCTACCGAATCGGGCGAAACTTAATCTAAGACCTATTTTCTATATCTAACGAAATGCTTATCAGTATCCGGATACTGAACTCACCTACCGTCCGTAGGGAGTATTCCCACCCTCCCTCCCAGTATCACCGGATACTGCTCACCTACTGTCCGTAGGGAGAAATTCCTCGCCTACCGTCCGTAGGGAGTGCCTGAACCGAAAGAGTTCGAACTCCACCTAACATCTATCTTCTTAATATAACGCACCTTAACCTAAAGCCTACCTACCGAATCGGGCGAAACTTAATCTAAGACCTATTTTCTATATCTAACGAAATGCTTATCAGTATCCGGATACTGAACTCACCTACCGTCCGTAGGGAGTATTCCCACCCTCCCTCCCAGTATCTCCGGATACTGCTCACCTACTGTCCATAGGGAGAAATTCCTCGCCTACCGTCCGTAGGGAGTGCCTAAACCGAAAGAGTTCGAACTCCACCTAACACCTATCTTCTTAATATAACGCACCTAAACCTAAAGCCTACCTACCGAATCGGGCGAAACTTAATCTAAGACCTATTTTCTATATCTAACGAAATGCTTATCAGTATCCGGATACTGAACTCACCTACCGTCCGTAGGGAGTATTCCCACCCTCCCTCCCAGTATCACCGGATACTGCTCACCTACTGTCCGTAGGGAGAAATTCCTCGCCTACCGTCCGTAGGGAGTGCCTAAACCGAAAGAGTTCGAACTCCACCTAACACCTATCTTCTTAATATAACGCACCTAAACCTAAGGCCTACCTTACGAATCGGGCGAAACTTAATCTAACACCTATTTTCTATATCTAACGAACTGCTTATCAGTATCCGGATACTGAACTCACCTATCGTCCGTAGGGAGAAATTCCTCGCCTACCGTCCGTAGGGAGTGCCTAAACCGAAAGAGTTCGAACTCCACCTAACACCTATCTTCTTAATATAACGCACCTAAACCTAAAGCCTACCTACCGAATCGGGCGAAACTTAATCTAAGACCTATTTTCTATATCTAACGAAATGCTTATCAGTATCCGGATACTGAACTCACCTACCGTCCGTAGGGAGTATTCCCACCCTCCCTCCCAGTATCACCGGATACTGCTCACCTACTGTCCGTAGGGAGAAATTCCTCGCCTACCGTCCGTAGGGAGTGCCTAAACCGAAAGAGTTCGAACTCCACCTAACACCTATCTTCTTAATATAACGCACCTAAACCTAAAGCCTACCTAACGAATCGGGCGAAACTTAATCTAAGACCTGTTTTCTATATCTAACGAAATGCTTATCAGTATCCGGATACTGAACTCACCTACCGTCCGTAGGGAGTATTCCCACCCTCCCTCCCAGTATCTCCGGATACTGCTCACCTACTGTCCGTAGGGAGAAATTCCTCGCCTACCGTCGGTAGGGAGTGCCTAAACCGAAAGAGTTCGAACTCCACCTAACACCTATCTTCTTAATATAACGCACCTAAACCTAAGGCCTACCTTACGAATCGGGCGAAACATAATCTAACACCTATTTTCTATATCTAACGAACTGCTTATCAGTATCCGGATACTGAACTCACCTATCGTCCGTAGGGAGAAATTCCTCGCCTACCGTCCGTAGGGAGTGCCTAAATCGAAAGAGTTCGAACTCCACCTAACACCTATCTTCTTAATATAACGCACCTAAACCTAAAGCCTACCTAACGAATTGGGCGAAACTTAATCTAACACCTATTTTCTATATCTAACGAAATGCTTATCAGTATCCGGATACTGAACTCACCTACCGTCCGTAGGGAGTATTCCCACCCTCCCTCCCAGTATCACCGGATACTGCTCACCTACTGTCCGTAGGGAGAAATTCCTCGCCTACCGTCCGTAGGGAGTGCCTAAACCGAAAGAGTTCGAACTCCACCTAACACCTATCTTCTTAATATAACGCACCTAAACCTAAAGCCTACCTACCGAATCGGGCGAAACTTAATCTAAGACCTATTTTCTATATCTAACGAAATGCTTATCAGTATCCGGATACTGAACTCACCTACCGTCCGTAGGGAGTATTCCCACCCTCCCTCCCAGTATCACCGGATACTGCTCACCTACTGTCCGTAGGGAGAAATTCCTCGCCTACCGTCCGTAGGGAGTGCCTGAACCGAAAGAGTTCGAACTCCACCTAACACCTATCTTCTTAATATAACGCACCTAAACCTAAAGCCTACCTAACGAATCGGGCGAAACTTAATCTAACACCTATTTTCTATATCTAACGAAATGCTTATCAGTATCCGGATACTGAACTCACCTACCGTCCGTAGGAAGTATTCCCACCCTCCCTCCCAGTATCACCGGATACTGCTCACCTACTGTCCGTAGGGAGAAATTCCTCGCCTACATACCGTCCGTAGGGAGTGCCTAAACCGAAAGAGTTCGAACTCCACCTAACACCTATCTTCTTAATATAACGCACCTAAACCTAAGGCCTACCTTACGAATCGGGCGAAACTTAATCTAACACCTATTTTCTATATCTAACGAACTGCTTATCAGTATCCGGATACTGAACTCACCTATCGTCCGTAGGGAGAAATTCCTCGCCTACCGTCCGTAGGGAGTGCCTAAACCGAAAGAGTTCGAACTCCACCTAACACCTATCTTCTTAATATAACGCACCTAAACCTAAAGCCTACCTACCGAATCGGGCGAAACTTAATCTAAGACCTATTTTCTATATCTAACGAAATGCTTATCAGTATCCGGATACTGAACTCACCTACCGTCCGTAGGGAGTATTCCCACCCTCCCTCCCAGTATCACCGGATACTGCTCACCTACTGTCCGTAGGGAGAAATTCCTCGCCTACCGTCCGTAGGGAGTGCCTGAACCGAAAGAGTTCGAACTCCACCTAACACCTATCTTCTTAATATAACGCACCTAAACCTAAAGCCTACCTAACGAATCGGGCGAAACTTAATCTAACACCTATTTTCTATATCTAACGAAATGCTTATCAGTATCCGGATACTGAACTCACCTACCGTCCGTAGGAAGTATTCCCACCCTCCCTCCCAGTATCACCGGATACTGCTCACCTACTGTCCGTAGGGAGAAATTCCTCGCCTACATACCGTCCGTAGGGAGTGCCTAAACCGAAAGAGTTCGAACTCCACCTAACACCTATCTTCTTAATATAACGCACCTAAACCTAAGGCCTACCTTACGAATCGGGCGAAACTTAATCTAACACCTATTTTCTATATCTAACGAACTGCTTATCAGTATCCGGATACTGAACTCACCTATCGTCCGTAGGGAGAAATTCCTCGCCTACCGTCCGTAGGGAGTGCCTAAACCGAAAGAGTTCGAACTCCACCTAACACCTATCTTCTTAATATAACGCACCTAAACCTAAAGCCTACCTACCGAATCGGGCGAAACTTAATCTAAGACCTATTTTCTATATCTAACGAAATGCTTATCAGTATCCGGATACTGAACTCACCTACCGTCCGTAGGGAGTATTCCCACCCTCCCTCCCAGTATCACCGGATACTGCTCACCTACTGTCCGTAGGGAGAAATTCCTCGCCTACCGTCCGTAGGGAGTGCCTGAACCGAAAGAGTTCGAACTCCACCTAACACCTATCTTCTTAATATAACGCACCTAAACCTAAAGCCTACCTAACGAATCGGGCGAAACTTAATCTAACACCTATTTTCTATATCCAACGAAATGCTTATCAGTATCCGGATACTGAACTCACCTACCGTCCGTAGGAAGTATTCCCACCCTCCCTCCCAGTATCACCGGATACTGCTCACCTACTGTCCGTAGGGAGAAATTCCTCGCCTACCGTCCGTAGGGAGTGCCTAAACCGAAAGAGTTCGAACTCCACCTAACACCTATCTTCTTAATATAACGCACCTAAACCTAAAGCCTACCTAACGAATCGGGCGAAACTTAATCTAAGACCTATTTTCTATATCTAACGAAATGCTTATCAGTATCCGGATACTGAACTCACCTACCGTCCGTAGGGAGTATTCCCACCCTCCCTCCCAGTATCACCGGATACTGCTCACCTACTGTCCGTAGGGAGAAATTCCTCGCCTACCGTCCGTAGGGAGTGCCTGAACCGAAAGAGTTCGAACTCCACCTAACACCTATCTTCTTAATATAACGCACCTAAACCTAAAGCCTACCTACCGAATCGGGCGAAACTTAATCTAAGACCTATTTTCTATATCTAACGAAATGCTTATCAGTATCCGGATACTGAACTCACCTACCGTCCGTAGGGAGTATTCCCACCCTCCCTCCCAGTATCACCGGATACTGCTCACCTACTGTCCGTAGGGAGAAATTCCTCGCCTACCGTCCGTAGGGAGTGCCTAAACCGAAAGAGTTCGAACTCCACCTAACACCTATCTTCTTAATATAACGCACCTAAACCTAAAGCCTACCTACCGAATCGGGCGAAACTTAATCTAAGACCTATTTTCTATATCTAACGAAATGCTTATCAGTATCCGGATACTGAACTCACCTACCGTCCGTAGGGAGTATTCCCACCCTCCCTCCCAGTATCACCGGATACTGCTCACCTACTGTCCGTAGGGAGAAATTCCTCGCCTACCGTCCGTAGGGAGTGCCTGAACCGAAAGAGTTCGAACTCCACCTAACACCTATCTTCTTAATATAACGCACCTAAACCTAAAGCCTACCTAACGAATCGGGCGAAACTTAATCTAACACCTATTTTCTATATCCAACGAAATGCTTATCAGTATCCGGATACTGAACTCACCTACCGTCCGTAGGAAGTATTCCCACCCTCCCTCCCAGTATCACCGGATACTGCTCACCTACTGTCCGTAGGGAGAAATTCCTCGCCTACATACCGTCCGTAGGGAGTGCCTAAACCGAAAGAGTTCGAACTCCACCTAACACCTATCTTCTTAATATAACGCACCTAAACCTAAGGCCTACCTTACGAATCGGGCGAAACTTAATCTAACACCTATTTTCTATATCTAACGAACTGCTTATCAGTATCCGGATACTGAACTCACCTATCGTCCGTAGGGAGAAATTCCTCGCCTACCGTCCGTAGGGAGTGCCTAAACCGAAAGAGTTCGAACTCCACCTAACACCTATCTTCTTAATATAACGCACCTAAACCTAAAGCCTACCTACCGAATCGGGCGAAACTTAATCTAAGACCTATTTTCTATATCTAACGAAATGCTTATCAGTATCCGGATACTGAACTCACCTACCGTCCGTAGGGAGTATTCCCACCCTCCCTCCCAGTATCACCGGATACTGCTCACCTACTGTCCGTAGGGAGAAATTCCTCGCCTACCGTCCGTAGGGAGTGCCTGAACCGAAAGAGTTCGAACTCCACCTAACACCTATCTTCTTAATATAACGCACCTAAACCTAAAGCCTACCTAACGAATCGGGCGAAACTTAATCTAACACCTATTTTCTATATCCAACGAAATGCTTATCAGTATCCGGATACTGAACTCACCTACCGTCCGTAGGAAGTATTCCCACCCTCCCTCCCAGTATCACCGGATACTGCTCACCTACTGTCCGTAGGGAGAAATTCCTCGCCTACCGTCCGTAGGGAGTGCCTAAACCGAAAGAGTTCGAACTCCACCTAACACCTATCTTCTTAATATAACGCACCTAAACCTAAAGCCTACCTAACGAATCGGGCGAAACTTAATCTAAGACCTATTTTCTATATCTAACGAAATGCTTATCAGTATCCGGATACTGAACTCACCTACCGTCCGTAGGGAGTATTCCCACCCTCCCTCCCAGTATCACCGGATACTGCTCACCTACTGTCCGTAGGGAGAAATTCCTCGCCTACCGTCCGTAGGGAGTGCCTGAACCGAAAGAGTTCGAACTCCACCTAACACCTATCTTCTTAATATAACGCACCTAAACCTAAAGCCTACCTACCGAATCGGGCGAAACTTAATCTAAGACCTATTTTCTATATCTAACGAAATCCTTATCAGTATCCGGATACTGAACTCACCTACCGTCCGTAGGGAGTATTCCCACCCTCCCTCCCAGTATCACCGGATACTGCTCACCTACTGTCCGTAGGGAGAAATTCCTCGCCTACCGTCCGTAGGGAGTGCCTAAACCGAAAGAGTTCGAACTCCACCTAACACCTATCTTCTTAATATAACGCACCTAAACCTAAAGCCTACCTACCGAATCGGGCGAAACTTAATCTAAGACCTATTTTCTATATCTAACGAAATGCTTATCAGTATCCGGATACTGAACTCACCTACCGTCCGTAGGGAGTATTCCCACCCTCCCTCCCAGTATCACCGGATACTGCTCACCTACTGTCCGTAGGGAGAAATTCCTCGCCTACCGTCCGTAGGGAGTGCCTGAACCGAAAGAGTTCGAACTCCACCTAACACCTATCTTCTTAATATAACGCACCTAAACCTAAAGCCTACCTAACGAATCGGGCGAAACTTAATCTAACACCTATTTTCTATATCCAACGAAATGCTTATCAGTATCCGGATACTGAACTCACCTACCGTCCGTAGGAAGTATTCCCACCCTCCCTCCCAGTATCACCGGATACTGCTCACCTACTGTCCGTAGGGAGAAATTCCTCGCCTACCGTCCGTAGGGAGTGCCTAAACCGAAAGAGTTCGAACTCCACCTAACACCTATCTTCTTAATATAACGCACCTAAACCTAAAGCCTACCTAACGAATCGGGCGAAACTTAATCTAAGACCTATTTTCTATATCTAACGAAATGCTTATCAGTATCCGGATACTGAGCTCACCTACCGTCTGTAGGGAGTATTCCCACCCTCCCTCCCAGTATCACCGGATACTGCTCACCTACTGTCCGTAGGGAGAAATTCCTCGCCTACCGTCCGTAGGGAGTGCCTGAACCGAAAGAGTTCGAACTCCACCTAACACCTATCTTCTTAATATAACGCACCTAAACCTAAGGCCTACCTTACGAATCGGGCGAAACTTAATCTAACACCTATTTTCTATATCTAACGAACTGCTTATCAGTATCCGGATACTGAACTCACCTATCGTCCGTAGGGAGAAATTCCTCGCCTACCGTCCGTAGGGAGTGCCTAAACCGAAAGAGTTCGAACTCCACCTAACACCTATCTTCTTAATATAACGCACCTAAACCTAAAGCCTACCTACCGAATCGGGCGAAACTTAATCTAAGACCTATTTTCTATATCTAACGAAATGCTTATCAGTATCCGGATACTGAACTCACCTACCGTCCGTAGGGAGTATTCCCACCCTCCCTCCCAGTATCACCGGATACTGCTCACCTACTGTCCGTAGGGAGAAATTCCTCGCCTACCGTCCGTAGGGAGTGCCTGAACCGAAAGAGTTCGAACTCCACCTAACACCTATCTTCTTAATATAACGCACCTAAACCTAAGGCCTACCTTACGAATCGGGCGAAACTTAATCTAACAATTATTTTCTATATCTAACGAACTGCTTATCAGTATCCGGATACTGAACTCACCTATCGTCCGTAGGGAGAAATTCCTCGCCTACCGTCCGTAGGGAGTGCCTAAACCGAAAGAGTTCGAACTCCACCTAACACCTATCTTCTTAATATAACGCACCTAAACCTAAAGCCTACCTACCGAATCGGGCGAAACTTAATCTAAGACCTATTTTCTATATCTAACGAAATGCTTATCAGTATCCGGATACTGAACTCACCTACCGTCCGTAGGGAGTATTCCCACCCTCCCTCCCAGTATCACCGGATACTGCTCACCTACTGTCCGTAGGGAGAAATTCCTCGCCTACCGTCCGTAGGGAGTGCCTGAACCGAAAGAGTTCGAACTCCACCTAACACCTATCTTCTTAATATAACGCACCTAAACCTAAAGCCTACCTAACGAATCGGGCGAAACTTAATCTAACACCTATTTTCTATATCCAACGAAATGCTTATCAGTATCCGGATACTGAACTCACCTACCGTCCGTAGGAAGTATTCCCACCCTCCCTCCCAGTATCACCGGATACTGCTCACCTACTGTCCGTAGGGAGAAATTCCTCGCCTACCGTCCGTAGGGAGTGCCTAAACCGAAAGAGTTCGAACTCCACCTAACACCTATCTTCTTAATATAACGCACCTAAACCTAAAGCCTACCTAACGAATCGGGCGAAACTTAATCTAAGACCTATTTTCTATATCTAACGAAATGCTTATCAGTATCCGGATACTGAACTCACCTACCGTCCGTAGGGAGTATTCCCACCCTCCCTCCCAGTATCACCGGATACTGCTCACCTACTGTCCGTAGGGAGAAATTCCTCGCCTACCATCCGTAGGGAGTGCCTGAACCGAAAGAGTTCGAACTCCACCTAACACCTATCTTCTTAATATAACGCACCTAAACCTAAGGCCTACCTTACGAATCGGGCGAAACTTAATCTAACACCTATTTTCTATATCTAACGAAATGCTTATCAGTATCCGGATACTGAACTCACCTACCGTCCGTAGGGAGTATTCCCACCCTCCCTCCCAGTATCACCGGATACTGCTCACCTACTGTCCGTAGGGAGAAATTCCTCGCCTACCGTCCGTAGGGAGTGCCTGAACCCAAAGAGTTCGAACTCCACCTAACACCTATCTTCTTAATATAACGCACCTAAACCTAAAGCCTACCTACCGAATCGGGCGAAACTTAATCTAAGACCTATTTTCTATATCTAACGAAATGCTTATCAGTATCCGGATACTGAACTCACCTACCGTCCGTAGGGAGTAATCCCACCCTCCCTCCCAGTATCACCGGATACTGCTCACCTACTGTCCGTAGGGAGAAATTCCTCGCCTACCGTCCGTAGGGAGTGCCTAAACCGAAAGAGTTCGAACTCCACCTAACACCTATCTTCTTAATATAACGCACCTAAACCTAAAGCCTACCTACCGAATCGGGCGAAACTTAATCTAAGACCTATTTTCTATATCCAACGAAATGCTTATCAGTATCCGGATACTGAACTCACCTACCGTCCGTAGGGAGTATTCCCACCCTCCCTCCCAGTATCACCGGATACTGCTCACCTACTGTCCGTAGGGAGAAATTCCTCGCCTACCGTCCGTAGGGAGTGCCTGAACCGAAGGAGTTCGAACTCCACCTAACACCTATCTTCTTAATATAACGCACCTAAACCTAAAGCCTACCTACCGAATCGGGCGAAACTTAATCTGAGACCTATTTTCTATATCTAACGAAATGCTTATCAGTATCCGGATACTGAACTCACCTACCGTCCGTAGGGAGTATTCCCACCCTCCCTCCCAGTATCACCGGATACTGCTCACCTACTGTCCGTAGGGAGAAATTCCTCGCCTACCGTCCGTAGGGAGTGCCTAAACCGAAAGAGTTCGAACTCCACCTAACACCTATCTTCTTAATATAACGCACCTAAACCTAAAGCCTACCTAACGAATCGGGCGAAACTAATCTAAGACCTATTTTCTATATCTAACGAAATGCTTATCAGTATCCGGATACTGAACTCACCTACCGTCCGTAGGGAGTATTCCCACCCTCCCTCCCAGTATCTCCGGATACTGCTCACCTACTGTCCGTAGGGAGAAATTCCTCGCCTACCGTCCGTAGGGAGTGCCTAAACCGAAAGAGTTCGAACTCCACCTAACACCTATCTTCTTAATATAACGCACCTAAACCTAAAGCCTACCTAACGAATCGGGCGAAACTTAATCTAAGACCTATTTTCTATATCTAACGAAATGCTTATCAGTATCCGGATACTGAACTCACCTACCGTCCGTAGGGAGTATTCCCACCCTCCCTCCCAGTATCGCCGGATACTGCTCACCTACTGTCCGTAGGGAGAAATTCCTCGCCTACCGTCCGTAGGGAGTGCCTAAACCGAAAGAGTTCGAACTCCACCTAACACCTATCTTCTTAATATAACGCACCTAAACCTAAAGCCTACCTACCGAATCGGGCGAAACTTAATCTAAGACCTATTTTCTATATCCAACGAAATGCTTATCAGTATCCGGATACTGAACTCACCTACCGTCCGTAGGGAGTATTCCCACCCTCCCTCCCAGTATCACCGGATACTGCTCACCTACTGTCCGTAGGGAGAAATTCCTCGCCTACCGTCCGTAGGGAGTGCCTGAACCGAAAGAGTTCGAACTCCACCTAACACCTATCTTCTTAATATAACGCACCTAAACCTAAAGCCTACCTAACGAATCGGGCGAAACTTAATCTAAGACCTATTTTCTATATCTAACGAAATGCTTATCAGTATCCGGATACTGAACTCACCTACCGTCCGTAGGGAGTATTCCCACCCTCCCTCCCAGTATCACCGGATACTGCTCACCTACTGTCCGTAGGGAGAAATTCCTCGCCTACCGTCCGTAGGGAGTGCCCTGAACCGAAAGAGTTCGAACTCCACCTAACACCTATCTTCTTAATATAACGCACCTAAACCTAAAGCCTACCTACCGAATCGGGCGAAACTTAATCTAAGACCTATTTTCTATATCTAACGAAATGCTTATCAGTATCCGGATACTGAACTCACCTACCGTCCGTAGGGAGTATTCCCACCCTCCCTCCCAGTATCACCGGATACTGCTCACCTACTGTCCGTAGGGAGAAATTCCTCGCCTACCGTCCGTAGGGAGTGCCTGAACCGAAAGAGTTCGAACTCCACCTAACACCTATCTTCTTAATATAACGCACCTAAACCTAAAGCCTACCTAACGAATCGGGCGAAACTTAATCTAAGACCTATTTTCTATATCTAACGAAATGCTTATCAGTATCCGGATACTGAACTCACCTACCGTCCGTAGGGAGTATTCCCACCCTCCCTCCCAGTATCACCGGATACTGCTCACCTACTGTCCGTAGGGAGAAATTCCTCGCCTACCGTCCGTAGGGAGTGCCTGAACCGAAAGAGTTCGAACTCCACCTAACACCTATCTTCTTAATATAACGCACCTAAACCTAAAGCCTACCTAACGAATCGGGCGAAACTTAATCTAACACCTATTTTCTATATCCAACGAAATGCTTATCAGTATCCGGATACTGAACTCACCTACCGTCCGTAGGAAGTATTCCCACCCTCCCTCCCAGTATCACCGGATACTGCTCACCTACTGTCCGTAGGGAGAAATTCCTCGCCTACCGTCGGTAGGGAGTGCCTAAACCGAAAGAGTTCGAACTCCACCTAACACCTATCTTCTTAATATAACGCACCTAAACCTAAGGCCTACCTTACGAATCGGGCGAAACTTAATCTAACACCTATTTTCTATATCTAACGAACTGCTTATCAGTATCCGGATACTGAACTCACCTATCGTCCGTAGGGAGAAATTCCTCGCCTACCGTCCGTAGGGAGTGCCTAAACCGAAAGAGTTCGAACTCCACCTAACACCTATCTTCTTAATATAACGCACCTAAACCTAAAGCCTACCTAACGAATGGGGCGAAACTTAATCTAACACCTATTTTCTATATCTAACGAAATGCTTATCAGTATCCGGATACTGAACTCACCTACCGTCCGTAGGGAGTATTCCCACCCTCCCTCCCAGTATCACCGGATACTGCTCATCTACTGTCCGTAGGGAGAAATTCCTCGCCTACCGTCCGTAGGGAGTGCCTAAACCGAAAGAGTTCGAACTCCACCTAACACCTATCTTCTTAATATAACGCACCTAAACCTAAAGCCTACCTACCGAATCGGGCGAAACTTAATCTAAGACCTATTTTCTATATCTAACGAAATGCTTATCAGTATCCGGATACTGAACTCACCTACCGTCCGTAGGGAGTATTCCCACCCTCCCTCCCAGTATCACCGGATACTGCTCACCTACTGTCCGTAGGGAGAAATTCCTCGCCTACCGTCCGTAGGGAGTGCCTAAACCGAAAGAGTTCGAACTCCACCTAACACCTATCTTCTTAATATAACGCACCTAAACCTAAAGCCTACCTACCGAATCGGGCGAAACTTAATCTAAGACCTATTTTCTATATCTAACGAAATGCTTATCAGTATCCGGATACTGAACTCACCTACCGTCCGTAGGGAGTATTCCCACCCTCCCTCCCAGTATCACCGGATACTGCTCACCTACTGTCCGTAGGGAGAAATTCCTCGCCTACCGTCCGTAGGGAGTGCCTGAACCGAAAGAGTTCGAACTCCACCTAACACCTATCTTCTTAATATAACGCACCTAAACCTAAAGCCTACCTAACGAATCGGGCGAAACTTAATCTAACACCTATTTTCTATATCCAACGAAATGCTTATCAGTATCCGGATACTGAACTCACCTACCGTCCGTAGGAAGTATTCCCACCCTCCCTCCCAGTATCACCGGATACTGCTCACCTACTGTCCGTAGGGAGAAATTCCTCGCCTACCGTCCGTAGGGAGTGCCTAAACCGAAAGAGTTCGAACTCCACCTAACACCTATCTTCTTAATATAACGCACCTAAACCTAAAGCCTACCTAACGAATCGGGCGAAACTTAATCTAAGACCTATTTTCTATATCTAACGAAATGCTTATCAGTATCCGGATACTGAACTCACCTACCGTCTGTAGGGAGTATTCCCACCCTCCCTCCCAGTATCACCGGATACTGCTCACCTACTGTCCGTAGGGAGAAATTCCTCGCCTACCGTCCGTAGGGAGTGCCTGAACCGAAAGAGTTCGAACTCCACCTAACACCTATCTTCTTAATATAACGCACCTAAACCAAAGGCCTACCTTACGAATCGGGCGAAACTTAATCTAA